>CM035115.1:128404829-130804829 GCA_020205555.1 Panax stipuleanatus | reverse complement strand
AAAATACTCAAGAGATTCAATCAATATAATTGCAATCCTGTGGGAACACCAGCAGATATAAATCTACTTAAAAATAAAGGACATAGCATATCACAACCTGAGTATGCACAAATAATTGGAAACCTTATATACTTAATGAATTGTACAAGTCCTAACATAGCACAAGCTGTAAATAAATTGAGTAGATTTACAAGCAATTCAGGACAAGATCACTGGAAAATGATTATAAGAGTTTTAAGGTATTTAAAATACACTCAGAACTTTGGATTGCACTACTAAGATATCTAGCAGTACTTGAAGGATACTATAATGCGAATTGGATATCGGATACAAAAGACTCTAAATCCACAAGTGGTTTTGTGTTTACACTAGGTGGAGGAGCAGTATCATAGAAATCTTCTAAACAAACATGCATTTCTCGATCAACGATGGAATCTGAGTTTATTGCATTGGATAAGGCTGGAGAAGAAGCTGAATGACTTCGTCACTTTTTAGAAGATAATCCTATGTGGTCTAAATCTGTGCCGCCTATTTGTATCCATTGTTATAGTCAATCAGCAATTGGAAGAGCATAGAGTCACATGTATAATGGTAAGCCTAGACATATTTATCGTAGATACAATACCATAAAACAATTGCTCTCTAACGACATTATGTCTATTGAGTAAATAAAGTCGAAAGAAAATATAGCGAATTCGTCGACTAAAGGTTTGACTAGAGAGCAAGTAAAAAAATCTTCGAGGGGAATGGGTTTAAAGCCTATGAACAAAGATCGTCATGATAGAAACCTAACCTAGTTGACTGGAGATCCCAAGATCTAGGTTCAAAGGGACAACTAAATTGTGAATGATCCAACCAAATCACTATGAAAAAATTAATTTCTTCTGCTCATTCCTATGATACGAGATAGTGATACCTACAGCAGTTACAGGATAAGTTATGTTTTTAATGATTCTTAAATCTTGGTGAACAAGTGGAGTATAGCAGTATACTCTTATTAAGAATCACCTATGTGAGTGTGAACTGGGCTAATTCTATGAGAATGATAAGGCTATACTTCTCTAAAGCACTCATAAATCCGGGATTGTTCGGGGCTGAAATGAACAAAATCATGAGAACCAAATAATGTTTGGAAAGAGTCTGTGTGAATTACTATTATCTCGATTTACAAAAACGGTTGGACAGTTTAAGACATCACGTTCACTGGACAACCAGTAAACCCGATAGTCTTTCACAAGGGAAGGATCAAATCCAAAAGCCACCTCTTTCTATAGAGATGATTTCCAACTCTGTCACTCTCTTTTAAAGTCCGGATAACATTTGCATAAGGCTGGCAGTCAATATCATTCATATGGGGGATTATTGGAATTTGAGCCTAAATTAATGTGTCATTAATTATTTATAATGATTCCATACATTAATGTGTTCTACTTCATGAGTAGATTAACTTAAGTATTTAGAAGCTTAAATCCATGGAGTAATGAATGAGATATTAACTCCCAAAGATCACCCTTGAAAATGATAAATGATAATAAATACATGTGGAAAAAAGCCAAGTCCCACATTGGTTAAGAACTAAAAATTTTAACGTGTTTATATATAAGAAAACTGCTCTTGGGTTTGGGCCCCAAAGGGCACCCCACTTTTGTGGAACGGAGAGGACCTAGCCAAGGTTTGGTTCGAAATCCACACGCTCGCGCAGCAGCTGCTGACCGGCCGGCCAGGCTCTGGCTCGGGCTCTTGGTTCGTGGGTCTAGGTCCTTGTATATAATTTTTTAGACAATTTTTTTTTTAGTTCTATTATCAAAACTGTGTCGTTTTGATAAATATTATTTATTATCAAAACTGTGTCGTTTTGAGAAGCGGTATCTGCTGAAAGAGTATCGGATGCCCCAAAACTACGTCGTTTTATCGCCCCTTTTCTGTTAAGCCTAAAACTACATAGTTTTGGTGCTGCTAAGGCTAAAACTACGCCGTTTTATAAGTCCGAATAGACGCGCCCATTCTGCAAAGGATCAAAACTATGTCGTTTTGACCAAAGGATGCCATGCCATGCCTTTTCAGAAGAATCACATGCCTTTTCAAGGGCTAAGTGCCCATCTGAAGGGTCACCAACCCCTCCTATAAATAGATAGGGGGCATCTGAAATTCACTCATTCACAAGCAATTAAGCATTATAAGTCATTCTTTTCATCTGTTTTCATAGTTATTTTGAGAGAGAGTTAAAGCATTTATTTTGGGTTCGTAGAGTATACTTTTTGGAGTGCTACTATAGTATACGTTGTCATTGTATCTTGGGAGACAAGTGCTATAAAACTCTAAGCACCATACAGAGAGCATAATTGTCATAAGGACATAGTACCAAGTACTAGCCTTGACAAGTTTATTCTACAGTTTGGTAACTTGAGATAAGTTTATATATCTATAGTTTCCGTTTTGCTTTTCCTAACATTAATGTCATGTATGCATCAATGATCTCAAACATGTTGGACTTGATGAAAACCTTTTATTTGGTCAATCAATAAGATTAAATCAAAACTATGCTTTAAGATCTACGAAAATATATAAGCATGCCTGATTAGTTCACACATACCTTGTTTTGTTGTTACCTATATAACATATACATAGGCTTATATTATCTCTTCATAAAAGTATTACTTACCAAAGAGTTGAGTAAAATTTAATTTTCTTAACTAATTAATCAAACAACTAGGGGAAAAAGAAGAATTATAAACTAATGGTGTCAAATAATACATTCCAATTAAAGCATATACGATGGTGCTTCCCAAAACTCAATGATGAGTTTAAATTCTAATTTAATCGTGAAGTTACAGTATTTTGTCCGTTCCACACAAAAAAAGTCTCATTCATTAATTTTATTTTATTACACAAAAAGAGTCTATTTCTCAATGATTAGTCTAAAATGACACAATTTTCTGAAGTTTGTCATCAAAATTCATTATCATACTATTATTAAACTAAAAACTTATTATAAGAGATATACATGGAATAAACATATATACCAAGAATATTCACAAATTTTATACATAGGACACTATTTATGAACGAAAGAAGTACAATGTAATGCAGTCAGCTAAAAACTAAATATATTCAAGATTTATAAGCAATTGTTAACCTCTACTAAAAATTCATTAACAAAAAATTGGACCAGAATAATATACCCAAGTCTGTAAGAGCTTTCAATGAGTTATAATTCTTTTATGTAGATATATATCCTATATCAAGTAGAACATTGATAAGGAAGCCGATATAAGGTTCTTCGAGTTGTTATGGTAAAAGACCCACAACCTTAGACTAAATACCATTTTATGTAAAGTAAATAGCAAATAAATTGTTAACAACTACTCCCTCCTTTCGGCAAACAGAAATCCATTTACAAAATTTGCAAATATTAAGATGTTTTTATTCCATATTCATCCAAAATTTAATTAGCATTCCTTTCAAATTACAAAACTCAACTACTTTACCAACTTAGTACTGGAGATAGAACTCATCCATATTTTGAGATTCAATAGCAACACATGAACATATGCAAAATACACAAATAAAAAGAGCCAAAAGACATGACAATATCACAATCACAGCATCATAGTTACATGAGATTTTAAATTCATTGTTCCATTTAAGTATTTAAGACATGATGACAATATCCCATATGTATTACATTTACATATATAGCATTTAACTGAGTTAGCAAAACATAATCTCTCACTTTATCTCTCGCTCTGTATGTGAGTATTTTTGCTCGAATGTGTGACTGAAGATTGTACAATTCCATAGTAAAGTATATAAATGAGATTAGTTCTTGAATAATTATTTAAAATATATACCGACGAGCGCACACATACAAATACAAATTAAAACACACACACACATACACACACACACACACACACACACATATATATATATATATATATATTGTACTACTTTTTAAAAATAACACCCATAAATATAAAATTAATAGCTAAATTCATGGTTAATGTAACGCCCGAGAAAAACCAGCTTTTATGTAAATGAATTTTATTTGATTTATTGAATAAAATTTTTCTTATTTGTTTATTAAACTGAGTAAGCTAATCGTAGGTCGTTCTATAACCTAGAGAATGCAGAAATAAGGAGGATTCTGGCTACGTGCTAGAAATAATTGATACGAATTTATAAGACAAAAATAAAAGATTTTCGAGAATAAAAATATTTCTAGGAAAAGACGAAATAAGCACTATTCATCTATGAAACCCTAAAGGTTAGGGTTTGACCCTAAGGGTTAAGGTTGGAGACCCTAGGCTATTTTGAGAGTTCAGAATATCGGAATGACATTCTGTTTAAAGATTTGACGGTAATATACCGTGAAAAGTTAAGTAAGCCGAGAAAAGTTTTCTCGGGATGAAAAGTACGAAAATCACTATTCATCCATTTCTGATCAAAAATTTATTTTGAGATTTCTAAAAACGCGTAACGATAGGATTTCGAGGCAAGGTGGAATATATAATAATATTGCAATTATGGCTCACGAAGTTTTCGCGTAGAGACTTAAAATCCTAAGCGTTAGGGAGAGTAAATCAATGATTAAATTGATTACGTATAATAATAAATGATTGTTATACGAAAGGAATACGCGTATAATATAAAGTATTATACGAGTGTAATACGATGTATTATACGAGAATTAGTACGTCGTATAATATGAATTTTATACGAAGTAAATACGTTGAAATGAATTGAATTGGAATTCAAATTTAATAATTTAATTCGTGGGTTGAACTGTTGGGTAAACGGGTGGGTTAAACCCATGGGGTAACCCATGGGGCAACCCAAGGCCACATGGGTGCATGTGGGAGCACAATAGGGGGCCATGTGCTAGCACATACTAGCACATAGGGGGGAGGTGGGCTAAGGAGGTTTGGTCCTAATGACCAAACTACCCTAAGCTTGCCAACTTCTATAAATAGAAGGCTTGCTCTTCATAATTTGGTTGTTTGAGATTTTCCACCAACCTATAAGAGAGAGAAAGAGAGAGAGAAAGAGTTTGCTTGCATACTTGCTAAGAGTTCCATCAACTAAGAAGAAGAAAGACTTTGAGTTTCAATACTCAATCAAACCAAGAACAAGAAATGTATAACCTAAGAAATTATAAAATTCTCATTTCTTTCAATAATAATTTTGATAGAGATGTGATTGAAGGAGATATGATTATGGAGAAGTTATAAGGATGGTGTAATGGTGAATTAGGAACCCTAATAAGCCATGCATAATGAAAGACTAAGAACTTATTAAGAACAATTGAAGAACTTAGTGAATTCATGTGATATTGAATAATGAATAGGTTAAACTATGGAAACTTAAATGTTTTAAATGATTAGAATTAGTAATAATCAACCATGAGATTGATTCCCATTGGTTTGAGCTAAAAATAACAAAGAACGAAGATTCGGCGAAAGTTACGCGATTAGACGATAATCGTCGAAAACGTACTTTTCTCGGATTAGAAGTTAAAAGTTTTCGTGTGCTTCAGAAATGATGGTTTTCAATTGCAACACGTGTAATTAGGTAAATAAGACTTGCGGGAACAAGAATGAACCAATTCTGACTTAAAACGAAGAATTGAGCGTCGAAAGTTCACGAACGATTAACGAAAACGTAAAAATGGACTAATCAGCGAATTTCTCGCCGACGAATTCAGAAATGAATTCTGACTTGATAGGATGATAGAGACTATTGGCTTTGGAACGAGCCAATTCTGAGTTGTAATGGTTACGTTACGAGCTCGGGAATTTCAAAATTTTCAAGACTTAGGAAATTTTTTCTGAGGTACAGGGCAGGCTCGGGCCATGCCACTCATAAGGCTTAACCAGTGTGGAGCGGGCCAGTCCAGGTCAGGGTCCCTGTATAGGTAACGAGGGGCGCGCAGCTTGTAAGGGAAATGGAGCGCGGGCTGAGCCGGCAAGAAAAAAATGTTGACCAAGTGTATTCATTACTTAACCTTCCTATATCAACTAAGGTTTTAGTAATTGATGAATGTAAACCTCTAAATGACATGTTTAATCAATGGTTTATAGGAATTAAATGTTAACCAAACGTAATTGAACTTAAGTTTTGGAAACCGTAAACCAAGATTAAGTTAAGGAACAAATGAAGTCTCATTTATCATCATGTTTAGTGATGATCGATGAGGGTTCGGTGTATAACATAAGAATGTTAATAAGACATAATAAACATTAAGTAACTTGAACGAATGTTATTAGTTTAACGATTCGGTTAAGTTATACAAAGAGGAGGAGTTAAGCTAAGCATTGTGTATCAATTATGAATTCTCAATAGTATGCTTTGTGTTATGCTTTGTAGACGTTGTAAAGACTGAGTAGACTACGCGTAAAAGCTTAAGAGACGAAAAGGCAAGTTTCCTAACTTCGTTCATACTTTACTATGAATGCAAGTTTTCTAAACTCTTGTCTATACGTTATAGATGGAAAAGTGGTCATTGTGCATAATTCCTTATGCATGAACTGTTATTGAATAGTCGATGACATGCCATTTGATTCGGCTAGACTGAGACTTAGCATATTTTGGTGGGTTTTCCCACAAATATTTCCAAAATATATACAATGTGGTGATCTTATGCCAATTACTTGGTAC
The DNA here is from genome assembly GCA_020205555.1 of Panax stipuleanatus. Lineage (NCBI taxonomy): Eukaryota > Viridiplantae > Streptophyta > Magnoliopsida > Apiales > Araliaceae > Panax > Panax stipuleanatus. Next base: position 130,798,172 of record CM035115.1, on the reverse strand, counting down.
TGATTCTCAGGTAAACCTGAGTATGAACAAAATAAAGGTTTTAAATGTCGTTAATTCGACAGGCACGTGAGGTTGCCACCAAGTAAATGTAAACACGTTTAATGTATGAGTGTTGATCAACATAGAGTACTACAGGATGATCATTTGGATGTGCTCGTAAGCTATATCAAACTTACGGCCTTCGTACCGGGTTGTTCTTTTCATAAATGAGAGCTAAAATATGGTTCATGGTCGTTGACCAAGATAGCTTCCGAAGAGGCTATAAAGTCCTTTGGAATGGTTTTAAAGGAATCAAAATAATATTTTGATTATTCTTAAGTACTTCATAACTATTGTACAGTTATTGAAGACCAAGATATATAATTTTTGATTTTGTGGTTTCAAGATATAATGTTTAACTTGCTGAGCTGTTTATGCTCATTCTTGCTTAAAACTAAATGATTTCAGCTAAGAGCCAACGGACCGAAGGATCCGATAAAGACAAAGGCAAGTCCAAGGTAGACAAGTAGTGATCATTGTAATAGTATAGTATTAGTATTGTAATGACTGATATTATGACACAGAATAATGTAATGGTTATCAAGAACTTGGGAAGGGATTAATAGAATGTAATATTTAGTAAACTCATGCGTATTATTGAAGTCTTTTAGTTGAATGTATGGGTAGACAGTAGTACCGTGTAGCACCATATCCAGGGTTTGAAGGTACCCGAATTTGGGGGCGTCACAGTTAACCCAATTCCAATAACTCTTTAACCTTCACTTAGAAATTTCATCGAACAATTGATAAGCGGGATAACCAATCTCCATCTATACTTGAGGTTGATAGCCTCCCAACATAAACCTCAAAAGACATTTGTGCTTCACAAATAAAAAAAATGAATGAATGACACTAATAACATATAAATAGGTAAATTCAGTGACCTTGAGCTACAAAACACGACTTTCATATTAAATCAATACTTTTAGTTTCCTCTCACTAATAACATGGTTTACAACCAAATTTGTAATTCAAATGTTTAATTCTATTTAGATTCCGAATGCAAACTGTTAGAATCGAATCAAACACACACACACGATAGTAAAGAATCAACACAGGAATTTACGTGGTTCCCCAATTTGGGTATGTCCACGGGAGCGGTGAGATAAGTTGTTTGATTAATGATCTGAGTACATAGGGGTTTACAATAGATAGTATATATAACCACCAATTCAATCTCAACCCTAATTCACATAACAGACTAAATACCCATAAGGTCCTTGTAACATCGTACCATACAGTGGGTGGTGGGGGGCTACAAGTTTTAACAATATCCACCTTGGTGAATAACCTCTCCCATTCAAACGATAAGCCACTTCTTCCAACCGATTTTGGGGAGAATCCTTCTTTCTAGCAATTGGAGACATTAACTAAGTCCAAGAAATACTTGAACTTATCCGAGGTTATAGTCTTTGTCAACATATCAACTGCATTCTCAGAAGTGCACCTTTTTCCAATATCACATCTGTGACAACCCGAAGATTTATAAGATCTTGAATGATTAAAATAAAAGTTAAAGATTAAAACCTAAATGGGAATTTGAGGATTAATTAAAATTTTTAAGTAAAACCTATATGGTTTACTATTTGAATGAATAGAGAAAATATGGGTTACAAAATTTTAAAATCCTAGAAATGGAGTTATATGTATTTGAAGGAATATTAAGGATAAGGTATTACGATACCTATAAATTTGGTGTGAACTGAATAGTGTAAGGAATGTTATAATGATACATGTGGAAATTTTATTAAGAAAATAAAATTTCATTTGAAGAGATGCTATGAGGTTAAAAGGAGATGAGTAAATGTATATATATATATATATATATACACACACATATAGTAATGTGTTATACAGAAATACCTTATGACTTATTGGGACATTTATGAGATTAAGTAAATACATATATTGTAAATATGTATATATTTATTCTTGGTATAAGAGAATTAAAGAAAGATTTGTAGCCTAATGTTATTAATTAGGTATTAGAACTAAATAACCTAAAAGGGTTATCTTTATTTAATTGTCATAGTATTTTAACTATATAGTAGTGGCCTAATCTAAGAGATTTGTTGAATATGTCTCAACCTATTAGATTATTTTGTATGAATTTATGAGAGATGTGGATAAAGATGTTAATACCTAAGAATAAACAGGTAGTCATGAGTTGAAGCCAGATAGTTAAGACTTGGGTTGAGAATGGAATTCTGTCCATGGATTGAATAAAAAGGATAAGGGAAAGAAATAATAAGATAATACCTATGATAAGGTAAGATTATGAGATAAGTTGTTAAGAGAAATTGTGTAAGAGTTTAGTAGTAAACTAAACTAGAATGTTGCAGTAATAGTGATTCCGATAAGGAATCCTTGTAAATGGGGAAGAAGGTAATAACTAAAAAAGGAACAAATAAAACAATAGGGTTAATTAAATTAAGTATGCGAGAATCAAGATAAAACTATGTTAGGAATTAGCATAACTTGAATGTTGGCCTTTACTGGCAAATAAGAATATGAATAAGTATAAAGTAACTAGCTAATATGATTAGCAATAAAAAGGGCAAAATGGATATTTTGCTAACTTAATAAAGTATGGAAATGAATTATGAAAGTTAAGGGAAAATTGTGCAAGTTAGGAAAAACTTAGGGTTGAAAACCTAAGATTTGAAACTTAAGAAAATATCTTAAGGAATATGCTAAGGAATAAAGAATATTCCGAGAATATGCTAAGAATATGCCATGGGGTGATTTGTATGCTTTTAAAGATGAGGGGGAAGACTAGAGAAGACTTAAGTTGGGTGACCAACTTATAAGAAATTAAAAGTAGCTTTTATATAAGAAAAAAATCAAAATTTACCTATATTCATTTTAGCCAAATTGGCTAAGTGTAGAGACAGAAAGAGAGAGAAAGGGGTGAGGAATATAATCATAGCTTTACTTTAGTTGGTGAACAACTCCCCACCTAACCTTACTAACTTTCACCACACTTACAAGTTAACTTATGAGTGCAAGCAACCACTAGTAATGATGGATGATGATTATTAAGAAATTTTCTAGGAAATTTTTTTGAAGTAGCAAAAGACTATTTGGCCCTAGAAGAAAATTATTAATGACTTTTGTGTCCTAGGAAGAAAATTGCTAGGAAGTTTCCTAATAATAGGGGAATGATAATTTTGCCCCGAGAGAAATTTGTTAATGACCATGGCATCCTTGAACGAAATTTCTAGGAAATTTTCTAATTATAGTAAAATGACAATTTTGTCCTTAAAAAAAATTAATTATGACCAATAGGTCCTATGAGAAAATTTTTAAAAAATTTCCTTGAGGTGGCTTAAAGACCATTTTGCCCATTCCTAGTGATGGTTAAAGACTATTTTGCCCTTGGACTTAATTTTCTATACTAACTTAACAAAAAAAAAAGAAAGAAAGAGAAAGAAAAAAGAGAAGCAATTTTCTCTCATTCTCTTATCCCACCTGAAGCATAGAAGAGAAAGAAAGAGCAAGAGTTGGTGAATGTATATAGATATATATAATATATCTATACACATATTTTATTAACACAAAAATTATTAACACCCAAAACCCATTACATTTCTCTCTCATCTCTTATTAGCTAGCAAAATAAATAGAAAAGAGAGAGAGATAGTAATGGTAGGCAACCATGAGAGGGAGAAGAGGAGAGAGAAAGTTTATCCATGGAAGAGAAAGAAGAGGGAGGAAGGAAGAAGAAGAGGGAAGCTCAAGCAAAAGGTATAAAATCTACCTTAGTTTATTCCCTTTTGTGTAATTGTTTGTGATGAGATGTAGATCTAATGTTTCAAAACTCCAAAACCTTAGATCTATATGTGAATAAGTGTGTTATATGTAGATCTATCACTTTTGATGATCAAAAGTTAGATCAAAAGCAAGAATAAAGAAACTATGTTTTAAAAAGTTAGAAAACTCTAGTTTTCTTAGCATAAATTATGTTTTGCTTGAGTTTGGTGTAGGTTTGATGAAATAGATCATGGATCATGGTAGATCCATGAGTATAAGAGGTACTAGTATGTATTATGATGGTTTATGATGGCTAATATTTGATTAATCAAGAGATTATAGAAGATTTCTTAGAAAATCTATGAGTGAGAAAAATTATTTTTGGGAAAAACAGAACCTGAAATTCAAATGATCATATCTCTTATTCTATTTTAAATTTTTGAGTGTGGTCAATTTCTGAATCAATTTATAAAGTTATATCTATGAGTCTTCTAACTTTTTCAAGTGAAATCACTGAAAAAGAAGTTATAAATTTTCGTGTGGACTGTGTTTAGCAAAGGATGCCAAATCTGAAAAATGAAGAAAAGTAGGCTGCCCAAAACTGCTAGGGGCATTTTTGACAACTTAATTTATGAAATAAATTCTGGCCTTTTGGGACATGAAAATATATGATATAAATTAGATCCTGTCCAAAAATGAGCTTATTCCGATTTAAATTGACCGAGTTATGGTCATTTTAATTTTTAGGTTTTTCCGACGAAAACCACTATAACAGGAGTTTTATAACTCCGATGGACACAAAATTTAAACTGAAAGTTCACGTTAATACGTGTAAGATCTCACCAAGAGTTGGGGATTTCTGGAGTTAAGCATGATGTAGCTAATTTCTTAAGCTACGAACTAAAAACGGATTTTTGAAAAATACTAAAGGGAATTGAAAAATTCCAAAACAATTATTTTTGTGTATGAAATATATGTATATATTTGCAGCCAAAGGATAGGAAAATAATAAGGTGATTTGGTATTTTCATGATAAGGGTATTTCAGCTTGCTGAATTAAACAATTCAGGTTTGCTGAAATAGTAAACAGATTTCTGAGTTATAAAAAGAACTTATAAGTGTTAAGTCTATAGTAGTACAGTCGTACTCTGTAATAGTTGATGTATAGTATCTGGGCTAAATAATTTCTTCAGAAAGCGGAGGTATATACGAATTAACAACCGATCTAACTCGCTGTGAAAACAGTGTAGACGAGACAAAAAACTAATTTGTTGGTTGTTTGTGGGAAACCACTCAGTATACTATATTGAATACTATTAAAGACTCGATGTATGCTAGGTTTAGACTTGTGAATACGTATGATGTTAAGGTTATCTAATATTTGACTATGTGGTTAAGTATTAGATAGTTTACTTATAAAATAATAGTATTATGGGATACGATATGTTATGCTAATTGAAAGATCAATCTTAATAATGATAGGTCTTTTCAATAAGGAGATTAAATTAGATTGCGTAGCAGTAATCGACGATACATACAAGTTCTCTAACTAAACTTGAGTTATATTTTCAAAGCATGTTAGTGAATAATTATTGTTGATTATTCACATTTATACTGATTATTGATTCGCACTTAGTGCATATTGCATATGTTCATCATGTTTGAAAGGTTGATCACTTTTATTACCATAAGGTTCAGTTAAAGTTGTTCATGGTCCTTGTTTACGTTAAACATTATTGATTCAGTCATTCAATTATTGACATTATGATTCATGCTCTTTCACAATTATTATATTGTTGAAAACTTGAAAGCTTATTATTTCTTTCAATCATGATATATCTTCATTGAATTTAAACTTGCTGGACAAAGTAGTTGCTCACCCTTGCTATATCATGATAACAAATTTTAGATTAAAACGAAGGCTCGTAGAAAGACAGAGACAAAGGCAAAGTTTCAAGAATAGATTGTTATGCTGTTATAACTACTAAGTTATCTGATGCAAATGATTATGTAAACTTTTTAAGTTATTAAAGGTACGAATTCAGTTAAGGTTAATAGACCTTGAGAAATGTTATAGAATCATGTAAAATAAATAATTTATGTTTATATATTCCGCATTAGTTTATAGAACATGTATGAAGTTGAAGTACCGTAACGTACCAAGTCTGGGGTTCTAGAGACCCTGATTTGGGGGCGTCACAGGTTGGTATCAGAGCTGTAAGTTATAAAACTTAGGTAGGGTTACCTTAGGCTATAACCGCAGAGATGAGAATAAGGAATAAACTCAAATCGAGTTTAAGTGATAAGCGATGAATTCAGGAAATTCATCATTAAAGATAAGAATAAAATAAATAAGATTCAAAGAAGAATCTTGAAAAGTTATAAAGATAAGAATCTGGAGTTACCATACTCCAATAATAAGATGAAAAGTGATAATAAACAGACAAGGTCTATAAGATGAAAAGTCTAAAATCATAATGTAATATGATTAAAGGGAAAGATAAGAAGATCGTAAAATAAAACAATCATACGATAGAAAAGAATCGTAATATAACACGATAATAAGAAGAGATCACAACGTGATCTGATGAGGTCATAGAAGGACAGAGGATTAATCAATTGGTTGAAAATTTTATAGCAGAATTGTTATACGAAAATGCTAAAATAGTACGAGTTAGACTCAAAAGAGTTGAAAAGGATCATGAGATACGAATTAAATGACATTCGTATTGAGTAAAGAGAAAGCTAAGATTATGTAAGATTTCAATTGAGGACTTATATGATAGCTGAGTTGTACAAATCTTTGTATGGGCGGGGGTTTTGTGCTTGGTTTAACGACTACTTAGTTTATCACATTGATAAACATTGAAATATTGGTGTCGCGCTATTGATATACCTATGATGAGAAGATGATTTTTTTCCTCATATTTATATGTGATAGTTAGAGAATATAAGATTTGGTGTGAGTTCTTAAAACTCATGCTTATGGTAAGTTTGTGACTCATAATCGTATGGTATGTTTTTGAACCCCTAAGCGTATGGACAGCTCCTGATTGGTTCTTGAACTACATATTGCTAGGACAAGTTTCTAAACTCATATTATTGTGGACAGTTCCTGAACTCATAACGTGTGGTATGTTTGATGAACTATACTGGGGTATAGAGAAGTTATGGATGAAGAATTGAGAATTTTTAATTTTTAATGGTGATAGAAATAGATATAATTATTAAGCAATGAATCATTGAAGAAGACTGAAGTTGATGGTGGAAGCATATGTATTCCAAATCTTCTAGCTATGCTAGACTTCAATTTTTTGACATCAAGCTAAATTCGCACTGATGTGCCTTTAAAGATATAAATGAATTTTTGTTATCAGCAACATATGGTTACAAGTGTGTAGAGGTGGGCTTCAAACCATTAACACGTCGTTACCTGTTGCGGCATGATAACACGAAAAATGATTTTTCAATGGTTTTGAACTGTTTAAAAAAGAGTCTACGCTAATTGTTTCAGCTAGACCAAAATGATTTGAGATATCAAAATATATTTTATATATCATTAATGCATCATTTAACCTGGTACAGAGATGATAAAAATGATAGAGTTATCAATACAGAATTATCTAGTATTGGATGTGATCTAAGGATCGTCAGTCCACTATGGTATGATGTAGTACGACAAAGTCACAAAATGACAAAATCCTCAAACGGACTGTAAATGTAGTGCGGTATCATGACGTCATAAAATGATTTTTAGAATTTTAAATAAAAGTTAAGTGTCAATTGAATTTGGCCAGACACATGTTTCGATTGATGTTCGAATTATTGGTATACGTCTAAGCTAATTGATTCAGCTAGACAAATGTTTATGAAAATCCAAGTATCACTTTGAGAATTTTTCCTGAACCAAATTGTTTTGGTACGGATTTTGATGCTAAGTCTGAGTTGAACAACCCCGAAAAATGGGGATATACTGATTGGATAAAATATTCCAATCTAAGAACGCATATAGTCGTTCCAAAAACTAAGGTGCAATAGGCTGATCACCTAACGTACCAGACTGGGTCGTTGCTTTCTTCGTGATTGTAAACATACCTAGTACAACATGGTTAACAGAATTAGTTGCGGTGAATACCGTTAAACCTGAGAGTTCATGGTCTATATGACCCCTCAGCCTGATATAAAAAGTTTTAACTCCTTAGAGAGAAGTCATGGAAGAATATGATGATAAAAGAGCTCATAGAAGGAAGCAATATGTACTCATTAATTTGAGCATGAAATCAGGTAAAGGATAAATTGAAAACCTAGTTTTGATTAATAATGGAATAGAAATTTGTAGACTGTAACTTCAAGAACAAAATTCTTAGAAGAAGGGGTTAGCTATATGTACTTATGGTGCAATAGTGATTCTGGGGACGGAATTCTTATAAGGGCAAAAGAATGTGACAACCTGAAGATTTATAAGATCTTGAATGATTAAAATAAAGGTTAAAGAATAAAACCTAGATGAGAATTTGAGGATTAATTAAAAATTCTAAGTAAAACCTATATGGTTTACTATTTGAATGAGAATAGAGAAAATATGAGATACAAAATTTCAAAATCCTAGAAATGGAGTTATATGTATTTGAAGGAATGTTAAGGATAAGATACCACGATACCTATAAATTTGGTGTGAACTGAATAGTGTAATGAATGCTATAATGATTGTAAGAACCGTGAATTTCATAAATAAATATTTATTTGATATTAATAAGAAAATAAATATTTATTTGAATATAAATGTTTATGTATTATGGGATGAGTAATTCAATTAATTTCAAATTGAATTTTTGATAATTAAGAGAATATGGAGAATTACGATAAACTCGTAGAACGCCTTGTGTGGCACGAGAATGAAAACGATGATGATTTGATTTAATTAAAGGATGAATGGATAAGTAACTTATTAATTAATTAATATTATATTATTAATTAATTATTATGGTGAGTAGTAGAATATTAATGAGTAATTAATTAATGTTGGGTAATTGTGATTGTGAATAATAAAATATTAACGAGTAAATTATTAATAAATATAATAAGAATTATATTTACTCGACTAATTGTGGTGTGCAAGGTATGTGATAATTAATCGTATAATAATGTTATTAATTATTATTATGAATAATAACAGGTTTAAGAGTAAATGAATAATTAATATAATGATTACTCAATTAATTGCTAAGTGTAATATTATGTAATGGGTGATTGTATATTAAAATGCCTACATCTAAAGTATTATGGGATGTGACACTAACATGTGATTATATAATATATAAGAACTATATATTAAGATTAAATAAATTGTGTGAGTTACATAATAATGCTTATGTGACAAATAGGTGATATGTGACTACACTAAGTACGTACCTCATGAATATTGTAATAAACTAAGTAAACAATTGTTACTTAATAATGATTTCAATAGTTTAATATAATTTAAATAATGGAGTTGGAATAATGTAGTGTGACCATGCCCAATCAAATTATATTCGGTATGATGAAATGTACATGGATTATATGTTGATATATATATATATATATATATATATATATATATATATATATATGTACCCCAACTTAATACATTGTAATATTGTTTCCTCATTTAAATCTAAATTATGAGTTTAAATGAATTTGACCTAAGAGTACATAATATGTATATGTATATAGCCTAAGTGTTAATTTTACTTCATTTGCCAAGTTGTTGAGTTATTTGCCTTGTCCCTAATTGAGTGACCCATTTCTTCTCACGTGCATAGGCCATTGGCCTAAGGCTAGCCTTCTCCATTTCTTCTCCCAATTCTCAGTAATATAGCTAGCAATGATCATATGGGGAGTGGGCTCAATAGTGGGGATCACCAGCTCCACCAACTACCTAATGTCCATCAAATTCTTGTTCGTTCTAATGGTTAGATTTGGTGGAGAATGGCATTGTCTGTGTAATGCTTTCTCTATAAATAAAGCTCTCTTCCTCCTCTTTTCTAATTGCTGAGATTTCTAAGTGGAACTAATATAAGTATACTGTGAAAGGGAGAGGGAGAAATCAGTTGAAAGAAGAGCAATTTAGCAGCAAGTTCCTATCTAGCTTAACAGAGGTATAACCTCTTCTTCTTTGAGTTCAATGAATTCTAGATAAAGCATGAATTATATGTTAATTAGATTGAAAGGTGATTGTTAAGTGTTATATAAGTTACTATGCATGTTAGAAATACAATGTGGTTTGATTTGAGCATGTATCGCAAGAAAGTTTTGTGTTTGGGTTTGCATTCTGCCGTAGCAGAAGCTATTCTAGTTCTGGCCAAGAAGCGGCGCAGCTGCACTTGTTTTGTACTAGGGTGCAGCGCAGCTGCGCCAGGCACTGGTTTTGGTTTTTTAGTTTTTGTTATATCTGATAAGTGGTAACATCTTGGTATTATTTTAACAATGCATAAGGGACAGGTTTAACACGTGTATATATGTTTCTTGATGTAGCATGAGTTGTTTTGACTTCGTTAGTATACATTTAAGAAAAAAAACTTATAGTTTGAAAATGAACTTTGACATATAACGGTGATGATTAGGTTCTGACCATAGGAGCACGTATATGTGAATTGGTTATGAATGAAATACAATCTAAAATATGTTTGCATGTGTTAATCCATATTAGTCTAGTTCAAAATAACTTTTAAAGAGAAACTTGAAAGTTTTGGAGGACTAATGTTCACAAGCATGTTAATGTTACATTCTTATATTTCTGATATTGTGATAATTTTGATATGCATGCTAGTACTTCTAATGCCCCTGAGATGTCCTACATGTGCACCCAACTTATTAGTTATAATGGAAGTTAGTCAAGCATGAGTTTAGACATGTTTTAATGTCATAAACGATGATCGTCATGCTTAAATAATAAAAACTATTGTGAGCATGCATATTGAAGATTATGGGATCTCTATGTGTGGATATAAGGTTGGCATGATAGGCCTTTATGATTTCATGACCTTATTTGGCCTAGATCCTTTAGAAAATCCAACTAAAAATATACTATATAAACATGAACTTGAAGTGACCCTATGGAAGTCCAAAGACCTCTTAACATGTATGATTGTTATGTGTTAACACTCTGTTACGCTAAAAAGTGGAATGAAACCAAGGAAATAAAAGCTCAACCCTGGTCTGGCCAGGGGACAGCGCAGCTACGCCGTCCCTAGGATTAACCAGGGCGCAGCTGCGCCGGGCTGAAATGTAATCTGGACAATTTGCTTGCTTTCTGATTTTGATAGTTGATTTATAATGATACCTAAGTTCCTAATCAGAGTCTAATCACTACTGATATGTATTTATATGTGGTGATAATGTAACATGATGATGTTTAAATTATAAAAAGGAATTCCATTGATAAGTAAAGATATAATCGATTAAGTACTATGACTTTATATAATGCTATACGTGGTATAACTGTGTAGCAAGATTAAAGACTTAAGTACGTGTTGATGATATATACGAGTTAATGTATGTTGTTAAACTATGTGACTAGTAGATATCCTATATACGTAAATATATTACGATAGGAATTCAAAGTGTTGATAAGCTATAAGTGGTAAACTACGCTTAAGGTAAGTTCCCTGACTTACACTCTTTTGTTGTGCAAGTATCTAAACCTTATCTCTTTGATGCAAGTTTCATAACTTTATTTGATTTGGTATTGAATGCAAATACTCGAACTCTACTCCTTATTGAGAAATTTTTAAGCTTGTGCTATTATTGTTGTACAAGTAAGCTATTGAAATTACGATTCATGTTTTATGACTTAAATACTTCGTGCCTAAGATAAAGTCGATTTATATTCTTTAAACTTTAAATCTTGAGTTTTGAACTTATGATTGTTATTATATACATGGAAAGAGCGGTCTGTGCCATTTGATTCGGCTAGACCTATATTATGAATTTGAAAAGCGATCCAAACCAATTGATTGGTGCGGAATCTTATATTGACTGAGATGAACAACCCTCTTGAAGGGGAAAACTATATATTGTCGGGAGACCAACGCGCGCACTTGAGTACGATTAAACGATATACATAGCGTAGGGTACTTTAGGCTGCTCACCTGTTGTACTTGTTTTTATGGAATTATCAGCATATTACTGTTAATTCTAGTAGAAGTTCATAGTCCTTAGTGAATGCTCAGTATTCATTATTCTTGAACTGTGAAAAGGTTAAACCTTGAATCTTATTGATATCTTTCTGTTCTTAGCAACCGTTATTGAAAATTATTGATACTTCTTGTTATTCTCGAACTATCCATTATTGTCATACCCTTAGGAATTGAAAACTATATTGCCTCTATGACACCCCCAAATCCGGGTACTTCATTTTCACATGATTTGGTGTTCACTTTCTAAATATAACATACATCTACCCAGTAATAACTAATTTCAAAATAAATTACAACTCTTATAAATAATAAAATCTTCCTTATAAAAAGGATTACAACTTTTCAAAATATAATTCCCAGGGTTTAATCTAACCTTGACATAAACATATAATGCGAAAATAAAACATAACTCAAAATGTCTTATTACAACTTCATTCAAAATAATTAAATAAGTCTTCACTTGTTTAGCTTCCCTTTGCCTTTACTCGTTGACGAGGCATCAACTCTATCAACCTTAGTTGTAATGGTTATTTAATGCAAGAGTGAGCAAACAACAGCTCGCTGGAATACAATAATATTTAAGACATAAAAGAATATCTTTAAAATTTTGAATACTTAACTTTCATCAACAATAAAGAATTGAATTATAATTCTTTCCTCAATACTTAGAATTCAAATATAGAACCATCTGAGAGTCATAAGACCTTGAACTTTTGTCCTAGGTTATAACATTTCTGTTTAAAACCTTTAACAGTCAATAAGACTATGGACCTTAACTCGTACTTAGGGGGATCAGTCCTTCGTACCATGTATTGTGCACAAACATTTTAACGCTTTCGCATAGTAACCTCCCCTAGTAAATACGGTTGTTCATCTCAGTATTTGAGTACAAGTCCGCACCAAAGAAGGTTTGGTTTGGATAATCTTAGAAATGTAATTTAGAATTCAACGTTCATCAACAAAGGAATAGTTGAATCGACATTCAAGAACTTAGAATAATTCATAGATAAAAGAATTATGAATTAACATATGCTTTAGAATTAAACTTAAAGCATTTAAAAGATAAGCTAGACCTTGCTTGAACAATAAGTCAAGGTCACTTTAATTAAATAAATACTTGACCAATGCAGAAATAAAAAGGACATTCTCAATACATTACATAATTGGAATATCAAAAACTTGCATAGAATTAACGAGTTTAGGGTTTAGAATACTTGCCTCAAGCGCAAGCTACTAATACCACTCACGTTCTAACACTTCCTACACATATATTTTTAATCATAATAACCTAAATTAGTTAACACGTAACTAATTCACATAATTATTTAATTATTAAGTTAATAATTAATAACCACATAATTTAATTACATCATATAGGCATGCTCACATTAATCAAATTATAATTAAACAATTATAATTTAAATATTTAATATAATTATAATTACTCAAATTATAATCACATCTTATTTTAATTAAATTATAAACAATTTATAATTTATAATTAATTAAACTACATCATGCATTCACTAAATTATAATCACACAAATTATAATTAGGCATGCAAATATTAAATTATAATACAAAATTTATAATTTATAACTAATCATGCATTATAATACACAAATTATAATTTAAATCATCATTTACTTGATTAAAAGAAATCAAATAATATTCATTATAATTTGACAAAATTATAATTTAAATTAAATATTTTCTCTAATTATAATTATTGCAAATTATAATAACATATTATATGTTACCAACATAATATATTAGAAATCATTTAGCATTTTAATATAAGTCTAACGTGCTATCACATACTCACATTAGGTTAACCCTCATGTTCCAAACAATATGCACAAAAAATAAAGCGTCGCAACTTTCTGCATACCCCCCCCCGGGGCGGGCCCCCTGCTGGGTCGGCAGACATGCTCGCGAACTGTGCAGAAAAAAAGCCAATTTAGCTTGTTTCTCCACACTAAATTCTAATTTCAGTTCATACAATTCATATCAATTCATAGAAAACATAAACTTAAAGCTCCTAATATGATTCCAACATACATAAACATGCTCCTAGACACAAAATCATTTTAAACAACAAGAATCCATGTTTTAAAAACTCCAATTTTTATATTTTCCAAAAACTCATAGTTTTCACAAAACCATTCACTGTAAATCCAGTTCTAACCCAATTGAATTCATAATTCATGTAATATTTATGTAATTGAAGATAACATCATGATAAATTCTAAATAGGCATATTAACACATAAAAAGTCCTCAATTTTCATTTAAAACTCAACCAAAATATATGAACTTACAAGAACGACAATTTTTTATTAAAACATGTTTTATAACCAATTGAATTTCTAAAACTTGTCTATGGCATACAATCCACTTATAAACAATTTGTAACCAAGATTTCTACTTATCTACATCAATATCACAATTACATGGAGAAGATTTTTACAGAGAACTCAACATAAAAAAAACAACTATATAAAGTTTTAAAAACATAAGGTAGCGATTATACCTCTTTTTGCTTAGATGATTGAAGAAGAAGAAGATGATTTTTGATTCCTCTCAAGCTTTTCAAGCTTTTCCTTTTTCTTTCTCTCTATCTTCTTCTATGATATTTCTCTGCTCTCTCTTCTCTTCTTTGTTCTTAGTTAAGGCTTATTATAAAACTAACGTAAAACTATATACGTATACTAATATAACTGTTATAATAATAATATGTATTAAGAACAATTACTCCCCCAATTAAAATGTCAGTTATAGAATTTCAAAAGCTTTTGGCTTGTTTGGCAACAGATGAATTTAAAAACTAGTTTTATTAATTTAAGCATGGTTTGGATAAATTAGGTTTAAGCTAGTGCAAGGGCCCTGTTTGGCAAAACCTTTTTAAAATAAAAGTAAGGGCATTGTTTAGTTAAAACCATTTCAAAAACACTTTCCTTCATTTTAATAAATCCTTTTAACACATACATTAATGTTATACTTTAATTAATTAAATCTTTAACATTCTTATTTTATCAATTAAAACTAACATCAATTAATCACATAAAAATTGCCACATAATTATAATTACTCGCTAATTATAATTCATGTAACACTCATCACATAATTCATATAATTTAATTCTCTCAATTAAATTAGAACTATACTATAAAATTAATATATATCAATTAAATAAATTATTAAATATTCATTTAATTAATATATAACACTTAATTATATTACTCCACAACTATCACATAATTTATTTATTCAACTTAATAAATAAATCACATAAAATATTTATTTAACTCAATAAATATTTAAAATTATTATATAAAATCTCAATCGTTACAATCTTCCTTCCTTAAAAGTATTTTGTCCCCAGAATCACACATAAAAAAAAAATCTCGTTTATTACATTTTTCTCCCCTTAAAAGGATTTTGTCCCCAGAATCCGTACATAAAGGGTTACACAAAAGTTAGGTAAATAATTACAGATAAGATTTCATCATATTATCTTTGAGTTCCCAAGTGGCTTCTTCAGCACTGTGGTTCCTCCAGATTATCTTAACAGAAGGTATCACTTTATTTCTAAGCACTTGTTCCTTTCAATCAACTATTTAAATATGAACCTCTTCATAAGTTAAGTCTTTATCGAATTGTAAAGGCTCATATTCTATTATATGCTTACAGTCGTGCTTGTAAGGTCTTAACACAGAAATATGAAAGACGTTATGTATATTCTCGAGTTCCGGAGGTAATGCAACCTCGTAAGCTACCTCGCTAACTTTTTGTAGTACCTCGAAAGGTCCAATAAATAGGGGACTCAGATTTCCCTTCTTACCAAATCGAATCTTCCCTTTCCAGGGAGATACTTTCAGGAAAATGAAGCTTCCTGGTAAAAATTCTTGGTTCTGTCGATGTTGATCGGTATACTTTTTCTGTCTGTCTTGAGCAGCAACTAGTCTTGTTCTGATCAACTTCACGATTTCGACGGTTTGTTGTACGAGTTTCGGTCCCAACAGTTGACGTTCATTGACTTCATCCCAGCACAAAGGCGTTTTGCACTTCCTACTGTATAACGCTTCGTAAGGCGGCATGCCGATACTCGCATGATGACTATTATTGTAGGCGAACTCCACCAACGATAGATGGTCATCCCAGCTTCCCTTGAAATCCATAACGCAAGCTCTCAAGCATATCCTCAAGAGTCTGAATCGTTCATTCGCTCTGACCATCAGTCTGAGGATGGTACGCCGTACTCATTCGTAACTGCGTTCCCAGACACTCTTGCAAACGCTTCTAGAAATTTGACGTAAAACATGGATCTCTGTTAGACATAATCGATACCGGAACGCCGTGTCGAGAAATGATTTCCTTCATATACAGCTTTGCTAGTTGATCCAAGTTGTACTTAATTCTGATCGATAAAAAGTGGGCTGACTTCGTCAGTTGATCCACTATAACCCATATCGCATCAAATCCCTTCTGAGTCGCTGAAAGACCTACCACGAAATCCATCATGATGTGCTCCCACTTCCACTCTGGAATTTCTAACGGCTGTAGCAGTCCACTTGGTCTCTGGTGTTTTGCCTTGACTTTCTGGCACGTTAAGCATTTCGCAACGCATTCAGCAACGTCCTTCTTCATATTCGGCCACCAAAAATGGTGCCTGAGATCCTGGTACATCTTCGTACTCCCAGGGTGAATTGAATATCTCGAGCTATGAGCTTCGCTCAGAATCTCCTCTTTCACCTCTTGTACTGGCAGTACCCATATTCTCCCTTCAAATCATAACAGTCCCTCGTTATCGATCTTAAACTTAAACTCTTTGCCATCCGCTATTCTTTTTCGAATCTTTTCGCACTCTTCGTCGTAAAGTTGTGCTTCTTTCACTTTGTCTACCAGAGTAGAACCAGTTGTTACTTGAAATAACTTCTCATCAAATTCCTTCAGAAACTTCACTTCCAGTTCCAATCTAGCCATCTGTCCTATCAACCGATCCTGATTAGTTAACAAGTTCAGCTTTTCCCGACCTTTTCTGCTCAAAGCGTCAGTGACGACATTAGCTTTACCCGGATGGTAAAGTATCTCGCAATCGTAGTCTTTGATCAGTTCTAACCATCTTTTTTGGCGCATGCTCAAATTCTTTTGGGTAAAGATATACTTTAGACTCTTATGATCCGTGTATATCTCACACCTTTCTCCATAGAGGTAGTGTCTCCAAATCTTTAGAGTAAACACTACTGCCGCCAATTCTAAGTCATGGATCGGATACCTCTTCTCATAATCCTTCAGCTGACGTGACGCATAGACAATGAATTTGCTGCTCTGCATTAACACACAGCCTAATCCCTTATGTGAGGCATCACTATATACTACAAAATTTCTCGTACTATCCGGTAAGGACAACACCGGCGCAGTACTCAACCTCTTCCTCAATTCCTGAAAACTTTCCTTACACTTTTCTGTCCAAACTTAACTGTTTTACGAGTCAAATTCGTCAATGGAGTTGCGATTTTGAAAAAGTCTTGGATAAATCTCCTGTAATAACCTGTCAATCCCAAGAAACTCCTCACTTCAGACGGAGTTTTTGACTGATCCCAATTCATTACAGCCTCAACCTTTGACGGATCTACTGAAATACCATCCTTGTCGATTACGTGGCCAAAAAATTGCACACGTTCCAACCAGAATTTGCACTTCAAGAATTTAGCGTAAAGCTTCTCTCGTCTTAGCAATTCTAAGGTCAGCCTTAAGTGTTCAGCATATTCCTCCTTAGTTTTGGAATAAACTAGGATGTCATCTATGAACACCACTACGAACTTGTCTAGGAATGGCTTAAACACTCGATTCATTAGGTCCATAAATACAGCTGGGGCATTCGTTAGACCAAATGACATCACCAAGAACTCGTAATGACCATATCGAGTCCTAAAAGCCTTCTTTGGTATATCTTCCCTTCTCACCTTCAACTGATGATACCCACTCCTCAAATCAATTTTTGAGAAGTATCTAGCACCCTTCAACTGATCAAACAAGTCATCGATCCTGGGTAAAGGATACCTATTCTTGATCGTAACTTTGTTCAACTCCCTATAATCAATGCAAAGACGCATCGATCCGTCATTCTTCTTGATGAATAACACTGGCGCTCCCCACGGTGAAACGCTTGATTGAATATATTTCTTGTCTAGCAACTCTTGAAGTTGAACCATCAATTCCTTCATTTCGACTGGAGCCATTCTGTATGGAGCTTTTGAAATCGAAGCAATTCCCGGCGCCAAGTCGATCACGAACTATATCTCCCTGTCTGGCGAAAGTCATGGCAAGTCGCTCGAAAAAACATCCACAAACTCCTTAACCACTGATATCTCTTCTACCTTTGGGCTCTCCTTACGCGTATCTACTATGTAGGCTAGATATCCTACACAGCCTTGCGTCAAAAGTTTCTTGGCTTGCATAACCGTCAGACAACTTGCTTGTCTAGGCGATTTGCTACCATAGAATACCAACTTCGATGGAATCATAAGGTTTACCGACTTTTTCTGACAGTCGATTATCGCCCCATGGTTGAACAACTAGTCCATACCCAGTATGACATCGAATTCTCCAAGTTTTATCGGAATCAAATCTACCCTCAGCTCCTGACCCTTAATGTCCAATCTACAGTTATTGTAAACAAACCTAATAGGAATAACCTCCCTATTCGCAATCTCTATGTTCAATGGATAAACTAATTCCTCTATAGGTAAGTCTAGGATTTTAGCAAAATCATCAGATATGAATGAACAAGTAGCACCCGAATCAAATAATACATATGCATTTATACTATTGATTGGAATAATACCTGCCACCACTTCTTTTGATTTTACAGCATCCTGCACTGTCATATTGAATGTCCGGGCAGTGGGTCGAACAGCCTGCAATGGTGCAGCGATAGTCACGGTACTGTCGCTTCCATTCCCTTCGCTCCCTGTTAACCTTACCGTCAACTTCTTAGGGCAACTGCGAGCCATGTGATCCTTGGATCCATATGTGTAGCAAGTTCCCTTCTTTGGGTTCAAACAATTTGGCGCAATGTGGCCTTCCTGACCACAGTTGAAGCACACCCGCTTCCCCTTCATGCACACTCCAGTGTGATTCTTACCGCATGTAGCACATGCTTCGAACTTCCTCTTCTGTTGACTTCCCTACTGACTCCCAGCAGAGGTGTTGTCGTTCCATTTCCTTTTCTGGTTGATAGCCCCGCTACCACCAGCCTTGGTTTCCGTCTCATTCTTCTTTTTTTTTTGTCTTGGTTAAACTTCGTTACCGCGTCGCTTCCTCCCTCAGCGAAAATAGCCTTTTCCAGCATAGCTGCAAACGTGTTCAACTGGAACATGGAGACCTTGTTGTAGAGGCAGGGCTTCAGTCCCCGCTCAAACCTCATCGCTTTCCTAGCGTCAGTGCTGACCTGGTATGTAGCGAACCTGGTCAGTTCGTTGAATTTCGCAGCGTATTCCGACACCGTCATCCCTCTCTGCTTAAGTTCTAGGAACTGGACCTCCATCTAGTCCTGCGAACTAACAAGGAAGTACATTTCAAAGAACATCTCTTTGAAATGTTCCCACGGTATTACTCCTTCTCCCTCCCGGGTCTTGTTGGCTTGCCACCAGAAACTAGCATCTGACTTTAACATGAAAGTCGCGAATGCTGTCTTCTAGTCTTCACCAACTCTAGCTACGTCGAAGACCTTCTCCATCTCCATCACCCACGTCTGGACATCTATAGGGTTTACCGATCCCTTGAATTCAGGAGGTCCTACTGCCTTAAATTCCTTGAAAGCCGTGCCCTACACTTGTAACTGATTCGCAAGCGCTCCCGTCAGCAGGTTCACCAACTGCTGAACCGTATTGGGATTCGTCCCATCATTATTATTGTTGTTGTTAGTCTAACCCTCGGGGTTTTGACGTGTAGGTCTTCTTCTAGGAGGCATTTTTTATTAAGAAAATATTATTATTAGATCCTTTATTCGATTCTTAAGTATTCAAGTTCATACTTAAACGTTTGAATAACTCAGTTCACATAGAACACATAACACGTCAATAAACTTCTTTTATTCATTACTCGTAGTTTAAAACATCAATTAGATAGCATTTCTGCTATTTACATCATCCTTCCTGAACTGAAAAAGTTGCAGGACTACATCATTAACTCATCCCATTCTTATCTCAAATTATGGGATTACATTATTTAATACAAAAAGTAACACATAAATAAAAGCTCTACTGCCTAGGCATATTAAGGCGTCGCACAGCCTCTCTGCGTTCCTCTTCCATCACCTGAAACACCGTTCTTCGGTCCACCACATACCATGGTAAACCTTGGAACTGAGCTGGGTAATAGAAAATACGATCCTGTGCTCTATCTATCGCTGTGTGGAATGCGTATTTTGTTTCCCTCAGCTTGGCCCTCTTGGCTTTAGCCTTATCTTAAGTTCGGTCGGCTCGCTGAGTAGCCCTCAAGCTTATTTCCTCCGCTCTAGCACGCTTCGTTGACTCTTCCTGGATGTCCTGCTTCAGCTTTGCTAGTTCAGCTCGGGCCTCGTCTCTATCATTCTCTACGTGTATTAGCTTCCACTGCGCTTCTCCTAGCTCACTATCCATCACTTCGATAGTCTCATTCCGCTGCTGGATGGTTTCTTCGAGCTCTCCGACTCAACCATGTAGCTCCACGTTACTATCGTAGACTGTCTCGTACATCTCATCACTAGTAGAGTGAGGTGGGAATTCCTCTTCGGGATCCTCTTCCTCCTCTTCATACTCGTCCTCGTCCTCTTCTTTTGGAACAGGTGTCAGCTCACGCTCCCGACTAGCTACAGTGATTACTGGAGATGGCTCTCTCCTAACCAGCTGCTCCCAGACAACATAGATGTCTCGGGGCTCCTCCTCTCTAGGCACCTGAGGTATATCCTCTCTAGCCTGACTGGACTCTCCAATGTTCGTCATCCTGACAAAAGAATTTTAAAGTTTAATTATTACGGGATATCGAGTCGTCACTCTTTGGATACTAAAACGTAAAAACATAGCACATAAGGTAATTTATTATCTTTACCTATCACTACTATCTTTTCGATCTTCCTACAAGGCTACTACCTAAGGTTTTCCCCCCACCTAAGGTTCATAACCTAAATCTTTGATACTAACCTGTGACACCCCCAAATCCGAGTACTTCATTTCTACATGATTTGGTGTTCACTTTTTAAATATAACATACATCTACCCAGTAATAAATAATTTCAAAATAAATTACAACTCGTATAAATAATAAAATCTTCCTTATAAAAAGGATTACAACTTTTCAAAATATAATTCCCAGGGTTTAATCTAACCTTGACATAAACATATAATGCGGAAATAAAACATAACTCAAAATGTCTTATTACAACTTCATTCAAAATAATTAAACAAGTCTTCACTTGTTTAGCTTCCCTTTGCCTTTACTCGTTGACGGGGCATCAACGCTATCAACCTTAGCTGCAATGGTTATTTAATGCAAGAGTGAGCAAACAACAGCTCACTGGAATACAACAATATTTAAGACATAAAAGAATATCTTTAAAATTTTGAATACTTAACTTTTATCAACAATAAAGAATTGAATTATAATTCTTTTCTCAATACTTAGAATTCAAATAGAGAACCATCTGAGGGTCATAAGACCTTGAACTTTTGTCCTAGGTTATAACATTTCTGTTTAAAACCTTTAACAGTCAATAAGACCATGGACCTTAACTCGTACTTAGGGGGATTAGCCCTTCGTACCATGTATTGTGCACAAATATCTTAACGCTTTCGCATAGTAACCTCCCCTAGTAAATACGGTTGTTCATCTCAGTATTTGAGTACAAGTCCGCACCAAAGAAGGTTTGGTTTGGATAATCTTAGAAGGGTAATTTAGAATTCAACGTTCATCAACTAAGGAATAGTTGAATCAACATTCAAGAACTTTGAATAATTCATAGATAAAAGAATTATGAATTAACATATGCTTTAGAATTAAACTTAAAGCATTTAAAAGATAAGCTGGACCTTGCTTGAACAATAAGTCAAGGTCACTTTACTTAAATAAATACTTGTCCAATGCAGAAATAAAAAGGACATTCTCAATACATTACATAATTGGAATATCAAAAACTTGCATAAAATTAACGAGTTTAGGGTTTAGAATACTTGCCTCAAGCGCAAGCTACTAATACCACTCATGTTCTAACACTTCCTACACATATATTTTTAATCACAATAATCTAAATTAGTTAACACATAACTAATTCACATAATTAGTTAACCCATCTAGGTTAACTCATTTTTATTTAATTATTAAGTTAATATTTAATAACCACATAATTTAATTACATCATATAGGCATGCTCAGATTAATCAAATTATAATTAAATAATTATAATTTAAACATTTAATCTAATTATAATTACTCAAATTATAATCACATCTTATTTTAATTAAATTATAAACAATTTATAATTTATAATTAATTAAACTACATCATGCATTCACTAAATTATAATCACACAAATTATAATTAGGCATGCAAATATTAAATTATAATACAAAATTTATAATTTATAACTAATCATGCATTATAATACACAAATTATAATTTAAATCATCATTTACTTGATTAAAAGAAATCAAATAATATTCATTATAATTTAACAAAACTATAATTTAAATTAAACGTTTTCTCTAATTATAATTATTACAAATTATAATCACATATTATATTTTACCAATATAATATATTAGAAATCATTTAGCATTTTACTATAAGTTTAACATGATATCACATACTCACATTAGGTTAACCCTCATGTTCCAAACAATATGCACAAAAAATAAAGCGTCACAACTTTCTGCATACCCCGGCAGGGGTGGGGGTTTCCCTCTTAACAGGCCCGCCGGGGCAGGCCTCCTGCTGTGTCGGCAGACATGCTCGCAAACTGTGCAGAGAAAAAATCAATTTAGCTTATTTCTCCACACTAAATTCTAATTTCAGTTCATACAATTCATATCAATTCAAAGAAAACATAAACTTAAAACTTCTAACATGATTCCAACATGCATAAACATGCTCCTAGACACAAAATTATTTTAAACAACAAGAATCCATGTTTTAAAAACTCTAATTTTTATATTTTCCAAAAACTTATAGTTTTCACAAAACCATTCACTGTAAATCCAGTTCTAACCCAATTCAACTCATAATTCATGTAATATTTTCGTAATTGAAGATAACATCATGATAAATTCTAAATAGGCATATTAAAACATAAGAAATCTTCAATTTTCATTCAAAACTCAACCAAAACATATGAACTTACAAGAACATCAATTTTCCATTAAAACATGTTTTATAACCAATTGAATTTCTAAAACTTGTCTATGGCATACAATCCACTTATTAACAATTTGTAACCAAGATTTCTACTTATCTACATCAATATCACAATTACATGGAGAAAATTTTCACAGAGAACTCAACACAAAGAAAAATAACTATATAAAGTTTTAAAAACATAAGGTAGCGATTATACCTCTTTTTGCTTAGATGATTGAAGAAGAAGATGATGATTTTTGATTCCTCTCAAGCTTCTCAAGCTTTTCCTTTTTCTTTCTCTCTATCTTCTTCTCTGATATTTCTCTGCTCTCTCTTCTCTTCTTTGTTCTTAGTTTAGGCTAATAATAATACTAACGTAAAACTATATACGTATACTAATATAACTATTATAATAATAATATGTATTAAGGGCAATTACTCCCCCAATTAAAATATCAGTTATAGAATTTCAAAAGCTTTTGGCTTGTTTGGCAACAGATGAATTTAAAAACTAGTTTTATTAATTTAAGCATGGTTTGGGTAAATTAGGTTTAAGCTAGTGCAAGGGCCCTGTTTAGCAAAACATTTTTAAAACAAAAGTAAGGGCCTTGTTTGGTTAAAACCATTTCAAAAACTCTTTCCTTCATTTTAATAAATCCTTTTAACACATACATTAATGTTACACTTTAATTAATTAAATCTTTAACATTCTTATTTAATCAATTAAAACTAACATCAATTAATCACACAAAAATTGTCACATAATTATAATTACTCGCTAATTATAATTCATGTAATACTCATCACATAATTCATCTAATTTAATTCTCTCAATTAAATTAGAACTATACTATAAAACTAATATACATCAATTAAATAAATGATTAAATATTTATTTAATTAATATATAACACTTAATTATATTACTCCACAAAATCACATAATTTATTTATTCAATTCAATAAATAAATCACATAAAATATTCATTTAACTCAATAAATATTTAAAATTATTATATAAAATCTCAATCATTATAGCCCCCTTATTGCTGCATTACTTGCTGAGCAAACTTGTTGCTCATTCTTGCTTTTCCCTAAAAACATTTCAGTTAAGACAGAGCAAGGCGGACCTTCGTGCACTGATAAGGGTAATGGCAAGGCTACGGAGTAGCTTGTTATTTGTGTAGAACTTTTATGTTGATTGTAATAAGATTCTAGTCTATTATGTATTAAGTTAAGATTATGTATGCTTAAGCTATGTTTAAGCTATAAGAGATGTTTAAGTTACGAAATCTTGGGTCATGATTGGTTATATTAAATAAATGTAATCTATTCGTATTATGTGTTATTCCGCTGTGTGATATGATATTTAGTCATATTATTATATTAGATTGTAGAACGTGGCGAACCGAATTCGGGACTGTGACGGTTCAAATTTGGGGGCGTCACAGGTGATGAGTGGGATTTACACCCGCGAATCGGATACTTTATGGCTTAAATAGTTGCCTGATCTTCGCTTTGTTTATATATTTTTATATTATTTTAGTATTAGTATGCTTAACCGTTGTGTTGCAGGCTCTGCAGTACTTTTCTAGGCAAAATGGGCAATTTACATACACTGGCGCCGCAGCGTCAATGCTATACCTCCATCTCGCGCCGCAGCGCCACCTACCTATTCAGCCTGACGTCACCATGACGCTGCAGCGTCCCTGTGCCTTTATAAACTCGCGCTGCAGCGCGACCTCCGGTCTTTTGATTTTAACATGGCGCCGCAGCGCCATCCATAAGCCTATATCCCGCGCCGCAGCGCGACCTCCGGTGCCCAGACAGAGAAGGCTTGCTTTTGACCTAGAAAAAGAGAAGAACAGATATATATAAAGGGAGAGCAAGAGAAAAGAAAAGGGAGGGGGGATACTGATAGAGAATCGGTTAGCTTAGCTTAGGATAATATAGTTTTCTCTTCTCTTTTGTACTTTCTCTCTTTAGTTATTAGGTAATGTTTGTAAATATAGATTAGGTAGATTAGGGTAAAGTTTGGGTGTTCCTTGGAGCAACAAGAGCATTGAGCTACACGGATTGGAGAGCTTGAAAGGAGCGGAATGCTTGGAGACTGAAGAGGCTTGACAGAGTTTATTCTTATCCATTTATTTCCTCTACTTTTGTAATCCATAAATGTTGTCTTTATTGCTACTTATATTTTGTTCAATAGCTATGAACTAAGTATTGGCTTTAAGGTTATAATGGAACCCTTTGTTAGTTAAATTGACTGTCTTATCTCTTTGGTTGGCACCATATGGTTTGGTTTAATATATTCATGCTTAACGATTCTCACTAAGACATTAGTGATGATTTTGGTAATCTATATGATATCGAAAGAAGAATTGTAGATTTACACCTAAATATATTGGCATGTGATTATGGGTTTCGACTGCATAAGTTGTGCGTAGAATAGACATATATCTGTGTGCCACGTGTGACCTAATTGAGAACTTATGCTTAAATCCTTGTTAGGTTAATTCGCATAGACATGTGTAGGATTATCACCTAGTTTGGATGTTCTTTTCTGTTCTATTCCCTTTCGGGTGGATCTGGAGAGGATATGTTTGTGCATACCTCGACAGAGGTGTATGAACACCTGTGCGTTCTCGGTCGACAAACTGTCGTGACCATTAAGACCAAAGAGAGAAGGGTAGGAAGTTTGATGAAGCATAGCACGCCAGGTGTTCGACGGAATGCCTGTGTGGGGTGAAGTTGTAACCTTAGCTTGTAATTCCTTTGATTACCATTCGTTATCCGTTTACTTGCTTTAATAATTAGTTATAACTAGTTTAACCACACTCTTATTAGTTTACTGTTCGAATAAGACTAAAGCGATACAAAGTTGGTATTTGGTAAATATTAGTGATAGTTCCTCGTGGGTACGACACTTTTCTTATCACTGTATTACTTGTTAGACCGCGTATACTTGCGCGTGTTTAGTGATCGGTTTTCCGACCAACAAGTTTTTGGCGCCGTTGCCGGGGAACTATTATTCTAATATTGTCCAATATTGATTTAAATCAATTTAGTCTTAATTTGAACGTGTATATATTTCTTTTATTTGTTTGATCTTCCGTTGTGTTTTTAAGTTTACAGGTTATGGACGATCAATATTATCAATGGCCTTATGAGAGGACTACACAACCAAGCTCGGAAGAAGGACTCGAGAAATTGCGAGCTCAAATTGCAAATGTCTTGAGGTTTTCTGATAATCTTGAGTGTGAGTCCACTCAGACTGCCTACTGTCAGGAGCGAGCTGACATTGAACCAAGTTCCTATCATCCAAACTGTCAGGGTTATCCAAACTCTTGGGACTATAGTCAAGAGCAATATCATGATCTGAATTACTCCTATCCGAATCAATTTGAATGTCCATCACCTCTGCAATATAAGGTGACATTCCAACCCAATGAGAGCTTTTCGGCAGACTTAATAGAAGAGAAAAGGCTTGAAGAGCTCCTCACCAACTTTATAGAAAGAAATGAGGTTCGAATGGCAAGCCAAGATGCCGCATTGCAAAGCCTCAAAAATCAATTGGGACAACTCGTCAATGCCATCATAAATCTACCACAGGGCAATCTACCGGTCATAACCAATCTCAACAGTGAAGCAGTAGAGCATTGCACGGTGGATACGCAAGGAGAAGGCGGGGAGTCTCACGAAGTTGTTGAGGGAGATGTCATAGCGCAAATTGTCCAACAGGTGGAGACTGAAGTTGGAGAGAAGAGGATAAAGAGTGGCTATATTGTCAAGACTAATCAACAACCGGATGCCACGCTCACGATTGTGGAAACCCTGGAGGACCCGCTAGTGCACAAAGAACGCTTTCAACTTGATGAAAAAGGCGAATTATTGGATAATTCCAGTGGTGAAAGATTCTTCGTGCCGATGGGTGACGAAAACGAGGATGATCAATCATCCATGTCCGCCACAAATTTAAAGGAATTGACAAATAGGCGGCATGAAATGGTCGTTTTTGCTTATGAGCCGGATTGAGCGGCATCGGTATAGTCAGGCCGACGACTTTAAAACAAGCGCTTGGTGGGGAGGCAACCCCATCTCAGTATCAATTTTCTCTGTTTTTCTTTACTTATGTCTAGTTTAAATTGTGTCCTTTCTTTTTACCATTTAAACGTCGTTGCCAATGCGTATGTTTTTGTGATCATAGGATGCAGGGAGCATGTCATTTAGTATGTTGCTAGTGTATATCTTAGTTAGATATAGTATATAGCATGTTATTTACTTAGCATGATATCTGTGTAATATATGTTGTCTAATACATGGTTTTTGTGCAGAAAAACTCAGATACAAGGTTCGCGCCGCAGCGCCAGAATTTACCCTGAACTTCGCGCCGCAGCGCCAAGCCTTTTATTCAAATTCTCTGCTTCGCGCCGCAGCGCCCAGGAACAAAGAGGGTCTCGCGCCGCAGCGCCAAAAGCAGGCAAAGCTACTGCCAAGTCGCGCCGCGGCGCCAAGCAAAGAAGGAATACTCGCGCCGCAGCGCCGGTAGCGAATTTGTGTTTTTAAAAGCACAGCTGAAGCCGGCAGTTGTGCCCATTCCTTCCCAATTCTCTCGACAGTTTCGGCAGCACAAAGAACCTAAAGAGACCCAAAACAAAAACGTGCCTTTCTCCACCCCCGAACCTTTGATCAATCTACCACAAGAGAGCAATCCATTCATTCTTTCACAAAACCCCAAGCCAGTGCACGCAGCAAGAGGAGATCAGAATCAATCTAGGGTTCCCACTCAAGGTATTTGGGGGATTTTAGTCATTCATTTACTGTTTGATTTCGATATTTGGGTTGGTTTTACTCTGTTGATTGGGGTGATTTCCACTGACGGAAATCGGGACAGAGCACTGTCAAGCAAGGGCTGTCCAAATTGGGTTTTGAAAGCGCGCACAAGGTGTTTGATAAATTGACTGAGAGATAATTTGACTGTTTGGGATTGTTTGACATTGAAGTTGCATTGGGAATTATTCTAGCCTAAGTTTGGCGAAGTGTGGAATCGAGTCCTGCTTGTGTTCAAGCCAATTGCTACAAATTCTGACATGGCTTCAAAAAGGCAACGCCTGAGCGTCGGCGGTTCCTCGTCCGCAGCACCAACGGCATGGGACAACACCAAATTTGTTAACGAAGAGGCATGGAAACGATACAAAAGCTCCTTTGCCGCACGAAATTTGATTCCTGAACGGGGTTTGAGGCCTGACAAAACAAAGGATGGCGAGTTGTTAGCCATGATTGCGGGTCGCCAGTGGGTGCACTTCACAAAACCACCCGAATCGGCCATTGTTTCTGTGGTTCGTGAGTTCTACGCTAATGCTAGTGCCGAGGGTCCTGCTGTTGTCCAAGTCAGGGGGCGGTCAGTGGCGTTTGGAAGCCAAGCCATCAATGCACTGTTCGCGACGCCCGGTTTCGAGGGTAAGGATTATATGGGGCCGGGACTCCGCAGCTATGACCTCGAGGAGATTGTTCGGAGGCTCTGCAAGCCCGGGACTACATGGAAGACAAATGACTTCACGGGTGAGAGGACCAGTTTCCCACATGCTGCACTCAGTCGCTATGGGAAGGCATGGTTCAGTTTTATTTGTGCCAACATGATCCCGACTCGTCACCTGAGCAACGTGACTAAGGATAGAGCGATCCTATTATTTGCCATTGTCACGGGGCTGAACGTGGACATCGGAGTTCTCATCCATGAGTCCATCATAAAGGCAATCAAGAGCAATGTATCTACGGGACTTCCACATCCATCCTTGATCACCCGGCTGTGCAAGAGGGCAGGTATCCATTGGGGGCCAGAAGAGATAGCCTTGCCACCCATGTCAGTCATTGACCATCAGACCATTTCACGCTTCGATGTGTGGGATGGGGCTATTTCTCATGCTAGAGGCGAAGGATTCGGGCCACCTACTGAGCCACCTCCTACAGCAGAGCCTTCGCAGCCACCAGACGCAGGCCCAGCTTCACAGGGACTACTGGCAGAAATCATGGCATCCCTCACTCTGCTACATCAGAACCAGGACGCTAATGCTCAGAGGCAGCAGAGGCACATAGCAGCGGTGGCCTTGAGGCAAGACATAGCGATGCAGTATCAGGCTGAGCTGGTCAACACGATGCAGAGCATCTACACTGTGTATAGTGGCGAGGATTCAGAGTTCACGCCATTCCAGTTCCCGGAGCCTCCTGTCTTCCCACCATACCCTCCACCATCACCGCCCGCCGAAGCTGACGAGGACTCAGCTGCTGCCGAGTGACCAGACTTCAGGGAAGCTCTCTTGTTTAGAGTGACATATGTTTAGCAATGAGGGCATTGCTCACCTTAAGTTTGGGGGTGTTATGGTTTATTATCTGTTTTATTTCTGTCTATTGCCATGATAGGTTGTTATTTTAGTACTTTATTTAGGTTTTTATCAGGAGTGTAGTGCAGTCGTTTTGTACTGCGGTATTATGTTTTGGGTTTATTATGATGGATGCCATGAACAGTTTTTGGTTATTTATTAGCACTTTGTTTGTTTTTAGCATGTTTGTGGTTTATAGCCATCTTTTTGGGGCTTTTACAGATTTATATGCTTGTGCCATGTTAATGGCTTTATTACCCTATTTTGAGCTGCTTTTATGCGAGGGTGGTATATTTTTCGCTGATTTTTGATTGTGGCTAATGACAAGCGTCAAGTAATTATGCTTATCTCTTAGAATCGTGTCAAGCATGTATGAGCTAGGGGTTGTTCAATCGATAAGTTGAGACTGTTATTGATCCGTCCTTCTTAGCAAGCACCGACCAACTGTGCTAACTAGTTATTTTTTGAATTTAGTTCGCCTGTTTATTGCTTTGGGAGTATGTTCACTTTTATAAACTTTCATTTTTACAAGGTAATAAAAGACTTCGACGCATATACAGTTTTGGATCTTGGATTCTGGCATGTTGTATAATAAAAAATAAAAAAAAAAAATTTGAAAAGGAGATTGAATATCGAAAGTCTTGCGGTGGGTCGAGATGGAGCGTAAAACGCACTCATCCATAAACGCAGGACCGATGTTGAGATGGAGCATAAAATGCACTCGTCATATAATCTTCAGATTTCTTAAAGTCTAATTTGGCTTATGTTGATTACGTGGCCTTTGCTGCTCGAGTGATTAGATTCATAGGGGTGTTTTACGCCTAGTGCCCTAAAGCCGTCTGGCTTGGGAGTCACTGATCAAAAGCTCATTTATGGGTAGCTCTGTCTAGCCTAAGGTAATTAAGGACTGTCCGAGTCAGATTTTTGTTGTCTTCATGCTAGAGCCTTTTGATCTTTTCCTATGATTGCATCCTAGTCTTAATGCTTGTTGATTGTTTAAGTTGCGTAGTGTGCATATTGTTTTTAGCAATTGACTGTGCGATCTTATTTGAGCAATGATTAGTTAGGATGGTTGGTCCCCACACACACACATAGAACGGATCGAATACAGTCTTATGCTTGAAGCTGAATGAACTCTTGCTAATATCTATGTTTGCCCTGTTCTCTGGGAATAGCTATGTTCGAGCTTAGAAGCCGTGATGCTAGTGCAGTTTTATTGTTCTTTTGCGTGTGTTTTACTGTGTGTTTGTGTTAGATAGTTTGCTCGAGGACAAGCAAAGACTTAAGTTTGGGGGTATTTGATGAGTGGGATTTACACCCGCGAATCGGATACTTTATGGCTTAAATAGTTGCCTGATCTTCGCTTTGTTTATATATTTTTATATTATTTTAGTATTAGTATGCTTAACCGTTGTGTTGCAGGCTCTGCAGTACTTTTCTAGGCAAAATGGGCAATTTACATACACTGGCGCCGCAGCGTCAATGCTATACCTCCATCTCGCGCCGCAGCGCCACCTACCTATTCAGCCTGACGTCACCATGACGCTGCAGCGTCCCTGTGCCTTTATAAACTCGCGCTGCAGCGCGACCTCCGGTCTTTTGATTTTAACATGGCGCCGCAGCGCCATCCATAAGCCTATATCCCGCGCCGCAGCGCGACCTCCGGTGCCCAGACAGAGAAGGCTTGCTTTTGACCTAGAAAAAGAGAAGAACAGATATATATAAAGGGAGAGCAAGAGAAAAGAAAAGGGAGGGGGGATACTGATAGAGAATCGGTTAGCTTAGCTTAGGATAATATAGTTTTCTCTTCTCTTTTGTACTTTCTCTCTTTAGTTATTAGGTAATGTTTGTAAATATAGATTAGGTAGATTAGGGTAAAGTTTGGGTGTTCCTTGGAGCAACAAGAGCATTGAGCTACACGGATTGGAGAGCTTGAAAGGAGCGGAATGCTTGGAGACTGAAGAGGCTTGACAGAGTTTATTCTTATCCATTTATTTCCTCTACTTTTGTAATCCATAAATGTTGTCTTTATTGCTACTTATATTTTGTTCAATAGCTATGAACTAAGTATTGGCTTTAAGGTTATAATGGAACCCTTTGTTAGTTAAATTGACTGTCTTATCTCTTTGGTTGGCACCATATGGTTTGGTTTAATATATTCATGCTTAACGATTCTCACTAAGACATTAGTGATGATTTTGGTAATCTATATGATATCGAAAGAAGAATTGTAGATTTACACCTAAATATATTGGCATGTGATTATGGGTTTCGACTGCATAAGTTGTGCGTAGAATAGACATATATCTGTGTGCCACGTGTGACCTAATTGAGAACTTATGCTTAAATCCTTGTTAGGTTAATTCGCATAGACATGTGTAGGATTATCACCTAGTTTGGATGTTCTTTTCTGTTCTATTCCCTTTCGGGTGGATCTGGAGAGGATATGTTTGTGCATACCTCGACAGAGGTGTATGAACACCTGTGCGTTCTCGGTCGACAAACTGTCGTGACCATTAAGACCAAAGAGAGAAGGGTAGGAAGTTTGATGAAGCATAGCACGCCAGGTGTTCGACGGAATGCCTGTGTGGGGTGAAGTTGTAACCTTAGCTTGTAATTCCTTCGATTACCATTCGTTATCCGTTTACTTGCTTTAATAATTAGTTATAACTAGTTTAACCACACTCTTATTAGTTTACTGTTCGAATAAGACTAAAGCGATACAAAGTTGGTATTTGGTAAATATTAGTGATAGTTCCTCGTGGGTACGACACTTTTCTTATCACTGTATTACTTGTTAGACCGCGTATACTTGCGCGTGTTTAGTGATCGGTTTTCCGACCAACAACAGGTTGGTATCAGAGCTGTAGTTATAAACCTTAGGAGCGAGAGTCCTTGGATTAAAACTTAGGAGAACTTAGAAGATAGAAAGGAATGAGACTCATATAAAGTTTTCTTAGAGAAACTTAGTGTGTTATGGAATATAATTTCATTCTATACAATGAACTTATGTTTTATTTAACATTCTAATGGAGTTTCCTGTTTGTCTTGTGTTTGTGGTTGTAGGATGACAGACTTGGGAGCACCTAGTAGAGTGGCAGAGGAGGAGCCCCGAGATATACATGTTGTATATCGGGCACCTCTAGAGGCTGTGCCTGTGCAGGCAGTTGCACCGTCCGAGTTTGACGACGAGGACGAGATTGAGGTAGAGTCCGATCCAGAGGAGAAGCCTATGGAGGACGAGCTGATGGAGGATGAGCCCATAGAGGACTCTGATGAGGCTACTATCGAGGAGCAGATGCTAGGAGAGTATGAGGAGCAGATCCTAGAGCTAGACTGTAGAGTGCAGGAGCTGGAGGCTGAGGCTCAAGAGAGGGAGTCTGAGTTCCAAAAACTGAAGGACGAGGACCACCAGAGGAAGCTAGTGATGCAGGAGATGGAGGTAGATAATGCTTACCGTAGAGAGGCAGGGATCCAGATGGGTACTTTGTTTCACAGGTCGGTATCTAGGAATGTGGATCTGGCAGGAAAGCTGGAAGAGGTGGAGCAGAGAGAATTGAGCGAGAAGACGGAGAAGGAGGCTCTTCGTACTCAGTTAGAGTTGGAGGTGATGGATAGGATTCACTTCGAGGAGAAGTGGGAAGCGGCAAATGAGAGGGCAGACGACTTAGAAGATGAGGTCAGATGAAAGAAGAGGAAGGTGAACAAGATGGGTTACGTGTTTCACTCAACTATCGAGAGGGTGATCGATGGTGTATACCACTACCTGGAAAATCAGGGACAGACCCGACATACTATGAGCAGAGAGCTGATGGCGTACATAATGCAGATCGAATACAAGAGCGCTGTGGAGCGTGGGATGTTTGGATGAGATCCCTTAGTTAGTGATAGTAGCATTAGTAGTTACTTTATGTGATGTATATGTTGTGATATAATCCCAATATTTTGTGTAAGAATTGGGATAAGTATGTAAACCTTGAGTAGGCTTATGTTAGAGGGGTAGTATGTTAGAGAATTCTCTATGTTTTGTGGTATTAGGGGATATATGTTGACATTTATAGCAGTATGCTAGGGATAATCATGTAATGAAATGATTTGGCATATGAATATAAATGAATCTTGTTTCGGAAACGTGTTATAAATTCTATTCTTTTTAGCATTAAAGAAATACTTAAGTAATATAATTAAATAATAAAAGTGGAAATTTTGTGATGCAAAAAATGCCGCCCAGACGTAGATTAACTGCACCTGAGGAATAAGTGAACAATGAGAGAGAGCAAGTAGACCTGATCTAGAAGTTAGTGGATTTATTAGGAGAGGCTCTTAGGGGAAGGAACAACGTACCCGTTCACCCCAATCCTCAAGCAGCCCCAATCACGAATTTTAAAGACTTTAGGAGCGTAGGACCTCCAGAGTTTGAAGGTACTATAGATCCAATCATTGCACAAACTTGGATAAAAGAGATAGAGAAGGCTTTCACCATCGCTCGTGTGGGTGAAGACCAGAAGACGGTATTTGCTACGTATATGATGAGGGGCGAAGCCAACTATTGGTGGGATGCTAATCAACAAAGAGCGGGAGAAGGGATAATAGCATGGGAGAGATTCAAGACGCTATTTTTTGAGAACTACTTCCCGAAAAGCATGAAGAACAGAATGGAGGTTAAGTTCTTAGAACTAAAGCAAGGTGATATGACGGTGGCGTAGTACGCGGCTAAGTTCAACGAACTAGCGCGGTTTGCAGAACACCAAGTAGGAGATGAAGAGAGGAAAGCGGGACGTTTTGAATAAGGACTGAAGCCTTGGTTGTTTAATAAGGTATCAGTTCTTTAGATTGACTCTTTTGCAACATTGCTGGAGAAGGCCATTATTGCCGATGGAGGAAGTGAAGCTTTGAGCTTGTATAACAAAGAGAAGAAAGGTCAGAATACGGGAGGAGAAAACCGTGGAGGAGGAAGCAGCAGTGGAGGAAGTAACTTGGGAAAAAGAAAGTGGGAGAATAACAACAACAACAACAACAACAAGAACAATCAGTCGGGAAATTTTCGTGGAGGTTTTAAGAAGAGGGCAGAAGGATGCCCGAAGTCTGGGAAGAATCATCAGGGTGAGTGCTGGAAGGGGCGCAGTACTTGCTACAATTGCCGCCAGGAGGGGCAATTTTGCCCAACCGCCCGAAGCCGAAGAGGATCCAAGGGTGTTTCGCTTGAGGCTCAACTGAGCACCGGATCAAGGATTGCCCGAAGAAGGGAAGTAGCGGAGCAAGTGGCCAACAAGGGGGAGGCAACAAGTTAATGATCGGCTGACCGACACAATCCAACCGCCCAACCGCTAGAACCTTTAACATGACCGTCCAGGACGCAGTAGCTGCGAAGAACGTGGTGTCAGGTATTATCCCAATAAATGATATAAATGCATATGTATTATTTGATTCGGGTGCCACCTGTTCTTTTGTATCTTAAGAATTTACTAGTCAACTTAAATTACCATGAGAACGATTAAGGAATCCTTTAGACATAGAAGTTGCGAATAAGGAAGTAATCCTTGTAGAATACGTTTACCGAAATTATCGCGCAAACATTAGAGATCATGAACTGAGCGTAGACTTGATTCTAATTAGATTGGGAGAATTTAACATAATATTGGGAATGGATTGGTTGTATAACCATGTTGTAATAATTGATTGTCAGAATAAAAGTGTGAACCTTCAGACTCCGAATAAGTCTAAGGTAGTGTTTTATGGTAGCTCATCGCTTAAGAAATCATATTGCCTTACGATGATGCAGGCCAAGAAATTGTTAAGGAAAGGATGTGTAGGTTACTTAGCTTACATTGTAGATACTTGGAAAAAGGGAGTAGAAATTAAGGATATATCCGTAGTGAGAGAATTCCCAGATGTATTTTCGGACGATCTGCCTGGTCTTCCGCCAGACAGAGAAATCGAATTTGTAATAGACTTAGCACCGGGAGCGACACCGATTTCGAAAGTTCCATATCGTATGGCGCTAGTAGAAATGAAGGAACTGATGATACAACTATAAAAGTTACTAGATAAAGGTTACATACGACCAAGTGTGTCTCCTTGGGGAGCACCAGTGTTGTTTGTTAAAAAGAAGGACGAATTGATGAGGCTCTGTATCAATTATCGAGAATTTAACAGAGTAACGATCAAGAATAGATATCCACTATCAAGGTGTTGACTTGGTCATATTCCAACCTTAGGTTTTGATGATGACTTTCCTATTGTACTAAAATGTTTACTCATGCATTTACAGGATATTAAAAGAATTCTTGAAGCTTTAATTTATTAAAGGATTGAAGACATGAAGGTTTGAAGAATTACTTGAGTCATTAAGAAATAAATGTAAGATCCTAGCTTTAATTATTTCTCAATCAAGGCTCTAGGATTTGCATTGCATTAATAATTAAGTGTGGAAAAAATTAAAATGATTAATTAATTAAAGATTAATTATGAAATAAAATTAATTAAGCTTTCAAAATAAATAAGGATCAAATATTAATTGGAGTAATTTTTGAAAAGCTAATTTTGAAGCCTTCCCATAATTAAAGGATTTAATTTAAAATAGATTTTGATAAATCTATACCACATACCTTGGGATTGAGTTATTCATTATGTTTTCCATGATTTATTAATTGATTGAGCTTTCTATAAAATTGATTAAGCAAATCAAATTTCATATCTTTAGAATCAGTTAGCATGGATCAAATAATTGGAGTAATTTTTGGAAAGCTAATTAGTGAGGGAAAATCTAAATAAATTGGGATTTCAAAACAAATATGGAAATGTGTTTAAATATTGATACTTCCCATAACTGATGGAGTTAGTTAGTAAATGAGTTTTAAAAAGATCATTATCTTTCATATCTCTAACCAAGATTGTTTCCATAAATATGGAAATGTGTTTAAATATTGAGACTTCCCATAATTGATGGAGTTGGTTAGTAAATGAGTTTTAAAAAGATCATTATCTTTCATATCTCTAACCAATATTGTTTCCATAAATTTTGGGATATAGATTTTCCATTATTGTAATTGCCATAAATTATGCTACACATAATTGCATAATCTAAGGGATGTAATTAGATTTCCCACCAACCTTATTAATGCTAAATCTTATATATGGAAATATCTTAATGATACCAGTAGCCACGAGATTGCATGGAAAAATGGAAAGTAAATCAATCTGGTCTTAATCACGTGATATTGTGTTTCCAGTTTATTAGGCTACGGGCATATTGCTATATAACATAAATCTAGCTAATCCATTAAATCACATAATTGCATATGTCAGCGCCTTATAAAGCTATATGACTGAGAATATTAGTGAATCTAAACATATCACGCGATGGGCATATAAGAAGGATATAAAATCAGAAGCTTTGAATTATCACATATAATATGCACTGATTATGTATTCAGTCTAAATCATATCAAACGGTCCAAGAGAAAATTAAGCAAATCAGTAACGGTAATATATTCAGTACATCTATAAAAGAGAATGGACTGGTATTGAGCAAAGACACGAAAAACATACAAAGCTTATTATACATAGAGAATACTCAACTATTTTTCGACTGCTTCTTCCTCACACTACCATTGAGATTATCATTGAAGAAGTAATATGTCTTTAATATCAGCACTGGTCTTGGAACGTGAAACTGGTAATATCTTTCTTGTTCATCATTGGATACTAGAGCCTTGCATTGTTAAGTTATTAATTGCTTTGATCAATAGACCTCTATTTTGTATTTTAATTTTCATAGAATTGGTACTATCTAAATCTTTGTGGTAACCTGGTTTGGGTTACAGTGGTGTTGCAATCAAATTTAAGGAAGCATAAGTGCTTAAGAGTGCATAGGTGCACAAGGAGCAAGGGTGCTCAAGTGTAATTCGGTGTGGATTAGGGTTTTATTACAAAATGGGTTCAAGAAAGCATAGGTG
Organism: Panax stipuleanatus; assembly: GCA_020205555.1. Taxonomy (NCBI): domain Eukaryota; kingdom Viridiplantae; phylum Streptophyta; class Magnoliopsida; order Apiales; family Araliaceae; genus Panax; species Panax stipuleanatus. Next base: position 130,760,488 of record CM035115.1, on the reverse strand, counting down.
TTTAAGAGTGCATAGGTGCACGGGGAGCAAAGGTGCTCGGAGAGTATAAGTACTCAAAGGTTGTGAAACTTGCTTTTGAAAAGGGGTTTAATTATAAACCAAGTTATTTAATAAAAGTGAGTCTCCAATACTAGTTGGTATTGGACGTGGATTAGGCTACTATTATAGAGGGTAGTAGTTGAACCACGTAAAAATCTTTGTGTTCGTGTAATTGCTTACTCTGTTGAATTCTCTCTTCATTTAGCTAATCATCAATTCAGCAGCTTGAATTCAGAATCTATCTAGCAAAGTAATCCAGTAACCTACATTCACAAAATTGCTATATCCAGTATTCTGAGCATTTCGCAAACTTACGAAATCAATTTAACATTCTATTTTAATAATTTGGTATACAAGGATTTTTAATCCAGCACCCTGTATTGAATAAACGAAAGAATTTTTTATTTGTTCAAAAGTTTGACATTGTTTGTTCCCACACTTATTCAACTCCACCCATTCTAAGTGTGCCTACTTAAATTTTATTTGGTATCAGAACTTGGCTCTACTTATCTTGGTCTTAAAGGTCACTTGTAGGGAAAGATTCTAGCATGGCATAATTCGGGAACATCATTCAAGAAGGTCAATCAACTGTTAGACCTCTACTACTTCATGGAGCTGAAAATTATAATTTTTGGAAGTTTCGAATGACGATATTTCTTAAAAGAGACCCTTGAGAATGGTGGGTCGTGGAGAATGGTCCTGTTATTCCAAGAACGAAAGATGGTACTCCAAAGACCTTAATGGAAATGGACTCAACCAAAACTCACATGGTCTCCTATGATTCAAAAGCAATGAACGCACTCCTTAGTGGTATGGTGCAATCCGAAATTGACAAAGTTTCCTCATGCAACACGGATAAGGAGATTTGGGATACTTTAAAAGTAAGCCATGAAGGTACATCGAAAGTAAGAGAAGTCAAGCTTAGTATGCTCATGAATGATTATCAGATGTTCAAGCTTGAAAAAGATGAAACCATCAACGAGGCGCAAGCAAGGTTCCTAGTACTCATGAATTCCTTGAAGTTACTTGATAAATCAGTTCCACAATGTGAGATCAACCGTAAGTTACTTCGGGCTATGCCCAAGAGGTTTGCTTCTAAAGTTACAACTCTTGAATATTCTCCTAATATTTCTTCTATGAATACATTAACTTTATTTGGTGAATTAAAAGAATTTGAACATCAATTAAGAAGATATGATGATGAGGAGAATACTCCTCGAAAGAAGGTGTTAGCTCTTATTGCAAGTGATGAAGAAGAGCTAGAGGATGATTCGGATGAAGAAATTGCAAAAATTTCAAGAAAGCTCAAAGGGTTGTTACAAAGAAAGCTTAAAAGAAAGAAATCCTATCACTTCAAACAAGTTTAAAGGAAAACAAAATGAATACACTTGCTTTAAATGCGGACTCCCGGGTCACTTAAAAAAGGATTGTTTCAAATTAAAGAACAAAGCTCTTGTTACTTGGAGTGATGACTAGTCTGATGTGGAAGTTGATGAAATTGCTCAAGTATGCTTCATGGGAATCGACGATGAATCAAGTGACGAATCGAGTGAGGTAACCATTTCTGATTATAATCTCTTGAAACAAGAAAACAAAAAATTAAGAGAAAAGAATGCATATTTAAAGGATTTGATAAATACATTAATGAACGAGGTTGATACATTAATTGATGAAAAGAAAGAAATTGAACAAGATACATCATCACAAGAAGAAAATATTTTAATTGCTAAAAATGATTTTTTAGTAAATCATAACAAATTTCTTTCCAACAAGGTTAATGATTTAAATAATGAAGTTGAAAAATTAAACAAAGAAATAGCAATGAGAGCTGTTTGTATTGATGTTTTTAATGATGACCCTCATATTAAAAATCCTTGAACGAATGAACTACAAAAAGAAATAGACTCACTAAAATCATCATTGGCTAAATTTGTCCGAGGGGAAGAAAACTTAACTGTTGTGTTGGGTAAACAAAGACCTAGCTTTCAAAAACAAGGACTTGGCTATAATCCAACACATAAAAAGAGTGATGTAAAAATTTTAAAATCTAGATCACATTTAAAATTAAATTATTGCTCTCCTTTCACTACTTGTAAAAAATGTGGCTTAAAGGGACACTTAGATTGTTCATCTAATAAAAAGAATTTGAAAGTTAAAAGTGTGTGGATTAAGAAAAGTGATTTACATGTGACTAACCCAAAAGTACCCAAAAAGATATGGGTACCAAAAGGATGAATTTTTTTTTGTAGGTACATCTCAAAGTAAAAGTTCCCTCTAAAAATAGGTGATACCTTTGTTGGCAAGTCAAAATTCTTGAAGTTATCTCTCAAAATAAAAGAAAACAGCAGACTGGATTCGAAAAACAGAATATAACATCATCAAATTGTCAATCCAGCAAATCGTATTCTCAGAAAAGAAAGGGGAAATGCACCGAGAATATTATTGAAGATATTACTTCCAAATTTGAGTATGAGAACTATGCAAATCATGATTACAAACTTAAAACAAGTTCAAACAAGTTCAAAGGACTTGATACAAGAGGGTAAGTAAGTATCTCATCTCAAATGGTTTCACTCGAGGTAAAATCAATTCTCCAATATTTAAGTATGAGAATAAAGATAATATCATTATGCAATTATATGTAGACGATATAATATTTGGTGCTACTAATGATTTTCTTTGTGAGTGGTTTTCCAAATGCATGCACAAGGAGTTTGATATAAGCCTAATGGGAGAGAACTTAACTATTTTTGTTTGGGACTCTAAATAAAGCAAACAAAGGATTACATATATACATCAAACCAAATACACAAAAGAGTTGATCAAAAGGTTTGAATTTGAGAAATCAAAATCAAAGGCTACACAAATGAGTACGTCAGTTAAATTCACATCATACGATTAAAGTATTGACATAGAGGTAACTAAATATAAAGGTATGTTTGCTTACTTGAATATATGTAGTTAGCTTATTTTATGATATGTTGAAACAAATTGAGGTACAGGAAGTTGGAAGCTTTGAGTTCATATTGGATATCTCTTGTCTAACTTTATGTTCTTATTCTATCTTGTCAAGAATATTTTAATATATGCATGGTTTTAGGGGGAGCCATAATTATTATATTGTCATCATCAAAAAGGGGGAGAATGTTGACCTGGTCATATTCCAACCTTAGGTTTTGTTGATGACTTTCCTATTGTACTAAAATGTTTACTCATGCATTTACAGGATATTAAAAGAATTCTTGAAGCTTTGATTTATTAAAGGATTGAAGACATGAAGGCTTGAAGAATTGCTTGAGTCATTAGGAAATAAATGTAAGATCCTAGCTTTAATTATTTCTCAATCAAGGCTCTAGGATTTGCATTGCATTATTAATTAAGTGTGGAATAAATTAAAATGATTAATTAATTAAAGATTAATTATGAAATAAAATTAATTAAGCTTTCAAAATTAGTAAGGATCAAATATTAATTGGAGTAATTTTTGAAAAGCTAATTTTGAAGCCTTCCCATAATTAAAGGATTTAATTTAAAATAGATTTTGACAAATCTATACCACATATCTTGGGATTGAGTTATTCATTATGTTTTCCACGATTTATTAATTGATTGAGCTTTCTATAAAATTAATTAAGCAAATCAAATTTCATATCTTTAGAATCAGTTAGCATGGATCAAATAATTGGAGTAATTTTTGAAAAGCTAATTAGTGAGGGAAAATCTAAATAAATTGGGATTTCAAAACAAATATGAAAATGTGTTGAAATATTGATACTTCCCATAATTGATGGAGTTGGTTAGTAAATGAGTTTTAAAAATATCATTATCTTTCATTTCTCTAACCAAGATTGTTTCCATAAATATGAAAATGTGTTTAAATATTGAGACTTCCCATATTTGATGGAGTTGGTTAGTAAATGAGTTTTAAAAAGATCATTTTCTTTCATATCTCTAACCAAGATTGTTTCCATAAATTTTGGGATATGGATTTTCCATTATTGTAATTGTCATAAATTATGCTACACATAATTGCCTAATCTAAGGGATGTAATTAGATTTTCCACCAACCTTATTAATGCTAAATCTTATATATGGAAATATCTTAATGATACCAGTAGCCACGAGATTATATGGAAAAATGGAAAGTAAATCAATCTGGTCTTAATCACGTGATATTGTGTTTCCGGTTTATTAGGCTACGGGCATATTGCTATATAACATAAATCTAGCTAATCCATTAAATCACATAATTGCATATGTTAGCGCCTTATAAAAGCTATATGACTGAGAATATTAGTGGATCTGAACATATCACGCGATGGGCATATAAGAAGGATATAAAATCAGAAGCTTTGAATTAGCACATATAATATGCACTGATTATGTATTCGGTCTAAATCATATCAAACGGTCCAAGAGAAAATTAAGCAAATCAGTAACGGTAATATATTCAGTACATCTATAAAAGAGAATGGACTGGTATTGAGCAAAGACACGAAAAACATACAAAGCTTATTATACATAGAGAATACTCAACTATTTTTCGACTGCTTCTTCCTCACATTACCATTGAGATTATCATTGAAGAAGTAATATGTCTTTAATATCAGCACTGGTCTTGGAACATGAAACTGGTAATATCTTTCTTGTTCATCATTGGATACTAGAGCCTTGCATTGTGAAGTGATTAATTGCTTTGATCAATAGACCTCTATTTTGTATTTTAATTTTCATAGAATTGGTACTATCTAAATCTTTGTGGTAACCTGGTTTGGGTTACAGTGGTGTTGCAAACAAGTTTAAGGAAGCATACGTGTTTAAGAGTGCATAGGTGCACAAGGAGCAAGGGTGCTCAAGTGTAATTCGGTGTGGATTAGGGTTTTATTACACAACGGTGCATAGGTGCACGGGGAGCAAAGGTACTCGGGAGAGTATAAGTACTCAAAGGTTGTGAAACTTGCTTTTGTAAAGGGGTTTAATTGTAAACCAAATTATTTAATAAAAGTGAGTCTCCAATACTAGTTGGTATTGGACGTGGATTAGGCTACTATTATAGAGGGTAGTAGTTGAACCACGTTAAAATCCTTGTGTTCGTTTGATTGCTTACTCTGTTGAATTCTCTCTTCATTTAGCTAATCATCAATCAAGTAGCCTGAATTCAGAATCTATCTAGAAAAGTAATCCAGCAACCTGCATTCACATAATTGCTATATCCAGTATTCTAAGCATTTTGTAAACTTACGAAATCAATTTAACATTCTGTTTTAATAATTTGGTATACAAGGATTTTTAATCCAGCACCCTGCATTGAATAAACGAAAGAATATTTTATTTGTTCAAAAGTTTGACATTGTTTGTTCCCACACTTATTCAAAACCCCATTCTAAGTGTGCTTACTTAAATTTCATTTGGTATCAGAGCTTGGCTCTACATATCTTGGTCTTAAAGGTGACTTGTAGGGAAAGATTCTAGCATGGCACAATTCGAGAACATCATTCAAGAAGGTCAATAAACTGTTAGACCTCCACTACTTCATGGAGCTGAAAATTATAATTTTTGGAAGTTTTGAATGACGATATTTCTTAAAAGAGACCCTTGGGAATGGTGGGTCGTGGAGAATGGTCCTGTTATTCCAAGAAAGAAAGATGGTACTCCAAAGACCTTAATGGAAATGGGCTTAACCGAAATTGACAAAGTTTCCTCATGCAGCACGGATAAGGAGATTTGGGATACTTTAAAAGTAAGCCATGAAGGTACATCGAAAGTAAGAGAAGTCAAGCTTAGTGTGCTCATGCATGATTATGAGATGTTCAAGCTTGAAAAAGATGAAACCATCAACGAGGCGCAAGCAAGGTTCCTAGTACTCATGAATTCCTTGAAGTTACTTGATAAATCAGTTCCACGAAGTGAGATCAACCGTAAGTTACTTCGGGCTATGCCCAAGAGGTTTGCTTCTAAAGTTACAACTCTTGAATATTCTCCTAATATTTCTTCTATGAATACATTAACTTTATTTGGTGAATTAAAAGAATTTGAACATCAATTAAGAAGATATGATGATGAGGAGAATACTCCTCGAAAGAAGGTGTTAGCTCTTATTGCAAGTGATGAAGAAGAGCTAGAGGATGATTCGGATGAAGAAATTGCAAAAATTTCAAGAAAGCTCAAAGGGTTGTTACAAAGAAAGCTTAAAAGAAAGAAATCCTATCACTTCAAACAAGTTTAAAGGAAAACAAAATGAATACACTTGCTTTAAATGCGGACTCCCGGGTCACTTAAAAAAGGATTGTTTCAAATTAAAGAACAAAGCTCTTGTTACTTGGAGTGATGACTAGTCTGATGTGGAAGTTGATGAAATTGCTCAAGTATGCTTCATGGGAATCGACGATGAATCAAGTGACGAATCGAGTGAGGTAACCATTTCTGATTATAATCTCTTGAAACAAGAAAACAAAAAATTAAGAGAAAAGAATGCATATTTAAAGGATTTGATAAATACATTAATGAACGAGGTTGATACATTAATTGATGAAAAGAAAGAAATTGAACAAGATACATCATCACAAGAAGAAAATATTTTAATTGCTAAAAATGATTTTTTAGTAAATCATAACAAATTTCTTTCCAACAAGGTTAATGATTTAAATAATGAAGTTGAAAAATTAAACAAAGAAATAGCAATGAGAGATGTTTGTATTAATGCTTTTAATGATGACTCTCATATTAAAAATCCTTCAACGAATGAACTACAAAAAGAAATAGACTCACTAAAATCATCATTGGCTAAATTTGTCCAAGGGGAAGAAAACTTAACTGTTATGTTGGGTAAACAAAGACCTAGCTTTGAAAAATAAGGACTTGGCTATAATCCAACACATAAAAAGAGTGATGTAAAAATTTTAAAATCTAGATCACATTTAAAATTAAATTATTGCTCTCCTTTCACTACTTGTAAAAAATGTGGCTTAAAGGGACACTAATATTGTTCATATAATAAAAGGAATTTGAAAGTTAAAAGTGTGTGGATTAAGAAAAGTGATTTACATGTGACTAACCCAAAAGGACCCAAAAAGATATGGGTACCAAAAGGATGAATTATTTTTTTTGTAGGTACATCTCAAAGTAAAAGTTCCCTCTAAAAATAGGTGATACCTTTGTTGGCAAGTCAAAATTCTTGAAGTTATCTCTCAAAATAAAAGAAAACATCAGACTGGATTCGACAAACAGAATATAGCATCATCAAATTGTCTATCCAGCAAACTGTATTCTCAAAAAAGACAGTGGAAATACCCCCGAGAATATTATTGAAGATATTACTTCCATATTTGAGTATGAGAACTATGCAAATCATGGTTACAAACTTAAAACAAGTTCAAACAAGTTCCAAGGACTTAATATAAGAGGTTAAGTAAGTATCTCATCTCAAATGGTTTCACTCGAAGTAAAATCAATTCTACATTATTTAAGCATGAGAATAAAGATACTATCATTATGCAATTATATGTTGACGATATAATATTTGGTGTTACTAATGATTTTCTTTGTGAGTGATTTTCCAAATGCATGCACAAGGAGTTTGATATGAGCCTAATGGGAGAGAACTTAATTATATTTGTTTGGGACTCTAAATAAAGAAAATAAAGGATGACATATATACATCAAACCAAATACACAAAAGAGTTTATCAAAAGGTTTGAATTTGAGAAATCTAAATCAAAGGCTACACAAATGAGTACGTCAATTAAATTCACATCATACGATAAAATTACTGACATAGAGGTAACTAAATATGAAGGTATGATTGCTTACTTGAATCTATGTGGTTAGCTTATTTTATGAAGAAAATATTTAAATCTTTTAATCACTAGGGTTAACAGAAAAGATTCTTAGACTCATATTTGCCAACCATTGTTAGTCCTTAAAAGCAACCATGTTTCTTTCTACGGGTATGCATCCGTTTTCAATGTCCTTCCTTTCTTTTTGATCAATGACAAAGGGGGAGAAAAATCATATATTATTCTTTTTGATTGATGACAAAGGGGGAGAGAAATTATGATATGTTGAAACAGATTGAGGTACAAGAAGTTGGAAGCTTTGAGTTCATATTAATATCTCTTGTCTAACTTTATGTTCTTATTCTATCTTGTCAATAATATTTTAATATATGCATGGTTTTAGGGGGAACCATAATTATTATATTGTCATCATCAAAAAGAGGGAGAATGTTGACTTGGTCATATTCCAACCTTAGGTTTTGATGATGACTTTCCTATTGTACTAAAATGTTTACTCATGCATTTACAAGATATTAAAAGAATTCTTGAAGCTTTGATTTATTAAAGGATTGAAGACATGAAGGCTTGAAGAATTGCATGAGTCATTAGAAAATAAATGTAAGATCCTAGCTTTAATTATTTCTCAATCAAGGCTCTAGGATTTGCATTGCATTAATAATTAAGTGTGGAATAAATTAAAATGATTAATTAATTAAAGATTAATTATGAAATAAAATTAATTAAGCTTTCAAAATTTGTAAGGATCAAATATTAATTGGAGTAATTTTTGAAAAGCTAATTTTGAAGCATTCCCATAATTAAAGAATTTAATTTAAAATAGATTTTGATAAATCTATACAACATATCTTGGGATTGAGTTATTCATTATGTTTTCCATTATTTATTAATTGATTGAGCTTTCTATAAAATTGATTAAGCAAATCAAATTTCATATCTTTAGAATCAGTTAGCATGGATCAAATAATTGGAGTAATTTTTGAAAAGCTAATTAGTGAGGGAAAATCTAAATAAATTGGGATTTCAAAATAAATATGAAAATGTGTTTAAATATTGATACTTCCCATAATTGATGGAGTTGGTTAGTAAATGAGTTTTAAAAAAATCATTATCTTTCATTTCTCTAACCAAGATTGTTTCCATAACTATGAAAATGTGTTTAAATATTGAGACTTCCCATAATTGATGGAGTTGGTTAGTAAATGAGTTTTAAAAAGATCATTATCTTTCATATCTCTAACCAAGATTGTTTCCATAAATTTTAGGATATGGATTTTCCATTATTGTAATTGCCATAAATTATGCTACACATAATTGCATAATCTAAGGGATGTAATTAGATTTCCCACCAACCTTATTAATGCTAAATCTTATATATGAAAATATCTTAATGATACCAGTAGCCACGAGATTGCATGGAAAAATGGAAAGTAAATCAATCTGGTCTTAATCACGTGATATTGTGTTTCCAGTTTATTAGGCTACGGACATATTGCTAGATAACATAAATCTAGCTAATCCATTAAATCACATAATTACATATGTCAGCGCCTTATAAAAGCTATATGACTGGGAATATTACTAGATCTGAATATATCACGTGATGGGCATATAAGAAGGATATAAAATCAAAAGCTTTGAATTAGCACATATAATAGGCATTAATTATGTATTATGTCTAAATCATATCAAACGGTCCAAGAGAAAATTAAGCAAATCAGCAATGATAATATATTCAGTACATCTATAAAAGAGAATGGACTGGTATTGATTATGTATTGGTGCAGAGCGGCAAAGTCATTGCCTATGCATCACGTCAGCTGAAGGATTAAGAGAAGGGGTATCCGACCTATGATCTAGAATTGGTGGCAGTAGTGTTTGCCCTAAAGATTTGGAGGCACTACTTATATGGAGAGAAGTGCGAAATATACACAGATCACAAGAGTCTGAAGTATATATTTACCCAGAAGGATTTGAACATGCGCCAAAGAAGATGGTTGGAACTGATTAAAGACTACGATTGCGAGATACTTTACCATCCGAGTAAAGCTAACGTTGTTGCCAAGGCATTAAGCAGAAAAGGTCGGGAGAAGCTGAACGTATTAACTGATCAGGATCGGTTTATAGAACAGATGGCTAGATTGGAGTTGGAAGTGAAGTTTCCGAAAGAATCGGATGAGATGTTGTTTCAAGTAACCACTAGTTCTACTCTAGTAGACAAAGTGAAAGAAGCACAACTTCATGATGAAGAATGTGAAAAGATTCGGAAGAGGTTAACTGATGGCGAAGAGTTCAAGTTCAAGATCGATAATGAAGGTCTGTTATGATTTGAAGGTAGAATCTGGATACCGCTAGTACCTGAAGTCAAAGAGGAGATTTTGAGCGAAGCTCATAGTTCTAGATATTCTATTCACCCTGGGAGTACGAAGTTGTACCAGGATCTCAGGCATCATTTCTGGTGGCCGAATATGAAGAGGGACGTGGCTGAATGCGTTGCGAAATGCTTAACGTGTCAGAAAGTCAAAGCGGAACACCAAAGACCTAGCGGGTTGCTACAACTGTTAGAGATCCCAGAGTGGAAGTGGGAACACATCACGATGGATTTTGTGGTAGGACTTCCAACGACTCAGAAGGGATTTGATGCGATATGGGTTATAGTGGATCGACTGACGAAGTCAGCCCACTTTCTGCCGATCAGGGTCAAGTACAACCTGGATAAACTAGCGAAGCTCTACGTGAAGGAAATTATTTCTCGATATGGTGTTCCGGTGTCGATTGTGTCCGACAGAGATCCACGTTTCACGTCTAATTTTTGGAAGCGATTACAAGAATGTATGGGCACGCAGTTGCGAATGAGTACAGCATACCATCCTCAAACTGATGGACAGAGCGAGAGAACGATTCAGATGCTTGAGGATATGCTGAGAGCTTGTGTGATGGACTTCAAAGGAAGCTGGGAGGATCATCTACCATTGGGATGAAGTCGGTGAACGTCAATTGTTGGGACCAGAATTGGTACAACAAACCGCTGAAATTGTGAAGCTGATTAGAACGAGATTAGTTGTTGCTCAAGACAGACAGAAAAAGTATGCCGATTTACATCGACAGAACCGAAAATTCTTGCCAGGAAGTTTCGTGTTCCTGAAAGTATCTCCCTGGAAGGGGAAGATTCGATTCGGTAGGAAGGGGAAGCTGAGTCCCCGATTTATTGGACCTTTTGAGGTATTATGAAAGGTGGGCGAGGTAGCTTATGAGATTGCATTACCTTCGGAGCTCGAGAATATACATAATGTCTTTCATATTTCTATGTTAAGACCTTACAAGCACGATTATAAACATGTAATAGAATATGAACCTTTGCTATTTGATAAAGACTTATCATATGAAGAAGTGCCTATTCAAATAGTTGATAGAAAGGAACAAGTACTTAGGAATAAAGTGATACCTTCTGTTAAGGTAATCTGGAGGAACCACAGTGCTGAAGAAGCTACGTGGGAACTCGAAGATGTTATGATGAAATCTTATCCGCATTTATTTTCTTAGTTATGTGTAACTCCATATATACTGATTCTGGGGACAGAATCCTTTTAAGGAGGAAAGAATGTAATAGACGAGAAATTTTTATGTGTGATTCTGGGGACAGAATCCTTTTAAGGAGGGAAGATTGTAACGATTGAGATTTTATATTTAATTTTAAATATTTATTGAATTAAATAAATATTTTATGTGATTTATTTATTGAGTTAAATAAATATTTTATGTGAATTATTTATTTAGTGAAATAAATAATTATGTGATTTATGGAAATGATTTAATTAAGTGTTACATATTAATTTAATGAATGTTATTTAATTGATGTGTATATATTAATTTTATATTATAGTTCTAATTTAATTGAGAGAATTAAATTAGATGAATTATGTGATGAAGTGTTACATGAATTATAATTAGCGAGTAATTATAATTATGTGGCAATTTTATGTGATTAATTGGTGTTAGATTTTAATTAATTAAATTAGTTAATTAATATTTAATTAATTAAAACGTGACATTAAAGTATGTGTTAAATGATTTGTTAAAATAAAGAAAAGGTTTTAAATTGTTTTGCCAAACAAGGCCCTTGCATTTGTTTTAAACCTATTTCTACCAAACAGGGCCCTAACTATCAAAAAGCTGTTTTTAAATAAACTGTTACCAAACAATACCTTGGCATTAATAATCTGTTTTTGAAAATAACCTTGTTTTGTCAAACAAGGCATTGTGATTTTTGAATTTTTGTAACTTACATAATAAATGTATTTATTATATATATTAAGTAATTAGCAGTTACATATATATCATTAGTATACGTATATTATATCAGTTATAATATATCTAAACTACGTTAGTTTTTCCTAAGTCTAAACTAAGAACTAAGAAGAAAAAAGAGCAGAGAAAAGGAAGAGCAGAGAAGAGAAAAGAGTAAGAATAATTGCTAGAATTGAACTCACATCGCTTTCTCTTTCAATCTATTAACAAAAGGTATTATCTATAATCTTTAATTATTATAGAACTCAATTCATATGTTACATGTATTTTATTCTCTGTCAAAAGTTGAGTTTTCATGAAGTTGTATAATTATGACTATGTATATATGATATTCATATGTAATTGTGTGCCATGGAAAGATTTTCAAAATACAATTGTTGTAAAAAACCAGTTTTAAAGTTATGATCCTTATATTTTCATTCTCTGTAAAACATGTTTTGGAAGTTGTATAGCATGATGGATATATATATATATATATATATATATATATAATTGTGTTCATATCATGTCTATATGTGATGGTATGCTTAATTAGTTATTTAATTCATGAATATATATACGATATAATGGAGAATTTATGTTTTTCAAAAGTCACAGTGAAGTGTCTGGGAAAATAAAGTTTCTCATAGAAATCAAAATATATGTTGATTGTTGATTTTTGTATAAATTAATTGTGGAATATGTTATTATGTTTAGAAATTAGTTGATTGGGATTGGAATTGTGAGAATTGGTTTTAAAACAAATTCGCAGTGTTCAATTTCATCTAGAACACTGACATTGGTATTTTCTTTAAATTTTTGTAAAAATTAAGCATTGTAATCTTGCTAATTGATGTATTAGTGTGTTCAAAATATGTTAGAAGCTTTGCCCTTTGTTTCTGTAAAGTTTTATATGAAAATTGTTGGCTAAATTGAGAACTCATTGTAGGGAATTAAGCCAATTTGGCTTTTCTTTGCACTGTTCGCGAAGCTGCTCTGTTTCTGTCCGTTGCCGGCGCAGCTGCGCAGGCAGTAAGGGTAGAAGCGGCGCAGCTGCGCCGCTGGGTTTTCGCAGGTTTGGCCCCTGCGCAGCTGCGCCGGTGTCAAGGCTAAAGGTGGTGCAGCTGCGCCGTGTCCCGGGCAGTGGCAGTGACTTTAGTTTTTGTGCAGTGTTAATTCTAAGCTTAGTTTAATTATTCTATGACAATGAGCATGTATCTAGCTTCTATAACATGTGTTATAATTTGAGAAAAAGGAAGTTTTGAAAAACTAATATGGTATTTAAATTATAAACTATAATTGTTTAATTGTACAATAAGTTACTAAATTATAATTTTATTAATTATAATTAAGAGTAAATGTTTAATTTAAATTATAATTTTTGTGAAATTATAATGTATAGAAGTTGATTTATTTTAATCAATTAGATGTTAACTTAAATTATAATTTATGTAATTATAATTTAATAAATGCATGTTTAATTATGGATTATAAATTGATAATTTCATGATTAATTATAATTTGTGTAATTAAATGCATGATGTGGTTTAATTGATTATAATTATTTATAATTTAAATGGTAATTATAATTTGATTAAGTGTTTGAATTATAATTGTTTAATTATAATTTAGTTAAATACATAATTGATTTAATTAACTATGTGATAGTTGATTATTATTATTAAAGTGAGTTAACCATGAGGGTTAACCACTTATGTGAATTAGTTACGTGTTAACTAATTTAGGTTATTGTGATTGAATATATATGTGTAGGAAGTATTAAAGTACGTGAATTGTGTTAAGTAGCTTGCGCTTGAGGCAAGTCTTCTAAACCCTAAACTCGTTAATTTTATGCAAGTTTTCTAAACCCTAATCTTGTATAATTTCTGGAATTCATATATTCATTATTGAGAATTTTCTTTCCATTTCTGTATTGGACAATTGTTTATTTAATTGAAATGATCTTAACTTATCGTTCAAGTAAGATCCAGTTATTATGTTAAATGCTTTTAATTTACTTCTTAAGCATATGTTAATTCATAACTCTTTTATTTATGAATTATTGAAAGTCGATTCAACTATTCCTTAGTTGATGAACGTGAATTCTAAATTACCCTTGTAAGCTTATCCAAACCAAACTTTCTTTGGTGCGGACTTGAATTCAAATTACTGAGTTGAACAACCCTATTTACTAGGGGAGGTTACTACGCATAGCGTTAAGATGTTTGTGCACAATACATGGTACAAAGGGCTGATCCCCCTAAGTACGAGTTAAGGTCCATAGTCTTATTGACTGTTAAAGGTTTAAATAAAAATATTTATAACCTAGGACAAGAGTTCAATGGTTTTATGACTCTCAGATAAATTCTATATTCGAATTTTAATGTTGATAAAGAATTATTATTCAATTCTTTATTATTGAAGCAAGCTAAGTTATTCAGATTCTTTTAAATATATCATTTCGTATCTATGTTATTGTTAAACTCCAGTAAGCTGTGGTTTGCTCACTCTTGCATTAAATAACAATTTCAGTTAAGGTTGATAACGCTGATGCTCCGTCTACAAGTAAGGGCAAGGGAAAGCAAAGCAAGTGAAGACTTGTTTTTATTATATTGAGAATGATTGTAATAAGACTTGAATGTTATGTTTTTGTTTCCGCACTTTATTATATTCATGTCAGGGTTAGAGTAAACCGGGATTATCTTGAAAAGGTTGTAACCCTTGTTTTAAGGGAGATTTATCTATTCTAATTTAAGTTGTAGTTTATTTTACATTATTCATTGGGTAGATGTATGTTATATTAGAAAGTGAACACCAAATCATGTGGAAACGAAGTACCCAGATTTGGGGGTGTCACAGGTTGGTATCAGAGCAATAGGTTATGAAACCTTAGGTGGGAAAAAACCTTATGTAGTAGACTTATAGGTAAGATCGAAAAGATAGATGTGATAGGTAAAAGATAATAAACTACCTTATGTGCTACGTGTTTACATTATAGTATTCGAAGAGTGACGACTTGATATCACGTAATAATGAACTTTAAAATTCTTTTGTCAGGATGTCGAACGTTGGAGAACCTAGTCAGGCTAGAGAGGATGTACCTCAGGTGCCTAGAAAGGAGGAGCCCCGTGACATACATATTGTCTGGGAGCAGCTGGTTAGGAGAGAGCCATCTCCAGTGATCGCCATAGCTGGTCGGGAGCGTGAGCTGACACCTATTCCAGAGGATGAGGACGAGGACGAATCTGAAGAGGAGGAAGAGGAGGAAGAGGAGGAATTCCCACCTCACTCTACTAGTGCTGAGATGTACAAGGCAGTCTACGATAGTAATGTGGAACTTCATGGACGCGTAGGAGATCTTGAGGAGACTATCCAGCAGCGAGACGAGACGATCGAGGAAATGGCAAGTGACCTAGGAGATGCACAGTGGAACCTGATACATATGGAGGTTGAGAGAGATGCTGCTCGATTTGAACTGGCGAAGCTGAAACAAGACATCCAGGAGGAGTCGAGGAAGCGTGCCAGAGCTGAGGAGTCAAGCTTGAGAGCTAATCAACGAGCCGATCGAGCTGAAGCTGAAGCCAAGAGGGCCAAGCTGAGGGAAACGAAATATGCTTTTCATACAGCGATAGAGAGAGCTCAAGACCGTGTTTTCTACTAGCTCAAGACCGTGTTTTCTACTACCCAGCTCAGTTCCAAGGTTTACCGTGGTATGTGGTGGACTGAAGAACGGTGTTTCGGGTGATGGGAGAGGAATGCAGAGAGGCTGTGCGACGTATTAATATGCCTAGGCAGTGGTTTTAGCAGTAGCAGTAGTAGAGTTTTATTTATGTTGCTTTTTGTAGTAAATAAAGTAAATCCCATAATTTAAAATAAGAATGGAATAAGTTAATAATATAATCCTGCAACTTTTCCAGTTCAGGAAGGATGATGTAAATGGCAGAAATACTATCTGATTGATGTTTTTAAACTACGACTAATGAATAAAACAAGTTTATTTACGTGCTTGGTGTTCTATGTGAACTGAATTGTCTAGAACGTGTAAGTATGAACTGGAGTACTTAATAGTTGAATAAAGGATCTAATAATAATATTTTCTTAACAGAAAATGCCTCCTAGAAGAAGAGTAACACGTTAAAATCCCTAGGGTTCGACAAACAACAAGTCGAACAACAACAATAATGATGGGACGAATCCCAATTCGGTTCAGCAGTTGGTTTACCTGTTGACCGGAGCTCTTGCGAATCAGCCGCAAGTGCAGGGAACAACATTCAAGGAATTCAAGGCAGTAGGACCACCTGAGTTCAAAGGATCGACTAACCCTATCGAATCAGATATGGGTTATGGAAATGGAGAAGGTATTTGACGTGGCTAGAGTAGGTGAAGACCAGAAGATAATATTCGCGGCTTTCATGTTAAAGTCAGATGCTAGCTTTTGGTGGCAGGCTAACAAGACTCAAGAGGGGGAGGGAGTCATCACGTCGGAACGTTTCAAGGAAATGTTCTACGAGATGTATTTTCCAGTAAGTTCGCAGGACCAGATGGAGGTCCAGTTCCTAGAACTTAAGCAAGGAAGGATAACGATGTCCGAGTATGCCGCTAAGTTTAACGAGTTGGCCAGGTTCGCTACATACCAGGTCAGCACTGACGCTAGGAAAGCGAGGAAGTTTGAGCAGGGACTGAAGCCCTAGCTCTACAGCAAGGTTTCCATGTTCTAGCTGAATACCTTTGCAGCGGTACTGGAGAAAGCCATACTTGCTGAAGGAGGAAGCGAAGCAGTGACGAAGTTCAACCAAGAGAAGAAGAAGAAGAATGAGGTAGAAACCAAGACTGGGGGTAGCAGCGCTGTGAACCAGAAGAGGAAATGGAATGGAAACACCTCTGCTGGGAGTCAGCAAGCAAGTTAGAAGAAGAGGAAGTTCGAAGCATGTGCTACATGCGGTAAGAATCACACTGGAGTGTGCATGAAGGGGAAGCGGGTGTGCTTCAACTGTGGTCAGGAAGGCCACATCGCGCCTAATTGCCCAAATCCAAAGAAGGGAGCTTGCTTTACATGTGGATCCAAAGATCACATGGCTCGCAACTGCCCGAAGAAGCTGACGGCAGGGTCAACAGGGAACGGAGGGAATGGAAGCGGCAGTACCGTTACTATTGCTGCACCATTGCAAGCTGTTCGACCCACTGCACGGACATTCAATATGAAGGTGCAGGATGCTGTGCAATCAAAAGACGTGGTGTCAGGTATTATTCCGGTCAATAGTATAAATGCATATGTATTATTTGATTCCGGTGCTACTTGTTCATTCATATCTGATGATTTTGCTAAAACCCTAGACTTACCTGTAGAGGAGTTAATTTACCCTTTGAACATAGAGATTGCGAATAGGGAAGTTATTTCTGTTAGGAACATTTATAAGAACTGTAGACTGGACATTAAGGGTTAGGAGCTTAGAGTAGATTTGATTCCGATAAAACTTGGGGAATTCGACATACTAGGTATGGATCGGTTGTTCAACCATGGGGCAGTAATCAATTGTCAGAAAAAGTCGGTGAACCTTACGACTCCGTCGAAGTTGGTGTTCTATGGTAGCAAATCGCCTAGACAAGCGAGTTGTCTGACGGTTATGCCAGCCAAGAAACTTCTGACGCAAGGCTGTGTAGGATATCTAGCCTACATAGTAGATACGAGTAAGGAAAGCCCGAAGGTGGAGGAAATATCGGTGGTTAAGGAGTTTGTGGACGTTTTTCTGAGAGAATTACAAGGACTTCCGCCAGATAGGGAGACAGAGTTCGTGATCGATTTAGCGCCGGGAACTGCTCCAATTTTGAAGGCTCCGTACCGAATGGCTCTAGTCGAGATGAAGGAACTGATGGTTCAACTACAGGAATTACTGGACAAGAAGTATATTCAGCCAAGCGTTTCACCGTGGGGAGCGCCTGTTTTATTCGTGAAGAAGAAGGATGGATCGATGCGTCTTTGCATTGATTATAGGGAGTTGAATAAAGTTAAGATCAAGAATAGGTATCCTTTACCTAGGATCAATGACTTATTTGATCAACTGAAGGGTGCGAAGTACTTCTCGAAAATCGATTTGAGAAGCGGGTATCATCAATTGAAGGTGAGGAAGCAAGATATACCTAAAACGGCTTTTAGGACTCGATATGGTCATTACGAGTTCTTGGTGATGTTATTTGGTCTCACGAATGTCCCAGCTGTATTTAGGGACCTAATGAACAGGGTGTTCAAGCCATTTCTAGACAAGTTCGTGGTAGTGTTCATAGATGACATCCTGGTTTATTCCAAGACCGAGGAGGAACATGCTGAACATTTATGACTAACTTTAGAAGCACTGAGACGAGAGAAGCTTTATGCTAAATTCTCGAAGTGTGAATTCTGGTTGGAACGATGACAATTTCTTGGCCACGTGATCGACAAGGATGGTATTTTGGTGGATCCGTCGAAGGTTGAAGCTGTTATAAGTTGGGAACAGCCGAAGACGCCGTCTGAAGTGAGGAGTTTCTTGGGATTGGCTGGTTATTACCGTAGATTTATCCAAGACTTTTCTAGAATCGCAACTCCGTTGACGAATTTGACTCGTAAAACAGTTAAGTTTGTTTGGACGGAGAAGTTTGAGGAGAGTTTTTAAGAGCTGAGGAAGAGGCTGAGTACTGCGCCTGTATTGTCTTTACCGGATAGTTCGGGGAATTTCGTAGTATATAGCGATGCCTCACATAAAGGATTAGGCTGTGTATTGATGCAGAGCGGCAAAGTCATTGCCTTTGCATCACGTCAGCTGAAGGATTAAGAGAAGGGGTATCCGACCTATGATCTAGAATTGGTGGCAGTAGTGTTTGCCCTAAAGATTTGGAGGCACTACTTATATGGAGAGAAGTGCGAAATATACACAGATCACAAGAGTCTGAAGTATATATTTACCCAGAAGGATTTGAACATGCGCCAAAGAAGATGGTTGGAACTGATTAAAGACTACGATTGCGAGATACTTTACCATCCGAGTAAAGCTAACGTTGTTGCCAATGCATTAAGCAGAAGGAACCCAAATGAATTTATCACGGGTTAATCATAAATTTTTACGAAGTCTATACCTTATTAGATACCGGTGCTACCCATTCTTTTATTTCACCTACTTGTGCTCAACGTTTGAACTTGATTTTGAAACTCCGTTAGGAGAAACCTTCGTTACCTCTACAGTTTACAAATCTTTCTTGATTCAGATTGGTACCCTTACCTTACCTGTTGATCTTATATCTTTGAAAATACTTGCATTTGACGTGGTTTTAGGAATTGACTGGTTAACCACTTACCATGCCAGAATTGATTGTTTTCGTAAGGTTGTTAGTTTTCATATTCCTAATCAACCTGTTGTGTGAATCCAAACCACCAAACCACTAAAATCAGTCAATACCATTTCAAATCACAAGGCTATTCGTTTATTGAAAAACGGATGTCAAGCTTTCTTAGCTCATGTCACTGATCTAAACCAGAATACATCAGATTTGAATGATATTTCCGTTGTTAATGAGTTTCCTGATGTATTTCCCGAAGAACTTCCCGGTCTACCCCCAGAACGTGAAGTTGAATTCTTTATTAACCTTGAACCCGGTACAAAACCCATTTCTAAAACCCCATATCGAATGGCTCCTATTGAACTTCAGGAGTTAAAGGTCCAACTACAGGATTTGTTAGACACCGATTTTATTCGTCCTAGTACGTCTCCTTGGGGTGCTCCTGTTTTATTCGTTTGGAGCGAGGAATGCGAGAAGAGCTTCTAAGAGCTCAAAAGGAGACTTATTTCGGCACCTGTTCTGACAATACCATCTGGTTTGGATGGATTTGTTATCTACAGCGATGCTTCGGGCAAAGGGTTAGGATGTGTTCTCATGCAACATGGGAAAGTCATAGCCTATGCCTCGCGACAACTTAAAGAATATGAGAGGAATTATCCTACTCATGATCTAGAGTTGGCAGCTGTCATTTTTGTGTTGAAAATCTGGAGACATTACCTGTATGGGGAGAAAGTGGAGATTTATACGGATCATAAGAGCCTTAAATATTTCTTCACATAGAAGGAACTCAACATGCGGCAACGACGTTGGCTTAAGCTGTTGAAAGATTACGATCATACCATCCAATACCATCCTGGAAAAGCGAACGTGGTAGCTGACGCGTTGAGTAGAAGATCATATTTGGGAACGAGTGCGATGATGTCAAGTATACGTGTAGAACCAGCTTTGATTGATAAAGTTAAAGCTGCTCAAGCTACGGATACGGAGCTGATGAAGATGAAGAAGAAGGTGCCATTCCAGAAGTAAGAACCGATGAAGAGGGAATACTTCGAGTCAACTCCAGACTTTGTGTTCCTAACGATTCTGATTTGAAGCATAGAATCATGATGGAGGCACACAACACACCATTCGCAATCCATCCTGGGAGTACCAAAATGTATCGTGATCTTCGACATACATTTTGGTGGAGCAATATGAAAAGAGAGATCGCGGAGTTTATTTCGAGATGTTTAACGTGTCAACGTGTAAAGGCGGAGCATCAAGTACCGAAGGGTCCATTGCAACCACTTGAGATTCCGAAATGGAAGTGGGAACACATTACAATGGATTTCGTTAGGGGTCTTCCCAAGGTTTCTCAAGGCATAGATGCGATTTGGGTTATTGTTGATAGATTAACCAAGTCTGCTCATTTCTTGCCGATACGAGAGACTATTCCCTTGAACGTCTTGCTCATATGTACGTGAATGAGATTGTGAGATTGCATGGCATGCCAGTATCCATAGTTTTGGATCGTGATCCAAGATTCACTTCACAATTTTGGATCAGTTTGCAGAAAGCTATGGGCACGGATTTACGATTCAGTTCGGCTTATCATCCTCAAACGGACGGACAATCAGAAAGAACTATTCAAACTCTTGAAGATCTATTGAGACTTTGTGTTCTAGACTTCAAAGGGAGTTGGGATAAGTACTTACCATTGGTGGAATTCTCCTACAATAACAGTTATCAAGCAAGTATAGGCGTAGCTCCATTCAAAGCGTTGTATGGGAGAAAGTGTCGTTCTCCAGTTTGTTGGGATGAGGTGGGTGAAGCAACATTTTTGGGACCGGAGTTAGTACGTATGACTAAGAAAAAGATCCAAATAATCCGGCAACGGATACAAACAGCACAAGATCGACAAAAGAGGTATGCGGATCTTCATCGAAAGGACGTGGAATTTAATGTTGGAGACCATGTGTTATTACGTGTTGCTCCGTGGAAAGGAGTTACGAGGTTTGGAAAAAGAGGAACCCACGATTCATTGGTCCATTTGAGATTCTTGACCGAGTAGGAAATGTGGCTTATAGACTCGTTTTACCTCCAAGCATGTCTCGTGTTCATAACGTGTTTCACATATCCGTGTTACGTAAATATGTGAAGGATCCAAACCGCATTATTGAGTTAGAACCAGACGAGATAGTCGAAGATTTAACGTACGAGGAGGTACCTGTCAAGATCTTGGATAGGAAGGAGCATGTCCTACGCTCGGAAATTATACCTCAAGTTAAAGTTTTGTGGAGAAACCATGCAATTGAGGAAATGACCTGGGAGTTGGAATCGAAAATGAAAGCGAGGTATCCTCACCTTTTCGACATACCAGGTACGTACGTCAATTTCGAGGATGAATTTTCATAAGGAGGGGAGGTTGTAAGACCCCAACTTTTATGAATAAAGATTTAATTTTCTTTATATATTATTTCGAAACAGTTAGGTGTTGTTTTGATAAATATGAAAAGTTATGGGTGAAATATGCAAATATTTTAAAATGAGAAAGTGGTTATAAAATATTCATTGTTGTCGGGGAATATTCGTTTGGTCGTGGAATATTCTTGTTGTCGGGGAATATTCGTACGACGGCGCAGCTATTTGTGGGCTCCACAACGGAATAACTGTCGGATATAGAAAGCGACAGAAATAACCTTTTTATAAAATAACGGCGTAGTTGTTACCGTTAGTACTATTGAAATACCCGGTGGTTAAAATACAGTGATACGCGGTGTTGCACAGTAGCACACGGTATTGCACAGTATTTTGAATTATTGAGTCTTACGTGAGAAGGCACTTACTCAATTATTGTTACAGTAATTACTGTTCAATATTTTATATTATTGACTCAATAATTGCTACGTTGATATTTTATATTATTGACTCAATAATTGTTACATTGATATTTTATTGACTCAATAATTGCTACGTTGCTATTTTATATGATTGATTCAATAATGGCTACAGTTGATATTTTGTATTATTGATTCAATAATTGTCATTGCACAGTATTTCACATTATCAACTCAATAATTCATATTATTTGAATAATATTATTAGATAGCATTATTGACAATTTCTAAGGAAGTTCTGTCTAGGAGGGGTTATTTAATTGCGCACCAGTAAGGAGAAGTCCTTATCGGAAGGCCCCCTCTTTCCTGGGAACGACCTGGTTGTCAAAATTGTAGTTCTATAATATTAATTGTGAATAATTAATTATTGATTTATATGATAAGGAAATATTTATTTTGTGGATATAAGAGAAGGAATTAGCGCTGATGAGTTTTTATCAATATTTTGGGTGTGGAAAATCATCTGTTTATGAATTTCGGATAATTTATGTTTGGAATTTGGAAAAACTTCCTTCTACAAAGTTGTAGAGAATTAAATTTCCTATAGAAGGACATAGAATTTGTATTTTTCTGACAAAGGGGCTATTTATTATGAATTATTGAAGTTTTGAAAAATAAATATTTTTTAATAGGAGGTGGGTCCCACTTGAGGTGGCTGTTGGCTTTTGAAATTTCAACAGGCGGCGGAATTTTTTTTTCAAAAAATATTATTTTATTTAAAAGTCTACTTTGGCATCCTAAGTTTTTCCTATAAATAGGGTGCTTAGGTTAGAATTCAAAATCACACCAGAATCAGAAGTTTTCTCTCTCTATAATATCGAGCGTATTTTTGTGAGTATTTAGATACTTTGAGTGTTACTATTCAGTGCAAGCTTTCTTCAGCCTTATATCCTATATACCAGTCAGAAGTACTATTCTTTTGAGGTAAGGGATGTTATTTTCTTTCATAAATGATGTTATTCTTTTCAATATCATTATACCAAAATATTGGCATGGATTTTATTATGAAATTCTTACTTTTTCCGTCGGAGTTACTATTCACGTATACGGCACTATTCATGTATACGGCACTATTCACGAAAAAAATAAATTTTCTTCTATTTGTCCAAATTGTCTGTTATGGTTACTATCTTTGGTTGGATCTAAGTTTTGAGCTTCATTCTTGAATTTTGCTCCACAAAGTATTATTATGGAATATTCTTGAACTTGAATAAACTAAAATACGAATCCTTAATATTATCCTTTATTTCACTGGATTTGTTATTTATATTATTTTTCATCATCCTCAGTCCTAAGTGGTGATATAACTGAATATCTTTGGCCTGTAGAGCAAAGATGAATGATTACATGATGAATATCTTTGGCCTGTAGTGCAAAGATGAACAGGTGTTGAGATGAACATGACCACTGATGATACAAATGAATATCTTTGGCCTGTAGTGCAAAGATGAATATTTGATTTGAGATGTATATTGATTGATGTTACAGGGATAAAATATTGATGATGAACGGTTATTTCCGCTGCGAATATTGATCTAAAACTTATTGTCAATAATATTTTATCTGAATTGTTGAAGACTAACGATAATTTATTTTCCATTATCTTAGTCATAATATTCTTTACTGGGCTAGTTGAGCTCACCCTTTTCATCTGTTATCCTCTTCAGGAAATGAGAATGTTGCGGGAACTAGTCGGGGGACAGAGTGATGGTCCGAGTTAGAGCAGTAGTAGTCCTCACTATTTCTGATAAATAGTGTGATAATAATTGTAATGAGGACTTAGTTTGAATATTAATATTTTTTACATATTTGTATTGACACTCATAGTGGTGTGGTCGTATTTTGCACGACCGTGTGATATAAGTTTGTATTTGAATTCTGTACCATGTATTTGGCGACTCAGAATGGGTTGGGTTGATTGGACCTATTCTGGGGGCGTCACAACTTTGTTCCTGAGAACTTGTTCTTTCCTGTCAACAATCTTAACAGGAACTTCTTCGTAGGATAAATCTTTCTCAAATTGTAGGGGTTCATATTCTATCATATGTTTGTAATCGGGTTTATAACGTCGTAATACCGACACATGGAAGACATTGTGGATATGCTCCAGTGCCGGAGGTAAAGCTACCTCCTAGGCTACTTCTCCAATGCGTCGTAATACCTCAAAGGGTCCAATGAACCTCGGCTCAATTTTCCCTTCTTACCAAATCTGATATTTCCCTTCCAAGGAGAGACTTGTAAAAATCAAAAACTACCCGATTCAAACTCTACATTCTTGCGGTGTGGATCGGCGTATTTCTTCTGCCTATCCTGAGCCGCTACTAATCTTGTCCGAATTACTTTAACTATCTCTGCTGTTTGTTGAACTAACTCTGGTCCTAGCAATTGTCTTTCGCCAACTTCATCCCAGTACAGTGGAGTTCTGCACTTTCTACCGTACAACACTTCGTAAGGCGGCATACCAATACTAGCGTGGTAACTATTATTATAACCAAATTCTACAAGCGGCAAATAATCATCCCAATTGCCTTTAAAATCCATTATGCATGCTCTAAGCATATCCTCTAATGTTTGGATCGTTCTTTCACTTTGCCCGTCAGTTTGAGGGTGATAAGCGGTACTCATCCTCAATTGTATTCCCATGCATTCTTGTAGTCGCTTCCAGAAATTCGATGTGAAGCGCGGATCATGGTCAGAAATAATTGACACTAGCACCCCGTGCCTCGAAATAATCTCTTTTACATATAACTTCGCCAATTGTTCTAGGTTAAATTTGATTTTGATTCGAAGAAAGTGTGCGGATTTCGTTAATCGGTCGACGATAACCCATACTGCGTCGTAGCCTTTCTAGGTCGTAGGAAGCCCAACAACAAAATCCATTGTAATATGTTCCCATTTCCATTCTGGGATCTCTAGAGGTTGTAGTAAACCACTTGGTCTCTAATGTTCTGCTTTGACCCTTTGGCAAGTCGGACACTTGGCAACACAATTGGCAATGTCCCTCTTTATATTTGGCCACCAAAAGTGTTGTCGTAAATCTTGATACATCTTGGTACTTCCGGGATGAATGGAATACCTCGAACTATGAGCCTCGCTCAGAATGTCCTCCTAAATTTCTGGTATTGGCGGTACCCAAACTCTACTTTCAAATCTCAACAATCTTCTCTGTCTATTTTAAATCTAAGTTCAGTCCCTTCAGATATCTTTTTCTTTACTTCCTCACATTCGTTATCCAGGATTTGTGCTTCCTTAATCTTATCCAATAAAGTTGTACCAGCTTGCATCTGGAACAGTTTCTCGTCAGTCTCCATTGGACATCCTACTTCCAATTCCAGCTTTTCTATTGCTGAAATCAATTCTTCCTGTGTTGTCAGCATCATCAACTTCTCCCGACCCTTTCTGCTTAAGGCGTCGGCTACAACATTTGCTTTGCCTGGGTGGTATAAGATATCACAATCATAATCCTTTATTAACTCCAACCACCTTCTTTGGGGCATATTCAAGTCTTTCTGTGTGAAAATATAATTCAGACTCTTATGGTCTGTATATATTTCACACTTCTCCCCATAAAAATAGTGTCTCCAAATCTTTAAAGCAAATACCACCGCAGCTAATTCCAAATCATGGGTTGGATATCCCTTCTCATAATCTTTCAATTGTCGTGATGCATACGCAATGACTTTGCCATTTTGCATAAGCACACAGCCTAGCCCTTTATGCGACGCATCACTATATACCACAAAGTTTCATGTATCATCCGGTAGGGACAACACAGGTGTTATACTCAACCTTCTCTTAAGCTCTTGAAAACTTTCCTCACACTTCTCCATCCAAACGAATTTTACAACTTTCCTAGTTAAATTCGTTAGCGGAGTGGCGATCTTGGAAAAATCCTGAATAAATCTTCTATAGTAATCAGCTAATCCAAGAAAACTTCTTACTTTCGACGGTGTTTTCGGCTGATCCCAATTCATCACTGCTTCGACTTTGGAGGGATCCACCGAAATTTCGTCCTTATCAATCACATGTCCGAGAAATTGCACCCTCTCAATCCAAAATTCACACTTTGAGAACTTGGCGTACAACTTTTCTCTGCTCAACACTTCCAATGTTAACTTCAAATGTTCAACATGCTCTTCCTTGGTCTTAGAATATACCAATATATCATCGATAAAAACCACTATAGATTTGTCCAAAAAGGGCTTGAACACTCCATTCATTAGGCCCATAAATGCTGCAGGCGCATTCGTTAGACCAAATGACATAACCAAAAATTCGTAGTGACCATATCGTGTCCTAAACGCTGTCTTTGGGACATCTTCAGGCCTCACCTTCAGCTGATGATATCCACTTCTTAGGTCTATCTTCGAGAAATATCTCGCTCCTTTTAACTGATCAAACAGATCATCAATTCTTGGTAATGGATACCTATTCTTAATGGTAACCTTATTCAACTCTCTATAATCGATGCAGAGTCACATCGTACCATCCTTCTTTTTAACAAATAACACCGGCGCTCCCCACGGTGATATGCTCGGTTGAATATATTTCTTATCCAATAGTTCTTATAATTGAACCATCATTTCTTTCATTTCTACCGGAGCCATCCGGTACGGTGCTTTCGATATTGGAGCCGTTCCTGGCACCAAATCAATTACAAAATCTACTTCTCTATCCGGCGGAAATCCTGGCAAATCGTCCGGAAACACATCCACGAAGTCCCTTACGACTGGTATTTCCTCCAACTTTGGATTCTCTTTACGACTATTGACTATGTAGGCTAAATATCCTAAACAGCCTTGTCTTAATAACTTCCTGGCTTGCATCATCATCAGACAACTCGCTTGTCTCGGCGACTTGCTGCCATAAAACACAACCTTTGAGTCATAAGGTTCATACATTTCTTCTGGCAATCAATTACGGTTCCATAATTGAATAGCCAATCCATTCCCAAGATAACGTCAAGTTCCCCTAGTCTAATCGGGATAAGATCTACGTTCATAACGTTACCCTTAATATCCACTCTACAGTTCTTGTGTATATACTTAACAGAATTACTTCCTTATTCGCAATCTCTATGTTCATAGGGATCTCTAATTCGTCTTTATGCAATTCTAAGTTCTTAGCAAAGTCATCGGATATAAATGAACAAGTAGCTCCCGAATCAAATAAAATATAAGCATTGACTTTATTGATCAGAATGATACCTGACACCACATCACGAGACTGCACAGCGTCTTGTACTGTCATGTTGAATGTTCTTGCGGTTGGTCGGTTTGTCGAAGTCGGTGATTATCAGAGAATTTCCACCATTATTTCCCTTATTTCCACCTGACCCTACCCTTCCAGATGCCTTCTTTGGACAGTCTCTAGCCAAGTGATCCTTCGACCCACATGTGTAGCAGGCGCCCTTCTTAGGGTTAGGGCAGTTAGGTGCTATGTTGCCTTCCTGGCCACAATTGTAGCAAACTCTTTTTCCTTTCATGCAGACTCCCAAGTGAGTCTTCCCACAGGTTGGGCATGGTTCTAACTTTTTCTTCTGACTACCTTGCTGACTTACAGACGACGGGTTGTCATTCCACTTTCGTTTATGATTATTAGTTCCCCTGTGTGACTGCCACTAGCCTTATTTTTTTCTTCACTATCATTCTTCTTCTTCTTTTGATCCTAATTGTACTTAGACACCGCTTGGCTTCCACCTTCAGCGAGAATGGCCTTCTCCAGAACTCCAGCAAAAGTGTTCAATTGAAACATTGACACCTCGCTATACAACCAGGGTTTCAGTCCCTTTTCAAAATGCCTGGCCTTTCTTTTGTCAGTATGCACCTGATATTGGGCAAACTTAGACAATTCGTTAAACTTTGCCGCGTAGTCGGGCACAGATATATTCCCTTGCTTCAACTCCAGAAACTGCACCTCTATTTGATTCTAGGGGCTGGTCGGGAAATACATCTCGAAAAACATTTCTTTAAACCTCTCCCAGGTTATTACACCTTCTCCTCCCCTAATCTTATTTGCCTGCCACCAGTAGCTGGCTTCTGATTTTAACATAAATGTCGCGTAGGCGGTCTTCTGGTCCTCCCTAACTCGGGCGACCTCAAAAATTTTCTCCATTTCTATAACTCAAGTCTGAGCTTCTATCGGGTTCGTGGAACCCTTAAAATCTGGCGGTCCCACTACCTTAAAGTCTTTAAATAAGCTGTTCGGTGGAGCTTGAGGCTGATTGTTCATCGCTCCAGCCAACAGATTTACCAACAGCTAAACGGGATTCGCATTGGCATCATTGTTGTTATTGTTATTGGTTGACCCTTCTTGGGCTTGTCGACGATTTTGCCTCCTTCTTGGCGGCATATTTCTGTTAAGAATATACGCTCATTAGATCTTTATTCAATCTCTTAAATGTTTAAGACTTAACTCAAATATTTAACATAACCACTTTAACTCTTTTCTTTTCAAATAACCTTTGATATTTTATTTAAATCAAAAGTTTTAAACATAGTACTATAGCATCTCTGCCATTTACCTCAACTTTCCCAAGATAAAGAATCTTCAGGATTTATTTTCTCAAAATATTCCTTTGTTTTTAATCACATCGGAATTTACATTAACTACTCCAAAGAGTATCACATAATGTTAAATACTTTAACATACTCACTTAACCCATATCATCTTGAACAACTTTATTATTTTATTAAATCCAAAAGCTTTTAATACAATAAGATAGCATTTCTGCCATTTACATCAACTATCCTGAAAATAAAGTTTCTACAGGATTTACATTATCACAATATTCCTTTGTTTATAATCACATCGGAATTTATATTATTTACGATTATTTAAACATTAACAATATCATATTGTCCTATCACGACCTACTAAGGCGTCGGACAGCTTCACTACGTTCCTCCTCTATAATGCAGGACATAGTCCTGCGATCTAACATATACCCAGGCAGTCCCTCGAACTGAATTGGATATCTCATAACTCGGTCTTGGGCCTCATCCATTGCCCTCAGAAACGTGTAGCACGTCTCTGCAACCTTAACTCTCTTCGCACGCGCATCATCCTCTGCCAGATCTGCACGTCGTGCATTTCTCACCCAAGCTTCTTCCACTATGGCGAGTCTTTCAGATTGCTCTTTCAACTCATTCTTTAACTTTTCTATCTCCTCTGTCTTCTGCTCAGTTTGGCCCTTCTCATGAACCAAATCCCACTCCACATTGCCAAGACGGGTGTGGAGTGTCTCAATCTCACCACCCTGAGCAACTGACTACTCCGTCAACTCCTGAATTATATCTCGTAACTCTGCGTTGCGATCATACAATAAATCATACATATTAGCACTGACAGAGTTCGGCGGGAACTCCTCAGGGTCTTCTTCCTCTTCTTCCTTCTCCTTGGCTGCCTCAGCCAAAATCTCAACCTCTTCAGGGTTCTCCTCTGAGTCCGTCTCTGGCTCATGCTCCTGACCAAAATTTGGAATCACAAGATATGGCTCTGGCTGTACTAACTGCTCCCAGACAGTATGTATGTCCCGGGGCTCCTCATCTCTAGTCTCTAGGGGTACAACATCCCTGGGCTGACTAGCTCCAGTATCTGACATCCTGACAAAATAAATTTTAAGTCTTAGTTTTTACGTGATGCTAATCAATACTCTAACAAGTATGAACACATAAGCACATAGTACATAAGGTAATTTTATTATCTTTCTTAGAACTCAATCAGAGTTATCATTACTATCTACATGAAGGCTACTATCCTAAGGTTTTTCCCCCCACCTAAGGTTCATAACCTACGGCTCTGATACCAACTTGTGACACCCCCAAATTCGGTATCTTAATTTCCACAGAATTTAGTGTTCACTGTTCCAATATTATACAACTATCTACCCATAAATAATGAAATTCATTTATTAGATAAATAAATCATCATCTTACATCATCTGACATAATAATACATCATAAATCCCATGTTATACTTAACCTTAAATCTCTGTTGCGGAAACGTAAATAAATAAGTCTTAAGTCATCACACATAAATCTTGAACTTTAACATTCTTAACATCAACACAAGTCTTCAACACTTGTTAGCTTTTCCTTTGCCCTTGCTACTAGAAGGTACATCACTTCGTTCATTATTAGCTGCAATGTTATTATGCAAGAGTGAGCACGAATGCCCGCAAGTATAAAGATATGACAGAATAATAACATGCGAGTGAAAGAATTCTGAATAACAGAAAGCTCAACATTTGAATCAAGAATATTAAGCAAGAGTCAAATTACTTCTCAACTTTTGAATTAAGAATATTAATCGAGAGTCAAATTACTTCTGAGGGTCATTAAGACCTTGATTAGAGTCTTAGCTTGTCAAGTATATTAACCTTTCCAACTTTTAACAGTCATAAGACTATAGACTTTACTTCTCGTACTTAGGGAGATCAGCCCTTCGTACTGATACTGTGCACACTATCTTAACGCTTAAAGCATCTTCATTAATTTCCTATATTAGGGTTGTTCATCTCAGTTTGACATCAGAATCTGCACCAAATAAAGTTGGTTTGGATAACTCAATAAATGATATTCAAATTGAATATTAACTTCTCAAGGTATACAATCGAATGAGTATTGTACACTTAAATGATACTTTTAAAAGAATCATGGCATCTCATGTGAAATTCTAAACTTGGATATTCAAGAGTAAGAATTTGCTCAACAATAGTAATTAAGCATATCAATTGCTCAATTTAAAGAGTTTAGTTTAGGAAACTTGTCCAACAATAATAGTAAGTTAGGGATAGAAAACTTGCCTCGTGCGCAAGCTACAATTATGACTCACTTCTTTAATTACTCTTACCTATCACACATTTACAATATCAATTAATCACAGGTTTGATATGATTATTGATTTACAATTAGTGTTCTTTGAACTCATTATTAGGTTTTTTAAATAATGGTTCACGTTGATTAATTAGCTTGTTAATTAATCACATAACTTAAGTTGTTAACTTGTATTAACAACTTATTATATGCATAACATGTCTTCATGTTTATTAGACTTAAAATAATGTCTTCATATTTATATCACATTATTTAAAGTTTATAAATAATAATTTAAGTCACATAATTAATTCATTAATTAATCACGTAACACAATTTATTAAACTCATATCAACATCCTATCATATTTACAACATGTTTTCATGTTCATTAGATTAAAAATATTTTTCTCAAATTTCAACACTTAGCAAATTTTTCGAAAATTTCAGACGGGCGCGGCCGCGAGCCATTTAGCCTTGTACCTGGCACGACAGCGCGGCTACGTTTTCCCAGGAACATTATATATCACTTATAACATGTTCTTAACATTCCAAGTCATGTAATTACACAATCAAAATATTAATTTTCACTGTTCTTCAAAACTTTCAAGAGTTTAATGAAAAACATAAAAATTCTCATTACGGATTCGTTACTACACCGAATCCATTCATTTCAATTCCATTTTCTTTGTTTTAACATATTCAATCATATTCATGTATCAATTTAAATATAAACATATGATTCAATCATTAATTTAACCCATATGGGTTATTCACCCATATTCAATACTCTATAATTTCATAAAACCCATTTATTAACAAAATTACTTGGTGTGATCCGTGTAAATCATGGATACATGATCTAACACATAATACTAACATCTACAGTCACATATATGATAACCTCATACTTTAATTTTCCAAAATGATTCTTAACAGAGAGTTTTTACAAAGATGCATAAAAACTCTGTAATTTCATTCAAAACCCAATTAAGGCCAAATTAAATAAAATCGATCATTTTAAATCATTCATACCAATTATAAAACACCTTATAATCATAAACCCATATAGATAAAGTCATATCATAACCCAATTGTGAAACCCAATTTTCACAGAAAACTTTAAAACACGTAACGAAGAAATATCAATTTTGAAAACTTGAAAAGAAGGGATTACCCTTAGTAGTGAAGACAAATCAAAGAAACACAATTGATTTCTCAATTTTTCCTTTCTCAATCTCTCTCAGTCTCTTTTTCTTCTTCTTTTTTTCTCTCTGACTTCACAAACTTTCTCTGACTTTCTAACCCAAATAATAATAACAAATGTCGATATGATATGGGTATTATACGTATAAATTATATCCGTTGCAAATTAACTCCTATTAAGGCCTCGTTTGGCTTTCTTATTTTCTTCATTTCCCTTTATTTTAATAAACTCTTATAATATAGCTAATAGTCAGACTACTAATTAACTAATTAATTTTATTTAAATCAATTAAAAAAAATAATAATAACTTTACATTAATTCAAATTGTCACATAATTAATATTTTTATTTATTAATTATGACAATTCATTAATTCTTTAATTAACTACTAAATTAATTAAAGTACATTATGCTTATTTAATTAATTCATTTAATCCAATAAACTCAATTAAATATATACTTTGAACTATTAAATTACTACACATTAATTTAATTAATGTCACACATATAATTAAATTAATCTACCACAAATTCATGAATTAATTATTTAACTCAATAATTAAATAATTAAAAATATTTATTTATTTTTATAAATATTCAAATATCTTTACAAAATTCTTGTTCGTCACACTACTGCTCTTGCCCTTCAATGGCTTCCAATTGCTTCAATCTTCAAATCCCCTTTCAACTATGATTTTTCTTTTTAATTGAAACTAACTAATAACTAATCTAATAGAATAATCAAATATAAGCTATCTAATAATATATATATATATATATATATATATATATACACACTAAGCTGCTCCCTCTTTTTTTCCATAACAAGTTCGGTCCCCCACTTTATATCATATATCATATCCGAATAGGAAAAGGAGACATACTGCTCACCCTATACTAATTAAATAATATATAATATATATTATATAACTATGCTACTCTCCACGCCATCAGGTCAAGACTCAAGTCCCCTTTTTGTTGCTTTTCGTCCGAATAATAAAATCCGTTAATTGCTAGGATCCGTGGCCCACTTTTGCATGTACTCCGTCGAATTGAATTGAATTGTTTGTGGCCCATATTATTTGAGAATGAATTGAATTAATTGTCATTTTAAACTCATTTTGCATCCTTTTAATCTCCTGCACACAATAACATAAAACCCAGTAAAATGATGGGAAAATTACTTGAAAATAACAAGAACCAAGCTATAACGAATACCAATTCGTAGGTATGAAACTCACTCATCAAATACCCCCAAACTTGAGACTTTGCTTGTCCTCAAGCAAACACACACATTAGACAGATTCATTCTCTAGCAATAATCCATTCAAGCAATGAATCAATATGAATTTGAACAATATCCTCAAAGGTTACGACAAATGATAACCCACAGAAAATTTCAAAACAATACCATGTCTAAAAATTTCAACAACTTTCATTAGCTCCACATTTACTCATGATCTTTTAAGTTGTGTGTGCATCTAACTGTTCAAACTAGTCATGATTTAGATAAGATCAACCAATACTCATAAAAGATTTTCAAAAACAACTCTCAAAACTTCGTATCACATCATTCACCGCTAATATAGACAAAGCATAATTTTTTTTTCTTGAGGATCAACCGGATATTTAAACATTTAAGAACATATGAACCCTTCCCAAATACTTCAGAAATACTCTTTTGTCTCTATCTTTTTAGTGAGTGCGTTTTACACTCTATCTCACTTTCCATTTTCATTAAACGAGTGCGTTTTACGCTCCATCTCGTGCCTGTGTTTATGGGGACTGCGTTTTATGCTCCATCTTGACCCACCACGTGATTCAATTATTCAACTCAGGAAGTTTAAAAAAAAATTCAACAATACCCCAAGATTTCCCCCAAACTTATGTGAGTGCCTGATTTTCACTTCAAATGATGCTCAAATAAGATTTCTCAAGTTGCACTGATATCTTTCATAGGCATTTAGTCAAAAAATTTCAACCCCAACTAGCTAAACAAATGGATATGTGTGTAAAATTTTTCAAAAATTTCGCAAGTAGTGTGAAACCAACTAATGAGTTAAAATATAGACAAAGCATGGTCATCAATTCTCCAAGAGTTAAAAACTCATTAACCACCCACTTGTCATTGGCCAAAATCAAATTCCATCCAAACATTTCCCAAGTAAATACTAAACACGATAAATACCCCCAAACTTAAAACAGACATTGTCCTCAATGGCTAAAATAGGAAAAATTAAAAGAGAGGAATTCCTTGAAAATATAGCATTTTCTTCCTTGTCTGCTAAGTCTGAAGAATAGGCTAGGCATATTGGAATGAATCGGGCACCACACTTAAGTTAGACTTGACTAACCTATGAACATGATAGAAACAAGTTTATTAAATACTAAAAAAATGAAAAATCTAAAAAATAATATGAAACCTAAAAAAATAAAAATAAAAAAAACTTGGGTTGCCTCCCAGTAAGCTCTTGATTTATAGTCCTTCAGCTGGACTTTGTCTGTTCAACATTATCCAATTCCTCTTCGGAAGTTGAGGAATCCTCCATCCATCAGTAACAAATAATCCTTTGGGAGGTTCCCACACGCGATGGCCAGTGCATCAAAGTCACCTAGCATTCTCTTATTCGGTATGACCTCCATGAAGATGGTCCAATAACTAGGTATTTTCTCAATTGTGTATGTGATCACTTTGGGGTATGGAAGCTTGTCAAACACAATGGG
Organism: Panax stipuleanatus; assembly: GCA_020205555.1. Classification (NCBI taxonomy): domain Eukaryota; kingdom Viridiplantae; phylum Streptophyta; class Magnoliopsida; order Apiales; family Araliaceae; genus Panax; species Panax stipuleanatus. Next base: position 130,725,440 of record CM035115.1, on the reverse strand, counting down.
CTCTTCGTCTATCTTCTCTTTCTCGTCCCACCATGGCTTCAAAATTGTACTCGATCTTATGTCATAAAGAGCTTCGTCGACAACATGACTACCAAACGGACATGGATTTGAAAATCTGACTGACTCTTTGATCTCTGGTGGAGACCCCTTTAGCTCTTCGTCGACCTTCATTTAATTGTCCCCATTTATCTCCACACTTTCGATATTTTGTGGCCCATCCAGCTGCAGATTTGGTTCGGGTTCTCCGTCAGTTTCGTCATCTATGTCATAAAGCCAAGTGTTTGGAGGAAGGTTGTTTAAGGCTTTGGTCATTTGCTCCAGCTGAATTGCTAGATTCTTAATTTCCGTCGCTAGATATTTCATCGCCACTTCATTTTCTATTCTGACCCTGGACAACTCTTCCCACATCCTTGAATTATCTGTTTGCGGCAATGGAGCTGGACATGAAAATTCCGGTGTGTATGATGGATTTGGAGCGTAGTATTGGTCATCATAATTATAGCTCTATGAAGAATCCAGGTGATACCCCCAATCTTGGTAATAGTTAGGATCAGCATAGTTGTTGAGGTAATCACCACTATATTGTACCGGTTCAAAACTGACGGTGCATTAATGACTTGGATGGTTGCCAACACAATAATCACACATACCTACCCTCCTTCGACTCCGTTGGGCTGCGATAACCTCCAACGTCTTCGAATTTGCCTCAATTTGTATTGGCACTACAGAAAATGTATTAAGTCCATCAATCCCTGTTTCCCTTAGTTGAGTCATGTTCGTGTATGACCCTTGATACGCAAAGTCATCCATGGTACCTAAAAAGAGAGAAATATAGGAAGAGAATTAAAAAAAATTAAAATTAAGACTAATTTGATTGAAATTACTATTAGTAAATAATTATTAAATTAATTCCCCGACAACGATGCAAAAAACTTGTTTGATAAAATCTAGTTACGCACAACACGTAAGTATACGTGGCCAACAAGTAATAAAGTGAAAGTAAAGTATCATTCCCACGAGAAATTATTTAACAAGAATCACCAAGTACTAACCCTTAACCAACTCAATCTTATTCAAACTAATGAATTATCAATATATATAATTAAACTACTATTATTCACCACTAGTTAAATTAAGATTACGGAGATTTAAGATCACAACTTCACTTATTGCTTCATTTAATCTAACACACTTCTCATCAATTATTCTCATTATTCTGAATTGTTAATCAAGAACACTAACGCAGATAAAACCACCTCTCGATGCATAATATTCATACTCACTTAAATCCACAGATGATAGAATTAAGAAAGACACCCTAATTAACTAATCCACTATATCTCTATGTGAATTATATTTAAAGAGAGTTTAATATCAAGTTCTCTATCAGATTACATATGGCATAAAGGCATATCTCTATCCTAAACTCGAATCATGAATTCCATCTACACAGAAATCATAAACATATGCTATTATGATCAGATCTAAATCTATACTCCTCTCTCGATTTTATATAAATTATCACAGCAATTGATAATTAGGCAATTAAACAGTTAAGTTGAAATTATATGAGACAATTCACAACGATAGATAATAATAATTGATAGAGAAGCATAGTAAAATAAACTACACAATAAGATCCATTGTAATCTCAAACAAAGAATTAGTTCATTAATATTGAATTAAAACTAAGAATCCACAATTGAATACACATTAAAAGATCAGAATAATAGTAGAGAAGAGAATAAATCTGTGATCAGCAAATCCTCAAGCTCCCTCTTGCTCCTGCTCTTGCCCTTCAATGGCTTCCAATTGCTTCACTCTCCAAATCCCCTTTCAACTAGGATTTTTCTTTTTAATTGAAACTAACTAAAAACTAATCTAATAGAATAATCAAATATAAGTTATCTAATATAATATATATATATATATATATATATATATATACTAAGCTGCTCCCTCCTTTTTTTCATAACAATTTCGGTCCCCCACTTTATATCATATATTATATCCAAATACGAAAAGGAGACATGTTGCTCACCCTATACTAGTTAAATAATATATAATATATATTATATACCTAAGCTACTCTCCAAGCCATCAGGTCAAGACTCAAGTCCCCTTTTTGTTACTTTCTGTCCGAATAATAAAATCCGTTAATTGCTAGGATCCGTGGCCCACTTTTGCATGTACTCCGTCGAATTGAATTGAATTATTTATGGCCCATATTATTTGAGAATGAATTAAATTAATTGTCATTTTAAACTCCTTTTGCATCCTTTTCATCTCCTGCACACAGTAACATAAAACCCAGTAAAATGATGGGAAAATTACTTGAAAATAACAAGAACCAAGCTATAACGAATACTGATTCGCAGGTATGAAACCCACTCATCAGCTGTTCCTCCTCCTGCAATTAAAACCATACACACACTTAGTATCAATGATGACTCAACAATTGGACACAATTTCTGCTCTACAGCGCGTTCTAATCTACTACTACTTTACTTAATGAAATCTAAACAAACAACTTTCAAAACTGAAAATAAACAAGTGATTTGGTTGCCTCCCATCAAGCGCTTGATTTAGAGTCTTTCAGCCTGACTACTCCCTGTAGTTACACTAGATCGGTGAGGTCAATTGAGGTTGCTTGGCGATCGAGATCACCACCCCAGTAGTGCTTTAAGCATTGGCCGTTGAATTTAAATGTTTCGATTGAATCCCGGCTGTACACTTCTATGGCCCCATGTGGAAACACTGTCTTGATGGTAAAAGGGCCCGACCACCTAGATTTTAGTTTTCTTTCAACTGAGAGTTGAATAGCAATACTGACTGGCCCGGTTCAAACTTTCTGTCCATTATCTTCTCGTATGCTTGCAGGCGGAATTCATCTTACTCATTTATTTGCAAAAGTCTTCTCTCCCCTACTGCTGATACATCAAAGTTGAGTTTCTTGATAAGTGGTCTTTATGACCACTTATTCAGAAGTAACCACCTTGTTCTGTTGCTGAAACTCAAGTACTTTTGTGCTTTTCACGTGTTTTTCCTTTGTTTTGTAGATTTTATGTTTAGGAACTCTCTCGGTGCTTTTGGGGCCACAATGATGCAAAGAATGCTAAAAAGATTGATGGCATGACAATAGAAAGAAGGCAAGCGACCAAATGGGAAAGAAATGCAATCCAGACATCATTTGGGTGGTTCACGTTCATTTCATGTTCTTGGATTGGAACTTGGTTCATATTGTAGAGCATCTTATAAGCTTTCTAGAATATCTTGAATAATTCAAATCGAAGTTCGGAGGCGAGAGTTATTCCCCGTATACCAACGGACGTCAAACTTCACGGTTTTGGGTGTTCATTGCACAACTGTCAGTTGGAGATCAATTTCAGCCTTGATCCATCCATTATTTTTCAATGCTCAAAGAATGAAAGTTGTATAGCTCTTCGATAGCTTCGATTTGATAGGTGGCAGGCCTCGTAACTCCTCCCAAATAAAAAGTTATGGCCGTTCTACCAGAGGACACTGCAACATAAAATGTTTGGTGCGGGCACGCAAATTTCTAGTGCATTTTGGGCACGGCCGCGCCAGTCCCCAGCAGATAAAACTTTGACTTTTCAATTGAACGGGACTTGGCTTTTGAGTGGGATATAAGGGGGCTCGTTTTGGGCAAGAAAGAGCATCATATATTGGCCCTAAGTCCTAGTTCCTCTCTTTTCTTCCTTCACATCTTGTTTAGTCTAGATTAGGAGTAGATTAGAGAGTAGATTAGTGCTAGTTTAGTGTTAGTTAGTTAGATTCTAGGGTTTTGTTAGTGTGTGAAGATTGAAGCAAGTAATAGCATCAAGATCCAAACTTGGAGAAGACACAAGATTTGCATTTCTTTATCTCTTACTCTCCTTGTATTAAATTATATTTGGATGATGTTTATCTAACTTGTGGATAATATATTCAAGTTATTTATGACTTAGTTTATATTTTGGGGTTTCAATGGAACCCAACATATAGTTTGTATTGATTGCTCTCTCTTTGCTATTATTATGAATTGGTTATCATAGCTTGTGCTTTTAGATTGATTTCTTGTGAACCTGTATGAACTTGACAAATGGATTATAGGTTTAGACCTAGTTATGATATCATGCGAAAGTTAGAGATTCTTGCGGGTAATCTATGAGATTATGTGACGTGTGTCTCATTCATTGTCCTAAAGAGTTGATAATTTGTTAGTGTTTAGGATAGAAATATCCCTAAATGCCGTATGCAACCATTTGAGAATCTAATCGTAATGACTTCCTATGCAAAAGTTGGTAATTGATAGAGTAGTTAACGAGATTTCTCGTGACATGTGTCTTGTTAATTGTTCTGGATATTAGTTGCTTGATAGTGTGTAGGATAGACATATACCTACATGCCGCATTAGGAAGATTCATAGTTGTCCATCGAAAGAGGCTATTATGTAATCGTGATTTCTCGATTGTCAATTCCAGGTGCTTATTATTCTAAGTGAGAGAGTTAAGAGATTCGAACGAAGTGTTGGGAGAAATTGTAATCCCATGTCTTCATTATCTGAATTTACCCTAGGATTAGTTATTGCATGTTTTAATTCTTGCCTAGTTTAACTTAGCTTTAATAATTCATTCTCCTTCTCGCCCATTTAAATAAGATTGAGATGATTATGAGCTAGTTCTTTGACGACCTATTATCCGTTAATTCTCCATGGGAACGATCTTTACTTACTCTTTATTACTCGTTGGCCGCGTATACTTACGCGTTAATTGTGTCATCTAATCGAACCAACATTTCTTGATGGCCCAATATGCTTTATACTCGAGTTCCACTAGAAGGTGACACGCCTTTTCGTAGACCAACTGGTATGGAGTCGTGCCGATCATAGGCGGCCCGATACGCCCAAAGAGCGTCGTCTAGTTTCAACGACCAATCTTTCCAATTCGGGTTAACAACTTTTTCTAAGATTCGCTTTACCTCCCGGTTAGATACTTTGGCTTGGCCACTCATTTGGGGGTGATACGCTATGGTAATTCTATGGTTGACCCCATACTTAGTTAAGAGAGCAGTGAAATACTTGTTGCAGAAATGGCTCCCCTCATCACTGATAATTGCCCATGGGGTGCCAAATCATGTGAAGATATTCTTTTGCAAGCATTTTAGTACAACCTTTGTGTAGACACTCGAAATGTTTCTTTTGTCGTACTAACCCTGCAGGAGGGTAAAAGCATCATTTTACTTCGGAGACAACCTCGAAGGAGGGCAAAAGATCCCGGTCATCTCGAAGACAACCCCGGGAATGATAAATAGGATAAATGAAGTCCAAACATACTGTGACCCGATTGAAGATCGACGAGATGAGACAATGATCATCGAAAACCACCTCAACAAACCTCAAACGACGTGCCATCAGGAGATAAGCCAGCTAACTTATATCTGGACCTGGTGGATATATCTCGGCTACGAGTATGAAATTCCCGAACCCTAATCTTGTCAGAATCGATCTATTCTCTCTACGCGTATCAAAGACAGTTCGAAAGGTCGAGCGATGGACGTCAACTCCTGCCAAACCGAGATCGAAGGACCAATAGCAGAGCAGGTGGGGCCCACTTGGGCCAGCCTTGATCACATCTGCGGCCATCCGCAACCACATCTGCGGCTGCCTCCGGCAGCTTATAACATCCCACTTAGTTCATTTTAAAGGGAGAGAGATACATGTTTAGAGAGAGATAGACATTTCTAGAGAGAGAGAGAGGCTTGGGTGGAACCTTAAACAACCAACTTGAAGTTGATTTCTCCCATCTAGCATCTACTTGAAGTCCTCTTAGTGTTCTTAGTTCATCCCGGGAGTCAAAATGCTTATTCACGCGTCCCCCAAGGTAAAATAACGCACTTTTAGCTTCATTTTCTTTGTAAACTTGGTTTAAATGATAGATTAATGAAGTATCTTGTTTGAATATAGTTAAACTTGTTGTATTTTAAGCATATTGTGTAATAGTTGATAGATTTTATGTTTCTATCAGTTATATTGTGCTTAATACATTGTATATCAACTTCGGAGGCTAGATATACCTAGATCTAAGCCTAATCTAGTCCCCAAGAGGTTATTAAGCATGAAGCATTAACCCGGGGGCTATAACGGCTTAGATCTATAGTATATCTATGGGTTTATTGCTTTGAACGATCTCGGTTAACCCGTATAGCCCTAAATCTATATTTAGAGGTGAAAGGGGGGCCGAATCGGCTTGAACGGAGTTTCAATAGATGAAATCATCTAGTATCGAAGCCGTGGACGTTATGTATATGTAATATTGTGCAAATCATGTGAGCCTAGGAATCCCGATGTCGAGATCCCCGAATGGATTCGACTTGATTCCCACGATGGATCGGTTTTTATGTTATAAATGCTTTAAATAACGTAAATATTGATGTACATGTAATATTTGGATCTTAAAAACGAACTCGAGGGGTTAGTCTCGAGAGCTCGAATTCAAGATCCCGTGATAGTGAAAACTTTCATTACTGGAGCTCGGTTCATCGAGATGGCTAATATACCTGAGGATGATCCGAACCTTCTTAACGCTTTTACATTCATATCATCAAAATGATTTCTCAAAGAAAACCACAAAGAGCTTTTGATGAAATAAAGCGATTCGGGGTAGATAACGTAAATAACGTAAAGAATAAAAGGAAGTATCGAAGTCCTCCATTCCTAGTCGGGCAAAGGATTTGAAAAGCTTACTTTCCAAAACATCATTTGAATTTATATATCTTGTTAAAAATAAATTTTTGATTAAATCAAATCCTTCGTACCTAGGCGCAAAAGAGGTACATCACTACTTTCAAGTCACCAGAATAAAGACTTAAAAACAAAATTATAAAGCTTTCAAAATCAAGACACACACAAACACACACACACACACACACTCTTTTTGCATAAAAAATCAATAAGATACCGTACCGTGCTTGCACGGGAGTCGGGGGGTGCCTAACACCTTCCCCCCGCTTAACCTTGCCCCCAGATTCCATGAATCTCGGGTTTCAAGACCAATCTTTAGAGTCACGTATTAGACCATCTTGCAAAAAAAACCATTAAAGCTCGGATGAGTTGGTACATCTATTTAAAAAATACCAACTGGCGACTCTGTCTCAATCGGTCCAATCATCAAAATAAAATCAAACTTTTCAAAATCGTCGACACATATGTCGGTACCAGTTTCCTACAAAATTAACCCTTTAAACGGAACCCCAAAGACAAAGCGAAAGCGAAAGGGTAGAATAAGATTCAAATTAGGAAATATGGGCATTCCTCTTTTTCCCCCGGATAAGAGAGGAAGGGAAACACAACCAAAGAAAAAGAGAGTCTCCTCCTTCAAATAAAAAAAGGGAGATCAAAGGAAAAGAGATTGCTTCTTCCCGGCATCGACATGTAGCGACTCTGCTGGGGAATCAAAGATGGCTTAAGCCGCGATCAAACTTTTTGATTTTCATTCTGTATATGCATTTTGTGTGAATGATCTTTGTGTGTGTCATTCTTTTAGCATTTTGTATTAGTGCCTCGCACAATATATTAGTGCTTCGTACAATGTCATCATATTACATACGGTGAGGACGTGAATGTATGTGAATGTATGTTGTGTGGTACCTCCATTAGGAGGCAATCCCGTCGGTTGTTTATTACTGGACTCCTATTGATGTTTCCATTGTGAGGCTCAGGAAAGGCACCACTCAGCCACTCTAATTGAAACATGGGTGTTTTCATCAGGTAAATTGCGAAGATCTGGGAACCAATTTTAAACAGCCCGTGAGAGTAACCCTAAGATAGGTCAGCCTCTGATAAATCAAACACGCGGTGTGCTTCTTTATGCCCTATTTAATCTTCTGCGTATATAAATGACCTTTATCTTTAACTGTCATACATACATCTTTCATATCCTGTCATCAAATTAACTAACCCTTTGTTTTGCAGGAAAAGATTAAAAAACCATTAAACTGATGCATAGCATATGATGTTTCCTTATCCACCAATATCCAGTCTAAACTAGATATCGATTTTGTGCAGATTGGTCCTAGAACCAGATCTCGAGCCAAAAAGTCCCTTTCACCAGTCCAAATGGCTGAAGGAAGTTCATCAGAACCCATCCCAGTATCTCGAGATGAATTCGAGGAGTTTAAGAAACAGATGACCGAGATGACGGCCCTGTTAAAAGAATAGTGCAAAGTATCTCAGGAATCTAAGCACAAGAGTCCGACTGAATCCTCTATGCAAGGAGACATGAAAGTACCCGAGAAGGAAGGTGATACCCATGCGTCCACACCTATCTCTCCCCTCGATGTTGAGGTACCCAAGGAGGCCTCGATCCAGAGGACGACACAAGAAATCATAGACCTCAGGGAGGACAGAGACACTGGAGACATTAGGAAGAAAGTCAGATAGATGAAAGACGCTATCCGGTTTATGAAGGGGACAGGATCCTACGGAAGCGTGAATTACTCGTATCTGTGTATTTTCCCAAAGGCGAGATACCCAGATAATTTTTAAGTCCCTGAGTTTGAGAAATACAATGGACTGGGAGACCCATACGCTCACTTGAAAGTCTACATAGGTGAACTTGGAACTTACGCTGAGGTTGAAAACCTCCGGATGCAGCTGTTTCAGAAAAGCCTTACCGGTGAAGCCCGAACGTGGTACGCATGGATAGACAATTCCAAAGTCAGAGGTTGGGAAGATTTGGCCCATGCTTTCCTCAATCAATATAGTTTCAAATCCCAGATGGCACCCGATTGCTACCAGGTTACCAAAGTCAAAAAGTTGGGCAATGAATTGTTTAGAGAATACGCTCCAAGGTGGAGGCGAATGGCATCCCAAGTCAACCCACCAATGGATGAGGGTGAGATGGTGACAACCTTTATTGATATACAAGAAGCCCCTTTCTATGATAGAGTCCTTGTCGGGTTAGGAAAATATTTTTTCAAAATGATTAGGCACGGGGAAATGGCAGAAATGGGTTTGAAGTCTAGAAAAATCAAAGACCTCACTACTTTGGAAGCCGTAGCCGAGCACATACAGTCGGGAAATTATGCAAGCGCTCCCAAAAGAGGATCGAAGAGAAAGGAAGAAGATGTCTCTTTAATATTGCAAGGACAATCTGCTACCAAGAGCCCTAACTCATTTATTCAGAGGCAGAACCCTCATCCAGTGAATACCCAAAATTATACTGCAATGAAGGCCGGGGAAAACAAGCGAAGAAGGATATTCACTCTTTTGGGTGACTCCTACGAGAACATATTATCCCTACTGATCGCCCAGAAAAAGATCGTTGAGCTTGCTCCACCTTCCGATCCAAACGGAAGGCAATTCGATTCCAGCAAAAATGCGCCTACCATTCCAACTCACCAGGGTATGATACTCAGGAGTGTTGGACTCTGAAGCACAAAATTCAAAACTTGATTGACAGCGGGGAGATTATAGTCAAAACCCCTGAGCAACCGAATGTCAACAATAACCCTCTGCCTCAGTATGCGGATGAAGGAGTCAACATGATCAGTGCCGAAAGTAGGGAAAATCGTAAATAACTGAGGAAGATGGGAGAGTTACCCTCTGCACAGGACCCTGCCATATGGGGATACCCTGAAGAAAAGTACGGGGTAGAGCAAGAATTGGCTTCAATCAAGGCGCAAGTTGATCAGCTGGCAGAATTGGTTGTATACCAACACCAGTTGACCCGACAACTAATAGACCAGGTCATATCAAAGCCAGCTGACCCCATAGCTGTCCAAGACATTTCAACCTCCAGAAGGGATCGGATTTGCTGCCAAGAGCAGGATAGATGGACCGAAAAGATCACCCGAGAAGCTAGACTGCAGAATAGGCGAGATTTTACTTCCAAATGAAAATTCACCCCGTTAAGGCAGTCCCGAGAGGAGATTCTCTGCACCTTGATCGAGGAGGGGAAGATTAATAAATTTTTGCCACCCCCAGATACGAGATCGAAGTGTTTTGATCCTTCTAGATCATGCCTTTACCATTCAAATGCTCCTAGACATGCCACAGAGGAATGTTGGGCCCTACGACATCTAATCCAAAACTTGATTGAATCAGAGGAACTGGAATTGATGAACAAAGCTGAGATCTTCTATGTGGAAGAGATAAACTATCCTCGAGGACCGAGGAACTTAGAGGGTATGATAGCCGTTATCCTCTGCATGGAAGGAACGTCTGGCGGACCCATAATCATTAAAGGAATATCTGAGCAGAGAAACAAAGCCACGCTCGAGATACCAGCACCAAAACCCTTGATGTTGGCTCCTTGGCCGCAACTCCCAATTCTAAGCCTGAAGAAGGTACCGTGGAATTACGGAGAAGGTATAAAATTGGCACCTCACTGTACCGCCATCATACCTAGGGAGAATCTATTTTACCTCCTGGTGTGTTTGGTGAAACTGATAACCAAGGTATTGGGGAAGGTATCTACTGGAAAGATCACAGAGTTTCTCCACGAGATGGGGCTTGGTGAAGCAAGGACGGTGAGGCAGTTGGAAGCTGAACCCCATCAAATCTCCATCCTAGATTTAGTATTGGATTCTAATGACCATCGCCAAATTCTGATCCAAGTGTTGGTGGAAGCGCATTTACCCAAGACTATCAATACTGAGAAATTTTAGCACCTGATCAGCCATGTACTGGGCAGTAATGTGATATCATTCACTAACGACGATATACCAGCTGAAGGAACTGGGCATCACAAACCATTGCATATTGCTGTCGTTTCGTCAGGATATGTGGTAGATGGTGTGCTAATCGATGGAGGGTCCTCTTTGAACATTTGCCCACAGAATACTTTGGAGAAGATGAAGATCAACCCGAACCTAATTCGGGAAAGCCATGTCATGGTACGGGCTTTCGACGGATCAAGAAGGGATACCGTGGGGAAGATTGAACTTCCTGTAGAGATTGGCCCTTTCACATTCAACATACCTTTCCAGATCCTGAAGATCACCACCGGGTATAATCTGTTGTTAGGACGACCATGGATCCATATGGCTGGCGCCGTTCCTTCAACTCTTCATCGACAACTGAAATATATCGTCAACGGCAATCTAGTGACTATCAGTGTAGAACCTGATTATCCTGTTCATAAGCTAGGAGATATGCCCCTGATCGGTATGAATGAAGGTATCGAGCCCGTCAGTTTTCAAGCCTTCGAAATCAGTAATCCGCGATATCACTCTGTGGGGGCGCCGGTCTTAATCCCCTAGATATCTCCTGAAGTGATGGCGGTTGGCCAAATGATGTTGTCCCGAGGACATCGACTAGGATGAGGACTGTGGAAGAATAGCCAAGGAATTAGGAACCCAATCTGTATACCCATGCAGTTGGGGAAGGTTGGACTCGGGTACTCTGGTTGATCCAAACATCAGAATCCTCACAAGCATAAACCAGTTAATCATCTGATTCACCTCAAGCCAAACCTCAATAAAACAGGATTTAAAGAGCCACTCAAGAAGATCCTCCTCATTATTTCAAACCTCCTGATTCCTAAAGTCAATCAAAGAAGACATAAGACAGACGGGGATGAAAAGCCTATCCAGGATTTGGCCCGGAATGCCAAAGATAAGAAGTTTCTGGAAGAGATCCAGTTGCAATTCCTGAGCAGTTTTTGCCACTCTGAAGAGGACTTGGAGAAATTCGATGGGGCAGATCTGTCAAGTGATCAACCTATTCTCCCAGTCCTTAACTGCAAAAATGTAAACATCCCGAGCGAGGATCCAGGGACCAGTTCCAAACCAGTTATAGCCATCGTGGAAGACAACGACTCCAGTAGCGCGTCTATCTCAGCAACTCCCCAGGATCTCATGACCAGTAATTGGACGATCACCCCACAGATTGTCCGAAAAGGGTAAAAACCAGGAAGTCACCACTGATAGGGAGCTCTACCTTTACCTATATTTATGTCTATTTTATTTCATCTGTAGCTTGTTATTGCTAGTTGTCATATTAACTGATGAATCTCTTTGTAATTGACGACTACTTGTATATATTTAGCAATCGAGTTTTTGTCTCAGCTTTCCAAATTAGCGTAGTCCTAGACATGTCCATGACTTGTCGAATTTGAGTAATGATTACGATTTTGACATAGAACTGGATTTTGACTTGATGGGAATCGAGCAAGAGGAAGGGGATGATGACGAGGTGCCAGAGAAAATCAAAGCATGGGTCAAAGATAAACCTAAACCCAACCTCGATCAAATCACCACCATAAATATCAAAACCTATGACGATCCTAAAGAGATACAGATAGGAACTAACCTTCCCTCTAACCAAGAAAAAGAACTAATCCAACTCTTAACCCAGTTCAAGGATGTTTTTGCCTGGTCTCATGAAGACATGATAGGTCTATCCACCGATATCGTCGTCCATCGACTACCAATTAAAGAAGGGTTCAAACCGGTCGAGTAGAAACTGAGACGGTTGAAACCAGAATGGAGCCTGAAGGTCAAAGAAGGAATTATCAAACAGTTCAAAGCGGGAATCATTATGGTATCAACGTACCCTGAATGGTTGTCCAATGTAGTCCCAGTGCCAAAATCTGGAGGAATGGTGCGAGTTTGTGTAGATTATCGAGATCTTAACAAAGCCAGCCTTAAGGATGACTTCCCAGTGCCGTTCATCCACGTATTAATCGACAACACTGCACAGTTCGAGATGTATTCTTTCGCTGATTACTTTGCGGGATATCACCAGATCATAGTTGCTGAAGAAGACAGGGAAAAAACCGCCTTCATTACCCCTTGGGGATCCTTCTGTTATTAAAGACTAGCTTTTGGCCTTACCAATGCTGGCGCTACTTATCAAAGAGCCATGATGATCTTATTCCACGATATGATGCACAAAGAAATTGAGGTGTATGTGGATGATATCATCGTAAAGTCCCGACAGGCTGATGATCATTGCACCCATCTTCGAAAGTTGTTTGAATGACTCCACAAATTTAATCTGAAGTTAAACCCAGCGAAGTGTGCTTTTGGTGTGAAATTCGGCAAACTACTGGGATTTCTGGTGAGCAACCGGGGCATTGAATTGGATCCTGCCAAAATCTAAGCCATCAAGGAAATGCCTGAGCCAAAGACTGAGAAGGAAATCCGAGGTTTCCTGGGAAGAATCAACTTCATCAGCCGGTTCATATCGCAGTTGACAGCAACCTGTGAGCCCATTTTCAAACTGTTAAGGAAGAATTCTTCGGGAAAATGGAATGAAGACTGCCGAAAAGCTTTCCACACCATCCAGAAGAGGTTGATTGAAGCACCTATATTGGTACCCCCAAAGGATGGAATTCTGTTGTTCATGTATATCTCCATCAACTTCAACGCTATGGGTTATCTACTGGGGCAGAAGGATGACATGGGGAAAGAAAGAGCTATCTATTATCTCAAAAAGCGCTTTAGCAGCGGAGAACAGAAATATACTCTAATAGAAAGAACTTGTTGTGCATTAGCTTGGGCAGCCACGAGGTTACAGCATTAATTACACGGTCATACCACTTATATCATATCGAGGATGGATCCTTTGAAATACATCTTCAGCAAGCCAATTTTGAACTACCGCTTATCCAAGTGGTAGTTAATCCTTCAATAGTTTAACATCATCTATGTCACCTAAAAGTCCATTAACGGGCAAGGGATTGCGGATCACCTATCGGCTGCACCAACAGGGGGTTTTGAGCCTCTGGAAATGTATTTCCAGAAAGAGGAACTGTTGACTGTTCAACTAATCGATAAGGAGGATCAAGGTCAATTCTAGAAAATGTATTTTGATGGCGCATCAAACGCTGATGGTGTCGGAGCCGGGGCAGTCCTGGTATCCATCACGGTAGATCAATACCCCGTGGCCACCAAGTTGCATTTCAATAACTCCAACAATACCGCAGAATATGAAGGGTGCATTGTGGGGTTAAAGGTGGCTCAGTCCATGAGAGTAAAATGTTTAGCGGTATTTGGAGATTCAGAGCTAGTCATCAAACAGTCTACCGGGGCATACACCACCAAAGAACTGCATCTATTGCCGTATCATCGACATGTCCTTAGATTGGCAGGGGAATTTGAAGACATTTCCTTCATGCATATCCTCCTAAACCGAAATGATTTTGCCGATCCATTGGCCACATTAGCTTCACTAGTGAACCTGTCAGCAAGAAGAGGAATGCCTGTCATCACTTTCATTGTGCAGAATACACCGTCGTATGGAAATAATGTAGGGGAGATATCAGATGAGATACCACCTGCGGGACCACCTTGGTACCACCATATCAAAGAATATTTACGAGATCAGTCAACCCCTGAAGGGATGAGTCAAGCTGCGAAGAAGCGAATACAGAAAATGGCCATGAGTTTCTACCTAAGTGAAGATGCTCTCTATAAGAGAGATCCAGGTGTAGGACTTCTGAGATGCCTAGACAAAGATCAAGCCCATCGACTTATGAATGAAGTATATGGTGGAGTGTACGGAGCACATATGAGTGGACCTCTGCTTGCTAAGAAGATTTTGAGGACCGGACACTACTGGATATCCCTCAAAGAGGATTGCGATGATCATGTCAAGCGTTTCTATCAATGCCAGATCCACACCAACATTATTCATGCGCCTCCGAATCAACTACATTATATAACGTCGCCATGGCCTTTTTCTATGTGGGGAATGGACGTGATAGGACCAGTTGAGCCTAAAGCCGGTAACGGTCATTGATTCATCTTCACTATGATTGACTACTTTACCAAGTGGGTGGAAGCAGCTTCTTTCGCCAGGGTCACTAAGGAGGTCATCATTGGTTTCATTAGAAACAACGTCATCTGTCGGTATAGACAACCCGAGGTTATCATATCAGACAATGCGAAGAACCTGAATAACGAGATGATGAGGGAACAGTGCAGTAAGTTCAATATCAAACACCTCAATTCAGTTATTTATCATCCTACGATGAACGGCGCAGTGGAAGTGGTTAATAAGAACATCAAGAAGATAATGATGAAGATGTCAGCGAATAACCGGGGATGGCCTGAGCTATTGCCATTAACCCTACTCGCATATCGGACGTCGACTCGAACCTCGACTGGGGCAACACCCTACTCACTTGTATATGGTATGGAGGCTATATTTCCTATCGAAGTGGAGATGGAATCACTAAGAGTGATGCTAGATTCCCAGGTAGAGGAGAGCCAATGGATACAAGATCGATACGATCATTTATCCCTGTTAGATGAAAGAAGAGCTGCTGCTATATTCCACGGTCAGCTCTATTAACAACGAATGTCTAGATCTTATAACAAGTTGCGACCTCGAGAATTCAAAGAGCATGATTTGGTACTGAAGAAGATCATTCCGGGCCAGGATGCAGCTAAGGGAAAATTTGCCCCAAACTGGGAAGGACCCTTTCTTGTCAAAGCAGTTCATCGGGCAGAGCTTTGAAACTAGAAGAGATGGACGGTGACGAATTCCCAAAACTAATCAATTCCGACTCGGTGAAACGGTATTATGTCTTAGACCCCTTTTCGCTTTCAAACTGGACTACTATGTCTTGATATAAAAAAAGAGAAAAAAAAGAAAAAAAAAAGAAAAGAAAAAGAAAAAGAAAAAAATATATCAAGTCTAGTTTTTCAACTCTAGCCTGAATTACGAAAGACCTGATCTCCTATTTGTGTGAGTACGTAGGCAGCCATTTATGGTGTGGTCTAACCCTTGAAAAATATCAAAATCCTATCAAATCTAACCCTTCAAATCAAATCAAAATCCTATCAAATCCAAACTCAAACTCAAGTAAACCTCTTTTCAAACTTTTCAGGTCTGAAACTGAACTACGAAAGACCTGATCTCCTATCTGTGAGAGTACGTTGGCAACCATTTATGGTGCAGTCTAACCTTCAAAAATCCAAACACTTTCCTATTATTCAAAATCCTAACCTATACAGAAAACCTATCCATAAGCCCATCCAATTGACGGCTCATGCGGAGAAGACCTAGCGACATCTCAGCATTACTCCCGCCGAATCTGATTCCACATGACGAGACTAGTGCTTTGTCGACATAGTAAATCATGAAGCGAAAATGGCAACCATGGACATGGTTAGACATTCGCAAATAAGGGAAGAGAACTGAACTTGCTTCTTTTTATATATACAAATGTTTAGAATACAAAAGTTGATTCTAACCTATGACAAGTGATAATAACAAAGTCTCTACAGGAAAATAAAATAGAGCTATAAATCAGTGGTGAGACGAGCCAACATCGCCAAATATCCAGCAGTCTGTGTAGTCGGGGGAGTAGCTCTGAACTCGTGCTCCAACATATCAACCCGCCTCAACATCTCTGTTGCCATACGAGAAATCTCCTCTTGACTCTGCACTACACCCTGTACGAGACCAATGAGTCCATCTGAGAAAGTCTGGGCCTCATCTCTATCAACGAGGGCCTGGTCTCTGGAAGCACGGGCTGCATCTCTCTCAGTGATAGCAGCATCCCTACCAGCTACGGTGGTCAACAACAGGGCCCTAGCCTGATCCCTCTCAAAGGTCACCAGGTGAAGCTGGCTATCCATCGCCTCCATGGAAACTGAGGCCTAACGCGGGACAGTGCTCACATGAGAAGCTGTCAACTCTGCAAATAAAGCATCCTTAGTCAGAGATATAGGATCCTCCATCGGTTCTGCTGCATCCATGGACTAACCTGATCTGTGGTCTCTGGTGCCAAATCCGACTCAAGCCAAGCTGAATACTCTGCGGAGCAGCCCGGATGGCCATCTCTAAACTATGATGTCTGTCGATGAGACCAGAACCCATAAACCCTACCCAAATCAACCTCGATAACTGAGCAGATAGGGAAGCGATAATCTTTAATCCCCTCAAATGCATGGACCTCCTGGTACTGATCAAACTGACCCATCACCGCCAGAGGATGATAGGTCGTCACACGCCTCAAACCCGCCAAGGGGAGGAAATCCAGATCGGCCACATGGGTGGTGAAACTCATAAAGGAGCAGTACCCATAATACATGACTATAGCAAAAGGCTCCTCCATGGCACCAATAAATGAAGTTCAGGACACCTCGTAGACGCAAGAAGTAGGGTGATATGAATAGACCTGAGACAAGCCATGTCCAAAATAGAAACCATAACAGCGAAGCCACCCTATCGGTCGAAGGTGCGTCATCAACCAGATGTATAGAAGCACTGGGCTACCTCTGAACTCCTGATCACTAGCATCATGGAAAATAGAGGCTGATATCAATGTCTCTGCCAGGATAAGGGGCAATATAGTAAAGTCCTCTCGGAGAGCTCTAACAGCCATCGACAACGCCACATTCAGATGATTAGTATGAAATGGCATGTATGGATAGGCTATAAGGCACATAACCAAGGCATCCACTCGGGTAACGTGCCATCGCTCTTTTAAAATGGCGAAGTCTCCGTGATAAACAGCAAAGCTATCCGCGAAGGCAAAGTGCCTAATCATAAAGTCCATGGAGATAAAGTGGCTACCACCCACCTCGGCCATCACAACTGCCCTCCTAAGTCCAGTCATCGTCATGAACTGGCGGCGCATATGGCCCAAAGCCATCCGAGCACATGGCCCCTCCATCGACAATCCTGAGATACGACCATACTCTTTTAACGTAGAAGTCAACTCGGTCGAGCTGAACCGGAACACATGACGCTCAAAAATCCAATACCTGAGTATCCCGGCAACAAATCCCTCCAGAATCTGAAATGATAGCAGAGACATGGAATGGCCTAACATGCGGCTGACATCAACACGGTCGGTATATGGCAACTGATCATACCAAACCCTCAAACTAGTAGCTACTTGGCTGAGAGGAAGGTGGTCCAAATGCACCATAGCAGAGGACGACATCTGTAAAAACTGTGTCAATAAGACCATACAGGGGTCAATCACTATCCAATCATTGAAATATATCTAAAGCATACATCATAACGTGTGATAAAATAGCATATGAGATAAATAAATAGAAAACATCATACATAGATATCCGCCAAGTACATTAGTTTCATAAAAATCACTGTCATACCTATAATACATGTGAAAACTAAAAATAAAAACGTACAGGATATTGGCGCACAAAGGCCTAACGACTAACAGATGACCTATGGGCTTGCCACCTCGTCAAAATCACCGAAGAAGGTGAGGGCATCATCAAACTAATCAACCTGAGGTTGTCTACCGGGAGTGGGTACATCCTGCTGATCTGGGCGATAAGGCGTCTCCTGCGCATCTGGGTGATCGGTGAAAGGAACATCTCTATCATGGAAGCCACCAAAACCGGAGGGTCCAGCACCATGAGTGCCACCACCGCCTGACGGTCCAGCCTCATGACCCCGAGAAGCAAAAGTACTAGCCAAGGATGGGTCCAAGCCATTGTAACTATAATTGGCGGACAGCTGCTCCAACTGAAGTCTCAAAGCAGCAATCTAATCCTGATGAGAACGCTTCTGAAAACATGATATCTAGTCCTTCATCATAAGGGATCTTGGAACCATGTCTACCAAGAACTGGATAGCCTGGGTTTGAGCTCCTATCGTTCGCTGGACCCACCAAGCGATAAAGTCCGCCGAAGAGATCGGACCGTCAGACAAGTGAAAACCATCATAGCCCATGGTGGGAATCGATGCAATTAATGAAGATAAAGGCTAGAAGAGCTGAGCTGGAGGAAGATAAGGAAGGTGAATCTCCCTAATAATGCATCGAATAACGCGTTCTCTGAGGTAGATCTCCCAACCTCCATCGAAAAGGAATGGAATTCAGAGGGTGGATTTTTGAAACTCTGGCCCTATCGGCAAGCCATCCTTAAATCCCTCAGTCAAGTGCTCTCCCGAATATGGGGTCCATACTATGTCCTGAGCTATCAATGTCTCCAGCTGAAGACGGGCATGAGTAAAACCTTCGCGACTGGGACCTCTGACAAAGTAGATTGAAGCCATCTACATCCCCGGGGATAAGTGTCCAAACCCAAGACAGAGATAGGGCAAAGACATGGAAGCCTCTCATAAGCCCAGAACTTCCAATTCAAACGAACCCTCCATTAGTCATGAGAAAAGATAAATCGATCAAAAGTCAAACAAATGAAATACGGTCAAAAAGACTTACCAGAAGAAATAGGTAGAATCCGACCTAGGCGTCGGTAACTCCCACGGATCGCAGTCACATCCCGTGCAACAAAAGAGTAAATGTAAATGATCCCCAATCGTAGTCCCCAATGCGGTCTACGTCTCGAATAGCTCCTACCAAGCTGAAGGGCACAGTGGAGGAGTTGTTCGCTATGAAATAACCCCTCATGATGGTCAGGAACAGACGCCGCAAGATGCGATCCCTCTCCGCTAAATCAACAGGCAACTCCTGCTGCAAGGTGCCTCGAGCGAAATTGATACCCAAGCATCCTAATCGAATACTACGAGCCTTGAAGGCTCGCTCTTGTGAAGAAAACCCTAGGAGGGTGCGCACCACAGTCACAGTGATAGTCGGCTCCAAAGGCACCCTATCACCGGTGAACTCCAAGCTAGTGATGTATCTCCAATCCAAGGGAGTCATTATAACCTCGCAGTCCAGCAGTTGCAGAGACTGACTCTAGTGAAACCATCTCTCTGCCAAAGCTCGCAAATAGCCCCAAGGGCAACTACGGGGAGCATTGGTGAAGAAGGCCGCAAACCCCCAAGAATCCACAATAGCCTTGTACTCGGGATGCAGCGAGTGATACAGAGCATAGATGCTAAACCAATTACCCATGGGCTGGGTAAACTCCGAATCCTTCACGACATCAAGGTTAAGAAAACCAGTCTTTGACAAAAAAGAGAAAAGAAAATAAATTAAATCACGTACCTAATTCGCCTACAAGTGAATGGAGGGATGGTGGCTCAGATCCGTACCCAGTAAATCCGGAACCTCTACCTCAATGCCCGGAAGAAATCTAGGCACAGTAGGGGGCTGTGGCAGAACCTCAGGCTAGGGAATGCCGTCCTCATCCATAAGTGGATGATCCTCCCCAGCAGGTAGGCGAGCGGGCTCTGTCAATCACTGCACCCATCTGCTAATGAGCAAAACTGGAACCTCAGACGGAGCTCTATGATGGTGAACTCCAGATGAGATCGGTCGTCCTGTGGAACAACTATGTCCCTCAGAATCCATATCTGAACAATGAGTTCATAGGAATCAAAGCCAAGTCAGGTATATTCTTACCATTTATAAATTTCAAATTAAATCCATAAAATATAATCATCACATCATGCATGTCTTACATATGTCATTAAATGTGTATGTTATGTACGTCCTAGTATATTTATAATGTATCTAGGATCCAGACATTTTGCTCATGAAAACATTTCGCCAGAGTCTCCTTTATAAAACGGACTATCCACATGCCCGAAGCATGTATTAAATCACCCTATGAGGGTACACCATCACAACCAAGCATGTAAACATTAATTTAAACTATTATTCTAACACATATATACAATGTATGTCTAGATTAACTGATAAATGATAATATCTCGCATCCATATGGTCCATAAGATGATCTATAGGCATGCATTGCATCATAAACACGTTTATCTATCTATACGTGCATACATGTTAGATATATTGCCTTTAAGAAAGGAAATACACGTTTTCACCAACAAAAACATGAAAGAACGGAGTCTAGACGTTACCCGTAGTCCGAGAAAGGAATGTACGGTGGCAGATCGCTCCAAATCAAGCCAAAATCGAGTACAAATGGAAGAGAGCTCGATTTTGTAGAGAGAAAAGAGAAGAAATCCGAATAGAATGGGTGGAAATGAGGCCTCCTTAGGGTATAAACCCGATCAGGGGCAGCCATGACCATGGTTTCTCCAGCTGCAACCATATATACAGCTGCCACAAGTGGGTCTCGCGGCCTCCCATTTGGTAACAGGATGTCCAAAACGTGTTCTTTTGGGTTCAGAATGGTCACTTTATACAAGAAGCTACCTTTTTAGGATAGTTTAAAACCCTAAAAACCCTAAAAAATCCTCCGAAATAGCAGAAGTTCTGCAAAGATCAAAAAACCTGACGTTGAACTCCGAAAGACCAGAAAATCAGTCCAGATCAACCTTACACCATGTAATCCACCGACAATGAATCAGTGAAGGCGTCGGCTGGATCCCCGACGATGTAATCCACCGACAACGAATCTGTGAAGGCGTCGGCTCGACCCCGACGATGTAATCAACCGACAACGAATCAGTAAAGGCGTCGGCTCGACCCTCGACGATGTAATCCACCGACAATGAATCAGTGAAGGCATTGGCTCGACCCCTGATGATGAAATCCATCGACAATGAATCAGTAAAGGCGTCAGGCTCGACCCCCGACGATGAAATCCACCGACAACGAATCAGTGAAGGCGTCGGCCTGACCCCCGATGATGTGATCCACCAAAAACGAATCAGTGAAGGCGTCTCCGCTAGCTACAAACCAGTGAAGGAATCAACTCAACCCTGATGATGTAATCCGTTGGCTACAACCCTACGCAGGTCACCAAATCCCCGATGATGTAATCCGTTGGATACAACCCTACGCTGGTCGGTAAATCCCCGATGATGTAATTCGTTAGCTACAATCCTACGCAGGTCGGCAAATCCCCGACGATGTAATCCGTTGGCTACAACCCTACGCAGATCGACAAATCCCCGATGATGTAATCTGTTTGCTACAACCCTACGCAGGTCGACAAATCCCAGATGATGTAATCTATTGGCTATAACCATACGCAGGTCGATAAATCCCCGATGATGTAATCTGTTGCCTACAAACTAGTGAAGGCGTCAGCTCAACCCTGATGATGTAATCCGTTGGCTACAACCCAGTGAAGGCGTCAGCTCAACCCTGATGTTGTAATCCGTTGGCAACAAACCAGTGAAGGCATCGGCATGATCCCGATGGTGCAATCCGTTAACTACAATTCAACGCAGGTCGATTCAACCCCGATAACATAGTCCTTAACTTCCCCAGCCGAGGAAGTAACCCTTTTCTAAATCTCACATATCATCACATATGTTATACATGATATTGCATCATTAGATATACCTTGGCGTGCATTTTTGGTGTCTATTAGTCTTTGTCATGTTCATTCCATTACATTGCGTAAACATGACAAAGATGGAAATCTGTAGACACTCTAAATTTTTCTTTTGTCGTACTAACCCTGCAGGAGGGTAAAAGCGTTATTTTACTTTAGAGACAACCCCAAAGGAGGGCAAAAGATCTCGGTCATCTCGGAGACAACCCCGGGAATGATAAAGAAGACAAATGAAGTCCAAACATACTATGACGCCCCTAAATCTAGGTCCGTTGATCCTCGGATCTGGTACGTTATGGTACTTTATCTTCATACATATTATATCATCTACTACGGAATATATAAATATATATTATTTATTTCACATGATTCTATAACATTTTCCTAGGTTTATTAACCTTAACTGAATACATACCTTTAATAATTAAAAAGGTTTACATAAGATAACTAAATAGTTATTCGTGCGTAACAATATATTATTGTACTTTGCTCTTGTTTTTATCCTTCTTCAAGCCTTCATCTTAATCTGAAATTTATTATTATGATATAGTAAGTGTGAGCAACTACTTTGCTCAACAAGTTTAAATTCAATAAAGATATATCATGATTGAAAGAATAATAAGCTTTCAAGTTTCCAACAATTTAATAATTATGAAAGAGCATGAATTAACATGTCAATAATTGAATGACTGAATCAATAAGGTTTAATGTCAACAAGGAACATGAATAATTTTATCTGAACCTTATGCTAATGAAGGTGATCAGCCTTTCATACCTGATGAACATATGCAACATGCACTAAGTGCAAATCAATAATCAGTTTAGACGTGAATAATCATCAATAATCATTCACTAACATGCTTTGAAATATAACTCGAGTTTGAGTTAGGGAAACTTACCTGCATAGTCGATTACTGCTACGCAATATAATTTATCTCCTTATTGAAAAGACCTATCAGTTATAAGATTGATCTTTTAATTAGCATATCATACTTTATCTAGTAATACTATTACATCATAGTAAACTATCTAACATTTAACCACATAGTCAAATACTAGATAATTCCTTAACATCATACATATTTACAAGTCTAAACCTAGCATACGTCGAGTCTTTAATAGTATTCAATATAGTATATTGAGTGGTTTTCCACAAATACTAGATAATTCCTTCCCCATATGAAGGAATCGTTTAGCCCAGATACTGTACATCAACTATTGCAGAATACGACTGTACTACTTTAGACTTAAAACTTAATCACTTACTTAATAACTTCTTATATTAACTTGTCCAACATAGTTAAGTATTAGACATCACATTATAGTTTTATTATTATCATTATACTTTGATAATCTTTTAATCATGTTATAACTTATTCTTCTAAGTTATTCCTTTCTATGTTATCTTAGTAAACTAGATAACATTTAAGTAAACTGAAATTACTATTTCTATAAACCAGGTTTCATTTCAGCATCCTGAAACTACCATTTCAGCATACCACAAACCATTTTAGCAGACTGAATTCAATTTCAGCAACCCGAAATCAAATTCAGTACCCTGTATTCCTCTTTTAGTAGACTATAATCCCTTTCAGCATACTGAAATTATTTCAGTAAATCAAAATCCAATTCAGCACCCTGAATTCTCATTTTAGTCTATTACAAGCATAATATAGTTCTTTAAATACCAAATTCAATAATTATATTGAAAAATAACTTAATTATCTTATTTAAATTTCCCATCGAATATTATAATTATTTAATAATATTTCAAGCTAAGTTTATTCACCTTTTAATAACTTTTAAGTCAAACATTACTCATAATATTTCAATCCAATATTATTAGTCATATAAAAATAATTTAAGTCATTAATCACATTAATAAATAATTTATTTTAATTATTTTGCTTTCCTTAATTAACTCATTAAAGCATTATAAAATGCCATAAACATCATAACACTTCCCAACCGACCCAAACTTTCATCAAAAATCTGCACAAACCATGCTTAAGGGTCTCAAGTCGAAAAATCTTATTTTTCATATTTTTGACATCACATATTTAATTAAACTCATTTATCCATGTAACATCATTTATATGAAAAATATCAAATCAGTCCCAAAATTATTTCTTTTCTGGGATTTGGCAGAATATAGTCCCACATTGAACATATATTTTCCCGAAATTTTTAAAATACATTTACTATATTTAAATAGTCTATAATAGCGAAATCTTCTCAGATTTTTCATAAATCGAGATTAACTCCAAAAATTCTGAAATTTACAGAGTAGGCTCCTGTTATATACATGTACTTCCAATAAATATTTCATAATTTTTGGACTTATACACAGAGTTATTCGAGTGACTTCATAAAAATAGCCCTTCACCGTAAAATTCATAACTCTCAAACCGTATGGCCAAAACTTCTCAAATTTGTACAGGACCTTCATATCTTCCAATATTATCACTCTAAATTTTTCCCAAATTTTTAAAGGATAAAAAGCAGACGAAAATGCCCCCGAGGCGGACTGATCCAAAACAGTTTTATAAACAAAAAAAATATTTCTCTTTTCTTTTAATGTCCAACAAATCAACACCCAATATAGGTAGATCTTAAACATAAAACACATAGATTGAAGGGTTTATACTTTCATATCAAAAGTCCTTTTTTATTTAAGCCATTGAAAGAGAAGAAAATCAAGCATAGAAAATATGTTATACCTTTCTTTGATCTTCTTCTTCTTCTTCTTCTTCTTCTTTCTTTCATGGAGATTTCTCTCTCCTTTCCCCCAAATGGGCTGCCTCCCTCTCTCTCCTTTTCTCCCGTTCTTTTCTTTTCCCGTTTCTTTCTTTCTCTTTCTCTTTCTTCTTATCTTTTCTTTCTCTTTCCTTTTTATCTCTTTCTTATCTTTTCTTTTCCTCTTTCCATCTTATCTCCAAACAAAATCTATCCATATCTTACAAAATCTTATCCTTTCCCTCTCCTTCCCATGATTTTCGGCCATGTGGCCACTTATTCTCCACCCATCTTTTTATTTTATTAACTACTCACCCAATTACTATAATGCCCGTTTTTTTTTAAAATGGGCTTTAACTTGGGCTATAATTAATTTCTTTTGGGCTTGTTTTTCTTTCTTAATTAACTTACTAACAAAAATCAACATGGGCTTCCTACCCATAAATAAATTGTGCAATTATAATACTTGTCGCATACATAATATATTGGGCTAGATTAATAATTTAATCGCCCTTAATCACTTTATCTACAAGTCTCATACTTAATTAAATAATTGGTCTTGTTTAAATAATATAACCTCCTTAGTCCATTAAATCTTAATTCACTTGAACTTTATTTAAATTCGTGGGCTATGATATTATTATAGTCCAATCCTTTCCATCTTATCTCACCCTAAATATTTAATTAGGGTTTACATTCATACATTTAGAATTTAAATCATCACTCTTGTACATTAAATTTTATAATCCAATTAAATTACTTTAATTAGGTTATAAAATTAATAAATTGAGATAGTAAAATGTCTCTTAAATTAGTATAATTTATTATTCTCCCACATGTTCCTTAACAATTGGACTCATTTGGGCTTAACACTTAATTCTTTTGGCCATAAGAATTAATATGGTCCATTATCTTAAATTCTATCTTACCCTAATCATTTAATTAGAGTTTTCATGTACTCAATTGAAATTTAAATCTTTACTCAAGTACATTTAATTTCTTAATATAACTCACTTAAACTTACCTTAATTAGGTTATAAAATTAATTAATTGAGATATATAAAATAAATCTCTTAGAATTAGTATATATTATAAATACTATTATTCTCCCATCTCATAACCTTAAGTTATTCAATCCTTCATTCCTAATATATAATTGGGATTACATAATTTTATTCTTAATTCTATTTATATACAAAATAAATGTATACACATTATATAATGTATATTTATTTAATCACATACATTGCTCACATAAATCATCATATATTACACTTCTAACTCTAATTTTGACTTTTCTCCAAAAAAGTCAACTGTTGACCTTGACCAAAAAGTCAACCCTTACACATTTTGTGTTTACTATCTTTTCTGACTAAACTTGACGTTCCGGACGCATTCGAGCAGTCCGTACTTCAAAATACCATTTCTGACTCAAATTTTGAGTTATAACTTACTCCGTTTTTATTGCCAATCATATTAGCTAATAATTTTAAACTTATTTATCTTCCTATTTGCCAATCAAGGCCCACATTCAACTATGTAAATTACTAACATAGTTTTATGTTGATTCTTATATCCTTAACTTAATCCAGCATTCCTCTTGCTAAAATATGTAGCACCTTACTAAGTATATATATATATATACTCATCTTCGTTTAACCTCATAGAATCTCTTCATGTGAAATCTTATTTCCTTAATTAAATTTCCACATGCATCAGTATAACATTTATTAGATTATTCAATTCACATCGAATTTATAGGTATCGTAATACCATATCCTTGATATTCCTTCAAGTACATATTAATTCATTTCTAGGGTTTTGGATTTTTTGTAACCCATATTTTCTCTATTCACATTCGAATAGCAAACCATATAGGTTTTACTCAAAGATTTTAAATAAATCCTCAAATTCTCATCTAGGTTTTATTCTTTAACCTTTATTTTAATCATTTAAGATTTTATAAATTTTTGGGTTGTCACACATACTGTGACCCGATCGAAGATCGACGAGCTAAGACAGTGATCATCGAAAACCACCTCAGCAAACCTCAAATGACGTGCTATCAGGAGATAAGCCAACTAACTGATATCTGAACCTGGTGGATATATCTCAGCTACGAGTATTGAATTCCCGAACCCTAATCTCGTCAAAATCGATCTATTCCCTCTACGCGTATCAAAGACAGTCCGAAAGGTCGAGCGATGGACGTCAACTCCTGGCGAACCGAGACCGAAGGACCAATAACCGAGCAGCTGGGTCCTACTTGGGCCAGCCTTGACCACAACTGCGGCCAGTCGCAACCAAATCTGTGGTTGCCTCCGGCAGCTTATAACATCCCACTTAGTTCATTTTAAAGGGAGAGAGATAAATGTTTAGAGAGAGATAGACATTTTTAGATAGAGAGAGGCTCGTGTGGAACCTTAAATAACCAACTTGAAGCTAATTTCTCCCATCTAGCATCTACTTGAAGTCCTCATAGTGTTCTTAGTTCATCCCAGGAGTTAAAACGCTCATTCACGCGTCCCCCAAGGTGAAATAACGCACTCTTAGCTTCGTTTTCTTTGTAAACTTGGTTCAAATGATAGATTAATAGAGTATCTTGTTTGAATATAGTTAAACTTATTGTATTTTAAGCATATTGTGTAATAGTTGATAGATTTAACATTTCTATCAGTTATATTGTGCTTAATACGTTGTATATCGACTTCGGAGGCTAGATATACCTAGATCTAAGCCTAATCTAGTCCCCAAGAGGTTATTAAGCAAGAAGCTTTAACCCGGGGGCTATAACGGCTTAGATTCACGGTATATCTATGGGTTTATTACTTTAAACGATCTCAGTTAACCCGTATAGCCCTAAATCTATATTTAGAGGTGAAAGGAGGGGTCGAATCGGCTTGAACGGTGATTTCAACCGATGAAATCATCTAGTATCGAAGCCGTGGACATTATGTATTTGTAATATTTTTCCAATAATGTGAGCCTAAGAATCCCGGTGTCGAGATCCCCGAATGGATCCGACTTGATTCCCACGATGGACCGATTTTATGTTTTAAATGCTATAAATAACGTAAATATCGATGTATATGTAATATTTGGATCTTGAAACCGAACTCGAGGGGTTAGACTCGAGAGCTCGGATTCAAGATCCCGTGATAATGAAAACTTTCATTACGGGAGCTCGGTTCATCGAGATGGCTAATATGCCCGATGATGATCCGAACATTCTTAACGTTTTTGCATTCATATCATCAAAATGATTTCTCAAAGAAAACCACAAAGAGCTTTTAATGAAATAAAGCGATTCGGGGTAGATCACGTAAAAAACGTAAAGAATAAAAGGAAGTATCGAAGTCCTCGATTCATAGTCGAGCAAAGGATTTGAAAACCTTACTTTCCAAAACATCATTTCAATTCATATATCTTGTTAAAAATGAGTTTTTGATTAAATCAAATCCTTCGTACCTAGGCGTAAAAGAGGTACAACACTACTTTCAAGTCACCAGAATAAAGTCTTAGAAACAAAATAATAAAGCTTTCCAAATTAAGACACACACACACACACACACACTTTTTGCATAGAAAATCAATAAGATGCGGTACCGTGCTTGCACGGGAGTCGGGGGGTGCCTAACACCTTCCCCCCGCTTAACCTAGCCCCCAAATTCCACGAATCTTGGGTTTCAAGACCAATATTTAGAGTCACGCATTGGACCATCTTGCGAAAAAACCATTAAAACTCGGATGAGTTGGTACATCCATTTAAAAAATACCAACTGGCGACTCTCTCTCAATCGGTCCAATCATCAAAATAAAATCAAACTTTTCAAAATCGTCGACATATATGTCGGTACCAGTTTCCTACAAAATTCACCCTTTAAACGGAACCCCAAAGACAAAGCGAAGGCGAAAGGGTAGAATAAGATTCAAATTAGGAAATATGGGCATTCCTCTTTTTCACCCGGATAAGAAAGGAAGGGAAACACAACCAAAGAAAAAGAGAGTCTCCTCCTTCAAATAAAAAAAGGGAGATCAGAGGAATTTGTAGGGGAATTTGAAAACATTGCCTTCATGCATATCCCCCAAAAACGAAATGATTTTGCCGATGTATTGGCCACATTAGCTTCACTGCTGAACCTGTCAGCAAGAAGGGGAATTCCTGTCATCACTTTCACTGTGCAGAATACACCGTCGTATGGAAACAATGTAGGGGAGATATCAGATGAGATTCCACCTGCGGGGCCACCTTGCTACCACCATATCAAAGAATATTTACGAGATCAGTCAACCCCTAAAGGGACGAGTCAAGCCGCGAAGAAGCAAATACAAGAAAATGACCATGAATTTCTACCTAAGTGGAGATGCTCTCTATAAGAGAGATCCAGGTGTAGGACTTCTGAGATGCCTAGACAAAGATCAAGCCCAACGACTTATGAATGAAGTACATGTTGGAGTGTGCAGAGCACATATGAGTGGACCTCTGCTTGCCAAGAAGATTCTGAGGACCGGACACTACTGGATATCCCTCAAAGCGGATTGCGATGATCATGTCAAGCGTTGCTATCAATGCCAGAACCACGCCAACATTATTCATGTGCCTCCGAATCAACTACATTGCATGACGTTATCATGGCCTTTTTCCATGTGGGGAATGGACGTGATAGGACTAGTTGAGCCTAAAGCCAGTAAAGGTCATCGATTCATCTTCACTATGATTTACTACTTTGCTAAGTGGGTGGAAGCAGCTTCTTTCCCCAAGGTCACCAAGGAGGTCATCATTGGTTTCATTAGAAACAACGTCTTCTATAGGTATGGACAACTCGAGATTATTATATCATACAATGCAAAGAACCTGAATAACGAGATGATGAGGGAACTGTGCAATAAGTTCAATATCAAACACCTCAATTCGATTATTTATCGTCCTAAGATGAATGACGCAGTGGAAGCGGCTAATAAGAACATCAAGAAGATAATGATGAAGATGTCAGCAAATCACCGTGGATGGCCTGAGCTATTGGCGTTAACCCTATTCGCATACCGGATGTCGACTCGAACGTCGACTAGGGCAACACCCTACTCACTAGTATATGGTATGGAGGTTGTACTTTCTGCCGAAGTGGAGATGGAATCACTAAAAGTGATGCTAGATGCCCAGATAGAGGAGAGCCAATGGATACAAGATCGATACGATCAGTTATCCCTGTTAGATGAAAGAAGAGCTGCTGCTATATTCCACGGTAAACTCAATTAACAGCAAATGTCCCGATCTTATAACAAGAAGGTGCGACCTCGAAAATTCAAAGAGCATAATTTGGTACTGAAGAATATCATTCCGGGCCAGGATGCAGCTAAGGGAAAATTTGCCCCAAACTGGGAGGGACCCTTTCTTGTCAAAGCAGTCCTATCGGGCAGAGCTTTGAAACTGAAAGAGATGGATGGTGAGGAATTCCCGCAACTAATCAATTCCGACTCGGTGAAACAGTATTATATTTGAAACCCTTTTTCACTTTCAAACTGGACTGCTATGTCTTGATAAAAAAAAGAGAAAAAAAAAAGAAAAAAAAAGAAAAAAAAGAAAAAGAAAAAGTATATCAAGTCTGATTTTTCAGGTCTGAGCTTGAACTACGAAAGACCTGATCTCTTATCTGTGGGAGTACGTAGGCAGCCATTTATAGTGCGGTCTAACCCTTGAAAAAAATTAAAATCCTATCAAATCTAACCCTTCAAATCAAATCAAAATCCTATCAAATCAAAACTCAAACTCAAGTAAACCCCTTTTCAAACTTTTCAGGTCTGAGACTGAACTACGAAAGACCTGATCTCCTATTTGTGAGAGTACGTTGGCAGCCATTTATGGTGTGGTGTAACCTTCAAAAATCCAAACACTTTCCTATTATTTAAAATCCTAACTTATACAGAAAACCTATCCATAAGCGCATCCAATTGACGGTTCATGCGAAGAAGACCTAGCGACATCTCAGCATCACTCCCGCCGAATCTGATGCCACATGACGAGACTAGTGCTATGTCAACATAATAAATCATGAAGAAAAAATGGCAACCGTGGACATGGTTAGACATGCACAAATAAGGGAAGTGAACTGAACTTGCTTCTTTTTATATATATAATTATTTAGAATACAAAAGTTGATTCTAACCTATAACAAGTGATAATAACAAAGTCTCTACAGGAAAATAAAATAGAGCTATAAAACAGTGGGGAGACGAGCCAACATCGCCAAATATCCAGCAGTCTCTGTAGTCGGGGGAGCAGCTCTAAACTCGTGCTACAACATATCAACCCGCCTCAGCATCTCTGCTACCATACGAGAAATCTCCTCTTGACTCTGCACTACACCCTGTATGAGACCAATGAGTCCATCTGAGAAAGTCTGGGCCTCATCTCTGTCAACGAGGGTCTGGTCTTTGGAAGCACAGGCTGTATCTCTCTCAGTGATAGCAGCATCCCAACCAGCTACGGTGGTTAATAACAGGGTCCGAGCCTGATCCCTCTCAAAGGTCACCAGGTGAAGCTGTCTATCCATCGCCTCCATGGAAACTAAGGTCGAACGTGGGACAGTGCTCACTAGAGAAGATGCCAACTCTACAAATAAAGCATCCTCAGTTGGAGATATAGGATCCTCCATCGGTTCCACCGCATCTGTGGACCAACCATCGTCACCAGATAAAGATCCTATACCAACCTGATCTACGGTCTTTAGAGCCAAATTAGACTCAAGCCAAGATGAAAACTCTGCGGAGCGGCCCGGATGGCCATCTCTAAACTCTGCTTTCTGTCAATAAGACCAGAACCCATAATCCCAAGCCAAATCAACCTCGGTAACTGAGCGGATAGGGAAGCAATAATCCTCAATCCCCTCAAATGCATGGACCTCCTGGTACTATTCAAGCTGACCCATCACTGCCAGAGGATGATAGGTCGTCACACGCCTCAAACCCACTAAGGCGAGGAAATCCAGATCGGCCATATGGGTGGTGAAACTCATAAAGGAGCAGTACCAAGAATACATGACAATAGCAAAAGGCTCTCCATGGAACCCAAAAATGAAGTCCAGGATGCCTCATCGACTCAAGATGTCGGGCGATATGAATAGACCTGAGACAAGCAATGTCGAAAACAGAAACCATGACGGCTAAGCCGCCCTATCGGTCGAAGGTGCGTCATCAACCAGATGTATAAAAGCACTGGGCTACCTCTGAACTCCTTATCACCAGCATCATGGAAAATAGAGGCTGATATCAATGTCTCTGTCAGGATAAGGGGCAATATAGTAAAGTCCTCTAGGAGAGCTCTAACAGCCATCGACATCGCCACATCCAGATGATCAGTATAAAATGGCATGTATAGATAGGCTATGAGGCACATAACCAAGGAATCTACTCGGACAACGTGCCATCGCTCCTTTGAAATGGCTAAGTCTCCATGATAAACATCAAAGCTATCTATAGAAGCAAAGTGCCTAATCATAAAGTCCATGGAGATAATGTGGCTACCACCCACCTCGACCATCACAACTGCCCTCCTAAGTCCAGTCATCGTCATGAACTAGCGGCACATATGGCCCAAAGCCATCCGAGCACATGGCCCCTGCATCGACAATCCCGAGATACGACTATACTCCTCCAACGTAGGAGTCAACTCGGCCGAACCGAACCGAAAGACATGACGCTCAGAAATCCAATACCTGAGTATACCGGCAATAAATCCCTCAGGAATCTAAAATGATAGCAGAGACATGGAGTGGCCTAATATGGGGCTGACATCAACACGGTCGGTATATGGCAACTGATCATACCATACCCTCAAACTAGTAGCTACGTGGCTGGGAGGAAGGTGGTCCAAACGCACCACAACAAATGATGACATCTGTAAAAACTGTATCAATAAGACCATACAGGGGTCAATCTCTATCGAATCATTTAAATATATCTGAAGCATGCATCATAACGCGTGATAAAATAGTATGTGAGATGAATAAATAGAAAACATCATACATAGATATTTGCCAAGTACATTAGTTTCATAAACATCACTGTCATACATATGATACATATGAAAACTAAAAATAAAAAAGTACATGATATTGGGGCACAAAAGCCCAATGACTAACAGATGACCTATGGGCTCGCCACCTTCTCAAAATCACCCAAGAAGGTGAGGGCATCATCAAACTGATCAACCTGAGGTCGTCTACCGGGAGTGGGCACATCTTGCTGATCTAGGCGATAAGGCGTCTATTATGCATCCGGGTGATCGGTGAAGACATCTCTATCTTGGAAGCCACCAAAACCGGAGGGTCCAGCACCATAAGAGACACCACCGCCTGATGGTCCAGCCTCATGACCCCGAGAAGCAAAAGTACTAGCCAAGAACGGGTCCAAGCCATTGTAACTATAATAGGCCGACAGCTGCTCCAACTGAAGTCTCAAAGCAGCAATCGGATCCTGATGAGAAGGCTCCTGAAAATATAATATCCAGTCCTTCATCATAAGCGATCCTGGAACCATGTCTCCCAAGAACTGAGTAGCCCAGGTCTGAGCTCCTATCGTGCGCCGGACCCACCAAGCGATAAAGTCCGCCGAAGAGATCGGACCGTCGGACAAGTGAAAACCATCATACCCCAGGGTGGGAATCGATGCAATCGATGAAGATAAAGGCCAGAAGCGTTGAGCTGGAGGAAGATAAGGAAGGCGTATCTCCCTAGTAATACATTGAATAGCACGCTCCCCGAGGTAGAGCTCCCAACCTCCATCCAAAATAAATGGAATCCGAGGCCCTATCGACAAGCCATCCTCAAATCCCTCAGTCAAGTGCTCTCCCAAATATGGGGTCCATACTATGTCCTGAGCTATCAATGTCTCTAGCTGAAGACGGGCATGGGTAAAGCCCTCCACGACTGGGACCTACGATAAAGTAGATTGATGCCATCTACGACCCCGGGGATAAGTGTCCAAACCCAAGACAGAGATAGGGCGAAGATATGGAAGCCTCTAATAAGCCCAGAACTACCAATTCAAACAAACCCTCCATTAGTCGTGGGAAAAGATAAATCGATCAAAAGTCAAACAAATGAAATACGGTCAAAAAGACTTACCAGAAGAAATGGGTAGAATCCGACCCAGGCGTCGATAACTCCCTCGGATCGCAGTCGCATCCCGTGCAAGAAAAGAGGAAATGTAAACGATCCCCAATCATAGTCCCAAATGCGGTCTACATCTCGAACGGCTCCTACAAAGCTGAAGGGCACAGTGGAGGAGTTGTTCGCTATGAAATAACCCCTCATGATGGTCAGGAATAGACGTCGCAAGATGCGATCCCTCTCCTCCAAATCAACAGGCAACTCCTGCTGCAAGGTGCCTCAAGCAAAATCGATGCCCAAGCATCCCGATCGAATACTACGATCCTTGGAAGCTCGCTCCTAAGAAGAAAACCTTAGGAGGGTGCGCACCACAGTCACAGTGATAGTCGGCCCCAAAGGCACCCTATCACCGGTGAACTCCAAGCCAGTGATGTATCTCTAATCCAGGAGAGTCATCATAACCTTACAGTCCAGCAAATGCAGAGACTGACTCTGGTGAAACCATCTCTCCGCCAAAGCTCGCAAATATCGCAAATAGCCCCAAGGGCAGCGACGGGGAGCAATGGTGAAGAAGGCCGCAAACCCCCAAGAATCCACAATCGCCCTGTACTCGGGATGCAGCGAGTGATACAGAGCGTAGATGCTAAACTAATTACCCCTGGGCTGGGTAAACTCCGGAACCTGCACGAAATCAAGGTTAAGAAAACCAGTCTTTGACAGAAAGGAGAAAAGAAAATAAATTAAATCACGTACCTCATTTTCCTGCAAGTGAATGGAGGGATGGTGGCTCAGATCCGTACCCAGTAAATCTAAAACCTCTACTCTACCTTACTACCCAGAAGAAATCTAGGCGCAGTAGGGGGCTGAGGCAGAACCTTAGGCTTGGGAATGCCGTCATCATCCACAAGTGGATGATCCTCCCCAGCAGGCAGGCGAACGGGCTCTATCAATCGTAGCACCCATCTGCTAATGCGCAGAACTGAAACCTCGGACAAAGCTCTACGACGGCGAACTCCAGATGAGATCGGTCGTCCTATGGAATGACTAAGTCCCTCAGAATCCATATTTGAACAATGAGTTCGTAGGAATCAAAGCCAAGTCAGGTAAATTCTTACCCTTTGTAAATTTCAAATTAAATCCATAACATATAATCATCACATCATGCATGTCTTATATATGTCATTAAATGTGTATGTTATGTGCATCCTAGTATATTTATAATGTATCTAGGATCCGGACATTTGGCTCATGAAATTTTTTTGCCAGAGTTTCCTTTGTAAAACGGACTATCCACATGCCCGAAGCATGTATTAAATCACCTTATGAGGGTACACCATCACAACCAAGCATGTAAACATCAATTTAAACAGTTATTCTAACACATATATATAATGTATGTCTAGATTAACTGATAAATGATAATATCACGTATCTATACGGTCCATAAGATGATTTGTAGGCATACATTGCATAATAAACATGTTTATCTATCTATACATGCATACATATTAGATATATTGCCTTTAAGAAAGGAAATACGCATTTTAGCAACGAAAACACGAAAGAACAGAGTCTAGACGTTACCTGTAGTCCGAAGGAAGAATGTATGGTGGCAGATCGCTCCAAATCAAGCCGAAATCGATAAGAAATGGAAGAGAGCTCGGTTTTGTAGAGATAAAAGAGAAGAAATCCAAATGGAATGGGTGGAAATGAGGCCTCCTGAGGGTATAAACCCGATTAGGGGCAACCTTGACCCTGGTTGCTCCAGTCGTAACCATATATGTGGCTGCCACAAGTGCGTCTTGCGGCCTCTCGTTTGGTAAACGATGTCCAAAACGTGTTCTTTTGGGTTCAAAGGGTCACTTTATACAAGAAGCTACCTTTCCGGGAAAGTTTGAAACCCCAAAAACCCTAAAAAATCCTTTGAAACCTAACGTTAAATGCCAAAAGACAAGAAAATCAGTCCAGATCAACCTTACACCATGTAATCCACCGACAACGAATCAGTGAAGGTGTCGGTACGACCCCCGACGATGTAATACATCGACAATGAATCAGTGAAGGCGCCAGCTCGACCACCGACGATGTAATCCACCAACAACGAATCAGTGAAGCCCTCGACTCGACCCCCGACGATGTAATCCACCGACAACGAATCAATGAAGGCGTCGGCTCAACCCCAGATGATGAAATCCACCAATAACGAATCAGTGAAGGCATCGGGCTCGGCCCCCGAATATGAAATCCACCGACAACGAATCAGTCAAGATGTCGGCTCGACCCCCGATGATGTAATCCACCAACAACGAATCAGTGAAGGCTTCAGCTCAACCCTGATGATGTAATCCGCTGGCTACAAACCAGTGAAGGAATCAGCTCAACCCTAATAATGTAATTCGTTGGCTACAACCCTACATAGGTCGGCAAATCCCCGATAATGTAATCCGTTGGCTATAACCTTATGTAGGTCAAAAAATTCCCGATGATGTAATCTGTTGGCTACAACCCTACGCAGGTCAGTAAATCCCCGACAATGTAATTCGTTGGCTACAACCCTACGCAGATCAACAAATCCCCGATGATGTAATCCGTTGGCTACAACCCTACGCAGGTTGGAAAATCCCCGATGATGTAATCCGTTGGGTACAACCCTGCGCAGGTCGGCAAATGCCCAATGATGTAATCCGCTGGCTACAAACCAGTGAACGTGTCAGCTCAACCCTGATGATGTAATCCGTTGGCTACAACCTGTGAAGGCATCAGCTCAACCTTGATGACGTAATCTGTTGGCAACAAACCAGTGAAAGCATCGGCATGATCCCGGTGGTGCAATCCGTTGACTACAATTCAACGCAGGTTGACTCAACCCCGATAACGTAATCCTTAACTTCCCCTGCCGAGGAAGTAACCCTTTTCTAAATCGCACATATCATCACATATGTTATACATGATATTGCATCATCAGATATACCTTGTCGTGCATTTTTTGTGTCTATTAATCTTTGTCGTATTCATTCCATTACATTGCATAAACATGACAAAGAAGGGCATTTGTAGACACTAAAATTTTTTGATTTTGTCTTACTAACCTTGCAGGAAGGTAAAAGCGTCATTTTACTTCGGAGACAACCCCAAAGGAGGGCAAAAGATCCCGGTCATCTTGGAGACAACCCCGGGAATGATAAAGAGGACCAATGAAGTCAAAACATACTATGACCCGATCGAAGATCGACGAGCTGAGACAGTGATCATTGAAAACTACCTCAGTAAACCTCAAATGACGTGCCATCATGAGATAAGCCAGCTAACTGATATCTGGACCTGGTAGATATATCTTGGCTACGAGTATCGAATTCTCGAACCCTAATCTCGTCAGAATCAATCTATTCCCTATATGCGTATCAAAGACAGTCCGAAAGGTTGAGCGATGGACGTCAACTGCCGAACCGAGACCGAAGGACCAATAACCGAGCAGGTAGGGCCCACTTGGGCTAGCCTTGATCACATCTTTGGCCAGCCGCAACCACATTTGTGGCTGCCTCCGACAGCTTATAACATCCCACTTAGTTCATTTTAAAGGGAGAGAGATATATGTTTAGAGAGAGATAGATATTTTTAGAGAAAGAGAGGCTCGGGTGGAACGTTAAACAACTAACTTGAATCTCATTTCTACCATCTAGCATCTACTTGAAGTCCTCTTAGTGTTCTTAGTTCATCTCGAGAGTTAAAACGCTCATTCACGCGTCCCCCAAGGTAAAATAACACACTTTTAGCTTCGTTTTCTTTGTAAACTTGGTTCAAATGATAGATTAATGAAGTATCTTGTTTGAATATACTTAAACTTGTTGTATTTTAAGCATATTGTCTAATAGTTGATAGATTTTACATTTCTATTGGTTATATTGTGCTTAATATGTTGTATATCGACTTCGGAGGCTAGATATACCTAGATCTAAGCCTAATTTAGTCTCCGAGAGGTTATTAAGCATGAAGCTTTAACTTGGGGGCTATAATGGCTTAGATCCATGGTATATCTATGGGTTTATTACTTTGAACGATCTTGGTTAACCCGTATAACCCTAAATCTATATTTAGAGGTGAAAGGGGGGTCGAATCGGCGTGAACGGTGATTTCAACCGATGAAATCATCTAGTATCGAAGCCGTAGACGTTATGTATATGTAATATTGTGCCAATAATGTGAGCCTAGGAATCCCGGTGTCGAGATCCCCGAATGGATCCGACTTGATTCCCACGATGGACCAGTTTTTATATTATAAATGCTTTAAATAACGTAAATATCGATGTACATGTAATATTTAGATCTTAAAAACGAACTCGAGGGGTTAGTCTCGAGAGCTCAGATTCAAGATCTCGTGATAGTGAAAACTTTCATTACGTGAGCTCGGTTCATCGAGATGGCTAATATGCCCGATGATGATCCGAACCTTCTTAACGGTTTTGCATTCATATCATCAAAATGATTTCTCAAAGAAAACCACAAAGAGCTTTTGATGAAATAAAGCAATTCCGGGTAGATCACATAAATAATGTAAAGAATAAAAGGAAGTATCGAAGTTCTCGATTCCTAGTCGGGCAAAGGATTTGAAAACTTTACTTTCCAAAACATCATTTCAATTCATATATCTTGTTAAAAATGAGTTTTTGATTAAATCAAATCCTTCGTACCTAGGCGCAAAAGAGGTACAACACTACTTTCAAGTCACCAGAATAAAGACTTAGAAACAAAATAATAAAGCTTTCAAAATTAAGACACACACACACACACGTTTTGCATAGAAAATTAATAAGATGCGGTACTGTGCTTGCACGGGAGTCGGGGGGTGCCTAACACCTTCCCCCCGCTTAACCTAGCCCCCGAATTCCATAAATCTCTGGTTTCAAGACCAATCTTTAGAGTCACGCATTGGACCATCTTGCGAAAAAACCATTAAAACTCGGATGAGTTGGTACATCCTTTTAAAAAATACCAACTGGCGACTCTGTCTAAATCGGTCCAATCATCAAAATAAAATCAAACTTTTTAAAATCGTCGACATATATGTCGGTACCAGTTTCTTACAAAATTCACCCTTTAAACGGAACCCCAAAGACAAAGCAAAAGCGAAAGGGTAGAATAAGATTCAAATTATGAAATATGGGCATTCCATTTTTTCCCCTGGATAAGAGAGGAAGGGAAACACAACCAAAGAAAAGAGAGTCTCCTCCTTCAAAAAAAAAGGGAGATTAGAGGAAA
This sequence comes from Panax stipuleanatus, assembly GCA_020205555.1. Lineage (NCBI taxonomy): Eukaryota > Viridiplantae > Streptophyta > Magnoliopsida > Apiales > Araliaceae > Panax > Panax stipuleanatus. The sequence continues at coordinate 130,686,240 of CM035115.1, read as the reverse complement.
AGAGATTGCTTCTTCCTGGCGTCGACCCATTTCAACACAAAGTCGACTGCCAACAGGATATACAAATTACTGAACGACGACGGAAAGGGTCCCATAAAGTCGATTCCCCATACATCAAAAACCTCGACTTCCAAAATTATATTTAGGAGCATCTCGTTCTGCTTCAAAATATTTCCCAGTTGTTGACATCTATCACAGTTTTTTACGCACTGATGTGTGTCTTTGAACAAGGTGGGCCAGTAAAAACCTGCTTGGAGAACTTTTGCAACCGTTCTCTCACTCGCATAGTGTCCCCCATATAATGAGGCGTGACATGCCTGTAATATACTTTCTACTTCACTTTCCAGCACACGTCGTCGAATCATTCTGTTAGCACACTATCAAAATAGATACGGTTCATCCCACATATACCACTTCACGTCGTGTAAAAATTTCTTCTTTTGCTGGCGAGTCAAATCTGGTGGGAGAATGTTGCTTACCAAGTAATTCGCAAAATTTGCATACCATGAAAACTCGCCGTAGATCAGAAATAACTATTCATCAAAAAAAAACTCATTAATCACTACCTTGTCTGCCTCGTCCTGATTCGGGTTTTTCCAGTCGAGAAAGGTGATCCGCCACCTAATTTTCTGCCCCCTTCATATCTTTAATCTCTACATCAAACTCTTGGAGGAGCAAAATCCAGCGAATCAGTCTCAATTTTGCGACCTTCTTTGCAACTAAATACCGAATGGCCGAGTGATCTGTGTAAACCACCACCTTAGTCCCCACTAAATACGAGCGAAACTTATCAAACGCATACACAACAGCAAGTAATTCCTTTTCAGTGGTAGTGTAGTTCAATAGTGCATCGATTAGTGTTTTGCTCGCATAATAGATGGCATGAAAGACTTTCTCCCGACGTTGTCCAAGCACAGCTCCTATTGCATAGTCACTAGCATCACATATTAGCTCGAACGACATTGTCCAATCCGGTGCTATGATCACGAGGGCTGTGGTTAGCTTCTTCTTTAATTGCTTAAATGTTGCTAGACAGTCATCATCAAATTTGAACGGGACGTCTTTCTCTAATAAATAGCATAGCGGTTTTGTGATTTTGGAGAAGTCCTTAATAAATCGACGGTAGAATCTAGCATGACCAAGAAAGCTCCAAATGCCCTTTACTGAAGTTGGCTGTGGCAGATTTTCAATTGTCTCTAATTTAGTCCGATTAACTTCTAAACCTTTTCCTGAACATTTATGCCCAAGTATTATCCCCTCTTGGACCATAAAATGGCATTTTTCCCAGTTGAGTACCAGATTCATCTTAACATATCTTTTCAGCACCAGGACTAGATTTTTGAGGCACCTGTCAAAAGATTCTGCGAATATTGAAAAATTGTCCATAAACACTTCAACACTGCACTCCACCATATCTGAAAAGATTACCATCATGCAACACTAAAAGGTCGCCAGTGCGTTACACAGTCCGAATGACATCTTTTCGAAGGCAAAGTTGTCATATGGGCATGTGAACGTCGTCTTCTCTTGATCCTCCAGTGCAATCACAATCTGTATATATCATGAATACCCATCTAATAAACAGTAGTACTCATGTCTAGCTAGTCTGTCCAACATCTGATCAATAAATGGCAAGGGAAAATGATCTTTTCTGGTTGCCTTATTCAGCTTTCTATAGTCCATGCACACCCTCCAGCCGGTCACTGTCCTTGTCGGTATCAGTTGGTTGTTTTCATTCTTCACTTCTGTCATCCCACCTTTCTTCGGGACACATTGAACCGGACTCACCCATGCTTTGTCTGAAATTGGGTAGATAATTCCAGCATCCAGCCATTTCAAGATTTCCTTCTTCACTACCTCTTTCATGATTGGGTTGAGCTTCCTTTGTTGTTCCGCTATTGGCTTGCCATCTTCCTCCATCAGAATCTTGTGCATACAGAATGAGGGGCTGATTCCTTTGATGTCGACGATAATCCATCCAATAGCAGACTTGTATTCCCTCAGAACTCTTAAAAGTTTACTTTCCTACAATTTGTTAAGCGTAGATGCAGTAATAATAGGTAAAGTAGATGAATTACCCAAATAAGCATACCTGAGGTGATTGGGTAAGGGTTTGAGTTCTAGTACAGATGGTTCCTCAAGAGATGGCTTCATCTTTGCTGATGAAGTTCCTACTGCTTCCAATGCCTCAAATGGTAATTTGAATCTGCTCACTCTAGGATGTGCCTCTAACAGTTGCAGATACTCTATCAACTCTGGATCATCTCCATTATAGTCTCCCATCAATGTTGATTCTAAAGGGTCGGTACTCAATATCAGATGTTGTTCATCACCCACCACCTTTTCGATTATATCCACCCAGAAACACTCCTCATCCTCTTTAGGGAAGTTCATGGCCTTAAACACGTTGAAGGTTACCTCTTGATCTTGCACCCTTATGGTCAACTCTTCTATCTGAACGTCAATGAGAGTCCTGTAGGTTGCAAAAAATGGTCGCCCAAGGATTATCGGAATATCCTTATCCTCTTCATAGTCCAAGATGATGAAGTCCGCTGGAAATATGAATTTGTCCACTTTTACTAAGATATCCTCAACAATTCCCCGTAGATATGTGACCAATCTGTCTGCCAGCTGTAGGGAGATATTTGTTGGTCTAGGTGCTGGTAAACCTAATTGAGTATAAACTGAAAGTGGCATGAGGTTTATACTTGCACCTAGATCACATAAACATTTGTTGAAGGCTAAACTCCCTTTTTTGCATGGGATGGTGAAACTACCCGGATCTTTCAATTTCAGTGGAAGCTTCTTTTGAAAATTGCACTACATTCCTTCGTTACTGCCATAATTTCGAAGTCCTCTAACTTCTTCCTCTTCGACAAGATATCCTTCATGAACTTGGCATAACTAGGCATCTGCTCTAATGCCTCCGAGAAAGGAATGTTGATGTGTAGCTTTTTGGTGTAACAACCTGTTCCTGTACCGCAGATTTTTCACCTTCTGTGTTCCCTTCCACTGTCTCTTCCACACTAGTCTCAACTTTCTTCTCAGTTGTCGGCTTTTCTAAATCTTGGTCGGCTAGCTGTTTTCCACTCCGAAGTGTAACGGTTTGACATTGCTGATGACCTCCCCTCGGATTATTTTCTATGTCACTCGGCAAGGTTCCTTGGGGTCTACTATTCAATGCACTAGTAATATGTGCCATATGAGTTTCCAAATTTTTGATCGCAGCCGCCTGAGTTTTCATTGCCGCTTCATTTTCTGTTATGTACTTCGCCAATAGCTCCTCAAAATCTGTCTTTTTCTCTTGATGCGGAGCTGCCTGTTGATGTTGATTTTGAAAACCAGGGGGTATGATGGTCGTGTAGCCTGCTGCTGATTTTGATTTTGGTTGTTGCTCCATAAAAAATTCGGATGTTTCTTTTCCCCCTGATTATATGCATTCTGATATGTGTTGGGTGGCCTGTTATAGCTACCCACAAACTGTACTAAAGTTGTATTGATCGAACACTATTCTGTCGAATTTTCACCTGCACAAAGCTCACATATAAATGCTACCTGCTGCATGTTTCCCGTGGATATGGCATCCATCTTCTTCGATAACGATGCTATTTGTGCCGATAGAGCTGTCATAGTGTCCACTTCCAAAATACCTGCTGCTTTAGGTTGAGTCATTCTCTCAGTCGGCCACTGATAGTTGTTTACAGCCATTGTTTCTATCAAGTCACATGCCTCCTCAAATTTCTTTGCTAGAAAAGCTCCACCTGAGGCTGCATCGATGCTAGTCCGTATATGACTCCCTAACCCGTTGTAAAATGCATTCATCTGCATCTAATGCGGGAATCCATGATGTGGACATTTTCTCAAAAGCTCTTTGTACCTTTCCCACTCTTCATATAATGGTTCTCCCAACTGCTGTGCAAATGAAGAAATCTCCGTCTTTAATTTATGTGTTTTTGAAGGCAGGAAGAATTTAGACAAAAATTTCTGCACCAAATCGTTCCATGTGGTGATTGACCCCGGTGGTAGAGAATGGAGACAACTCTTTGCCTTATCCCTGAGTGTGAACGAAAATAATCTTAATCTGATAGCATTGTCTGAAACCCCGTTGCACTTGAATGTATCGCATATCTCTATGAAATTGACAATGTGCTCATTCGGGTCATCATTCGGGAGACCCCCAAACTGGCAATTATTCTGCACCATCTGTATTGTTCCAGACTTGATCTCAAAGTTATTTGCATTGATTGTCTGCCTGGTGATACTTGACTGAATTTCTATAATCCGCGGTGTAGCATAATCCCACAGTGTTTTCTCCTCCTGTTCAGCCATGTTGTCTTTGGGTGTTTCAAGTTCTTCTCGAGTCTTTTCAATCCACGTAGTTAACCTCTGAAACCGTCTGTCAATGTCGTCCTCGAGAGGCAACAAATCTGGCTTCTTGGATCTAGTTTGCATGCACTACTCGAGATTACCTGAAATAACCAATGAAACAAGAATAAGAATATATATATATATATATGCTTAACTAAAACTGATCTAATTAAACTGATATTGTGAGTAATAAACGCAATTACTGTCCCCGTCAACGGTGCCAATAACTTGTTGGGTAAAATATATACGCACTACACGCAAGTGTACGTAGTCAACAAGTAATACAATGATAAAATCAAGTATCGTGCCCAGAAAGACAATAATTCCAATTTATTCAAACAAGTACCAATTTTGTATTATTTCAGCTTTATTAAACCAATGATTAACTGGTGATTTTTATAATAACTACTACTTAGACTAAAATTAACATTAATTCAAGATTTTAACAAGTTTTGGAGAATTAAGTCTACCACTTCACCTATTACTTCACTTCGGATAATATACTTTCCTTCATTTTATATCAATTACTCCAGATTATTAACCAAGAACACAAAAGTAAATATAACCATCTCTCAATGCATTACATCCATACTCACTCAAATTCACAAATGATAGAATTAAGCATGACACCTTAATTAACTAACTCACTATATCTCTATGTGAATTATAATTGAAAAAGATTTATTATCAAGTTCTCTTCAGATTACTTATGATGCATAGATATCTCTATCCTATACATGAATTATAAATCCTAACTACGGTAGAAATCACAAACCTACGTTACTATGGCCAGTTCTAATCCCATATATCATCTCTTAACTTTATATGGGATAACAAATAATTGGTGATCAAGCAACTATATTAATTATACACAAACCATAGCAATTTACCTGGAAATAATATTCATAAACTAAACTGAAAGCAATTCCATCTGTCGTTACATAATAAGATATGTTATAGGCTTAAATAGAAATTTAGTTCATCATAAGTGAAATAAAAAACATAATCCACCAAGTATATAACATTTTAAATATAAGATAAATATGAAGAGAGAAAGTAGAATCTGAAATTCTGTCGTTACTCGTCTCCACGTTCCCTTGCGTTCGTCGTGTTCCACTTCGCTTCAAATCTCCTCACGTACCAATATCACGAACTAGTTCTTCAAGTCTGTCCAAGTGTCCCTGTACTAGCCTATTCGATAGCCTTAAATACCCTCCTAATCACGAGCCGCACTGCAGCCCACTTTCTATGCAAAACCTATTCGAATACGGATTGCCAAAACAAGTCTACCGCAAACTGCGCCCCAGCACTGTTTTAACCTTTGGAGGCGCGCCCCAGCGCACATGCGCCCCGATGTATTTTAAGCCTAGACACATGCGCCCCGGCGCAGTTTACAGCAATCAACCAAATTTCTTCTTTTTAAGCTTCTATTCAAGTCGCTTCTCGTCCTGATCAGTTCCTGCACAAAACCAATGCACATGCATGAAAAAGATCCTAAAACGTACTTGAAGTAGCGATATCTTAGGTTTAAATGGTGTTGATTCGTAGGTGTGAAACCTACTTATCATGTCTAAATGGTAATTAATCCTTCAGCAGTTCGATATCATCTACGTGACTCAAAAGTCCATTAAAGGTCAAGGAATTGCGGATCAATTGGCGGAAGCACCATCCGAGAATTTCGAACCCTTGAAAACATATTTCCCAGATGATGGAATAATGATAATTTGACAAATCCATCGAGAAGATACAGGCCAATTCTGGAAAATGTGCTTCGACGGGGCTGTAAACATGGAAGGTGCAAGAGCAGGGGCAGTTCTTGTATCTATTACGGAAGAACAGTATCCCATGGCCATCAAACTACAGTTTATCAACACCAACAACACAGCCGAGTACGAAGGCTGTATAAATAGATTGAAACAGGCCCAATCCATGGGTATAAAACGGTTAGCGATCTTTGGAGATTCCAAGTTGGTCATCAAACAAACCACCGGAGCATATCACACCAAAAAATTGGATTTGTTGCCCTATCATTGGTAGATTATAGACATGGCTATAGAATTTAAAGAAATAACCTTCATCCATATCCTTCAAAATTAAAATGATTTTGCGAATGCATTGGCAACACTGGCTTCCTTGATCCACATGTCCGACAGGAGGGGAATTCCTGGTATCAAATTTGCAAGCCAAAAGGCACCCGTCTATGGGAATTATATTGGAGAAGTATCAGATTAACTGCTTCCCATCAAATAGCCTTGGTACCAGGATATTAAAGAATATCTTCGAGATGGATCTACGCCCGTTGCGGCAAGTCAAGCTAAAAGAAAAGGAAGTGAATGGCCCTGAAGTTCTATTTAAGTAGAGACGCACTTTACAAGAGAGATGCTGGGATAGGCCTTCTAAGGAGCCTAGACAAAGATCAATCCCAAAGACTTATGGATGAAGTCCATGGTAGAGTCTGTGGTCCACACATGAGCGGTCCTTTACTTGCCAAGAAGATATTGAGAACAGGGCATTACTGGAATTCTTTCAAAGCCGATTGTGACGATCATATTAGGAGATGTTATCAATGCCAAGTTCATGGGAATGCCATCCATGCTCCTCCAAATGAACTACATAATATGAGTTCGCCATGGCCCTTTTCCATGTGGAGGATGGATGTGATCGGACCAATCGAGCCCAAAGCCAGCAATGGTCCTCAATTTATCTTCACCATAATCGACTACTTCACCAAATGGGTCGAAGCTGCCTCCTTTCCCAAAGTCACCAAGGAGGTAATCATTGGTTTCATCAGAAACAATATAATTTGTCGATATAGGCAACCAAAAATGATTGTATCAGACAATGCTAAGAATTTGAATAACCAGATGATGAAGGAATTATGTAGCAAATTCCACGTCAAACATCTTTATTCTGTCATCTATCTTCCCAAGATGAATGGTGTTGTTGAAGCGGCCAACAAGAATATAAAAAAGAATATGCAAAAGATGTCCACCAATCAAAAACGATGGCCTAACTTATTGACTCTGACTTTGTTAGCCTACAGAACGTCAATGCGCACTTCTACTAGGGCTACCTCTACTCATTGGTCTATGGCATGGAAGCAGTACTCCCCATAGAAGTGGAAATAGAATCATTAAAAGTGTTGATAGATGCTCAGAAGGAAGAAAAATAGTGGTTGCAAGAGCAATACCACCAGTTATCTCTAATAGATGAGAAAAGGGTGGCAACCATCTTCCATAGTCAGTCATATAAGCAAAGGATTTCTCCGTCCTACAACAAGAAGGTCCGATTTAGGCAATTCAAAGAAAATAACTTGGTGGTAAAGAAGATCCTCGCCAATCAAGATGAAGCCAGAGAAAAATTTGCCCCAAATGGGAAAGGCCTTTTCATTGTCAAGGAAGTGTTGACAAGAGGAGCCATCAGGTTACAAGAAATGGATGGGGAAGAATTCCCCCAGGTCATCAATTCAGACACCGCGAAAAGGTACTATGTCTGAGTTACCTGCAAACCATCATCCCAGTCCTGTGAAAAAAAGAAGAAGAAAAAATCAAATCAATTCAGGTCTTTACTACTAGGCTTGAACTATCAAAGACCTGATCTCCCCCATCCTCGAAAGTACATAGACCTATCTATGGTGCAGTCTAACCTTCAAAAGAAAAAAACCAAACGCTTTCCCACTAAACTCAAATATCCAATTAAATATCAGTCTCAAGACACCAAACCTTACATAAAACCTAACTTCTATAAAGCCTCCATGATCGACGAACCCTTTTAAGAGACCCCCCGACATCTCAATGTCAGTCCATTAAGAAAGAGTTCGTGATACATCAAGATAGCAAGTCACAAAGAAAGTGGCAATCATCGAGCAAATATCAAAACATATGCAAAAGAGAAGTGAATTAAAATATATTTCCTTGCCATATAATACTGTTTAATATATACAATGTGTCCTGTACATGACAAAAATGGCTAACCTTGTCTATGCAGGAAAATAAAAGCTAATCTATAAACCCGCGGTGAACGGGACAATAAATCCAATATAGCATCCCTCTCTGAAGATGGAAGTGCATCTCTGAACTCCTATCCTGCAGTCTCAATACGAGATAAAAGATCTACGTCCATCATCAGAGTGTTACCATGATCATTCATAATTTCACTCATATATGCGATAATGACCTCCGTATAGGATCTGAGAGCAGTACTATCAGCAACAGAAGCATCCCTGGTAGCTCGGGCCTCATCTCTCTCAACAAAAGCAGCATCTCAGCCAGATAGGGTGGTCAACATCAATGCCCTAGCATGATCCCTCTCAAAGGTTAGAAGGTGTATCATCTACTCTAAAGACTTTACAGAAGGTAGGGCAACAGCAGCTGAAGAGCTAGGAATGTTACTGACCAAAGCTGCTGTCAAACCAGCAAACATCTCATCTTCTGTGGGAGAAACAAGATCCTTCATAGGCTCCTCCTCATCCGAATAAGTGCTAGGCTTTGAATATGCAACCATAGCTAATGCAATATATGCCTCCAGCCACGCAGAATACTCTGAGGAGCAACTCAGATGACTTGCTCAAAAACTAGCCCTCTCTCGATGGGTCCAATAATCATAAACTCTGGCTAGATCATCCTCTGACAAAGATAAGGCTAATGATCACTAATCTAAAGCTCCATCAAAAGGATTAACATCCTAAAATTGATTAAAATGTCCCATGACAGACAATGGATGATATGTAGTCACTCCTCTCAGACCATCTAAGGGCAAGAAGTCCATACCCACTGCGTGAGTGACAAAATTGTAAGGGGAGCTAAATCATAAGCAAGGCAAGATGGAAAAAGGATCCTCAATCACAGCTAAGAAAATAGACCAAGATGCTGCATCTATACAAATAGCAGGTTGAAAAGAGTAAGACGTGAATATGTCATGGGTAAAGCAGTGTCTATGGCGTCTGAAAGTGCCAATCGGTCTCAGATGCATCATAAACCAAACGTATAACAATACGACACTACCTCTGAAGAACCCAGTAGGATGGGTGCGGTAAAATGTTGCTGACATCAAGGTCTCTGCTAATATCATAGGAAGGATGGTATGACCCTCCCTAAGAGCACTCACTACCGTGATCAGACCAATGTCCAGATGACTCATGTATAGTGGCATGTACAGATAGACTACAATGCACATCAAGAGAATATCTACTTGGGCAGCCCGCCACTCACCCTCAGTAATGGTGAAATCCCCTGAGTACATCAAATAGCTGTCTGTCGATCCAAAATGATCGATCAAGAAATCCAGGGACACAACATATCCTGAAGTAATCTCATCCAAGACGACTGTGTGGCGTAAACCTGTCAATGCCATAAACTATTGCCTCAACTTGCCAACAACCACTCTAGCGTAGGGCCTATCCAGCAAAAAATCTGTAATGCGCTCATACTCCTCCAATGTAGGAGTCAACTCATGAGTCCCGAATCTGAAACCTGCCTCTCAGGAATCTAGCATGATAGCATACCCTCCACGAAGCCCGCCAGAACCTGAAACGTCAAGAGGGCCATCAAGTGTCTCAACATGTGATCAATGACCATCCGGTCTAAATGAGGCAGACTATTATTCCAAGACCTCAAAGATGAGGCTATCAAGGTTGACAGGCTATGCTCAATACGGGTAACAATGGATGAAGACATCTATAGAACCGTATCATATGACCATCCAAGGATCAATGCTAAACTCATCAATACATGTATATCCCTGACATATAATGCATGCATCATGATAAATAATAATGATAAAATGATGCAAGAAATAGAAAACATTACATACATATCTAAATACATCATCTAATAAAGATTAAATACATCATCTTTGTCTACAACTAAAAATAAAAAAGTACATCTTGGATGGATATAGTGTCGGTTGGCCACGGTAGGACTTGGTCTATTAGCTGTCGGGTCAACTGATGTTGGTATACGACCAAATCTGCCAGCTGATTAACTCGCGCCTTAATTGAGGCTAAGTCTTGCTCCACCCCATATTCTCTTCAGGGCATCCCCATATTGCATGGTCCTTCGCAGAGGGTGCTTCCCCCAGCTTCCTTAGGTACTTGCGATTTTCCCTGCCTCCTGCACCGATCATGTTGATTCCTTCCGCATTATGCTGAGGCAAAGGGTTGTTGTTGACATTTGGCTGCTCTGGCTCTTTGACTATGATCTCCCCATTGTCAATCAAGTTCTGAATCTTGTGTTTTAAAGTCCAACATTCCTGAGTATCATGCCCCGGTGAGTTGGAATGGTAAGCGCATTTCTTGCTAGGATCAAATTGCCTTCCATTTAGATTAGAAGGTGGAGCTAATTCCACGATCTTCTTCTGGGCGATCAACAAAGCCAATATATTCTCCAAAGAGTCCCCTAAAGGAGTGAATATCCTTCTTTGCTTGTTCCCCCCAACCTTCAATGCTGTAAGATTTTGGGAATTCATAAAATGAGAGTTTTTCTTCTGGATAGGCGGGTTAGGGCTCTTGTTGGTAGCTTTTTCTTTCAATATCAAAGAGACATCTTCTTCCTTCAAACACATTTTCGCCATTTCTCCATGTTTGATCATTTCAGAGAAAGATTTTCCTAACCCGACGAGGACTCTATCATAGAAAAGGGCTTCTTGTATGTCAATGAAAGTTGTCACCATCTCACTTTCATCCATTGGTGGGTTAACTTGGGCTGCCATTCTCCTCCACTGCTGTGCATATTCTCTAAACGACTCATTGCTCAGTTTCTTGACTTTAGTAACCTGGTAGCGACCAGGTGCCATCTGGGATTGGAAACTATACTGGTTGAGGAAAGCATGGGCCAAATCTTCCCAACCTCTGACCTTAGAATTAGCTATTCGAGAGTACTAAGTTTGGCTTCACCGGTAAGGCTTTTCTGGAATAGTTGCATCCTGAGGTTTTCATCATTGGCGTAGGTTCCCAGTTCACCTATGTAGACTTTTAAGTGAGTATAGGGATCCCCCAATCCATTGTGTTTCTCAAACTCTAGGATTTGAAACTTCTCCAGGTATCTCACTTTTGGGAAAATACACAGATCCGAATAATTCACTCTCCCGTGGGATTCTGTCCCTTTCATATACCGGATGGCGTCCTCCATCTGCCTAACCTTCCTCCTAATATCTCAAATTTCTTCGTTCTCCTAGAGGTCTATAATTTCTCGTGCTGTCTTCTGGATCGGGGCCTCCTTAGATACTTCAACATTAAGGGGAGAGATAGGTGTGGACATCTGGGTATCACCGTCTTTTTCTGGTATTTTCATATCTCCTTGTATAGAGGGTTCAGTCTGACTCTTATGCTTAGGTTCCTTACTTTGCACTGTTCTCTCAACAGGGTCGTCATCTCGACAATCTGTTTCTTAAACTCCTCGAATTTATCTCTAGATACAGGGATGGGTTCAGATGAGTTTCCTTCAGCCATCTTAACCGGTGGTGAACGGGCCTTCTTGGATCGAAATCGAGTTCTAGGACCAATCTGCATAACACTAATATCTAGTTTAGACTGGATACTGGTGGACAGAGATGCATGTCATGATATGCATTAATTTAATGGTTTTTTAATCTTTTCTTGCGAAACAAAGGGTTAGTCGACTTGATAACAGGATAAGAAGGATGTACAAATGACTGTTCAAGATGATTGCCATTTACATACTCGAAAGATTAAAAAAGGGCATGAAGAAACACACCACGCATTTGGTTTATCAGAGGCTGACCTATCTTAGGGTTACTATCATGGGCTATTTGAAATTGGCTCCCAGATCATCACAATTTACTTGATGAAAACATCCATTCAATTGGAGCGAATATGAGTGGTGCTTTTCCTGAGCCTCACAATGGAAACACCCAGAGGAGTCCAGTAATAAACAACTGACAGGATTGCTTCCTAATGGAGGTACCACACAACATACGTTTACATACATTCACGTCCTCACCGTATGAAATTATGATGACATTGTGCGAAGCACTAATATATTGTGTGAGGCACTAATACAAAAAATGCTTAAATATTGAGACAATTATCACACACAAAGATCATTCACACAAGATGAACAAGCAAAATGAAAATCAAAAAGATTGAACACGGCTTAAGCCCTCTTTAATCCCCAGCAAAGTCGCCACCTGTCGACGCAGGAAAAAATTTCATCCTTTTATTTTTTATTATATCGCGTTTATCGCTTCTTTTCGAACGCAGAGGAATGGAAGTGTTATATCAACCAAGGAACGTGTGCTTAGCAAACACAAGAAGAAAACACATGCAAAAAATAGCGACATACTACGCGGAGGAATGTCATATTAACCAACCACTGACATATCCAAGTGGTTGGTTGATATAACAAAATAAATACTACATCTCAGAATCCACCGGCAACGAACCAGTGAAGGCATCGGCTCGACCCTGATGATGTAATCCATTGGCAATAAACCAGTGAAGTCATCGACTTAACCCCGATGATGCAAATCCACCGACAATGAACCAGTAAAGGCATCAGCTTAACATCGATGGTGTAATCCATTGGCAATGAACCAGTGAAGGCATCGACATAACTTTGATGGTGTAATCCAACGGCAATGAACTAGTGAAGGCATCGGCTCAACCCTAGACGATGTAATCCACTGGCGACGAACTAGTGAAGGCGTCGGCCTAACCCCGATGGTGTAATTCACCGGTAACGAACCAGTAAAGGCATCGGCTCGACCCTTGACGATGTAATCCACCGGCAACAAACCAGTGAAGGAGTTGGCTCGACCCTGATGATGTAATCCACCGACAACGAACCAATGAAGGTGTCGGCTTAACCCTGATGTTGTAATCCACCGGCAACGAACTAGTGAAGGCTTCGGCTCGACCCCCAATGATGTAATCCCCCGACAATTAACTAGTGAAGGCGTTGGCTCGACACCGATGATGTAATCCACCGACAAAGAACTACTGAAGGCGTCAGCTTAACCCTGATGGTGTAATCCAATGGCAACAAACTAGTGAAGGCGTCGGCTCAACCCCCGAATATGTAATCCACCAGCAACGAACCAGTGAAGGCGTTGCCTCAACCCCGATCATGTAATCCACAAGCAACAAACCAATGAAGGCGTCAGCTTAACCTCGATGGTGTAATGCACCGATAACGAACCAGTGAAGGCATCGGCTCGACCCCCGACGATGTAATCCATCGGCAACAAACCAGTGAAGGCGTCAGCTCGACCCCGATGATGTAATCCACCGGCAATAAACTAGTGAAGGCGTCGGCTCGACCCCGATGATGTAATCCTCCGGCAACAAACCAGTGAAGGCATCGGCTCGACCCTGATGGTGTAATTCCTTGGCAACAAACCAGTGAAGGCATTGGCTTAACCCCGATGATGTAATCCGGTGGCAACAAACCATTGAAGCTATCGGCTCGACCTCGATGATGTAATCCATTGGCAACAAACCATTGAAGGCATCGGTTCGACCCCGATGATGTAATTCATTGGCAACAAACCAGTGAAGGCATCAGCTTAACCTCGATGATGTAATCCGGTGGCAGCACACCATTGAAGGCATCGGCTCTACCCCGATGGTGTAATCCATTAGAAACAAACTAGTGAAGGCATCGACATGACCCCGATGATGTAATCTGTTGGCTACAACCCACTGAATGTATCGGCTTAACCCCGATGATGTAATCTGGTGGCAACAATCCATTGAAGGCATCGGCTCGACCCCGATGATGTAATCCATTGGCAACAAACCAGTGAAGGCATCGGCTCGACCCCGATGATGTAATCCACTGGCAACGAACTAGTGAAGGCATCGACTCGACCCGGATGATGTAATCTGTTGGAAACAAACTAGTGAAGGCATCGGCTTAACCCCCAATTGTGTAATCCGTTGGCAATGAACCAATGAAGGCATTGGTTTAACCCCGCTGGTGTAATCCGTTGGCAACAAACCAATGAAGGCATCGGCATAACCCTGATGGTGTAATCCGTTGGCTACAACCTAATGAAGGCATCGACACAACCCCGATGGTGTAATCTGTTGACTACAACCCCAACGCAGGTCAGCTCAGCCCTGATAAAGTAATTCTTTGGCTACAACCCAGTGAGGGCATCGGCTTAACCTCGACGACGTAATCCTTAGAACTTTATCATAATCTCAAATATCATTACATATTTTATACATGGCATTGCATCATCAGATATACCTTGTCATGCATTCTCCGTGTCTAGTAATCTTTATCGTGTTCATTCCATTACATCGCATAAACATGACAAAGAGGGGCGTTTGTAGACACTTGAAATTTACTTTCTTTGTACTAACCTTGCAGAAGGGTAAAAGCATAATTTTACTTCGAAAACAACCCCGAGGTAAGGCAAAAGAATCAAGTTATCCCGAAGACAGCCCCGTGAATGGTTCAAACGACCAATGACGTCCAAACATGTCTCAAACCGAACGAGGATCGCCAAGCTGAGACAGTGTCCGCCGAAAACCAACTCAGCAAACCTCAAAATGCGCGCTATTAAAGATAAACCCGCTAACAGCCGTCGGGAACCGAAAGATACATCTCAGCTACCCGCGATATCTTCCTGGACCCCGACCCACTCAGACTCGATTCTATTCCGCAGCATTCCGCATAGACTTTCTGAAAGTTTGGTCTGCGCAGGTTAACTTCCTCTGAACCACGACCCAAGGATTTTACTTCCAGACGGTGGGCCCTACCTGGCCTAACTGCATCCATACATGCAACTAGCAGCATGTATGTTTGCGGCTAGCTCGGGCAGGTTAAAACACCCACTTTTAGCTCATTTTGAAAAAAAGAGAGATAGTTTTAGAGAGAGAAAAAATATTCTAGAGAGAGAAGCCCTCGGGTTGAGCTTGTATACACCAACTTGGAGCTATTTCATCTTGTTTAGAATCTACTTAGAACCCCGGGAGTGTTCTACGTTGACCCCGAGAGTTAAAATGCTTGTTCACGCGTCCCCCAAGGTGAAAAATGCACTTTCTAGCTATGTTCTTTGTAAATATTGTTCAATATACTAGATTGATGATATATATTGTTTAAATCTAGTTAAACTTGTTGTTTTCTAAGCATATTATATAATAGTTGATAGATATTACCTTTTTATCGGTTATATTATGCATATTACGTTGTAAATCAAGTACGGAGGCTAGATCTACCTAGATCTAAGACGAATCTAGCCTTTGAGTGGTTATTAAGCATGAAGCTTTAACCCGTGTGCTAGATCGGTTTAGATCTATGGTACATCTACGTATTTATTATTTTAAATAGTCTCGGGTACCACGTATATCCCTAGATTTGTATCTAGAGGCGAAAGGAGTCCGAAATGGCATAAAACGGTGATTTTAACCGATGAAATCATCTAATATCAAAGTCGAGGACATTGTATATATGCATTCCCGCATTAAATAATATGAGCCTAGGAATCCCGGTGTTGAGATCCTCGATTGGATCCTGACTTGATTCCCACGTTGGACCGATTTTTTATGATGTAATGTTTAAATACCGCAAATATCATTGTATATGTAATATTTGGATCTTGAAGACGAGCTTGAGGGGTTAGTCCCGAGAAGTCGAATTCAAGATCCCGTGATAGTGAAAACTTTAATTGTGGATGCTCAGTTTCATCGAGATGGCTTACATGCCCGATGATGATCCGACCCTTTTTTATGCTTTTTACATGCATATCATCAAAATGATTTCTGATAAAACCACAAAGAGCTTTCAATAATAATAAAGCGGGTCGGGAATAGACATTAGATCATAAATGGAAGTATCAAAGGACCTCGATTCCTATTTGACAAAGGATTTGAAAACTTTGTTTTCAAAACATCATTGATATATATTGTGTTCTAAAAATGAACTTTTATATAAATCAAATCCTTTGTGCATAGGGTAAAAGAGGTACAACACTACTTTCGTAATAAATGCATATACTAAAAAATCAATAATTGAAGTATCACAGATCCTTGATTACTATTCTGGCGAAGGATTTGAAAACCTTGTGTTTTTCCAAAATATCATATCAAATGTATATTTTGTCTAAAAGTGAACTTTTGCTAAATCAAACCCTTCGTACATAGGTGCAAAAGCGAAACGGCACTACTTCCAAATAACTCACAACGAAGCTTAGAATAAACCTTTTTTCAAATAAAACACACCCACACACACACACACACTTTATACACAAAAAATTTATAAGATGCGGTACAGTGTTTTCACGGGAGTTGGGGGGTGCCTAACATATTCCCCCCGCTTAACCTAGCCCTCGAATTCCACGAATCTCGGGTTTCAGACCAATCTTTCAGAGTCACGCATTGGACCATATTGTGAAAACTATTAAAACTCGAATGAGTTGGTACATCCATTTAAATCATACCAACTGGCGATTCTGTTTCATTCGGTCCAATCATAAAACAACAAATTCAATCTTTCTCAAAGTCGTCGACACTTATTTCGGTACCACTTTTGTAAAACCTCACCCTTTCAATAAAATCCATAGACATAGCAAATGAAAAAAGGGTTAAAACAAACAAAGAAAAACTTAGGAAAGACAGACACTTCCATTCCTCCGCGTTTGAAAAGAAGCGATAAACGCGATATAATAAAAAATAAAAGGAGGAAATTTTTCCCGTCGTCAACAATGCTAATTGAACAATATTGAATCATATTTTTAAATATGAACTGTATAATTTTAAATTATAATTTGGTTAATTATAATGTGATGAAGGTGAGTGTATGATGTAATATTATAACTTAATTATAACTTGATTAATTATTTAGTTTGATGTGAATGTGTGGGTTGATCATGTTAGGTAATAACTAGTGATTTAACCTAATGACTAAAGAATGATGAGTTAACCTAGATGGGTTAATTAAGGATGTGAATTAGCTATATGGTAACTAATTTATGTAACTATTGTTAATTACGTGTACGTAGGATAATTGTGGAACGAGTTGTTAATAGCTAGCCTGCGCACGAGGCAAGTTATTCTATCCTTTCTTGTTACGTTTATGCAAGTTATTTTATTCTCTATTATTACCAAATGAGCAAATACTCAAATTTGCATGTTGAGCAAATATCTTATTGAAGTTTATTATTGAAATAATGTAATCTTGACTTTATTGTTCAAGCAAGGTCTTATTGTATCTTTTAAATGCTTTAAGTTTAATTATAAAGCATAAGTTATTTCATAATTCTTTTGTTATTGAATTCTTAATTATTGTAAGATGATTCAACTACTCCTTAGTTGATGATAGTTGAACTCTAAATTACCTTTTAAGCTTATCCAAATAAAACTTTCTTTGGTGCGGATTCATTAATTAAACTGAGATGAACAACCTTATTAATAGGGGATTACCATGCAAAAGAGTTAAGATGTTTGTGCACAATACATGGTACGAAGGGCTGATCCCCTTAAGTACGAGTTAAGAGTCCATATAGTCTAACGACTGTTAAAGGTCTAAGTAAAAATACTTACCACCTGAGACAGACTTCAAGGTCTTATGACCCTCAGATGAATTCAAAATTCTATATTCAATTCTTGATTATCGATGAAAGAAATATTATTCAATTCAGTTGAAGTTATTCAGTAATATGTCATCATTATTGATTGTTATTTCAAGTGAGCTTTTGTTTGCTCACTCTTGCATATATATATAACCATTGCAGCAAAAGTTGAGAAGGTTGGCGAGCCGTCAACCAGCAAGGGTAAAGGTAAGATGAACAAGTGAAGACTTGTTCATAATTATGTTATGGATTGTAATAAGACTTTAAATATGTTATGATGTTTTATTTTCTGTATTGATGATGTTTAAGGTTAGAGACCTGGGAATGATTTGTTAAGTTGTAATCTTTTTTAAAAGAGGATTTTATTTGGTTAAGGTTGTAATTTATTTTGCATTCCTTATTCACGGGCAGTAGTTATGTTTTATTTAGATAGTGAACACCAAATCCAGTGGAAATGAAGTACCCGGATTTGGGAGTGTCATAAGTTAGTATTAGAGCGTTAGGTTATGAACCTTAGGTAGTAGCCTTATAGGAGATCGAAAAGATAGTAATGATAGCTAAAGATAATAAACTACCTTATATGCTATGTGTTTATATTTAAGTACTCGAGGAGTATCGATCGTTGTCACGTAATAATTAAACTATAAAAATTTTATTGTCAGGATGACTATTGTTTGAGAGTCTAGTCAGGCTAGGGAGGAGTTACCCCAAATGCCTAAGGATGAGGAGCTCCAAGACATCCGTACTATCTGGGAGCAGTTGGTTTAGAGAGAGCCATCTCCATTTATCACAGTAGTGGGTCAGGAGCATGAGCCAGTCCTTGACCGAGATGACAAGGATGTGTCAGAGGAAGTGGAGGAGGATCCTGAAGAGGAATTTCCACCTAACTCTATTAGCGATGTGATGTACGAGGAAGTCTACAACCGCAACATTGAGCTGCAAGGTAGAGTTAGAGAGCTAGAGGAGTTGGTGGATGTGAGTCAGACCACCATACAGTAGAAGGAGAAAACGATTCAAGAACTGGACGATCAGTTTGGAAACGTGAAGTGGGATCTAGTTCATGTGGAGAGTGAGAGAGATGATGTACTGGCTGAGCTAACAAAACTAAAGAACGACATTAAAGAGGAGTCAGTAAAACGTGCCAGAGCAGAGGATACATGTTTGAAGGTTACTCTACGTGCAGATCGGGCTGAAGACGAGGTTCAAGTGAGGAAGGCCAAGATGAAGGAGATGAACTATACGTTTCATTCGATTATAGATAGGGCACAGGATCGTGTCTTTTATTACCCAGCTAAGTTTAAGGATTTGTCGTGGAATATGGTGGATCGCAGAACAGTGTTTTGGGTGATGGAGGAGGAGCGTGCAGAGGTTGTACGACGTCTTGACATGCCTAGATACTAGAGTAATAAACTATTTGTTTCTTTACGAATTAAATAAATGTAAGTCCCAAAATTTGAGATAATAATGGGACAAGATGATGATGTAATCCTGTAACTTGTTTTAGTTCAAGAAAGATGATGTAAATAGCAGAGATGTTATCTATTCTATGTTCTAAAAACTATGAATGAATAAGATAACGAAGTTTATTGAAATGCTATGTGTTCTAAGTGTGAATTTATTTATTTTAAATGTTTAAGATGATCTTAAATATGTAAGAGATGAGTAAGGGATCTAATAAGAGTATGTCTTAACAGAAAGATGCCTCCTAGAAGAAGACCTACACGTCAACAACAAGAGGGTTCTACAAACAACAACAATAACAACAACAACGATGAGACGAATGCCAATCCAGTTCAGCAACTGATGAACCTACTGACAGGAGCGCTTGCGAATCAGCCGCGACTTTCAAAGAATTTAAAGCAGTAGGACCGCCAGAATTCCAGGGATCTGTGAACCCTATAGAGGCGCAGACGTGGGTGATAGAAATGGAAAAGGACTTCGATGTGGCCAGAATTAATGATGACCATAAGACGCCTTTCGCGACATTCATGCTGAAGTCAAAAGCTAGCTACTGGTGGCAGGCTAACAAGACTTGAGGAGGAGAAGGTGTGATAGTATGGGTCCATTTTAAAGAGATGTTCTTTGAAATGTACTTTCCAGTAAGCTCGCAGAACCAGATGGAGGTTCAGTTTCTAGAGCTGAAACAGGGAGCGATGACGGTGCCAGAGTAGGCAAGGTTTGCAACATACCAGGTCAGTACTGATGAGAGGAAAGTGAGAAGATTTGAGCAGGGATTAAAGCCTGGGTTATATAGTAAGATCTCCATTTCCAGCTGAAATGTTTGCTGCAGTGTTGGAAAATGCAATCATCACGGAAGGTGGAAGCGATGCCTTGACTAGGTATAACTAAGACCTGAAGAAGAAGAATGAGACAGAGAATAAGCCTGGTGCTAGTGGTACCAACCAAAAAATAAAGTGGAACGACAACACATCTGCTGGGAATCAACATGGAAGCCAGCAGAAGAGAAGAATTGAAGCTTATGCTACATGCGGGAAGAATCACACTGGAGTGTGTTTAAGGGGAAGGCGAGTATGTTTCAACTGTGGTCAGGAAGTCCACATTGCGCCAAATTGTCCTAACCTGAAGAAGGGAGCGTGCTTCACATGCGGATCTAAGGATCATATGGCCCGAGATTGGCCAAAGAAGCCAGCTAGAGGGTCGACAGGAGGGAGAGGAAATGGCAGCGACAACACATTGGTGATCGCTGGACCACTGCAGACGAGCCGACCCCCTACCAGAACATTTAACATGACTGTGCAGGATGCTATACAGTCAAAAGATGTGGTGTCAGGTATTATTCCAGTCAATAGTATTAATGCTTATGTATTATTTGATTCGGATGCTACTTGTTCGTTTATATTTGATGACTTTGCTAAGACTTTAGACTTACCTAAGGAGGAATTAGTTTACCCCTTGAACATAGAGATTGCGAATAGGGAGGTTATTCATATTAGGTTTGTACACAAGAAATGTAGGTTGAACATTAAGGGTTGTGAGTTGATGGTAGATTTGATTCCAATTAAACTTTGGGAATTCAATGTTATATTGGGTATGGATTGGTTGTTCAACCTTGGGGCAGTAATTGATTGACAGAAGAAGTCTGTAAACTTTACGACTCCATTGAATGTAGTGTTTTATTATAGCAAATCGCTTAGACAAGCGAGTTATCTGACGATTATGCAGGCCAAGAAGTTATTGAAGCTAGGCTGTGTAGGGTACTTAGCCTACATAGTGGATACTCGTAAGGAGAGTCCAAAGATAGAAGAGATATCAGTGATTAAGGAATTTATAAATGTATTTCTGAGCAATTTACCAGGACTTCCGCCGGATAGAGAGATAGAGTTCGTGATCGACTTAGCACTGGGGACTTCAAAGCCCCATACAAAATGGCTCTGATCGAGATGAAGGAGTTGATGGTTCAACTACAGTAATTGTTGGACAAGAATTATATTCAGCCGAGTGTATCACTATGGGGAGCGCCGGTGTTGTTCGTGAAGAAGAAGGATGGATCAATGCGGCTTTGCATTAATTATAGGGAGTTGAACAAAGTCATGATCAAGAATAAGTATCCTTTACCTAGAATCGATGACTTGTTCGATCAACTAAAGGGTGCTAAATACTTCTCAAAAATAGATTTGAGAAGTGGATATCATCAGTTAAAGGCTAGAAGAGAGGATGTACCAGAGACGGCATTAGAACTCGGTATAGACATTAAGAGTTCTTAGTGATGTCATTTGGTCTAACAAATGCACCAACAACATTTATGGACTTAATGAATAGGGTGTTTAAGCCATTTCTGGACAAGTTCGTAGTGGTGTTCAGAGACGACATTTTGGTTTATTCCAAAACTAAGGAGGAACACACTGACCATTTGAGGCTGACATTGGAATCACTAAGACGGGAAAGTTCTCAAAGTGCGAATTCTGGTTAGAACGTGTGCAATTTCTTGGCCACGTGATTGATAAAGATGGAATTTCAGTAGATCCGTTGAAGGTTGAAGCTGTAATGAATTGGGATCAACCAAAGACACCATCAGAGGTGAGGAGCTTCTTGGGATTGGCAGGTTACTACAGAAGATTTACTCAAGACTTTTCCAAAATCGCAACTCCATTAACGAATTTGACTTGAAAGACGGTGAAGTTTATTTGGACAGAAAAGTGTGAGGAGAGTTTTCAGGAACAGAAGAAGAGGTTGAGTACTGCGCCTATGCTGTCATTGTCGGATAGTACAGGAAATTTTGTGGTTTACATCGATGCTTCACATAAAGGATTAGGCTGTGTGTTAATGCATAACGGCAAAGTCATTGCTTATGCATCACGTCAGCTGAAGGACTATGAGAAAGGGTATCCGACCCATGACTTGGAATTAGCAGCAGTAGTG
Organism: Panax stipuleanatus; assembly: GCA_020205555.1. NCBI lineage: Eukaryota > Viridiplantae > Streptophyta > Magnoliopsida > Apiales > Araliaceae > Panax > Panax stipuleanatus. The sequence continues at coordinate 130,663,956 of CM035115.1, read as the reverse complement.
TTTTCTCTGAAGATATGGAGACACTACCTATACGGAGAAAAGTGTGAGATATACACAGATCATAAGAGTCTAATGTACATCTTTACACAGAAAGATTTGAATATGCGCCAAAGAAGATTGTTGGAGCTTATCAAGGACTACGATTGCGAGATTCTTTACCATCTGGCTAAAGCGAATGTCGTTGTCGATGCCTTAAGCAGAAAGGGTCGTGAGAAGCTAAGGTTATTAATTGCTTAGGAACAGTTGGTAAATGAGATGGCTAAATTAGAGCTGAAAGTTAAGTATCTGAAGGAGTCAGACAAGAAATTATTTCAAGTAACTACTGGTTCTACCTTGGTGGATAAGGTGAAAGAGGCACAACTACAGGATGAGGAGTGTGAGAAGATCCAGAAGAGATTAACCAATGGTGAAGAGATAAAGTTAAAGATTGATAATGATGGATTGCTACGTTTTAAAGGGAGAATCAGGGTACCGCCCGTTCCAGAGGTCAAAGAGGAAATTTTGGGCGAAGCTCATAGTTCGAGATTTTTAATTCACCCTGGGAGTATGAAGATGTACCAGAATCTCAGATAATAATTCTGGTAGCCGAATATGAAGAGAGACGTTGTTGAATGTGTTGAGAAATTTTTAACATCCCAGAAGGTCAAAGCAGAACACCAGAGACCAAGTGGATTGCTACAACCGCTGGAGATTCCGGAATGGAAGTGGGAGCATATCACGATGGATTTCGTGGTTGGTCTTCCAACGGCTCAGAAAGGTTTTGATGTAGTATGGGTGATAGTGGATCGACTGACGAAGTCAGCGCATTTCTTACCTGTGACGCCCCGAAATTCCAGGACCGTCACGGGGTCTCTCGAATTCGGTTCATCACGTGCTCATTGTAATACATCACAGTAATAATACGACTAAATATCGCATCGCACAGCGGAATAATACACAACTAATAGCGAATAAATTACATTTAAATAATATAATTATTCACGTCCCAAGGTCTCGTAACTTAAACAGTGATTACATAGCTTAGACATATCTTAAGCATAAATAACCTTAACTAGTACATAATATCATAAGTTCTTTATTACAATCATAAAGTCCTACATAAACAAAGCTACTCAGTAGCCTTTCCCTTGCCCTTGTCGGTACTTGAGGGTCCGCACTGCTCGGCCTTAACTGAAATATTTTTAGGGAAAGCAAGAATGAGCACAAATTGCTCAGCAAGTAATATACAATAACGGTGAGTAATATAATTCTCAATTCTCGAAAGGGTATAGCAAGGTTTGATAGTTCAAGGATAACAAGAATATCAACAATTTTCAATAACAGTCGCTAAGGACAGAATAATATCAATGTGATTTAATAATAAATCAATTCAAGATTTCAAGATAACTTAATACTGAGCAGTCACTAAGGACTATGAACTTCCACAGGAATTGACAATAATAAACTAAAAATCCAACAAAAATAAGTACAACAGGTGATCAGCCGAAAGTACCCTATGTTATGCATAACACTCAATCATACTAATGTGCGCGCGTCGGTTTTCTGACAGTTATATTTTGTTCTTCTCAGTCAAATACAAGATCCCGCACCAATCAATTGGTTTGGGTCGCTTTTCAATAATATAAGTCTAGCCGAATCAAATGGCATAGACACTTTCACAATATTCAAGAACAATACCAAGTTCAACATGAATAATAGCTTTAATGAAATAAGAGTTCAAGTATGCTAATTCAATTCAAACGATTAAGTAACGAAACTAGTTCGCAATATACAAGGATAGAATACTTGCACCGTAAAAGAGTGTAAGTTAGGGAACTTGCATCCAAAGAGATAAGGTTTAGATACTTGCCTTATGCGTAGTTTACTCACGTAAAGCTAGCCAACACTTTCGAATCCTATTTATAACGTATTACATGTATAGGATTTTCATTAGTTAACATATTCGGAACATAAGCTTGTTACTCAAATTAAATATACACACATTGTACTACATTAGTCACACGTCATTACATACTTATACGCATTCGGTATGAAATCAAATTATAAGTTACCATGAATTCAAATAACATTCGTATAGCATTATGTCATTTTTAATCGATTAGGCTTTCATTAGCTATGGAATTACTTTTCTCAATTGAAACATCTTCATGGTATGTTACTATCGAATATCAGTAGCAATTAGTCTTGTTTAGCAGCTCTAGCATTGAGGTGAGTTATCTGCCAAAAGTCAGATCAACAAAACTGCCTAGATTTCATTTTGGCCTAGCGCAGCTGAGCCCTGGTTAGGCCTAGGGGCGGCGCAGCTGCGCTTCCCCCTGGCCAGACCAGGGTTGGGCTCCTGCTGTTTCTGTCCAACACATAAGCATACTAAGGCAATTACACTTAACATACATTCATGCTAGAGGATTTTTCATAAGCTTACGACCATCTTAAGTTCACTTTTACACGTCATGGTCTTAGTTTAGGATCGCCACGGGAATTAAGGCCAAATAGGGTCATATAATTACAATGAATACAATTTAATCATAGATACTTGCGAGAAGGTCATATCAATTGTAATATACATGCTTGCGACTGTCCACATCATTTATTCTTAACTAGCGTTGTTCATCACTTTTAAATACATGCTTAAACGCATGCTTGGTTAACCCCGTATTGAATGTAACAAGTGAGTACACATGTATGGTATACTAGTGATGTTGTGTTCATTATTAAACATGTAAAAAAATATCAGAATATGAATCTTAATACAACATGTCAAGTCCATGTTCAAAGTCCATGTTTCGTTAGTAAGTTCCATTAACGAAGTCTAACATGTTCATGCTACCTTAAGATACATATATACACAAGTCATCACATTCTTCATGCATTTCTAAGCCACTCTACCATGTATCAAAAATCAGAATATAGTCATGCTTCATAATGTTAATGATTGTTTATGAAACTTTAAGTTCATTTCCAAACTATATGTCGTTTTGTTAACCATGGATGCTAATATACTAAAATATGCTTACATTGCCTCATTATGTGTATATATATATGTTACACAAGCTAGCATGCTGGCTTAAGCCATATCAATTATCTAACACACAGCAGGATTTAAGCAGATTGCAGGAACTGGGTTCAAGGGCAGGCGCAGCTGCGCTGCGCCCCAGTGTATTACCGGCGCAACTGCGCCACACCTGGTTCAAGCCAAGAACAACCTGCTTTGGCAGGATTCCAGCCCAACCACAAAATTACTTCATAAAAACAGTTCTAAGCAGTCACATTATGGTTTAAACATGTTTATAAGTCTATATAACAACTAAGAGCATGTCCTAATCCAATCTAGCATGAATTGTAATCAAAATCAAGAATTGGAATTTGACAGAAAATGAAAATCATGAATGAAGAGTTTTATACCTCTGTTATGAATTAAGCTAGCTCAAATTGGATTCCCAACTCTCTGAAAACTATCTTGCTATCAACTATCAATATACTCTCAATTCAATCCTTAAACACAATCTCAGCAAAGAAAAATGTAAAGGGATGAGGCTATATTTATATAGCTTTAAATATACAGATAATGTGATTGTCCTTCAATTTAAACCAATGAGAATGTTAGATTACATGGTGGTTAAGAGGGAGTTGGTAAATGGTTGTTGAAATCAATCATGATTCCCACATCCAAGTTCATCATTTGCTATGATTTCACTGAGTTTGAGGAGTAGAGAGTAGGCTAGCTTGCAAGCTATACACGTGAAGATGAATGAACTGAGTCTCTTATTATGGGACAAGGCACAATACTCAGCATTTGCAACACACATACATACTTAGGCTATATATCAACATTCTAGAAATTGTGATACAATGAGATGTTTAAATTAAATAAGCCTACCAAATATTATATATACAATACCTACATTATAACATATATGCCTACTATATATTATATACACTTAAGCATTATATATATACTTAGGTAGAATTAATATGCCAATACCAACAATATTTCCATGTAGTACATTTAATTTGTACATATATAATCCATGTACATTTTATCATACCGGTATAATTTAATCGAATACTATCACATTTATTATTAAATTCTAAAATCAACAATTGATTACAATATATTCATGATATATCATTTTATTGTATAGTTACATACATATTGTCACATAAGCATAAACATGTAGCTTATATTTTTCAATCAATCTTAATACATGGTCTCTATGTGTAATATATTCACATTGCACTATATAACATAGTTTATGTATACTTGCATGGTCACACCTAAGTGTTTCTCTACACTATATAATACAGTCGTATTCCATATACTTTATATTTAATTCTTGCACATAGAAATCAATATAATCTCATCATATTAATAACTTACTTATTTGTTTTATTATTCATAATGTCAAATAAATAAATTATTTATCTCATTGATTAATTAACGATAATATTAATTAATACATTCCTCATAATTATTAATAACACTTAATTAATAACATAGGATTAATTATCACATTAACAAATATAATTTCCAGCATATTTATAACCAAGTGGTTTATTATTATTATATTTCTTGTAATAATAGTAATCACGTATTATTAATCAATCACAGTTAATATTCCATAACCAGTAATTAATATTCTACAATAGCAATTAACAATTAATATAGATTAATTATTTACTTAATAATTCATTCGTTAATTAATATAATCATTAATAATTCTCATCACTGTGCCACACAAGGCTCCCAACGAGTTTATCGCAAACTCCATAAATTTCTCAATTATTATAATTATTCAATTTTATATAATTGAATTAATTCATCTCATAACACAAAATCATTTATATTAAATAAATTCTCATTTTCATTAATATATTTATTTAATAATATTAGAAAATTCTCGGGTATTACATTACCTATCAAGATTAGATTCAACTTAGATCAGTTGGCGAAGTTTTACATTAAGAAAATTATTTCTAGACACGGTGTTCCGGTATCAATTGTATTAGACAGGGATTCGCGTTTCACGTCGAATTTCTAGAAGTAATTACAGGAATGCTTGGGAACGCAATTGCGAATGAGTACGGTGTACCATCCTTAAATTGATGGCCAGAGTGAGAGAACGATTCAGACTCTAGAGGATATGCTAAGAGCTTGTGTTATAGACTTTAAGGGAAGCTGGGAAGATCATCTACCATTGGTGGAGTTCGCCTACAACAACAATTATTGTAATATCCGATATTATTATGTCTTTTAACAGTTATCAATAAACGAATTTATGTGAAATTCTTGTGTTTTTTCTTTTATTTAGATGTATATGTGTTATACATATATGTGTTATGTTATGATATGTGATGAGGAGTATTTAAATGGTTGGTTCGGTTTAATTCAACTATTTAAATTGATTAAATATGGAATTAATTATATTAATTTCGTGGGATGGCTTTAAAGCATGGTTTTGAGTTCGGAGTGGAATATAGAGACGCGGACTGCGTATTTGAGTCCAAAACGTCGAAATTAGTCAGCATAGACTGTAACCATGAAAATGTGTCACGGTTGACTTTTTCGGGTAAAAAGTCAACCACGAATTTTGGAGATGAATTTGACGAAACGGATAGTCCCGTGACGTCCGGGACATCGATTTTAGTAGGAATCAATATAAGTATCGAAACGTTTGGCTAAGGAGGGCAAAATGGTCAAAATAGTTATTTAATTGATTTAAATGATTAAAATAATAATATGTTTATATAAGTCAGCAGCTGGTGGATCAATGGTGACAACCATATTGGGACATTGAGGGAGGGAGTATACGTGATATATAAAATAGAAGGAGGAGGGAGTTACAACATTTTAACAATCAAAAACCTTTTCCATTCTCTAACTCCCCATTCCTTTCAATGCTAACTTATTGATGCAATTTATTTATCTGTTATGGGGAGAGGGAAGGGCTGGAGATTTCAGCCTCTATCAAGCTACTTATATATACACCCAACTCATATATTCTTACTTTTTACAAAATACTTTCACCAAGAGAGCAAAATAAAATTGAGAGAATGAAAGTTGAGAGCTTCTAAAAGTTCTGGAGATTACATAGTAGTTAACAAGGAAGGTGTGAGGCTCTAATCAGATTATCACAAGAAGAATTCATCAAAGAGGTAAGCCATGAACTCTCTTTTATATGTTTTTGAGAAAACTAGTAAGAAAATGCATATATATTCATGGGAAATGATTTTTTTTGCTTCGATGATGCTATATTGGTGTTGTTTACTAATATGGGGATATTAAGAATGAATATTTTGGACTTAACATGCTTCAATTACGTAGAGAATCAAAGAATTCGAGTTTGCATGCTAAGTGTTTGATAAAATGACTCTTAGATGTCAAATTGCTCAAATCATGGTAATTTAGTGAGTTTGATTGTTGTAACATGTGTATATATGTTAGTATATGTGGTCTGGACAGTAGGAATCAACCCCATGCATGCTAGAATCAAAATCATAATTTTTGTCAAAATTGGTTAAACATGAAATCTATGACATTTTGTGTTTTTCGGAGCCTTGAAATCATGGTTTCTGTGACCCGTTTATGGTAGCTAATAATTTTGTAAAATAGTATGTTGTATAAAGTCCAATCTGTCCAAATTTCAAAGGAATCGGAGTTATATTGTACAAGTTATGAATTTCGTAAGCAAGCATGTTGGTATAAAAATCTGCAGAAAATCTGGGTTTTTCAGAATTTTTCTAAGTGTTAGAACCTGTTCTGGCACGCTTTTCAAGGTAGTCGGTTCGTGGTCTTAACTTGCTATTTTCTGGAATGTGATATTTTTGTAAAATACTATGCTATATGAAGTATGTTGTGTCCAAGTTTCATGGTCATATCATGTATGGTTTAATCGGAATTGAATTGCAAAGTGGGCTGCTCAAGATACCAAAAATGTTCTGGGCACCAAGAGCAGCGCAGCTGCGCCGCTCAACAGGCTTGTGCCTGAGCAGCTATGCCGGTCCGAGTCATCCGGGTCGGGTCGGGTCGGGCCAAAAAAGTGTTAGAAACTTATTTTGCTCAGAATCTCATATTGAACCACTTTACCTATATGATATGTGATTGAATAAGTTTGATGATAGCATACGTGATAGTTTAATAAACTTATTGAAATAAAAAGAAGCCATTATACTTCCAAGCCGTGTTCGAAAACCTAATTGCTTAACGTGACACATATGAATAGGTTACGTGAAGGTTAATTGCTAGCTTTAGCAATAGCAGACGTATCAGGCAAGTTTCCTAACCCTAATTTCTATTGGGTATTTATTCAATCCTTACTCATTTCTATCGTAGTGAGGGTAAGTATTGGACTTGTGCTGGCTATTTATTCGTGCAAGTTCCTTTGTTGTGAAGTTATACAACTTTAATTATCTTACAAGCTTATCGATGATTACTCATTTATTATTCTAACAGCTATGCTTATAAGTTTCATGTCATTATCGAACTGTTTCTAAGTATGTTTCCTGGCCTTTGTTTTCGGCTAGTTATTATTGATGAAAAATGATTTAATTCAAATATTTTAAAGCTATTTAATGTTTACCAATCCAAATTATTTTGGTGCGGTCTCACATGAATACTAAGATGAACAACCCGAATAAACGGGCAAACAGATGTCGGGCATATAGTCCCATTTATGTTTATGCAATTTAAACTTGATACTTGTGCACAATGTATGGTACGATAGGCTGATCACCTGGAGTACTTGCAGATACCATTTGCAATCTATTTGATTGTCAAACCGTCTGATGGTTTTCGATGAAACAAAGTAACGTTCAAGGTATTTAACACCCCTTAGTATGATATTGAGAATTCTTAAACTCTTATCTTTGAAAATTCTTGTTTAACACTTGATAATTCTTTCAACTGTTGAGATATAGCCATACAGATGTTTTTACTCCTGATGTATGTTGTCAAACTACTTTATATACTTGCTGGGCAATTTGTGCTCATTCTTGCTTAAACCTTTCAGTTTAGGATGAGAAGGCTGAGGGCTCGGGCAAGGACAAGGGGAAGTCTAAGATGAAATGATGAGAGTTATTTATGTAATAAGTTATATTTTCGCATATGATGTAGCGATAAACTCTAAGTTTAAGTTTGGTTTATTAAAGGTTGTAAAGACTTGGGATTATTTTTAATAAGTATGTATCAGTTAATATTATTATTATTATTATTATTATTATTATTATTATTATTATTATTATTATTATTATTATTATTATTATTATTGGAGTTTACATAGATAGATGATTATATATGTTGTATCGTGAGCACCATGTCCTGTAATCGATATTACACGGATTTGGGGGCGTCACAGTTACTATGCGAGTATTGGCATGCCACCTTACGAAGCATTATACGACAGAAAATGCAGGACTCCATTATGTTGGGATGAGGTTGGTGAACGACAACTGTTGGGACAGAAATTGGTGCAATAAACTGCTGAGATCGTCAAGCTGATGAGAACGAGATTGGGTAATGCTTAAGATAGATAGAAAAAATATATCGATTATCATCGACAGAATCGAGAGTTTGAAGTGGGAAGCTTTGTGTTTCTGAAGGTATCTCCCTGGAAGGGGAAGATTCAATTTGGCAAGAAGGGGAAACTGATTCCTCGATTCATTAGACCTTTGGAGATACTGCGAAGGGTTGGCAAGGTAGCTTACGAGATTGCATTACCTCCGGAGTTAGATCATATTCATAATGTATTCCATATTTCTGTGTTATGATCGTATAAACATGATTACAAGCATGTGATGGAGTGTAAGAACCCGAATTTTCAGATATTATTAAATAAGGATTTAATAAATAAAATTCTTAAACCGTGAGATGGGTTCGAATAAAAAGATATATATGTGATATGAGGTATGTGGTATTATATTACATAGGGTAATATGGACTATGTAATATGTGTTTTTGTGATTAATGAATATATTATTAATATATATTTGTTATTTATTTTAGAGACGATTCAATTGAGGTAAAGGAAGTGGATAAATAATTTATAGAATTATTTTATCATAGTAAGTTGGTGACATTAAATATCCTTAATGTATAATCACCATATTCTTGTGTATGTGTACTAATAACTCGTATGTTTATAATATAGGTTATTAATAGCACTTAAGCTATCCGTGAATAGGTTTGGATAGTGAAGCATGAGTTAGTTAAGGAATTAACTAATAAGAATAAATATTGGTTAATTTAAGTTGAGAGTTATATTATGGAATAATATAATGTGAATATTGAACCTTAATTAACTAAGGTAATATGGTACAAGGTTTAATTTACTTAAGTAAAGGAGTGAATTAATATATATGTTGAATATATGATTATAATTAGTACCTTCTATATATTACTTAGAATGGTAATATGTGTGAAAGTCTAATGTACAAATAACGTTAATAAATATATATACGTTATTAAAGAGAAATGGAAATCATTATGTCTTTAAATAAATATTTGAAGAAATTGTTTTGGGAACAATTTATAGAAAAGAAAGAGAAATAATTATTATAAAGGATATTAAAATAAATTCTAATATTGAATTATTTTAATAAAGGAGGAAATATTATTTTTGAATAATAATATTACCCTATATGTTTTTGGTATGATGTAATAAGTGTGATTAATTAATATGGTAAATATATTAAAACGTATTTGCTATATGTAATTAAATTGATGGAAACGATTTATTATAATAGAAAATAAACTTATTACCTATTTTCTATATATAATGTATGTACATGTGCCATACATGTAATTATTTTAGTAGATATTATATTAAGAATAATATCTTGAGACAATAAGTAAATTATTTTCTAACAATGAATATCTTTATTTGGAGAAAACATAATATTTTATGTTATGGCAAAATACATAATTCCTAATGTATTTTCAAGAAAGTTTATTAATGAAAGAAAACTAAGTTATTTAAATATATTAAATAACTTAAATTATTATTTTATCGTAGATTTTATAATAATTAATAGAGTAAATATTAATTATTCTAGTGTAAAGGTTATACATATAATTGTTCAAGGTAGCTAAATAATTTAGCATTAAAGTGCATGTGTCACACAAACCTTATATTAAAAGAATATTAAAGTGTGATGGGAGTGATAATAAGCTTAAGGTAAGCTTGTGAGATATGCCTAGTGTGGCAAAGTGGTGGAATAAATATTCATTAAATAAATTAATGAATGAATAATTAATGGAATTAATTATTATTATTATGTGAATAAATTCCTATGTGTAATTATAAGTTATATAGTAGATACATCTATATAATATGGAATGAAGTGTGACACTTCAAGAAAACTATATAATATAGGAAACTATATGATTAAGTGTAATAATAAAGTTACAATAATGGGGTGTGACACTACTCAATTAAAATATATTCGGTATTGTCAAATGTACATAGATTATATGATTGGGTGTATGTGTGACCCTATCATACCATATGGTAATAACATTAAGTTATTAGATATAAGCTTGCAAATTAGTCCATATGAGAACAATAATGGTCAATCAAGTGGTTAGGGTACATGAATAGTGGTAGTTGGTGGGAGTTAGCCACCAACTTCCCTTTTGCCCTTTGGGTAATAACCATAGGAGAATAATAGCTTGATAATGAATAGATGCAATACATTGGTGTGTAGAGTTTGTTAATTCAATTACTACATTGTTGCTAAGAAAGCATATAATAAGAAATGTAATTACACCATGAGCATGTTATAAGGTGTAATGATGAGGAAGGACCATGAATAGTAGTAGTTGGTGGAGTTAGCCACCAACTCCTCTTTGACCATTGGGTATTACCCATAGGAGGGTAATAGATTGATTATAATAGAGAACATGTAAATTAGTAATGTAATGGTATTACTTTATGAACATATTATAAGATGTAACATTGAGTATAATATTATCTTAGGAGATTATATTATTATAAACTTGTGGACTATTAAGTACTAAGTTCACATAATTATGCCTTGTGTGGCATAAATAATGAAGTTAAATCAAGGGGATTTAATGGGAAGTATTAGAAGAAAATGTATGGTTGATATTAATTATCATTATAATATTTGAGTATATTTGTGATAATAATTTTATGAAAAATGGTGGGATGATAGTACCCAACCATATTATATTTAGTCCAATTAGAATATTAGCTTAACCTATGTACATGAGGTACATGATTATATGTAGTAGTGTATATTTAAAATATGAGTATACAATAAAATAATATATCATGGATATATTATAAATAATTATTAAATTAATAAAATTTAATAATAAAGGAAACAATGTAATGTGATAATACCCGATAGAATTATATCCGGTAAGATGAGATATATATGGATGATATATGATACATTGCAATTAGAGATTTTATTTACAATTCATTCATAACCTAAGCTATATGTATGAATGTGTATATATGTATATATTATATAACCTAAGTGTATATATTATATATAGAGGTGTGTAACCAAGTGTGGAATTACATTTGCTAATTGTTATTGCTGAGTTAGATTATTTGTCTCACAATGAGTGCCCAACTTCTCTTTCACGTGAATGGCTAAGGCTAGCCTATCTCCTTCATCTCTCAACTTCCTAGCTAGCAATGAGTGTGATGATTGTGAGGGGTGTGGGATTGATGATGGATTTCACCAACTCCTTACTAACCTCTTGTTAACCTCCATGTCTTTGATCAACCCATTGGTTTGATTCAATGTGCAAGAACCAAATTTGGTCCATAAATTCTCTATAAATTGAAGCTTCATATTCACAAATTGAAGTTGCTAAATAATTGCTAAGTTGATATAGAGAATATGGTGATGAGAGTTATGTGAGAAAACTGATTTGGGAAGCAAGCTTAGTAATTCAAAGCTCCAAGAGGTATAACTCTTACTTTAAATTCTTAGTTGTGAGTTTATAAATTCATAAGAGATTTCATGAATTAGTGGAGAATTGATATGTAAGATGATGTTAACATGTTAAGTAGAGTCTAAATATATGTTATAAATACAATATGATGGCTTTCAAGCTTGTTACATGAAGTAAGAAAAGGATTAACTGAAGCTCTGTTTTAGCAGAAAAGTTTCTGGTCTGGAAACGGGGACGCGCGGCCGCGCGTCTCCCTAGTACAAATGGGGCGCGGCCGCGCCCTCTGCAGAAACTCTTGGTGATTTTGTGTTTTCTAGTTGGTTAAGTATACTAGTTAGACTCTAATAATTGCATAAAGGGGTCTGACATGTGTACTAAGATTGTCATGCACATAGTGAGTTGTATTAGTTGGTTTAACATAATTTCCTAAAAGAAAACGTAAAGTTTTGAAAATGAGACTTGACGAATTCTGTGTTCTTTGAGTCGGACTTTTGAGACATGTGTAAGTGTCTTGGTTATGTGTATCAATGGGTATGAAGGTAGTTGTTGATTAATTACCTTGGCTAATAGTAAACAATTATACCTTGTTGTAGTGGAGTTTTTAATGAAAACTTAAGGTTTTATAAATGAATTTTGGCGTATATAAGTCATGTTTATATTCTGACTTTTTAAGCATGATTATATGGTTTAGATATGCATGATATGTGAGTCGAAGGTATTGAGCATACACTAGAACACATTGTTTAAATTTAAAATGATTTCAAAAGACAAACTTAGAGTTTTTGGACATATATATAGGATGTCCACGTTCTGATCATTGAGCATGTATAGATGACTTATATATGTGTTCTAATACATGAGAATCATGACTACAAGGTACTTTGCATATACTTAGTTACCTTTGTTGACTTAAAGCGATTTTTATGAAATGTTTAGAATGTGTAAGATGATAGCATCAAACACGGAGTGAGTTACATTATGATCACACGAGCATGTATATTAGGATTCATTATGCCTATAGACATGTTGACATAAGCATCATGTGATGAAACATGGATTTCACCTATGCACGCATATTCGAGAAAATGAATTTCAAAAGCATAGACTATGTGATTAAGTATACATGTGTAGTATAAGCACGAGCATGCCTACTTAATGTGTGTGTATAATATATATCAGAATGCATGATATGTTAGGACCAAACTAAGTTTATGAAATCTAAGTTCTGGTTCTGGCAGGGAGTCGCGCGGCCGCGCCACTCCCAATCTTAATTGCCGCGCGGCCGCGCCGTGTTGCAGAGCTGCCAAGAACAGTTTGTTAACTGTCTGGTCCTAAGTTATTTTCCTTAAGGACCCTAAGGACCGAAATAGAATGGTTTCTATAGAATAAGTATGAAGGTATGATGTTGTAACATCGTGGTTATCCTAAGATAGAGTGAAACGAAACCAAGATTAGAAAACGATATACGAATTGTTATTCTATTAAGAGCATATGAAATGTATGACTGATGGATGTAAATCCATGATTATATAACTGTGTAGGACTACACGAAGTGCAGATAGCTTTAAGCAGTTAAGTCGTAGTTGTTAAACTACGAATCAGGCAAGTCTTTCAGTTCCTATTTGATATATGAATTCAATAACTGTTAGTTGAATTATATTATGCTGTGATAATGTGAACTTATATATGAATTGTATATGAGATATAAATGAGATTGAAAGTTGATCTTTGATGATATACTTGTTATGTGAAAAGTAACATGCGTAGTAAGTATAAATTGTTTATAAATGCATGAATTGAGTATAATGTTGTATGCTATGTGATGCATGAAAACTGTTAGAATTGCTAAGCTGTCGAGCTCACTCTTGCAAATAACCACTTTTGCAGGTTAAGGACTTACGATAAAGACTTTGTGCTTCTTGATTGATAAAGATAGATAGTATCACAACGAAGAATACTGATTAGATTATTACTCGAACCATGTCTAGGTTCTAGTAGTTGTACTTGATATTTGTTTACGAGGTTTAATGTTTGTCGTACTATAAAGATGTATTAGATAATACATAGAGGATATCGAGTTGAGTTGTAAATGTTTATACGATAACTCAGATAAGAAGGAATCATATTTTATAATTGATTCAAGGGTTGTAATTAATTCAAGTTATGAAATCAATAAAAGATTTTATTCAAGGAGGATTGAAAAAGTTTAAATTATTCCGCATTTTAGTAACATCGAATATGATGTAAAGACGAGATCTTGGATATGAATAGAATTTATATTCTAAATTGTAATAAGTAAAGATGTATTCTTTTAGTAATGAATAAAAGATATAATAGTTTGGCGTTAGTAGTATCGTGACTGCACCGAATCCGAGGTTTCGAAGGAACGTGGATTTGGGGGCGTCACAGGTTGGTATCAAAGCTGTAGGTTATAAACCTTAGGTAAGTGTACCTTAGACTATAACCTGAGAGAGTGAAAGATAAGATTAAAATATATCTAAATGAAGATTCAAAGAAGAATCTCGAAGTATCTAGAGAATGAGAATCAGGAGTTTCCTAACTCCGGTAATGAAAATGTTAAAATGATGTCTATAAGATGTATATGACAAAGATAATGAGAATGAACTCAGATGGAGTTTGGTTGATAATAGGGAAAGAACCCTAAGGTATAGTGATGATCACGACGTGATCAGATTGAACTGTGAAATGATAGATAGTCTGTAATGACTAAGTATGTATAGCTTGATGCTATAAGAGAATGTACTATGATAAAGTACGAGATGAACTCATGAGGAGTTGTATGTGATAAACCATAGAAAGCTCGTAATGAGCAAGTGATAGAGTAAGATATGGTTAAGTGTTGGAATTCCATTGAGGACTCATGTGATGGCTTAGTTGTACAAACTTTTGTATGGGCAGAAGTTTTGTGCTTGCACTGAGTGTGTCACATTGATAATCGTTGGAATGTGAGTGTCGCGGTATCATTATACATATGGCGAAAAGGTGATTCTTTTCTCATATTTATTTTGATAGATAGAGATTTCTAAGATATAATTAGATAATATTAAGTTTAGGTGCGAGTTCTTAAAACTCATGCCTATGACAAGTTCGTGACTCATAATCGTATGATGGGACCCCTCAGCGAATGGACGATTTTGGTCTGACTAGGATAAGTTCCTACACCCATATGATTGTGGTAAGTTCCTGAACTTCCATGGTATGGTAAGTTGGTGAACTGTACTGAGAATAGATATATTATATAAGAGTTTTGGAATAGTAAGCATTGATGGTGGTAAGAGATTGAAGCGATGGAGAAATTGGATTTTCCTAAATCCTCTAGCTACGCTAGATTTTCAATAATTATTGACTTCGTGCTAGTGTTTGCACTTCGGTTTTCTTGAGAAAACATTAGGTCAGGTAACTGAACTAATGAGTTTTAAAAAACAACACCGTTATTCGTATGTCTACGCTATTTGTTTCGGCTAAGACAAAAATAATTTGACAATCTTTCAAAATGTATTTTGACCATATGCATCATTTGATATGATGTAGAATGGTAAACGATGGAGTCATATGCAATCGAACCTAGTGTTGGTTGTGATCGAAAGATCGTCAGCCCACTATGGTATGTTGTAATATGACAAAGTCATAAAATGGCGGAATCCTCAACGTACTACTAATCTAGTATGGTATCATGACGTCATAAAAGAATTTTTGGTTTTCTTGTAAATTATAAAGAAGGTCAATTAAGTTGGCTAAATTATTTCGATTGATGTCCGAATTGTTGATGAGAGTCTAAGCTATTTGATTCGGCTAGGCGACTGTTGGAAAGAGATTAGAGAATTCAAGCATTCTTGTGTATGTATGCCAAACCAGATTGCTCTGGTGCGGATTTTGATGTTGAAAAGCTGAGGTGAACAACCCTATAAAGGGGACATGTTTTCGGGGACAATGGTTCCGAACGTAATGCATATAGTCGTTACAAAACACTACGTTGCGGCCCAACATAGTGGTACAATAGGTTGGCCACCTAGAGTACGCGTGGAGGGTGTTTTTAGTCTTTGTGATTGATAAACACTCTGGTTTGCGGTGTGAAGAATTGTGTTGAAGCATTAGTAAACCTGGAGAAAAGTTCACGGTCTTGTGACCCCTCAACATAAATTGGAATCTGAGTTATTCATACTACTTCCCGATTATTGAAAAATCGTGGAAGATTCTTATTCTTCTAAAGGATGAATGTAGTAAGTAGAATGTTCCTTAGAAAGGAGAAAGTGGTAGAATGAGATTGAGAAAGTTATAATAATAAAACTTCTGAAAAGAGAATGGATAAAATTATTCAAGAGAATATGTAATAATCGGAATAGCACCGAGTAGAAGAAGTTTCGGTGATTCCGAGGACGGAATCCTTATAAGGGGGAGAGGATGTAAGAACCTGAATTTTCAGATATTATTAAATAAGGATTTAATAAATAAAATTCTTAAACCGTGAGATGGGTTCGAATAAAAAGATATATATGTGATATGAGGTATGTGGTATTATATTACATAGGGTAATATGGACTATGTAATATGTGTTTTTGTGATTAATGAATATATTATTAATATATATTTGTTATTTATTTTAGAGACGATTCAATTGAGGTAAAGGAAGTGGATAAATTCCTATCGATATTAAATAATTTATAGAATTATTTTATCATAGTAAGTTGGTGACATTAAATATCCTTAATGTATAATCACCATATTCTTGTGTATGTGTACTAATAACTCGTATATTTATAATATAGTTTATTAATAGCACTTAAGCTATCCGTGAATAGGTTTGGATAGTGAAGCATGAGTTAGTTAAGGAATTAACTAATAAGAATAAATATTGGTTAATTTAAGTTGAGAGTTATATTATGGAATAATATAATGTGAATATTGAACCTTAATTAACTAAGGTAATATGGTACAAGGTTTAATTTACTTAAGTAAAGGAGTGAATTAATATATATGTTGAATATATGATTATAATTAGTACCTTCTATATATTACTTAGAATGGTAATATGTGTGAAAGTCTAATGTACAAATAACGTTAATAAATATATATACGTTATTAAAGAGAAATGGAAATCATTATGTCTTTAAATAAATATTTGAAGAAATTGTTTTGGGAACAATTTATAGAAAAGAAAGAGAAATAATTATTATAAAGGATATTAAAATAAATTCTAATATTGAATTATTTTAATAAAGGAGGAAATATTATTTTTGAATAATAATATTACCCTATATGTTTTTGGTATGATGTAATAAGTGTGATTAATTAATATGGTAAATATATTAAAACGTATTTGCTATATGTAATTAAATTGATGGAAACGATTTATTATAATAGAAAATAAACTTATTACCTATTTTCTATATATAATGTATGTACATGTGCCATACATGTAATTATTTTAGTAGATATTATATTAAGAATAATATCTTGAGACAATAAGTAAATTATTTTCTAACAATGAATATCTTTATTTGGAGAAAACATAATATTTTATGTTATGGCAAAATACATAATTCCTAATGTATTTTCAAGAAAGTTTATTAATGAAAGAAAACTAAGTTATTTAAATATATTAAATAACTTAAATTATTATTTTATCGTAGATTTTATAATAATTAATAGAGTAAATATTAATTATTCTAGTGTAAAGGTTATACATATAATTGTTCAAGGTAGCTAAATAATTTAGCATTAAAGTGCATGTGTCACACAAACCTTATATTAAAAGAATATTAAAGTGTGATGGGAGTGATAATAAGCTTAAGGTAAGCTTGTGAGATATGCCTAGTGTGGCAAAGTGGTGGAATAAATATTCATTAAATAAATTAATGAATGAATAATTAATGGAATTAATTATTATTATTATGTGAATAAATTCCTATGTGTAATTATAAGTTATATAGTAGATACATCTATATAATATGGAATGAAGTGTGACACTTCAAGAAAACTATATAATATAGGAAACTATATGATTAAGTGTAATAATAAAGTTACAATAATGGGGTGTGACACTACTCAATTAAAATATATTCGGTATTGTCAAATGTACATAGATTATATGATTGGGTGTATGTGTGACCCTATCATACCATATGGTAATAACATTAAGTTATTAGATATAAGCTTGCAAATTAGTCCATATGAGAACAATAATGGTCAATCAAGTGGTTAGGGTACATGAATAGTGGTAGTTGGTGGGAGTTAGCCACCAACTTCCCTTTTGCCCTTTGGGTAATAACCATAGGAGAATAATAGCTTGATAATGAATAGATGCAATACATTGGTGTGTAGAGTTTGTTAATTCAATTACTACATTGTTGCTAAGAAAGCATATAATAAGAAATGTAATTACACCATGAGCATGTTATAAGGTGTAATGATGAGGAAGGACCATGAATAGTAGTAGTTGGTGGAGTTAGCCACCAACTCCTCTTTGACCATTGGGTATTACCCATAGGAGGGTAATAGATTGATTATAATAGAGAACATGTAAATTAGTAATGTAATGGTATTACTTTATGAACATATTATAAGATGTAACATTGAGTATAATATTATCTTAGGAGATTATATTATTATAAACTTGTGGACTATTAAGTACTAAGTTCACATAATTATGCCTTGTGTGGCATAAATAATGAAGTTAAATCAAGGGGATTTAATGGGAAGTATTAGAAGAAAATGAATGGTTGATATTAATTATCATTATAATATTTGATTATATTTGTGATAATAATTTTATGGAAAATGGTGGGATGATAGTACCCAACCATATTATATTTAGTCCAATTAGAATATTAGCTTAACCTATGTACATGAGGTACATGATTATATGTAGTAGTGTATATTTAAAATATGAGTATACAATAAAATAATATATCATGGATATATTATAAATAATTATTAAATTAATAAAATTTAATAATAAAGGAAACAATGTAATGTGATAATACCCGATAGAATTATATCCGGTAAGATGAGATATATATGGATGATATATGATACATTGCAATTAGAGATTTTATTTACAATTCATTCATAACTTAAGCTATATGTATGAATGTGTATATATGTATATATTATATAACCTAAGTGTATATATTATATATAGAGGTGTGTAACCAAGTGTGGAATTACATTTGCTAATTGTTATTGCTGAGTTAGATTATTTGTCTCACAATGAGTGCCCAACTTCTCTTTCACGTGAATGGCTAAGGCTAGCCTATCTCCTTCATCTCTCAACTTCCTAGCTAGCAATGAGTGTGATGATTGTGAGGGGTGTGGGATTGATGATGGATTTCACCAACTCCTTACTAACCTCTTGTTAACCTCCATGTCTTTGATCAACCCATTGGTTTGATTCAATGTGCAAGAACCAAATTTGGTCCATAAATTCTCTATAAATTGAAGCTTCATATTCACAAATTGAAGTTGCTAAATAATTGCTAAGTTGATATAGAGAATATGGTGATGAGAGTTATGTGAGAAAACTGATTTGGGAAGCAAGCTTAGTAATTCAAAGCTCCAAGAGGTATAACTCTTACTTTAAATTCTTAGTTGTGAGTTTATAAATTCATAAGAGATTTCATGAATTAGTGGAGAATTGATATGTAAGATGATGTTAACATGTTAAGTAGAGTCTAAATATATGTTATAAATACAATATGATGGCTTTCAAGCTTGTTACATGAAGTAAGAAAAGGATTAACTGAAGCTCTGTTTTAGCAGAAAAGTTTCTGGTCTGGAAACGGGGACGCGCGGCCGCGCGTCTCCCTAGTACAAATGGGGCGCGGCCGCGCCCTCTGCAGAAACTCTTGGTGATTTTGTGTTTTCTAGTTGGTTAAGTATACTAGTTAGACTCTAATAATTGCATAAAGGGGTCTGACATGTGTACTAAGATTGTCATGCACATAGTGAGTTGTATTAGTTGGTTTAACATAATTTCCTAAAAGAAAACGTAAAGTTTTGAAAATGAGACTTGACGAATTCTGTGTTCTTTGAGTCGGACTTTTGAGACATGTGTAAGTGTCTTGGTTATGTGTATCAATGGGTATGAAGGTAGTTGTTGATTAATTACCTTGGCTAATAGTAAACAATTATACCTTGTTGTAGTGGAGTTTTTAATGAAAACTTAAGGTTTTATAAATGAATTTTGGCGTATATAAGTCATGTTTATATTCTGACTTTTTAAGCATGATTATATGGTTTAGATATGCATGATATGTGAGTCGAAGGTATTGAGCATACACTAGAACACATTGTTTAAATTTAAAATGATTTCAAAAGACAAACTTAGAGTTTTTGGACATATATATAGGATGTCCACGTTCTGATCATTGAGCATGTATAGATGACTTATATATGTGTTCTAATACATGAGAATCATGACTACAAGGTACTTTGCATATACTTAGTTACCTTTGTTGACTTAAAGCGATTTTTATGAAATGTTTAGAATGTGTAAGATGATAGCATCAAACACGGAGTGAGTTACATTATGATCACACGAGCATGTATATTAGGATTCATTATGCCTATAGACATGTTGACATAAGCATCATGTGATGAAACATGGATTTCACCTATGCACGCATATTCGAGAAAATGAATTTCAAAAGCATAGACTATGTGATTAAGTATACATGTGTAGTATAAGCACGAGCATGCCTACTTAATGTGTGTGTATAATATATATCAGAATGCATGATATGTTAGGACCAAACTAAGTTTATGAAATCTAAGTTCTGGTTCTGGCAGGGAGTCGCGCGGCCGCGCCACTCCCAATCTTAATTGCCGCGCGGCCGCGCCGTGTTGCAGAGCTGCCAAGAACAGTTTGTTAACTGTCTGGTCCTAAGTTATTTTCCTTAAGGACCCTAAGGACCGAAATAGAATGGTTTCTATAGAATAAGTATGAAGGTATGATGTTGTAACATCGTGGTTATCCTAAGATAGAGTGAAACGAAACCAAGATTAGAAAACGATATACGAATTGTTATTCTATTAAGAGCATATGAAATGTATGACTGATGGATGTAAATCCATGATTATATAACTGTGTAGGACTACACGAAGTGCAGATAGCTTTAAGCAGTTAAGTCGTAGTTGTTAAACTACGAATCAGGCAAGTCTTTCAGTTCCTATTTGATATATGAATTCAATAACTGTTAGTTGAATTATATTATGCTGTGATAATGTGAACTTATATATGAATTGTATATGAGATATAAATGAGATTGAAAGTTGATCTTTGATGATATACTTGTTATGTGAAAAGTAACATGCGTAGTAAGTATAAATTGTTTATAAATGCATGAATTGAGTATAATGTTGTATGCTATGTGATGCATGAAAACTGTTAGAATTGCTAAGCTGTCGAGCTCACTCTTGCAAATAACCACTTTTGCAGGTTAAGGACTTACGATAAAGACTTTGTGCTTCTTGATTGATAAAGATAGATAGTATCACAACGAAGAATACTGATTAGATTATTACTCGAACCATGTCTAGGTTCTAGTAGTTGTACTTGATATTTGTTTACGAGGTTTAATGCTTGTCGTACTATAAAGATGTATTAGATAATACATAGAGGATATCGAGTTGAGTTGTAAATGTTTATACGATAACTCAGATAAGAAGGAATCATATTTTATAATTGATTCAAGGGTTGTAATTGATTCAAGTTATGAAATCAATAAAAGATTTTATTCAAGGAGGATTGAAAAAGTTTAAATTATTCCGCATTTTAGTAACATCGAATATGATGTAAAGACGAGATCTTGGATATGAATAGAATTTATATTCTAAATTGTAATAAGTAAAGATGTATTCTTTTAGTAATGAATAAAAGATATAATAGTTTGGCGTTAGTAGTATCGTGACTGCACCGAATCCGAGGTTTCGAAGGAACGTGGATTTGGGGGCGTCACATGGAGTATGAACCGTTATAGTTTGATAAAGACTTAACATATGAAGAGGTTTCTGTTCAGATAGTTGACAGGAAAGAGCAAGTGCTTAGAAATAAAGTGATTACTTCTGTTAAGGTGATCTGGAGGAACCATAATGCCGAAGAAGCTACGTGGGAACTCGAGGATGTTATGATGAAAACCTATCCCCAATTATTTGATTAATTTCTTGCATAACGATTCTGGGGACAGAATCTTTTTAAGGGGGGGAGAATGAGATGAAAGAGTTTTTTTTAAGTTATGATTCTAGGGACAGAATCCTTTTAAGGAAGATTGTAAAAACGAGAATTTTGTATATTTATTGAATTAAATAAATATTTTAATTAATTTATTTATTGAGTTAAATAAATAATTGATGTGATTATGTGGTGGAGTGATTTAATTAAGTAAAATATATTAATTAAATGGATGTTTAATATTTAATGGATGTGCAAGTAATTTTGTGGTGTAGTTCTAATTTAATTGAAATAATTAAATTAGATAAATACTATGTGGTATTTGGTAATAAGGATTTAATGATTCCTAATTTAATTTAAATAATTAAACTAGAGATTTACTAATTTGTTTCATAGAATTATGATTAATAAATAAATTATAATTGTGTAGCAATTTAATTTATGTGGCATTTTATTTATTGATGTTAGCTTTAATTTAATTAAGTTGGGATGTTGTGGTTTAATTAAATAAAGTGTGACATTAGAAACTATGTAGTCAAATGAGTTATTAAAATAAATTAAAAGGGTTTTAATTCTATTTTAGCAAACAAGGCCCTTAAGTCTATTTTAAATTAGTTTTACCAAACAAGGCCTTAGTCCTAAAAATCTATTTTAGAAATAAAGGGTTTTTGCCAAACAAGCCTTATGGCTTTTAATTTTTAAAAATATGTAACTGATATATATATATATATATATATATATATATATTTAATAGAGCAATAATATATTTGTCAGTTATATTTTTATTCTTATTTCATCTATATTATAAGTTTATAATATTACGTTAAGTTAGCATCGAAGAACGGAGTAGAATATCAGAGAGAAAAGAGAGAAGAAAGAAAAGAAAGAAAGAAGAAACTCTGTGAAAAGAAAGAGGAATCATCATCATCTTCTTCTAAAACTAAAGCTAAGCTAAGGTAATCATCTAACATTAAGGTTATGAATTATTGTTCTTCATGTTTTTATTTCTCTGTAATTGAAGTTTCATGAGAATTTGTGTAATATGGTTTATATGTGTTAAATTGTATGTACAAACTATTATATGTGTTTTGTGTGAGTAATTAAACTATTTAATTCATGTATATATGATGAACATGAAGAAATCATGTTCATAGCAATTTACAGTGAACTATTTTGAAAAAAAATGGTTTCTTTAATATCAAAATTGGTGTTTGATTATGCTATGTTATATAAATTGATCGTAGATTATAATAATATGTTAAGAAACGAAATTAACATAAAGTAAATTATGTGATTTGGTTTAAAAACAAAATCACAGTGTTTATTTTCTTCAAGAAAACTTAACAATGGTGTTTTCTTCAAAATGACAAAATTAAAGATTTTTGATCATGTGTTGTGATGTTTATATGTGTTAAAACATGTTAGAAGCATAAGGTTATGTTTTTATAAAGCTTTATATGCATTATATATACTAATTTTTGAGTTTGGTGCGAGAAAATAAGCCAAATTGGCTTTTTCCAGACAATTCACGAGGCTGTCTGCGTCTGCCTGCGACGTAGCGCCGCAGCGCCAGTTCGGTGAGTAAATTGGGCGCTGCAGCGCCACTACAGAGTCAGGTGACGTGGCATGGCACTGTAGCGCCAGCTCTGAGTGTAACTGGAGCGCTACAGCGCCAGGCCTGCAGAGTCGCTGATGACAAGGCGGCGCGGCAGCGCCGGCTACAGTTCATTATGTGGCGCTGCAGCGCCATGAGTGCAGTTTAGCTAGAAAATTATACTTAAATATATAACTTTATGAGAATGATAATGTAATAAATATAAAAGCATGTTAATAAAATTATATACTAATTGAATAGTATTAAATCATATTTTTAAATATAAAATATATAATTTTAAATTATAATTTGATGAAGGTGAATGTATGATGTAATATTATAAGTTAATTATAACTTGATTAATTATTTAGTTTGATGTGAATGTGTGGGTTGATCATGTTAGGTAATAACTAGTGCTTTAACCTAATAACTAAAGAATGATGAGTTAATCTAGATGGGTTAATTAAGAATGTGAATTAGCTATATGGTAACTAATTTATGTTACTATTGTTAATTACATGTACGTAGGATAATTGTGGAACGAGTTGTTAATAGCTAGCTTACGCACGAGGCAAGTTGTTCTATCCTTTCTTGTTACGTTATGCAAGTTATTTTATTCTTTATTATTACCAAATGAGCAAGTACTCTAATTTGCATGTTGAGAAAATATCTTTGAAAGTACAATAATAATCTAGAAGGGGGGGTTGAGTAGATTATTACCATTTAAAAACTATCTTTGGCCTTTTTGAATTTTAGTGAATTAATTTTATCAAATTATTAGACAATTTAAAATTCAATCACACAAAGCACATATATTTATCTGGTTCACAACATACAGCCCGGGTATGTTGCTACGTCCAGTCTCAAGCTCCTCTCCAGGACGTAAGATACTATTACTTTTCTATAATAAATACTCCTTCAATAGGCGGAGAAGCCTGTACAAAGTTTTAAAATTAACTTACAACTATCCTCAACTAACTATCTTGGACAGCGAACTCCCAGCTCCTTCCTCAAGCTTAGTTGAATCTTCTTTTGAGCTTAGTATTATTTTATACTTTGGTCTTGAAACAACAATCTCTTCCTCACCTCACAAGTACACTAGAGACCCAACTCCCAGCTGACCTCTCTAAAACTCTGGTCTTGGTCAAAGAATTCTTGTCTTTCTCACAAATATAAAATAAATAACTCACCTCATTTTCCTTTTACAAAAGTTTGTTTGAATATTTGCTTCTTTAAAATAAGCAGATATAATTGTAGCACAAATACTTCTCAGATAAGCAGATATTGAATTTTAAGTGTATGATAAAAGTTTAAAGACTTTTATGTGATGTGCTTATTGTGAAAGCAGATATAATATTTAAGCACTTGTAATAAAGATCTTTTTCTTTAAAGAATATTTTTCAGTAGATTAAGAAAAAGATTTTTTCTTTATAAAGAGTGTGTTTCTTTGTTGTTGAATAAATATAACTTTGAATTAAACAACTACACACACACTTATATAATGCAGCAATAATTCATGAGCAATTATATGAGCAGTATATTTGATGACAGTTTATCAAGTATGACAATATGATTCACTTTAGATAATACTTGAACAAACTCGTTCTACCCACTTATATATATATATATATATATATATATATATTATACTTGATCTACGTTGCGAATAATTTGGCCACTTGGGATTTTAAAGACCGTCCAGAGTATTTCAAGTGAAATATCCGAATTTGCTTAACGCATTTCGGTGCCCAAGTACTGACTAAATTTTTCGATTCACAACTTCATAATCGGATATAGAATATTTATATCGATTATTTATATCAATAAAGGGCCACTTGGGACTTTAAAGACCGTCCAGAGTATTTCAAAAAAATATCATCTGAATTTGCTTAACGCGTTTCGGTGTCCAAGTACTGACTCTTTACTAGATATGATAGATCATATATAAGATATATATAAAAATATTTATCACAGGTTATATCTGATTATCTAAATCTATATATTGATTATACCAGTAAAGGGCCACTTGGGATTTTAAAAACCGTTCAGAGTATTTCAAAGTGAAATATCCGAATTTGCTTAATGCGTTTCGGTGTTCAAGTACTGACTCTTTACTAATATGGATATATAGATATATGAATATGTATGACAATTTATCACATATATATATATATATGAATGAGCAAGTATGAGATGATATAAACAATTATAATTTTGACAACTTATCTCAAATACTTGGACCAAATTTTTCTCTTCCAAATGAAATTATAACTTTGATTGAGCGAAGAGAGTAAAAGCTTGTTTGTATAATCTGTAGGTAAGGAGATTAAGCTTTTCGGTCTGTAAAATTGGTAAATTGAAATGAATAGAAAAGCCTCCTATTTATAGAAAATTTAAGGTTCGGCAAAACCGTAATTTTTGAAAATTATTTTTGAATTGGAAGGTCCGGATTGCATGATGAAAAATGAGAGGCTCGGATCACATGATATATAGCCGGTTTTGCAATTTTGAAATGGCCCAACACATATGAGTCATAACATGCTTTGTGCCCAACATTTGAATAAATGGCATAAGCCTTTGTTTTTCTAGAAATTTGTTCTTTGCAGCAAACTTAGACTTTCGGCACAAACATCCATACAAGCACATTCAATCCGTAAGGCATAAGCCTTAGTAATTTGGTCATACATGTCAGCAAACAAACATTCTCGGCATACCCACGTATGCCCACACAATTTCGTTAGTCACACACATACACACACCTCCATACACACGGTTTTATACTATGCACACACACATGGCACACACCATGCACACACACACATGGATATATATATATATATATATATATATATATATATATATATATTAAAATAGTTTAGTATATATATATATATATATATATATATATATATTTGGAAATAATTTTTGCACATAAAAGAATTTTTAAAAATCATTTAAAAATAGGAATCTCCTTGACTTAGCAAATGTTGCTATATGAACTCATTTTATTAACACTTGATATCAATTTATCAAGGTTATAAAATAAATTCAAATAAAGTAAGAAAATAAATATTTTTGGTCAAAATATAAAAGGTAATTAATAAAACATTTTTAACACTAAATCCTATGGAGAGGATTCTACCATTTTTGACCTTTAATCCTAATTTGTTATCATCAAAATTAAATACCCAGTTTTGGAGACCTATCAATCTCCCCCTTTTTGATGATGACAACAAGTAAAAATATTTATTTTTCAGAACTCCCCCTTAATTCATGAAGCTCCCCCCTGAGATCATGAATCGGGTTTTAAAAGATTTTTTTAAATTTTAAAAAACTATCAGACGGACATTCGTAATTATAACCATCCAGTCAGTTTGTATAATAACTGTATCTAACATGCAAACCATCCATTCATACAAACCATCCATCCTGTCAGTTATACAGTTATAACAATTAATAACAGTTCCTGTCAATCTTATGCATCATTCAGACCATAGCAGTTTTATAGCAGTTCACATCTAACAGATCCATGTCTGCTTTCATATCAGATTATTACATAATAATAATCTGATACTTTCCTTTTTTTGATATTTTTCTTTTTATATCAGATTATCAGTTCAGATCCATGTCTGCTCAAATAGCAGAATTATTACTTAATAATAATATGATATTTTTCTTTTTCTGATATTTTTCTTCTCCCCCTTTGTCATTAACAAAAATGGAGGGGCAGGAGGAAAATTCCAAAACCTGCAGAAACTGTTAGTTTCAGAGTTTTTCCTACAAGTTAGTATAACAGTTAAACATATAGTAATCATTCTAATTATTAGTTAGTGTTAAGTATTATTACAGTAATCCAAAAATAGTTAGTAGGTTAGTTTACATCCCCGTTCAGATTTTATCAAAATTGAGTGGAGAAAAATTCATACCCAGATTTGACAGAGGCAGATCAGGTAGGCTCTGACTAGTATGATCTGGCTCGAATGAGCTTGTGGTGGCAGTGAAGTTGTATGGGGGGATTGTCACTTTGTGGTGTTCCATTAGCATAGTCACCATATCATGCAAGTGTTGCACAGAGGTTTGTAAAGCCTCTAATTGACTCAAAATCTGAGACTGGTTCTTTAATGATAACTGATTCATGCTTAGCACAGCTATTCACAAATTGAAGCAGCTTTCAATTTGTTCCACATTATAGCACAGGTGTATTAGTAAGAGAAGAACAATATTCACATACATACCAGAAATCTCAGACTTCCACAACTCAGGTATATGTATAAATAAATATAGTACACAGCAGTCATTACACACATGTATATTCATACGAAAACATTTGTGAAATTATAGGGTTTAAAAAGTAAAAAATAACCATAAATAATTTTTTGAGAAAAAAAATTAGGGTTAAAAAAAATGTAAACATAAATTTTGACAGAAAAATTTTCGAGAGAAAAAAATTAGGGTTTAAACACATAGAAAAGATTTAGTATTTTAAACACACGTATAGTTAAAAAAAATTCTACTAATAATAAACCCCCTTCTTTTTTTGAAATTTTTGTAACATATATATATATATATATATATATACACGAATTTTTAGGGTTTTTAAAAAAATAAAAATAAGCAGAAAGAGAACACATTTATATTAAGTGTTTCGAAATAAAAGATATATATAATTTTTTTTAAAAAAAATGCACAGATGAAGAAAAATTTGTTTACAAAACTTTTAACAGAAATTAGGGTTGTAAGAACACACAAAACGTTTGAAACACATTATATATAAAATTTGTTAAGAAATTTTGTCGAAAAATATATTTTGTATAGATCTAGTTTTTTTTTTTTAAAAAAAAAAATTCAGAGATGACGAATAGAAGAAGAAGAGGAAGACAGAAGAGAACAACAAAAAAGAACACACAAAAATATTTAGATCTAGGGTTTTGAAAATTTTTATATATAAATTAAAAAAAATATCGAAAACTAGAAAGTTCCTTATAATTAAAAAATATACAAAAATTTAAACATTCAAAACATATATACATATGTTTTTTAAAAAAAATAGTTTCACGAAAAGAAAAAATAGAACCGACTCCATAAACAATCAACCTAATAGAAAGATTAAGAATACTCAGAAGAAGAAAAACACGAAAACTCACATATATTTATTGATTTGGGCCGAGAAGGTTAGGGTTTGTGAAAACTAGGGTTTGAAGGTAAAGAGAGACGAGAGCGTCTGATTTTAAAGAGAGAAAGAGAGGACAGAGAGAACAGGTGGAAGAGAGAGAGAGAGAGTAAAAATGAATTAGGGTTTTTATTTTTAGTTTTTATATTTAGCATAATTGACTTGATCGTGTGGCCATAATCATACCTTGGATTTGATCAACGGTCACAAAGAGACGCGCTAATTAACCGGATCGGACGACTTAGATTGGTTTGTGGTTTTTTTGTATTGATCGGACGGTTGATGAACATGATTCGTGTGCCAAGGCTTGCTCGCTTTTGATTGGTTGGATTGAATGGACGCGAATTTTGTTTATAGTTGACTGTTGGATTGCTTTCTTTGATCAGCGGCTTAGATTAAATCTGATATATATTCATATAATAAATGTTATAAATTGTAATAATTGATATAATTAATAATAAAAATAAAAAAATATATTAAAATCTATAAATTAATAATTTTCATTTTTATGAAAAAAAATTAAAATAATATATATATATATATATATATATATATATATATATTAAATTTAGAGAGTATAAATATGAAACTTCAATACATATTTAAATATTTTAACATACATAAATAGATACATTATATACTTTTATATGTATAATTATAAGTTTATATATATAAAATAGAGAAAAATTATAAACTAATAATATTGGTAAAAATTATATTAATATATATATAATTAAAAAGATATATACTTAAATTTATAATATAAGTGTATTAACATATAACAAAAACAAATATGTATAATTATGAGTATATACACATATATTAATAGAAAGTGTTAAATTAGTAATTTTGTTAATATGAAACTTATATTTATATATTACTAGAAACAACCAAAAAAATAGATTTTAAATAACAAGAATTTAATATTTTATGAAATAATATCTAACATTCCCAAGTCTAAATGTAATTTACAAAATCTATCAGAACTGAGTGGTTTAGTAAATATGTTAGCAATATTTAATTCTGTGTCAATATGTTCTAGTTTAATAATGCCATTGTTCACATGATCATGTAGGAAATGGTGTCTAACATCAATGTGTTTTGATCTAGCATGTAAAACAGTATTCTTACTTAAGTTGATAGTGTTTGTATTATCACATAATATTGACACACAGTTAAATTTTGTATTGTAATCGACAAGGGTCTGTTTCATCCACAATATCTGTGCACAACATCGTGCAGCAGCTATATATTCAGCTTCGGTGGTTGAAATAGATACCGAATTTTGTTTATTAGAAAACCAAGAGACTAGACATCCACCTAAGAACTGACACGTGCCACTTGTGCATTTTCGATCAACATGATGACTGGCATAGTCAGAGTCAGAGAAACACACGAGGTCAAATGGTTGACCTTTAGGATACCATAGACCTAAGTCTATAGTTCCTTTAAGGTATCAAAATATTCTTTTTACTGCAACCAAGTGAGATTCTTTAGGATTTGCTTGGAATCTGGCACATTTACAGACACTAAACATAATATCAGGTCTACTAGCTGTGATGTAAAGAAGACTACAAATCATTCCTCGATATTTCTTTGTGTCAACACGTTTTTCATTTTCATCAGCAATTAGTTTATCAGTAGTTGACATAGGAGTGTTAAGAGGTTTTACAGACTCTAAACCAAATTTTTTAATCATTTCTTTGCAATATTTGGATTGAGAGATGTGAATACCTTTTTCTCCTTGCTTGATTTGTAGTCCTAGGAAGAAATTCAATTCTCCCATCATGCTCATTTCGAATTCCTTACTCATGCTTTCAGAAAAATCATTGCACAAATTTATGTTAGTAGATCCAAAAATGATGTCGTCAACATTTATTTATAAAATAAGAATATCATCATTTTTATATTTTGTAAAAAGAGTAGTATCTACTGTGCCTCTTTTATAACCATTTTCTAATAAAAACTTACTAAGTCTTTCATACCATGCCCTGGGAGCTTGTTTTAGACCGTATAATTTTTGTGTAGTTTATACACATAATCAGGATGCTCAAAGTTTTCAAAACTAGGGGGTTGTTTAACAAAGACTTCTTCTTCAATAATACCATTTAGAAAAGCAGATTTCACATCCATTTGAAATAATTTAAAATCTTTATGGCATGCAAACGCTAATAACATACGTATAGACTCAATTCTAGCAACAAGAGCATATGTTTCATCATAGTCAATTCCTTCAAGTTGATTATAGCCTTGTGTGACTAATTGTGCCTTATTACATATAATAGTTCTATTTTCATCTAATTTGTTACGAAACACCCATCGAGTACCAATAATGGAGGTCTCTTCGAGAGTTAGAACTAATTCCCAGACTTTGTTTCTTGTGAACTGTTCAAGTTCTTCTTGCATGGTTGTTATCCAATCTTCATCAATCAAAGCATCTTTTATATTTTTAGGCTCAATTTGTGACAGATAGGATAAATGGCTGGCCATATTTTGTGCTTGTGATCTTGTAAGAATCCCTTTATCAATATCACCAATGACATTCTCTATTAGATGATTTCTTATAGCATGTGATTCCTTGGGCAAGTCATTTAGATGGGAATTAGGATTTTCAAGAGGATTATATTCACAGAAGGAGAAATATCATTAATTTTTAGTTCTTCCATATTTATGAGAATATCTTCAATAACTGTATCATTTTCTACCAGTTCTTTATATTTTGGAGGAGGTTTAGATTCATCAAAAGTCATGTTCATTGACTCTTCCACGACTAGAGTTCTTTTATTAAAGACTCTATATGCTTTACTGTTTAGTGAATATCCCAAAAATATTCCTTCATCGAATTTGGGATCAAATTTTACTAAATATTGTTTAGTATTTAGAATAAAGCATTTACTCCCAAAGACACGAATGTAGTTTATTTTTGGAGTTCTTTGATAAAAGAGTTCATAGGGAGTTTTGAAAAGAATTGGTCTCAGCAAGCCACGATTCAAAATATAACAAGAAGTTGCAATTGCTTCGGCCCAAAAATATTTAGGAAGTCGATATTCATTCAGCATAGTATTGGCCATTTCTTGTCAACCACACCGTTTGATTGAGGTGTGTAAGGTGCAGAAAAGTTATGACTTATACAGTGCTCATCACAGAACATTATGAAATCAGAATTGTCAAATTCTCTTTCGTGATCAGACCGAATATAATAATAGAGCTTCCCTGTTGATTCTGAATTTTCTTACATAGAGCGAAAAAGGAGTTTATCGCTTTATTTTTGAACTTTAGAAAATTAACCCAAGTGAATCTTGAATAATCATCAACTAGGACCAAAATATAGACAGCACCACCCATACTATGTTTAGGGATAGGTCCAAATAAGTCCATATGCAAGAGTTTAAGTGGTCGAGAGGTTGAAACTGTGAGTTTAGGTTTATGAGATGCATGATATTGTTTTCCTAATTCACAGGCTTCGCAAATATGGTCTTTAAGAAATTTAAGTTTAGGAAGGGCACGAACATGTTCTTTAGAAGATATGTTATTAATCAATTTCATGTTAATGTGTCCTAATCTACGATGCCAAAGCCAAGGGTTGTCATTTGCAGACACAAGACACACATTATCCATGTGTGAGTATGCATCTAAATCACACGTGTACACATTTTGACTTCTAGGAAAAAGTAAGATTAATTTTCCAGTTTGGTCAAAAATTGAACAGTTATGAGGACTGAATGTTATTTTAAAACCACTATCACGTAGTTGACTGATGGATAGAAGATTATACTTGAGTCCAGTGACCAATTGAATATTGAGATTGTTATGTGTTTACTGTACACAATTCTCATTCCAACCACTTTACCTTTGTTGCTATCTCTGAATGTTACCTCGTTACAGTCTGTAGCTTGTAGATTGCTCAATTTAGTTTTGTCGCCTGTCATGTGTCTTGAACAACCGCTATCAAGGTACCATTTATTTTTACTAGAATCAGCTGTGAAACATACCTGTAACATATATTAAATTCACAAACTGGTACCCTTTTATGAGAAGGGTCCTTTGGGTAAGTTTTCCAATTTGTATAAGGATTGTTCGTGTTTTCCTTTACAAAATTTGGTAAAGGATAATAATCACTCTTAGGCACACAAGTTTTATGAGTAGCAAATTTATAATATGCATGATTAATTCTTTTGAATGAAGGATTTTGATGAGAGTTTCTAGATGGTCTTTTATGATAAAAAATTCTCTTTTTGTGATAATAGGTGCAGTGTAACTTCTTTTTGATACCCAAATCATTTTTCCTGAATAATTTCCATTCTTGGCATTACATGAGTAAATTGAATGACCATTTCTATTACAGTAAGAGCATTTATCAAAAGAAGATGCATGATCTTTTTCTTTACTTTTAATATGATAGAGTTTCTTATGTTTTATATTACTGGATTTTTCTGTATATCCTAATCCTTCTTTATTAAAACTACATCTTTGTTGACCGAGCATAACGTCAAGATTTTCTTTTTCTTTTGTAAACTTAATAACTGTAGAGTTTAAGTCATCTCGTTCTAGAGTTAACATTTTAATTTGATTCATTAGAATAGATTCTTCATTTTGTTGTTCTAATGCATTTCCCTTTTTACTTACTTCTTGTTTTTGAACATCTTTTATAATTTCAATGAGAGCTAAATTTTTAGTTTTAAGATTTTCAATAGAAGTAGCAAGTGTAGAATTTTTCTTTTCAAGATTTTCATTTGTTTTTCTTAACTTTTCTAGTTCTTCTTTTATTACAAGATTTTCTGAAGAGTTATTTTCTAATTTCTCATTTTCATATTTTAAGACTTCATTATCCATGATTAAATTAAAATTTTCTATTTCAAGATTTCTATTTGCTTCAATTAATTTTTGAAATGATGCTTTTAATTTAATAAACTCTTCTTTTATAATTTCATTATCATTATAATGATGTTTCGAATTTACCTCAGATTTTGGTGATGAGTCATGGTCCGCCATAAAATATAGATTTGTTGTTTCTTCGGTTGGCTCAGTAGATTCTTCTTCATCACTTAGATCCCAGCCTTCTTCAGCTACTAGAACATTGTTGTTGACTAGTTCTGGACAATCCTTCTTGAAGTGTCCTGACTGGTTGCATTCAAAATAGTTATTTGAATTTTTATTTGTGCCCGCATTTCTAAAGTTGTTGGTAGCTTTGAAATTCCCTCCTGGAACTTTTGGCTTGAAGGCTTGCTTGTTTCAAAAATTATTGAAGTTGTTATTTATTTTCGTAAAGCCTTTGTCATATCTCTTTGCTTTGCTTTGAATTACTCTTCTGAGTTGTCTTGATAATAATGCAACTTCATTATTATCTAGACTCAAGAGTTCGTCAATTAGCTCATCATCATCTCTTACTTGATCAATAAGTAAGGCTTTGAAAGCGATTCCTTTCCTTTTGAGGTATGTGTCTGATCCTGCCTTTTCGACTAGCATGTCGACTTCATAGGCACGAAGATTTTCAATGAGGCTATCAAGAGGATAAGCAGTTAGATCCTGCATTTCCTTGATGGCTGTAACCTTCATTTTCCATACAGATGGAAGGGCTTTGAGAATCCTTCTGTTCTTCTCATTTGTTGTGTAGGCTTTTCCCTGTTGTTCTAGCTCATCAATGATTCTGGAAAAACGAGTTTCCATATCAATGATCTTTTCACCTTCTTCTAGCTTGAAGTTTTCATACTCTTGGATTAGAGCATCTTTTCTGGTTTCTTTGATATGACTGGTTCCTTCATAGGTTACAATCAATTTTTCCAAGATTTCTTTTGCATTCTTGTAGTTGCTAACTCTTTTGTATTTTTTTTCTATAAGAGCACTTGTTAGCACTTGTTCAGCTTTGGAGGCGATATTTATAATCTCCTCATCCTCGGAGGTGAATTCCCCAGCATCTTTTTCAACGAGCTTTTCATTTTTGATTTTTGTGGGAATATTTACACCAAGTTCAATTGCTAGCCACAGTTTGATTCCTTGTGACTTGGCGTAGATTTTGAACCTATTTTTCAAGGTAGCAAAGTTTGTGCCATCAAACAGTGGAGGTCTGGACATTGATAGTCCTTCTCCACAACCGGTAGCATTTGTGTAGGCCATAGATGGATCTACTCTTAGGTATGTCTGCAATTATTTAACAAACAAGTTAAAGAGCACCGCTCTGATACCAACTGAAAGTACAATAATAATCTAGAAGGGGGGGGTTGAAAAGATTATTACCATTTAAAAATTATCTTTGGCTTTTTTGAATTTTAGTGAATTAATTTTATCAAATTATTAGACAGTTTAAAATTCAATAACACAATGCACATATATTTATCTAGTTCACAACATACAGCCCGGGTATGTGGCTACGTCCAGTCTCAAGCTCCTCTCCAGGACTTGAGATCCAATTACTTCCCTGTAATAAATACTCCTTCAATAGGCGGAGAAGCCTGTACAAAGTTTTAAAATTAACTTACAACTATCCTCAACTAACTATCTTGGACAGCGAACTCCCAGCTCCTTCCTCAAGCTTAGTTGAATCTTCTTTTGAGCTTAGTATTATTTTATACTTTGGTCTTGAAACAACAATCTCTTCCTCACCTCACAAGTACACTAGAGACCCAACTCCCAGCTGACCTCTCTAAGACTCTGGTCTTGGTCAAAGAATTCTTGTCTTTCTCACAAATATAAAATAAATAACTCACCTCATTTTCCATTTACAAAAGTTTGTTTGAATATTTGCTTCTTTACAATAAGCAGATATAATTGTAGCACAAATACTTCTCAGATAAGCAGATATAGAATTTTAAGTGTATGATAAAAGTTTAAAGACTTTTATGTGATGTGCTTATTGTGAAAGCAGATATAATATTTAAGCACTTGTAATAAAGATCTTTTTCTTTAAAGAATATTTTTCAGTAGATTAAGAAAAAGATTTTTTCTTTATAAAGAGTGTGTTTCTTTGTTGTTGAATAAATATAACTTTGAATTAAACAACTACACACACACTTATATAATGCAGCAATAATTCATGAGCAATTATATGAGCAGTATATTTGATGACAGTTTATCAAGTATGACAATATGATTCACTTTAGATAATACTTGAACAAACTCGTTCTACCCACTTATATATATTATATTATACTTGATCTACGTTGCGAATAATTTGGCCACTTGGGATTTTAAAGACCGTCCAGAGTATTTCAAGTGAAATATCCGAATTTGCTTAACGCATTTCGGTGCCCAAGTACTGACTAAATTTTTCGATTCATAACTTTATAATCGGATATAGAATATTTATATCGATTATTTATATCAATAAAGGGCCACTTGGGATTTTAAAGACCGTCCAGAGTATTTCAAAAAAATATCATCTGAATTTGCTTAACGCGTTTCAGTGTCCAAGTACCGACTCTTTACTAGATATGATAGATCATATATAAGATATATATAAAAATATTTATCACAGGTTATATCTGATTATCTAAATCTATATATTGATTATACCAGTAAAGGGCCACTTGGGATTTTAAAAACCATTCAGAGTATTTCAAAGTGAAATATCCGAATTTGCTTAATGCGTTTCGGTGTCCAAGTACTGACTCTTTACTAATATGGATATATAGATATATGAATATGTATGACAATTTATCACAGATATATATATATATATATATATATGAATGAGCAAGTATGAGATGATATGAACAATTATAATTTTGACAACTTATCTCAAATACTTGGACCACATTTTTCTCTTCTAAAAGAAATTATAACTTTGATTGAGCGAAGAGAGTAAAAGCTTGTTTGTATAATCTATAGGCAAGGAGAGTAACCTTTTCGATTTGTAAAATTGGTAAATTGAAATGAATAGAAAAGCCTCCTATGTATAAAAATTTTAAGGTTCGAGCAAAATCGTAATATTTGAAAATCATTTTTGAATTGGAAGGTCCGGATTGCATGACGAAAAATGAGATATAACCGGTTATGCAATTTTGAAATGGCCCAACACATATGAGTCATAGCATGCTTTGTGCCCAACATTTGAATAAATGGCATAAGCCTTTGTTTTTCTAGAAATTTGTTCTTTGCAGCAAACTTAGACTTTCGGCACAAACATCCATAATAGCACATTCAATCCTTAAGGCATAAGCCTTTGTAATTTGGTCATACATGTCAACAAACAAACATTCTCGGCATACCCACATATGCCCACACAATTTCGTTAGGCACACACATGCACACACCTCCACGCACACAGGATTTTATACCATGCACACACACATGGCACACACCATGCACACACACCGGGATATATATATATATATATATATATATATATTATATTTTAAAATAATTTAGTATATATATATATATGTATTTGGAAATAATTTTTTCCCATAAAAGAATTTTGAAAAATCATTTAAAAATAAAAATCTCCTTGCCTTAGGAAATGTTGCTATATGAACTCATTTTATTAACACTTGATATCAATTTATCAAGGTCATAAAATAAATTCAAATAAGGTAAGAAAATAAATACTTTTGGTCAAAATAGAAAAGGTAATTAACAAAACATTTTTAACACTAAATCCTATGGAGAGGATTCTACCCTTTTTGACCTTTAATCCTAATTTGTTATCATCAAAATTAAATACCCAATTTTGGAAACCTATCAATCTTCCCCTTTTTGATGATGACAACAAGTAAAAATATTTATTTTTCAGAACTCCCCCTTAATTCATGAAGCTCCTCCTGAGATCATGAATCGGGTTTTAAAAGATTTTTTTAAATTTTGAAAAACTATCAGACGGACATTCATAGTTATAACCATCCAGGCAGTTTGTATAATAATTGTATCTAACATGCAAACCATCCATTCATACAAATCATCCATCCTGTCATTTATACAGTTATAACAGTTAATAACAGTTCATGTCAATCTCATGCATCATTCAGACCATAGCAGTTTTATAGCAGTTCACATCTAACAGATCCATGTCTGCTTTCATATCAAATTATTATTTAATAATAATTTGATACTTTCCTTTTTCTAATATTTTTCTTTTCATATCAGATTATCAGTTCATATCAGTTCAGATCCATGTCTGTCAAATATCAGAATTATTACTTAATAATAATCTGATATTTTTCTTTTTCTAATATTTTTCTTCTCCCCCTTTGTAATTAACAAAAATGGAGGGGCAGGAGGAAAATACCAAAGCCTGCAAAAATTGTTAGTTTCAGAGTTTTTCCTGCAAGTTAGTATAACAGTTAAACATATAGTAATCATTCTAATTATCAGTTAGTGTTAAGTATTATTACAGTAATCCAAACATAGTTAGTAGGTTAGTTTACATTCTCCTTCAGATTTTATCAAAATTGAGTGGAGAAAAATTCATACCCAGATTTGACAGAGGCAGATCAGGTAGGGTCTGACCAGTATGATCTGGCTCGAATGAGCTTGTGGTGGCAGTGAAGTTGTATGGGTGGATTGTCACTTTGTGGAGTTCCATCAGTATAGTCACCATATCATGCAAGTGTTGCACAGAGGTTTGTAAAGCCTCTAATTGACTCAAAATCTGAGACTAGTTCTTCAATGATAACTGATTCATGCTTAGCACAGCTATTCACAAATTGAAGCAGCTTTCAATTCGTTCCACATTATAGCACATGTGACACCCCCAAATTCGGGTACTTCGTTTCCACATGATTTGGTGTTCACTTTCTAATATAACATACATCTACCCAATGAATAAAGCAAAGTAACTACAACTTAAATTAAAATAAATAAATCTCCTTTACAACAAGGGTTACAACCTTTGTAAAATAAATCCCGGGTTACTCTAACCCTGACATGAATATAATAAAGTGCAAAAATAAAAGCATAGCATTCAAGTCTTATTACAATCACTCTCAATTAAATAAAACAAGTCTTCACTTGCTTTGCTTTCCCTTGCCCTTACTCGTAGACAGAGCATTAGCGTTATCAACCTTAACTGAATTTGTTATTTAATGCAAGAGTGAGGAAACCACAGCTCACTGGAGTTTAACAATAATATAGACATGAAAGGATATCTTTAAAAAGAATCTGAACAACTTAGCTTGCTTCAATAATAAAGAATTGAATAATAATTCTCTATCAACATTAAAATTTGAATATAAATTTATCTGAGGGTCATAAGACCTTTGAACTCTTGTCCTAGGTTATAAATATTTCTATTTAAACCTTTAACAGTCAATAAGACTATGGACCTTAACTCGTACTTAGGGGGATCAGCCCTTTGTACCATGTATTATGCTCAAATATCTTAACGCTATGCGTAGTAACCTCCACTAATAATTAGGGTTGTTCAACTAAGTAATTTGAATTCAAGTCCGCACCAAAGAAAGTTTGGTTTGGATAAGCTTACAAGGGTAATTTAGAATTCACGTTCATCAACTAAGGATTAGTTGAATCGACTTTCAATAATTCATAAATAAAATAATTATGAATTAACATATGCTTTAGAAGTAAACTTAAAGCATTTAAAATAATAAACTGGATCTTACTTGAAAAATAAGTCAAGATCTCTTCGGTTAAGTAAATAATTGTCCAGTACAGAAATGAAAAGAACATTCTCAACAATAAATATATGAACTCAAAGAAACTTGCATAAAAATTAATACAAGATCAGGGTTTAGAAAACTTGCATATAATTAACGAGTTTAGGGTTTAGAAAACTTGCCTTAAGCGCAAGCTACATAACTCAACAACGTACTTAAACACTTCCTATACACATTCAATTATAATAATCTAAATTAGTTAATACATAACTAATTCACATAAGTGGTTAACCCTCATGGTTAACTCACTCTAATTAAATAAATAGTAATAATTAACTATCACATAGTTAATTACAGCACATACATATTCATATAATTAAATTAATTATATATTTAACTAAATTATAATTAAACAATTATAATTCAAACACTTAACCAAATTATAATTACCATTTAACTTATAAATAATTATAATTTAAAATCAATTAAACTACATCATGCATTTATAATTACACAATTTATAATTAATCATGTATTTATCAATTATAATCAATAATTAAACATGTATTTATTAAATTATAATTACATAAATTATAATTTAAATTAACATCTAATTGATTAAAATAAATCAACTTCTATACATTATAATTTCACATAATTTAAATTAAATATTTACTCTTAATTATAATTAAGTAACTCATTTACAATAAAACATTTATAATCTAATTAAAGTTTTCAAAATTTCTTTTCTTTTCCAAATTATGAAATTGTCAATTTCATATTAACAACATGTTATAGCAACTAGCCATATACTCAATATCATAGCACCATTAAACTAAGTTCTAAAATACCACTACATAATTACCTAGCATTCTTTGCCTCTAACCATGCAACGGCGCAGCTGCGCCACTCTTTGCCTTGACACCAGCGCAGCTGCGCAGGGGTCAAACCTGAGAAAACCCAACGGCGCAGCTGCGCCGCTTCTACCCTTACTGTTTGCGCAGCTGCGCCGGCAGCGGACAAAAACAGAGCAGCTTCGCGAACAGTGTCAAGAAAACCAAATTGGCTTAATTCTCCACATCAGTTCTCAATTTAGCCAAAGATTGATTCATATAACATTTCATAAACATCATATAAAACTTCTAACATACCTTTAACAAACCAAGACATCAAATTACAAGATTAAAACACTAAATTTTAAATAAAAACTTGAGAAAATTATTTTTCTCCCAAACTCATAATTTTCATAAAATAATTCACTTTAATTCAAATTCTCAACTAATTCAACTTGTAATACATGCATTATTCTCATGATTCCAGGTAGTATCATAGACAAATTCTAAACAACATACTAACATATACCAATTTCTCAATGTAAAACCAACCATAATATATAAACTCATGTAAACGAAACTTTTTCCATGAAAACTCGTTTTACCACAATTAAATTTCTAAAACTTGTACATGGCATATAATTCAACTATAAACAATATAATAATACA
Organism: Panax stipuleanatus; assembly: GCA_020205555.1. Lineage (NCBI taxonomy): Eukaryota > Viridiplantae > Streptophyta > Magnoliopsida > Apiales > Araliaceae > Panax > Panax stipuleanatus. Next base: position 130,623,028 of record CM035115.1, on the reverse strand, counting down.
ATCTATATATATATACCCATCATGCTATACAATTTTCATAAGAACATGCTTTACAGAGAATGAAAATATGAAGAACATAATACATATCAAATATAAGGAAGTTGAGGAATACGTTTATTGATTAATAGAAGTGAAGAAGATGATGATTTCCTTACTCCTTTCTTCTCTTCTTCTCTAATTTTTATCTGCTATTCTTCCTCTCTTCTCTCTCTTTTCTTCTTAGTCTTAGGCTTAAATTAACGTAGTTTTTCCTTACGTAGTATATAGATATATAACTTACATATATCAATAATATACGTACTAACTAATATTTAATAAGCCAATTAAATTAAGAGTTACAAAATTCAAAAGTCCTTTTGGCTTGTTTGGCAACAGGAAAATTAGAACTAGTTTTACTAACTTAGGCATGGTTTAGGTAAATTAGGTTTAAGCTAGTGTAAGGGCCCTGTTTGGCAATAGTCTTTTAAAACAAAAGCAAGGGCCTTGTTTGGTAAAAAAAAATCATTTAAAAATTCTTTTCCTTTTATTTAATAAATTATTTAACACATACTTTAATGTCACATTTTAATTAATTAAATATTAATAATTTAATTTAATCAATTAAAATCTAACATCAATTAATCACAAAAAATTACCACATAATTATAATTACTCGCTAATTATAATTCATGTAACACTTCATCACATATCTCATCTAATTTAATTATCTCAATTAAATTAGAATTATAATATAAAATTAATATACATTAATTAAATATTACACATTAATATATAACACTTAATTAAATCACTCCATAAATCACATAATTTATTTATTTAACTCAATAAATAAATCACATAAAATATTTATTTAACTCAATAAATATTTAAAATTAAATATTAAAATCTCAATTGTTACAATCTTCCCTCCTTAAAAGGATTCTGTCCCCAGAATCACACATAAAAAATTTTTGTCTATTACATTCTTCCCTCCTTAAAAGGATTCTGTCCCCAGAATCAGTATATAAGGGGTTACACACAACTAAGTAAATAAATGCGGATAAAATTTCATCATAACATCTTCGAGTTCCCACGTAGCTTCTTCAGCACTGTGGTTCCTCCAGATTATCTTAATAGAAGGTATCACTTTATTCTTTAGTACTTGTTCCTTTCTATTAACTATTTGAACAGGCACTTCTTCATACGTTAAGTCTTTATCAAATAGCAAAGGTTCATATTCTATTACATGTTTATAATCGTGCTTGTAAGGTCTTAACACAGAAATATGAAAGACATTATGTATATTCTCGAGCTCCGGAGGTAATGCAATCTCGTAAGCAACCTCACCCACCTTTCGTAGTACCTCAAAAGGTCCAATAAATCTGGGACTCAGCTTCCCCTTCTTACCGAATTGAATTTTCCCTTTCCAAGGAGATACCTTCAAGAAAACGAAACTTCCTGGTAAGAATTCTCGGTTCTGTCGATGTAAATCGGCATACTTCTTCTGTCTGTCTTGAGCAGCAACTAATCTCGTTCTGATCAGCTTCACAATTTCGGTGGTTTATTGTACCAATTCTGGTCCCAACAATTGACGTTCACCGACTTCACCCCAGCACAAAGGAGTTCTGCATTTTCTGCAGTATAATGCTTCGTAAGGCGGCATGCCAATACTCGCATGATGACTATTATTGTAGGCGAACTCCACCAATGGTAGATGATCCTCTCAGCTTCCTTTAAAGTCCATCACACAAGCTCTCAGCATATCCTCAAGCGTCTGAATCGTTCTCTCGCTCTGTCCATCAGTCTAAGGATGATACGCTGTACTCATTTGCAATTGCGTTTCCAGACATTCTTGGAAATGCTTCCAGAAATTAGACGTAAAACGCGGATCTCTGTAAGACACAATCGACACTGGAACACCGTGTCTAGAAATAATTTCCTTGACGTATAACTTTGCTAGTTTATCCAGGTTGTACTTAACCCTGATCGGCAGAAAGTGGGCTGACTTCGTCAGTCGATCCACTATAACCCATATCGCATCAAATCCCTTCTGAGTCGCTGGAAGACCTACCACGAAATCCATCGTGATATGCTCCCACTTCCACTTTGGAATTTCTAACGGTTGTAGCAGTCCACTTGTTCTGCTTTGACTTTTTGGCACGTCAAGCATTTCACAACGCCTTCAGCAACTTCCCTCTTCATATTCGACCACCAGAAATGATGCCTGAGATCCTGGTACATCTTTGTATTCCCAGGGTGAATAGAATATCTAGAACTATGAGCTTCGCTTAGAATCTCCTCTTTGACCTCTGGTACTGGCGGTACCCATATTCTACCTTCAAATCATAACAGACCTTCATTATCGATTTTGAACTTGAACTCTTCGCCAACGGTTATCCTCTTTTGTACTTTCCCGCATTCTTCATCGTGAACTTGTGCTTCTTTCACCTTGTCTACTAGAGTAGAGCCAGTGGTTACTTGAAACAACATCTCATCAGATTCCTTCGAAAACTTCAGTTCCAACTCCAATCTAGTCATTTGTTCTATTAACCGATCCTGATCAGTTAACACGTTCAGCTTCTCCCTACCTTTTCTGCTCAAAGCGTCTGCAACAACGTTAGCTTTACCCGGATGGTAAAGTATCTCGCAATCGTAGTCTTTAATCAGTTCCAACCATCTTCTTTGACACATGTTCAAATCCTACTGGGTAAATATATACTTCAGACTCTTGTGATCTGTGTATATTTCACACTTCTCTCCATACAAGTAGTGCCTCCAAATCTTTAGGGCAAACACTACTGCCGCCAATTCTAGATCATGGGTCGGATACCCCTTCTCATAATCTTTCAGCTGACGTGACGCATAGGCAATGACTTTGTCATTCTGCATCAACACATAGCCTAATCCTTTATGTGAGGCATCGCTATATACTACGAAATTCCCGGAACTATCCGGTAAAGATAATACAGGCGCAGTGCTCAGCCTCTTCTTCAACTCCTAAAAACTTTCCTCACATTTCTCCGTCCAAACAAACTTAACTGTTTTACGAGTCAAATTCGTCAATGGAGTTGCTATTCTAGAAAAGTCTTGCATAAATCTACGATAATAACCTGTCAATCCGAAGAAACTCCTCACTTCGGACTGCGTCTTCGGCTGATCCCAACTCATTACGGCCTCAACCTTCGACGGATCCACCGAAATACCATCCTTGTCAATCACGTAGCCAAGAAATTGCACACGTTCCAACCAAAATTTGCATTTCGAGAATTTAGCGTAAAGCTTCTCTTGTCTCAGGGCTTCTAAGGTTAATCGTAAGTGTTCGGCATGTTCCTCTTCGGTCTTGGAATAAACCAGGATGTCATCTATGAACACTACCATGAACTTTTCTAGAAATGGCTTGAACACCCTGTTCATTAAGTCCATAAATGCAGCTGGGGCATTCGTGAGACCAAATGACATCACCAATAACTCGTAATGACCTTATCGAGTCCTAAAAGTCATTTTAGGTATATCTTCCTTCCTCACCTTCAATTGATGATACCCGCTTCTCAAATTGATTTTTGAGAATTACTTCGCACCCTTCAGTTGATCAAACAAGTCATCAATCCTAGGTAAAGGATACCTATTCTTGATCGTAACTTTATTCAACTCCCTATAATCAATGTAGAGACGCATCGATCCATCCTTCTTCTTCACGAATAAAACAGGCGCTCCCCACGGTGAAACACTAGGTTGGATATACTTCTTGTCTAGCAATTCTTGCAGTTGAACCATCAAGTCCTTCATCTCGACTGGAGCCATTCGGTACGGAGACTTCGAAATTGGAGCAGTTCCCGGCGCTAAATCGATCACGAACTTTGTCTCCCTATCCGGCAGAAGTCTTGGCAATTCGCTCAAAAAAAACGTCTACAAACTCCTTAACTACCGATATTTCCTCCACCTTCGGGCTTTCCTTACGTGTATCTACTATGTAGGCTAGAAATCCTACACAGCCTTACGTCAGAAGTTTCTTGGCTTGCATAACAGTTAGACAACTCGCTTGTCTAGGCAATTTGCTACCATAGAACTGTTGGGTTTGTACGTAACTCAATCATGCAATCAAATCACATAAATAGGGCAAAAGCGCAAAAACTAGGTTTTCAAAAATTTATACAAATCCATAACCATGATCATTCTTGTGCATCAATTATCAGTGAATATAGAAGGAGAAAAAATAAAATTATACCTTTGAAGATCCAAGTTTCCTCAGGTACAAGTTCTACTCCTTTGATTCCTTTGATTCCTCTGTAGTGGCTCCTTCCCTTGATCAATGTCAGCCACCCAAATGTTTGGCCTCTAACGGTGATCCACCAAGGAAGATGAAGAACTCAAGAAGATGGGTTATTGGCTTAACCCTTATTTCTATCTCTATAGAATATGTGTACTCCCAACTCTTGAAAAAATTCACGTACCTTATTTCTGATATAAGACTCTCTTATATAGATATTAGGTTAACCCTCCTAATCCAATTAGAATAGGGTTTTATTTAATTAATTAAATACTTTTAATTAATTTATATCCTAATCTTTATTAGGATTGAGAGAGAGTACTGATATTATATTAATTCCTAAACTCCTTTAGAATTAAAATAATAATAATAATAATAATAATATTAATAAGACTCCTCTTATTAATTTATATTTAATATTTTTAAAATATTAAATAATAAACATTAAGCTATTTAATTTATTCTATCACCATAGATTAAATTAATTATATTTAATGCATTATTACTATCATGTCATTTTCTTCTTAAATAATTCTTCTTCCTTTTATGGTGTGACCCTTTAGGTTCTCCATATTAAACCGGTTATGAATAAATCAATTAGAACAACTATAATCTTATTTAAATAAATAAATTAAACTAATAATCTATTTAAATAAATAACATTTATTCTACAATAGGGATAAGCCTCCCTAGCGATCAACGACTTTCCAGATAATATAGATTTCAACATTAATCATAAAAGAACTTGTGAGTTAATAGTTACTATACAATTCAATCCTTCCACCATACAATGTCCCAATTAAATATAAGACATGGATTTACTGTCAAGTCTTAATTTATTTAATCATATGTATTTCAATTAGAAAATGCATAACTCCAAATAATGCAAATTAGAAACCTCTTTCTAATTTCATTCTACCTTGGCCAAGGATTCCTGGGTTGTCATTTAACGAATCACATAGGACATATTTCCTCTTTTACTAGAGGTGGTAGATTCTTTATTGATCATTCATTATCTCCATATGTAACTCATTATACCCAAGCATACCCTATATATGCCTTAAAAGGCCTTAAGGAATTAGTCAAAGTATAATTTGTTACATACAAGATACTATGATGATCTCAAGTCCAAGGATCACTTGTACTACTATCACATTAGGAATTCCTATTGACAGGCGAGTAAAACTCCATTAGGTATTCCATAGCGAGTCACGTTCAGTGAACTTATTCTCCAATAAGCACCTACATACTTGCTTTAATGTCTCCACACAAATGACCATGAGATCAGTCATCCTCATCCAATGAGCAAGCAACATATGTACCAATCTATCCGGATTTACTAATCCCCATTTTAGTAATCCCATAATTGGGAACTATTTTAGTTTTTAAGATTTCTAAGAATTTAGATCTCATTATCATAATCTCATCATGATTCTAAAAGCATTGCTTAAAACTATGGGTTATTTACATATTATAAAAATAACACCATGTAGATAATTATATGCCTTAAATGAATATTTTATTAATAAATAAATAAGATTGTTTACAAAGTATGTGCTTTATCATCATACATGATTGGCTTGTATGCACACTACTATCAATCTCCTACTTGCACTAAAGTCAATCGCCATGGTATCTCATACCCATCTTCTCTAAGTGACGATCAAACTGCTGTTGTGTTAGAGCTTTAGTAAATGGATTTGCAATGTTGTCTTGAGAGTCCACACGCTCCAAGGTGACATCTCCTCTTTCAATGATCTCCCTGATCAAGTGAAATCGCCGCAACACGTGTTTAGATTTCTGATGAGACATGGGTTCCTTAGCCTGTGCAACCGCTCCGGTGTTGTCACAGTATACGGGAACTACTTTTTCGATGCTAGGAACCACACCAAGTTCAGTTATGAACTTCTTCATCCAAACAGCTTCCTTTGCAGCTTCACTTGCAGCTATATACTCTGCCTCTGTCACTAAATCAGCAACTATTTGCTGCTTGGAACTCTTCCAACTCACGGCACCTCCGTTCAAGGTAAACACATACCTTGAAACAGATTTACTGTCATCTTGGTCTGTTTGAAAATTTGAGTCCGTGAATCCCTCTAGTTTTAATTCAGACCCATCGTAGACAAGAAAAATATCTTTAGTCCTTCTCAAGTACTTTAGGATATTTTTCACTGCCTTCCAGTGCTCTTCTCCTGGATTCGACTGGTATCTGCTTGTTACACTAAGTGCGTGAGCAACATCCGGTCTAGTACATATCATACCGTACATGATAGATCCTATTGCAGAAGCATAAGGGATCTTACTCATACAGTTTCTCTCCTCTGGTGTCTTTGGGGCCTGTTTCTTGGAGAGATTTATTCCATGGCTCATCGGCATGAGACCTCTTTTGGAATCTTCCATGCTAAACCTCTTTAGCATCGTATCAATGTACGTTCCTTGGGATAAGCCGAGCATCCTTTTAGATCTATCTCTATAGATCTTTATCCCCAAAATATAGGATGCTTCACCCAAGTCCTTCATGAAGAAGTTTTTAGCTAACCAGATTTTAATGGATTGTAACATAGGAATGTCATTCCCTATCAGTAATATATCATCAACATATAATACAAGGAATGATACTGCGCTCCCACTAACCTTCTTGTATACACAAGGTTCATCCTCATTTTTGATAAAATCAAACTCTTTGATTGTCTCATCAAAACAATTGTTCCATCTACGAGAAGCTTGCTTCAACCCATAAATGGATCGTTATAGCTTTCAGACTTGATTTGTTCCAACTTTTGAGATAAATCCCTCTATCTGTGTCATATACACATCCTCCTCAAGTTTCCCATTGAGGAAGGCCGTTTTCACGTCCATCTGCCAGATCTCATAGTCGTTGTAAGCTGCAATCGCAAGCAAAATCCGAATGGACTTGAGCATGGCTACTGGTGAGAAGGTTTCATCATAGTCAACTCTTTGTCTTTGTTTGAAACCTTTTGCAACCAGTCGGGCCTTATAGGTCTCTACCTTTCCGTCTGCTCCAGTCTTTTTCTTAAAAACCCATTTACACCCAATAGGTTTAATACCTTCAGGTGGTGAAACCAAAGTCCATACTTTATTTTCATACATGGAGTCCATTTCGGATTTCATGGCTTCAAGCCATTTTCTTGAGTCTTTATTACTCATAGCCTATTCGTAATTCAATGGATCATCATTCATGATGTGTACCTCATCGTCATCCTCTATAACGAATCCGTACCTCTCAGGTATCTGCGGTACTCTTTCAGATTTACGAACAGGGTGTGGTACAGTAGGTTCTTCTACTTGGTTAGGTACTTGACTTTGGTCCGTGGCAACTTGTGGTTCTTGAACTTCTTCAAGATATATCTTACTCCCACTGACCCCTTCATGGATAAACTCTTTCTCCAAGAAGGTAGCATGTTTCGCAACAAACACCTTTTGATCAGTTGGATGATAGAAATAATACACTACGGTTTCTTTAGGGTATCCCACAAATCTATACTTATCGGATTTAGTCTGTAGCTTATCATTTTCAAACTTTTTGACATAAGCTGGACAACCCCAATTCTTAACATGCTTAAGATTTTGTTTCCTCCCTTTCCACATCTCACATGGAGTCTTTGGGGCGGATTTGGTAGGTACCTTGTTAAGTAGGTATGCAGCCGTTTCTAGGGCATATCCCCAAAAGGAAATTGGAAGGTCGGTAAAACTCATCATGGATCGAACCATGTCCAACAGTGTTCAATTTCTCCTTTCAGATACTCCATTTAACTGTGGTGTACCTGGAGGAGTCCATTGTGAGATTATACCATTTTCTCTGAGACAATTGAGAAACTCACTGTTTAAGTATTCTCCACCTCGATCTGATCGAAGTATCTTAATACTCTTGCCCGTTTGTTTCTCTACTTCACTTTTGAACTCTTTGAACTTTTCAAATGATTCTGATTTGTATTTCATTAAATACACATATCCAAATCTTGGGTGATCATCAGTGAAAGTAATAAAATAAGAATACCCACCCCGTGCACTTGTTGTCATAGGTCCACAAACGTCTGTGTGAATCAATGCCAATAACTCTGTAACTCTCTCTCCTTTTCCACTAAAGGAGATTTAGTCATTTTACCCATGAGACAAGATTCACAAGTTGGATATGATTCATAATCAGATAGCTCGAGGAGTCCATCTTTATGCAACTTGGATAATCTTGTTTCATTGATATGACCGAGTCTACAGTGCCACATATAGGTATAATTAATATCATCTCTTTTCCTTTTCTTAATTTGTTCAATTTGAAATATATTTTCTTGTAAGTCAAGTGTATAAAGTCCATTTCGCAAATTTCCAATACCATATAAAACATCGTCTTTATAAATAGAACAACCATTGTTCTTTATAATAACGTCAAAACCCTCCATATCCAATATAGAAATTGAAATAATGTTTTTAATAATATTCGGAACATAATAACAGTTATTAAGATAAATGGATTTGCCCGAAGGCATTGCTAAACAATAAGTTCCTACAGCTAATGCAGCAACTTTTGCTCCATTTCCCACTCATAGGATCACCTCATCTTTGTTCAGCTTTCTACTTCTGACCGGTCCCTTCACAGTATTACATATGTGAGAACCACAGCCGGTATCCAATACCCAAGTAGAATTATGACTTTCAGAAAAATTAATTTCAATCATAAACAAACCTTGATTGGAAGTCGAAGCTTATCCAAGCTTCTTCTCTGCTAGAAACTTCTTGCAGTTCCTCTTCCAATGTCCCGGCTCATTGCAATGAAAGCACATTCCTTTAGCTGGTTCAGGTTTCTTTTGCTCCTTTTCTTTCCCTTTTCCCTTTTCCCTTAGCCTTCTTAGATTTCTTCTTTTCAGAAGACACCTTGGGCCTCTTCCTTTTATTGAAAGAATCCACCATCAAGACATGGTTCTTCTTGGATGAGAAGTGACCTTCTGCAGTTTTCAGCATGTTAAGCAGCTCAGGCAAGCTGACATCTAGCTTATTCATGTGAAAATTAACCACAAACTGCGAGAAGGTCTCAGGGAGTGACTGCAAGACCAAGTCTTGACTCAACTCCCCATCCATGACAAACCCAAGCTATCCAAGGCGTTCAATCAAATTGATTACCTTCAGAACATGAGTCTCGACGGCAGTGCCCTCGGTCATCCGAGATCGAAAGAGCTCCTTAGATATCTCATATCTAGCAGTCCTACTCTGTTCACCATACAACTCCTTGAGGTGAAGCAGCATAGCAGGAGCATCCATTTTTTCGTGCTGACGCTGAAGCTCGTTATTCATGGATGCGAGCATGATGCATTGAGCCACAGATGCATCATCTTGCCACTTATTGAAAGTGGCAATCTCTTCCTTAGAGGCTGTTTCTGAAACAGATTCAGGGATAGTGGAATTTAGGACATAAGAAATCTTTTTAGCAGTGAGAACAATTCTCAGATTTCTTAGCCAGTCCTCATAATTCGGGTCGGTAAGCTTATTTGCATCAAGTATGCTTCGTAGTGAGATTAGTGATTTTGACATTTTTAAAATTCTGCATGTGAAAAGACAACATTTTAGCAAACATTCATTTTATTAACTTTGCACACCAAAATAAATTTAGGTCTTTATTTTAAATTGGTATCTCCCACTATTTTCATCAAACTATATTACCCTCACTTATATAGTTCGGCAATATCTAATTAAAGATTTGCTAGTGAGATTAAGGATCCCATTTCAAATGTATATAACCTTGTGGATAGTAAGTAGGTAGACAACTCTTGTCAATTACATCACCATGTAACTCCTTTTATTTTTCCTCTTAAATCATAATGGTCATGTGTGTGCACATCCGAACTAAAATGATTTAAGTTAAGTCCAGCCTAGCACTTCCATAATTCAAAAAGAAAAATTTTCGTCCTTGTGGATAGCACAACAAGACTAGATCGTTTAATTTTCTTGATAAGCATCAAATGTGATTAATTAACATCTTAAATATTCAATACTCGCCTTGTGGATAGCACAACAAACTCATATTAAATATTTAATACTCTATTAATTAATCATGCTAGAAGGCGACGTTCGATATTCCAAATATCATTTGAACGCTTCAGACTTAATATTATTTCTTTGAGGGGTTTGTTATTATTTGTCTCATCTTGTTTAGCGCGCATGCACATATATATATATAAAATACGCGTCATTTTATTAAACATGCGAAGCATGTTTTATAAAATATAATATATATAATATTTAGCATGCAATATAGAATACTATATTCTACCCGGATTGATTATGGACTTTTATTCTAGCTTGGTTCACTAGAGCCACCAAGTGAACCAAAAAGTCAAACTTAGGAGTGCAAGAATTTAAATTTTAAATGTAACTATTACATTTAAACCCGGACTCCATACAAACGGGTCTTCACCCGCTCCTTGCTCCTTGGTCTCCAATTTCTTCAAAATAATTCTAACTATCTCTATTACATTAACTATTTAAAATTAAATAGAAACCTTGATCAGCAGTCAAGGGGAAGTACATAGAAAGGAGATAGAATTTACATCGAGAATAAAACTAGAGAAGACGAGGTACGCAGACCCCATTTTATAAAACTCATTCATTCAAGCATTCAACCAAAATAAAATCCAATCACATTGGTCATAGTCCATAATCAATCCCTTTTATTACCATACATATCATCATACGTATCAATAAAACTTATTCATCTCATGAAAAAAAATTCATTCCATATATGTATTAATATCAGTTAATGGGCAAAAGTTTGCTAAACTTTATTTTTGGAAAAATAAACTCCTTTATTTCATTCAAAAATAATTCCAAATTAAACTCTTTAATTTTAGCAATTCTGAAATCTCATTTCATATAAAATAAACATCTTTATTTTAAACCTTTATTAATTAAATAAACCATTCATTTAATTAAATAAAACAAAAAAAAATTCAGTTCCTGTCCAGTGGCGCAGCTGCGCCAAGAATGTAAAGGGAACCGGCGCAGCTGCGCAGCATGAAAACCAGGAACAGTAACCGACGTAGCTGCGCAGCAATATTGCCTTGTACCGGCGCAGCTGCGCAGCTTCGCAGAATCTGAAAAAATTTTGTTGCCCAGAACTCGATCCAATCGCATATCATACATATATGGAATCACATAGACTGATAATTAACACAAGATTGGCTCTAATACCACTGTTGGGTTTGTACGTAACTCAATCATGCAATCAAATCACATAAATAGGGCGGAAGCGCAAAAACTAGGTTTTCAAAAATTTATACAAACCCATAACCATGATCATTCTTTTGCATCAATTATCAGTGAATATAGAAGGAGAAAAAATAGAATTATATCTTTGAAGATCCAAGCTTCCTCAAGTACAAGTTCTACTCCTTTGATTCCTTTGATTCCTCTGTAGTGGCTCCTTCCCTTGATCAATGTCAGCCACCCAAATGTTTGGCCTCTAACGGTGATCCACCAAGGAAGATGAAGAACTCAAGAAGATGAGTTATTGGCTTAACCCTTGTTTCTATCTCTATAGAATATGTGTACTCCCAACTCTTGAAAAAATTCACGTACCTTATTTCTGATATAAGACTCTCTTATATAGATATTAGGTTAACCCTCCTAATCCAATTAGAAAATAGGGTTTTATTTAATTAATTAAATACTTTTAATTAATTTATATCCTAATCTTTATTAGGATTGAGAGAGAGTACTGATATTATATTAATTCCTAAACTCCTTTAGAAATAAAATAATAATAATAATAATAATATTAATAAGACTCCTCTTATTAATTTATATTTAATATTTCTAAAATATTAAATAATAAACATTAAGCTATTTAATTTATTCTATCACCATAGATTAAATTAATTATACTTAATGCATTATTACTATCATGCCATTTTCTTCTTAAATAATTCTTCTTCCTTTTATGGTGTGACCCTTTAGGTTCTCCATATTAAACCGGTTATGAATAAATCAATTAGAACAATTCTAATCTTATTTAAATAAATAAATTAAACTAATAATCTATTTAAATAAATAACATTTATTCTACAATAGGGATAAGCCTCCCTAGCGATCAACGACTTTCCAGATAATATAGATTTCAACATTAATCATAAAAGAACATGTGAGTTAATAGTTACCGTACAATTCAATCCTTCCACCATACAATGTCCCAATTAAATATAAGACATGGATTTACTGTCAAGTCTTAATTTATTTAATCATATGTATTTCGAGTAGAAAATGCACAACTCCAAATAATGCAAATTAGAAACCTCTTTCTAATTTCATTCTACCTTGGCCAAGGATTTCTGGGTTGTCATTTAACGAATCATATAGGACATATCTCCTCTTTTACTAGAGGTGGTAGATTCTTTATTGACCATTCATTATCTCCATATGTAACTCATTATACCCAAGCATACCCTATATATGCCTTAAAAGGCCTTAAGGAATTAGTCAAAGTATAATTTGTTACATACAAAATACTATGATGATCTCAAGTCCAAGGATCACTTGTACTACTATCACATTAGGAATTCCTATTGACAGGCTAATAAAACTCCATTAGGTATTCCATAGCGAGTCACGTTCAGTGAACTTATTCTCCAATAAGCACCTACATACTTGCTTTAATGTCTCCACACAAATGACCATGAGATCAGTCATCCTCATCCAATGAGCAAGCAACATATGTACCAATCTATCCGGATTTACTAATCCCCATTTTAGTAATCCCACAATTGGGAACTATTTTAGTTTTTAAGATTTCTAAGAATTTAGATCTCATTATCATGATCTCATCATAATTCTAAAAGCATTGCTTAAAACTATGGGTTATTTACATATTATAAAAATAGCACAATGTAGATAATTATATACCTTAAATGAATATTTTATTAATAAATAAATAAGATTGTTTACAAAGTATGTGCTTTATCATCATACATGATTGGCTTGTATGCACACTACTATCAAGAACACCAACTTCGACGGAGTCGTAAGGTTTACCGACTTCTTCTGACAGTCGATTATCGCCCTATGGTTGAATAACCAATCCATAACTAGTATGACGTCGAATTCCCCAAGTTTTATCAGAATCAAATCTACTCTAAGCTCCTGACCCTTAATGTCCAATCTACAGTTCTTATAAACGCTCCTAACAGGAATAACCTCCCTATTTGCAATCTCTATGTTCAAAGGGTAAACTAACTCTTCTACAGGTAAGTCTAGGGTTTTAGCAAAATCATCAGATATGAATGAACAAGTAGCACCCGATTCAAATAATACATATGCATTTATACTATTGACCGGAATAATACCTGACACCACATCTTTTGATTGCACAGCATCCTGCACCGTCATATTGAATGTCCTTGCAGTGGGTCGAACAGTTTGCAATGGTGCAGCAATGGTCACGAAACTGCCGCTTCCATTCCCTCCGCTCCCTGTTGACCCTGCCGTCAGCTTCTTCGGGCAGTTACGAGCCATGTGATCTTTGGATCCACATGTAAAGCAAGCTCCCTTCTTCGAGTTTGGGCAATTAGGTGCAATGTGGCCTTCCTGACCACAGTTGAAGCACACCCGCTTCCCCTTCATGCACACGCCAGTGTGATTTTTACCGCATGTAGCACATGCTTCAAACTTCCTCTTCTGCTGGCTTCCCTGCTAACTCCCAGCAAAGGTATTATCAGACCACTTCCTCTTCTGGTTCACAACGCTGCTACCCCCAGTTTTAGTTTCTACCTCATTCTTCTTCTTCTTATCTTGGTTGAACTTCGTCATCGCTTCGCTTCCTCCCTCAGCAAGTATGGCTTTCTCCAGCACCGCTGCAAAGGTATTCAGCTGGAACATGGAAACCTTGCTGTAGAGCCAGGGCTTCAGTCCCCACTCAAACCTCCTTGCTTTCCTAGCGTTAATGCTGACCTGGTAAGTAGCGAAGCTGGCCAATTCGTTAAACTTAGCGGCATACTCGGACACCGTCATTCCTCCCTACTTAAGCTCTAGGAACTGGACCTCCATCTGGTCCTGCGAACTCACTGAAAAGTACATCTCGTAGAATATTTCCTTGAAACATTCCCACATGATGACTCCCTCTCCCTCTCAGGTCTTGTTAGCCTGCCACCAAAAGTTAGCATCCGACTTCAACATGAAAGCCGCATACGCTGTCTTCTGGTCTTCCCCTACCCTAGCCACGTCAAATACCTTCTCTATTTCCATAACCCATGTCTGAGCTTCGATAGGGTTAGTCGATCCTTTGAACTCAGGCGGTCCTACTGCCTTAAATTCCTTGAACGTTGTTCCCTGCACTTGCGGCTGATTCGCAAGAGCTCCGGTCAACAGGTTCACCAACTGCTGAACCGAGTTGGGGTTCGTCCCATCGTTATTGTTGTTGTTCGTCGAACCCTCGGGGTTTTAACGTGTTATTCTTCTTCTAGGAGGCATTTTCTATTAAGAAAATATTATTATTAGATCCATTACTCAATTTTTAAATATTCAAGTTCATACTTAAACGTTTAAATGGCTCAGTTCACATAGAACACATAGCACGTCAAATAACTTCTTTTATTAATTACTCGTACTTTAAAAAAAATATCAAACAGATAGCATTTCTGCCATTTCTATCATTCTTCCTGAACTAGAAAAGTTACAGGATTATATTATTAACTCATCCCATTCTTATCTCAAATTATGGGATTTACATTACTTATTACAAAAAGTAATACATAAACAAAACTCTACTACTGCTACTACTGCTACTGCCTCTGCCTAGGCATATTAATACGTCGTACAGTCTCTCTGCGTTCCTCTTCCATTACCCGAAATGCCGTTCTTCGGTCCACCACATACCACGATAAATCGTGGAACTGAGCTGGGTAGTAGAAAATACGGACCTGAGCTCTCTCTATTGCTGTATGAAAAGCATATTCCGTTTTCCTCAGCTTGGCCCTCTTGGCTTCATCTTCAACTCAATCAGCTCGTTGATTAGCCCTCAAACTTGACTCTTCAGCTCTGGCACGCTTCCTCGACTCCTCCTGGATATCTTGCTTCAATTTTGCCAGTTCAAATCGAGCAGCATCTCTATCAACCTCCATATGTATCAGGTTCCACTTTGCATCTCCTAGGTCACTTGTCATTTCCTCGATCGTCTCGTCTCGCTGCTGGATAGTCTCCTCGAGATCTCCTACTCGTCTATGAAGCTCCACATTGCTATCGTAGACTGCCTCGTACATCTCAGCACTAGTAGAGTGAGGTGGGAATTCCTCTTCGGGATCCTCTTCCTCCTCTTCCTCCTCTTCAGACTCGTCCTCGTCCTCATCCTCTGGAATAGGTGTCAGCTCACGCTCCCGACCAGCTATGGTGATCACTGGAGATGGCTCTCTCCTAACCAGCTGCTCCCAGACAACATGTATGTCATGGGGCTCCTCATCTCTAGGCACCTGAGGTACATCCTCTCTAGCCTGACTAGGTTCTCCAACGTTCGACATCCTTACAAAAGAATTTTAAAGTTCATTATTACGTGATATCGAGTCGTCACTCTTCGAATACTATAATGTAAACACATAGCACATAAGATAGTTTATTATCTTTACCTATCACATCTATCTTTTCGATCTTACCTATAAGGCTACTACCTAAGGTTTTTTCCCACCTAAAGTTTCATAACCTATAACTCTGATACCAACCTGTGACACCCCCAAATCCGGGTACTTCGTTTCCACATGATTTGGTGTTCACTTTCTAATATAACATACATCTACCTAATGAATAAAGCAAAGTAACTACAACTTAAATTAAAATAAATAAATCTCCCTTACAACAAAGGTTACAACCTTTGTAAAATAAATCCCGGGTTACTCTAACCCTGACATGAATATAATAAAGTGCGAAAATAAAAACATAACATTCAAGTCTTATTACAATCACTCTCAATTAAATAAAATAATTCTTCACTTACTTTGCTTTTCCTTGCCCTTACTCGTAGACGGAGCATCAACGTTATCAACCTTAACTGAAATTGTTATTTAATGCAAGAGTGAGCAAACCACAGCTCACTGGAGTTTAACAATAATATAGACATGAAAGGATATCTTTAAAAAGAATTTGAACAACTTAGCTTGCTTCAATAATAAAGAATTAAATAATAATTCTCTATCAACATTAAAATTTGAATATAGAATTTATCTGAGGGTCATAAGACCTTTGAACTCTTGTCCTAGGTTATAAATATTTCTATTTAAACCTTTAACAGTCAATAAGACTATGGACCTTAACTCGTACTTAGGGGGATCAGCCCTTTGTACCATGTATTGTGCACAAACATCTTAACGCTATGCGTAGTAACCTCCCCTAATAATTAGGGTTATTCAACTCAGTAATTTGAATTCAAGTCCGCACCAAAGAAAGTTTGGTTTGGATAAGCTTACAAGGGTAATTTAGAATTCACGTTCATCAACTAAGGATTAGTTGAATCGACTTTCAATAATTCATAAATAAAAGAATTATGAATTAACATATGCTTTAGAAGTAAACTTAAAGCATTTAAAATAATAAACTGGATCTTACTTGAACAATAAGTCAAGATCTCTTCGGTTAAGTAAATAATTGTCCAGTACAGAAATGAAAAGGACATTCTAAACAATGAATATATGAACTCAAAGAAACTTGCATAAAAATTAATACAAGATCAGGTTTTAGAAAACTTGCATAGAATTAACGAGTTTAGGGTTTAGAAAACTTGCCTTAAGTGCAAGCTACTTAACTTAACCACGTACTTAAACACTTCCTATACGCATTCAATTATAATAATCTAAATTAGTTAATACATAACTAATTCACATAAGTGGTTTACCCTCATGGTTAACTAACTCTAATTAAATAAATAGTAATAATTAACTATCACATAGTTAATTACATCACTTACATATTCACATAATTAAATTAATTATGTATTTAACTAAATTATAATTAAACAATTATAATTCAAACACTTAATCAAATTATAATTACTTAAATTATAATTACCATTTAACTTATAAATAATTATAATTTAAAATCAATTAAACTACATCATGCATTTATAATTACACAATTTATAATTAATTATGTATTTATCAATTATAATCAATAATTAAACATGCATTTATAAATTATAATTACATAAATTATAATTTAAATTAACATCTAATTGATTAAAATAAATCAACTTCTATACATTATAATTTCACATAATTTAAATTAAACATTTACTCTTAATTATAATTAAGTAACACATTTACAATAAAACATTTATAATCTAATTAAAGTTTTCAAAATTTCTTTTCTTTTCCAAATTATGAAATTGTCAATTTCATATTAACAACTTGTTATAGCAACTAGGTATATACTCAATATCATAGCACCATTAAACTAAGCTCTAAAATAGCACTGCACAATTAACTAGCACTCTCTACCTCTAATCAGGCAACGGTGCAGCTGCGGCACTCTTTGACTTGACACCGGCGCAGCTGCACAGGGGTCAAACCTGAGAAAATCCGGCGGCGCAGCTGCGCCGCTTCTACCCTTACTGCCTGCGCAGCTGCGCCGGCAGCGGATAGAAACAGAGCAGCTTCGCGAATAGTGCTGAGAAAACCAAATTGGCTTAATTCTCCACATCAATTCTCAATTTAGCCAAAGATTGATTCATATAACATTTCATAAACATCATATAAAACTTCTAACATACCTTTAACATATCAAGACATCAAATTACAAGATTAAAACACTAAATTTTAAATAAAAACTTGAGAAAATCATTTTTCTCCCAAACTCATAATTTTCAAAAAACAATTCACTTTAATTCAAATTCTCAACTAATTCAACTTGTAATACATGCATTATTCTCATGATTCCAGGTAGTATCATAGACAAATTCTAAACAACATACTAACATATACCAATTTCTCAATGTAAAACCAACCATAATATATAAACTCATGTAAACGAAACTTTTTTCATGAAAACTCGTTTTACCACAATTAAATTTCTAAAACTTGTACATGGCATATAATTCAACTATAAACAACATAGTAATACAATCTATATATATATATACCCATCATGCTATACAATTTTCATAAGAACATGCTTTACAGAGAATGAAAATATTAAGAACATAATACATATCAAATATAAGGAAGTTGAGGAATACCTTTATTGATTAATAGAAGTGAAGAAGATGATGATTTCCTTACTCCTTCCTTCTCTTCTTCTCTAATTCTTCTCTGCTATTCTTCCTCTCTTCTCTCTCTTTTCTTCTTAGTCTTAGGCTTAAACTAACGTAGTTTTTCCTTACATAGTATATAGATATATAACTGACATATATCAATAATATACGTACTAACTAATATTTAATAATCCAATTAAATTAAGAGTTACAAAATTTAAAAGTCCTTTTGGCTTTTTGGCAACAGGAAAATTAGAACTAGTTTTACTAAATTAGGCATGGTTTAGGTAAATTAGGTTTAAGCTAGTGTAAGGGCCCTGTTTGGCAACAGTCTTTTAAAACAAAAGCAAGGGCCTTGTTTGGTAAAAAAAATTATTTAAAAATTCTTTTCCTTTTATTTAATAAATTATTTAACACATACTTTAATGTCACATTTTAATTAATTAAATATTAATCATCTAATTTAATCAATTAAAATCTAACATCAATTAATCACATAAAATTGCCACATAAAGTAAAGTCCATAGTCTTATGACTGTTAAAGGTTTAAAGGTTAATATACTTGACAACCTAGAACATAGTTCAAGGTCTTATGACCCTCAGATGTAATTTTGATTCTCGATTATTATTCTTGATTCAAAAATTGAGCTTTCTGTTATTCAGAATTCTTTGATTTCACTCGCATGTTATTATTGTCATATTTTTATACTTGCGGGCATATGTGTTCACTCTTGCATAATAACATTGCAGCTAAAAATGAACAATCTGGTGAGCCTTCTAGTAGCAAGGGCAAAGGAAAAGCTAACAAGTGTTGAAGACTTATGGTGTTATTGAAAATGTTAAAGTTCAAGACTTATGTGTACTGATTAAAGACTTATTTGTTTACGTTTCCACAACAAAGATTTAAGGTTAAGTCTAACCTGGGATTTATTATGTATTTACTATTTCTGATGTTGTAACCCTATTATAGGGAGATGATGGATTATTTATCTATTTAATAAATTTCTATTATTATGGGTAGATAGTAGTATGATATTTGAACAGTGAACACCAAATCCTGTGGGAATTAAGATACCAGATTTGGGGGTGTCACATTACAGATGTACCCTGCCAGTTTTTCTGTAGAAAATGTACATACAAAAGTCCTTAAAACGGTTATCCGGATTTAAGGTCTCAACATGGTAAAAAATATGGTTTATCATGTAAGAGTCCCTCCGATGGTTTTCATGCCTATGAGGAGACCGACACTTGTATATATTTTGTGGTCTAGGATGCTTCGCAGCCCGACAAATCACCATTCAACTGCAATCCTTAGGGCTATAAAGATAAAAAAATGGAAGTATCAACAGGCTTTAATTCCTATGTTAGCGTAAGGGTTTGATAACCAGCTTTCAAAACATCATTTTCAATTCAATCAAAAGAAAAGATTTTGCAAATCAAATCAAACACTTTTTTCAAATCAAATCAAAGACTTTTTCAAAACAAACCAAACCCTTCGTATATAGGTTCAACGCACTACAAGAAAAAGCCTTAATTCAGACGGAATGTTCCCTCGGAATTACTGCTATTCCGTCGGAGATAGCTTATTTCTGAGGGAATATCCCGTCGGAAGTTCTCTCGTAAATAAACGCATCAGAGATAAAGTCCGTCAGAAATTTCGTCGAGCTTTATTATCTTCGACTGATACATGACCATCGGAAATTCCGTCGGGGATAACGTATCTTCGACGAACTAATTATGAGGGATCCAGTTCATCAAAAGCAAACTATTTTCGACTGAATTATTTTTGACAGAATACTTCAGCCAAGTATAAGAACCGCTTATGTCCGACGGAATATTCTCTCGGGGATACATTAACTTCGACGGAATATTAAATTATATAGAAAATTTAAAACATTTAACCTCAATGGAAACTTCCCTCGGAAGTAAGATAGTTCCGACGAAAAAAGTAAAAAAATAACAAATTATTAAAGAAATTTTTTTTTAAAATCCGAGGGATTATCCGTCGTAAATATCTTATTCCGTCGAAAATATAACAAATTTTTTTTAATGTATTTTTTTAAAATGCAATATCCAAGTATTTAAACCCATTTATGTACCTGTAACCTGTTTTATCCCAATACAGAAAGATAATAATATAATTCACATTCATATATTCAATGTAATGCTAAAAACCTATACCAATTCACAACAACGTAATCGACTAACTGATCATCATCAATATTACAAGCTAACAATAACAAATATAAGCTAATGTATCATCAGAGGCTCAACTGAATATATACAAAATGTTCTACAAATGAATGAATACAACGTAATCTCATTCTACAGACGCAACTATATAAACTACATACAATATGTACAAATGTTCTACAAATGAATAACATAAATACGTACTAATGAACTAGAATGAATAACATAAAATGAACTATAATCTAGTAGTATCATCGGGCGGAGGTGGACGACGCCCGTCTGGTGTATGAAAATCTCCGTCGTCCTCCTGGTCGTCATAGTCAGACCACCTGTCATCGCCAGTCCGCTCGTCATCGTCACCCTGTTGAAATAATTATAAATAAAAATTATTAGTCCGTATATATGTGAGAATTAACAAGCTAGCTTTAATTGAAAATAACATAAACAATAAGAATGCATAAGTAGGCGGGGGAGGACGAAAAGCCTCCTCTAAGAGGGCAATCACCATCCGGAGCATCTCGCCGTTAAAAGCGTCGAACTGCTCACGCGATAATCATGTACTCTCTGCGAAGGCCCCTGTTATACCTCCTGAGCAACCTGGTGAAGATGAGAACTGCTAGGCAACTGCTGACGATGAAAGACCGGATCGGTATGGAATCTATCCGACACAGCCCCTATCAGCCTCTGGAAGATCTCATCATCCAAGCCAGCACCCGTATCAGATGGTCCGACATGTGCTCTCGGACGCTGGCGATGGCTGGAGCCTACAAAAAGAGACAAATTCCATTACTAATAATAATTTATATAATGTGATAAATTCTGATAATTTTGTGAAATATAAAAAATATTATTACCTCCAGGAAGTGTATATGTAGGAATCCTCGGCAGGCCCAACACTCGATATCTACTGGTACTGCTAGTAGGGGGATCTTGAGACGCGACCCATAGTCTCAGCTCCTCATCCCGATCTAATACAATATCGGGAAGGGGAGTGGCGGAGTCTGACCCCTCCTAATAGCCTCCAGCTCAGCTATACGAACGTCCCGAAGCCTCTGAAATCGGTCCTGTAATTTATTTTGTATAAGTGTGTTAATTATATCATTTTATTTACGATTGAAGATTACTAAAAGCTAAATAGTAAGATGAGTTTTACCCATATAGCTACAGCTACTTGAGACAAAGGACGCTCGTCCCTAGGCGTGTGGGCTCTATCCTAAAACTCTACGATGGTGGGATCTCGGCCCAAGGTCCTTCTCAAGACCTAATAAAAATATTTTTAAAATAGGTATTAAGTATTTGTGTGAGAACTTGATAACTAAACAACTAAATACAGCGCACTTACTGCTATGCGAAGCTGACCACGGTTCTTCGTCGCCTGCTCAGACTTCTTCTTGAGGTCATCAGCATCCTAGTGCGCACACATAGCCTCCCAGGCTAAATCGGAGACTATGCGGGGCTGGTGAGATCTGATGGGGGTCCCGGGCTGGTCCTCAACTACCTAGGCTGCCCTTTGTCGCATCTCATACAGCCAGCCAAAGTAATTCTTAGTGACATATGCTATAATCACATCGTCGCCAGCTGTCTGAGAGATACTCGGGTCAAATCTATAATAAACCTATAACAAAAGTTTAAAAATTAGGAAAAATAGATTTTATCATCCTAATACAACTATGTAGTAATTAATATAATATGCTTAACTTACGTGAAACTCCCGCAAGACAGTCTGCACATGAAGGTGTCATCGTACCTCGCATACTGGCTGAACCGCATACACCCTCTCAAGAGGTGCGTCAAACAGATCGCGTGTAGGGTGTGCTTAGCCACCGGATCTAGTATACTACAAAAAAAATATAACAATATATGTTATGTGAATTGTGTTTTGCAATAACTGACAGAAATATTAACAATATATTAGCACTTACTGTCCAAAAGCGACATCCACCGCTACTGTAAGTGGAGCTGCCGGCGGACGACCGAAGATACTGAGGTTTGTCCCTCGGTGTCGTCGACGAGGTGCATCTGTAATAATTAAAAAAATTGAGTCAATAAACATAAACTAATGCAGTTTGAGATATATGTAAATCCTAGTTAAGACAACTTACTAGCTCCCGAAGACAAGCCTCCATCGTGGCTACCGTCTCCCGTACCGGATCGCCCACCACCTCGGTGACCTCCACCGTTATGTCTAGCCATGAATATCCTACTGCAATAACCAAATTGGTAAATTATGAATATGTAAGGTTTAACAATGTGATATTTACTAATATGAATGCTAATTTTTAGTTACGTACGTCATCAAACCCATTAGAATCAACATGTATATCAGTCTCGAATTCGGTATCTTCCTCATCCTCAGTTTCGAGATCAGTTTTGTCATCGTTATCATCCTCGACGACTATATAATATGACGTTTTTCTCGACATCCTCATCGTCAGGTACGTCAATGACATCAGTACCCACCACATCTTCAGCATTAAACACTACGGCCAAAGGGTTGCTAACATCTTCTTGCAACGCCTTATCTATACCAAACATGTTCTCAGCATCAAATGAACGTGTTTTAGTTGTGACTACTGTGTACCAGGGGCTTCGAGTATTTACGACATTAGGAGAGTAATACACTTGAGTCACTTGACTTGCTAACACGAACAAGTCATAAGACTTTAACACCGACTTGATATCTATGATTGTGATTCTATTACAATCAACTTTAACCCCCTTTTCAGTATCAAACCAGCTACACTTAAATGTAACTACCTTTTTACCCCCGTGATAATTGAGCACAACCACATCCTGTAAACAGCAATAGTAATTGGACTCAGAATCTTGATAGCAGCTTCCCAACACTACAACCCCAGAATTGACTGATGTGAGTTCATTCAACTCATCGACCCTAAATCTGTACCCATTCACGATGCATCTGGGAAAAGAACTAACAACTTTGTAAGGTCCTAGGATGACATCTATAAAATGCTCAAAAATGTTCTCTTCTTCAACCCTTTTCTTAAACCACTGTTGGAAATTATCATTAGTGAATGTTTCCAACTCTGCTGCAGTAAAAGCTAGGTTAGAAGCTTACACTTCCTCTTCGAATAATCTGCGAAAATAGTAAAATGTCTTTAACATATAGATGATTACACTAATAAATTGCACTAAATACAACAAATAATTATTCATACCTGATGCACGATGATACTTCGGGCATATTTAGAAGCACGTATGTAGATACAATCTTCAACTCTTTGTCGCTTAAGTAAGTCTGCGTCTCATGGCCAAATGGCTTAGCCGTATATGTGAATACAGCTAACTCATCATCAGCATGAGACAATGGACCAACGACCTCATTCTTACTTAAACGAATGTGCTTCGTTGAGACAACATCGTCAAAATACAATGAACAGAAGTTGACAAGCTCCTCCTCCGTATAGCGTTCAGCAATAAAACCCTCTACACGAGCTTTGTTCTTCACTTTTTGTTTTAGTCGACGCATATACCTAAGATAAATATGCCGATAAATATATGTGAGTATTAATTAATATGAGCAACATATTTATATTACCTCTCAAAAGGATACATCCACTGATATTGCACCGGTCCTCCAAGTTTGAGTTCATACGGTAGATGAATAGGCAGATGTTCCATCAAGTCAAAGAATCATGGAGGGAAGATCATTTCGAGCTTGAAAATGGTAAGCATGATATTGTTCTCCATCTTCTCCACATCAGTGTACTTAATTACAGTTGAGCAAAGATCTCAAAAGAAATTTGAAAGTTCGGTCAATGCATCCACAACTTTTCTGGGTAACATCTCACGAAATGCAATTGGGATCAACTTCTGCATAAATATATGACAATCGTGACTCTTGAATCCAAAAATTTTCAATTGCTCGTCCTTACAACAACGTGTTATGTTCGACGCATATCCATCTAGGAGCTTCAACCTACTAACCAACTTACACACGTCTTCAACTTGTTGCTTAGTAAGACAATATGGAGCTTTAGGTTTCATATTATTAGGGCGAAGCCACAATTCTGTCCTAATGTTCAATGCCTCCAAATCTTTTCGAGCGTTGTCATTGTCTTTGGTTTTACCACTCGCATCTAACACGGTGTAAAATAAGTTCTCAAAAACATTCTTTTCGGTCTGTATGACATCTATACAATGACGAACTGAAAGTGTACCCCAATACGGTAACTCAAACCATATGGGCGAGTGTGTCCAATTATGAGTCTTCCCGTACCCGGCTGCTCTCAATTTACTGTGCTCCTTCCCCGACAAAGGAAAATCAAGCTGGTTCAACCAGCCCAAGACCTCACTACCCGACAGTCGACCAACAACCCCCTTCTTATCTGTCTTTCTGTTGAACTGTGCAGACATCTTTCTGTAATTATGATCAAGAGACAAAAATCTACGAGCAGTTCCAAGGAAGGTACATTTTCGCCCATGCTGCAACTGATTGTCTTGCACATCCCCCATACACACTAGACAGGACAGTTTCTCATGAGTTGACCAACCACTAACCATCCCAAGAACCAAAAAGTCAGTGATAGTCCATAACAGAGCTGCCTTCATCACAAAATTCTCGCATATCGATTTATTATACGTCTGGACCCCTGTCTCCCACAACATCTTTAGTTCATCTACTAACGGTCGAAGGTACACGTTAATGTCTTTTGTAGGACTTTTATCCCCCATTATGAGTAAAATCAAGAAAAAATACAGATCCCTCATACACATCGACGGTGGAAGATTATAAGCGACCATAATGACCGGCCAAACTGAGTACGGCTGGCTAAAATTATTGAAAGGCAAAAGCTATTAGTAGCCATGCCAAGCCTAATATTCCTGACTTCTTTCGCAAACTCAGGATAATTTGCATCAAATCTCTTCCATTCATCTCCATCTGCTGGGTGAGTCAGCTGACCAGGCACGACATCCATTGTTCGATGCCAACTCATTTGTTAAGCCGTATGAGACGACATGAATAGCCGCTGAAGCCTTGGCACAAGAGTAAAGTACCGTAAGATCTTCTTGGGAACATTTTTCTCCTTCCCCCCATGTTTTGTCACCTTGTAGCGTGGAAAGCTGTACATATCACACTGTCCTTTATCTCTGTCCTTCCCATAGTATAACATGCAATCCTGCTCACAAGCATCAATTTTTTGATACCCCATATTTAACACCTTGACCATCTTCTTCACTTCGTAATAATTCGTAGGAAGAGTATGATCCTTGCGTAAGAACTGTCCAACTATAGCAAGTAAATCGTTGAAACCTCTCTCACTACAGTCGTGCTCATTCTTGAAGTGTAAGAGCATTGTCACTGCAGAAAGCTTGGTGTCCGTATCATTTCCCGGATACAACAAGACCCTAGATTTAGATAGCAACTTGTAAAAGGCAGCAGCTGTATCGTTTGGCACTTGCTTAGCACTGCTTGAAGAAGGCTCATTTTAAGCCAAGTCAATATTAGTAGGGACATAAGCATCAACCAACATCTCCACCGGATCATAGGTTTCGGCGTATGAATCCCGTAGAATATCATCCTCCACAGTATTGTCGATCACTTCTCTCAGCTCAGCTGATTCCCCGTGATGAGTCCATACGGAGTACCCATCCACAAATCCACGGGAAAATAAGTCGAATTTAATCTCGTCGACTTTCTTCCCGATCAGGTTTTTACACTTGACACACAGGCATCGCATCTTTCTGTTCGGATCATCAACATGCTCTATTGCTTTGTTCAAGAAATCTGACACCCCATCATGATAAGCTGAGACTAATCCCCTCCCATCACTGGGTATCCTACGGTACATCCAACTCCGGTCGGCTGACATCTTTAACTGCACAGACCACACATTCAGCACAGAGATGTTCATGTATGTGGTCCATGCATGAATGAATGTCAAATGGGTTTCAGTACAAGGATGTTTATGCATGTGGTCAATGCATGAATTAGAGTATTTTCCTATTACGACAGCTCTATAGGACAGGGTAATTCAGGCTTCTATCCCGTTCCTAGGTGCGTCTCTTCACTAGTGCCAACAGGTTAAGCACGTTTCTACTGTTTTAAGAAAATTTCGACAGCACCTCCCCATGGTCTTCAAGTACACGAAATAGATTAAGATAACTTATTCTAAGTATGTACTCGAAGAACATGTAGAGATAACAGCCAAAAAATCTTCAAAACAACAAAAACGTGTCGTTTCGGACTGGCACCGGCCTAAGTGAAAGACATAACATCCATTAACAGTCCCAAACTGGGGACTATTCGACATTCACTCCTACTGAGTGAATGTCAAATGGGTTTCTAAGTTCCAAAGTGTAAGACCCCAACTTTTATGAATAAAAATTTAATTTTCTTTATATATTATTTCGAAATAGTAAGGTGTTGATTTGATAATTATGAAAGTTATGGGTGAAATGTGCAAATATTTTAAAATGAGCAAGTGGTTATAAAATATTCTGGTTGTCGGGGAATATTCGTTTGGTCGTGGAATATTCTTGTTGTCGGGGAATATTCGTACGACGGCGCAGCTATTTGTGGGCCCCACAACGGAATAACTGTCGGATATAGAAAGCGACAGAAATAACCTTTTTATAAAATAACGGCGTAGTTGTTACCGTTAGTACTGTTGAAATACCCGATGGTTAAAATACAGTGATACGCGGTGTTGCACAATAGCACACGGTATTGCACAGTATTTCGAATTATTGAGTCTTACGTGAGAAGGCACTTACTCAATTATTGTTACAGTAATTACTGTTCAATATTTTATATTATTGACTCAATAATTGCTACGTTGATATTTTATATTATTGACTCAATAATTGTTACATTGATATTTTATTGACTCAATAATTGCTACGTTGCCATTTTATATGATTGATTCAATAATGGCTACAGTTGATATTTTGGTATTATTAATTCAAGAATTGTCATTGCACAGTATTTCACATTATCAACTCAATAATTCATATTATTTGAATAATATTATTAGATAGCATTATTGACAATGTTTAAGGAAGTTCTGTCTAGGAGGGGTTATTTAATTGCGCGCCAGTAAGGAGAAGTCCTTATCGGAAGGCCCCCTCTTTCCTGGGAACGACCTGGTTGTCAATATTGTAGTTCTGTAATATTATTTATGAATAATTAATTATTAATTTATTATAAGAAAATTTTTATTTTGTGGATATTAAAGAAGGAATTAGTGCTGATGTGTTTTTATCAGTATTTTGGTGTGAGAAATCATCTGTTTATGGATTTCGGATAATTTATGTTTGGAATTTGGAAAAACTTCCTTCTACAAAGTTGTAGAGAATTAAATTTCCTATGGAAGGAAATAGAATTTGTATTTTTCTGACAAAGGGGCTATTTGTTATGAATTATTAAAGTTTTGGAAAATAAATATTTTTTTAATGGGTGGGCCCCACTTTTGTTGAAATTTTTTTAGCCGCTAAGCGGCGGAAAATTTTTGAAAATAATAATATTTTATTATTTAGTCTCCTTTGGCATCCTAAGCTTTTCCTATAAATAGGGTGCTTAGGTTAGAATTGAAGATCACACCAGAATCAGAAGTTTTCTCTCTATAATATCGAGCGTATTTTTGTGAGTATTTCAATACTTTGAGTGTTACTATTCAGTGCAAGTTTTCTTCGGTATTATATCCGATATTCCAGTCAGAGGTACTATTCTTTTGTGGTAAGGGATGTTATTTCTTTCGTAAATGATGTTATTCTTTTCAATATCATTATACATAAATATTGTCATGGATTTTGTTATGAAATTCTTACTTTTTCCGTCGGGATTACTATTCACGTATACGGCACTATTCACAGAAAAATTAAATTTTCTTCTATTTGTCCAAATTGTTTGTCAAGATTACTATCTTTGGTTGGATCTAAGTTTTGAGCTTTATTCTTGAATTTTGCTCCACAATTGATTATTACGAAGTATTTTTGAATACTAAAATACGAATCCTTAATCTTTGTCTTTTATCTCATTGGATTCGTTCTTTGAAATATTCTTCATCATCCTCAGTCCTAAAAGGTGATGTAACTGAATATCTTTGGCCTGTAGAGCAAAGATGAATGATTACCTGATGAATATCTTTGGCCTGTAGTGCAAAGATGGCAGGTGTTGAGATGAACATGACCACTGATGATACAAATGAATATCTTTGGCCGTAGTGCAAAGAAGAATATTTGATTCGAAATGTATATTGATTGATGTTACAGGGATAAAATATTGATGATGGACTTTTAAATCATAGAAGATAGTAGACTTCATTCTCTGCTTAACTCTTCTAATGAATTGTTATTTTTGCTGCGAATATTGATCTAAAGTTGGTTGTCCATTATATTTTATCTGATTTGTTGAAGACTAATGATAATTTATTTTCCATTATCTTAGTCATAATATTCTTTACTGAGCTAGTTGAGCTCACCCTTTTCATCTGTTGTCCTCTTCAGGAAATGAGAATGTTGCGGGAACTAGTCGGGGGACAGAGTGATGGCCCGAGTTAGAGCAGTAGTAGTCCTCACTCTTTCTGATAAATAGTGGAATATTAATTGTAATGAGGACTTAGTTTGAATATTAATATTTTCTATATATTGTATTGACACTCACAATTGCGTGGTCGTATTTTGCACGACCGTATGATATAAAGTTTGTATTTGAATTCTGTACCATGTATTTGGCGACTCAGAATGGGTTGGGTTGACTGGACCTATTCTGGGGGCGTCACACAAAGTATAGTTCATAAAGAATCCTTCCATTAACCATCAAACATGTTAGCCGCCTTATTTGAGCTGACAAAGAGTTAAGTTAGACAAACGAAATGTAAAGCGCAGAAATAACTTAAGTTGGCATCTGCATGGTATCATGCAACTTATCACTCAAGTCAATTTGAAGAAAGTGCTGTGTTGTGTTGACTTTCGTCACAATCCGTCCCCGCAACCAAATTTTGGGACATTTATAAGTTTTCCTTCCCCACTTAAGTTTCCTACTTAATAGTAATGCCTCATCTTTTCCTTTTGAAATCAAAAAATGCATAAATTGCAATGAACTATGTGAATGAGCAAAGTTGAGCAACTAACTAAACGGTCAATTCTAGAACATGAGATTAGGATAGTTAGAAATTCCAAAGGTCTTTAGGGGACAACTAATACTGCAACGGGGGCAACAAATGGAAGGTGGAGAATACTCTAAAGTCGTCGCGTCACATAAAGAGTTACATGCAACCCATAAAATGTGGCGACGGGTTAAAGTATTTTCCACCTTACTTTCGCTGCACTCGTTGCGATATTGGTTGTCCACTAAAGACCTCAGAAACTCCCAAGAATACTAATCTCAAATTCTACAATTGACCGATTAATTAGTTGCTCTGCTTTGTTCATTCCTATATAGTTCGTTGAAATTTATGCATTTTTTGATTTAAAAGAAAAAGAGATGTAATACTAATAAGTAGGACGCTTAAGTGGAGAAGAAAAACTTATAAATGTCCCAAAATGTGGTTGCGGGACGGATTGTGACGAAAGCCAACACAACACAATGCTTTCTTCACATTAACTTTAAGTGATAAGTTGTCTAATACCATGCTGATGCCATCCTAAGTTGTTCCTACACCTTGCAACTATTGTTATCAGCATACCCCTAGCCAGTTCAATTAAGGCGATCTACATATCTGATGGCTAATGGAATGATATATGTAATATAAAATGTATAGTTGTAATTGACATCTATACAAGATCGAAGAGAGTCATATTAAATTTATTGAATATTACGACAAACTAAGCAAATGCTACTTAGTTTATTTTGCCAATGAAAAATTAAGTAAGTGCTACTTAATTTATGAGAACTGTTATTTGAAATATATATGGGGACTACTATTCGACATTCACTCATATATATGCGTCAAACGAGTTTTTAAGTTTCAAAGTATAGTACATATATGTATATATATACATATAGTACTTATTGCATTTATTAACTATTGCGGCAAACTAAGCAAATGTTACTTAGTTTATTTTGTCAATGAAAAACTAAGTAAGTGCTACTTAGTTTATTGAATATTGCATCCCAACTAAGCAAATGCTACTTAGTTATTAATTGTATTTAATTTAATTGTATTTAATTATATTTAATTTTATTATATTTTATTATTTATTATTTATCTCTTTTAATTAATTATTTATTATTTATTATTTATTTTGTTATTTATTATTTATTATTTATTATTTATTATTTATTTATTTATTTATTATTTATCTCTTTTAATTAATTATTATTTATTTTTTATTTTTTATTTTTTATTTTTTATTTTTTATTTTTTATTTATTTTTTATATTTTATATTTTATATTTTATTATTTATTTATTATTTATTATTTATTATTTACTATTTATTATTTATTTTATTTTATTTTATTTTACTTTATTCAAATTAATAAAATTTAATTTAATTTAATTTTAGTAGTAAGAAACTAAGTAAATGCTACTTAGTATATTTTAATATTAGAAAACTAATTAAATTATAAATAAATATACTTGCAGGGCCCATAAATTTTGCAATTGCATAATTCTGACAGAAATTCCGTCAAAAATATCAAAATCAACAACAGTATATATAACCTTCAATATATCACATTATGAACAAATTTGCACAAAGACAAACCCAAATTGTAGGACTTTTATCACAATTTTAGCAGCAAATATGCAACAATTGCAGTAAATATCAAACCCAAATTGCAGAAAATCAATTAGGACAAACCCAAATTACAGTAATTACCAAGCCCAAATTGTAGCAAATCAATTTCCAATCGCAGTAAATGAACTTCAACCCAAATTGCAGCATATCAAACCCAATTTCAGATCAAGAACAATTATTAAACAAAGTTCAGAAAATTTCAGATTCTAAAAAATATACCTGCATTCTCAATATCAGATTGTCCCAATTTCATATTGTCCCAATTTCAGATTGTTCCAATTTCAATTTCAGAATGTCCCAATTTCAATTTAGTAAATAAGTAACAAGAATTACAGTTTCACAGTACATATATTTTCCCAATTTCAGTTTCATAGTACACATTTTCCCAATTTCAAATATTTCTTCACCAATTTCAGTTTCACAATTAACCCTAACTAATGAATGAAAAAATTAACTTACAGAGAGTGAGATAGATAGATGAGGTTGGCAGGGGCGGCGGCAAGATGAGGAGCACCAGCGGCAAGAGGAGGAGGTTGAGGCGGGCTGGAGAGGACCGGTTGCACCTTCTGAAATCGAAAAGAGAGGGCAACACCTTCTGAAGGCTTTGCTCGGCGCCGGAACAGGGAGGAGGTAGCGGAAGAGGTGGCAGAATCGGAGGAGACGGAGGAGGCAGTGGTGGGGGGCTGTGCCGTGGGGAGATGGTGGGGGGACCGGTGGCAGGGGGTACTAGTGACAGGGGAGGGTGGGGGGACCGGTGGAAGAGGAGGAGGAGGATAGATAGGGGATGGGTGAGAGGGAGAGAGAGAGAGATAGAAAGGATATGAAAATGAAAGGAGGCGATGGAGAAGAAGATAGCTGATTTAGGTTTTAAGCCTTCCTTCCGACGGAATTTTCGTCGAATTTAATTCCCGAGGAAATATCATATCTTCAACGGACCAATTCCCTTGAACCTACCTTTATTCCGTCGAATTTATCTTTCGCGCTAGCGGAAAAACTGGCGCCATGGAAGGCCAACTAGTTTCGACGAATTTCCGTCGTAAATACATTATGTTCAAGGGACTTATCTTCGACGAATTATTCCGTCAGAAATGGCCTAGTTTCGATTGAATATATTCTATCGAAGATATATCAGTCAGAAATAGTCGGTTTTCTTGTTGTGACGATGCATAAAACATGCTTTCCAATCAAACATAGGCCTAATTTTCTAACAGCATTCACACACGCATTTCAGTTTTAAGGAAAATATTGAAAAAATATGGTACCGTGTTTACACAGGAGTTGTGGGGTGCCTAACACCTTCTCCACACTTAACCAAGCCCCCGAGTTCAAAACTTTGTTTTCAAAGATCAAGTTTCGACAGTGTCCAACAATTGGGCCTTTTTCAAAAAAAAACTCGGTTGAGTTAGTACAACCATTTTAAATCTACCAACTGGCGACTCTATAAAACGTTCAATCGTCGACATGATACATGTTGGCCTTTTCCTAAAAAACCCTTCAAAACCTTTTTCGCAATAAAAAGAGTGAGGGTAGAGATAACTTAGGAAGAGATGAAAGATCCGGATTACGACCCGACCAGCGGATGTTTTCCCGACGTCGACAGTACATATAAATTTATAGCTTCTGGTTTTGCCTGAATTTCAAATCCATGGCCTTTCTAGCTTGCTTTTATGTATATATAAGTATATATATACGTTTTTTATTATTTTCGTATCCCGGATTGCTAATCTGTGGCTTTTTACCGCTTATATATATATACTAATTTGTTTGGCCTAGATTGTTAATCTGTGGCCTTTTCAGCTTTATTATATATATAATGGACTATATATGTACTAACATTCAATTCAGTCAAGCCTAGATTGCTAATCCGTGGCTTTTTATTGCTTATATATATATATATATATATATATATATATATATATATATATATATATATATATATATTTATACTAACTTGTTTGGCCTGGATTGCTAATCTGTGGCCTTTTCAGCTTTAATATATATATAACTAACTGTATATAAAAACATTTCATTCAGTCAGGCCTGGATTGTAAATTCGTGGCCTTTTTCGACTTTTATATATATATATATTTATATTTATATATATATATATATATATATATATATATTTACATTTCTCAGTCAAGCCTGGATTGGAAATCTGTGGCTCTTTACAACTTTTATATATATATATAAGTATATATATTCTTTAGTCAAGGTGATTAAATATCTGCTTTAATTATTCATTTGATATGAATCTATTCTAATGTAAATTCGGTGGACTAGATTCATCTAAATCTAGCCATTTCTAACTTTCAACCGGTTCAAAAGCTATCAAACTGGAACCGTTAAGTTAGAATGGCTAAGATTTATTTCAATCTAGATTTCTTTCTAGTTTGTAAATATTAAAGAGACTACGCGACCTTAGATCCAAATCTAGAGGGAACGAGAAGCTTTAGCTACGCGCATGCGAGGATTTAATTGATGAATCCTTTGTCTTGCGACGTCTAGATGTTAATCTACATTTTCTGTCAATATCTTTGCTATGCAGGCTTTTTGATCATATTTTGTGAGCCTAGGAATCATGGGATCTACGATCAACCACATGGATCTAGATTCCATTCCCACAATGGATAACTTTTAATGAGAATGAAATATGTTGTATTTTATTCCCTTAATACTTAATCTTTTATATTTATTTTGTACATAAATACATTCATTGTTCTTATATTTTTATTTTATGTACAATTGAACCAAGAAAGTAAAATGAATGCAAAAGGGGCAAGAAAAGATATATTTTCAGTATACCATGCAAGTGGGCCACAAAATGGAGCAACTCACATCCAATTTAGCAAGCAGCTCCAGATTGGAAAAGGAATGGGCAGCAGCTTGTATGCAATCCACGGATTTCAAGCAGCTTGTAATTGGAAGCTACATTAAGCAGCTCATTAACTAATAATGTTCCAAGCAGCTTAAATAATCCAAGCACGTGAAGCCCAACTTGCAAAGTCCATTCAGCAAATTGAAAAAATGTCCAGCAACTTGCAAATGGGGGAGAGTCACATGCCAAGCGAAACAATTAAAGGATTTGGCAAAGCAATCAAGTGGGTTGTTGGTTCAACCAATTAAGTAATCACATGGGGGCCCACGAAGCAGCATGCAAAGTGAAGAAACTAGCAGCTTGCAAAGGAAGAGAAGCAGTTCACGTGAAGCAAGAAGGAAAGCTGGGCAGTAGCTTAACCCGCCCCAGCGGGGCATTAAGCAAGGAACCTCCCGCCCTAGCGTGGAGGCGGAACATGACCAGGGCAATCTTCTTTTGCGACACGGATCAGGAGCAGCAACTAGGGTGTGATTAGGGATTGTAATATGATTGTTATAAAAAAGGACTAAAGAAAACATATAGGATATGGTCTTATATATTGTATTCATTGAATAAAATACTTTTCTCTCTATAATTCTTGGTGTTTCTATGGCTATGGATAGCTAAACTCTTGTACTTGGATTAAGGAGACGGAAGCCTTGGATTAATACACTGTGAGATCTAATTGATTGTAATTGTTCAATTAATATTGTGCGTATTGAATATTTTTCTGTGCTTGAATTATATGATTGATTTGTTTAATTGCTAGGTGTACACTAGTTTATTATTCATTAAAATCTACTGCTAAATTAGATATCAAATCCGTAATTATTTGGTCACTCTAATTTGCGAAGCAACTAAGACTAATAATTGACTGCAGATTACTAGATTATTTTATCTTAGGAAGAATATTCAACTAAATTAAATGCAACCGCTTGTGCTTGTGTTGTTTAGCTTCATCGATTTTTTTGATTCTTAAAGCTTCTACTAGATTAAACTTTTAGCGCTTGTCTGAAGTTGTTTAGTAGATATATTTAGATCGCTTGTTTCTATCTAACTAAAATTAAGGAAAGACATGAAAGTGATTCTAACGATGAATATTCAAAGTATTGATTGTGTATGCTTGAGTCAATGATGGTGGAAGTTGACTTAACCCAAGGTTTGTTCTCCTGATTTAGTTTGTTACAGTATTTTACTCATTAGTTTATTTTTATTAACAACACTCAAAAATCCCCCTCTTTTGGAATATAAAGTATATGAAAATAGATTAATCAGTCTCTGTGGGATCGACTCTTACTTGCACTACTACATAATTATCGTTCGCAGTAAGGTTTATTTTTGGTTGTCTGCGACAGCACACAAAATTTTGGCGCCGTTGCATGGGACTGATTTTTGTTTATTTTATATCCTTATTTTATTTTAGTTTTTTTTTTAAAAGGTAAATTGAATTTCCTTAATTGTTTATTCCCGAAACTCGATCTACTAATCAAGGTGATTTAAAGTGTGATCCAGAGATAGAGAGAACTGTTCGCAAATTAAGGAAGGAAGCTCGAAAAATTCGTGAAGAACAAAAAGCCATGGCAGCAAATAGAACCCTGAAAGAGCTTTCGGCTCCTGATTTGAACCAATAACCCTTATGCATAACTTTCCCTAATCTTGATATTAACACTCATTTTGAATTGAAATCTGGATTAATACATCTTCAACCTTCTTTTAATGGTCTGGTAGGTGAAGACCCTCATAAACACTTGAAGGAATTCCATGTGGTATGCACGAGTATAAAACCTACCGGAGTAATCGAAGAACAGATCAAGCTAAGAGCCTTTCCATTTTCTCTGAAAGATTCAGCTAAGGATTGGCTTTACTATTTACCCTCCGAAAGCATCACCACATGGGAAGATATTAAAAGACTATTCTTAGAGAAATATTTTCCAGCTTCAAGGGCGGCCAACATTAGGAAGTCAATTTGTGGTGTGAGACAGAACAACGGAGAATCCCTACATGAGTATTGGGAACGTTTCAAAAGATTGTGTGCTAGTTTCCCTCATCACCAAATCAGTGATCAGCTTCTCATCCAATATTTCTACGAAGGTCCCAGTTGTACAAACAGAAGCATGATTGACGTTGCTAGTGGCGAAGCGTTGGTGGATAAGATCCCCGAGGCTGCAAGAAATCTAATTGCAAATATGGCAGTCAACTCTCAACAATTTGGCACTAGACTTGATTCTGCACCGAGGAATACTAGTGAGGTACAAATTTCTGCTATTGAACAACAGCTTGCGAATTTAACTTCTCTTGTTAGTCAAATGGGTGCAGGTAACACACAGCAGGTAAAAACTTGCTGAATTTGTATGGTAGTAGGACATCCGACAAATATATACCCAACTCTCCAAGAGGAATCCGTTGAACATGCAAATTCAGCAGGAGGATTTCCTGGGCAACCACAAAGGAAGTATGATCCTTATTTGAATACATATAATCCTGGATGGAGGGATCATCCTAACTTTAGCTACAGGAATCCAGAAGCAACTCAACCCGCAACTCAGACTTTTCCAAATCAGCAGCAGTATAAACCATCGTATCCAAATAGACAACAATAGGGCCAATCTTTACACCCTAGTATGTCTTTAGAAGATATTGTTAAAACACTTGCCACTAACACTTTAAATTTTTAACAGGAAACGAGGGCAAGTATTCAGAATTTGGGTACGCAAGTGGGACAAATGGCAACTGCAATCAGTCGATTGAAAGCGCAAAGCTCCGGAAAATTACCCTCTCAAATAGTGGTGAATCCAAAAGAAAATGTAAGTGCTATTACTTTGAGGAATGGTAAAGAGGTAGCAATTCCAGAAAATACAATGTCTACACCACAAGATCAAGACAAGGCAGATGAAGAAAAGGAAGAAGCAGACATCAGTGCTCTGAATAACAAGGATGAACCAAAGCGTAAATTTCCCCCTCTCTCTGAATATAAATCGGTACCTCCTTTCCCTCTTGCTTTAACAGAAAACAGAAAATACGAGAAAAATTCAGATTTTTATGAAACTTTTCGTAAATGCGAGGTAAATATTCCATTGTTAGATGCTATTAAACAAGTACCTCGTTATGCTAAATTTTTAAAAGAACTGTGTACACACAAGAGAAAACAGGAAATGAAAAAATATGAAAAGGTAAGGGTAGGGGAAAATGTTTCAGCAGTCATTCAAAGAAAACTACCTACTAA
The DNA here is from genome assembly GCA_020205555.1 of Panax stipuleanatus. Taxonomy (NCBI): domain Eukaryota; kingdom Viridiplantae; phylum Streptophyta; class Magnoliopsida; order Apiales; family Araliaceae; genus Panax; species Panax stipuleanatus. The sequence goes on along the minus strand of CM035115.1, from coordinate 130,585,574 downwards.
GTGCCAAGATCCGGGTATGTTTACTATTCCGTGCGCGATAGGTAACACCAGATTTGAAAAAGAAATGTTAGACTTAGGAGCTTCTATAAACGTCATGCCATATTCTATATATGCTACTTTAGCACTTGAACCTTTGAGTAAAACTGGTATTGTAATACAGCTGGCTGACAGATCTAATGTTTATCCCAAAGGTGTAGTTGAGGATGTCCTTGTGTAAGTCAATGATTTGATCTTTCCTACTGATTTGTATGTGCTTGATATGGAAAACGGTAACCAAAATGCTCCTATTTTTCTAGGAAGACCATTTTTAAAGACATCAAAGACTAAAATAGATGTTCATAGTGGTACACTTTCCATGGAATTTGATGGCAAAATTGTTGAGTTTAATATTTATGATGCTATGCAATACCCCACTGATGATAAATCTGTTTATTCAATTGATGTGATTGACTATTTACCACAGGAAATCAATGAACTTAATGGTAAGGATACATTGGAAAGTGCACTTAGTAAGAACGCAGATGAAGCAAGTGCGAATTTGACATTGAGCACCGAGTTGCAAGAAACCTCCAAAATCAGGTAACATCATTTATGCTGAATTGCCAATTTCTAACGAGAAGTCTTTACCCTCTGTTTTGCAGGCACCAATTCTGGATTTGAAGCCTCTTCCTAGTCGACTGCATATCTCTATGAGGGTTTCCGCTAGAAAAAAATAGAGAAGGTGGACCTTGAAGGATCCGGTCTACAAGAATTCACTCAAAGGAAATGTTAGGTCGAGCCAACGACCATAAACAAAGGCGCTGCATGGGAGGCAACCCATAGGGGAGTATCTCTCTACTTTTCTTTGCATTTTAGTTTACATTGGGGACAATGTAAGTTTTAAGTGTGGGGGGGGGGAAGAATTTAGATATTTTCCAAATTTTTTGTTCTTTATTATTTTTTATTTTGAATTTTGTGGGTATATTTACTGCAAACCCTCATAAGACAAAACTCGTCTTTTTGGGGTAACCTTGGGGTTTAAAGGCTTGTTGCACACACTAAGTACAATCGTGTTTCCTACGAAAATGGGATATTTTTAGGATTTCTCACTTGAGCAATAAGTTAATTTGGATTTTGATTCTTGACTAATGATAAAATTTTGATTTCTTTTCGATAACTTATGGGACGACTGACAGACATTGGGTAATTTAAATTCAGGTTTTCTGTGTTGATCACTACTTTATTTGAGACCCTTCACTATTAAGGACATATCCATTTGTTCAACCTAGTTTTGACTTGAAAGAAATTTATCTGATTGAATGTCTAGGGGAGCAATTTTGGAACTCTATCATTTGTTTGATCACTATTCGAAGTTGATGTGATGTGTTATTTAAGAAAAGGGAAATGATTTAGGCAAAGTTTGAAAGATTGAAAGAAAAAAAAATTTAAAGAGAAAAGTAATGATTCATGTGGTGGGATGAGATGGAGCGTAAAACGCACTCACTCATAAACACGTGACATGCGAGATGGAGCGTAAAACGCACTTGCTGGTAAGATGGAGCATAAAATGCACTTACCAAAGAAAAAAGAAAAAAAATAAGACAGAAAGAAAAGCCTTTTGATCCTTTAATGTTATCTGCTGGTTTTAACTAAAATTTATGGGAAAACAAGTGGTTGAGTTTATCTTTCTCCTTTAAGGCTTCAATTTCATAAAATTTTCTGTAGTCTAATTGGTTTGAACAGGTGGATTCAGACACGCATAAGGGGTAGAGAATAAAGTAAGATTGATAAATAAAGTTGGGTTTCAGATGATACATTGTTTTGAAGTTTCCCAAGAGTTATTGTTTTGAATCTTTGAAGTCGATGTTGAAGTTCATGTTAACTCGTGGCTCAAGTTTGTCAAGTTTGTTTAGTTGAATTGCTTTAGGTTAAAGGTTATCTTTATTTTGCCCGAGGACGAGCAAAGGATAAGTGTGGGAGAATTTAATGAGAATGAAATATGTCGTATTTTATTCCCTTAATACTTAATCTTTTATATTTATTTTGTACCTAAATACATTCATTGTTCTTATATTTTTATTTTAGGTACAATTGAACCAAGAAAGTAAAATAAATGCAAAAGGGGCAAGAAAAGATGTATTTTCAGTATACCATGCAAGTGGGCCACAAAATGGAGCAACTCACATCCAATTTAGCAAGCATCTCCGGATTGGAAAAGGAATGGGTAGCAGCTTGTATGCAATCCACGGATTTCAAGCAGCTTGCAATTGGAAGCTACATTAAGTAGCTCACTAACTAATAATGTTCCAAGCAGCTTAAATAATCCAAGCACATGAAGCCCAACTTGCAAAGTCCATGCAGCAAATTGAAAAAATGTCCAGCAACTTGCAAATGGGGGAGAGTCACGTGCCAAGCAAAACAATTAAAGGATTTGGCAAAGCAATCAAGTGGGTTGTTGGTTCAGCCAATTAAGTAATCACATTGGGGCCCACAAAGCAGCATGCAAAGTGAAGAAACTAGCAGCTTGCAAAGGAAGAGAAACAGCTCACGTGAAGCAAGAAGGAAAGCTGGGCAGTAGCTTAACCCGCCCCAGCAGGGCATTAAGCAAGGAACCTCCCGCCCCAACGGGGAGGCGGAACATGACCAGGGCAATCTCTTTTTGTGACACGGATCAGGAGCAGCAACTAGGGTGTGATTAGGGATTGTAATATGATTGTTATAAAAAGGGACTAAAGAAAACATATAGGATATGATCTTATATATTGTATTCATTGAATAAAATACTTTTCTCTCTATAATTCTTGGTGTTTCTATGGCTATGGATAGCTAAACTCTTGTACTTGGATTAAGGAGACGGAAGCCTTGGATTAATACACTGTGAGATCTAATTGATTGTAATTGTTCAATTAATATTGTGAGTATTGAATATTTTTCTGTGCTTGAATTATATGATTGATTTGTTTAATTGCTAGGTGTACACTAGTTTATTATTCATTAAAATCTACTGCTAATTAGATATCGAATCCATAATTATTTGGTCACTCTTATTTGCGAAGAAACTAAGATTAATAAATAACTGCAGATCACGAGATTATTATATCTTAGGAAGAATATTTAACTAAATTAAATGCAACCGCTTGTGCTTATATTGTTTAGCTTCATCGATTTTTTTGATTCTTAAAGCTTCTATTAGATTAAACTTTTAGCGTTTGTCTGAAGTTGTTTAGTAGATAGGGTTATTTAGATCGCATGTTTCTATCTAACTAAAATTAAGGAAAGACATGGAAGTGATTCTAACGATGAATATTCAAAGTATTGATTGTGTATGCTTGAGTCAATGATCAATGTATGTTTCTAAGGTGGAAGTTGACTTAACCCAAGGTTTGTTCTCCTGATTTAGTTCGTTACAGTATTTTACTCATTAGTTTATTTTAATTAACAACACTCAAAAATCCCCCTCTTTTGGAATATAAAGTATATGAAAATAGATTAATCAGTCTCTATGGGATCGACTCTTACTTGCACTACTACATAATTATCATTCGCAGTAAGGTTTATTTTTGGTTGTCTGCGACAGCACACCAACTTTGCACTGTAAATATAGCCTGCATGTCCTTTTGTAAATGTAAATCAGAGGGACCTTCAAACGGTTATTCGGATTTAAGGTCTTAACATAGTAGATATTGGTTTATAGTGCTCTAGTCACTTTGATGGTTGTCATGCCCATAAGAAGACCGGCACTTGTATATGCATTTTTTGGTCGAGGATGCCTCGCATCCCTACAATAAAATCAAAAATCAGCCGAAGGCAGAATAAAATGGAAGTATCAAAAGGCTTCAATTCCTATGCAAAAGAAAGGGTTTGAAAACCATATTTCAAAACGTCATTTTCATATTTTTGTCTAAAAATGGACTTTCCAACAAATCAAACCCTTTGTATATAGGTCCAACGAAGCATGACACTACTTCCAATCAAACACGTAGGCTGAATTACTTCAAGCGCGCACACACACATTGAAAATAAAAAAGGGAAAATTAAAAAGATGCGATAATCATGTTTCACGGACTCGAGGGGTGCCTAACACCTTTCCCCTCTTAATCAAGCCCTTGAACTTTATGAATCTCAGTTTCAAAGGCCAAGTTTTGATAGCGTCCAGTAATTGGGCCTACTTGAAAAATCAAACAAAACTCGGTTGAGTTGGTACAACCATTTCAAATTTACCAACTGGCGACTCTGTAAACTTTTCAAATCGTCGACATGATACATGTTGGCCTTTTCCTAAAAATTCACCCTTCAAAAAATAGATAAGACAAACAAGTGTAGAAAACACCAAAGTTAGAGAAAGGAAGATTTGTCCAAAGATTTTTCTCGACGTTGACAGGTGGCGACTCTGCTGGGGACAGTAGAGGGCTTAAGCCACATTTTAATCTTTTCAGAATTCCCTTTTTTATGCATATGTGGATGTTGTCTTTACATTGGGTGGATGTAAATAAATGTTTCACTGCTTTATATTAGTGCTTCACACAATGTCATCATTTTATACGGTGAGACACGTTGTATGTGATTGTATGTTGTGTGATTCCTCAACCAGGAGGCGAACCCGTCGGCGTTTGATTATTGGACTCAAAGGAGATTAATCCTGCGAGGCTCAAGAAAGTCGCCACTCACATCCGCTCCAATTGAAAGATCGGATTAACTTTTCATCCAGTAAATTACGATGATCTGGGGACATTCATGCCGAAAAGCCGCGAGAGTAGCCTAAGATAGGTCAGTCTCTGATAAACCAAACGCGAAGGGGAGTCTCTTCATAGCTTTCCCTTTCAATTCCATGTAAAGTTTGATTCAATGTAAATTACGATTCCATGTAAATGTAAAGAAAAGAAAATGTAAATGTACATTCTATTTTCTATCAATTTTATTATTGTATAGATATCAAATCCTGTCATCCTGTCCTCAAAACAACTAATGTTTATTTAGCAGGAAAATATTAAAACCCCATAAAAAAACTAATACATTGCATCAACGCATGTTATTAATGCTTATCAAGACTAAAATACCTACTCTCCTTGTAGGCAAGATTAGTCCCAATACCAGGTTAAAATCTAAGAAGGCACAAAGCCTATACACCGACATGCCTGAAAGTGCCCAACACGAATCAGGTTCAGTATCTCGAAAGGAGTTTGAGGGACTTAAGAATCAAATAGCAGCGTTGGCTATCCTTCTAAAAGAACAAAGTAAAAGCACTCAAGGCCAGACAACGCCCAATCAAACAGAGTCCTCCTCACAGGGTGGCAATCAAAGTGCTGACAAAAAGGGGGAAATACAGATCCCTGAACCTCGATCCAGTGAAAGGACTAACAAAACCCCTGAAATCATAAATCTCATGGTAGATCGGGGAACTGGAGATATCCGAAGGAAATTCCAATAAATGGAAGAAACCATCCGTTCAATAAAAGGAATTGGAACCTATGGAAGTGTCAATTACTCAGATCTCTGTATTTTTCCAGGGGCTCGTTATCTAGGCAAGTTCCAAGTCCTAGATTTTGAAAAATACAACCGGATGGGAGATCCTTATACCCACCTAAAGGTATATATTAGAGAACTCGGATCCTATACAGAGGATGAGAAGCTGAGAATGCAGTTATTTTAGAAAAGCCTAACTGGAGAAGCCAAAGCATGGTACGCTAGACTTGACAATGCCAAAATCCACAGCTGGGAAGAGTTAGCCCACTCCTTCCTAAATAAGTACAGTTTTCAGACACAAATGGCACCGGATCGATACCAAGTAACTAAAGTCAAAAAGCAGAGTACTGAGTCTTTCCGTGAATATTCCCAAAGATAGAGGCGTATGGCAGCACAGGTCAGCCCGCCTATGTCAAAAACTGAAATGGTTATGACTTTCATAGACATCCAAGAGGCACCTTACTATGAGAGGATCCTAGCTGGAATGGGAAAACCATTCTCAGAGATGGTCAAACACGGTGAAATGACAGAGATGGGCCTGAAAGCATGCACGATTAAAGATCTCACTGCCTTGGAAGCAATCGCCGAGCATATACAGTCTAGCAACTATACGAGCGTTCCCATGAGGGTACCCAAGAAAGGCGATGAAGAAGTGTCCCTCGTTTTACAGGTGCAAGCTAGGAGACCCAACCATAGTCCCCCCATTTGAAAAAGGGAAGGCAATCTGTCATTACAACAACAAACTGCATTCAACCAATGTCAGGACAGAAAGAGAAAATTTGAAAGAATAAAAAATTTGGTGTTCACTCCACTAGGCGATTCCCTAGAAAATGTATTGGGGTTATTAATCAAGTAGAAGAAAATTACCGAATTGGCTCCACCTCTTGATCCAAAAAGCAAAAGATAGAATCCAATCTAGAGATGTGCTTACCACTCAGAGTCTCTGGGACACGATACACAAGATTGTTGGTCCTTAAAGCATAAAATCTAAAATTTGATCGAAAGCAGCGATGTTATGGTCCAACAACCTTACCATCCAAATGTCAACACCAACCTTGTGATGCAGCATGACACGGAGGAAGTAAACATGATCGGGTTAAGAAGCTTCGAAATGTGTCCAAATCATAAATACATATGAAAGATGGAGGAATACCCCCAAAGGAACAGAACAAATGTCCTAGAATTGGAAAATGTAGAGGAGGGTATGATAGTGATGCAAAAATTGGATACGTTCCAGCATCAAGTAACTCTGTTAGCTAATCTGATACTGCGCCAACATCAGGATATAAGGCAGCTTTTCACTCAACTATCAAAAAGCCAAGAGAAAAAAGAGGTTATTCAGAATGTAAGCATATCTCCCTCCAAGATCAGCCAGCTAAATGAAGAAGATCAAAGCATGCTAAATGGACGAGAAAGGTGGAATGATAAAATTACTAGAAGATCTTGCCAAAGGAAAAATCGTCTGGAGGAATGCGAATTCCCAAATAAGAAATATCAAGCAACATTCCAAGCATTGGAAAACCCTCGAAATCTTACGACAACGAGAGTCTGGGAGAGTATGCTGAGAAGGGTATTCACGCCTTTGAGGGACTCGTTGGAAAATGTGTTAGCATTGTTGGTTGCACAGAAAAAGATTACGGAGTTACTGCCTCCTGCCAATCCTGAGATGAAAAGTTATAATTCCACCAAGATATGTTTATACCATTCAAACTCACCTGGACATGCAACTGAGGAATGTTGGTCTCTAAAGTATAAAATTCAGGATCTCATTGAAAATAGAGAACTGAATATTGAAGTCCCCATGACTAGAAAGGGCGAAAGGGAAATAAAGAGCTTAAGATGTCCACTCAAGACAGACAGTTCTAAGGAGGTGACGGCTGCGAGCACCAATCCTGACAGAACACAAGGTGGACTAATCTTAATGCTGGGAGTGATATAGGAGACAAGAGAGTCCTCTAAGAAAATTCATCTACCACCATTAAATATCTTGTTGCCCAAAGCCAGCAACCACATTCCTGATTGTACCTTCCTGGATGATTAGAAGGAAATACTAATCCTTCCTAGTGTGGAAAAAGCCAAAAAGGAAAGTTCTTTGCGAGAAATACAACAACAGTTCAAGAGTGATTTCATAGTCAAATCCTCTCAAGCCCATGAAAAAGATAAAGGAACAGATGAAAAAAAAAGTAGTGAAGTTGTCAGGGAAGCCAGCCCATCGAGGAATCTAGAGTTCATCTCTTTTTACGATGAGTACAATTTGAGCCTCCTTAAGGGATATGCTGATTTAGGAGGCGATCAAGTTATGGCCGTGATTGAAAATATTCATGACCAGGAGGTAACCTCTATCACGAGCCTCGAAGGCAACATAACTACTGACAACTGGAGTATCAGGCCTCAGCTAGCCAAGAAGACATAGATCTAGAGGAAAGTTGCGAGTTCTAGGAGATGTTGGGACGTTATCACTTTCTTAGTGTTATGCCTTTTATTTTCCATGTATGTAAATATTGAAAAAAATATCAAAAAAAACAAAAAATTAAAAAATTAAAAAATCAAAATCAATCAAAATATCAAACCAATCAGGTCTTGGCTAAGCCTGAACTACGAATGACCTGATCTCCCTCAACCCAGGAGTACGTAGGCAGCCATTTATGGTGCAGTCAAACCAAAAAAAAACCCAAAAATCCCTCAAACCAAGCTTAACCCCAAATAAATACTTCTCAAACCAATCAGGCCAAGCCTGAACTACGAATGACCTGATCTCCCCATACATGGGAGTACGTAGGCAGCCATCTATGGTGCGATCTAACCTTTAAAATAAAAAAATCAAATTAAAGAAAAACTAGTCCCAATACACCAAAGTCCACACCCAAGAAAAACTCTCAGAGTCAGCGACCCATGTTGAGAAGACCCAACAGCACCTCAATGTCATTCCATCAAATCTGGCACAAGTCCCGAAAAAGAAAAGACTGTGATAAATCAAGACAAACAGTTGCAGGGGTGGAATAAAATTCATCCTAAGATACAAACCTTCAGAAACTCATCACTCCTAAAATGTGAGAAGATTTGATCTTCTTTGACCTACAGAAGTATAGGGGCGACAGTCATAGAAAAGTCTATCTCAAACCCAACAACCTGTTCCTTGAGAAAAAGGCCACAAGTCATGTGACATCCCGGATTTGTAAGAAATTATAAATGAGAATTTAATAAATAAAATTCTTATTACGAGATGTTTTGAGTTGAGTATGTGTATACGTGTAATATATTGTGAAATATGTGAATTAATGTGAAGAGAATTTAAATGTTAATTTTAATATTTATTGGAATAAATAAATATTTTAATTGAATTATTTATTGAGTTAAATTAGTATTTATGTAATTATTATGGAATAATATAATTAAGTGTAATATATTAATTAAATAAATATTTAGTATTTAATTTAATTGATATAATAATTTTATGTTATAGTTCTAATTTAATTGAGATAATTAAATTAGATGAGTAATGTGATGAGTGTTACATGCAATTATAATTAGCAAGTAATTATAATTATGTGACAATTTTTATGTGATTAATTGATGTTAACTTTTAATTAATTAAATTATAATGTTAAGATTTAATTAGTTAAAGGATAACATTAAGAATATGTGTTAAATAATTTATTAAAAGAATTAAAAGAGTTTGAAAATCGTTTTCCCAAACAAGGCCCTTACATTATTTTAAATCTGTTTTGCCAAACGGGACCTTAACTATTTAAAAACTTATTTTTAAAATAATGAGTTTTGCCAAACAAGCCTTAGGCTTTTGATATTCAAAATTATAACTTATTTATATTAATTACAATTATGGTGTTAAATATGGTGGTTTAAATATTGGGAGTTATATTATATAAGTATACATATAATATATTAGTTATATGTGTATTGTATATACGTTAGTTTAGAAGTTAGAAGAATAGATGTTAGTCAGATAGAACAAAAGGGTTAGTATGTGTTAGAGAGAAAACACATAAAACCTAGAAAACCTAGAAGGGAAAAGAGGAGAAGAAGGAGAAAGAGGAAGTTTGAGAGAGTCAAACATCATCATCTTCATCTTGTTCTCCTAAGCAAAGGAAAGGTATAATCTCTAACTTTAGAGTTTAAGATTTCCTTAAGTTATTCAAGTTTTAGTTCTATGAAAATATGAATATTCATGAAAACTTATGATTTTGGGGATATATGTTATATGGTGTTTATAACATGAAGTTTATATGTGAATTGTGATAATAGATGCTTATAAGTGAATTGTATGATGGTTTAGTTGGATAATTCATGGTGAATATGAGGAAATTCATGTTCATCAAAAGTCATAGTGAAATATTTTGATAATTAGCCTATTTGAAATCAAAAAATTGTGATTTTATTGTGTAAATTGAGGTTAGATGTTGATAACATGTTTATAAACAAATTTAAATATGTTTTGATTGGGTATTTTGATTTAAAAAATAGATTTCAGTGTTCAATTTTAGCAAGAACACTTGTTAATGGTTTTCTTCAAAAATCATGGAATTAATTATTGTAAACTATATGTTTTAAGGATTAAATGTGTTGAAACATGTTAGGAGTTTAGAAATTATATTTTCTATTAAGATATTATAAATTGTATTGATTGGAAGAGAAATAAGCCAAATTAGCTTTTTCTCTACACAGTTCGCGAAGCAGTTTTGGTTCGCAGCAGGGGGCCCGCCCCAGCGGGCCTTGCAAGGCCAAGTACCCCAGCCCCGGCGGGGGGTATGCAGATTTTTAAAAGTTTGTAGCCCGCCCCAGCGGGCATGTTAAGCCTTGAACCCCCGCCCCGGCGAGGGGTATGCAGAAAAAAAAAAAGGACCTTTGTTTTAAAAAGTTAAGTTTATGTAATAATTTAATGGCCTATTACATGGCTTAAAATGCTCAATAATAGTAATTAGATATATTAAAAATATATGATGTGAAATTATAATTTGAAATAATTATAATTATAGTAAAGGTTTAATTTAATTGGATTAATTATATTGAATATAGTTGATTAGTTTTATAATCAAAGTAAATGTTTAACTTGAAGTATAATTTGTTTAGTTATAACTTAATATGTTATTATAATTTGGAATAATTATAATTAAGGTAAAAGTGTAATTTAAATTATAATATATTTAATTATAATTTAATGAGTGCATGAATTAAAATTGATTATTTATAATCTGAGTAATGGTTTAAATTAAATTATAATATGTTTAAATTATAATTTAATGCATGATGTAATTTGAATAATTAGACTAATGGTTTAAAGTAAATTATAAATGGTGTAGTTATAAATTGTTTAATTATAATTTGATTAAAGTGGATGTTTAAATTATAATTCGTTTAAATATAATTTAATATGGGTATGTAATTATTATTTGACTTAATTTTGTGATTATGTGATGCGATCAGTTATGTGATAAGTAACTATTAACTTAATAGTTAAAGAGGATTGAGTTAACCTAAGTTGGTTAACTAACTATGAGGAGTAATTATGGGATAATTAACTTATGTTGTTAATTATACATAAGTTTGACAGTGAGTGTCAAACGAGTAAATGGAAGAGAATTATAAAGTGTAAATTAGAAAGTATAAAGTAGAATTTACTTAGACGTTTGATAAGTGTTGTTAGGTGACTAATAGTTGATGCGTATGGTAATACATGTGTAGAATTGATGAAGCAGATTATTATAATTTATTTTTTGATAATTGGTAATCTACGAGCCAGGCAAGTCTTTCGGTTCCTATTTTCTATGTGAACTTTATGATATTATGAACTGTTTTAAAATGTATTGCAAAGAGCATGCTATGTTATATATGTTACAAGCATGAAAAGTTAAAGTCAATTTATGACTACATTGATTGATTTAAGAATGTTGATTGAGTAAGGAACTCAATCTTTATATTTGTTATGTGATTAAAGCATGTATGCCATGTTACTTTAATGTTTATGAGATATATGTTGAGCATGTTAATTATGTGCTACGTGATACATGAAAGCTGTTAGTTCTTGCTGAGCTGTCGAGCTCACTCTTGCAAATAACCATTTTTGCAGGTCAATGAGGCAAAGTAATGATACATGCTAGTTGAATGTTAGAGTTCAATAGTAATTCAAGAAGCTTACTTATGTTTTATGAGAAATGCATTTAATATCTTGATTATAATGTAGATCTAAAACTGTAAAGTTGAGTTATCCGATATATATGGATAGTAATTGTAATGTAAGACTTTGTATAGTCATTTCGTTGTAACGATTCATGATTTAGATTTGAATCGAAGTTATGTAATGTAAAGGTTGCGATTCAGGACAATAAAGAAAGGAGTTTATAAAATTTTTAAATTATTCCGTATTTTTAGTGTTTTTAATATCGAATAATGATGTAAAGATAGATTAAAGTTATTTTGTTAACGATCAAGAAGGAGAATATTATTGTATGATTTTTGGGGTCGTTACAGTCGGTATCAGAGCTGTAGGTTATACACCTTAGGTAAGAGTACCTTAGGCTATGACCTTAGAGAATAAGAAGTTAAGTTGAAGTTACGTATAATGAAAAGGTGATTCTTTTCACATACGTAGATGTATAGGATGAGTTAAGTCCTAGAAATGTTATAAGAAGAAGATTAGAATGACGAGGAATAAAACTCGAATAAAATATTGAGGTATATGAATGAATTAGAAATTCTTAAAGGAAGAGTTTTTTAATAAACAAGAAGATTCAAACAAGAATCTTGAAGAGATATAAAGATAAGAATCAGGAGTTCCTAACTCCAATAATCAAGATGACGAATAACGATGAATAGACGAAGTCTATAAGATTAAAAGCATAATGAAATCATGGTATGACATGATGAAAGGTAGAGATAAAAAGTTTTAAAACAAAACGATAATGAGAATCATAAGAGAGATGATTATAGAATAAGATCACAGCGTGATCTTTTTAAAGTTGAAAGACAGATGATCTTTAATGATTGAATAGTTATAGTTTGAGACTATAACGAGAAGGTACTATGATATAGTACGAGATTAACTCACGAGGAGTTATAAAGAATGAGATATAGAAAGTCTATATCGAGCATAGAATAAGAAGTTATGAGTAAGATAGAGTTAAGTGGGATTTCAACTGAGGACTCATGTAATGGCTGAGTTGTATAAATCTTTGTATAGGCAGGGTTTTGTGCTTACATTTGGTTTATCTTATTGATAATCGTTGAAAGATTGGTGTCGCGCAATCATATATATATATATATATATGGTGAGAAGGTGATTCTTGTCCCATGTTTATATTTGATAGTTAGAGTCAATAGAGATTTGATTAGATGATATTAAGATTACATTAGATGATATTAAGGTTAGGCGAGTTCTTAAAACTCATACTTATGGTAAGTTTGTGAGTCATAATCGTATGTATGTTTTGAACCCCTAAGCATATGGACAGTCTCCGATCAGTTCTTTGACTACGTATTGCTAGGACAAGTTCTTAAACTCATATTATTGTGGCAAGTTCTTGAACTTCCAAAGTGTGGTAAGTTCGATGAACTATACTGGGTATAGAAAGGTTATGGTATAGAAAGCATTGATGTTGTTTAAGATTAATAAAATGATTAAGTAATGATGGAGTAAAGATTTAATTGATGGAGAAAGTTTTTATATTCTAAATCTCCTAGCTTTGCTAGATTTTTGAAATTTATTGACTTCATGCTGATGTTACACTTCTATTTTTCTTGAAAAATATTGGATCAAATGATGGAACCAATGAATTTTTTAAAATAGTATTATTATTCACATGTCTATGCTAATTGCTTCAGCTAGATAAAAATAATTTTAAATTTTCAAAATATATTTTATATGCATCATTTGATGTGGTGTAGAAGCAATAATCGAGGAAGTTATCAATACAATTAAACCTAGTGTTGAATGTGATCGTATGATCGTCAGTCCACTATGGTATGATGTAGTATGACGACGTCATGTAATGACGAAATCCTCAACGTACCATTACTACGGTACGGTTTTAGGATATTATGAAAAGATTGATTTATTTATTTTGGTTTCATTAAACGAGAAAAAAAATTAATTTCCTTAGAAAAAAAAAAGATTTATTTACTTTACTTTCTTTAAACGAAGAATTTTTTTTTTATTTGATTAAGTTGGTTAAATATATATATATATATATATATATATATATATTTTGATTGATGTCCGAATTATTGCTAGAAGTCTATGCTACTTGATTCAGCTAGACAACTATTGAAATATGTTTATAAATTCGAGCGATCTTGGTCAAACTATGCCAAACCAAATTATTTTGGTGCAGATTCAGATGTTAAGAAACTGAGGTGAACAACCCTATAAAAAGGGAACATGTTATCGAAGACTATAGTTCCGAATGTAACACATATAGTCGTTACGATTTACTACGTTTGGGCCCGACGTAGGGGTACGATAGGCTGGCCACCTAGAGTACCGATGCGGTTTATAGTGTGAAGTACCGGGATGAAGCACTATTAAACCTAAAAATAAGTTTAAGGTCTTGCGACCACTCAGCATGGTTTGGAATCTTTTAAATTCCTCAGTTATTTATATCGCTTCCCAATTATTGAGCAATTGTGGAAGATTCTTATTATTCTGAAGGAGAATGTAGTACGAAGGATATTTCTTAGAAAGAAGTAGTTGTTGGACGCTTTAATCCAGTGAATAAAGATTAACGTAAAATCTATTTTTGATAGATTGAATGAATGAAAAGTAATAAAAATTTTGAGGACGAAATTCTTAGAAGAAGGGGTGAATGTGATAACCAGAATAATTATAGATGGTGAATTATGTAGTATATGAATTTTACGAGTAGAATATATAGTAATGATCCTTAGAAAAGAAATGAACGAGTTAAAGAAGATATATAATATTTGATATATGATTGTGTTTGATTGAAGGTTATGTAATAAAACCTTAACCCTGTTGAAGAGGTGAATTTAGTAAAGATATATGTGTAGTTTATATAAATATCGTTAAGATAATGTGTAGAAGTTATTCAACAATAAAATTGTGGAAGAGATTTTGTAAAAACCAAGTAAAGGAGATTTTCGTTGATTCCGAGGACGGAATCCTTATAAGGAGGGAAGGATGTGACATCCCGGATTTTTAAGAAATTATAAATAAAAATTTAATAAATAAAATTCTTATTACGAAATATTTTGAGTTGAGTATGTGTATACGTGTAATATATTGTGAAATATGTGAATTAATGTGAAGAGAATTTAAATGTTAATTTTAATATTTATTGGAATAAATAAATATTTTAATTAAATTATTTATTGAGTTAAATAAATAATTATGTAATTATTATGGAATAATATAATTAAGTATAATATATTAATTAAATGAATATTTAGTATTTAATTTAATTGATATAATAATTTTATGTTATAGTTCTAATTTAATTGAGATAATTAAATTAGATGAGTAATGTGATGAGTGTTACATGCAATTATAATTAACGAGTAATTATCATTATGTGATAATTTTTATGTGATTAATTGATGTTAACTTTTAATTAATTAAATTATAATGTTAAGATTTAATTAGTTAAAGGATAACATTAAGAATATGTGTTAAAGGATTTATTAAAAGAATTAAAAGAGTTTTAAAATCGTTTTCCCAAACAAGGCCCTTACATTGTTTTAAATCCGTTTTGCCAAACAGGGCCTTAACTATTTAAAAACCTATTTTTTAAAATAATGAGTTTTGCCAAACAAGCCTTAGGCTTTTGATATTCAAAATTGTAACTTATTTATATTAATTACAATTATGGTGTTAAATATGGTGGTTTAAATATTGAGAATTATATTATATAATTATACATATAATATATTAGTTATATGTGTATTGTATATACGTTAATTTAGAAGTTAGAAGAATAGATGTTAGTCAGATAGAACAAAAGGGTTAGTATGCAACGATTGAGATTTTATATTATAATTTTAAATATTTATTGAGTTAAATAAATATTTTATGTGATTTATTTATTGAGTTGAATAAATAAATTATGTGATTGTTGTGGAGTAATATAATTAAGTGTTGAATATTTAATAATTTATTTAATTAATGTATATTAATTGTATAGTATAGTTTTAATTTAATTGAGAGAATTAAATTAGATGAATTATGTGTTAAATGTTACATGATTTATAATTAGCGAGTAATCATAATTATGTGGCTATTTTTATGTGATTAGTTGATGTTGAATTTTAATTGATTAAATTAGAATGTTAGAGATTTAATTAATTAAAGTATGTGTTAAAATAATTTATTAAAATAAAGAAAAGAGTTTTTAAATAATTTTTTACCAAACAAGACCCTTACTTTTGTTTTAGAAGGCTTTTGCCAAACAGGGCCCTTACACTAGTTTTAAACCTAAATTACCCAAAGAAGACTTTAGTTAATTAAACTAGTTTCTAAATTTACCTGTTGCCAAACAAAGCCTTATGGCTTTTGATTTTCAAAAATTTTGTAACTGCTATATATTAAGTAGAGGTATAATTATTTAGCAGTTATATATTATATAATTATGTTTTATATTATATACATATATCAGTTATGTATATGTTATATTACGTTAGTTATAGAGATAGTCAGTGTTAGAAATAGAGAGTAAAGAATACAGAGAAAAAGATAGAGAGTTAGAGAAAAGAAGAGAAAACAAGGAAGAACTTAGGAGAAATCATCTTCATATTTTTTTCAATCATCAAAGCAAAGGGTAATCTCAATTCCCTTATTATTTTGTTTATATGTTTTATGAACTTCATGATTGTGAGTTCTCTGTGTTTATAATTTAGCAAAAAAGTTATATAAATATGATGTACATATATATATATATATATATATATATATATATATATCTTGTGTTTATAATGGTTATTATATGAATTGTATATCAGAATCAAGAATTTTCAGAATTCAATTCGTTGTATAAAGCATGTTTTAATGGAAAAGATGTGTTCATATGAAGTTCATATAATTGGTTGAGTTTTAGAATAAAAGTTATGATTTAATTGGTTGTTAGTATGCCTAATTAAAATTTAATGTGATGTTATCTTCAATTATGAAAATATTGCATGTGTTGTGAATTGAATTGGTAGAGAATTTTATTTACAGTGAATTATTTTGTGAAAACTATGAGTTTTTGGAAAATATCAAAATTGGAGTTTTTAAATAATGGATTCTTGTTGTTTAAGATGATTTTGTGTCTAGGAGCATGTTTATGTATCTTAGAATCATGTTAGAAGCTTTAAGTTTATGTTTTCTATGAATTGATATGAATTGCATAACTGGAATTAGAATTTGGTGTGGAGAAATAAGCCAAATTGGCTTTTTCTCTGCACAGTTTGCGAACTTGTCTGCATTCGCTGGAAGGGGCCCGCTCCGGCGGGCCTATCAAAAGAAAAACCCCCGCCCCGGCGGGGAGGTGGCAAGAAAAAAGGAAACTTATTTTCTTTTGTATTTTGTAAAGCTAATTTTATATAATAACTTTTATAGCATGATTAAGCATACATTAAAATACTAAATGAATATTAAAAAATTATATTAATAAAATATAATTTGTAATTATAATTTTGAATAATTATCACTATAGTAAAGGTTTAATTTAAATTATAATTTTGTTAAATTATAGTGATTATAGTTGATTAATTTTAATCAAGTGAATGCTAATTTTAAATTATAATTTATGTAAATGCATGATTAATTATATATTATAATCTTGTGTATTATAATTCAATATTTGCATGATTAATTATAAATTATAATTTGTGTAATTATAATTTAGTAAATGCATGATGTGGTTTAATTATTATAAATTATAAATTTGTTTATAATTTAATTAAAATAAGATGTAATTATAATTTGAGTAATTATAATTAGATTAAATATTTAAATTATAATTTATTTAATTATAATTTAATTAATGTAAAATACATAATTATTATTTGATTTAATTATGTGAGCATGCCAATGTGATGTAATTAAATTATGTGGTTATTAATTATTAACTTAATAATTAAATAAAAATGAGTTAACCTAGAATGGTTAACTAATTATGTAAATTAGTTACGTGTTAACTAATTTAGATTATTGTGATTAAATATATATGTGTAGGAATTGTTAGAACGTGATTTTATTAGTAGCTTGCGCTTGAGGCAAGTTTTCTAAACCTTGATCTTGTATTAATTTTTATGCAAGTCTTTTAACCCTAAACTCGTTAAATTTTATACAAGTTCTTTAAGTTCATATATTCATTGTTTGATATTGTCCTTTTTATTCTGCAATGGCCAAGTATTTAATTTAAGTTCATGATTTAATGTGATCTTGACTTATTGTTCAAGCAAGGTCTATATATTCTATTTAAATGCTTTAAGTTTAATTCTAAATCATATGTTAATTCGTAATTCTTTTATTTATGAATTATTCTTGATTGTTGTAAGTCGATTCCACTATTCCTTAGTTGATGAACGTTGAATTCTAAATTACCCTTTTTAAGCTTATCCAAACCAAATTTTCTTTGGTGCGGACTTGTATTCAAATACTAAAATGAACAACCCTATTTACTAGAGGAGGTTACCACGTAGAAGCGTTAAATGTAGTGCACGTACATAGTACAAAGGGCTGATCCCCCTAAGTATGAGTTGAGATACATAGTCTTAATGACTGTTAAACGTTTTAAATAGAAATGTTTATAACCTAGGACAAAAGTTCAAGGTCTTACGACCCTTAGATGAATTTTATATTAGAATTTTTAATATTGATAGAGAATTATTATTCAATTCTTTATCGTTGTGAAAGTAAAAGTTATTCAAACCTTTTCAAAGATATTCTTGTATGTCTTATATAGTGTTGTATTCCAGTGAACTATTGTATGCTCACTCTTGCATTAAATAACCATTGCAGCTAAGGTTGAAAATGTTGATGCCCCGTCAACGAGTGAAGGCAAAGGGAAGCTAAACAAGTGAATGCTTGTTTAATTTATTTTGAATGAAATTGTAATCAGACTTTATGTGATATTTTTATTTTCCGCAGTTAATGTTATGTCAAGGTTAGAGTAAACCCTGGGATTTATTTTGAAAAGTTGTAATCCTTTTTATAAGAAAGATTTTATTATTTATAAAGGTTGTAATTTACTTTGTAATTATTTTATTATTGGGTAGATATATGTTATATTTAGAAAATGGACACCAAATCATGTGAAAATGAAGTACTCGGATTTGGGGGTGTCACATAGTATGTGTTAGAGAGAAAACACAGAAAACCTAGAAGGGAAAAGAGGATAAGAAAGGAGAAAGAAGAAGGAGGAAGAGGAAGTTTGAGAGAGTCAAACATCATCATCTTTATCTTGTTCTTCTAAGCAAAGGAAATGTATAATCTCTAACTTTAGAGTTTAAGATTTCCTTAGGTTATTCAAGTTTTAGATTTATGAAAATATGAATATTCATGAAAACTTATGATTTTGGGGATATATATTATATGGTGTTTATAACATGAAGTTTATATGTGAATTCTAATAATAGATGCTAATAAGTGAATTGTATGATGGTTTAGTTGGTTAATTCATAATGAACATGAGGAGATTCCTGTTCATCAAAAGTCATAGTGAAATAGTTTGATAATTGGCCTATTTGAAATCAAAAATTATGATTTGATTGTGTAAATTGAGTTTAGATGTTGATAACATGTTTATAAAAAAATTTAAATATATTTTGATTGGGTATTTTGATTTAAAAAATAGATTTAAGTGTTCAATTTTATCAAGAACACTTGTTAATGGTTTTTTTCAAAAATCATGGAATTGATTGTTGTAAACTATGTGTTTTAAGGATTAAATGTGCTGAAACATGTTAGGAGTTTAGAAATTATATTTTCTATTAAGATGTTATGAATTGTATTGACTGAAAGAGAAATAAGTTAAATTGGCTTTTTCTCTACACAGTTCGCGAAGCAGTTTTGGTTCGCAGCAGGGGGCCCGCCCCGGCGGGCCATGCATGGCCAAGTACCCCTGCCCCAGCGGGGGGTATGCAGATGTTTAAAAGTTTGAAGCCAACCCTGGCGGGCATGTCAATCCTTGAACCCCCACCCCGGCGGGGGGTATGCAGAAAAAAAAGGACCTTTGTTTTGAAAAGTTAAGTTTATGTAATAATTTAATGGCCTGTTAACATGCTTTAAAATGATAAATAATAGTAATGAGATATATTAAAAATATATGATGTGAAATTATAATTTAAAATAATTATAATTATAGTAAAGGTTTAATTTAATTAGATTAATTATATTGAATATAGTTGATTAGTTTTATAATCAAAGTAAATGTTTAACTTGAAGTATAATTTGTTTAGTTATAACTTAATGTGTGATTATAATTTGGAATAATTATAATTAAGGTAAAAGTATAATTTAAATTATAATTTATTTAATTATAATTTAATGAGTGCATGAATTAAAATTGATTATTTATAATCTGAGTAATGGTTTAAATTAAATTATAATATGTTTAAATTATAATTTAATGCATGATGTAATTTGAGTAATTAGAGTAATGGTTTAAAGTAAATTATAAATGGTGTAGTTATAAATTGTTTAATTATAATTTGATTAATATGGATGTTTAAATTATAATTCGTTTAATTATAATTTAATATGAGTATGTAATTACTATTTGACTTAATTATGTGATTATGTGATGCGATTAGTTATGTGATAAGTAACTATTAACTTAATAGTTAAAGAGGATTGAGTTAACCTAAGTTGGTTAACTAACTATGAGGAGTAGTTATGGGATAATTAACTTATGTTGTTAATTATACTTAAGTTTGACAATGAGTGTCAAACGAGTAAATGGAAGAGAATTACGAAGTGTAAATTAGAAAGTATAAAGTAGAATTTACTTAGACGTTTGATAAGCATTGCTAGGTGACTAATAGTTGATGCGTATGGTAATACGTGTGTAGGATTGATGAAGCAGATTATTATAAGCTGTTTTTCGATAATTAGTAATATACGAGCCAGGCAAGTCTTTCGGTTCCTATTTTCTATGTGAACTTTATGATATTATGAACTGTTTTAAAATGTATTGCAAAGAGCATGCTATGTTATATATGTTGCAAGCATGAAATGTTAAAGTCAATTTATGACTACATTGATTGATTTAAGAATGTTGATTAAGTAAGGAACTCAATCTTTATATTTGTTATATGATTAAAGCATGTATGCCATGTTACTTTAATGTTTATGAGATGTATGTTGAGCATGTTAATTATGTGCTACGTGATGCATGAAAGCTGTTAGTTCTTGCTGAGCTGTCAAGCTCACTCTTGCAAATAATCATTTTTGCAGGTCAAGGAGGCAAGGTAATGATACATTCTAGTTGAATGTTAGAGTTCAATAGTAATTCAAGAAGCCTACTTATGTTTTATGAGAAATGCATTTAATATCTTGATTGTAATGTAGATCTAAAGCTGTAAAGTTGAGTTATCCGATGTATATGGATAATAATTATAATGTAAGATTTTGTATAGTCATTTCGTTGTAACGATTCATGATTTAGATTTGAATTGAAGTTATGTAATGTAAAGGTTGCGATTCAAGGCAATAAAGAAAGAAGATTATAAAATTTTTAAATTATTCCGCATGTTTAGTATTTTTAATATCGAATAATGATGTAAAGATAGATTAAAGTTGTATTGTTAACGATCGAGAAGGAGAATAAGAAGTTAAGTTTAAGTTACATATAATGAAAATGTGATTCTTTTCACATACGTAGATGTATAGGATGAGTAAAGTCCTAGAAATGTTATAAGAAGAAGATTAGAATGACGATGAATAAAACTCGAATAAAATATTGAGCTATATGAATGAATTAGAAATTCTTAAAGGAAGAGTTGTTTAATAAACAAGAAGATTCAAACAAAAATCTTGAAGAGATATAAAGATAAGAATCAGGAGTTCCTAACTCCAATAATCAAGATAACGAATAACGATGAATAGACGAAGTCTATAAGATTAAAAGCATAATGAAATAATGGTATGACATGATGAAAGGAAGAGATAAGAAGTTTTAAAATAAAACGATAATAAGAATCATAAGGGAGATGATTATAGAATAAGATCACAGCGTGATCTTTTTAAAGTTGAAAGACAAATGGTCTTTAATGATTGAATAGTTATAGTTTGAGACTATAATGAGAAGGTACTATGATATAATACAAGATTAACTCACGAGGAGTTATAAATAATGTGATACAGAAAGTCTGTATCGAGCATAGAATAAGAAGTTATGAGTAAGATAGAGTTAAGTGGAATTTCATCTGAGGACTCATGTGGTGACGGAGTTGTACAAATCTTTGTATGGGCAGGGTTTTGTGCTTACACTTTGTTTATCATATTGATAATAGTTGGAAGATTAGTGTCGCGCAATTGTTATATATATATATATATATATATATATATATATATATATATATATATATATATATGGTGAGAAGGTGATTCTTGTCCCATATTTATATTTGATAGTTAGAGTCAATAGAGATTACATTAGATGATATTAAGATTACATTAGATGATATTAAGGTTAAGCGAGTTCTTAAAACTCATACTTATGGTAAGTTTGTGAGTCATAATCGTATGTATGTTTTGAACCCCTAAGCATATGGACAGTCTCCGATCAGTTCTTTGACTACGTATTGCTAGGACAAGTTCTTAAACTCATATTATTGTGGCAAGTTCTTGAACTTCCAAAGTGTGGTAAGTTCGATGAACAATACTGGGTATAGAAAGGTTATGGTATAGAAAGCATTGATGTTGTTTAAGATTAATAAAATGATTAAGTAATGATGGAGTAAAGATTTAATTGATGGAGAAAGTTTTTATATTCTAAATCTCCTAGCTTTGCTAGATTTTTGAAATTTATTGACTTCATGCTGATGTTACACTTCTATTTTTCTTGAAAAATATTGGATCAGATGATGGAACCAATGAATTTTTTAAAATAGTGTTATTATTCACATGTCTATGCTAATTGTTTCAGCTAGATAAAAATAATTTTAAATTTTCAAAATATATTTTATATGCATCATTTGATGTGGTGTAGAAGCAATAATCGAGGAAGTTATCAATACAGTTAAACCTAGTGTTGAATGTGATCGTATGATCGTCAGTCCACTATGGTATGATGTAGTATGACGACGTCATGTAATGACGAAATCCTCAACGTACCATTACTACGGTACGGTATCAGGATATTATGAAAAGATTGATTTATTTATTTTGGTTTCATTAAACGAGAAAAAAAAATTAATTTCCTTAGAAAAAAAAAGATTTATTTACTTTACTTTCTTTAAACGAAGAAATTTTTTTTTATTTGATTAAGTTGGTTAAATATATATATATATATATATATATATATATATATTTTGATTGATGTCCGAATTATTGCTAGAAGTCTATGCTACTTGATTTAGCTAGACAACTATTGAAAGATGTTTATAAATTCGAGCGATCTTGGTCAAACTATGCCAAACCAAATTATTTTGGTGCAGATTCAGATGTTAAGAAGCTGAGGTGAACAACCCTATAAAAAGGGAACATGTTATCGAAGACTATAGTTCCGAATGTAACACATATAGTCGTTACGATTTACTACGTTTGGGCCCGACGTAGGGGTACGATAGGCTGGCCACCTAGAGTACCGATGCGGTTTATAGTGTGAAGTACCGGGATGAAGCACTATTAAACCTAAAAATAAGTTTAAGGTCTTGCGACCACTCAGCATGGTTTGGAATCTTTTAAATTCCTCAGTTATTTATATCGCTTCCCAATTATTGAGCAATTGTGGAAGATTCTTATTATTCTGAAGGAGAATGTAGTACGAAGGATATTTCTTAGAAAGAAGTAGTTGTTGGACGCTTTAATCCAGTGAATAAAGATTAACGTAAAATCTATTTTTGATAGATTGAATGAATGAAGAGTAATAAAAATTTTGAGGACGAAATTCTTAGAAGAAGGGGTGAATGTGATAACCAGAATAATTATAGATGGTGAATTATGTAGTATATGAATTCTACGAGTAGAATATATAGTAATGATCCTTAGAAAAGAAATGAACGAGTTAAAGAAGATATATAATATTTGATATATGATTGTGTTTGATTGAAGGTTATGTAATAAAACCTTAACCCTGTTGAAGAGGTGAATTTAGTAAAGATATATGTGTAGTTTATATAAATATCGTTAAGATAATGTGTTGAAGTTATTCAACAATAAAATTGTGGAAGAGATTTTGTAAAAACCAAGTAAAGGAGATTTTCGTTGATTCCGAGGACGGAATCCTTATAAGGAGGGAAGGATGTGACATCCCGGATTTTTAAGAAATTATAAATAAAAATTTAATAAATAAAATTCTTATTACGAAATATTTTGAGTTGAGTATGTGTATACGTGTAATATATTGTGAAATATGTGAATTAATGTGAAGAGAATTTAAATGTTAATTTTAATATTTATTGGAATAAATAAATATTTTAATTAAATTATTTATTGAGTTAAATAAATAATTATGTAATTATTATGGAATAATATAATTAAGTATAATATATTAATTAAATGAATATTTAGTATTTAATTTAATTGATATAATAATTTTATGTTATAGTTCTAATTTAATTGAGATAATTAAATTAGATGAGTAATGTGATGAGTGTTACATGCAATTATAATTAACGAGTAATTATCATTATGTGATAATTTTTATGTGATTAATTGATGTTAACTTTTAATTAATTAAATTATAATGTTAAGATTTAATTAGTTAAAGGATAACATTAAGAATATGTGTTAAAGGATTTATTAAAAGAATTAAAAGAGTTTTAAAATCGTTTTCCCAAACAAGGCCCTTACATTGTTTTAAATCCGTTTTGCCAAACAGGGCCTTAACTATTTAAAAACCTATTTTTTAAAATAATGAGTTTTGCCAAACAAGCCTTAGGCTTTTGATATTCAAAATTGTAACTTATTTATATTAATTACAATTATGGTGTTAAATATGGTGGTTTAAATATTGAGAATTATATTATATAATTATACATATAATATATTAGTTATATGTGTATTGTATATACGTTAATTTAGAAGTTAGAAGAATAGATGTTAGTCAGATAGAACAAAAGGGTTAGTATGCAACGATTGAGATTTTATATTATAATTTTAAATATTTATTGAGTTAAATAAATATTTTATGTGATTTATTTATTGAGTTGAATAAATAAATTATGTGATTGTTGTGGAGTAATATAATTAAGTGTTGAATATTTAATAATTTATTTAATTAATGTATATTAATTGTATAGTATAGTTTTAATTTAATTGAGAGAATTAAATTAGATGAATTATGTGTTAAATGTTACATGATTTGTAATTAGCGAGTAATCATAATTATGTGGCTATTTTTATGTGATTAGTTGATGTTGAATTTTAATTGATTAAATTAGAATGTTAGAGATTTAATTAATTAAAGTATGTGTTAAAATGATTTATTAAAATAAAGAAAAGAGTTTTTAAATAATATTTTACCAAACAAGACCCTTACTTTTGTTTTAGAAGGCTTTTGTCAAATAGGGCCCTTACACTAGTTTTAAACCTAAATTACCCAAAGAAGACTTTAGTTAATTAAACTAGTTTCTAAATTTACCTGTTGCCAAACAAAGCCTTATGGCTTTTGATTTTCAAAAATTTTGTAACTGCTATATATTAAGTAGAGGTATAATTATTTAGCAGTTATATATTATATAATTATGTTTTATATTATATACATATATCAGTTATGTATATGTTATATTACGTTAGTTATAGAGATAGTCAGTGTTAGAAATAGAGAGTAAAGAATACAGAGAAAAAGATAGAGAGTTAGAGAAAAGAAGAGAAAACAAGGGAGAACTTAATGTGATGAGTGTTGTTTAAGATTAATAAAATGATTAAGTAATGATGGAGTAAAGATTTAATTGATGGAAAAAGTTTTTATATTCTAAATCTCCTAGCTTTGCAAGATTTTCGAAATTTATTGACTTCATGCTGATGTTGCACTTCTGTTTTTCTTGAAAACATTGGATCAAATGATGGAACCAATGAATTTTTTAAAATAGTTCTATTATTCACATGTCTATGCTAATTGCTTCAGCTAGACAAAAATGATTTGAAAATTTTAAAATATATTTTATATACATCAGTTGATGTGGTGTAGAAGCAATAATCGAGGAAGTTCTCAATACAGTTAAACCTAGTGTTGGATGTGATTGTATAATCGTCAGTCCACTATGGTATGATGTAGTATGACGACGTCATGTAATGACAAAATCCTCAATGTACCATTACTACGATACGGTATTAGGATATTATGAAAAGATTGATTTATTTATTTTGGTTTCATTAAACGAGAAAAAAAAAATTAATTTCCTTAGAAAAAAAAAGGATTTATTTACTTTAGTTTCTTTAAACGAATTTTTTTTTATTTGATTGAGTTGGTTAAATATATATATATATATATATATATATATATATATATATATATCGATTGATGTCCAAATTAGTGCTAGAAGTCTATGCTACTTGATTCAGCTAGACAAATATTGAAAGATGTTTATAAATTCAAGCGTTCTTGGTCAAACTATGTCAAATCAAATTGTTTTGGTGCAGATATTAAGAAGCTGAGGTGAGCAACCCTATAAAAAGAGAACATGTTATCGGAGACTATAGTTCTGAATGTAACGCATATAGTCATTACGATTTACTACGTTTGGGCTCGACGTAGGGGTACGATAGGCTGGCCACCTAGATTACCGATGTAACGATTGAGATTTTATATATTAAATTTTAATATTTATTGAGTAAATAAATAAATTATATAATTTATTTATTGAATTGAATAAATAAATTATGTGATTTTGTGGAGTGATTTAATTAAGTGTTATATATTAATTAAATGAATATTTAATAATTTATTTAATTGATGTATATTAATTTTTAGTATAGTTCTAATTTAATTGAGATAATTAAATTAGATGAATTATGTGTTAAGTGTTACGTGATTTATAATTAGCGAGTAATCATAATTATGTGGCAATTTTTATGTGATTAGTAGATGTTGGTTTTTAATTGATTAAATTAGAATGTTAGAGATTTAATTAATTAAAGTGTAACATTAAAGTATGTGTTAAAATAATTTATTAAAATAAATAAAAAAGTGTTTTAAATTAGTTTTAACCAAACAAGGCCCTTACTTTTGTTTTAAAAGGCTTTTGCCAAATAGGACTCTTACATTTGTTTTAAATCCATTTTTACCAAACGATGCCTTAACACTAAAATCTGTTTTATCTATAATGGTTGCCAAACAAAGCCTTAGACTTTTTAAATTCAAATTGTGTAACTCATGTATTAATTATAATATTTATTATATGGGTTAATTATTTGTCAGTTATATGTATATATGATATATGTATAATATATATATATATATATCAATAGTTTTACGTTAGTTAGTTTTAGAACAAGAGTTAGTCAGAAGAACAAAACAGATAAAAGATAGAGAGAAAAGGAAGAAGAGAGAAGAAGAAGAGGATTTTGAGAAATCCAAAGAAAAGCTTTACACCATTATATTCATCTTTTCTCCTAGCTTTAATCAAGAGGTATAATCCTAACTTATAGTTTTAGAAATTATGTGTTTATGTTCTTCGTAGTGATAGTTCTCTGTAAATATGAATTGTTATGAAAAATTTATAAATATGAATTATATGTATAATTTGTGTTTATAGCATGCTTAGATATGAATTCTATGCTTAATTAATGGTTTAGTCCATATATATGTGATGAAGGTGAGGAGTCCATGATCATCAGTGTATTAGTGAAAGTATTTTGAATATATATATGTATATAGTTTTCTTTTAAAATCAAAAGAATTCATGTTTGATTGTTCATCTTTATTTAAATTAATTGTAGATGATGATAGCATGTTTAAGAATTGATTTACTATGATTAAAATTGGGTGAATTGGTTTAAAAACAAAAGTGCAGTGTTCAATTTTATGAAGAACACTTATCTATGGCTTTTCTTCAAAAATCATGAAATTGATTGTTTTGATTATGTGTTATAATGTTTATGTATGTTAGAATCATGTTAGAAGTTTTAAGTTTATGTTTTTTATAAATTGTTATGAATTATATGAACTGGAATTAAAATTTGGTGTGGAGAAATAAGCCAAATTGGCTTTTTCTCTGCACAGTTCACGAACTTGCCTGCGCTTGCTGGAAGGGGCCCGCCCCGGCGGGCCTATCAAAAGGAAAACCCCTGCCCCGGCGGGGGCGGGGTGGGGGCGGTGGCAGGGAAAAAGGAAACTTATTTTTTTTTTTGTATTTAGTAAAGCTAATTTTATGTAATAACTTTTATAGCATGATTAAACCTATATTAAAATGCTAAATGAATATTAATAAATTATATTAATAAAATATAATTTATAATTATAACTTTGAATAATTATCATTACAGTAAAGGTTTAATTTAAATTATTATTTTGTTAAATTATAATGATTATAGTTGATTAATTTTAATCAAGTGAATGCTAATTTTAAATTATAATTTATGTAATGCATGATTAATTATATATTATAATCTTGTGTATTATAATTCAATATTTGCATGATTAATTATAAATTATAATTTAGTAAATGCATGATGTGGTTTAATTAGTTATAAATTATAAATTTATTTATAATTTAATTAAAATAAGATGTAATTATAATTTGAGTAATTATAATTAGATTAAATGTTTAAATTATAATTTATTTAATTAATGTGAAATACATAATTATTATTTGATTTAATTTTGTGAGCATGCCTATGTGATGTAATTAAATTATGTGGTTAATTATTAAATTATTTAATTAAATTAGAATGGGTTAACCTAGAGGGGTTAACTAATTATGTGAACTAGTTACATGTTAACTAATTTAGATTATTGTGATTAAATATATATGTGTAGGAATTGTTAGAACGTGATTTTATTAGTAGCTTGCGCTTGAGGCAAGTTTTCTAAATTCTGATCTTGTATTAATTTTTATGCAAGTCTTCTAAACCCTAAACTCGTTAATTCTATGCAAGTTTTTTATGGAATATATTGAGAATGTCCTTTTTATTTTTGCATTGGACAAGTATTTATTTAATTGAAGTGACCTTGGTTTATTGTTCAAGTAAGGTCTAGCTTATCTTTTAAATGCTTTAAGTTTAATTCTAAGGCTTATGTTAATTCATAATTTTTTTATTTATGAATTATTCGAAGTCGATTCAACTAATCCTTAGTTGATGAACGTTGAATTCTAAATTATACTTTTAGCTTATCCAAACCAAATTTTCTTTGGTGCGGACTTGTATTCAAATACTGAGTTGAACAACCCTATTTACTAGGGGAGGTTACCACGCAGAAGCGTTAAATGTAGTGCACGTACATGGTACAAAGGGTTGATCCTCCTAAGTACGAGTTAAGGTCCATAGTCTAAATGACTTTTAAAGGTTTAAATAGAAATATTTATAACCTAGAACAAAAGTTAAAAGTCTTATGACCCTCAGACGAATTCTATATTTGAATTTTTAATGTGGATAGAGAATTATTATTCAATTCTTTATCGTTGTGAAAGTAAAAGTTATTCAAACCTTTTCAAAGATATTCTTGTATGTCTTATATATTGTTGTATCACAGTGAGCTATTGTTTGCTCACTCTTGCATTTAATAACCATTGCAGCTAAGATTGATAATATTGATGCCCCGTTAACGAGTAAAGGCAAAGGGAAGATGAACAAGTGAAGGCTTGTTTAATTTATTTTGAATGAAATTGTAATCAGACTTTATGTGATGTTTTTATTTTCCGCAGTTAATGTTATGTCAAGGTTAGAGTAAACCCAGAGATTTATTTTGAAAAGTTGTAATCCTTTTTATAAGGAAGATTTTATTATTTATAAAGGTTGTAATTTACTTTGCAATTATTTTATTATTGGGTAGATGTATGTTATATTTAGAAAGTGAACACCAAATCATGTGGAAATGAAGTACCCGGATTTGGGGGTGTCACAGGTTGGTATCAAAGTAGTAGGTTATGAACCTTAGGTGGGTGAAAACCTTAGGTAATAGCCTTATAGTAAGATCGAAAAGATAGATATGATAGGTAAAGATAATAAACTACTTTATGTGCTATGTGGTTACGTTATAGTATTCGAAGAGTGACAACTCGATATCACGTAATAATGAACTTTAAAATTCTTTTGTCAGGATGACGAACGTTAGAGAACCTAGTCAGGCTAGAGAGGATATACCTCAGGTGCCTAGAGAGGAGGAGCCCAGAGACATCCATGTTGTCTGGGAGCAACTGGTTAGGAGAAAGCCATCTCAAGTGATCACTATAGCTGGTCGGGAGCGTGAGCTGACACCTATTCTAAAGGAGGAGGATGTGGACGAGTCTGAAGAGGAGGAAGAGGATCCCGAAGAGGAATACCCACCCCACTCTACTAGTGCTGAGATGTACGAGGCAGTCTACGACAGTAACGTGGAGCTTCATGGACGAGTCGGAGAGCTCGAGGAAACTATCCAGTAGCGAGACGAGACGATCGAGGATATGGCAAGTGACCTAGGAGATGCACAGTGGAACCTGATACACATGGAGAATGATAGAGATGCTGCTCGAGCTGAACTGGGGAAGCTAAAGCAGGACATCCAGGAGGAGTCTAGGAAGCGAGCCAGAGCTGAAGAGATAAGCTTGAGGGCTACTCAACGAGCCGATCGAGCTGAAGATGAAGCTAAAGCCAAAAGGGCCAAGCTGAGGGAAACAGAGTATGCTTTCCACACAGCTATAGAAAGAGCCCATGACTGTGTTTTCTACTACCCAGCTCAGTTCCAAGGTTTACCGTGGTATGTGGTGGACCAAAGAACGGCGTTTCGGGTAATGGAAGAGGAACGCAGAGAGGCTGTGCGACGTATTAATATGCCTAGGCAATAGTAGAGTTTTGTTTATGTATTGCTTTTTGTATTAAATAATGTAAATCTCATAATTTGAGATAAGAATGGGATGAGTTAATTATGTAATCCTGCAACTTTTTCAGTTCAGGAAAGATGATGTAAATAGCAAAAATGCTATCTTATTGATGTTTTTTTACTACGAGTAATGAATAAAAGAAGTTTATTGACGTGCTATGTGTTCTATGTGAACTGAATTGTTTAAAACGTTTAAGTATGAACTTGAATACTTAATAGTTGAATAAAGGGTCTAATAATAATATTTTGTTAATAGAAAATGCCTCCTAGAAGAAGACCAACGCGTCAAAACCCCGAGGGTTCGACGAACAACAACAATAATGATGGGACGAATCCCAACTCGGTTCAGCAGTTGGTGAACCTATTGACAGGAGCTCTTGCGAATCAGCCGCAAGTGCAGGGTACGACTTTCAAGAAATTTAAGGCAGTAGGGCCGCCTGAGTTCAAGGGATTGACTAATCCTATCGAGGCTCAGACGTGGGTTATGAAAATGGAGAAGGTCTTCGACGTAGCCAGAGTAGGTGAAGACCAAAAGACAGCGTTTGCGGCTTTCATGTTAAAGTCGGATGCTAGCTTTTGGTGGCAGGCTAATAAGACCCAAGAGGGAGAGGGAGTCATAACGTGGGAACGTTTCAAGGAAATGTTCTACGAGATGTACTTTCCAGTGAGTTCGCAGGACTAGATGGAGGTCCAGTTCCTAGAGCTTAAGTAGGGAGGGATTATGGTATCCGAATACGCCGCGAAGTTCAACGAACTAGCCAGGTTCGCTATATACCAGGTCAGTACTGACGCTAGGAAGGCAAGGAGGTTTGAGCGGGGACTGAAACCCTGGCTCTATAGTAAGGTTTCCATGTTCCAGTTGAACATATTTGCAGCTGTGCTGGAGAAGGCTATACTAACTGAAGGAGGAAGCGACGCGGTGACAAAGTTCAACCAAGACAAGAAGAAGAAGAATGAGATAGGAACCAAGGCTAGTGGGAGCAGCGCTGTAAACCAGAAGAGGAAATGGAACGACAATAACTCTGCTGTGAGTCAGCAAGGAAGCCAGCAGAAGAGGAAGTTTGAAACATGTGCTACGTGCGGTAAGAATCACATTGGCGTGTGCATGAAGGGGAAGCGGGTGTGCTTCAACTATGGTCAGGAAGGCCACATTGCGCCTAATTGCCCAAACCCAAAGAAGGGAGCTTGCTTTACATGTGAATCCAAGGATCATATGGCTCGCAACTGCCCGAAGAAGCTGACGTCAGGGTCAACAGGGAGCGAAGGGAATGGAAGCGGCAGTGTCGTTACTATCGCTGCACCATTGCAAGCTGTACGACCCACTGCACGGACATTCAATATGACGGTGCAGGATGTTGTGCAATTAAAAGACGTGGTGTCATGTATTATTCCGGTCAATAGTATAAATGCATATGTATTATTTGATTCGGGTTCTACTTGTTCATTCATATCTGATGATTTTGCTAAAACCCTAGACTTACCTGTAGAGGAGTTAGTTTACCCTTTGAACATAGAAATTGCGAATAGGGAGGTTATTCCTATTAGGAGCGTTTATAAGAACTGTAGATTGGACATTAAGGGTCAGGAGCTGGGGGTAGATTTAATTCCGATAAAACTTGGGGAATTCGATGTTATACTGGGTATGGATTGGTTGTTCAACTATGGGGCGATAATCGACTGTCAGAAGAAGTCGGAAAACCTTACGACTACGTCGAAGTTAGTGTTCTATGGTAGCAAATCACCTAGACAAGCGAGTTTTCTGACGGTTGTGCAAGCCAAGAAACTTCTAACGCAAGGCTGTGTAGGATATCTAGCCTACATAGTAGATACGCGTAAGAAAAGCCCGAAGGTGGAAGAGATATCGGTAGTTAAGGAGTTTGTGAACGTTTTTCCGAGACAGAGTTTGTGATCGATTTAGCACCGGGAACTGCTCCAATTTCGAAGGCTCCGTATCGAATGGCTCCAGTTGAGATGAAGGAACTGATGGTTCAACTACAAGAATTATTGGACAAGAAGTATATTCAACCGAGCATTTCGCCGTGGGGAGCGCCAGTTTTGTTTGTTAAGAAGAAGGATGGGTCGATGCGTCTTTGAATTGATTATAGAGAATTGAACAAAGTTACGATCAAGAATAGGTATCCTTTACCTAGGATCGATGACTTGTTTGATCAACTGAAGGGTGTGAAGTACTTCTCGAAAATCGATTTGAGAAGCGGGTATCATCAGTTGAAGGTGAGAAGAGAAGATATACCAAAACGACTTTTAAGACTCGATATGGTCATTATGAGTTCTTGGTGATGTTATTTGGTCTCACGAATGCCCCAATTGCATTTATGAACTTAATGAACAGGTTATTCAAGCCATTTCTGGACAGGTTCGTGGTAGTCTTCATAGATGACATCCTGGTTTATTCCAAGACCGAGGAGGAACATGCTGAACACTTACGACTAACCTTAGAAGCGCTGAGATGAGAGAAGCTTTATACTAAATTCTCGAAATGTGAATTCTAGTTGGAACGTGTGCAATTTTTTGGCCACGTGATCGACAAGGATGGTAATTCGGTGGTTCCGTCGAAAGTTGAAGCTGTAATGAATTGGGATCAGCCGAAGACGTCGTCTGAAGTGAGGAGTTTCTTGGGATTGGCAGGTTATTACTGAAGATTTATCCATGACTTTTCTAGAATCGCAACTCCGTTGACGAATTTGACTCGTAAAACGGTTAAATTTGTTTGGACGGAAAAGTGTGAGAAAAGTTTTCAGGAGCTAAAGAAGAGGTTGAGTACTGCGCCTGTGTTGTCTTTACCGGATAGTACGGGGAATTTCATGGTATATAGCGATGCCTCACATAAAGGATTAGGCTGTGTGTTGATGCAGAACGGCAAAGTCATTGCCTATGCGTCATGTCAGCTGAAGGATTATGAGAAGGGGTATCCGACCCATGACTTAGAATTGGCGGCAGTAGTGTTTGCCCTAAAGATATGGAGACACTACTTATATGGAGAAAAGTGTGAGATATATACAGATCACAAGAGTCTGAAATATATTTTTACCCAAAAGGATTTGAACATAAGCCAAAGAAGATGGTTGGAACTGATCAAAGACTACGACTGCGAGATACTTTACCATCAGAGTAAAGCTAACGTCGTCGCAGACGCTTTGAGCAGAAAAGGTTGGGAGAAGCTGAATGTATTAACTGATCAGGATCGGTTGATTGAACAGATGGCTAGATTAGAGCTGGAAGTGAAGTGTGCGAAGGAATCGGATGAGATGTTGTTTCAAGTAACTACTGATTCTACTCTGGTAGACAAAGTGAAAGAAGCACAACTTCATGATGAGGAATGCGAGAAGATTCGGACGAGAATAGCGGATGGCAAAGAGTTCAAATTCAAGATTAAAATGAGGGACTGCAATGATTTGAAGGTAGAGTCTGGGTACCGCCAGTACCAGAGGTCAAAGAGGAGATTCTGAGCGAAGCTCATAGCTCAAGATATTCTATTCACCCTGGGAGTACGAAGATGTACCAGGATCTCAGGCAGCATTTTTGGTGGCCGAATATGAAGAGGGATGTTGCTGAATGCGTTGCAAAATGTATAACGTGCCAGAAAGTTAAGGCAGAACACCAGAGACCAAGTGGGTTGCTACAACCGTTAGAAATTCCAGAGTGGAAATGGGAGCACATCACGATGGATTTCGTGGTAGGTCTTCCAGCGACTCAGAAGGGATTTGATGCGATATGGGTTATAGTGGATCGACTGACGAAGTCAACCCACTTTCTGCCGATTAGGGTTAAGTACAACTTGGATCAGCTAGCGAAGCTATATGTGAAGGAAATTATTTCTCGACACAGCGTTTTGGTGTCGATTGTGTCTGACAGAGATCCACGTTTCACGTCTAATTTCTGGGAACATTTGCAAGAGTGTCTGGGAATGCAATTGCGAATGAGTACAACATACCATCCTCAGACTGATGGCCAGAGCGAGAGAACTATTCAAACGCTTGAGGATATGCTGAGAGCCTGTGTGATGGACTTCAAGGGAAGCTGGGATGATCATCTACCGCTGGTGGAGTTCGCCTACAACAATAGTCACCATATGAGTATCGGCATGCCACCTTACGAAGTATTATACGGCAGAAAATATAGAACTCCCTTGTGCTGAGATGGAGTCGGTGAACGTCAACTGTTGGGACCAGAATTGGTACAAAAAACTGCCAAAATCGTTAAGCTGATCAGAACAAGATTAGTTGCTGCTCAAGACAGACAGAAGAAGTATGCCGATCTACATCGACAGAACTGAGAATTCTTACCAGGAAGCTTCATTTTCTTGAAAGTATCTCCCTAGAAGGTGAAGATTCGATTTGGTAAGAAGGGAAAGCTAAGTCCCAGATTTATTGGACCTTTCGAGGTACTACGAAAGGTGGGCGAGGTAGCTTACGAAGTTGCATTACCTCCGAAGCTCGAGAATATACATAACGTCTTTCATATTTCTGTGTTAAGACCTTACAAACACGATTATAAACATGTAATTTAATATGAGCCTTTATAATTCGATAAAGACTTAACATATGAAGAAGTGCCTGTTCAAATAGTTGATAGAAAGGAACAAGTACTTAGAAATAAAGTGATACCTTCTGTTAAGGTAATCTAGAGGAACCACAGTGCTGAAGAAGCTACGTGGGAACTCAAAGATGTTATGATGAAATCTTATCCGCAATTATTTGCTTAGTTTTGTGTAACCCTTATGTACTGATTCTGGGGACAGAATCCTTTTAAGGGGGAAAAAATATAATAGACGAGAATTATTTTTTTTGTGTGTGATTCTGGGGACAGAATC
Organism: Panax stipuleanatus; assembly: GCA_020205555.1. Taxonomy (NCBI): domain Eukaryota; kingdom Viridiplantae; phylum Streptophyta; class Magnoliopsida; order Apiales; family Araliaceae; genus Panax; species Panax stipuleanatus. Next base: position 130,550,165 of record CM035115.1, on the reverse strand, counting down.
CTTTTAAGGAGGGAAGATTGTAACGATTGAGATTTTATATATTAAATTTTAATATTTATTGAGTAAATAAATAAATTATGTGATTTATTTATTGAATTGAATAAATAAATTATGTGATTTTGTGGAGTGATTTAATTAAGTGTTATATATTAATTAAATAAATATTTAATAATTTATTTAATTGATGTATATTAATTTTTAGTATAGTTCTAATTTAATTGAGATAATTAAATTAGATGAATTATGTGTTAAGTGTTACATGATTTATAATTAGCGAGTAATCATAATTATGTGATAATTTGTATGTGATTAGTTGATGTTGATTTTTAATTAATTAAATTAGAATGTTAGAGATTTAATTAATTAAAGTGTAACATTAAAGTATGTGTTAAAATGATTTATTAAAATAAATAAAAAAGTGTTTTAAATTAGTTTTAACCAAACAATGCCCTTACATTTGTTTTAAAAGGCTTTTGCCAAACAAGGCTCTTGCATTTGTTTTAAATCCATTTTTACCAAACGATGCCTTAACACTAAAATCTGTTTTATTGAAAAGGGTTGCCAAACAAAGCCTTAGACTTTTTAAATTCAAACTGTGTAACTCATGTATTAATTATAATATTTATTATATGGGTTGTTAGTTATATGTATATATGATATATGTATAATATATGCATATCAATAGTTTTACGTTAGTTAGTTTTAGAACAAGAGTTAGTCAGAAGAACAAAACAGATAAAAGATAGAGAGAAAAGGAAGAAGAGAAAAGAAGAAGAGGACTTTGAGAAATCCAAAGGAAAGCTTTACACCATTATATTCATCTTTTCTCCCAGCTTTAATCAAGAGATATAATCCTAACTTATAGTTTTAGAAATTATGTGTTTATGTTCTTCGTAGTGATAGTTCTCTGTAAATATGAATTGTTATGAAAACTTTATAAATATGAATTATATGTATAATTTATGTTTATAGCATGCTTAGATATGAATTCTATGCTTAATTAATGGCTTAGTCCATATATATGTGATGAAGGTGAGGAGTCCATGATCATCTGTGAGTTTGTGAAAGTATTTTGAATATATATATGTATATATTTTTCTTTTAAAATCAAAGGAATTCATGTTTGATTGTTCATCTTTATTTAAATTAATTGTAGATGATGATAGCATGTTTAAGAATTGATTTACTATGATTAAAATTGGGTGAATTGGTTTAAAAACAAAAGTGCAGTGTTCAATTTCATGAAGAACACTTATCTATGGCTTTTCTTTAAAAATCATGAAATTGATTGTTTTGATTATGTGTTATAATGTTTATGTATGTTAGAATCATGTTAGAAGTTTTAAGTTTATATTTTTTATAAATTTTTATGAATTGTATGAACTGAAATTAAAATTTGGTGTGGAGACATAAGCCAAATTGGCTTTTTCTCTGCACAGTTCGCGAACTGTCTGCGTTCGCTGGAAGGGGCCTGCCCCGACCGGGGGGGGGGGGGTGGCAGGGAAAAAAGAAACTTGTTTTCTTTTGTATTTTGTAAAGCTAATTTTATGTAATAACTTTTATAGCATGATTAAACCTATATTAAAATGCTAAATGAATATTAATAAATTATATTAATAAAATATAATTTGCGATTATAACTATGAATAATTATCATTAGAGTAAAGGTTTAATTTAAATTATAATTTTGTTAAATTATAATGATTATAGTTGTTTAATTTTAATCAAGTGAATGCTAATTTTAAATTATAATTTATGTAATACATGATTAATTATATATTATAATGTTGTGTATTATAATTCAATATTTGCATGATTAATTATAAATTATTATTTGTGTAATTATAATTTAGTAAATGCATGATGTGGTTTAATTAGTTATAAATTATAAATTTGTTTAAAATTTAATTAAAATAAGATGTAATTATAATTTGAGTAATTATAATTAGATTAAATATTTAAATTATAATTTATTTAAATTATAATTTAATTAATATAAAATTCATAATTATTATTTGATTTAATTATATGAGCATACCTATGTGATGTAATTAAATTATGTGGTTAATTATTAAATTATTTAATTAAACTAGAATGGGTTAACCTAGAGGGGCTAACTAATTATGTGAATTAGTTACAAGTTAACTAATTTAGATTATTGTGATTAAATATATATGTGTAGGAATTGTTAGAACGTGATTTTATTAGTAACTTGCGCTTGAGGCAAGTTTTCTAAACTCTGATCTTGTATTAATTTTTATGCAAGTCTTCTAAATCCTAAACTCGTTAATTCTATGCAAGTTCTTTATGGAATATATTGAGAATGTCCTTTTTATTTTTGCATTGGACAAGTATTTATTTAATTGAAGTGACCTTGGCTTATTGTTCAAGTAAGGTCCGGCTTATCTTTTAAATACTTTAAGTTTAATTCTAAGGCATGTGTTAATTCATAATTCTTTTATTTATGAATTATTGGAAGTCGATTGAACTAATCCTTAGTTGATGAACGTTAAATTCTAAATTACTCTTTTAGCTTATCCAAACCAAATTTTCTTTGGTGCGGACTTGTATTCAAATACTGAGTTGAACAACCCTATTTACTAGGGGAGGTTACCACGCAGAAGCGTTAAATATAGTGCACGTACATGGTACATAGGGCTGATCCCCCTAAGTACGAGTTAAGGTCCATAGTTTAAATGACTGTTAAAGGTTTAAATAGAAATGTTTATAACCTAGGACAAAAGTTCAAAGTCTTATGACCCTCAGACAAATTCTATATTCGAACTTTTAATGTGGATAGAGAATTATTATTCAATTCTTTATCGTTGTGAAAGTAAAAGTTATTCAAACCTTTTCAAAAATATTCTTGTATGTCTTAGATATTGTTGTATCCCAGTGAGCTATTGTTTGGTCACTCTTGCATTAAATAACCATTGCAGCTAAGGTTGATAATGTTGATGCCCCGTCAACGAGTAAAGGCAAAGGGAAGATGAACAAGTGAAGGCTTGTTTAATTTATTTTGAATGAAATTGTAATCAAACTTTATGTGATATTTTTATTTTTCGCAGTTAATGTTATGTCAAGGTTAGAGTAAACCCTGGGATTTATTTTTAAAAGTTGTAATCCTTTTTATAAGGAAGATTTTATTATTTATAAAGGTTGTAATTTACTTTGAAATTATTTTATTATTGGGTAGATGTATGTTATATTTAGGAAGTGAACACCAAATCATGTGAAAATGAAGTACCCGGATTTGGGGGTGTCACAACCGATTCTGTTTATAGTATGAAGTACTAGGGGTGAAGCACTATTAAACCTAAAAATAAGTTCAAGGTCTTACGACCACTCAGCATGATTTGGAATCTTTTAACTTCCTGAGTTATTTATATCGCTTCCCAATTAATGAGCAATTGTGAAAGATTCTTATTATTATAAAGGAGAATGTAGTAAGAAGGATATTCCTTAGAAAGAAGTAGTTGTAGAACGCTTTAATCCAGTGAATAAAGATTAACGTAAAATCTATTTTTGATAGATTGAATGAATGAAGAGTAATAAAAATTTTGAGGACGAAATTCTTAGAAGAAGGGGTGAATGTGATAACCCGAATAATTATTGATGGTGAATTATGTAGTATATGAATTCTACGAGTAGAATATATAGTAATGATCCTTAGAAAAGAAATGAACGAGTTAAAGAAGATATATAATATTTGATATATGATTGTGTTTGATTGAAGGTTATATAATAAAACTTTAACCCTGTTGAAGAGGTGAATTTAGTAAAGATATATGTGTAGTTTATATAAATGTCGTTAAGATAATGTGTTGATGTTATTCAACAATAAAATTATGAAAGAGATTTTGTGAAAACCAAGTAAGGGAGGTTTTCGTTGATTCTGAGGACGAAATCCTTATAAGGAGGGAAGTATGTGACATCCCGGATTTTTAAGAAATTATAAATAAAAATTTAATAAATAAAATTCATATTACAAGATGTTTTGAGTTGAGTATGTGTATACGTGTAATATATTGTAAAATATGTGAATTAATGTGAAGAGAATTTAAATGTTAATTTTAATATTTATTGGAATAAATAAATATTTTAATTAAATTATTTTTTGAGTTAAATAAATAATTATGTGATTATTATGGAATAATATAATTAAGTGTAATATATTAATTAAATAAATATTTAGTATTTAATTTAATTGATATAATAATTTTATGTTATAGTTCTAATTTAATTGAGATAATTAAATTAGATGAGTAATGTGATGAGTGTTACATGCAATTATAATTAGCTAGTAATTATAATTATGTGACAATTTTTGTGTGATTAATTGATGTTAACTTTTAATTAATTAAATTATAATGTTAAGATTTAATTAGTTAAAGGATAACATTAAGAATATGTGTTAAATAATTTATTAAAAGAATTAAAAGAGTTTGAAAATCGTTTTCCTAAACAAGGCCCTTACATTATTTTAAATCTGTTTTGCCAAACGGGACCTTAACTATTTAAAAACCTATTTTTAAAATAATGAGTTTTGCCAACAAGCCTTAGGCTTTTGATATTCAAAATTATAACTTATTTATATTAATTACAAATATGGTGTTAAATATGGTGGTTTAAATATTGGGAGTTATATTATATAAGTATACATATAATATATTAGTTATATGTGTATTGTATATACGTTAGTTTAGAAGTTAGAAGAATAGATGTTAGTCAGATAGAACAAAAGGGTTAGTATGTGTTAGAGAGAAAACACAGAAAATCTAGAAGGGAAAAGAGGAGAAGAAGAGAGAAAGAAGGAAGAAGAGGAAGTTTGAGAGAGTCAAACATCATTATCTTCATCTTGTTCTCCTAAGCAAAGGAAATGTGTAATCTCTAACTTTAGAGTTTAAGATTTCCTTAACTTATTCAAGTTTTAGTTTTATGAAAATATGAATATTCATGAAAACTTATGATTTTGGGGGTATATGTTATATGGTGTTTATAACATGAAGTTTATATGTGAATTGTGATAATAGATGCTTATAAGTGAATTGTATGATGGTTTAGTTGGTTAATTCATGATGAACATGAGGAAATTCATGTTCATCAAAAGTCATAGTGAAATAATTTGATAATTGGCCTATTTGAAATCAAAAATTATGATTTGATTGTGTAAATTGAGGTTAGATGTTGATAACATGTTTATAAACAAATTTAAATATGTTTTGATTAGGTATTTTGATTTAAAAATAGATTTCAATGTTCAATTTCATCAAGAACACTTGTTAATGGTTTTCTTCAAAAATCATGGAATTGATTGTTGTAAACTATGTGTTTTAAGGATTAAATGTGTTGAAACATGTTAGGAGTTTAGAAATTATGTTTTCTATTAAGATGTTATGAATTGTATTGACTGGAAGAGAAATAAACCAAATTAGCTTTTTCTCTACACAATTCGCGAAGAAGTTTTGGTTCGCAGCAGGGGGCCCGCCTCGGCTGGCCTTGGAAGGCCAAGTACCCCCGCCCTGGTAGGGGGGGTATACAGATTTTTAAAAGTTTGAAGCCCGCCCTGGCGGGCATGTTAAACCTTGAACCCCCGCCCCGGCTGGGGGTATGCAGGAAAAAAAAAGGACCTTTGTTTTGAAAAGCTAAATTTATGTAATAATTTAATGGCATGTTAACATGCCTTAAAATGTTAAATAATAGTAATGAGATATATTAAAAATATATGATGTGAAATTATAATTTGAAATAATTATAATTATAGTAAAGGTTTAATTTAATTGGATTAATTATATTGAATATAGTTGATTAGTTTTATAATCAAAGTAAATGTTTAACTTGAAGTATAATTTGTTTAGTTATAACTTAATATGTGATTATAATTTGGAATAATTATAATTAAGGTAAAAGTGTAATTTAAATTATAATTTATTTAATTATAATTTAATGAGTGCGTGAATTGAAATTGATTATTTATAATCTGAGTAATGGTTTAAATTAAATTATAATATGTTTAAATTATAATTTAATGCATGATATAATTTGAATAATTAGAGTAATGGTTTAAAGTAAATTATAAATGGTGTAGTTATAAATTGTTTAATTATAATTTGATTAAAGTGGATGTTTAAATTATAATTCGTTTATCTATAGGTTAATATGAGTATGTAATTATTATTTGACTTAATTATGTGATTATGTGATGCGATTAATTATGTGATAAATAACTATTAACTTAATAGTTAAAGAGGATTGAGTTAACCTAAGTTTTTTAACTAACTATGAGGAGTAGTTATGGGATAATTAACTTATGTTGTTAATTATACATAAGTTTGACAGTGAGTGTCAAACGAGTAAATGAAAGAGAATTACAAAGTGTAAATTAGAAAGTATAAAGTAGAATTTACTTAGACGTTTGATAAGTGTTGTTAGGTGACTAATAGTTGATGCGTATGGTAATACATGTGTAGAATTGATGAAGCAGATTATTATAATTTATTTTTTGATAATTGGTAATCTACGAGCCAGGCAAGTCTTTCGGTTCCTATTTTCTATGTGAACTTTATGATATTATGAACTGTTTTAAAATGTATTGCAAAGAGCATGCTATGTTATATATGTTGCAAGCATGAAATGTTAAAGTCAATTTATGACTACATTGATTGATTTAAGAATGTTGATTGAGTAAGGAACTCAATCTTTATATTTGTTATGTGATTAAAGCATGTATGTCATGTTACTTTAATGTTTATGAGATGTATGTTGAGCATGTTAATTATGTGCTACGTGATGCATGAAAGCTGTTAGTTCTTGCTGAGCTATCGAGCTCACTCTTGTAAATAACCATTTTTGCAGGTTAAGGAGGCAAGGTAATGACACATGCTAGTTGAATGTTAGAGTTCAATAATAATTCAAGAAGCTTACTTATGATTTATGAGAAATGCATTTAATAACTTGATTGTAATGTAGATCTAAAGCTGTAAAGTTGAGTTATCCGATGTATATGGATAATAATTGTAATGTAAGACTTTGTATAGTCATTTCGTTGTAACGATTCATGATTTAGATTTGAATCGAAGTTATGTAATGTAAAGGTTGCGATTCAGGACAATAAAGAATGAAGTTTATAAAAATTTTAAATTATTCCGCATTTTTAGTGTTTTTAATATCGAATAATGATGTAAAAATAGATTAAAGTTGTATTGTTAACGATCGAGAAAGAGAATATTATTGTATGATTTTTGGGGTCGTTACAAGTCAAACCTTGTAGATCAAACCAAATTCAGTTGAAGCCATCACATCAACAAGCAAGGTGAGCTCTGAGATCCAATTCAGTGGAGTCTGAAGGCCTCTCGACATCAATCATCAAAGTTAAAACAACAACACAGCGATATATCAAACATGATCATCAGCAAGTACCTTCGAAGAGCTGACACCCTTAATTTGAAACCTTCATCGAATCAGAAGAAAATCATCAAAGACAATTACACCCACAAGTCAAAAATAATGACTGGGGCATCCAAGTATTAAAGCCCAAATCCACTTCCTGTTCACCATGTTGGTCCAGAGATAAAATACTCTTGCGATCTCGGCATATCATCATACCATCTGTCAAAGCGACTACCCCATACGACAAGCAAGACTGGGGCAATTTCAGAATTGCGACAACCCGATATTAGGACCCTTATATCAAGCAAGACTGGGGCAATTTCAAAAACAATGACAACACAACACTAGGGCATTCATCGCCCATCCTAAAAAGGAAAATGCACCTGTCAGCAAGGTCCGTCATCATCACAGGACCCTCATATCATTTCACTGGTGATCCGGTATGATCTTTCGAAAGACTAGACTTAGAGGTTAAGTATCAGATGGAGACCAAAGAGAGATTATTTACAGCATCAGTAAGCCCGACTTTATTAGATAAGGTTAAGGAGGCACAAGAGAAGGACGAAGTTTGTGATAACATCATGAAGCGATTAGCTAAAGGTGATGAGTTGAAATTTAAGATTGATAGCACTGAACTGCTATGATTTGAAGGACAAATTTGGATACCATTAGTACTAGAACTAAGAAAAGAGATTTTGCTAGAAGCATTTTATGGAAGAAAAGTGTCGAGCACCGTTGTGTTGAGACCGTTGTGTTGAGACGAGGTAGGTGAACGTCGACTATTGGGACCAGAAGTGGTACAGCAGACGGCAGAGATTATCTAAGTGATAGAGCAAATTATCCGTTTTTATTGGAGTAACCTTATTTTTACAATTCCGATGATGAAATTTTTATAAGGGGGGAGGGATGTAACGACCAGGAATTTTAAGCTCCTTATTAATTTTATATGTGATTTAAAATTTTTACGAGTTAATTTTTCAAACTTATTTAAACCTTATGTGGTTATGTGCTTATGTGAATTAAACCTATGCGAATAAATGCTAGGATTTTTATTAAAGGGAATCACTAATGGTTATTTAAATTAGTAGATTAACCCTGAGACTTTTATATCAGAATATTGATAAAAGTGTTAGTAATTATATATTCAAATTACGTGAATATAGTGTAGAGATTTAATCGTGTTTGATTAATTCCAATTGGGAGTAATTAGTTGATAATGTGATGATTAATTATTATTATGAATGAGTAAGAGATTAATATAATAATATTATATTTACTTGGTTAAATTATTTTATACAAGCATATGTTATATTAATGGTAGTAAACTATATATTATATAGTATAAGGTGGCATATTAATATGTCTATATATTATATAGTAAGATTTATTTGCATTAGTAAAGTTACATGATGTGTGTAGGAAAAACTTTTATGAATACCCTATCACCATACATTAATATCAATAAACATTATTAATTGATAATACTTTCAGTAAGTTATTATAATTATTATAATAACAGTTATTATTATAATAATACCCAATTTCTTGATATTCGGTGTTTATATAATGTACATGGATTATATGATTGGTACATATGTACTTACTTGATACATTGTATTGTTACATTTCTAAATTTAAATAACATTGTGACACTAACTAAATGTATAACCTAAGCATACATGAAATGAAAGGTGTGTATATTATTTAACCCAATTATATTTATTATGGGTATAGTTGTATATTTAACCAAGTATTTTCTTACATTATACACCTTGCTAGCTAATACAATGCTGAGTTTGTTTGTCCCATATTAAGTGCCCAATTGCTCTCTTATTTCTCATACACGTGAACTCACATGCTACACTAGTCTATCTTCTCTTCATTTTCTTCACAAGCTATAGCTAATCATGAGATAGGGAGTGGGTTTCATAATTTGATTCACCAACTACCCACCTACCATCCCTTGACCATTATGTAATCTAACAATCCTTTGTTTTGATTTGGTGAACAAAGCTTGAATCCGTGTATTGAATTGGCTATATATACAGAACTCTCTTCCCTCTCATTATCTTTTACTGAGTTATTGTTAAGTAGAACTTATATTCTGAATTTCTATTGAATTGAGAGAGTGAGAGATAGCAGCAAGCCATATAACAAAGGTATAATCATTGCATTCAAGTTCTTCATTTCTGTATAATTTCCTAATTCTTGATTCTTTAAATTGAGCATGGATTGATCGTTAAGTTGATTGGAACATGATTGTTAGGTGGTATATAAGTTATTATACATGTTAGAATTTGTCTAGAACGATTTTGGTTGGAAAATTTTTGAGTTGGACTAGCAAGCTGCCGAAGCAGCCTGCTCTACGTCTGGCCGCCAGCCTGAGCAGCTGCGCCAGTGTTGCACTGGCCAGCGGCGCAGCTGCGCCAGTGCCTGTCTGCAGAAAATTTTTCCTTTTTGCAATCTATTCATGCTACCTTATGGTACTAGTTTGGATTAAGCATACTAGCATGAGTGATATATATATATATATATATATATATATATATATATATATATGGATGTATTGAGGCAATGTAAGCATGTTTCACTAATAGTTGCACAAGTAATTATAGTTTGAAATAAACTTCGCGTTTCATAAACTAACTTCGAATATGGAAACAAACTCGATATGTATAGTTGCCATGATAGTATTCTGACCTTCCAAGCATGATAGCATGACTTAGAATTGTATGAGAGACATGTTAACTTAGGTATACGGGTTTCATAATAGAATATGAGCATGTGAACCCCACTATTGAACATTTCTAACGAAACATATAAGTTTCAAAGGTGAACGTTAACATGAAAGTATTGTATATACATTCTAATTTGGTGAGCATGTTAATATGAACCTAGAATGCATGATTAGAGTATTAAACGCACTAGCATACGTGTTTGAAAGACTCAAAGGTTTACAAAGGAAAACTTATGTTTTGAAAATGAAGCTTATAGTTTTGAATGCGAACTTTATCATATAATTAGCATGTGTATATTTTGATATTATGAGCATAATAGTATGTTTACATTGACATGAAATGCACGTTAAAAGTGTTGTACACACTAGCATTCGAGATTGATGGATTTAAGGAGTTTTCAAGGAAGACTTAAGAACTTTCAAAGTAAACTTGACCAATAATTTTGTCTTGTGATATGAGAGCATTCATGTGGCTTTGGTATGTGTTCCTAATGCAAGTGAGTCATAGTTATAAAACACTTTGATTATACTAAAACGATCTTTGTGGACTTAGTATACTTTTGAAGGAGAACTTAAGATTTGAAAGTTAAATAACATGTGAGACATGTTGTGAGCATATAAGCATAAGTATTAAGATTTCATTATGACTATAGACGTATTAACATGACCCTCATTTGTTTATATACAAATTTCACATGTGCATGCTAAATTATAGAAAATGAACTTCAAGTATGAACTACGTGATTAAAGTATATGTGTGTAGTATACTCGAGCATACATATTAGGTATTGTTTAGCCTTGTTATGAGATAGTATGACCAGAGTAGCGAACCTTTAAAGTATGAACTTGTTTAACTTAAGGTTTATCGGTATTAAACCTTATAACTTAGAATTATGAACGGAACCTTACAATATGTGTATCTTAAACTATATTGCATGATTAAAATGGAATGCTATGTGTTTCAATCCTATGTTGATGCTTATGAACTAGTAATCTAAAGTTATTAAATCTAAGACCAGATTAGGATTGACTTATGTGAACTACGTGATAGAATTATATAATGACTAGATCCTTGTATGTGTGAGCTTATATTAGTTTATATATGCTAATTCAAAGGCCGACTTGTTAATGTTAGGTTGTTTCAACGAGTTTTATTAAAGCTAGAATTATTTGTAGCTGAGCAAACAGGCAAGTTCTTTTGAACCCGTTCTTATATTATTTGCAAGTCTCCCTAACTTTACTCAAATTTATATTGAACAAGTTTTTCTTGACTTACACTTATTTATTGTGCAAGTATCCTAGACCCTTATATTACTTTATTTAATGAATATTGTAAGCAAGTATCTGAACCCTACTTTTATTGTGCAAGTATTCTAAATTCTTGTACTACTTTATTCAATGAACCGTGTAAGCAAGTTTCTAAACTTCACTTGTTTTTGGTGAAAGTTTCCTATTATATTGAGCAGGTTATTATTATATTGTGCAAGTTCCCCGAACTTCACACGTTGAGTATTGTGCAAGTTCCCCGAACTTCACATGTGAGTATTGTTCAAGTTCCCCGAACCTCACATTTTGAGTATTGTGAAAGTTTCCCGAACTTCACTCTTTGATTTCTCAAGTTCTTCGAACTTCAGACTTTGATTATTTGAAGAAGTGTCCTAACCTATGCATGTATTTTATGTAAAGGGTCTATTATTGTGCAAGTTCTCTGAACTACACAACTTTGGTTATTGTGCAAGTTCCCCGAACTACACAACTTTGGTTATTGTGCAAGTTCCCCGAACTATACAACTTTGGTTATTATGCAAGTTTCCCGAACTTACACCAATTCATATATTGTGCAAAATTCTAAACTTCACTTTTATTGTGCAAGTTCCCTATCCTTCTCATATTGTATTGAGTAGGTTATTGTTGAATCGAAAGTTGTTTACTTAATTGCTTGAACTTTATTTCCAAGCATGTTATTTAGTGGTTTAATTACTTATCAATTATTCCACATCGATATTATTGATGTCCGCACCTAGTGCATTTGAGCTCGTACAGTCTTGGACTTGTACATTATTCAAGGTTCTAAATTTCTTGAACCGTGTCAGTTAGAGTCTGAACCTTTGCTCGGTCAGACAAGTGTATGAAGTTTTCTTTAAAGCTATCCAAATTAATTAATGGTAAGGATTCTTAGATAGAACAGAACACCCCTCATATGTAGGAGTGTGCCTAGGTATCTAATATATGATACGAGTAAGCAGATGTAAGTGTTATGCATATTCACGTTGTGCCCGAGGCTGATCTTCTCGAGGTACTAAGTTTCTGTAGCCAGTAGCCAGTAATCCAAAGGGTCAATTAGCTATTGAACCCATTGAAAAGTTATAGTTTAGAGTCTACTCGACTATCAGTCATTCTAAAGATAATTATTATCTTTTCTTTTAATATTCATATTGTTGAATTGTTCATATCGTTGAATCTATCTAATATTCATATTGTTGAATCGTTCAGATATTCATATTATTGAATCGTTCTAATATTCATATTGTTGAATCGTTAAGATATTCATATTGTTGAATTCATTGTCCGATATTTTTTCATTCATCATGATATATCCTTTATTGTTGTATTTAAACTTACTGAGCAAACTTGTTGCTCATTCTTGCTATATCATGACTTATATTGTAGTTAAGCCCGAGATTTCAGGGAAGGACAAGGGTAAAGGGAAGATGTAAGATTAGTTTGCAAGGAGCAGATTTTATCTTTATGTCTAGTTTAATTACTGTTAATGTAATATGAACCCTAATAATTATTCTAGGGTATGTTTGTAATAATGTATTAAGGTTATCGAATCTTGGGACTAGTAACACCTTTTGAATGAACGACGTACGTTTATTATTTTTCGCATTTAAGTTATCGTATGTTGTTTAGAGGTGAATGTTTGTATTAGATCGTGGCGACCGGACCGGGGTCAGAGGACCCGGATTTGGGGGTGTCACACGAAAGGGATGGGGCATTTTTCGATTCCAGTAAATGGAAGGAGTCCAAGGCGGGATCAATCCTCTCATCAAAAGGAAGGGGAAGAACTCCTGAAAGAAATCACGGCAACATAAGCTTGCCCATACAAAAGAAAGGAAAAATTCTCAAGAGAGTCGTTAACTCAAAAAAAATAGATGTCCAATGACAAAAGCTCTGGCAAATGAAATCTACATCATCAAACATGTCAACCTACGCCAAATCCTCACAAGTCGAGGCCTCTTCACTGAATTTCAAATCTGGGTAGTGAAAAAACGGGCCACATCCCTGGTCACCAGCCAAGCCAGTATCTAATCCAGCAGGGTCGTAAGTAAAGAGCTCGCCCCTTTTCATAATCAATGATCAAACCTTTGGGGTCAATCCAGCGTAGCATCGGGGAAGGATCCGGTGATGTAAGCCGTTGAACACTACTTCAGCGAAGATATCGGGATATCTCCTAATATAGCCATCAGTGTCTGGACCGTCAAAGGGATTAGCACCAGATCCAGATCCAGAAAAAATATAGCAGCCTCTGCGAGATCCCCACCAAGACGTCGTATGAAAGAGGAACATACGAATCTGCAACGCGAATGCCAAAAGAAGTCATACAGAAGTTAGAGCTGCTAAGCCTATCAAAATTCATGCCTGAAAAGAAAATCCAATTCTCCTAAAAAAGGGTGAGGTATGGTTCTACATCAATTCAATTAAGCATATGCATCAACCTAGGACAAGTTAAGATCATCACATCATAACTGGTCTGCACATGTGCAATAAGCGCTATATCAATGTACATCTCCATTAAAAAGTTAAGCATGTATACCCAGTAGAGTTAAATATGCATACGCATTAAATACCCAGACTCGAGGAAAAATTCTGTTGTTGAAAGCTACCGTTCGAGTAGGCATCGAGACAGTTCGATGAGATAAAGCTTTGTAAACTACCGTTTGAGTAGGCATCTAGACAGTCCGGTGATCAACCATTGTCAACTACCAGCAGGGTAGGCACCGTTGTCAACTACCATCAGGGTAGGCATCGTTATCAACTACCGGCAGGGTAGGCACCGTTGTAAACTACCAATGTAAACATCGGGAAGATTCGATGATTTCAGAGCATCATCCCCAGCAGAAATGTAGAAAATATTTCAGTTTATCTTCATCAAACAAGCATCGGCAACACCGATAGAAATCAAACTGTTGAGATCAGCACCAACTAAGGCATCATCCATGATCGGTAAGGGTAAGCGATTTGCGATGCGATATGCGATTTGCGATGCGATTTGCAATGCAATTTGCGATACGATATGCGATTTGCTAAGTGCAAAATGCGATTTGAGAAAATATTTTAACATTCATTGCATTGCGATTTGCATCATTAAATATATATCTTGTCATATTTCAAGTGCCTAGTAAATCTTTATCATGTTCATTCTACTACATTGCATAAACATGATAAAGAGGGGCATCTGTAGACACTCAAAATTTATTTTCCTGTTAATAACCATACAGGAGGGCAAAAGAGTCTCTTTCCACTCTGGAGAACAACTTCGGAAGATTACAACATCAAACCAGAACCCCGGAGACAGCCCTGGGAAATCATCAAGTCAGCTTCAGAGATAACCCTGAAGACAGACAAAAGTTGGCAGCAGTCGAATCCCGGAGATAACCCCGAGAAAGACAGTTGTAGCCACGTCAAGTCCGGAACCAACTCGAAAGGGAAAAAGAGTAATTTTGACAACTCAACATCAAATCAAGTCAAAATACTACAAGAAAGGTCATGTAAAACCATAACATCAATCCCGAGTGAAAACAGCATAAGACAGCTCAACGAATTGACTGCGAAGACTTGAAGATCCGGTCATGGACCGATTGTCCCGAATTCGAAAAAGGTCAAGTCTCATGTCATTCCGTAGCTCTCGAAAAGAGCTTTCCAGAATGATATAACACACCTCTATAGGACTCCCGGATCAAAATTTATGAAGGTTCAAGAAGACTGCGCGTTGGTGAGAGTGCACATACTTCGAGACAGCGGGGGACCCACCAGGTCGGACCCACCACAAACAGCCGCAGGTAGACCCGCGGTTGTCGCAGGTAGACTCGCGGCCATCAGGGTCTATAAATAAGACCCCCTATCAGCCAAAAAAAGAAGAAAAAAAAGAAAAAAATAGAGAAACTCCGCCCATTTTGACTTTTAGCCCTACCTATAGCACTCCAAACTTCAATTTTATTCTTCCAATACATTTGCATACATATATTCTACAACATATCAAATTTTAACCGGTGGAAACGAAGTTTTGAAGCCCTCCGAGTGGCATAAAGCCCGTAGCGCTGCACATTGTAAGTTTTTTGACGACCTGAAGCTATTCACTACTTTATCATATATATGTGAACGTACATATAAATTTATAGCTTCTGGTTTCGCCTGAATTTCAAATCTGTGGCCTTTCTAGCTTACTTTTATGTATATATAAGTGTATATATATATATATATATATATATATATATATATATATATATATGTTTTTTTATTATTTTCGCAGCCTTGATTGCTAATCTGTGGCTTTTTACCGCTTTTATATATATATATATATATATATATATATATATATAACTTGTTTGGCCTGAATTGCTAATCCGTAGCCTTTTCAACTTTATTATATATATAATTGACTATATATATACTAACATTCAATTCAGTCAAGCTTGAATTTCTAATCCGTGGCTTTTTATCGCTTTTATATATATATATATATACTAACTTGTTTGGTCTGGATTGCTAATCCGTGGCCTTTTCAGCTTTAATATATATATATATAACTAACTGTATATATTAGCATTTCATTCAGTTAGGCCTGGATTGTAAATTTGTTGCCTTTTTCGGCTTATATATATATATATACATTTCTCAGTCAAGCCTGGATTGAAAATCCGTGGCTCTTTACAGCTTTCATATATATATATATATATATATATATAGTTATATATATATATATAACTATATATATATTCTTTATTCAATTTGATTAAATATATGCTTTAATTATTCATTTGATATGAATCTACTCTAATGTAAATTCGGTGGACTAGATTCATCTAAATCTAGCCATTTCTAACTTTCAACCGATTCAAAAGCTGTCAAACTGGAACCGTTAAGCTAGAATGGCTAAGATTTATTTAAATTTAGTTTTCTTACTAGTTTATAAATATTAAATCGACTACGCGACCCTAGATCCATATCTAGAGGGAACGAGAAGCTTTGGCTACGCGCATACAAGGATTTAACTGATGAATCTTTTGTCTTGCGACGTCTAGATGTTAATCTGCATTTTCTGTCAATATCTTTCCTATGCAGGCTTTTTGATCATATTCTGTGAGACTAGGAATCATGGGATCTACGATCAACCACATGGATCTAGATTCGATTCCCACAATGGATAACTTTGTACTGTAAATACAACCTGCATGTCCTTTTGTAAATGTAAATCAGAGGGACCTTAAAACGGTTATTCGGATTTAAGGTCTCAACATAGTAAATATTAGTTTGTAGTGCTCGGGTCACTTCGATGACTGTCATTCCCATAAGAAGACCGACACTTGTATATACATTTTTTGGTCGAGGATGCCTTGCATCCCGGCAATAAAGTCAAAAATCAGCCGAAGGCAGAATAAAATAGAAGTATCAAAAGGTTTCAATTCCTATGCAAGCGAAAGGGTTTGAAAATCATCTTTCAAAACGTCATTTTCATATCTTTGTCTAAAAATGAACTTTCCAACTAATCAAACCCTTCGTATATAGGTCCAATGAAGCACGACATTATTTCCAATCAAACACATAGGTTCAATTACTTCAAGCACACACACACATTGCAAATAAAAAAGAAAAAATTAAAAAGATGCGGTAACCGTGTTTCACGAAAGCCGGCGTGCCTAACACCTTCTCCCCGCTTAATCAAGCCCCGAATTTTATGAATCTCGATTTCCGAGGCCAAGTTTTGACAGCGTCCAGTAATTGGGCCTACTTGTAAAATCAAACAAAATTCTGTTGAGTTGGTACAACCATTTCAAATTTACCAACTGGCGACTCTGTAAACCTTTCAAATCGTCGACATGATAAATGTTGGTCTTTTTCTAAAAATTCACCCTTCATAAAACAGATAAGACAAACAAGGGTATAAAACACCAAAATTAGGAAAAGGAAGATTTGTCCAAAGATTTTTCCCGACGTCGACACCCTATATATATATATATATATATAATTTTTTTTTGTCATAATTTCCTTTTTGGTTTATCCAAATCTATTTATCTTCTTTCTTTTTTAATATTATTTTTGACCTTATTTTTCCAATGTTACCCTCATTAAACTTATAAAAAAACATTGAAAACAAATGACAAACATTTAAAAAAATAGCACTATTAACTTTAATATTGGAAGCTCAACCATACTCTTTTTTCCCCTTCTCTTTCTCCTCTATTTTGTTGTTTCAAGAAAGAGTTAAAAAATTAAATAAAGCAAAAGGGATGATAATAGAGTAGTTAAGATGGATAATTTGGAGATGAAAAAAAATATTAATATGTATGTACTTTCAAACTAAGATAAATAAAATTGAAAGAGCGAGTATAATATAAGTATTCACACACAAGATGAGACCCCAACACTCTAAACAGAGTTTCCAGAGAGAGAAACATACTTTTGCATGCTGCTACTGTCATTCTCACCTGTTTTCCTTCCCTTAGCAATCCTCACTCAACTTATCCTATAAACCGTTCATCTCTCCGGCTCATTTAACCTCGTATAAGAGTTAAGGTTTTCTTTTAATATTTTTAGCTTATTTTAATATATTTTTTCATTTTTACCTTAAAAAGTTTGATGACCAGAAGTCCGGTCACTTTTTTAACTGATAGAAGTTCCGAGGCTGTTAACTTATTTAAAAAGTGTAAAGGTGCTAAGTAGACATTTTTAAAGCTTGGCGTGCAAACTTAAATGGTTGTATTTTAGTGTGGAGAGTTTGAATGTAAAACTATTGTTAGAATTCAAGTTCTTTTGAAAGTTGTTTATATTTAAATTTTAAAACTTAACAAAATGTTTCATGGGGTTTTATTTCTCCTAATTTAGATTTCTTTTTAATTTATTGAGTCTTGTTCTTCTAATTGAGATTTTCTCATTTTATATTTAGATTCGAGTGTGAGTTATCACAACGACTTTCTTTTTCGTTGTTTTTAAAGATCGATTCAAGTCTATTTATTTATATATATATTTTTAGAAATTTATATGTTTCTTGAATTTTAATTTGAGATTGAAGCTAGAAAGTATCACCTCGATTATATTGCTTTTGTAATTAATTCAATTTATCAATGAAAATTATTCACTATTCTTATTTTCATCAACAAAAAAAAAGTAGACTTATTCGATCTTCTTCCCATCGCATGGTGACCATAGTTAAAAGGCAACAGGGGAAAGTACTTATACGGTAAAAAACCAAGTTTTCATGTGCGTTAGATGTTTTTGTCAAACCGTACAAGTGACTAAAATATATTAAAATTGTAACATGTTATACTCAAAAAAAAAGAAAAAAAAAGTTAGGTCTAAATATGAATTAATACCTTGAATTTTTAATTTTTTTTTCTACTTTGGGGATTGTCTTTTCAATTTTCTCAATTAGGGTATTAAACTCTTAATTTATTTTTACTTTGGGGATTGTCTTCTCAAAATTTTCAATTAGATGATTAAACTTTTAATTTTTTCTGATTACGTCTAATTAATAGTACCACGTCAGAAATTGATGACATGGCAGCGACATGTGGCTACAAAATATTTGTGTAATATTGAGTCTCATTTTAATATTTATTTCATTAATTGTTTATACCAAAATGGATAAATATAAGACCATTATTAATTTTTTAAAGCAAATTTAATACATAACTTAAAAAAGCCATCAATACTCAATATAATGATAAATATTTTAAAATGTATAAATGTACTACTAATTAAAATCTTGTTATTTCATAATCATCAATAATCAATATAATGACAATTTTACCATTTTTGATATAAAAATTATTGCCTAAATATAGATTAAAATACCCTAAACTTTAAATTTATTTCAAAATCATCAATAATCAATATAATTAATTTTGAATACCAAAAAGGTAAAATTGTCATTAAATTTACTTTAAAAAATTAATAATTATCTTATATTTACTAGTTTGGTACAAAAAAATTAATTAAATAAATATTAAAATAAGACTCAATAATACACATGAGAATTTTTTATGTCGCTATCAAGTCATCAGTTTATAACGTGATACTATCAATTAGACGTAATCAGAAAAATTTAAAAGTTTAATCCTTTAATTAAAAAATTGAGGAGATAATCCCCAAAGTTAAAAAAAATTAAGAGTTTAATCCTATAATTGAAAAAATTGAGAAGACAATCTTCAAAATATTAAAAAAAAATTCAAAATATTAATCCATATTTAGGCCAAAAAATTACAATAAAAAGAATTGAAAATTTGAAAGGATAATCCTTTCAAACAAAATAACAAATAATCAGAAATAAACACAATCATTGCACTAGCTAGTGGACACCACAAATAATGCATACCAATTTGACTTCCCTCAGCTACACTTTCTCTCAAATTTTCTCTAATACATAAAATTATAAATACATCAATTATTTTATCTTAATATTTTTTTACAACAATGATCCAAATGTTAATAAATAATTCATGAATCCTACCAAAATGGAATCATCAATTCTTTACCGCTAAAACTTCAAAAGAATTGCTAACCATGAAACTTTAGTAAAAAAATTCAATTTCGAGCAATTATACTACTCAATATTATTAAAAAAATTAACTGCAGTCCAAAAGCCAAATCTGTACCACCAGCATCAAATGCAGGTAAAAGCTGCAAAATTCAATGTTCCAATATTTTGGGAATATAATTTTCTTTATAATAAGAAAGACTTGCAACGAATTTTACATTGAGGGCTAACAAAACTAATACTCCAATTTATACTTTATAGATGTCCAAGCCTCATCATGTGAAGAGAAAAACAAGATATCAAAGGGAAAACTTTTGGGAAAGATGGTTTTACTTGAATCAATTTCACTTTCTTTAAATAAATTTTCCTCGGGAGAATCCAGTTGTTTCAGAATCTCCAGGTTCCTCTACAATATTGTTACATTAAAGAATGTGTAGTAAAAAAAACTTAAAAACATAAATAAACAGAATTCACCGGTTCTGAAGAGCCTCGATTGCCTTTTTCCACTGGAATGCTCTTTGTTTTGCATCCTCAAATGACATAACCTTTTTTGGCTGCAACAACAGAATATGAAATGAAAATACACATAAATTAGTTATATCATGATATCAAAGCCAAAAATGAATTCAACAAAAGTTAGGGGGCTAATCCTACAAATAACAGTTTGAAATTTTGAACACGTGTAATGTTTGAAACATTTGTACAATAATTTCAAAGTTAAACACAAAGGGAAGGGATCATCGATAAAAAAGTTAACCGTTCCACTTAACCTCACAACTACAGGACTTAATGTGTTTATATTTGAACGATAGGTGGTCATGTGAGATTTTGTTAAAAACCCATGTGATAATCTGAACTTTATCCTTTCCTTATTTCATCATATTGGTTATTAGATATGCACCCCAGAAGAAGACGGGAAGGACTTACTGTGCAAATCTTGAAATTTGAAGGGCTGGCAACTTGGATGCTAAGGTCATTGGGGTTGTCTGACCAGATTATATTCCCTTTAACCACTAGCTTTGATGGGTCCACGTAAATCAACTTTGGCTTGTTGGTGAGGATAAGCTGAACTTTCTTGTTTGTTAGCTTTTGTAGTTTCTTGACCATGGAGATCATAAGAACAGATTCACCAGGCTCCAAAAATTGTTGCCTGTTTAAGAGCCAAAAAAAAAGGAAAGGAAAATTGGAGGGGTAGATTAGAATAGCTAGAGAAAGAGGCGAATGCGGCCACCCTAGGGTGGGATACACATCAATGAAATGGAGAACTCTTGTATTCATATTAACGATTCAAATGGCGTTTCTCAAAATGCACTTAAGAATAGCTTTCTTAAGCAAAAACATATTGATTTTACAAACATGCCAAACAAACGTACATATACACGCAGAAAACATATTACTAATATAGAAAAGGGAATAAGCACTTTTCTGGTTCAAGGAAATATTACTACATTACTCGAGTACTTTAACAGAATGCAGCATGCCTTAGCTTTTCTTGGCAGGGAAAGTTAAAAGAATTGATAAAAATCAAGGATTTAAAACTGAAAAAGGAAGCGAAACTAAAAGTAAAGTCATAAATCAAAGGGATGTTGCAAGACAGCCAATTTCAATAGTGCAGGCATGTTTTTGTTTGTAATTTTCATGTCAACTAGCACCAGAACCAAAAATAATCATGTTAAGAAAATTAAATTTATCATGTCATGAAGTTCATAACAGGGACAGCTGCAGCCAAAAACCATAATTTTGCTTTTGAATAAGTAAGCCTAAAACAGAAGTTGCAAAACTACCATTTTGAATCGAAGGAATCAATAGAAGCAAGTCTAGTAATAGACGATGCAGAGCCACGATTTCCATCAGTCTGTCTTCCTGAACTATCACCAACATGTGATGGGTTCCACGAAGAATCCTGGCCATCATCTCCCCCACTTGAAGGAACCTAAAATTCAGATGACAAGTTCACAAGGTTGAGAAAAATATCCCACACCATTGCACCAAAAACCCAAAAAGCCATGACGGGATTTCTTTGAAAATTAAGAATAACATAAATAACAAAGAAACACATACCTTTTGCTCCAAAGCAAGTTTAGGAGGAGGTATTGACCTCAAATTATCCCAGTCAACTCCGTTAAAGAAAGGATGATTCTTCAGCGAGACATAGCCATCAGGCCCTGCACCCGGTCTTCTGCTGGGATCAATATCCTGCAGCATTGTTGCATGTAAGTCACACAGTAAAAAAACTTCAAGAAAGAAGATAGTACAAGCAGTTCTATTATCTGCAATAGATATAACTAAAGAATAAATCATTATATGGATTTCCTTTTAAAAGACTCGAGGAAATATATCTCCCTTCAAGGACTACCTCATTTAAGACTCGTACCTCTTTTCGTAATCTTGCATGAAACACACCATTGCTAAACTTAATCAAACCATTATTTCTGTGCACTATGTTAACTCAAATATAGCAAATTGTGGTTCTGGTTCAACTAACGTTTTCAGAGGACTCATTCAGCAGATAGAAGCTATTGCAGGCAACATGGTATCGTAAATACTTTCTAATAGTTAAGATTGGTATATTTGTTGTACAATTTTGATTTATTATTATTATTATAATTTTGCTGCAGAGGTACCCCACAGCCACTTCCTTTTGGGTGTGTCTTGGATGTATCTTCTTTTTTGTAAAGGGGAGCAGAATATGTCATGTATTCTTGTCCAAAACATCGTAACCCCTTTGCAAGTTTAACATCATACTACATGTGGAAAACCCAAAGGAAAAAATATTAAAGGAACAAAAACATGATTGTAGCAAGCACAACTGTCGCATATTGTGCTGCCAAGAGATATTTGCAGATCAAAACATGGCAGAACATTTACTTGGAGGCACCTTATGTATTCACACACTGATTAGTGCGACAGAACTGGCAATTACATGAACATAATATGTACTCTACATACATGAGAATATCTTTCCGCATTGACTGAAGCTGAAGTATCAATTACAATAACATAAGTTCGTTGGTATACTTTATTTGGACTATTCTAAACGCTAAAAAGTACTCATGTAGAACACAACAAGATATGGAGATATGTTTGTGTATGGGATAAGCATCCAACTCCATGTACTGAAAAGCATAATCTTCTTTACAAATATAATCTGTAACACAGCACTACAAATTATTATATGCATCTCCGCTACATGGTTGCTTGTAAATGTGTTTGATGCACATGCTCAAAACTCTATGCCACATCAAGAATAAGGTACTTGTCATTTGAAAGAGTTGAAAATATGATAATTCACAACTTTAAAATCATCAAGGTTGTTGAGTAATCCATGTGTGATTTTCTAGCACTTGGGGTGTGTTCCCCATAGCCATACTTATAACTATTTTTTTTAGAAAACAATTGTTGCAAGTTAACCACTAGTTGGGCAATGTCATCATATTACTCTCTTCGTCCCAAATTAACTGACATTCATGCAATTAGGTTGTACTAAAAAAATTGTATTTCCAGATTGGAACATAAATATGATATAAACTTTTACTTGAAAGGTGTGGTATCAAATATTGTTCTTTCTATATCCACTTTCCTTCTAGTTTGATCTTTTAATTTAGCTGAGTATAAGAAAATTAAAATGGTATTTTTGTAAATATTAGACTTGATGGTGTAAACTTTGACATTTTTATTTTTCTTTCAACATCCAAAAATGTAAGTTTTGACACAATTTGAGATACAGGGACTAGCATTTTTCCAACGTAATTAATCCGAAATAAAACTTTTGTTCAATATGGTCTTCTCCTTTAACAATAGAAATGACAAAATTCAACCTTGAAATGATCTTCCAACTTGCCAGAGGCCCAGTTATACTGAGATATCAAAATAAGACCATATAAGTCCTTTTTCAATTACGATCAATATATATTTTTCATAATAGTTATATTTTAAAAATAATGAGTATTTTGGCTCAATAGAGGCGCACAATTACCTTTCTCCACTTAAAAAAAAGAATGAACAACACTAGGAGAAGCACAATCAAAAAAGAGGTAAATCACAACATTTATTCCAAGCACAATCAATAAGGATTTGCAGAACAATATATTTATCTCTAAATAATAATACAACACAATTAACAAATAATCTTTTCTTTTTCTTTTTTTCTTTTTTCTTTTTTTAGTTAGCAGTGGCTTTGCTCACTTGTATGGTAGACTTCTTTTTCTTAAAAAAAAAATCAGTACTTGTGTGGTAGTTATCAATTTTCATCTTCATAATGAATGATATAACTAAAAAGAACCTTGTGACCAAGTAGAAATTCTAGAAGCCCATATGTGAAGACTTGAAAACTTAAAAAGTGTTAGAAGCTTGTAAAAGATATGCCACTGCATATTCGCAGTTTAACTCATGTCGAGTTCACCCTTGTTATTTGACAACAAACATGCACATAATTCTCACACTTGCAAAACTTGTGGAAAGAAAAATAAATGGAGAAATAATAGGTTCAAGGATGAGCAAATAATCATAAGATAAAACATCGATAAGAAAACCATTCACAAGAATGCAGTGGTTCCAGTAAAAACCCATTAGAATTGGTAAAGAATTATTAAAATGTCTCCATTTAAACTATCAAAACACCAGATTATTGTTATTCTGAATTGCAATCACAAATCTCTATATACAACTTACCATAGTGGCTAGAGCTGTGTCATCTAATGCTAATTGTGCAGTAAGAAAAAAATTCAATAAATAAAGAATAAGGATAACAAAGTAATGCATTGTTATTGAACTACAAATATACATGATATTACAATGCACTAGGTACAGAGTTACAAGTGAATCATTATCCAAGTTCGTATTAGCTCGGACACAAGTGTTTAATATTACTTCAAGGGATAAGTCGGTGCAAAAATAAGCATATATTATATTCAAACTGGGTAAATTCAGTCCAAGCCATTTATTTCTCAGAAAAAGGGTAGGTAATGGGAAATAATTTTGAAAACCAATATGATCAATGTTCTAAAAATTCCCGCCTAGGTCCGCCTAGGCCCCACCTAGGCGCTAGGCCCCCCTGGCGCCTCGCCTAGGCGCTAGGCCCCCCTATCGCCTAGGCGCTAGGCTCCCCTAGCGCCTCACCTAGGCCCAAGGCAGCAAGCAAATTAATTCCTCCAAAAAATTAGGTGGGGCCTAGGCGAAGAGGTTTTTTTTATTTTAATAACTACCCAAGCCAGATCTTGATATATTTATTTTTCTAATGATTTACCATATTCATAATGCAATTTGTAGCATATCAAATCACAACAAGTGAACAAGATCAAGTCAAAATAGACAATTTTATTATAGTTGTAATTTTTTGAACTTGTACCAACTTCAAATTATAAATGATGATAAATTTGTAATATTTAGTTTAATTCAATAGAATTCTTAAATTTATGTTTAGTTTCTTAAGTTTTAATATTGAATTGAATTCTTGAAATTTTAAATTTTATTATTTAATAGCAATCTTGTTTATGAATAAAACTAATACGTTAAAGATATGTTTGAACTTTGAACAATTGCATGTTTGTGTTTGAACTTTGACATTGGCAATATGGATATGTGTTTGAACTTTAAGCAAAGACCTTTATTATAGTTATTATAGATTGTTTTGCTTTATATTATTGTTTTGTTTGGATAAATGTAAGATAAAATATTAAAATTGCCTTAAAATAAAAAATCTCGCCTAGGCCCCCTAAGTGCTAGGCCCCCCGACCGTCCGTCTCCCGCCTAGCGCCTTTCAGAACATTGAATATGATAAGAAAAGGGAAAAGGTAAATTCAATATACAACTCAAGAAGAAAAAGTATAGCATATTTGAACTGAAACTGAATCTACTTGCAATTATGTTATAGCTTACCAATAACCGATCAATCAGATCTCTAGCCTCATCAGAAAAGTAATTCGGAAATCTGATATCTCTGGCAATAATTCTTTGGAAAATTAGCCATTCGCTCGCATCTTTAAAGGGAGAAGTTCCTGAAAGCATTTGGTACAAGGTGCAGCCAAGTGCCCATAGGTCATTTCTGTTCACATACATTGAGGAACAAAAACATAGTAAATAAACCATCCTAGAAAGATGAAGCATGGTTCAGAAAGATGCAAACTAGCTAATAAGATCGGAAGTAGCCATTTTTCAGCTGATGATTATACAAATAGTTACAGCATATTTAGGTAGCATTTTAGTTCAAGACTTAATCTGTCTATGTCAGAGCCAAGTTCTTTTGAGAAAAAAGTTGCTCACCCAACAGTAGCAGGAGATGAATTTAAAACTTCTGGAGGGACATAAGCTGCTGTCCCAACAAAGGTGCACGCTTTATCATCTGCAAAGAAATAATAACATATTTCAACACATACTCAAATAATGTTTATTTGTTTCTCATTATAGTACAATAAACTTACCAGATGCTGCATTTGGAAGGACGGTTATCGAGCTATCCTGCATTGGCTTTACGCTACCAAAGTCGGCAATTTTGATATGTCCATCGGAACTAAGTAACAGGTTCTCTGGCTGTCATTCAAACAACGTATCAGCATTTTTCTTATGTCAAGGAGACATAATAATATTTGGTGAAGTACCTTGATATCACGATGTATCAGGCCCAGGTTATGTATGTATTCAAGAGCTTCGACAACTTCAGCAGCATAGAAACGAGCTTCATCTTCTGACAACCGGCCTTTCTGCACTGACACAAATTCACTAGATATTGGACACTGGAGAGTGACAAACTACACAGGTGAGAGATGACAAATTGTAGGAGTAGGTTTAGTTGAACATACTTTGATGTTTATAATGTTTAAGTTAAAATTAAGTTATACGTGCAGTGGATTCAATAATGACCAACGTAATAGGTTACATACACTTTGATTTCAAATTTATCAGCAAGGGGACTGTCAAAAAGGTTTTGATGTTTGCTACAGTTTCAACAAAAAATTGTTACAAGAATTTAAAACTAACTCACCCTGGTTATTTGATCAAAGAGTTCTCCACCTTCACAAGACTCGAGCGCCATGTCTGCACAGTACAGCAGATGCATCAATGTCAAATTATAAACCAAAGTACAGCAAATCATGAGCTACTATGTGAATCTATATCTATATATTGTTTAAAATACCAACTCGATTGCGCCAAGAGTACCTACATAGGGAAAAAGTATCTTGAAATGTAAAATATAACCGCACAATGCCAGGATGATCCAGCTGATCAAGTACTATCCGCTCCAGCTTCACGTATGCCGTTTTATTTTCCTTGGTGATGAATTTCTTATCCATGATCTTCAATGCATAAACAATTCCCGTGTCTTTCTTTTTTGCTCGGACAACCTGTTGACATCATATAATAGATAAAAATTAAACAAACATAAGAAAATAAGATCAAGTGCCAATAAAAGAACAAAAGAAATACAATATCAGGGTGTGTCCCAGAACTATGTCAACTTCAAGTTTTCAAACTTAAAATACAGGTTTACGCTTCCATTTTGAATGTGAATATCAATAAAAAAAAATCCACAAAGAAAACCCTTTCACGGAAGCAAATAGGGATCAAGTGCCAATAAAAGAACAAAAGAAATACTATTTCAGGATGTCCCAGAACCATGTCAACTTTGAATTTTCAAACTTCAAATACAGATTCCCACTTTCGTTTTGATTCTTTTGAATGTGAATTTTAATAAAATAAATTCCACCAAGAAAACCGTTTCACTGAATCAAATATGGATGTGCAGCCACTGAAGGGAATATACTGAATTACATATAATTTCTACATCATACTCATTATAATCTTAAAATGTGTGAAGCTTAACAGATACACCTAAAATGGGTCACAGGGAGCGATAATCCAGGCAACTTCTTAAAACAAAACAAAAGTCCTAAACACACCCACAAAAGGAAAGAAAAAGAAAAATCGGGTCTATTTCTCCCTCAATAGAAAGAATGAGGTAGAAAGAGGTAAAAAGCTTTCCGTTCACAACAGCAGTTTGATGTCATAAAACATTTCTCATTCACATGCTAACTATAGATTTGGACTAATTATGAGCCTTAAAATCAAGATGAGAATTCCACAATATGAACGTCATAAACTGGACTAATTATGAGCCTTAAAATCAAGACGGAAATTCCACAATATGAGGATCATAAACTGGACACGATGTATTCATGCTGAAACTAGAGACAAATCAGATAGACACATTCTTGGGAACAAGTACCTACATTAACACATTGATATCACGGGGAGGCAAGGAATTTGGTTATCCATTAATTTGTGGGATGACTTTTCCTACAGTCAAAATGACCATGTACAATTAGGTATTTTATGACTCAACTCATAATTTGTTAAGACGTTTGTGATCTGACCTTAAAACAAATAAGAAATCCTGTTACTCTCTTCTTTTATTTACTCACCGCTAGCACATTCTTTTCCAATGGCTTTTCGGGAACAATTTTCTCTCACTTTCACTTTCTTACTTTCCAGCATCAATTGATATTCCAGAGGAATCATGCCTTTAGATTATCCTTCTTTCAGGTTCGAGTCTTTAATCAAGTACGTGAATTTGATCAATGATAAAGCTGACATTCGGCCCTGAAAGATTTGTAGATACTTATTCACGTTGTATTGTCAACGGTTACAAATTATCGCCATACTTTCTAACAAAGTTCAATAACATAGAAAAATTCTTACAATTTGCACTTTCTTGTATACGATAGCCATATTTTTACATTGTTTGAGTGTCCCTGGCTTGTACAATATCACATTGTTGAAAGTCTTTGCTCCAAATTAACAAAGAGCTGCAGTTAGCCAAGTATAATTGTATAAATAGTGGATTTTTAGTCTTATATTTGTCTCTTTATTAGACAAATCATCAATGTTTATTCTAGATCTTAGTATGATGTTCTTTTTATTGTTACGGTATAATTAAATCAACAGTACCTGTATTGGTCCTTCAGACACTGGATTTACGTGTTAGAAGATGTATAGTTTTTAACATATTGATACATTTGATAGTAATTCAGTTATTTCAAGATTTTTATGATACGCTTAAAACTTATGAGCTTTTATGTAGCTTATGTTATGTAGTCTCTATACAATCATACATTCCATCAGTGCCTCAAGAATCAGCACCCAGTGCCTCAACTTTGAACTTTGCAGCCAGAGGCAGGCACCATCAGATAAGTTTGTTTCCCAATTCCCATAAAGTGCTACCAAGTACAAATGAATATAACTATATAAGCCAATCTTACTATATCAAATGACAATTTGAAAGTCGCAGTTCAGAATGCAAACGAAGCATTTCCATAATAAAGAAAGGCATCAAATAAAAGTGTTGATGCACTTGGAAAACGTTCCATATAGTTACCATCCAGTTGCAGGAAGAAAAATGCAATGCTAAACAGTGAAAGGGATTTATCTTCGAACTTCTCAAGTTACATATGCTCAAGGACAAATATGTACATATCTCTAACAGGGTATTGAATCAATGTACATGTCTAGCACCTAAAAGGCTAAAACATTTTTCCCCACAAGTACAAGTTGAACTGACACTACTTTCAGCATATCCTCAGTTACCTCAAATCAAACTTGTATTCAACTCTGAATAAATAAACTATGAATTGAATTTTCCATAAAATCCAGCCTCTACCCCCACCCCCCAACACCCACCCCCCAACACCCAAGCCACCACCACCATCAACAAAGAGAAAGAAAGGCACGTACACACTAGTTACCTTGGAGTTTTAACCAAAACAACCCTGAGTTACCTTGAAGTGGAGGCATTTTCTAGTCTGCTGAACTTGGATGCCCAATATTACAAAAATTGCAACATAAATTTTCCCAAATTAATACCATAACATTGGTAAAAAAACAAATGACAAGGATATAAGAAATTCAAAAATACCAGCTTCTGCCATCACTATAGAAAAACGATAATATACCCGATCTATCATATTCTGAAAGCCCAAAACTGTACCAAGAAAATTTCAATAAACATTTAGGAAGCCATATTTAGAGATGAAACATGTCATTCAATCTCGAAAGCTAAATCAAAAACGAAATCAACACATTCAATCAATCCATAACGGACATTAACCAAACAAACACAACCACAAAAGGGTAAACAAAGTTCATATCCAAACAACAAAAGTTACAAACAAAAATTTATTTAAACCCATTAAAGAGAAAAGTTTTGACCTTGGAATAAGAACCAACGCCATAGATCTTGCCCAATTCAAAATCTTGGATTGTGAAATTCTCTTGTGGTGCCCTAAAAGCAAAGCTCTTAGATCTCTGAGGGGCCTTATTACCTTGGGATGAATTGTTCTGAATACTAATCTTTGAGTCGAAATCTTTTTCCATATTAATTGATGCAGCAGCAGCTCCTCCTCCTCCTCCTCCTCCTCCTCCACCTCCTTCACCCCCAACAAATGCCAACATTTCTCTCCCTAAAAATCCCTATATAATAGTAAAACATATATATATATATATATGTCTAAAAATAGAATTTTCTCTCTCTAGAAACCTTGGAACAAGAGTTGAGGAGGGTATGTCACAGCCTCCAATGAAAGGGGAAGGAAGACCGTTGAACAGGCAGAGCATAATAAGAGAAAGAATACCAATTTTCACACATCATCATCAGATCAGATTCTCTTCACATATTCTCTCTCTTCCTCCCTCACTTTCAAGTACAAATCTGATAAAGAAAAAGATACCATTTTTCCAACAAAAAAAGCAAATTATTCCTTATTATATATATATATATATATATATATATATATATTATTTATCTATATATCTATACATACATATATACTTTTAAAACCCTACAAAGAAAAACAGATTGTGGATGAATTAATGGAATTAAACAAATGGGGATTGAAGAGAACATGTGGTTAGAATTAGATGATGGGTATGTTTCAATTGCAATTCATTCATTCTATACTACTATTATTTTTCTTGCTTTTTTTTTGTATTTTTAAATAAAAATGTATTATTATATTATATGGGTACAGGACCTAAAAAGGAGGGGAGGAGTGGATGTGATGCTGCTGCCTATGATTGGGGAACCCTCCCTTGAGAAAGGTTCTTACTCATCTGCCACCATTTGTTGCTTTGTACTGTCAGTTAAATTAAAAATAACTAAATAAAGTACAGTAAAGATTTACAATTTTATTTTACTTGAAGATTTGATATCTTGATAATGGTTTGATGCCTGAAAAAGAGATATAAAGGTGAGATGTAAAATAAAGCTTATAGTTTAATAATTAGTTAAAATTAAGAATAATATTAAGAGTTTTATTTTGATCGATATCTTAAATTGTTATCATTATATTAATCAAGTATATTTATTATGATTGACTATAGTATAAAGTACGGTGAGAATATTTATTTTGTATCAATTAAAATTATTGAATTCACCAATATACCGTGAAATATCAACTAATTACAATTTTATATATCATTTTGTATTTCTTATTTTTTTTATATTCATATATTATCACCATAGCATTATAAGTGTCACTAATATAGGAATAATGTTATGATGACAAAATATAGTTATAAAATAATAAATACAAAATGATGTCTCACATTATAGCTAAATAATATTTTATCATGCATGGATAGGTCTAGTGATTATAATTAAGTACAATCATATGTCATTTTATATCTCGTTTTTTAACTATTTTTAATCATCAAAGTATTATTGTTAAAATAGATGTAAGGGTTATTTATTATTCACGTCAGCAAGTCAAGTAGAAATAAGATATTCTTATATAAAAAATATCAATTTTCTATTCTTTTTAGATTCCGAAAAGATACATTTTTACAAAAAGGTTAGGTTTTTTAAGAAAAAATTATTCTTTTACACATCCCTTATATTAGATAAAAATATAATAGTGATGACATGCTTGTACTCGGTGTTTATTTGATGGAGTTGTGAGAAGAATTAGTTTTAGATGTAGAGATTTTAGTAAAAGTTCTTTTAGAAGAAAATTAAAATATTATTTGATTATATAATTATAGAAGTGTTTTTGAAGGTATTAGTGACAAATTTAATATAAGTGCCTGATATAAGAATTTAATTTTTTTATATAACTTAAGGATAATTTGTACTTTGTGTTTTTGTCAAAAGTGTTGGAATTAAAAGTACAAATTTCTTACTTCAACAAAGAGTGCTTTTAAACCAAATTTTATACTCTTTAAAGTGCTTTTAGAGAAACACCAAATACTTTCATATAGGATGACAATATTGCGGTGCAATTTCGATTTTTCATTGATTTGGAATTGCATCGGTCTTAAAAAATCTTGAACCAAAACCTCACAAGTAGCGGTTCAAGATTTTTTTATAACAAAAATACACTAATTGGTTTATATTTTGGACTGCACCGCCCTGACTTACACTAGTCAAAAATTAATAATATTTTTGACTTAATTTTTATTAAATTAATTTAATATTTTTTCAACCCACATGATAATATTAATTAAAATAACATACGAAATATAAACAAGTACCATAGAATACATGTTCAATTAAAATTAAGATAACATTGTTTTAATGTTAACATTAGTGTAGTTTTAATATATATCAACTATATATAAAAATATTTATAAATTAAATTTTGATATGCAAAAGTAAAAAATAGTAAAAATATATGTTTGAGTAGCTCTAAACACTACCAAAAATACAGTCATTGTCGACGGGCACTGCCGTCACCAATGACTACACTGTCGTCGGTAGTGAGGCCATTAGCGACGGCATTGACTGTCGCCATTCCCGTCGCCGCTCAAGTCGTCGCCTCTGGTCCCCGTCGGTCGCCGTCGACAACATTCTCATTGGCGACGGGGTCAATAGCAACGGCTTAAACTCATTCACGACGGCACGGCCGTCAGTAATAGATCTCCAGAATTTTTTGATTCGTACTCATTGGTGATGTGACAAACAAGATTTTTGTAATTTATTTTGAATATTTATTGAATTAAATAAATATTTTTCGATGATTTAATTATTGAGTTAAATAATTAATTGATGAATTTGTGGTAGAGTAATTTAATTATATGTGTCACATTAGTTAAATTAATGTGGTGAATTTTTTATATTCAAAGTATGTATTTAATTGAGCTTATTTGATTAATATAATAATTAATAAGCATAATGTTATTCTAATTAATTTAATAATTAATTAGAGATTTATGATTAGACATAATTAATAAATAAGAATTTTAATTATGTGACTATGTGATTTAATGTAGATTTATGCTATTTTATTTAATTAATTTAAATAGCATTATTTGATTTAATTGGGTGTGACATTAATTAACTATATAATAGTAAGTTAATTAAATTAAATGGAAAGGAGGAATAAGGGACAAACAAACTAAGCCCTAGTGGGGGTTGGAGCCAGTTAACCTATTATGGGATTAACTGACGAACCATAACCCACGACTTCTAATTACGCGTATAATATATTAATTTACATATACATATCAGTTCATATAATTAATTTGTAAGACACTAAGTTCCAGAGAGAAAAAGAGAGAAATTGAGAGAAAAGACTCGAGAATTAGTTAGAGAAGAGATTGAAGAATTTAGTTGCATCATCATCACTAACTAGCAAGGGTAATTCTTCTCCTACGTTTTTAAATTCAAGTTCTTACAGTTTCCATTAACGTATTCTTAAAAAGTTCTCTGTGAATGACTAATTTGATGATTAATGCATGATATGATTTTATATGTATTATTATATGATCATAACATGTTTTATACCATGTATGCATGATTTAATGTGATAAATTTCATACAATTATACTTGATTTGATTTTTACAAAAGTCACAGAGTAGAAAAGTTGTATATATGGCCATACAGCCCTTATGTACAATTTTTATACTATGAATCGATGATTTAACTTTGAATTAGCACTTACATATGATTGTACATGTTTATACGAACAAAACGGAAGTTAAACGAACGGATTCGGTGTTATAACGAATCCGTAAAGTTAAATTTCGTGATTTTCCTTCAAAACATGATAAAGTATGAAAAACAGTGAATTTGATTGCTATAACTTGTGTAATTAAGTGATTTAGAATGCTAGGATCATGCTAGAAATATTGTATAGTGTTTCTATGAAGTCCATACTTCATGGGTAGCAATTAAATGGTTGTGGTAGCATTTACTCTGGGCCTGGTTCTCTGTTATTCGTGAACTGCAGATTCTGAAAATGGCGTTTGGAGCTGCAGCGCCAACTTTAAGCCTAAGATTGGGGTTGCAGCGCCAGTGGAGCTGCAGCGCCAAGATTGGGGCCGCAGCGCCAGTGGAGCTGCAGCGCCAAGATTGGGGCTGCAACGCTAGTGGAGCTGCAGCGCCATTTTTAGTTCAAATGGTGGAGCTGCAGCGCCACTTGGCAATTTTGCCCAAAAATGAGATTTTAATTGTTCAAGTCCAGGAAATGTAATTGTAACCTAATGTAATAAACATGAAGACATGATTAAACATATAATAAG
Source organism: Panax stipuleanatus (assembly GCA_020205555.1). Lineage (NCBI taxonomy): Eukaryota > Viridiplantae > Streptophyta > Magnoliopsida > Apiales > Araliaceae > Panax > Panax stipuleanatus. The sequence goes on along the minus strand of CM035115.1, from coordinate 130,515,773 downwards.
AGGTTAATAACTTATATTACGTGAGTAATTAATAAGTTAATTACATGACTTGATTCGTTAATTGTATAGTCCAATAACGTGCTCAAGACCGATGTGTGTGATTCGATACGTATATCGAGTTATTGATTAATGTGTATTGTGAACGTATTGATATGTAGGATTTAATAAAGAACGTGAATTATAATTGTAGCTTGTGCAAGAGGCAAGTTTCCTATCCTTAAACTTGTTTAATATTTTGCAAGTTTCCTAAACTCAAATCTTACTTTTACATTGAGCAAGTTCTTATCCTTGTTTATTCAAGTTGAGATTTTCATATGAGATATTACTATTTTTTTTAAGCATGATTCAGCTATACAATACTTATTCGATTGTATACTCTCGAGATTTACCATTCAAGTTGAATATCGATGATATTGTTGAACTTATAGGACTAGTGAACCCTTATTTATTCGACTAGTCCATAGTTGATGTACGTTCTAAATTCTAGAATACTTATTGAGCTTATCCAAACCAAACTTCCTTTGGTGCGGACTCTGATGTCAAAACTGAGATGAACAACCCTTTAATAGGGGATTATTTACGCTTTAGCGTTGAGATATTGTGCACAGTATGGTACTAAGGGCTGATCCCCCTAAGTACGAGAAGTAGAGTCCATAGTCTTATGACTGTTAAAGGTTTAAAGCATAAACACTTTACAACCTAGGACATAGTTCAAGGTCTTATGACCCTCAGATGTTCTTTTGATTCCTATTATTTATCCTCGAGTCAGAAGTTGAGTTTCTTTATTCAGATGTCTTTGATTTACTCGCATGTTATTATATTGTTGTCATATTATTATACTTGTGGGCAATCGTGCTCACTCTTGCGTAATAATAACATTGCAGTTAAGAACGAAAGGTCCGACGAGCCTTCTACTAGCAAAGGCAAAGGCAAAGTCAACAAGTGATGAAGACTTGTTGTTTATTTTAATTGTTATGTTTCAGACTTATGTTAAAGTTGTGTAAGACTTATTTAATTATTTATATTTCCGCATTTGAGATTTAAGGTTAAGTACGACCTGGGATTGATGTATTTATTTTCAGATGTTGTAACCCCATAAGGGGAGGATTATTTCTATTTATTTCATGGTTTGCATTTACTATGGGTAGATAGATAGATGATATTTGTACAGTGAACACCAAGTCCCGTGGAAATTGAAGTACCTGGATTTGGGGGTGTCACAGGTTGGTATCAGAGCTGTAGGTTATGAACCTTAGGTGGGGAAAAACCTTAGGATAGTAGCCTTTTTAGAGATCGAGAACATAGTAATGATAACTCTTATCGAGTTCTAAGAAAGATAATAACTTACCTTATGTGCTACGTGCTTATACTTATATATTCGAGTCTCGATTAGCATCACGTAATTACTAAAACTTAAAATTTTATTTGTCAGGATGACGAATGCTGGAGAACCTAGTCAGTCCAGGGACCTTGTACCCCTAGAGGCTAGAGAGGAGGAGCCCCGAGATATCCACGTAGTTTGGGAGCAGTTAGTCCGACGAGAGCCATCACCCTTGATCATAGTCATTGGTCAGGAGAATGTGCCGGTGTCTAATTCAGAGGAGGACTCTGAGGAAGACCCTGAGGAGATTGAAGTTCAGACTGAGGCAGCTGAAGAGGAGGAGGAAGACCCTGAAGAGTTCCCGCCGAGCTCTATCAGTGCCGAGATGTATGACGAGCTGTATGACCGTAACATAGAGTTACGTGATACTGTTCAGGAGCTGAGGGAGACTGTTCAGGAGCTGAGGGAGCGGTCGGTTACTCAACAGTCTACCATCGAGCTGAGGGATGGAGAGGTTGAGGCTCTTCACACACGTTTGGGAAATGTAGAGTGGAATTTGGTTCACGAGAAAGGCCAAACTGAGCAGAAGTCAGAGGAAATAGAGGAATTGAAGAATAAACTGAAAGAGAAATCAGCAAGGCTGGCCATAGCAGAGGAGGCTTGGGTAAGGGAATCACGACGAGCAGATCTCGCAGAAGATAATTGTCGGGCGAAGAAGGCCAAGCTTGAAGAGACGTACTCTATACTTCAGTATGCAATTGACGAGGCCCAGGATCGGGTTATGAGGTACCCAATTCAGTTCGAAGGACTACCGTCGTACATGCTAGATCGCAGGACGATGTCTCGGATTATGGAAGAAGAGCGTGGCAAAGCTGTTCGTCGCCTTAATGGGCAGTGATAGGAACATTTGATTTTGTGAAACCTATCTGGTAGTTAATAATGTAAATTCCAATGTGTTTATAAACAGAGGAATATTTTATGTTTTAAATCCTGTAGATTCTTTATCTCAGGATAGTTGATGTAAATAGCAGTGATGCTATCGTATTATGTTAAAACTTTTGATTTAGTAATATATCAGAGTTTATTTGAGATAATGTGTTGACTGATTGTGTCTAAATGTTTAAGTTAAGCCTTAGATATTTAAAAGATTGAATAAAGTTCTAATACGCGTATTTCTTAACAGTAAAATGCCGCCAAGGAGACGATCTAACCGTCAACAGGCCCAAGAAGGGTCAACTAACAACAACAACGACGCCAATGCTAACCCCGTTCAGCAGTTGGCGAACTTACTTGCTGGAGCGCTTAACAACCAACCTCAAGCTCCACCGAACACAACGTTCAAGGACTTCAAGGCGGTGGGACCGCCAGAGTTTAAAGGCACCATGAACCCGATAGAAGCTCAAACCTGGGTCATGGAGATGGAAAAAGTTTTTGACGTCGCCAGAGTCAGAGAGGACCAGAAAACCGCCTATGCAACGTTCATGCTGAAATCTGAGGCCAGCTATTGGTGGCAAGCGAATAAGGTCCGGGGAGGTGAAGGTGTGATTACCTGGGAGAGGTTCAAGGAGATGTTCTTCGAGATGTACTTTCCGACCAGCTCGCAGAATCAAATGGAGGTCCAGTTCTTGGAACTGAAACAGGGAAATATGTCCGTACCAGAATATGCGGCGAAATTCAATGAGTTGGCTAGGTTTGCCACGTATCAAGTGCACACCGATCAGAGGAAGGCAAGGAGGTTTGAACAGGGCCTGAAGCCCTGGTTGTATAGCAAAGTGTCAATGTTCCAATTGAACACTTTTGCTGGGGTGTTGGAGAAGGCCATTCTCGCTGAAGGCGGGAGTGATGCAGTTACAAAGTATAACCAAGATCAGAAAAAGAAGAAGAGTGAAGGTGAAGGAATTAACAAGGCTAGTGGTAGCAACACGGGAGGGAGTAATAATCAGAAGAGGAGGTGGAATGATAACTCATCGACTGGGAATCAGCAAGGTGGTCAGAAAAAGAGGATCGAAGCTTGTTCGACCTGCGGGAAAGCTCACCTGGGGGTCTGTATGAAGGGAAAACGAGTATGCTATAATTGTGGTCAGGAAGGCCACATAGCACCTAACTGTCCGAACCCAAAGAAGGGCGCTTGCTTCACTTGCGGCTCAAAGGACCATCTGGCAAGGGACTGTCCCAAGAAGGGATCTGGAAGGGAAGGATCAGGTGGAAACAGGGGAAACAGCGGTGGAAGTGCTTTAACTATCACGGGACCAACCGCAACCAACCGACCAACCGCCAGGACCTTCAACATGACCGTGCAGGATGCTGTGCAGTCTCGCGATGTGGTGTCAGGTATCATTCCAATCAATAAAGTTAATGCTTATGTACTATTTGATTCGGGTGCTACTTGTTCATTTATATCCGATGACTTTGCTAAGAACTTAGAACTTCCTATGGACGAGTTAGAATACCCCATGAATATAGAGATTGCGAATAGAGAAGTAATCCCTGTTAAGTATGTACACAAGAACTGTAGAGTAGATATTAAGGGTAACATTATGAACGTAAATCTTATCCCGATTAGACTTGGGGAATTCGATGTTATTCTGGGAATGGATTGGCTAGTCAATTATGGGGCTGTAATTGATTGCCAGAGAAAGTGTATCAACCTTATGACCCCGTCAAAGGTTGTGTTTTATGGCAGTAAATCGCCTAGACAAGCGAGTTGTCTGACGATGATGCAGGCCAGGAAGTTGTTAAGACAAGGCTGTGTAGGATATTTAGCCTACATAGTCGATAGTCGTAAAGAAAACCCAAAATTAGAAGATATACCAGTCGTGAGGGACTTCTTAGACGTATTTCCGGATGATCTGCCAGGACTTCCGCCAGACAGAGAGGTTGAGTTTGTGATTGATTTGGCGCCAGGGACGGCCCCAATATCGAAGGCACCGTACCGGATGGCTCCGGTAGAGATGAAAGAGTTAATGGTACAACTGCAAGAGTTACTGGACAAGAAGTACATCCAACCGAGCGTATCGCCGTGGGGAGCGCCAGTGTTGTTTGTGAAAAAGAAGGACGGGACGATGCGGCTTTGCATCGACTACAGAGAACTGAATAAGGTCACAATTAAGAATAGATATCCATTACCGAGGATCGACGATCTGTTTGACCAATTGAAGGGTGCAAGGTACTTTTCAAAGATAGACTTGAGGAGTGGCTATCATCAGCTGAAGGTGAGGCCAGAGGATGTTCCAAAGACAGCATTTAGGACTCGATATGGTCACTACGAATTTTTGGTAATGTCATTTGGTCTAACGAATGCTCCTGCAGCATTCATGGGCTTAATGAATGGAGTGTTCAAGCCGTTTTTGGACAAATTCGTGGTGGTCTTTATCGACGATATTTTGGTATACTCGAAGACCAAGGAAGAACATGTAGAACATCTGAAGTTAACATTAGAGGCGTTGAGAAGAGAGAAGTTGTACGCCAAATTTTCTAAATGTGAATTCTGGATTGAAAGAGTGCAATTTCTTGGACATGTGATCGACAAGGATGGAATTTCGGTAGATCCCTCTAAAGTAGAAGCTGTGATGAACTGGGATCAGCCGAAAACACCATCGGAAGTGAGGAGTTTTCTTGGATTGGCGGGTTATTATAGAAGATTTATTCAGGACTTTTCCAAGATCGCAACTCCGCTGACGAATTTGACTAGAAAATCGGTGAAATTCGTTTGGACAGAGAAGTGTGAGGAAAGTTTCCAAGAGCTTAAGAGGAGGTTGAGTTCGGCACCTGTGTTATCCCTTCCGGATGACACAGGAAATTTTGTGATTTATAGTGATGCGTCGCATAAAGGACTTGGCTGTGTACTTATGCAAAACGGCAGGGTCATTGCGTATGCGTCACGACAATTGAAAGACTATGAGAAGGGGTATCCGACCCATGACTTGGAGTTAGCTGCAGTGGTATTTGCTTTAAAAATTTGGAGACACTATCTCTATGGGGAGAAGTGTGAAATATATACAGACCACAAGAGTCTGAAATATATTTTTACACAGAAGGACTTGAATATGCGCCAGAGAAGGTGGCTGGAGTTAATTAAGGACTATGACTGTGAAATCTTATACCATCCGGGTAAGGCTAATGTGGTTGCCGACGCCTTAAGCAGAAAGGGTCGGGAGAAATTAATGATGTTGACTGCTCAGGAGGAGCTAATTTCAGCAATGGAAAAGCTGGAATTGGAAGTGAAGTATCCGATAGAGATTGACGAGAAGTTGTTTCAGATGCAAACTGGTACAACCCTATTGGATAAAGTTAAGGAAGCTCAACTTCAGGACGAAGAATGTGAAAAGGTTAAGAAAAAGATATCTGAAGGAACCGAACCGAGATTCAAGATAGACAGTGAGGGACTACTGAGATTTGAGAACAGAGTTTGGGTACCGTCAGTGCCAGAGATTAAGGATAACATTTTGAGCGAGGCTCATAGCTCACGATATTCGATTCACCCCGGTAGTACCAAGATGTACCAGGATCTTCGACAGCACTTCTGGTGGCCGAATTTGAAACGAGATGTTGCTGAGTGTGTTGCAAAGTGTCTAACCTGTCAGAAAGTGAAAGCAGAACATCAGAGACCAAGTGGTTTGCTACAACCCCTGGAAATCCCAGAATGGAAATGGGAACACATTACGATGGATTTCGTGGTTGGCCTTCCGACGACTCAGAAAGGCTACGACGCAGTATGGGTTATCGTTGACCGACTGACGAAATCCGCACACTTCCTTCCGATCAAAATCAGATTCAACTTAGACCAGTTGGCAAGGCTATATGTGAAAGAGATTGTTTCGAGGCACGGAGTTCCGGTGTCAATTGTTTCCGACAGAGATCCGCGTTTCACATCGAACTTCTGGAAGCGACTACAAGAATGCATGGGGACACAGTTGAGAATGAGTACGGCTTATCACCCTCAGACAGACGGGCAGAGTGAAAGAACGATCCAGACATTGGAAGATATGTTGAGAGCATGCATCATGGATTTTAAAGGAAATTGGGATGATCACCTACCGCTTGTGGAATTCAGTTACAACAACAGTTACCACGCTAGTATTGGTATGCCGCCTTACGAAGCGTTGTACGGAAGAAAATGCAGAACTCCGCTATACTGGGATGAAGTTGGCGAGAGACAACTACTAGGTCCAGAACTGGTACAGCAGACAGCAGAGATAGTCAAAGTGATCAGAACAAGACTGGTAGAAGCTCAGGACAGGCAGAAGAAATACGCCGATCCACACCGTAAGAACGTTGAGTTTGAATCGGGTAGCTATGTGTTCTTGAAAGTCTCTCCCTGGAAGGGGAAGATCAGATTCGGTAAGAAGGGAAAATTGAGCCCAAGGTTCATTGGACCCTTTGAAGTGCTGCGAAGGATTGGAGAAGTTGCGTATGAGGTAGCCTTACCTCCGGCCCTTGAGAATGTCCACAACGTCTTTCATGTGTCAGTTTTACGCCCCTACAAACCCGATTACAAACATGTGATTGAATATGAACCCCTACATTTTGAGAAAGACTTATCCTATGAAGAAATTCCTGTTCAGATTGTTGACAGGAAAGAGCAAGTCCTCAGAAATAAAGTTATACCTTCTGTTAAGGTAATTTGGAGGAACCACAATGCTGAAGAAGCTACGTGGGAACTCGAAGAGCATATGATGAAGAATTACCCAGATTTATTTACTTAATTTTTTGTTTATGCGATTCTGGGGACAGAATCTTTGTAAGGGGGGGGGGAGAATGTAACGGGACGAAATTTAATTGAACCGTGATTCTGGGGACAGAATCCTTTTAAGGGGGGAAAGATGTGACAAACAAGATTTTTGTAATTTATTTTGAATATTTATTGAATTAAATAAATATTTTTCGATGATTTAATTATTGAGTTAAATAATTAATTGATGAATTTGTGGTAGAGTAATTTAATTATATGTGTCACATTAGTTAAATTAATGTGGTGAATTTTTTATATTCAAAGTATGTATTTAATTGAGCTTATTTGATTAATATAATAATTAATAAGCATAATGTTATTCTAATTAATTTAATAATTAATTAGAGATTTATGATTAGACATAATTAATAAATAAGAATTTTAATTATGTGACTATGTGATTTAATGTAGATTTATGCTATTTTATTTAATTAATTTAAATAGCATTATTTGATTTAATTGGGTGTGACATTAATTAACTATATAATAGTAAGTTAATTAAATTAAATGGAAAGGAGGAATAAGGGACAAACAAACTAAGCCCTAGTGGGGGTTGGAGCCAGTTAACCTATTATGGGATTAACTGACGAACCATAACCCACGACTTCTAATTACGCGTATAATATATTAATTTACATATACATATCAGTTCATATAATTAATTTGTAAGACACTAAGTTCCAGAGAGAAAAAGAGAGAAATTGAGAGAAAAGACTCGAGAATTAGTTAGAGAAGAGATTGAAGAATTTAGTTGCATCATCATCACTAACTAGCAAGGGTAATTCTTCTCCTACGTTTTTAAATTCAAGTTCTTACAGTTTCCATTAACGTATTCTTAAAAAGTTCTCTGTGAATGACTAATTTGATGATTAATGCATGATATGATTTTATATGTATTATTATATGATCATAACATGTTTTATACCATGTATGCATGATTTAATGTGATAAATTTCATACAATTATACTTGATTTGATTTTTACAAAAGTCACAGAGTAGAAAAGTTGTATATATGGCCATACAGCCCTTATGTACAATTTTTATACTATGAATCGATGATTTAACTTTGAATTAGCACTTACATATGATTGTACACGTTTATACGAACAAAACGGAAGTTAAACGAACGGATTCGGTGTTATAACGAATCCGTAAAGTTAAATTTCGTGATTTTCCTTCAAAACATGATAAAGTATGAAAAACAGTGAATTTGATTGCTATAACTTGTGTAATTAAGTGATTTAGAATGCTAGGATCATGCTAGAAATATTGTATAGTGTTTCTATGAAGTCCATACTTCATGGGTAGCAATTAAATGGTTGTGGTAGCATTTACTCTGGGCCTGGTTCTCTGTTATTCGTGAACTGCAGATTCTGAAAATGGCGTTTGGAGCTGCAGCGCCAACTTTAAGCCTAAGATTGGGGCTGCAGCGCCAGTGGAGCTGCAGCGCCAAATTGGGGCCGCAGCGCCAGTGGAGCTGCAGCGCCAAGATTGGGGCTGCAGCGCTAGTGGAGCTGCAGCGCCATTTTTAGTTCAAATGGTGGAGCTGCAGCGCCACTTGGCAATTTTGCCCAAAAATGAGATTTTAATTGTTCAAGTCCAGGAAATGTAATTGTAACCTAATGTAATAAACATGAAGACATGATTAAACATATAATAAGAGGTTAATAACTTATATTACGTGAGTAATTAATAAGTTAATTACATGACTTGATTCGTTAATTGTATAGTCCAATAACGTGCTCAAGACCGATGTGTGTGATTCGATACGTATATCGAGTTATTGATTAATGTGTATTGTGAACATATTGATATGTAGGATTTAATAAAGAACGTGAATTATAATTGTAGCTTGTGCAAGAGGCAAGTTTCCTATCCTTAAACTTGTTTAATATTTTGCAAGTTTCCTAAACTCAAATCTTACTTTTACATTGAGCAAGTTCTTATCCTTGTTTATTCAAGTTGAGATTTTCATATGAGATATTACTATTTTTTTTAAGCATGATTCAGCTATACAATACTTATTCGATTGTATACTCTCGAGATTTACCATTCAAGTTGAATATCGATGATATTGTTGAACTTATAGGACTAGTGAACCCTTATTTATTCGACTAGTCCATAGTTGATGTACGTTCTAAATTCTAGAATACTTATTGAGCTTATCCAAACCAAACTTCCTTTGGTGCGGACTCTGATGTCAAAACTGAGATGAACAACCCTTTAATAGGGGATTATTTACGCTTTAGCGTTGAGATATTGTGCACAGTATGGTACTAAGGGCTGATCCCCCTAAGTACGAGAAGTAGAGTCCATAGTCTTATGACTGTTAAAGGTTTAAAGCATAAACACTTTACAACCTAGGACATAGTTCAAGGTCTTATGACCCTCAGATGTTCTTTTGATTCCTATTATTTATCCTCGAGTCAGAAGTTGAGTTTCTTTATTCAGATGTCTTTGATTTACTCGCATGTTATTATATTGTTGTCATATTATTATACTTGTGGGCAATCGTGCTCACTCTTGCGTAATAATAACATTGCAGTTAAGAACGAAAGGTCCGACGAGCCTTCTACTAGCAAAGGCAAAGGCAAAGTCAACAAGTGATGAAGACTTGTTGTTTATTTTAATTGTTATGTTTCAGACTTATGTTAAAGTTGTGTAAGACTTATTTAATTATTTATATTTCCGCATTTGAGATTTAAGGTTAAGTACGACCTGGGATTGATGTATTTATTTTCAGATGTTGTAACCCCATAAGGGGAGGATTATTTCTATTTATTTCATGGTTTGCATTTACTATGGGTAGATAGATAGATGATATTTGTACAGTGAACACCAAGTCCCGTGGAAATTGAAGTACCTGGATTTGGGGGTGTCACAGGTTGGTATCAGAGCTGTAGGTTATGAACCTTAGGTGGGGAAAAACCTTAGGATAGTAGCCTTTTTAGAGATCGAGAACATAGTAATGATAACTCTTATCGAGTTCTAAGAAAGATAATAACTTACCTTATGTGCTACGTGCTTATACTTATATATTCGAGTCTCGATTAGCATCACGTAATTACTAAAACTTAAAATTTTATTTGTCAGGATGACGAATGCTGGAGAACCTAGTCAGTCCAGGGACCTTGTACCCCTAGAGGCTAGAGAGGAGGAGCCCCGAGATATCCACGTAGTTTGGGAGCAGTTAGTCCGACGAGAGCCATCACCCTTGATCATAGTCATTGGTCAGGAGAATGTGCCGGTGTCTAATTCAGAGGAGGACTCTGAGGAAGACCCTGAGGAGATTGAAGTTCAGACTGAGGCAGCTGAAGAGGAGGAGGAAGACCCTGAAGAGTTCCCGCCGAGCTCTATCAGTGCCGAGATGTATGACGAGCTGTATGACCGTAACATAGAGTTACGTGATACTGTTCAGGAGCTGAGGGAGACTGTTCAGGAGCTGAGGGAGCGGTCGGTTACTCAACAGTCTACCATCGAGCTGAGGGATGGAGAGGTTGAGGCTCTTCACACACGTTTGGGAAATGTAGAGTGGAATTTGGTTCACGAGAAAGGCCAAACTGAGCAGAAGTCAGAGGAAATAGAGGAATTGAAGAATGAACTGAAAGAGAAATCAGCAAGGCTGGCCATAGCAGAGGAGGCTTGGGTAAGGGAATCACGACGAGCAGATCTCGCAGAAGATAATTGTCGGGCGAAGAAGGCCAAGCTTGAAGAGACGTACTCTATACTTCAGTATGCAATTGACGAGGCCCAGGATCGGGTTATGAGGTACCCAATTCAGTTCGAAGGACTACCGTCGTACATGCTAGATCGCAGGACGATGTCTCGGATTATGGAAGAAGAGCGTGGCAAAGCTGTTCGTCGCCTTAATGGGCAGTGATAGGAACATTTGATTTTGTGAAACCTATCTGGTAGTTAATAATGTAAATTCCAATGTGTTTATAAACAGAGGAATATTTTATGTTTTAAATCCTGTAGATTCTTTATCTCAGGATAGTTGATGTAAATAGCAGTGATGCTATCGTATTATGTTAAAACTTTTGATTTAGTAATATATCAGAGTTTATTTGAGATAATGTGTTGACTGATTGTGTCTAAATGTTTAAGTTAAGCCTTAGATATTTAAAAGATTGAATAAAGTTCTAATACGCGTATTTCTTAACAGTAAAATGCCGCCAAGGAGACGATCTAACCGTCAACAGGCCCAAGAAGGGTCAACTAACAACAACAACGACGCCAATGCTAACCCCGTTCAGCAGTTGGCGAACTTACTTGCTGGAGCGCTTAACAACCAACCTCAAGCTCCACCGAACACAACGTTCAAGGACTTCAAGGCGGTGGGACCGCCAGAGTTTAAAGGCACCATGAACCCGATAGAAGCTCAAACCTGGGTCATGGAGATGGAAAAAGTTTTTGACGTCGCCAGAGTCAGAGAGGACCAGAAAACCGCCTATGCAACGTTCATGCTGAAATCTGAGGCCAGCTATTGGTGGCAAGCGAATAAGGTCCGGGGAGGTGAAGGTGTGATTACCTGGGAGAGGTTCAAGGAGATGTTCTTCGAGATGTACTTTCCGACCAGCTCGCAGAATCAAATGGAGGTCCAGTTCTTGGAACTGAAACAGGGAAATATGTCCGTACCAGAATATGCGGCGAAATTCAATGAGTTGGCTAGGTTTGCCACGTATCAAGTGCACACCGATCAGAGGAAGGCAAGGAGGTTTGAACAGGGCCTGAAGCCCTGGTTGTATAGCAAAGTGTCAATGTTCCAATTGAACACTTTTGCTGGGGTGTTGGAGAAGGCCATTCTCGCTGAAGGCGGGAGTGATGCAGTTACAAAGTATAACCAAGATCAGAAAAAGAAGAAGAGTGAAGGTGAAGGAATTAACAAGGCTAGTGGTAGCAACACGGGAGGGAGTAATAATCAGAAGAGGAGGTGGAATGATAACTCATCGACTGGGAATCAGCAAGGTGGTCAGAAAAAGAGGATCGAAGCTTGTTCGACCTGCGGGAAAGCTCACCTGGGGGTCTGTATGAAGGGAAAACGAGTATGCTATAATTGTGGTCAGGAAGGCCACATAGCACCTAACTGTCCGAACCCAAAGAAGGGCGCTTGCTTCACTTGCGGCTCAAAGGACCATCTGGCAAGGGACTGTCCCAAGAAGGGATCTGGAAGGGAAGGATCAGGTGGAAACAGGGGAAACAGCGGTGGAAGTGCTTTAACTATCACGGGACCAACCGCAACCAACCGACCAACCGCCAGGACCTTCAACATGACCGTGCAGGATGCTGTGCAGTCTCGCGATGTGGTGTCAGGTATCATTCCAATCAATAAAGTTAATGCTTATGTACTATTTGATTCGGGTGCTACTTGTTCATTTATATCCGATGACTTTGCTAAGAACTTAGAACTTCCTATGGACGAGTTAGAATACCCCATGAATATAGAGATTGCGAATAGAGAAGTAATCCCTGTTAAGTATGTACACAAGAACTGTAGAGTAGATATTAAGGGTAACATTATGAACGTAAATCTTATCCCGATTAGACTTGGGGAATTCGATGTTATTCTGGGAATGGATTGGCTAGTCAATTATGGGGCTGTAATTGATTGCCAGAGAAAGTGTATCAACCTTATGACCCCGTCAAAGGTTGTGTTTTATGGCAGTAAATCGCCTAGACAAGCGAGTTGTCTGACGATGATGCAGGCCAGGAAGTTGTTAAGACAAGGCTGTGTAGGATATTTAGCCTACATAGTCGATAGTCGTAAAGAAAACCCAAAATTAGAAGATATACTAGTCGTGAGGGACTTCTTAGACGTATTTCCGGATGATCTGCCAGGACTTCCGCCAGACAGAGAGGTTGAGTTTGTGATTGATTTGGCGCCAGGGACGGCCCCAATATCGAAGGCACCGTACCGGATGGCTCCGGTAGAGATGAAAGAGTTAATGGTACAACTGCAAGAGTTACTGGACAAGAAGTACATCCAACCGAGCGTATCGCCGTGGGGAGCGCCAGTGTTGTTTGTGAAAAAGAAGGACGGGACGATGCGGCTTTGCATCGACTACAGAGAACTGAATAAGGTCACAATTAAGAATAGATATCCATTACCGAGGATCGACGATCTGTTTGACCAATTGAAGGGTGCAAGGTACTTTTCAAAGATAGACTTGAGGAGTGGCTATCATCAGCTGAAGGTGAGGCCAGAGGATGTTCCAAAGACAGCATTTAGGACTCGATATGGTCACTACGAATTTTTGGTAATGTCATTTGGTCTAACGAATGCCCCTGCAGCATTCATGGGCTTAATGAATGGAGTGTTCAAGCCGTTTTTGGACAAATTCGTGGTGGTCTTTATCGACGATATTTTGGTATACTCGAAGACCAAGGAAGAACATGTAGAACATCTGAAGTTAACATTAGAGGCGTTGAGAAGAGAGAAGTTGTACGCCAAATTTTCTAAATGTGAATTCTGGATTGAAAGAGTGCAATTTCTTGGACATGTGATCGACAAGGATGGAATTTCGGTAGATCCCTCTAAAGTAGAAGCTGTGATGAACTGGGATCAGCCGAAAACACCATCGGAAGTGAGGAGTTTTCTTGGATTGGCGGGTTATTATAGAAGATTTATTCAGTACTTTTCCAAGATCGCAACTCCGCTGACGAATTTGACTAGAAAATCGGTGAAATTCGTTTGGACAGAGAAGTGTGAGGAAAGTTTCCAAGAGCTTAAGAGGAGGTTGAGTTCGGCACCTGTGTTATCCCTTCCGGATGACACAGGAAATTTTGTGATTTATAGTGATGCGTCGCATAAAGGACTTGGCTGTGTACTTATGCAAAACGGCAGGGTCATTGCGTATGCGTCACGACAATTGAAAGACTATGAGAAGGGGTATCCGACCCATGACTTGGAGTTAGCTGCAGTGGTATTTGCTTTAAAAATTTGGAGACACTATCTCTATGGGGAGAAGTGTGAAATATATACAGACCACAAGAGTCTGAAATATATTTTTACACAGAAGGACTTGAATATGCGCCAGAGAAGGTGGCTGGAGTTAATTAAGGACTATGACTGTGAAATCTTATACCATCCGGGTAAGGCTAATGTGGTTGCCGACGCCTTAAGCAGAAAGGGTCGGGAGAAATTAATGATGTTGACTGCTCAGGAGGAGCTAATTTCAGCAATGGAAAAGCTGGAATTGGAAGTGAAGTATCCGATAGAGATTGACGAGAAGTTGTTTCAGATGCAAACTGGTACAACCCTATTGGATAAAGTTAAGGAAGCTCAACTTCAGGACGAAGAATGTGAAAAGGTTAAGAAAAAGATATCTGAAGGAACCGAACCGAGATTCAAGATAGACAGTGAGGGACTACTGAGATTTGAGAACAGAGTTTGGGTACCGTCAGTGCCAGAGATTAAGGATAACATTTTGAGCGAGGCTCATAGCTCACGATATTCGATTCACCCCGGTAGTACCAAGATGTACCAGGATCTTCGACAGCACTTCTGGTGGCCGAATTTGAAACGAGATGTTGCTGAGTGTGTTGCAAAGTGTCTAACCTGTCAGAAAGTGAAAGCAGAACATCAGAGACCAAGTGGTTTGCTACAACCCCTGGAAATCCCAGAATGGAAATGGGAACACATTACGATGGATTTCGTGGTTGGCCTTCCGACGACTCAGAAAGGCTACGACGCAGTATGGGTTATCGTTGACCGACTGACGAAATCCGCACACTTCCTTCCGATCAAAATCAGATTCAACTTAGACCAGTTGGCAAGGCTATATGTGAAAGAGATTGTTTCGAGGCACGGAGTTCCGGTGTCAATTGTTTCCGACAGAGATCCGCGTTTCACATCGAACTTCTGGAAGCGACTACAAGAATGCATGGGGACACAGTTGAGAATGAGTACGGCTTATCACCCTCAGACAGACGGGCAGAGTGAAAGAACGATCCAGACATTGGAAGATATGTTGAGAGCATGCATCATGGATTTTAAAGGAAATTGGGATGATCACCTACCGCTTGTGGAATTTAGTTACAACAACATTTACCACGCTAGTATTGGTATGCCGCCTTACGAAGCGTTGTACGGAAGAAAATGCAGAACTCCGCTATACTGGGATGAAGTTGGCGAGAGACAACTACTAGGTCCAGAACTGGTACAGCAGACAGCAGAGATAGTCAAAGTGATCAGAACAAGACTGGTAGAAGCTCAGGACAGGCAGAAGAAATACGCCGATCCACACCGTAAGAACGTTGAGTTTGAATCGGGTAGCTATGTGTTCTTGAAAGTCTCTCCCTGGAAGGGGAAGATCAGATTCGGTAAGAAGGGAAAATTGAGCCCAAGGTTCATTGGACCCTTTGAAGTGCTGCGAAGGATTGGAGAAGTTGCGTATGAGGTAGCCTTACCTCCGGCCCTTGAGAATGTCCACAACGTCTTTCATGTGTCAGTTTTACGCCCCTACAAACCCGATTACAAACATGTGATTGAATATGAACCCCTACATTTTGAGAAAGACTTATCCTATGAAGAAATTCCTGTTCAGATTGTTGACAGGAAAGAGCAAGTCCTCAGAAATAAAGTTATACCTTCTGTTAAGGTAATTTGGAGGAACCACAATGCTGAAGAAGCTACGTGGGAACTCGAAGAGCATATGATGAAGAATTACCCAGATTTATTTACTTAATTTTTTGTTTATGCGATTCTGGGGACAGAATCTTTGTAAGGGGGGGGGGGGGAGAATGTAACGGGACGAAATTTAATTGAACCGTGATTCTGGGGACAGAATCCTTTTAAGGGGGGAAAGATGTGACAAACAAGATTTTTGTAATTTATTTTGAATATTTATTGAATTAAATAAATATTTTTCGATGATTTAATTATTGAGTTAAATAATTAATTGATGAATTTGTGGTAGAGTAATTTAATTATATGTGTCACATTAGTTAAATTAATGTGGTGAATTTTTTATATTCAAAGTATGTATTTAATTGAGCTTATTTGATTAATATAATAATTAATAAGCATAATGTTATTCTAATTAATTTAATAATTAATTAGAGATTTATGATTAGACTTAATTAATAAATAAGAATTTTAATTATGTGACTATGTGATTTAATGTAGATTTATGCTATTTTATTTAATTAATTTAAATAGCATTATTTGATTTAATTGGGTGTGACATTAATTAACTATATAATAGTAAGTTAATTAAATTAAATGGAAAGGAGGAATAAGGGACAAACAAACTAAGCCCTAGTGGGGGTTGGAGCCAGTTAACCTATTATGGGATTAACTGACGAACCATAACCCACGACTTCTAATTACGCGTATAATATATTAATTTACATATACATATCAGTTCATATAATTAATTTGTAAGACACTAAGTTCCAGAGAGAAAAAGAGAGAAATTGAGAGAAAAGACTCGAGAATTAGTTAGAGAAGAGATTGAAGAATTTAGTTGCATCATCATCACTAACTAGCAAGGGTAATTCTTCTCCTACGTTTTTAAATTCAAGTTCTTACAGTTTCCATTAACGTATTCTTAAAAAGTTCTCTGTGAATGACTAATTTGATGATTAATGCATGATATGATTTTATATGTATTATTATATGATCATAACATGTTTTATACCATGTATGCATGATTTAATGTGATAAATTTCATACAATTATACTTGATTTGATTTTTACAAAAGTCACAGAGTAGAAAAGTTGTATATATGGCCATACAGCCCTTATGTACAATTTTTATACTATGAATCGATGATTTAACTTTGAATTAGCACTTACATATGATTGTACACGTTTATACGAACAAAACGGAAGTTAAACGAACGGATTCGGTGTTATAACGAATCCGTAAAGTTAAATTTCGTGATTTTCCTTCAAAACATGATAAAGTATGAAAAACAGTGAATTTGATTGCTATAACTTGTGTAATTAAGTGATTTAGAATGCTAGGATCATGCTAGAAATATTGTATAGTGTTTCTATGAAGTCCATACTTCATGGGTAGCAATTAAATGGTTGTGGTAGCATTTACTCTGGGCCTGGTTCTCTGTTATTCGTGAACTGCAGATTCTGAAAATGGCGTTTGGAGCTGCAGCGCCAACTTTAAGCCTAAGATTGGGGTTGCAGCGCCAGTGGAGCTGCAGCGCCAAGATTGGGGCCGCAGCGCCAGTGGAGCTGCAGCGCCAAGATTGGGGCTGCAGCGCTAGTGGAGCTGCAGCGCCATTTTTAGTTCAAATGGTGGAGCTGCAGCGCCACTTGGCAATTTTGCCCAAAAATGAGATTTTAATTGTTCAAGTCCAGGAAATGTAATTGTAACCTAATGTAATAAACATGAAGACATGATTAAACATATAATAAGAGGTTAATAACTTATATTACGTGAGTAATTAATAAGTTAATTACATGACTTGATTCGTTAATTGTATAGTCCAATAACGTGCTCAAGACCGATGTGTGTGATTCGATACGTATATCGAGTTATTGATTAATGTGTATTGTGAACGTATTGATATGTAGGATTTAATAAAGAACGTGAATTATAATTGTAGCTTGTGCAAGAGGCAAGTTTCCTATCCTTAAACTTGTTTAATATTTTGCAAGTTTCCTAAACTCAAATCTTACTTTTACATTGAGCAAGTTCTTATCCTTGTTTATTCAAGTTGAGATTTTCATATGAGATATTACTATTTTTTTTAAGCATGATTCAGCTATACAATACTTATTCGATTGTATACTCTCGAGATTTACCATTCAAGTTGAATATCGATGATATTGTTGAACTTATAGGACTAGTGAACCCTTATTTATTCGACTAGTCCATAGTTGATGTACGTTCTAAATTCTAGAATACTTATTGAGCTTATCCAAACCAAACTTCCTTTGGTGCGGACTCTGATGTCAAAACTGAGATGAACAACCCTTTAATAGGGGATTATTTACGCTTTAGCGTTGAGATATTGTGCACAGTATGGTACTAAGGGCTGATCCCCCTAAGTACGAGAAGTAGAGTCCATAGTCTTATGACTGTTAAAGGTTTAAAGCATAAACACTTTACAACCTAGGACATAGTTCAAGGTCTTATGACCCTCAGATGTTCTTTTGATTCCTATTATTTATCCTCGAGTCAGAAGTTGAGTTTCTTTATTCAGATGTCTTTGATTTACTCGCATGTTATTATATTGTTGTCATATTATTATACTTGTGGGCAATCGTGCTCACTCTTGCGTAATAATAACATTGCAGTTAAGAACGAAAGGTCCGACGAGCCTTCTACTAGCAAAGGCAAAGGCAAAGTCAACAAGTGATGAAGACTTGTTGTTTATTTTAATTGTTATGTTTCAGACTTATGTTAAAGTTGTGTAAGACTTATTTAATTATTTATATTTCCGCATTTGAGATTTAAGGTTAAGTACGACCTGGGATTGATGTATTTATTTTCAGATGTTGTAACCCCATAAGGGGAGGATTATTTCTATTTATTTCATGGTTTGCATTTACTATGGGTAGATAGATAGATGATATTTGTACAGTGAACACCAAGTCCCGTGGAAATTGAAGTACCTGGATTTGGGGGTGTCACAGGTGACGGCTGGGCTGTCGGCACTGACTTTTTTGCTGTCGGCAATGACCTTTTTAAATTTTTCCCGAAGAAGCAAATGCCTGTCACCATGTCTATCGCTAAATGTCATTGGCGACGGCAACCCCGTCGCCATTACCCCCTCGGCAATGCCTATATTTTTTTTGATTTTTTTTTTAAATTTCAAATTTTCCCTGTTCATTTACAAATATATACATATAACTTATTATAAACTAAAAAAAACCATCAAATAACAATCAAATATCATACAATATTATCATAACAATCAAATAGTAATCCAAATCAAATATATAGATAAAAAATGACCGTCTATACAACTCGATCAAAAACTGTACATCATACATACATGAAACTCAAAATATATGTCATAAACTAACTACAACCCAAATCAAGAGTAAGAGTGATAATATCATCACCGCCGGTCCCACCGTCGGTCCCGTCGCCGGTCCCGTCGTCGGTCCCACCGCCGGTCCCATCACCTGTGCCTCCACCTCCACCTCCACGAGACTCGTCAACAAGACCCTACAAAATTAAAATATTAATAACAAAGTCAAAATGAGAACATATTTACATTATTTTAGTTTGTGTTCTTCAAGTTATAACAAATTAGGCAGACGAGCTGATAACTCGGGCTCCGTATATCGGAATCGAGTCCCTTCAGTTGTAACGCGTGCCTAATGCCTATGCGGTGCTATGTCTGTGTTTACATGTCGTTTCGACGACTGAGGCGGGTTTTGGTCTCTTTTTCGACTATTGTTCTAAGTTTGTGTAAGTTAGGTAGACGGGTTGATAACTCGGGATCCGTATATCGGAATCGAGTCCCGTCAGTTGTAACGCGTGCCTAACGCCTATGCGGTGCTATTGTCTGTGTTTACGTGTCGTTTTGACGACCGAGGAGGGTTTTGGTCTCTTTTTTGACTATTATTCTAAGTTTGCGTAAGTTAGGCAGACAGGCTGATAACTCGGGATCCGTATATCGGAATCGAGTCTCGTCAGTTGTAACGTGTGTCTAATGCCTATGTGGTACTGTTGTTTGTGTTTGCGTGTCATTTCGACAACCGAGGCGGGTTTTGGTCTCTTTTTCGACTATTGTTCTAAGTTTGCTTAAGTTAGGCAGACGGGCTAATAACTCAGGATCCGTATATCGAAATCGAGTCCCGTCAGTTGTAACGCGTGCCTAATGCCTATGCGGTGCTATTGTCTGTGTTTACGTGCCGTTTTGACATTCCATCTCCCTTTAATAACATATGTATATTTATTAACGTTATTCGTACATTAGACTTTCTCACATATTACTATTCAAAGTAATATATATAAAAATACCAACTACAATTACATATTCAACACACATATTAATTCACTCCTTTACTTAAGTAAATTAAACCATGTACTATATCATCATAGTTAATTAAGGTTCAATATTCACATTATATTATTTCATAATATAAATCTCAACTTAAATTAACCAATATTTATTCATAAAGATATTTAATGCCACCAACTTCTATGATAAAATAATTCTATAAATTATTTTAATATCGATAAGAAATTCTATCCACTTTCTTTATCTTAATTAAATCTTCTCTACGATAAACAACAATATATATTAATAATATATTTATTAATCACATATTACATAGCTCATATAACCCTATGTAATACAATACTTCCTTCCTCATAACACCCATATATATATATTCGAACCCAACTCACACTTTAAGAATTTTATTTATTTAATCCTTATTTAATAATTTCTGAAAATTCGGGTTCTTACATCTTCTCCCCCTTATAAGGATTCCGTCCTCGGAATCACCGAAACTTCCTCTACTCGGTGCTATTACGATTAGTACATATTCTCTTGAATAATTTTATTCTTTCTCTTTTCAGAAGTGTTATTAGTATAACCTTCTCCATCGCATTCTATCACTTTCTCCCTTCTAAGGAACATTCCACTTACTACTTTCATCCTTCAGAAGAATAAGAATCTTCCACGATTTATCAATAATCGGGAAGTAGTATGAATAACTCAAATTTCAAATTATGCTGAGGGGTCACACAAGACCGCGAACTCTTTCACATTTACAACTGTCTCAACACGAGTCTCCACACTGTAAACTAGAGTGTTTATTAATCACAAGGATTGAAAACACCCTCCACTCGTACTCTAGGTGGCTAGCCTATCGTACTACTACGTTGGGCCACAACGTAGCGTGTTGTAACGACTATATGTGTTATGTTCGTGACCACTGTCTCCGAAAATATGTTCCCGTTATAGGGTTGTTCAACTCAGCTTATTAACTTTTAAATCCACACCAGAGAAATTTGGTTTGGCATAAATACACAAGAATGCTTGAATTCTATAATCTCTTTTCAACAGTCGCCTAGCCGAATCAAATAGGTTAGACTCTCATCAACAATTCGGGCATCAATCGAAATAATTTAGTCAACTTTTCATAATTCGAAAGAAAACCAAAAACCGTTTTATGACATCATGATGCCATACCAGATTAGTAGTAAGTTGAGGATTCCGCCATTTTATGACTTTGTCATATTACATCATACCATAGTGAGCTGACGATCTTTCGATCACAACCAACACTAGGTTCGACTGCATTGATGACTCCATCGTTTACCATTTTCTACACCATATCAAATGATGCACATGGTTAGAAATACATTTTGAAAATTTTCAAATCATTATTGTCTTGGCCGAAACAAAAAGCGTAGACATACGAATAACGGGGTTGTTTTTTTTTTAAAACTCATTGGTTCAGTCACCCGACCCAATGTTGACTCAAGAAAACCGAAGTGCAAACACTAGCACGAAGTCAATAAAGTTTGAAAATCTAGCATAGCTAGAAGATTTAGAAAAATCCAAATTTCTCTATCAACTACAATCTCTTACTCCATTGCTTCATCATTCTATCAATCTTTTATACCATCAATGCTTACTATATCAAAACTCTTAATACTAGATATATAATATATCTATTCTCAGTACAGTTCACCAACTTACCACACCATGGAAGTTAAGGAACTTACCACAATCATATGGGTTTAGAAACTTATCCTAGTCAGACCACAGTTGTCCATTCGCTGAGGGGTTCCACCATACGATTATGAGTCATGAACTTATCATAGGCATGAGTCTTAAGAACTCGCACCTAATCTTAATATTATCTAATTTAATCTTAGAAATCTCTATCTATCAAAATAAACATGAGAAAAGAATCACCTTTTTACCATATGTATAATGATAACGCGACTCTAACATTCCAACGATTATCAATGGGATGCACTCAGCTTAAGCACAAACCTCTACCCATACAAAAGTTTGTACAACTAAACCATCACATGAGTCCTCAATGGAAATCCAACACTTAACTCTATGTTACTCTTAGCTTGCTCGTTACAAACTTTCTATGTTCCATCACATACAACTCCTCATGAGTTCATCTCGTACTTTTCATAGTACATTCTCTTATAGCATCAAGCTATACACACTTAGTCGTTACAGACTATCTATCATTTCATAGTTCAATTCGATAATGTCGTGATCATCGGTTTACCTTTAGGGTTCTTTTCCTATTATCAACCAAACTCCATTCGAGTTCATTCTTATTATCTTTGTCATATTCATCTTATAGACATCGTTTTAACATTTTCATTATCGGAGTTAGGTAACTCCTGATTCTTATTCTCTAGATACTTTAATATTCGTCTTTGAATCTTCACGTATATATTTTAATCTTTATCTTTCCTTCTCTCGGGTTATAGTCTAAGGTACACTTACCTAAGGTTTATAACCTACAGCTTTGATACCAACCTGTGACGTCCCCAAATTCGGGTCCCTTCTATTACCTCGGATCTGGTACAGTCACGATACTACCAGTCAAAACATTACATCTTTTATTCATAACTTAAAAAATATAACTTTGCTTTATTATAATTTAGAATATAAATTTCATACATCATAATCGATGTTACAAAATTGCGGAATAACTTAAACTTTTTCAATCCTCTTGAATAAAATCTTTTTATTGATTTCATAACTTTAAATAAATTATAATTTTTGAATCAACTATATACTATGATTCATTCTATTTGAGTTATCGTATAAACGTTTACTACTCAAATCAATATCCTCTATGTATTAACTAATACATCTTTACAATACAACAAGTATTAAACATCGTAAGCATATATCAAGTACACTCCTAGAACCTAAACAGGGTTCAAACGATAATCTAAATAGTATTCTCCGTTGCGATACTATCTATCTTTATCAATCAAGAAGCACGAAATCCTTATCGTAAGTCCTTAACCTGCAAAAATGGTTATTTGCAAGAATGAGCTCGATAGCTCAACAATTCTAACAGTTTTCATGCATCACATAGCATATAACATCATACTCATTTCATGCATTTATAATAGATTTATATTCACTAGCATGTTACTTCTCACATAACAAACATATCATTAAAGATCAACTTTCGATCTCATACATTTTTCATGTACAGTTCATATATAAGTTCACATCATCACAATATAATATAATTTAACTAACAATTATTTAATTCATATATATCAAATAAGAACTGAAAGACTTGCCTGATTCGTAGTTTAACAACTACGACTTAACTGCTTAAGATATCTGCACTTCGTGTAATCCTACACAGTTTATATCAATCATAGAGATCACACCCATCAGTTATACACTTCCACACATCCTCAATATACTAATAAATATTACATTATTTTCTATCTTGGCTCTCAGAACCTTGTTTCACTTTCCTATCATACGCTTAGTATCGTTAGGTACGTATAGTTATACCTCATCTACACTATATATCACACAATTACTTATCTATGTGTTCGACACATACTTAAACCTCATACATATATAATCTACATTGCTCTTACGTTTCTCAAACCTTATCGAAACCATTACAATCAAACTTTCTAAGTTTCACCTTTCAAAATCCTTGTCATACTTAAATTAGTCATGCAAGGCTACTATGTTCATCATGTATGCATTTCTATAAAGCAGTAACCTAAGTTTTAAAACCTAGCATGCTCATTCAAATCCAATTCAAAGTTACATGGTTTTCATGTCGGACTTTCATACACATTAAGTAATTCAAGTCCATGCTTCAAGGTCAACTACTAAGGTCATGTTATCACATAACAATGCTAAACAATACTAAGTAGGCATGCTCATGTTTATACTACACATGTATACTTAATCATATAGTTTATGCTTTAGAAATTCATTTTCTTGAATATACGTGCATAGGTGAAATATATGTTTCATCACATGATGCTCATGTCAACATGTCTATAGGCATAATGAATCCTAATATACATGCTCGTATGATCATAATGTAACTCACACCGTGTTTGATGCTATTACCTTTCATATTCTAAGTTTTTTTTCATAAAAATTGCACTAAGCCAACAAGGGTAACTAATTATATGCAAAGTACCTCGTAATCATGACTCTCACGTATTAGAACACATATATACAGCACTTTTACATACTCAATGATCAGAATGTGGACATCCTATATATATATGTCCAAAAACTCTAAGGTTATCTTTTGAAATCATTTTCAATTTAAACAATGTGTTCTGTTGTATGCTCAATACCTTTGACTCACATGTCATGCATATCTAAACCATATGATCATACTTAAAAAGTCAGAATATAAACATGACTTATATACGCCAAAATTCGTTTATAAAACCTTAAGTTTTCATTAAAAACTACACTACAACAAGGTATAAATGTTTACTATTAGCCAAGGTAACTGATTAACAACTACCTTCATACCCATTGATACACATAACCAAGACACTTACACATGTCTCAAAAGTCCGACTCAAAGAACACAAAATTCGTCAAGTCTCATTTTCAAAACTTTAAGTTTTTTTTTAGGAAATCATGTTAAACCAACTAATACAACTCACTACGTGCATGACAATCTTAGTACACATGTCAGACCCCCTTTATGCAATTATTAGAGTCTAACTAGTATGCTTAACCAACCAGAAAACACAAAATCACCAACAGTTTCTGCAGAGGGGCGCGGCCGTGCCCCAGTTGTACTAGGGAGACGCGCGGTCGCGCGTCCCCGTTTCCAGACTAGGAGCTTGACTGCTTCGGCAGTTTCTTAGCCCAACTCAGAAATTTTCTTATCAATTCGATTCTAAATCGACCATGTAACAGTTCTATCATATCTTGAAGTTTGTATAACACATAAAAACCATATTCCACACTTCAATTACAATCTAAACTACGAAATCAAGAACTTGCCATTAAAGAACAAAAATGGGAAAAGGTAGGAATTATACCTCTGCTATGGAGTTAGACTTGCTGCTACACTAATTCTTCCTTAATGGAAACTCAGTATACTACCTCTACTTATCAACATCTCAACAATTGAAATGGGAAGAAGGGAAGAGCTCATTATATAGGCAATCCCTTATCCAGTCCATGCCTCTACTCACCAATCAAACCAAAGGAATGAGCAATTGTATGGTGGTTAACAAGAAGTAGGTGGGAAGTTGGTGAAATCCATAACGAAAACGCACTCCCCCATACTCATTAGCTTTACAAATGCTTAAATTGAGAAGAGCTAGAGTAGCTAGCCTTCATGAGGTTTCACGTGTGGAAGAGAAGGAGCTCATATTATGGGGCAAGCAATTTATAACTCAGCAAATAACAACTTGGCAGTGAAATTACTTAGGTTATATATTGTAGGGGTTTTCGGCACATAAACGCAGCGGAAATTAAAAATTTTCGAAACCCTAAAACAGGATCCATGCGAAAATATATTAATTCAGAGGTTAAGATATGTTTTACCGATTATTCAAGCCTGAAAGGAGACGATGGAGATTCTGGAACTGCTTCGAATCCTCAACGCAATCCAACGAAACTGCGCCTCTACGGTATCCACACGAACGTCCCGCGAATCGTCACACGATCTGCAACAAGGAAAGCTGCGGTACTAGCCGCCAAGGATCTGGACTTTTTGAAATTTTTCTCTCTAGTCTCTCTCTAAGAGCGGCTAGGGTTTTGATATCGAATAATACCTTAGACGGCTGATATATCATATATATAGCAGTTAAAGGAATTAACCAAAACCTAATCCAATTAGAAATATAAAATCCGAATTTATATATATATATATATTATATCTTAATTAAGTCTTACTTAATTAATATACATATATATATATATACAAATTATCCTATTAATTTAAATTCATAATTTAAATACTATCAATCATATTGATATATTTAAATCCATACAATTTAAATTAATTCCCTTTTAATTACGTTCTAAGTGTGTGACCCTATAGGTTATTATTATGTTGGCAATAATTTTAAAATCATATTATAAAATTATAAACAGTGAGCGGCATCTAGTAATGCATCACTGCTACCCAAATAATAATAAGATCGGTGATTCGATACAACCTTTTCGTGACCAATGTTTCAATGTAATTTAATCCTTTTAACCTTGACATTCTAGATTAAACTTGAGGCATGGAATGTGTCATCCTCTTCATAATTTAATCTGAGTTTTCTTGATCGATGAGTAGACTATATGAAACAAATCACTATTTGAGCATGGCCATGCATTTCATAGTCCTACTCAATCAAGAGGCCTATGGATATCACCCCTAATATATTGGAGGGTTAAATTCCATCTAGATCACTCATATTCCTCACACGATTCATGATGTACCCAATAATCACCTTTATCGTCCATCTATTAAAGGTGGCCTTTGATGATATCAAAGTACATAAATTCTCGTGTAGTAATATAGTGATTTCAGGTCGGAGGATCATTACATCATTGTCACTATGAGAATTGCTTATGACACTTTGCATAATGCTCCACGTAGAATTCTCATGGTGGGTCTGCCCAGTACATTGTTTCTCTAACATGTACCTATGCATTGACTCAATATCTCATATATTTATGACCAATGAGATTTGGCCATCAGTCAATCCACATACTAGTCTCAATGTATCATTGTTGTCCCATTAACAATGACACTCGACTAGGGACATTTAAGAGTAATGATACTAATTGTAACTATATGATCTCATGTTCAAGTCACATACTTGAAGCCATATAATTTGTATCACTATTCTAAGGACTTTTATTATGTTAACATTTATATAACGCAGTAAATAAAACCATAATAAAATAATTCATTTATTCAATCAAATATAATATCAAAAATATTTAAGCAATTACATCAAAGAATTAGCCTCTAGGGCATAAACTCTAACAGTCTCCCACTTGCACTAGAGCCAATCACTCATGTATCTAATACCCATGGAACTAGTGTGACTTTCGTACTTATGCTGCGACAAAGCTTTGGTCAATGGATCTGCAACATTATCATCTGTTGGCACTCTGCTTATATGTACATCTCCTCTATCAATGATTTCACGGATGAGATGGTACCGCCTAAGTATATGCTTGGATCGTTGGTGAGATCTGGGTTCCTTAGCCTGTGCAATGGCTCCATTATTATCACAGTATAGCTCAACCGGATCAACAATGGTTGGAACAACACCAAGTTCAGTGACGAACTTTTTAATCCATACAGCCTCTTTGGCCGCACTAGAAGCAGCAATATACTCAGCCTCCTTTGTAGAATCGGCTACTGTCTCTTGCTTCGAACTTTTCCAGCTAACAGCACCACCATTAAGGCAAAACACAAAACCTGACTGAGACTTATAGTCATCTGTGTCAGTCTGGAAACTAGTATCTGTGTAACCCTTTACTGTCAGTTCGTCTTCACCTCCATATACCAAGAATGAATCCTTAGTCCTTTTCAGGTACTTGAGGATATTCTTGACTGCTGTCCAGTGACCTTCACCTGGATTCGACTGGTATCTGCTCGTCATGCTCAAAGCATACGAGACATCCGGACGAGTACATATCATTGCATACATGATAGATCCAATTGCCGAAGCATAAGAGATCTTTCTCATACGCTCCTCATCATCATGTGATTTAGGACATTGGGCCTTAGAGATCTTAACACCATGAGACATGGGTAAGTGTCCTCTTTTTGCCTCTTGCATGCTGAACCGTTTCAGTACTTTATCAATATATGTACTTTGACTTAGGCCGAGCATTTTTCTTGATCTATCTCGATAGATCTTGATACCTAAAATGTAGGTTGCATCGCCCAAATCTTTCATGGAGAAACATTTTCCTAACCATGTTTTTACAGCCTGTAAGGAAGGAATGTCATTCCCAATAATTAATATGTCGTCAACATATAATACCAGGAATACAATGTGACTCCCACTAACCTTCTTATATACACAAGGTTCATCTTCATTTTTTATAAAGCCAAACTCTTTGACTGCTTCATCAAATCGAAGATTCCAACTCCGAGAGGCTTGCTTCAATCCATAAATGGATCGCTGCAGCTTACATACCTTTCCAGCATCCTTTGGATTGGCAAAACCCTCAGGTTGTGTCATATACACATCCTCAAGGAGATTTCCGTTAAGGAAAGCAGTTTTGACATCCATCTGCCAGATTTCGTAATCATAAAAGGCTGCAATAGCAAGTAAGATCCTGATGGATTTAACCATTGCCACTGGAGAGAAGGTTTCATCATAGTCAACACCTTGAACTTGTTTGAAACCTTTTGCTACCAGTCGACCTTTATAGGTTTGTACATTACCATCCATGTCGGTTTTCTTTTTGAAAACCCACTTGCACCCGATTGGTTTTACCCCTTCGGGTGGATCAACCAAAGTCCATACTTGGTTAGTATACATGGAGTCCATCTCAGATTTCATGGCTTCAAGCCATCTCTCAGAATCTGGTCCATTCATAGCTTCTTGGTAGGAAGCAGGTTCATCATGATTTATGAGCATCACATCGCCGTTTTGAGTCACAAGAAATCCATAATATCTCTCGGGCTCTTGGCGTGTCCTACCAGATCTACGAATGCCTCGTGTAATTTGAGCAGGTTCACTTTCCACAATATCTTGTGGTTCCTGCTCATGTTCCAACTCAGGTTCAATGATATTTTGTGGTTCTCGAACTTCTTCGAGTTCTACTTTCCTCCCACTGTTTCCTTTAGAGACAAATTCTCTTTCTAGAAAAATACCAGTTCGAGCAACAAATACTTTGTTCTCAGAAGGTTTGTAGAAATAATACCCTTTTGTTTCCTTTGGGTATCCCACAAAATTACATTTGTCAGATTTGGGTCCGAGCTTGTCAGAAGCCAGACGTTTTACAAACGCCTCGCAACCCCAAATCTTCATGATCGATATACTAGGACGTTTCCCAGTCCACATCTCATATGGTGTCTTATGAACCGTCTTTGTAGGAACACGGTTAAGTGTGAATGCAGCTGTCTCTAGGGCATGACCCCAGAAGCTTATTGGAAGATCTGCATGACTCATCATCGATCGTACCATGTCCAACAAGGTGCGATTCCTCCTCTCAGACACACCATTCCATTGTGGTGTTCCAAGTGGAGTGAGCTGTGATATAATACCACACTCCTTTAGAAGGTCATCAAAGTCTTGGCTTAAGTATTCACCTCCTCGATCGGATCGAAGGGCTTTTATGCTTTTGCCAAATTGGTTTTGAACTTCATTCTTGAATTCCTTGAACTTTTCAAAGGATTCGGATTTGTGTCTCATAAGATACAAATATCCATATCTACTGAAGTCGTCAGTAAATGTAATGAAGTAATAAAACCCACCTCTTGCTAACGAACTCATGGGTCCGCATACATCACTATGTATAAGTCCCAATACATCGCTAGCCCGTTCACTGTGTCCAGTGAAAGGGGCTTTAGTCATCTTGCCTAATAAACAAGACTCGCATGTCTCATATGATTCAAAATCAAATGAATCCAAAAACCCATCTTTATGGAGTTTAGATATGCGTTTCTCATTTATATGGCCTAAACGACAGTGCCAAAGATATGTCGGATTTGAATCATTTGATTTAAATCGTTTTGTATTTATGTTATAGATAGGCATTTCTAAATTAAGAATATAAAGACCATTAAACAATTGTGCAACACCATAACATATTTCATTTAAGTAAAATGAACAACTGCTGTTCTTTATTAAAAATGAAAAACCTTTCTTGTCCAAACAAGAAACAGAAATAATGTTTTTGCTCATAGCAGGCACATAATAACAATCCTCTAATTCTAATACTAGCCCAGTGGGCAAAAATAAATGATAAGTTCCTACGGCTAGTGCAGCAACTTTTGCTCCATTCCCAACTCGTAGGTCAACCTCGCCTTTCGCCAAAGTCCTACTCCTTCGGAGTTCCTGCACATTAACACAAATGTGAGAACCACATCCAGTATCCAATACCCATGATGTAGAAGTGGACAAATTGACTTCTATAACATATATACCTGAATCAGAAGTCATACTTCCTTTCTTTTTCTTCAGTTCTTCCAAATAAGCATGACAATTCCTCTTCCAGTGTCCAGATTTTCCACAGAAGTGACAATCACCTTCTTTAGCCACCCCACCTTTAGGTTTTAAAGCCTGTTTGGTTTTGGGATTGGGTTTGGCAGATTTAGATCTTATCTTCTTCTTGCCTTTCCCCATTCCCTTAGCATTCCCCTTTTGCACCATCATTATGGGAGCGGGTCCTGCCTTTTTCATGTTGTTCTCGGCAGTTCTTAACATGCTCAACAACTCAGTAAGTGGTTTCTCAATTTCATTCATGAGGTAATTCATAACAAATTGAGAGTAGCTGCTGTTCAAAGATTGCAAAACAAGATCAGTTTGGGCTTCCGGAGTAATCGGTAAACCCAACCTACCAAGGTACTCAATATACCCAATCATTTTCAGCACATGTGGACCAACTGGATCACGTTCACCCATCTTGCAGTGATACAATGCCTTGCTTGTATCATACCTCTCCTGTCGAGCATGCCCTTCGAACAATTTCTTGAGATGCTCGATCATCTCATAAGCATCCATTAACTCATGTTGCTTCTGAAGCTCAGAGTTCATAGTTGCTAGCATGAGACAACTCACGTCCAGAGCATCATCTTGATGCTTCTTGTAAGCATTATGCTCTACACGTGGTGCAGTGTTAGCTGGTGCTGCAGGAATGGGCCCATCAAGGATATATAGCTTGCGCTCCTGTTTGAGGACAATCCTCAAGTTCCTATGCCAGTCTAGGAAATTAACTCCACTCAGCTTTTCCTTCTCAAGGACTGATCGTAGTGAAAGACTATTTGTGTTGTTGTTTGCCATTGATATCTACAATTTATAAGTGCAAAAATAATAAGTCAAATTGCAGAATTTTGATATTATGTAATTGATAATAGTACATTCAAAATATACCTCCCACTATTTTATTCAAATTAATAGCCCTCACCATTAATTCGGAAAGCATTTTTCAATTAAATCTTTCTAGTGAGCTAAGATCCATATTTCATTATGCCTTAAGTTAGCTTTGGCTATTCTCTCAAAACATAATTATTTAGGTAGACAACCCTTTGTCAATTATATCATATATAACTCTTAGATAGTTTGGTGAACAACATTTGTTTCTAGTCCATCTAATGGTACCTACCAAACTTTATGCCTCTAAGTCCACAATCCTATTGTGATAACTTAGTTAAGTCTGGCCCAATGATTTTAACAGTTTGGATATCACAATTATCCTATCGCATCTTACCAAGATAAATGGGGTACTTTACTTTGGCAAACCTACATCCATCGGTCAAGGTCTTGATGAGTGTTATTCATTGGAAGGCATCTGATTTAGACTTAATAATTTTATGAGGGATTTTAATAATTAATTTAGATCTCACCAATTTTAATCTTATTAAACATGCACATTATTTATCATATCATATCGTATACAAGCATAAATAAAGTGCAAAATTAAATGTGTCACAGTTATGGCCCCAACCCTATGCCAATCTTTTCAAGCTAATGAAAAGATTGAAGGTCAGTCTAAGGTGGTAAAAGGTCTTCAAAAAAGTAGCTTCCTTGGACCTTCCTCATGCATGTGTCTCCTCTCCATCATCATCTTGTCATCTTGATAGGTTACAATTGTACATTACATGACATACAGAAACCTCGAGTTACATTCGAGGGGATTTAGATGAGAAGAGAATATTACATCAGAATTTATAGAAAGGCACGACATGCAAGCCGTATTTCAAAACCAAAACCACTAACCTATGGGTCAAAAGGGCCATAACTGTGCACCATGCATATCACAATAAGCACATGACACAATTTATATAATTAAAGAAAACTATATACAAAATATTGGGGTCACGACCATCGTGCGCTACGACGGGGGGGTCCAAGGGGGGGCTCCCCCCCTGGCGGTGGTCCGGCTGACCGATCAGCCGGCGGGTGGTCTCGCTGCCCGGTCAGCGAGAGGGGCCGGGGGCAGCGCCCTGGGAAATTTTTTTTGAACTACGATCTGTATTGTAGAATTTTTCATACAAATCTCTGAAACAATTCCAGAATCATATACAATCCGCTAACACACTCATACTAACAATACACCCAGAACATATCATATATGTCCAGTTTCGATTAATCATATTAAATCGAATCTTCATGTTTCTAATCCAATTAGAACAGAAGTTGAATTGTTATTCCACTTTCTAGGATACAATTATCAGAACATCATATACATGCATATATATTACAGATTTCCAGAATACGCATACATGCAGAATATCATATATTCAATTTCAGATCGGTAAACATGCATCATCATATATCATATATAACGAATACAATTAAAACACGTAATCTGAATTAATCATTTCGCAAGTAGCTCTGATACCACTGTAGGGGTTTTCGGCACATAAACGCAGCGAAAATTAAAAATTTTCGAAACCCTAAAATAGGATCCATGCAAAAACATATTAATTTAGAGGTTAAGATATGTTTTACCGATTATTCAAGCCTGAAAGGAGACGATGGAGATTCTGGAACTGCTTCGAATCCTCAACGCAATCCAACGGAACTGCGCCTCTACGGTATCCACATGAACGTCCCGCGAATCGTCACACGATCTGCAACAAGGAAAGATGCGGTACTAGCCGCCAAGGATCTGGACTTTTTGAAATTTTTCTCTCTAGTCTCTCTCTAAGAGCGGCTAGGGTTTTGATATCGAATAATACCTTAGACGACTGATATATCATATATATAGCAGTTAAAGGAATTAACCAAAACCTAATCCAATTAGAAATATAAAATCCGAATTTATATATATATATATATTATATCTTAATTAAGTCTTACTTAATTAATATACATATATATATATATACAAATTATCCTATTAATTTAAATTCATAATTTAAATACTATCAATCATATTGATATATTTAAATCCAT
This sequence comes from Panax stipuleanatus, assembly GCA_020205555.1. Taxonomy (NCBI): domain Eukaryota; kingdom Viridiplantae; phylum Streptophyta; class Magnoliopsida; order Apiales; family Araliaceae; genus Panax; species Panax stipuleanatus. The sequence continues at coordinate 130,482,696 of CM035115.1, read as the reverse complement.
ACAATTTAAATTAATTCCCTTTTAATTACGTTCTAAGTGTGTGACCCTATAGGTTATTATTATGTTGGCAATAATTTTAAAATCATATTATAAAATTATAAACAGTGAGCGGCATCTAGTAATGCATCACTGCTACCCAAATAATAATAAGATCGGTGATTCGATACAACCTTTTCGTGACCAATGTTTCAATGTAATTTAATCCTTTTAACCTTGACATTATAGATTAAACTTGAGGCATGGAATGTGTCATCCTCTTCATAATTTAATCTGAGTTTTCTTGATCGATGAGTAGACTATATGAAACAAATCACTATTTGAGCATGACCATGCATTTCATAGTCCTACTCAATCAAGAGGCCTATGGATATCACCCCTAATATATTGGAGGGTTAAATTCCATCTAGATCACTCATATTCCTCACACGATTCATGATGTACCCAATAATCACCTTTATCGTCCATCTATTAAAGGTGGCCTTTGATGATATCAAAGTACATAAATTCTCGTGTAGTAATATAGTGATTTCAGGTCGGAGGATCATTACATCATTGTCACTATGAGAATTGCTTATGACACTTTGCATAATGCTCCACGTAGAATTCTCATGGTGGGTCTGCCCAGTACATTGTTTCTCTAACATGTACCTATGCATTGACTCAATATCTCATATATTTATGACCAATGAGATTTGGCCATCAGTCAATCCACATACTAGTCTCAATGTATCATTGTTGTCCCATTAACAATGACACTCGACTAGGGACATTTAAGAGTAATGATACTAATTGTAACTATATGATCTCATGTTCAAGTCACATTAATATAATATCTATTAGAAATAAGCACAGTTATAAGCACATTAATTATTAGAAAATAATTTACTTATTGTCTCAAGATATTATAATTAATATAATATCTATTAGAAATAATCACATGTACGACACATGTATATTATATATAGAAAATAGGTAATAAGTTTATTTTATAATAAATTATTTCCATCAATTTATTTACATATAGTAAATACGTTTTAATATATTTACTATATTAATTAATCACATCTCATACAAAACATATAAGGTAATATTATTATTCAAAAATAACATTTCCTCCTTTTATTAAAATAATTCAATATTAGAAGTTATTTTAATATCCTTTGTTAGAAATATATAATTATTATTTCTCTCTCTCTTTATAAATTGTTCCCAAAATAATTTTTTTAAATATTAAATATTCATTTAAAATATAATGATTTTCATCTCCCTTTAATAACGTATGTATATTTATTAACGTTATTCGTACATTAGACTTTCTCACATATTACTATTCAAAGTAATATATATAAAAGTACCAACTACAATTACATATTCAACACACATATTAATTCACTCCTTTACTTAAGTAAATTAAACCCTGTACTATATCACCATAGTTAATTAAGGTTCAATATTCACATTATATTATTTCATAATATAGCTCTCAACTTAAATTAACCAATATTTATTCATAAAGATATTTAATGCCACTAACTTCTATGATAAAATAATTCTATAAATTATTTTAATATCAATATGAAATTCTATCCACTTCCTTTATCTTCATTAAATCGTCTCTACGATAAACAACAATATATATTAATAATATATTTATTAATCACATATTACATAGCTCATATAACCCTATGTAATACAATACTTCCTTCCTCATAACACCCATATATATATTCGAACCCAACTCACACTTTAAGAATTTTATTTATTTAATCCTTATTTAATAATTTTTGAAAATTCGAGTTCTTACACTTCTTCTGGATTAAGGTTGCTCAGGAAGGGCCAACCACTTAGACCAAGGCTAAGGGTTAGGTTTGTCCCTGAGGCACTTATCAGATGAAGAGCTTTGGCATGGTCAGTACTGACATCACATTTGATCTCTCTGTTGGGGAGTTCATTTACCAACTCTTGATATTCAATGGCATTTGTTTTGGTGTATACTACAATCGTGGTGTCCTCCAGCTCTTACACTACGATTAGATGTTTAATCGTATGCACTCTACGATTTGAGGTGTGTGGTTGATATGGTTATCAGTAGCACGTTTTGGGATGTTACTACTTGAGTATGGATCTTCATTTGGTTCATCAGTCACAAAGTTTTGGGACCCTGTAACTGAAATATTCTTGTTTAGGGTTAGCTCCTGTTCTCTATGAACTAGACAGAAGTGGTTTTGATAATCGTGGTGTGGTCGACAGACATGCACCATGATTGACTTATTTTCTGAGCTTATCTCAGATCTTCTGGCAAGAATTCTACTTCTTCATTTTGCTCCCTGAGCTTCACCATCTCCATACCTTCATTTATTCTTCCACAATCTTCAACTTTTCTTTCACATCAGCATCACTTGGTTCTTACTTTTCCTTCTCAGTATATATCATAGTCTGATCAAATATAGTAGTGTGCTCTTCATGACTGATCATGTCCTGATCATCTTCCTCTTTGTCCTTTCTTCATATTCAGCCTTGACAGTTGTTCAGGCTGGGAGGCTGTTGTAGCTTTTCCATTCGCAGTAGTAATTAGTCTGAACTCTACGATTGGTAATAACTCCACAATCGTAGTGAGTGAGGACTTCTTTGTTTTGTGACTGCTTTTCTTTTTCTTTTGAAGTTCAGCACTACCTTCAGCTTCTCACTTGATCTTCCTGAGTCAATAAGTGACTATCTTTATTACTTGGAAGATCTGAAGAATTTGCTTCATCAGTCATCTTTGACACCCTCAGTGCTGCTGCTCTTTGCAGATCACTGCTCCCCCATGGATAATGCTATCTTCTCAAGGAGGGATGAATTCTTCATCTACTTCTTCATAAGTATAAGAGAGCAACTTTGTATATCTCCTTCTGGATGAGATCACTATGATTGAAAAGTCTCCATTGGATTATAGAGAGATATCTTCAGTACTGATCACTCCACAATTATTGACAGAACTACGAACGTAGTTTTCTTCATCTGACACCTGAGTAAGTGTTTTCAGTAGTTTTGTAGTCCTTCCTTAGTTTCTTCATTACATACTAAAGATATATGACGAGTCATTTGAGACTATCAATTTGTCAACGTCTATAAGCCTTTCTTCAGTTTGTCGCCCTTCCTCCTTCGTCAGATACATGAACTTTGATGCTTAATGAAGGTGTTGGGTTTGTATGTAACGCAATCATGCAATCAAATCACATAAAAAGGGCGGAAGCGTAAAAACTAGGTTTTCAAAATTTATACAAACCCATAACCATGATCATGCTTTGTGCTTGTTATCAATAACAGAAAAGAGAGACCATGGAATTATACCTTTGAAGATCTAAGCTTCCTCAGGTACAAGTTCTACTCCTTTGATTCCTTTGATTCCTCTGATAGTGGCTCCTTCCCTTGAATAATGTTAGCCACCCAAATGTTTGGCCTCTAACGGTGATCCACCAAGGAAGATGAAGAACTCAAGAAGATGGGTTATTGGCTTAACCCTTGTTTCTATCTCTATAGAATATGTGTACTCCCAACTCTTGGAAAATTTCACACGTCTGTACCTTATTTCTGATATAAGACTCTCTTATATAGATATTAGGTTAACCCTCCTAATCCAATTAGAATAGGGTTTTATTTAATTAATTTATATCCTAATCTTTATTAGGATTGAGAGAGAGTACTGATATTATATTAATTCCTAAACTCCTTTAGAATTAAAATAATAATAATAATAATAATATTAATAAGACTCCTCTTATTAATTTATATTTAATATTTCTAAAATATTAAATAATAAACATTAAGCTATTTAATTTATTCTATCATCATAGATTAAATTAATTATACTTAATGCATTATTACTATCATGCCATTTTCTTCTTAAATAATTCTTCTTCCTTTTATGGTGTGTACCCTTTAGGTTCTCCATATTAAACCGGTTGTGAATAAATCAATTAGAACAATTCTAATCTTATTTAAATAAATAAATTAAACTAATAATCTATTTAAATAAATAACATTTATTCTACAATAGGGATAAGCCTCCCTAGCGATCAACGACTTTCCAGATAATATAGATTTCAACATTAATCATAAAAGAACCTGTGAGTTAATAGTTACTGTACAATTCAATCCTTCCACCATACAATGTCCCAATTAAATATAAGACATGAATTTACTGTCAAGTCTTAATTTATTTAATCATATGTATTTCGATTAGAAAATGCACAACTCCAAATAATGCAAATTAGAAACCTCTTTCTAATTTCATTCTACCTTGGCCAAGGATTCCTGGGTTGTCATTTAACGAATCACATAGGACATATCTCCTCTTTTACTAGAGGTGGTAGATTCTTTATTGATCATTCATTATCTCCATATGTAACTCATTACACCCAAGCATACCCTATATATACCTTAAAAGGCCTTAAGGAATTAGTCAAAGTATAATTTGTCACATACAAGATACTATGATGATCTCAAGTCCAAGGATCACATGTACTACTATCACATTAGGAATTTCTATTGACAGGCGAGTAAAACTCCATTAGGTATTCCATAGCGAGTCACGTTCAGTGAACTTATTCTCCAATAAGCACCTACATACTTGCTTTAGTGTCTCCACACAAATGACCATGAGATCAGTCATCCTCATCTAATGAGCAAACAACATATGTACCAATCTATCCGGATTTACTAATCCCCTTTTTAGTAATCCCACGATTGGGAACTATTTTAGTTTTAAAGCTTTATAAGAATTTAGATCTCATTAGCATGATCAACATCATGATTCTAAAAGCATTGCTTAAAAATATGGGTTATTTACATATTATAAAAACAGCACCATGTAGATAATTAAATGCCTTTAATAAATAAATAAGATTGTTTACAAAGTATGTGCTTTATCATCATACATGATTGGCTTGTATGCACACTACTATCAATCTCCCACTTGCACTAAAGTCAATCGCCATGGTATCTCATACCCATCTTCTCTAAGTGACGATCAAACTGCTGTTGTGTTAAAGCTTTAGTAAATGGATCTGCAATGTTGTCTTGAGAGTCTACACGCTCCAAGGTGACGTCTCCTCTTTCAATGATCTCCCTGATCAAGTGAAATCGCCGCAACACGTGTTTAGATTTCTGATGAGACCTGGGTTCCTTAGCCTGTGCAACCGCTCTGGTGTTGTCACAGTATACGGGAACTGCTTCTCCAATGCTAGGATCTTTAGTCCTTCTCAAGTACTTTAGGATATTTTTCACTACCTTCCAGTGCTCTTCTCCTGGATTCGACTGGTATCTGCTTGTTACACTAAGTGCGTGAGCAACATCTGGTCTAGTACATATCATACCGTACATGATAGATCCTATTGCAGAAGCATAAGGGATCTTACTCATACGGTCTCTCTCCTCAGGTGTCTTTGGGGCCTGTTTCTTGGAGAGATTTATTCTATGGCTCATCGGCATGAGACCTCTTTTGGAATCTTCCACGCTAAACCTCTTTAGCATCGTATCAATGTACGTTCCTTGGGATAAGCCGAGCATCCTTTTAGATCTATCTCTATAGATCTTTATCCCCAAAATATAGGATGCTTCACCCAAGTCCTTCATGGAGAAGTTTTTAGATAACCAGATTTTAATGGATTGTAACATAGGAATGTCATTCCCTATCAGTAATATATCATCAACATATAATACAAGGAATGATACTGCGCTCCCACTAACCTTCTTGTATACACATGGTTCATCCTCGTTTTTGATAAAATCAAACTCTTTGATTGTCTCATCAAAACGAATGTTCCATCTACGAGAAGCTTGCTTCAACCCATAAATGGATCGTTGTAGCTTACAGACATGATTTGTTCCAACTTTTGAAATAAATCCCTCTGGCTGTGTCATATACACATCCTCCTCAAGTTTCCCATTGAGGAAGGCCGTTTTCACGTCCATCTGCCAGATCTCATAGTCGTTGTAAGCTGCAATCGCAAGCAAAATCCGAATGGACTTGAGCATGGCTACTGGTGAGAAGGTTTCATCATAGTCAACTCCTTGTCTTTGTTTGAAACCTTTTGCAACCAGTCGGGCCTTATAGGTCTCTACCTTGCCGTCCGCTCCAGTCTTTCTTTTAAAGACCCATTTACACCCAATAGGCTTAATGCCTTCAGGTGGTGAAATCAAAGACCATACTTTGTTTTTATACATGGAGTCCATTTCAGATTTCATGGCTTCAAGCCATTTCCCTGAGTCTTTATTACTCATAGCCTGTTCGTAATTCAATGGATCATCATCATTCATGATGTGTACCTCATCGTCATCCTCTATAACGAATCCATACCTCTCAGGTATCTTCGGTACTCTTCCAGATTTACGAACATGGTGTGGTACAGTAGGTTCTTCTACTTGGTTAGGTACCTGACTTTGGTCCGTGGTAACTTGTGGTTCTTGAACTTCTTCAAGATATATCTTACTCCCACTGACCCCTTCATGGATAAACTCTTTCTCCAAGAAGGTAGCATGTTTCGCAACAAACACCTTTTGATCAGTTGGATGATAGAAATAATACCCTACGATTTCTTTAGGGTATCCCACAAATCTACACTTATCGGATTTAGTCTGTAGCTTATCATTTTCAAACTTTTTGACATAAGCTGGACAACCCCAAGTCTTAACATGCTTAAGATTTGGTTTCCTCCCTTTTCACATCTCATATGGAGTCTTTGGGGCGGATTTGGTAGGTACCTTGTTAAGTAGGTATGCAGCCGTTTCTAGGGCATATCCCCAGAAGGAAATTAGAAGGTCGGTAAAACTCATCATGGATCGAACCATGTCCAACAGTGTTCGATTTCTCCTTTCAGATACTCCATTTAACTGTGGTTTACCTGGAGGAGTCCATTGTGAGATTATACCATTTTCTCTGAGACAATTGAGAAACTCACTGCTTAAGTATTCTCCACCTCGATCTGATCGAAGTATCTTAATACTCTTGCCCGTTTGTTTCTCTACTTCACTTCTGAACTCTTTGAACTTTTCAAATGATTCTGATTTGTATTTCATTAAATACACATATCCAAATCTTGAGTGATCATCAGTGAAAGTAATAAAATAAGAATACCCACCCCGTGCACTTGTTGTCATAGGTCCACAAACGTCTGTGTGAATCAATGCCAACAACTCTGTAACTCTCTTTCCTTTTCCACTAAAAGGAGATTTAGTCATTTTACCCATGAGACAAGATTCACAAGTTGGATATGATTCATAATCAGATAGCTCGAGGAGCCCATCTTTATGCAACTTGGATAATCTTGTTTCATTGATATGACCGAGTCTACAGTGCCATATATAGGTATAATTAATATCATCTCTTTTCCTTTTCTTAATTTGTTCAATTTGAAATATATTTTCTTGCAAGTCAAGTGTATAAAGTCCATTTCGCAAATTTTCAATACCATATAAAACATCGTCTTTATAAATAGAACAACCATTGTTCTTTATAATAACTTCAAAACCTTCCATATCCAATACAGAAATTGAAATAATGTTTTTAATAATATTCGAAACATAATAACAATTATTAAGATAAATGGATTTGCCCGAAGGCATTGCTAAACAATAAGTTCCTACAGCTAATGCAGCAACTTTTGCTCCATTTCTCACTCGTAGGATCACCTCATCTTTGTTCAGCTTTCTACTTCTGACAAGTCCCTGCACAGTATTACATATGTGAGAACCACAGCCGGTATCCAATACCCAAGTTGAATTATGATTTTCAGAAAAATTAATTTCAATCATAAACAAACCTTGATTGGAAGTCGAAGCTTCTCCAAGCTTCTTCTCTGCTAGAAACTTCTTGCAGTTCCTCTTCCAATGTCCCGGCTCATTGCAATGAAAGCACATTCCTTTAGCTGGTTCAGGTTTCTTTTGCTCCTTTTCTTTCCCTTTTCCCTTAGCCTTCTTAGATTTCTTCTTTTCAGAAGACACCTTGGGCCTCTTCCTTTTATTGGAAGAATCCACCATCAAGACATGGTTCTTCTTGGATGAGAAGTGACCTTCTGCAGTTTTCAGCATGTTAAGCAGCTCAGGTAAGCTGACATCTAGCTTATTCATGTGAAAATTAACCACAAACTGCGAGAAGGTCTCAGGGAGTGACTGCAAGACCAAGTCTTGACTCAACTCCCCATCCATGACGAACCCAAGCTGTCCAAGGCGTTCAATCAAATTGATTACCTTCAGAACATGAGTCTCGACGGTAGTGCCCTTGGTCATCCGAGATCGGAAGAGCTCCTTAGATATCTCATATCTAGCAGTCCTACTCTATTCACCATACAACTCCTTGAGGTGAAGCAGCATAGCAGGAGCATCCATTTTTTCGTGCTGACGCTGAAGCTCGTTATTCATGGATGCGAGCATGATGCATTGAGCCACAGATGCATCATCTTGCCACTTATTGAAAGTGGCAATCTCTTCCTCAGAGGCTGTTTCTGAAATAGATTCAAGGATAGTGGAATTTAGGACATAAGAAATCTTTTCAGCAGTGAGAACAATTCTCAGATTTCTTAGCCAGTCCTCATAATTCGGGCCGGTAAGCTTATTTGCATCAAGTATTCTTCGTAGTGAGATTAGTGATTTTGACATTTTTAAAATTCTGCATGTGAAAAGACAACATTTTAGCAAACATTTATTTTATTAACTTTGCATACCAAAATAAATTTAGGTCTTTATTTTAAATTGGTATCTCCCACTATTTTCATCAAACTATATTACCCTCACTCATATAGTTCGGCAACATCTAATTAAAGATTTGCTAGTGAGATTAAGGATCCCATTTCAAATGTATATAACCTTGTGGATAGCACAACAAGCGATATACAAATAAATAGGTAGACAACTCTTGTCAATTACATCACCATGTAACTCCTTTTATTTTGCCTCTTAAATCATAATGGTCATGTGTGTGCACATCCGAACTAAAATGATTTAAGTTAAGTCCAGCCTAGCACTTCCATAAATTCAAAAAAGAAAAATTTTCGTCCTTGTGGATAGCACAACAAGACTAGATCGTTCAATTTTCTTGATATGCATCAAATGTGATTAATTAACATCTTAAATATTCAATACTCGCCTTGTGGATAGCACAACAAACTCATATTAAATATTTAATACTCTATTAACTAATCATGCTAGAAGGCGACGTTCGATATTCCAAATATCATTTGAACGCTTCAGACTTAATATTATTTCTTTGAGGGGTTTGTTATTATTTGTCTCATCTTTTTAAGCGCGCATGCACATATATATATAAAATACGCGTCATTTTATTAAACATGCGAAGCATGTTTGTATAAAATATAATATATATAATATTTAGCATGCAATGAATACTATATTCTACCCGGATTGATTATGGACTTTTATTCTAGTTTGGTTCACTAGATCCACCAAGTGAACCAAAAGGTCAAACCTAGGAGTGCAAGAATTTAAATTTTAAATGTAACTATTACATTTAAACCCGGGCTCCATACAAACGGGTCTTCACGCGCTCCTCGCTCCTTGGTCTCCAATTTTTTCAAAATAATTCTAACTATCTCTATTACATTAAGTATTTAAAATTAAATAGAAACCTTGATCAGCAGTCAAGGGGAAGTACATAGAAAGGAGATAGAATTTACATCGAGAATAAAACAAGAAAAGACGAGGTACGCGGACCCCATTTTATAAAACCCATACATTCAAGCATTCATCCAAAATAAAATCCAATCACATTGGTCATAGTCCATAATCAACCCCATTTATTATCATACACATCAACATATGCATCAATAAATATCCATTCATCTCATGAATAACAATGCTATTCCATATATGGATCGATGTTATTTAATGGACAAAAGTTTTGCTAAATTTTATTTTTGAAACAAAATAAACTCTTTTATTTTAATCAAAAATAAATCCAAATTAAACTCCTTTAATTTTAGCATTCTGAAATCATATTTCAGATAAAATAAACTTCTTTATTTTAAAACTTTATCAATTAAATAAACAGTTTACTTAATTAATTAAAATCAATTTTCAGGGTCTGTCCAGGTACCGGCGCAGCTGCTCCAGTAATGAACTAGGCAGCTGCGCAGCTGCGCAGGTAGACGGAAGCAGCAGTTTTTGCAGACCGGCGCAGCTGCGCCAGTAATGAACTGGGCAGCTGCGCCAGTAATGAACTGGGCAGCTACGCAGCTGCGCCGTTCGCCGCAGAAACTTGCAGAAAACGATTTTTGTCCAGAAAAACGATCCAATTCTCACATCAATTCATACATGGAATTATAAAATTGATAATTAGCACAAAGTTAGGCTCTGATACCACTGTAGGGTTTGTATGTAACGCAATCATGCAATCAAATCACATAAAAAGGGCGGAAGCGTAAAAACTAGGTTTTCAAAATTTATACAAACCCATAACCATGATCATGCTTTGTGCTTGTTATCAATAACAGAAAAGAGAGAACATGGAATTATACCTTTGAAGATCTAAGCTTCCTCAGGTACAAGTTCTACTCCTTTGATTCCTTTGATTCCTCTGATAGTGGCTCCTTCCCTTGAATAATGTTAGCCACCCAAATGTTTGGTCTCTAACGGTGATCCACCAAGGAAGATGAAGAACTCAAGAAGATGGGTTATTGGCTTAACCCTTGTTTCTATCTCTATAGAATATGTGTACTCCCAACTCTTGGAAAATTTCACACGTCTGTACCTTATTTCTAATATAAGACTCTCTTATATAGATATTAGGTTAACCCTCCTAATCCAATTAGAATACGATTTTATTTAATTAATTAATTAAATACTTTTAATTAATTTATATCCTAATCTTTATTAGGATTGAGAGAAAGTACTGATATTATATTAATTCCTAAACTCCTTTAGAATTAAAATAATAATAATAATAATAATATTAATAAGACTCCTCTTATTAATTTATATTTAATATTTCTAAAATATTAAATAATAAACATTAAGCTATTTAATTTATTCTATCATCATAGATTAAATTAATTATACTTAATGCATTATTACTATCATGCCATTTTCTTCTTAAATAATTCTTCTTCCTTTTATGGTGTGACCCTTTAGGTTCTTCATATTAAACCGGTTGTGAATAAATCAATTAGAACAATTCTAATCTTATTTAAATAAACAAATTAAACTAATAATCTATTTAAATAAATAACATTTATTCTACAATAGGGATAAGCCTCCGTAGCGATCAACGACTTTCCAGATAATATAGATTTCAACATTAATCATAAAAGAACCTGTGAGTTAATAGTTACTGTACAATTCAATCCTTCCACCATACAATGTCCCAATTAAATATAAGACATGGATTTACTGTCAAGTCTTAATTTATTTAATCATATGTATTTCGATTAGAAAATGCACAACTCCAAATAATGCAAATTAGAAACCTCTTTCTAATTTCATTCTACCTTGGCCAAGGATTCCTGGGTTGTCATTTAACGAATCACACAGGGCATATCTCCTCTTTTACTAGAGGTGGTAGATTCTTTATTGATCATTCATTATCTTCATATGTAACTCATTACACCCAAGCATACCCTATATATGCCTTAAAAGGCCTTAAGGAATTAGTCAAAGTATAATTTGTCACATACAAGATACTATGATGATCTCAAGTCCAAGGATCACATGTACTACTATCACATTAGGAATTCCTATTGACAGGCGAGTAAAACTCCATTAGGTATTCCATAGCGAGTCACGTTCAGTGAACTTATTCTCCAATAAGCACCTACATACTTGCTTTAGTGTCTCCACACAAATGACCATGAGATCAGTCATCCTCATCCAATGAGCAAGCAACATATGTACCAATCTATCCGGATTTACTAATCCCCTTTTTAGTAATCCCACGATTGGGAACTATTTTAGTTTTAAAGCTTTTTAAGAATTTAGATCTCATTAGCATGATCAACATCATGATTCTAAAAGCATTGCTTAAAACTATGGGTTATTTACATATTATAAAAACAGCACCATGTAGATAATTAAATGCCTTTAATAAATAAATATTTTATTAATAAATAAATAAGATTGTTTACAAAGTATGTGCTTTATCATCATACATGATTGGCTTGTATGCACACTACTATCAGAAGGGACACAATAATTTTGATCATTTTTCTATAATCGTAGTGTGTTGGCTTGCACAAGCTGACTTTAGTCTTTATCGTAGAGAGCACTGCGATTTTCTTTAAGCTCTTAGGTAGACTGTACATGTGGAGTTCTGCTTCTATGACGCATTCTTCATGATCAATGCTTGATGGTCCTCTGATGTGAACTTCTTTGATGTTCCCTCTGAGTTGATATGCTTTGTATGAATAAGCATAGAGGATTCTTTCATCTTATCATGAATAGCCTGCTTCCATATGAAGATCAGCAACCATGTGAGCTTCATTCATGTGGGCTCAGCAAGTCTTCAAGAACAGGCTTTGGCATAGGGTGATTTCATCAATAACATTGCTGAAATGCCTTGAGCCTCCAGCTGGTTGAATCTTTGTGACTGAAGCCATCTGCTTTAGCATTCCTTAGTGTGGTCAGATAGACCAAGTACCTGCAGGTTTAGATAATTTCTATTTTGGTACCCAAGCTTGATTAGGTCCTGCTAGGTTAGTTTTCAAAATCCCTAGTCCTCATGTATTTGAATTTACATCACATTTAACATCAACAATCATATTCATGTATGTGTCTGACTTAGATATGACATTTAAAAATGCATAATGATGAGTGTGTGTAAGATTAACCATTTTAATAAGACACTCTTTTTCTTTGATGGTTTCATCCTTTGCTTAGTTATGTTCACAGATTTTGAATGTTCACAGAGTAAGAATCAACTCTATTACTTATTTGTATCTAGTTGATTCATGGAGATGATCAGCTTCTAAGAATCTTCAAGATACTCATCTAGAACTGATCATACTTTATGTATTATCAAAAACTTAGAATATAGGTTTGTACATATATACCAACCCTTCAGCAAAGATTACTCCACTAAAGCTTAATTAAATCCTGATATGCTTATGACCTATTTCAAACTTCTTTCAAGATATTATCTTCAACCTAAAACTTGGATGGAGAGAAAGTTTGTTGACAGTTAAGTTTCCAACCTTAGTGTACTTTCTCTCTTCTCCTTTTTAGAAAGAGTATGGTCTCTTGATAGAATACTGTTATAGTGCACAAGGTGATGCAATATGATGAACAATTAAGTATTAATGAGGAATCATACCTTTATACTGTTAGTCTCTTAACAGTCATTTTTCTTACTATAATGATGTTAGGCATTGATGTGCATATTTTTGCATTTAATGTTGGCAGCCTGTTGCTCCATTTGACCTTAGATCAATCAGTCATAGTCTAGGAGATATAAGCTAGGAATATCTTGGCAGCTTTATTTCTTTGATAACCTTGAACCTCAGGGTTCACGTCCAACTGCTGGTTAGCCAAATACATATTGGAGAAATTATTCTTTCTCCTTCGGATAAGCATTTCTTAGCAAGTATGGCCTTTCATCTTCAGAATGGTGGACGCTTGATTCTTTGTTGTTGATGCCTCTTGACTTCCCATCTCTGATCTGCAGACTACAAGATTGACTTTGGACATTGATTGGTCTTGTTGCTATGGCACTGAAGAACATGGACCAATCTGAGCAGCTTCATGTGTATATACACATTTACCGGTACACATTATTTCCAACGTGTGAGCTTATCTGCATTTACAAGTGACTTACTACTAAACTAAGTTTAGAATAATGTTTGTTCCTGGGATCAGACTCAAAGCAATTAGCTTTTGAATATAGCATGAGAACCTACTTTTATACCAATTGTTAGTTCCCAGTAGGCACACAATAGATCTAGAAGAGGGGGTTGAATAGATCCTTTTTGATTTCAAATACTTTTCCAGTTTATTTTGTATTGCTAATGAATTAGCATATGACAAACATAAGAATCTTTTCAAGCACAGCAGAATAAGTAAAAGATCCCCTTCATTGATATTCATAAACATTCATACATTGTTCATGGAGTTAGTTTAGTTGTAAGTAGTTAATACATACATAGCAGTTATAGCAGTTAGGTACATAATGTAAATGACATAAAGTAAATGACATAATATAAAAGACACAAGGGGTTTTAAGTGGTTCAGAGACTCAAGCTCCTAATCCACTTTTCTGCTTCTCTAGCAGGAAATCCACTAAGGAAAGGGCAGCACCCTGAATCACTAAGATTCCTTCAAGGCCAGCAGCCTTGGAACTTCAGTTCACTAAGAACTCTTCAAGCCTAGCGGGCTTGGAACTCCTCTAGTTCACTAAGAACTCTTCAAGGCCAGCAGCCTTGGAACTCCAGTTCTCTATGAACTCTTCAAGCCCAGCAGGCTTGGAACTTCATTTAGTCCCTCCAGACAAGGACCCCTCAGGCCCTGGCTACTTGTTGTTGTTGATGTTGTTTTTTGTGCCTTGCTACTAAGATGTCTTGAAGTTTTATCATCTCAGGTACTTAGCAGCTTGGTATGGTCCTCTTTGAATTCTGCGTAAAGTCTGGACCACTTCTTCTCTGGTGCAGCTCAGCTTCTTTCTGTTCTGCTCATCTTCATCTGATGTCAGCTGTGCACCATCACCATCAGGGTTTGCTAAGGCTTGACATTGCTGGTCCATTTCTTCTAGTCCTTAGCATTCTCTGAACCCTTCTTGAATGATATGCAGACATGGTTCTGCATCTTTTCCTTTTCAGCTTCTTCTCTTCATGATGATCCGTAGTGTGGCTCTTAGGATCTTCTTTCTGCTCAGCCACTTTTTTGAATGCTATCTTCATGGCCTTCTCAGCTCTCAGCTTAGCTGCCATTTTTGATGGCATCCTCATCGTTGTTGAGTGAAGCCTTAGTCCGTTGAAGCCTTTCTTCAAATCTGCTTCACTTCCACTTTCGTAGTCTCACTGCCACTGAGACTTGTTCTGTTCAGCTCTGGTGGAACTCGTAGAGTCAACAATATAGCATTCCAACAACTCAATGATTTTGTAACTTAGCCACTCTTGATCTTTGAAGCTTCATCTGTTAAATACCCTTCCAGGATCTTCCCGTTGGAAAATAGCCATTGGAAGCTTTTTGAATTGCTTCGCAGATCTTGAGTTATTTGGTGCAGACTGTTGATGTGACGTGACAGCTCCTTTATGACTTTACTGACACAGTAGTCTGCTACTTCACTTACCGCCTCAGAGATGTCACCTTTCCGTGTCAGGCTGGTAATCACCTTTATTTCTCCTTTTTGATTCCTTGATTTGAATCTACAAGAGTTGTCCTTCTGCATCAATGCTCTCAATTAGCAACGTTCGAATATCAATCTTCAGATTAAACCATTGCCAATGCTTCAATCTTCAAATGACCGAACTCTACGATTCTGATGTAGATATTCTTGGACCTTGATCGTAGTGTGTCTTGTTGAATGTTGCTCATAGACTGGTTATAGACAACACTATGATTCTGAAGAGTGTTCTTTGGGTTTGCAAAGTAGAACACCTCTTCCTTCACTTGTGCAGTGCTTCAACACTTCTGCTTGCCTTGACTGATCTCAGAAACTGATAGCTTGACTTATTGCTCTAGCCTCTTCTGAATAGCAAGACGCATCAGATTTATGGCATGCCCAGCTCTCTTTCTCCTTGTGATCTCCCGTTCACCTATCATCAATGGTCTGACCCATGCTTAATCACTTTTGCCTTGTTCTTCATAAGCTGGCCAGTATCTCTGTGTAAACTACATCAGTTCCTGCTTTGTTTTGCAAACACTACGATCCTGGTTAATCCCAAGAGCGTTGTCTTCTGTTCTCTTGAGAGCTACTGCACCTGCTGACTTTCTTTAGTCAGTCACTATATCTGAAGTCTTCTTCTGATTTGCTTATGGAAGACTTCATCTTAAATGGCTTCACAACTCAATCAGGATGTTGATTAAGTTAGTGCTTAGATCTTTTGTTTGCTTGCATGCCATTCGTTGAGGGCTCTCTGGTTTCCTTCAGGTGGAATGTATCTTTGCAGCTCAGACCAAAGGCTTCATCTTTAGATTCTTTGGGAGTGCTCATCTGTTGAGAATCGTGTTGACACTACAATTCTTCATTGGCGTTGTGAGCACCTTTATTGAAGCCTTAGTTATGCGGACTATGATTGAGCTTTTGTTCCGCAGACACTACGACTTCGAGATCAGACCTTGACAGACTACGATTTCTGCCTCATGCTTGTTGTCCTTATCTGATCTGGCTCGACTACTATCTCTGCCTTTGATATGATCAGTAGACTCCACTACTTCAAGTGTGGCCTACGATTCTTGACTTAGCTTTGGCAGGCGCTCAGTCGGCTCTTAGACAGGCTGTCTCTACGATTATGAACATGACTTCCTCAGCAAACTACGGCTCTGAGAAAGTTCTTCTCGACGCACTACGATCCTGCCTTGTCTCTCCTGGCAGACTACGAACTCCGAGATCTACTATCCTTGCAGACTACGATTCCGCCTTGATAGTTCTCGAGTCTTCCTTGTCTCTCCTGGCAGACTACGATGGCTGGTGCAGTGCTCGATGATCAGACATGCCTATCTATTACATTGTATAAGATCAACCTAACAAGTTTGATCTTTCTATTTCTAGTCCTTGTACACCATTTCTTTTGAAGGACTTTACAAAGCTGTTTGGTTTATGTAGGATCAACCTAACACATTTGATCAATTCATTCTAAGTCCTTGTACATATATTCCTATTATCTATCAAAGGACTTTATAGTTTTCATTAATGCAAGCATACTTGCATATTCATTCATTTGTATCATAATCAAATCTTATATAAATTGGAATAACATTCTCATGTATATTCCTAACAGAAACAATTAGCGTAGACTTTTCTTTAAACAGTTCAAAACCATTGAAAAATCATTTTTGGTGTTATCATGCCGCAACAGGTAACGATGTGTTTCGTTCGAAGCCCACTTCTACATACTTATAACCATGTGTTGCTGATAACAAAAATTTATTTATATTTTTAAAGGCACATTAGTGTGAATTTAGCTTGATTTCAAAATTTTAAAGTCTAGCATAGCTAGAAGATTTGAAATACCTATGCTTCCACCATCAACTTCAATTTCTCTAATGATCCATTACTTAATAATTCTATCTATTTCTATCATACTTAAAGCTTAATACACCAAAAATCTTCAATTCTCCATCCACAACTCTTCTATACCCCAGTATAGCTCATCAAACATACCACACGTTATGAATTCAGAAACTTTCCACAATAATATGAGTTTAGGAACTTGTCCTATTAATATGTAGTCCAAGAACCAATCAGGGACTGTCCATACGCTTAGGGGTTCAAAAATATACCATACGATTATGAGTCACGAACTTACCATAAGTATGAGTTTTAAGAACTCGCACTTAATCTTATATTCTCTACCTATTCGTTATACATATGAAAAAAGAATCACCTTCTCAACATACATATAGCGAATAGCGCGACACCAATATTTCAATGATTATCAATGTGATAAACTAAGTAGTCGTTAGACCAAGCATAAAAACCCCCACCCATACAAAGGTTTATACAACTCAGCTATCACATGAGTCCTCAATCAAAATCCCACATGATCCTAAATTCTCTTTACTCAATATGAATTTCATTTAATCTGTATCCCATCATCTACAACTCTTTCCTGAGTTCACATAGTACAATTTCATAGTACAATTGTCGTACAACAATTATGCTATAAAGTTTTTAATCAATCGATTGATCATCTGTCCTCCTATGACCTCATCAGATCACGTCGTGATCTCTTCTTACAATTGTGTTATATTACGATTCTTTTCTATCTTATGATCGTTTTATTTTACGATCTTCTTGTATTTCCCTTTAATTATATTACATTATGATTTTAGACTTTTTATCTTATAGACCTTGTCTATTTATTCTCACTTTTCATCTTTATTATTGGAGTCAGGTAACTCCGGATTCTTATCTGTATAACTGTTTAAGATTCTTCTTTGAATCTTATTTATCTTATTCTTATCTTTAATGATGAATTTCCTAAATTCATCTCTTATTACTTAAACTCTATTTGAGTTTTATTCCTTATCCTCATCTCTGCGGTTATAGCCTAAGGTAACTCTACCTAAGGTTTATAACCTATAGCTTTGAAACCAACCTGCGACGCCCCCAAATTCGAGTCCCTAGAACCTCAAATCTTGTACGTTACGGTGCTACAAACATCCTAATAAATACTATCTTTATTCATAATTAAATGAATACAACCTGGCTTTTAAAATAATTAATACATTATTCCCTTCTATTCCATAATCTATAACCTTTACAATTGGTTGTTACATTTATTGAAAAGATCTATCAGTTATAAGATTGATCTTTCAATTAGCATAACAAACTTTATTTCACAATACTATTACTTTATAAGTAAATTATCTAACATTTAACCACATAGTCAAATATTAGATAACACCTTAACATCGTATGTATTCACGAGTCTAAACCTAGCACACATCGAGTCTTTAACAGTATTCAGTACAGTATGCTGAGTGGTTTCCCACAAATAACCAACAAACTAGTTTTCGTCTCGTCTACACTGTTTGTTACAGCGAGTTAGATCGGTAGCTAGTTCGTATATACCTCCGCTCCCTGAAGGAATCATTTAGTCCATATACTATACATCAACCATTAAAGAGTACGACTGTACCAATACTTTATCCTATAACTTGTGAATTAATACTTAATCTTTCACTTTATAAGCCCTTCTTTATAATCTAGTAAGCTGAATACCTAAATCTAGCAAACCGAATGCCTAATCCAGCAACTTGGTACCTAATCCAGTAATCTGGATTATCCACACAACTTTACAAGTTCATAACAATTTAATTCATTTCCTTTACAACATTAATGAGTAAATATAACTCACCATCTAATTTCAACTCTCTCGTAACATATACAAATCATTTCTTATAATTAAACGATTTACCAACTTACTAACAATTAGTTAAATTGTCAGAATAATTACGTTGAATGCTCTTTATCACAACATACATCTTTTATAATCCGGTATCTTCAATGATTTCTACAATATTTGCAAAAGTTTTATTTTTGCAAGGAATGAGCACTACGGCTCATCTAATTCAACAGTCTACACCTTTTATGCTTCAGATAGCAAACAAATTTCATATATTCATGCATCAAAAATTTTACTCAATGCATCTACACATGCTTCATGCATTTCTATATGCATTATACCTTTCATGATATTCATCTCTATAATGTTCATAATTATCATACAACATAATATACCCTTTATGTTATAAATTTAACACATACTTCACATATTTTATGCTTTGCATTTAGTCACATAACATTCATGTAATCAACGAGTTCATATAAAGCAAGTATTACATTAACAACCATAACATGGTTTAATACATATTATCACATAAGAGCAAGTTACTGAAGAACTTGCCTCGAAGCGTTCCTTGTGCGATTAGTAGAATTTGTCCTTCCATTGTCCTACACGATTAAGTGCATATACAACCACAATTAGCTACATAACGACATTTATTAGTCATTTATGCTAGCTCTACTTTATCTTTCATTATTTTCCCTTTTTAAATCTTGAGACACAATGCACAATCATGTGTTTAGGTCTTTCTAGGACTCTTTATCATTCATTCGATTTATTTACGTTAAACCTCATTGCACGTCTTATTATGTCATAAGTTGATCGACTCTAGTCGATTTAATTTACTTTGACGATTTCTAACTCAACAGTTTATAATTACTTTTTATTCTGATGAATGCCTAATACTCTCATTAAGCCTTCTTAACCTCTTTATCATTCATATTAAACTATCATCTAATATTATTAACCATTTAATAATATGTTATCCCTTTAGTAATATTATTAATCATTTAATAATATTTTAATTTTTTAAAACTCATAAATTTTTTTAATTTAATTGTTTATCTCTTACTATTTAATTTATTTAGTAAACATATCAAACCCACCATATAATATTTTATCAAAAATGACCAAATTACCTCTATATGGTCATAATATAACATATTAGTGATTATTAGTCACTAAAATCATATTAACGAATTTTAGGACTTAATATAATCTAATTTTCTTAATTATTCTTAACTTAATTGTAGGCATGAAAAATACCATTTCATTTTAGTATTTTTTTTATCTTTTAGCCACACATATATACATATATTCCATTCACGAAATAAATTTTTCTGCAATTTTTCAATTTTATTTAGTATTTTTCAAAAGTCTGTTTTTAGTTCTTAACTTAAGAAATATAGTTATACCATGATCAACTCCAAGAATTCCCAACTCTTGGCAGAATCTTACACGTATTAACGTGAACTTCCAGTTTAAATTTCGTAGCCATCGGAGTTATAGAACTCCTGTTATAACCATTTTCGTCAGAAAAACCTAAAAATTGAAATGACCATAACTTGGTCAATTTATATCGGAATAATCTCATTTTTGGACATGAGCTACTTTATATCATATATTTTCATGTCCCAAAGGGTCTGATTTTATTTCATTTTCTAAGTGGCCGAAACTGCCCCCAACAGTTTTGGGCAGCTTGCTCTTTTTTATTTTTTAGATTTTTCCTACTTTGCTAAAAACAGTCCATACTAAACTCTATAAGAAATTTTTTAGTGATTCCACTTGAAAAAGTTAGAAGACTCATAGATCTAACTCTAGTACTTGACCACACTCAAAAATTCAAAGTATAATGAGAGATATGATTGTTTGAATTTCATGTTTCGTTTTCTTAAAATCTAATTTTTCTAACCTTTGTGTTTTCTAAGAAAACTTCAATGATCTCTTGATTAATCCAACATCAACCGTTATAAATCATTATAATACATAATAATACTTCTTATACTCAAGGATCTAACATGATCCATGATTAATTTCATCAAACTCTTAACATAAACAAGCAAAACACAATCTAAACCAAGAAATTACAAAGCTAGCTTAGAGAACTTTTAAACCTTCTATGCTTGGATGATGGATGATCTTCCTTGGTGGTTTGGCATGCTAGATCTTCTCCTTCTTAGCCCTTCTCCACCGTGGTCTTCCCCCTTCCTTAGCCTCTCAAGTTCTCTTGTTTTCTCTAGGGATTTTAGGTGAGATTTATGGAGAAAACCTATGTTTCTTCTTTCTTTTCTTTCTTTTTCCTCTCTTCTTTCCCCCCCTCATCCATGGCTGCCCTCTCTCTCCTTTCCTCTTCTATGCTCGGGTGGGGTGAGAGAATGAATGATTTCTTTCTTTTCTTTCTCTTTCTTTCTTTCTTTCTCTTTTTTTTTCCTTCTTTTTTTTTGTTAAGTTAGTATAGAAAATTAAGACCAAGGGCAAAGTAGTCTTTAACCATCATTAGAAAAGGGCAAAATGGTCTTTAAGTCATCTCAAGGAAATTTCCTAAAAATTTCCTCATAGGACAAATTGATCATAATCAATTTTCTTTAAGGACAAAATTGTCATCTAACTATAATTAGAAAATTTTCTAGAAATTTCCTTCAAGGATGCCATGTTCATTAACAAATTTTTCTTGGGGCAAAATTGTCATTCCCCTATTACTAGGAAACTTCCTAGCACTTTTCTTCCTAGGACACAAAAGTCATTAATAATTTTCTTTAAGGGCAAAATAGTCTTTTGTCACTTCAAGGAAATTTTTTCCTAGGAAATTTCTTAACAATCATCACCCATCATTACTAGTGGGGCCCACCCTTATATACTAACACTTTCCTACATTTAACTCAAATATGAGTAGTTCCTAACCACATTTATTCTGCTAAAACATATCTCATTATTTTGGCTTACTAAATAAATTCTCATTGGGCTACCTAAATAATTCCTTGGGCCATGTAATTTAACATAGACCAATACTTTTAATTTATCTTACCCTAATCATTTAATTAGGATTTCTATTCACTCAATTGTGATTTAAATCCTTACCCATGTACTTTACATTTCTTAACCCAATTAAACTTGCTCTAATAAGGTTATAAAATTAATTAGCTGAGATGTATTAAATAAATCTCTTAGGGTTAGTATATATTTTAAATACTATTATTCTCTCATACCATAACACTTAAGTTATTCAATTTCTCATTCCTAATATATAATTAGGTTACATTAGTTTCTTTTATTTGTTTATATAATAAACTATTATAACTATAACATAATAATCATAACAAATAATTTATAACTTTAAGACATGTCCCACAAATTTCATACCATATTTATCCTTATCATTCCTCTTGCTAAAATATATATAA
Source organism: Panax stipuleanatus (assembly GCA_020205555.1). Taxonomy (NCBI): domain Eukaryota; kingdom Viridiplantae; phylum Streptophyta; class Magnoliopsida; order Apiales; family Araliaceae; genus Panax; species Panax stipuleanatus. The sequence goes on along the minus strand of CM035115.1, from coordinate 130,460,306 downwards.
CACATCACTAAGTATATATATATATATATATATATATATATACATATACTCGTCTTCTTTTAAACTCATAGCAGCCCTTCATGTAAAATTTTATTTCTTTAATAAAATTTCCACATGTATCATTATAATATGTCTTACACTATTCAGTTCGCATCAAATTTATAGGTATCGTAAGAACTTATCCTTAATATTCCTTCAAGTACATATAACTCCATTTTTAGGGTTTTGAAATTTTGTAACCCATATTTTCTTTATGCTCTTTTAAATAGTAAATCATATAGGTTTTTCTTAAAATTTTTAATTAATCCTCAAATTTCCATTTAGGTTTTATTCTTTAACCTTTATTTCAATCATTTAAAATCTTATATATTTTTGGGTTGTCACAAACAGAGTATAGAAACTTGCTTACAAGATCCATTGCATAAAGTAAATGCAAAGGTTAGAATACTTGCCTTGATCGTTGACTACTGCTATGCAATCTAATTTAATCTCATTTTTATAAAGACCTATCATTGTTAGGATTGATGTTGCAATCAATATATCACATTATACCTCATAATACTACTACTTTATAATTGAATTATCTAACATTTAACCACATAATCAAAAATTAGATAACACCTTAACACTATACGTATTCATAAGTCTAAACCTAGCGCACATCGAGTCTTTAACAATGTTCAATACAGTATGCTGAGTGGTTTCCCACAAACAACCAACAAACTAGTTTTTCGTCTCGTCTACACTGTTTTTCATAGTGAGTTAGATCAGTAGTTAGTTCATATATACCTCCGCTCCCTAAAGAAATCGCTTAGCCCAGATACTATACATCAATCATTAAAGAGTACGACTGTACAACTACTTTAGATTTAACACTTACTTTTTTATTTTATAAGTTCTTATTTATGTTTTGGTAAATCGAATACCTAATCCGGTAAACCGAATACCTAATCCATCAAATTGGATTGCCAATCCAGTAACTTGGTAACCAATCTAGCAACCTGGATTGACCAATCCAGCAACTTGGTAACCAATCGAACAACTTGGATTAACCAATCCAGCAAGCTGGATTACCCTTTTCAACATATTGCATGTCCAATCATACTATATACATAATATAGTTCATGGAATGTCTAATTCAACAAACTACATTTAAAGTAACTTTATTTCTTTATATAATTCATTTTAAACATTTATTAAATAAATAAATAATTTATTTTAATTATTTACCCTTTATTAATTAATTCATTTAACCATCTTACAATGCCATAAACATAATATCTCATCAACAAAGAACAAAATATCTTTCAAAAATATGTATATATCTTATATATGATTTTCAAGCCATAAAATCCTATTTTTCATATATTTAACAGTACATAATTAATTTAATTCATTTATTCATAACTCAATCATTTATATGAAAAATACCAAAAAAACTCTAAAAATGTTTCTTTACTGTAATTTGAGAGATTATAAATCCCTTATGAAAATATATTTTTCCTAATTTTTTTTGATTTCTTTTAGTATTTTTCAAAAGTCTATTTTTTTGTAAGTTAATAAAGTTAGCTATATCATGATCAACTCCAATGATACTCTACTCTTAGCATAAATTTACACGTATTAACATGAACTTCCAATTTAAATTTCGTGATCATCGGAGTTATAGAACTCCAGTTATAGCGATTTTCGTCGAAAAAATCCAAATATTGAAATGACCATAACTCGATTGATTTAATTTGGAATAAGCTCATCTTTGGACAGAAGATACTTTATATCATATATTATCATATCCCAAAAGATTTGAATTTATTTCATTCACTAAGTTGCCAAAACTGCCCCTGGAAAGTTTTGGTCAGATTATTTTTAAATTTTTCCAAATTTTGCCTACTTTGATAAAAATAGTCCATATGAAAATATACAACTCCTTTTTCAGTGATTCCACTGGGAGATGTTAAAATACTCATAGATATAACTCTAGGACTTGACCACACTCAAAAATTCAAAATAGAATGAGAGATATGATTGTTTGAATTTCATGTTTTATTTTCTTAAAATCTGATTTTTCTAACCTTTGTGTTTCTAAGAAAACTTCAATGATCACTTGATTAATCCAACATTAACCATTATAAATCATCATAATACATCCTAATACTTCTTATACTCAAAGATCTAACATGATCCATGATTAATTTCATCAAACTCTTACCAAAAATAAGCAAAACACAATCTAAACCAAGAAATTACAAAGCTAGATTAGAGAACTTTTAAATCTTCTATGCTTGGATGATGGATGATCTTCCTTGGTAGTTTGGATTGCTAGATCTTCTTCTTCTTAGCTCTTCTCCACCGTGGTCTTCCCCCTTCCTAATTAGCCTCTCAAGTTCTCTTGTTTTCTCTAGGGATTTTAGGTGAGATTTATGGAGAAAACCTATAGTTTCTTCTTTCTTTTTTTTCTCTTCTTTCTTTTTCCTCTCTCTTCTTCCCCCCCCCCCTCCTCCATGGCTGCCCTCTCTCTCTCCTTTCCTCTTCTATGCTCGTGTGGGGTGAGAGAATGCGAGAATGATTTCTCTCTTTTCTTTCTCTTTCTTTCTTTCTTTCTCTTTCTTTTTTTTTCTTTCTTTTTCTTTGTTAAGTTAGTATAGAAAATTAAGACCAATGGTAAAGTAGTCTTTAACTATCATTAGGAAAGGACAAAATTATCTTTAAGTCATCTCAAGGAAATTTCTAGAAATTTTCTCATAGGACATATTAGTCATAATTAATTTTTTTTAAAGACAAAATTGTCATCTAACTATAATTAGGAAATTTCTTAGAAATTTCCTTCAAGGATGCCATGGTCATTAACAAATTTCTCTTTGGGCAAAATAGTCATTCCCTTATTACTAGGAAACTTCCTAGCACTTTCCTTCCTAGGACACAAAAGTCATTAATAATTTTCTTTAAGGAAAAAATTATCTCTTACCACTTCAAGAAAATTTCCTAGGAAATTTCTTAATAGTCATCACCCGTCATTACTAGTGGGGCCCACCCTTATATACCAACACTTTCTTACATTTAACTCAAGTATGGGTAGTTCCTAACCACAATTATTCTGCTAGTACATATCCCATTATTTTGGGTAACTAAATAAATCCTCATTGGGCTACCTAAATAATTTCTTGGGCCATGTAATTTAACATAGTCCAATACTTTTAATTTATCTTGCCCTAATCATTTAATTAGGATTTCTATTCACTCAATTGTGATTTAAATCCTTACTCATGTACTTTTAATTTTTTAACCCAATTAAACTTGCTTTAATAAGGTTATAAAATTAATTAGTTAAGATGTATAAAATAAATCTCTTAGGGTTAGTATATATTTTAAATACTATTATTCTCTCATACAATAACACTTAAGTTATTCAATTTCTCATTCCTAATATATAATTAGGTTACGTTAGTTTTATTTATTTGTTTATATAACAAACAAATATAACCATCACATAATAATCATACCAAATTGTTTATAACTTTGAGACATGTCCCACAAATCTATTAAATATACTAAATTACAGTACATAACACCATTGTATGACACTTGTCATTCCCAAATTGCAACACATGTCCTACCTGATTAATGTGCTCATCCATTACTAATTTAATTATTATTTATTAAAATCACTACTTTTTTAATACCATATTAATATTTTGAATTTATAATTCTCTAAATCACTACAAATCTAAACTATTTTGGTAATGTCAACTGTTCTATATTATCCTTTCTAATACATTTTATATTTTATTAAGGTAAGTAACTAATAGAATCTATTCGAATTTGCTAAGTAGTAAACATATTATGTGATTATAATCCAACTCAACGCTTGATATACTTTGGAGGAGAAAATAAAACTAGCAAACCAAACAGGATTTTAAACACGATTTGTTTTTGAATTTTTTAATTTTTAAAAAAACAACATTTTTATATTACAATAAAAAAAATAAGGAACCCACATTGCGTGTGTAGGTGACTTTTAGTATAAATAACTAGATACAAACTCCTAAATCACTACTTTTTTAATCTAAACGGTTTTTATATTATTGTTACTTAATTATTATCTCCTAAAATCACTACTTTTTAATCTCACATTAATATTTTGATTTTATAATCCCCTAAATCACTACAAATCTAAATTGTTTCGGTAATGTCAACTATTTTATATTATCCTTTCTAATTTTATATTTAAGATTTTGGAAAGTATATATAAGAGTTTTGCCAAATTACCAATACATTTTATATTTTATTAAGGTAAGTAACTAATGGAATCTATTCGAATTTGCTAAGTAGTAAACATAGTATGTGATTATAATCCAACTCAATGTGTGATATACTTTGGAGAAGAAAATAAAACTAGCAGACCAAACAGGATTTTAAACACGATTTATTTTTGAATTTTTTATTTTTTAAAAAAACAATATTTTAAAATTACAATAAAAAAAAATAAGGAACCCACATCGCGTGTGTAGGTGACTTTTAGTATAAATAACTAGATACAAACTCCTAAATCACTACTTTTTCAATCTAAACGATTTTTATATTATCGTTACTTAATTATTATCTCCTGAAATTATTACTTTTTAATCCCACATTAATATTTTGATTTTATAATCCCCTAAATCACTACAAATCAAAACTGTTTTGGTATTGTCAACTATTTTATATTATCCTTTCTAATTTTATATTTAAGATTTTGGAAAGTATATATAAGAGTTTTGCCAAATTACAAATACATTTTATATTTTATTAAGGTAAGTAACTAATAGAATCTATTCGAATTTGCTAAGTAGTAAACATATTATGTGATTATAATCCAACTCAACACTTGATATACTTTGGAGGAGAAAATAAAACTAGTAGACCAAACAGGATTTTAAACACGATTTGTTTTTGAATTTTTTATTTTTTTAAAAAAAATAGCATTTTTATATTACAATAAAAAAAATAAGGAACCCACATCGCGTGTGTAGGTGACTTTTAGTGTAAATAACTAGATACAAACTCCTAAATCACTACTTTTTCAATCTAAACGGTTTTTATATTATCGTTACTTAATTATTATCTCCTAAAATCACTACTTTTTAATCCCACATTAATATTTTGATTTTATAATCCCCTAAATCACTACAAATCTAAACTGTTTTGGTAATGTCAACTATTTTATATTATCCTTTCTAATTTTATATTTAAGATTTTGGATAGTATATATAAGAGTTTTGCCAAATTACCAATACATTTTATATTTTATTAAGGTATGTAACTAATAGAATCTATTCGAATTTGCTAAGTAGTAAACATATTATGTGATTATAATCCAACTCAACGCGTGATTTAATTTGGAGGAGAAAATAAAACTAGCAAACCAATCAGAATTTTAAACATGATTTGTTTTTGAATTTTTTATTTTTTTAAAAAACAACATTTTTATATTACAATAAAAAAAAATAACTACAAATCTAAACTGGTTTGGTAATGTCAACTGTTCTAATATTATCCTTTCTAATTTAATTATTATCTCTTAAAATCACTAATTTATAATATTATCATTACTGAGCTATTATCCATGTCGTATGTGTTTTACTCTATTTCTTTTCGTTTTTATTTAATATAGGAGCTAAATTCCTTTATGTTCTGTTAGTTTTCAATTCGACAAACACGTGACTTTTTAGCTAAGTGTGAGACTTTTTTGTTCTCGGGTAAAACTATTTCCTATAGAAGAGTTGTGGAAAGATTATTATTTATTTGGTTGATAGTTTATGCAATGTTGAAATCAACTATAAGTATGTCTAAATTCTTATATCTTACTATTGCTCGGATTCATGTTGCAAATATTTATAAGATTATAGTGACTGTTAAAAAGATCCTTTAATTGTTAATTTTTGTTTGTGTGGATATATTGCACATTCAATAAACATAACTGGATTGAAGCCTAAACTGGAACCAACTTAATAGTGATAATCCTGGTACCTATGGTTCAATTGTAATGTGGTAATGAATTTGGTGTATATAGTTCTTGTCAGTGTTAAATTTTTGTTGTCATGCTTCTTGCATTATTTCAGGTGCATCATGGATTTTATTCTGCTTATCACAACATAACTTTGCGCCCTACAATTCTAAATACTGTTGAAAGTGTAAAAGAGTTATATGGAGACCTTCAAATTTTGGTGACAGTGCATTCAATGGGAGGGGCTATGGCTTCATTTTGTGGACTATATCTCACGGTGTTTATATTTATGGCTTCTTCATCTATTGCATTCTATTATCTGGATTGTGGCTTTGCATGATTTGTTAAGTACTAGCATGCAATAAATCATTTTCATTATCATTAATAGTTTTTTTTGGCATTATGGTAATACTGTGGATAAAAAATTAATGAGGCAATGTATTCGTTCTTTAGCTATAATATTGTGTTATGTATGACACGGTTTTATACTGCTATATTTTTGGACATGGTGTTTGTTTGACACGAAGATCCAACATAATTATTAATGCTCGTGCTTTTCAGTTTCTGCATATTTTGTCAATGTAATTTTCCTTCAGGTCTGAGGACCGAAACTGGGACATTCTTCTGCTGTTTTTCCTTTCGTTTGAATGTTAGAATTCTGGTGCAAGTAAGCGTATATGAGACATGGACTCTTTAAAATGCATTAAGTACCTGTGTCAGATATTTGAAGCTTGGTGAGGTTTTTATAATGTGTAACAGACTTAAAATATGCCACTAGCAATCATATCAATATAACAACTCGATGACATTGTGCATTACACTTTATAAATATTTGTTAGTGCTTTAGAATGAAAGAGGTACCTATTTTTAACCCTATTGGTTACATCATAAACATTTTTATCAAGAAAGTAATATATATATATATATACACACACACACACAACTGTTATATAATATCATGGGGTTTAGTGATCAAATTAATTCTATACTTGGATATGTATTTACGCACAAAATTTTTACCCAACTCAATATAACATATGCTGCCAAAATTTTATCATCGCACAACAATCTACCATCTTCTTATTATAGTTTAATTTATTAATTGCACCTATAAATTTATTATTAACAAAATGAATAACCCCGCTGCAACGCGCGGGTTTGTATCTAGTCTCATACTGTATTTATCCTTATCATTCCTCTTGCTAAAATATATATAGCACATCACTAAGTGTATATATATATATACATATACTCATCTTCTTTTAAACTCATAGCAGCCCTTCATGTAAAATTAATTTTATTTCCTTAATAAAATTTCCATATGTATCATTATAAAATGTCTTACACTATTCATTTCACATCAAATATATAGGTATCGTAATAACTTATCCTTAACATTCCTTCAAGTACATATAACTACATTTCTAGGGTTTTGAAATTTTGTAACTCATATTTTCTCTATTCTCTTTTAAATAGTAAACTATATAGATTTTTCTTAAAATTTTTAATTAATCCTCAAATTCCCATCTAGGTTTTATTCTTTAACCTTTATTTTAATCATTTAAAATCTTATATATTTTTGGGTTGTCACAAACAAAGTATAGAAACTTGCTTACAAGATCCATTGCATAAAGTAAATGCAAGGGTTAGAATACTTGCCTTGATCGTTGACTACTGCTACGCAATTTAATTTAATCTCTTTGTTATAAAGACATATCATTGTTAGGATTGATCTTGCATTTAATATATCACATTATACCTCATAATACTACTACTTTATAATTAAATTATCTAACATTTAACCATATAATCAAATATTAGATAACACCTTAACCCATACGTATTCACAATTCTAAACCTAGTGCACATCGAGTCTTTAACAGTGTTCAATACAGTATGCTGAGTGGTTTCTAACAAACAACCAACAAACTAGTTTCCCGTCGTCTACACTATTTTTCATAGTGAGTTTGATCAGTAGCTAGTTCGTATATACCTCTGCTCCATGAAGAAATCGTTTAGCACAGATACTATACATCAACCATTAAAGAGTACGACTGTACCACTACTTTAGATTTAACACTTACTCTTTTATTTTTATAAGTTCTTATTTATGTTTCGGTAAACCGAATACCTAATCTGGTAAACCGAATACCTAATCCATCAAATTGGATTGCTAATCCAATAACCTGGATTGACCAATCCAGCAACCTAGTAACCAATTCAGCAACCTGGATTGACCAATCCAGCAAGCTGGACTACCCTTTTCAGCATATTGCATGTCCAATCATACTATATACATAATATAGTCCATGGAATGTTTAATTCAACAAACTACACTTAAAGTAACTTTATTTCTTTATGTAATTCATTTTAAACATATATTAAATTAATAAATAATTTATTTTAATTATTTACCCTTTATTAATTAATTCATTTAACCATCTTACAATGCCATAAACATAATATCTCATCAACAGAGAACAAAATATCTTTCAAAAATATTTATATATCTTGTATAGGATTTTCAAGCCATAAAATTCTATTTTCCATATTTTTAACATTACATAATTAATTTAATTCATTTATTCATAACTCAATCATTTATATGGAAAATACCAAAGAAACTCCAAAAATGTTTCTTTTCTGGAATTTAAAAGATTATAAATCCCTTATGAAAATATATTTTTCCTAGAATTTTTTGATTTCCTTTAGCATTTTTCAAAAGTCCGTTTTTTGTTCATAACTTAAGAAAATTAGCTATATCTCCAACGATTCTCAACTCTTAGCATAATCTTACACGTATTAACATGAACTTCCAGTTTAAATTTTGTGATTATCAGAGTTATAGAACTCCAGTTATAGCGATTTTTGTGACGACCCCAATTTCGGGTCTCTCAATTACCTCGGATCCGGTCCGCCACGATACATCTATCGTGAAACTATTACCTCTTTTATTCAAAACTCAATGAATAAATTTCACTTATTACAATATAGAAATATAATTTCTATTCATATCCAAGATCTTGTATGATGACCCTAAACCTTTATAAGTTTTCAAATCTCAGTCATATACCATCCCTGTCTATACATCATAACTGATGTTACAAAAAAGTGGAATAACTTAAACTTTTCTATATCTTTTCAATAACATCTTACATTGAATTCAAAATTTTGAATCAATTACATAACCTTGAATCAATTATAAAATGTGATTCACTATGTTCGAATTACCGTATAAACGTATACATCTCATTTCGAAATCCCTATGTGTTTTCATAACACAACTTACCATTTCAACATGCATAAAACATTGTAATCTACTATCGTATACATTTTCCAGAACCTAAGCATGGTTCAAAAACATATATTTAAATAAACTGAAATCTTCGAACTCTATCACATAGCACGTAACTTTTATCATGAGTCCTTAACCTGCAAAAGTGGTTATTTGCAAGAGTGAGCTCGACAGCTCAGCAATTCTAACAGTTTTCATGCATCACATAGCATATAATTTCATACACAGTTCATGCATTCATAATCAATTAATATCTACTACGCATGTTACTTCTCACATAACAAGCATATTATCAAAGATCAACTTTCAATCTCATATATATCTCATATACAGTTCATATATAAGTTAACATTCTCATGGCATAATACAATTCAATTAGCAGTTATTGAACTCATATATCAAATAGGAACTGAAAGACTTGCCTGGTGCGTAGTTTAACAACTACGACTTAACTGCATAAAGATATATGCGCTCGTGTATTCCTACACAATCATACAATTATGGATTCATACATATCAATTATACGCATCCATACATTCTCAATATAATAACAATTGATTACATTGTTGTCTAACTTGGTTCTTAGAATAACTATGTACGTATAGGTATACCTTAACCATACATACTTACTATCATCTTTCATATACATGTATCACACACTTAATTAAAGGTGTTCGACATATATTTAAAACTCATAGATATATGGTCTATATTACTCTTACATTTCTCAAACCTTATCGAAATTATAATTCCTGGGTTTTATATAACCATTACATTTAATCTTTACCTTTCAAAATCCTTGTCACACTTAAACTAGTCATGAAAGGCTACTATGTTCATCATGTATACATGTGAGGAGTCAAAATAATGTTAAGACACATGCTCACAAATACTTTTATCATATACGCATAACTAGCATTGTTAATGGCTTTAAACAAGATTAACTCATACCTCGTTCATGCTTACTAACTTTCATAGTGTCTAGTAAGGTGTGTGTATATACATGACATTTAAAAGAACTAGCATGTATGCTCAAACATATTAGAACACTAATACACTATAATCATGCAACTTAGTTTTCCAAAACGCCTAAGTTTATCTTTTTGAAAACATCTTAACTTTTAACCATGAATGTTAGTGTGTGCTCAATACTTTAGACATATGTTTCATGCCTATCTAGACCATGCAACCAGGCTTACAAAGTCAGAACATAAGCATCAATAGTAGGTGTCAAGACTCATTTTAAAATCTTATAACTTTCTTTAGAAATCGCACACTAACGAAGTCAAGAATGTTCATGCTATGTCAAGGTACTTATTCATACATGTTAAACCTGATTTCGTGCATGTCTAAGTCATTTACACAAGCTACAAATATCAGAATACATTTATGGTATATTTATGACAAGTTTACTTTAACAAGTTCTAAGTTCATTTACAAACTATGAAGCTTTTCATCAATAGTGTATGCTAACATGGCTACACATGCTCATACTATATGAATGTACTTATATATGTATGTTACTCATGCTCTTATGCATGCCTAATGTGGTACTACATGATAACATTTAATAAGCTGTTAGCAGAAAAATAAAACAGGTTCCAAGACCCTGCGCAGCTGCGCTGCATCCAGGTATAAACCCGGCGCAGCTGCGCCGTTGTCCGACCAAACTAGTGACTGTTTCCTGATCAGCAGCTTAACGAACCCAACTCAGAAATTCTTCAAAAATTCGAATCTAAACATGCTACATAATGGTTCTAACATGTTTATAACCTATCATAGCAACTAATAACATTCTCTTATTAACTTAACATCCAGTTCATGTTTAATCCAAGAATTAAGAATGGAAAATTGAAGAACATGGATGACAGTAATATGAATTATACCTTAACAATTGTTTTGCTACTAACGTGATTTCCCTCAATGCTGCTATAGAGATTATCAGTCTCTTTTACAAACTCAGTGCATTCACTCTCTAACAATTCTAGTTAATAGCATTCTCAGTAAATTCTTAGAAAAAGAAGAAGAAGACTATATATATAGGCAATTCATTTACCCAGGCAAGGCTCTTCTCCATTAAATCAAACCAATGGATTGTACAATAATATGGAGGTTAACAAGACGTTGGTGAGGAGTTGGTGAAATCCATCATCAATCCCACTCCCCTCATAATCATTATGGCTAAAATTGTTGAAATTGAGAAGAGGAGTAGTGTAGTAGCTTATTATTGCTCACGTGAGAAGAAATGGGCTCTTATTATGGGACAACTCCCTAATACTCAGCAACTTGGCAAAATAAATACAACACTTAGGTTATATTATATGTATACCTTATATACACTTAGGGTATATAATATATATACACATTAAATTTCATTTAACTTAGGTTATAAATGAATTACAAGTGAAATTTCTAATTACAATGTATCAAGTAGGGTTACTCATAAATATATCAAGATATAATCCATGTACATTTTCGTTAACACTGAGTATAATACAATTGGGTAGCATCTTTCCTTATTATAATATAAACGGTTATTATTTCAATTAATAATAGCTTAAAGGAAAACATTACCAATTAACAATTATTTATTGATATGAGTATATGTTAATAGGGTATTCATTAATGTTTACCCACACACTTCATGCTACATAAGCAATAATATGTAACTCACATAATGCAATTATTTTTACTATATAGTTTTTATAATATATAGCCACATTAATTCGTCACCTTGCTTATATACTATATAGGTAAATACCATATATTAAAGGTTTAATTATTGCATTGCTTGTACAAAACAATTAACCAAGTAAATATAATCTCATTATATTTATTACTCATTTGCACATTAATATATTATTCTCAACAACAATAGTTTCATACGTTTATCGATTAATTACTCAAAATATAAATTAATCAATCACGTTTAAACCTCTACACTATATTCAAGTAATTGAACATTTAATTGCTAATTATCTTATCAATTCTTTTCAGATAAAGCTTAGGGTTAGTCTACTAATTTAAATAAATCATTAGTGACTCCCTTTAAATTAATCCTAGCAAATATACGCACAGATACTAACTCACATAACTTGTATATTTGCACATAGCAATATCAATAAATCCTGTTTAATCATTCCTTCATAACATAATATAATAAGTTTATTATATAATATTATCTCCAATAGAGGCATTAATCATTAAAAATAACTTACTCATTTCTTCAAGATATTATTTAAATATAATATCTTAGTATTGATAATATAGTTAAATGTACAACACATGTACACTTTCTATATAAAAAATAGACAATAAGTTATTTCCCATCAATATATTACATATAGCAAATATATTTCAATATATCTACCCTCATTCATATTACCTCAGTCAAAGACATACAAGGTATTATTATTATTATTATTTCAAATAACACTTCCCCCTGTTTATTAATACAAGAAATTATTTTAATAATCTTTATTAGAAATATATATAATAATTATTTCTCTTTCCACTTATCCACATAAATCAAGATATATATATATATATATATATATATATATATATATATATATATATATATAGCACATATATACATTCCTTTAATCTACACTTCTCGTCGTGTATTCAATTAATTAATAATTCTCTAACCAATACATATTTAATGATATATTGATTTTCTTTCTTTCTAACAACGTACATATACTCCAGAAAATGGTGATTATTAAAGATATTTAATATCACCAACTTACTATGATATAAATTCTATAAACCTTTTAATATCGATAGATAAATATTATCCATCTCTCTTACTAATTCATCTCTACCATGCATAACAAATATATAATAATGATATATATATTTATTAAACACCAAAAATCACATATTACATAGCTCATATTACCCTATATAATTCAATACTACAAATCTCATATCACAGATATATTCATATTCGAATCCATCTAATGCCTTAAGAATTTTATTTATTAAATTCTTATTAATAATGATTCTTGGAAATTCGGGTCCTTACAGTTTTCGTCGAAAAAATTCAAATATTAAAATGACCATAACTCGGTCGATTTAAGTCGGAATAAGCTCATTTTTGGACAGAAGATACTTTATATCATATATTTTCATGTCCCAAAAGGTTTGAATTTATTTCATTCACTAAGTTTTCAAAACTACCCCTAAAAAGTTTTGGGCAGATTATTTTTCAGTTTTTCCAGATTTTGCCTACTTTGATAAAAACAATCCATGCAAAAATATACAACTCCTTTTTTCAGTGATTCCACTTGGGGATGTTAAAATACTCATAGATATATCTCTAGCACTTGACCACACTCAAAAATTAGAAATAGAATGAGATAAGATTGTTTGAATTTCATGTTTCATTTTTTTAAAAATCTGATTTGTTTACCTTTATGATTTCTAAGAAAACATCCATGATCTCTTGATTAATCAAACATTAAATATCATAAACCATCATAATACATAATAATACTCCTTAAGATCAAGGATCTACCATGATCCATCATCTATTTCATTATACATTTACCAAACCCAAGCAAAACATAATCAATGGTAAAAAAAAATAAAGACTAGGGTTTTCTTGTTTTCAAAATATAGTTTTTATTTTCTTGCTTTAGATCTAACTTTTGACACTCAAAAGTGATAGATCTAAACATAAAACACTTATTAACACATAGATCTAAGGTTTTAAATTTCAAGATCATAAACTTTAGATCATCAAACATCAAACCAAACAAAAGTAAATAATACTATTTTAAAGTTAAAATTTTTATACCTTTGCTTTGTTTTCCTTCATTCTCCTTCCTAAGTTTTGCTTAAGGAACTTAGATCACACAAAACACTCTCCCTCTCTCTTCCTTCTCTTGACTGAAATCTCTCTCTCTCTCATTTCTCTCTCTAGCTTTTGTTTTTATTTTGCTAGCTAACTTGGAGAACGAAATAAAAATGAGTAAACTCTTTATTTGCAAATGAGATGGGTTTATTTATAAGCTACCAAAATATGTAGATATAACTTATATATCTATACTAAATCTCCCAATATCTTCCATCTTCTCTCTCCATATGATTATGTGGTTGCTTGCACTCTTGTATAAAGAAGTTGGTGAACCACTTTGTAAACTAAATAAGTTATCATCATTACATTCATGCACTCCTTTCCCTCTCTCTCTCTCTCTCTCGGGCCAAAAATTGGGCCCTTTATCCCCCAATTTAGTTTAATTTTTATGCCTTATTTTGCTTTAGTAAATGTCTTAAAAGTCCTTCACTTGTTGGGCAAAAAGTTGGGCCACTTAATTAAATACTTGGCTTGTTGGACCACTTTATTAAATAATTGGGCTCTGTAATTAATTTCTTGGACCATAGAAATTGATATAGTCCAATACTTTTAATTTTATTCTTACCCTAGACATTTAATTAGGGTTTCCATCCACTCATTTGTAATTTAAATAATCACTCATGTACATTTAATTTTATAACCCAATTAGATTTGCTTTAATTAAGTTATAAAATTAACTAATTGAAATATATAAAATAAATCTCTTAGGGTTTAAATACTATCATTCTTCACTATTATAACACTTAGGTTATTTCATGTACATTCCTAAAATTTATATTAGGTTACCAATCTTTATTATTAACTCTTTTTGTATGCTAAATAAATATTTACATATTTAAATAATATATATATATATATATATATATATATATATATATATGTATTTAATCACATATGTAATCCACATTAGTCATAACATATCTATCATTATTGATAAATCCTTGTTATATTTAAATACTCACATACTCCTATAAACACTTAACATTAATCACATAATGCACATATATATCATCTTAAATACAATAACAAATGTATTAATATTCAAATCCCCATTTGAAATTCAAATTAGGGTTTTGAACAACTATTCATCTTGGCTTTTCTTCTTAGTCAACTTCTAATTAAATTGACTAACCTGCTTAATTCATATCGCATATGTTCAAAATATTACTGATAAAAATAATGATAATAATTAATAAAATAATAATAAAAAAAAAAATTCATTCGTAGAAATATACATACATAATCGTCAAAAAAAATTCTGGTCCTTACAAATTTGGAGTTTCTTTTCAGGCATGTATTTTTATAGGGCAAGTAGCTCCTGTGACATCCTGGATTTTTAAGACATTATAAATGAATAAAATTCTCATTTTAAGATGTTTAAGTACGAGTATGGGTATATGTGTCATATATTGTGAAATATGTGAATTGATGTGAAGAGAATTGTATATATTATTTTTAATATTTATTGAAGTAAATAAATATTTTAATTGAATTATTTATTTAGTTAAATAAATAATTATGTGATTATGGTGAAGTGATTTAATTAAGTGTAACATATTAATTAAATGGATATTTAATATTTAATTTAATTGATGTAATAATTTTATGTTATAGTTCTAATTTAATTGGGATAATTAAATTAGATGAAGTTATGTGGTAATTGTTAAATGAAATTATAATTAGCAAGTAATTATAATTATAGGATAATTTTATGTGATTAATTGATGTTAGACTTTTAATTAATTAAATTAGAATGTTAAGATTTGATTAATTATAGGATAACGTTAAAAGATGTGTTAAATGCTTTATTAAAAGAATAAAAAGGGCTTTTAAATTAGTTTTATCCAAACAAGGCCCTTAAAACTGTTTTTAAAAAAGTTTTACCAAACAAGGTCCTTACTTTTGTTTGAATCATGTTTTACCCAACAAGGCCTTAACTATTAAATAATCTGTTTTTAAAATTAAAGGGATTTTTCCAAACAAAGCCTTATGGCTTTTGATTTTTCAAAAAGTTGTAACCTATGTCTTTATTGTGGGAGTTATTATATACATAAATATATTATAAGTTACATATTATGTATATATGTTATATGTATATTATATCTATAGAATTATAATATACGTTAGTTAGAAGAGTTGGAGTGTTAGTCAGTTAGAAAAGAAGAGAAAATACAGAGTAAACTAGAGAGAAAAGAAGGAAGAAGAAGAGAGAAGAAGAAGAGGAAAGGAGGAAGGCCTTGAGAAAGTCATTGCTAAACCTCACCATCTTCTTCCTCACTAAGCAACAAGGGTATGATTTTAACCCTTGTATTTTATAGATTATGTTTTATGTTCTTCATTGTTAGTTCTCTGTTAATTGAACTTTTATGAAAATTGGTATATACATGATTATATATACATAACGTGTTCATAAGTTGTTTACGAATGAATTGTATGATGATGTTAGTTGTCTAATTCATGAAGGCATGATGAACATGAAGAATTCATGTTCATTAAAAAGTCACAGTGAAAGTATTTTTAAAATATATATATATATATATATATATATATATATATATAGTTTTCTTTGAAAACCAAAATTTCATGGTTGATTGTTAGTTGTTGCTTAAATTAATGTTAGATTATGTTAATATGATTATAAACGAATTCAATATACTTTGAATTTTGTATTTTGAATTAGAAAATAAATTACAGTGTTCAATTTTATCAAGAACACTTATCAATGGTTTTTCTTCAAAAATTATGAAATTTGGGAGTTTTGATTATATGAATTGATGATTGTATATGTTAGAACTTGTTAGAAACTTAAAATTTATGTTTTCTATAAAGTTATATGAATTATGTTGACTAAAAATAGAATTTAGTGTGGAGAAATAAGCCAAATTGGCTTTTTCTCTGCACAGTTCGCGAGCAAAACTTGAACCGCTGGAGGGGGCCCGCCCCGACAGGCCTTGCTAAGTCTAGAACGCCCGCCCTGGCGGGGGGTATGCAGAAAAGAAAGCTTTGTTTTTTTTTCGTATATTTTGAAAAGCTAAGTTTATGTGATAATTGATGACATGTTAGCATACCTTAAAATGTTAAATAATAGTAATGAGTTATATTAATTATATAATACGTAATTATAATTTGAATAATTATAATTATAGTAAATGTATAATTTAAATTATAATTGTTAAATTATAATAATATAGTTTGATTAATCAAAGAAAATGTTTAACGTGAAGTATAATTTGTTTAATTATAACTTAATATGATATGTGATTATAATTTGGAATAATTATAATTAAGGTAAAAGTGTAATTTAAATTATAATCTATTTAATTATAATTTAATGAGTGCATGAATTGAAATGGATTATTTATAATCTAAGTAATTATTTAATTTAAATTATAATTAGTTTAATTATAATTTGATTAAAGTTGATGCTTAAATTATAATTCGTTTAATTACAATTTAATATGAGCATGTAATTATTAGTTGATTAATTATGTGAGAAGATATATGATT
Source organism: Panax stipuleanatus (assembly GCA_020205555.1). Taxonomy (NCBI): domain Eukaryota; kingdom Viridiplantae; phylum Streptophyta; class Magnoliopsida; order Apiales; family Araliaceae; genus Panax; species Panax stipuleanatus. Next base: position 130,442,657 of record CM035115.1, on the reverse strand, counting down.
ACGTAATGTGATTATGTGATATGATTAATTATTAACTTAGTAGTTAAAGAGGAATGAGTTAACCTAAAGTGGTTAACTAACTATGATGATTAGCTATGTGGTAATTAACTTATATCGTTAATTATATATAAAATTTGACAGCGTGTCAAATGAATGGGAAAGAATTAGGAAGTATAAAGTAGAAATTATTTAGACGTTTGCTAAGCGTTGATAGGTGACTAATAATTGATGCGTATGGTAATACGTTATGTAGGATTCACGAAGTACAGATTATATTAAGCTTTTTTCGGTAATTGGTAATCTACGGGTTAGGCAAGTCTTTCGGTTCCTATTTTGTACGTGAACTTGATAAACTATTTTAAATTGTATTGCAAAGAGCATGATATGTTATATATGTTGTAAGCATGAATGTTAAAGTCAATTTATGACTACATTGATTGATTAAAGAATGTTGATTGAGTAAGGAACTCAATCTTTATATTTGTTATGTGAATTAAAGCATGTATGCCATGTTACTTTAATTATTATGAGATGTATGTTGAGCATGTTATTATGTGCTATGTGATGCATGAAAACTGTTAGAACTTGCTGAGCTATCGAGCTCACTCTTGCAAATAATCATTTTTACAGGTCAAGGATGCAAGGTAATGATACGTGCTAGTTAATCTTTAATTGAGATCAATAGCGATGCAAGAAATTATTTATTCTAGATGAGTAATGTAATTGTTTTAAATATAACATAATTGTTAAATTGTAAGTTGAGCTATCCGATGTATATGGATATTGCTTTATGATGTAAGACTTGTATAGTCATTTTGTTGTAACGATTCATGATATAGATTTGAATCAAAGAGATGTAATGTAAAGGTTGCGATTCAGGGCAATAAAGAAAGATTTTATAAAAGTTTTAAATATTTCGCATTTTTAGTGATTTTAATATCGAATAATGATGTAAAGATAGATTAAAGTTGTATTATTAACGATCGAGAAGAAGAATATTATTGTATAAATTTTGGGGTCGTTACAGCTCCAGCTCCCAAATGGCTACTTTTGGCATTCGCAAGGTAGATTCGGATGTTCCATTTTCATACGCCGACTTGGTGGGGATCCCGTAGAGGCTGCTACTTTTTTATCCTTATGGATCTGGATCTGGTACTGGCCCCTCTGGCGGTCCAGACACTGATGGCTTTATTAGGAGATATCCCAATATCTTTGCTGAAGTAGTGTTCAACGACTTACATCACCGGATCCTTCCCCGATGCTACGCTGGATTGACGCCAACGGTTTAATAATTGATTATGAAAAGGGGCGAGCTCTTTACTTGCGACCCTGCTAGATTAGATACTGGCTTGACTGATGACTCGAGTTTTGTTGACGTCCTGGAGGATGTGGCCCATTCTTTTATTATCCAGATTTGAACTTCGGTGCAGAGGCCTTGACTTATGAAGACTTGGAGCATGTTGACATGTTCGATGACGTAGACTTCATTTGCTAGACCTTTTGTCATCGAGCATCTGTTTTTGGAGTTAAGGACTCTCTTGAGAATTTTTCCCTTCTTTTGTTGGGGCAAGCTTATGTCGCTGTGATTTCTTTCAGGAGTTCTCCCTTTTTTTTGATGAGAGGCTTGATCCTGCCTTATTCTCCGTCCATTTGTTGGAATCGAAAAATGCCCTAGCTCTTTCGCACGTTGTTACCGGGGATTCATATAAGAAACTCTCTTTATTAACCAAGTCGAGAGTGAGCAATATCCTGCACATCAAACGAATGATAGAATGAGCAAAAGCTTGACGGCTTGGGCCATCATGGTTAGTATAATCTTGTGAATGAGGCATTTGAAGTTAAAGTTTATGAAATTGAATGCTTGTATTTGCTGAGCTTTTATCTTATCGCTAAATATCTTGAAATCGAGTCTGAAATTGAATTTTTCCGAAGGAAATTATGAATCACTATCTTCCAAGTTTAGTTTTTTATTTTGACGAAATTTTCATTTAACAAGTTATGAAATCGCAAGAAAACTTTTAAGCATCCATGGTCATTGTGCATGGGTAAGATATTTCATCTTCGTTCTAGGCACCGCTCTTGACAGAATTGACTTCATATGACACGCGCACTATGAGTGACACAACCTTTAGCAGGGGTTTCTTTTTTATGACATCTAGATTATTTCATTTCCATCTTACAATTCTTTCTTTTTTCTACTTTCCTCGCTTAACTTGTCTCGTTTTCTTAGGCTATTCAGGGTTACCTTGTTAGATTTGTAAGATTCATGGACACAATCAAATTGCATAAAATAAGCGGAAGCGTGAAAAATCAGAGTTTTTTAAATTTTACAAACCATATACCCGTATCATACTTTATGCACAGTTATTAATTTAACGTAATAGATGCAAATTAGATTCATACCCACGTAGAAACTAGCTTTCTCAAGTATGAGTTCAACTCCAATTCGTTTCGCGTTCAACTTGAATCCACCGGGTTGATTCATTCCTTTGATCAACGTTAGCCACCTAAGTGTTTGGCCTCTAGGGGTGATCCACCAAGAAAGAATAAGAATTCAAGAAGATGTATGTTTGGCTAAATCCTAGTTTCTATCTCTATAGAATAGATGTACTCTCCCAACTCTTGGAAAGATCATTAACTCCAAATCAAAATAAGACTCCTCTTTTTTATAAATATAAGCAACCCTCCTAAATAATTTAGGATTAGGGTTTCATATTAATTAATTAAACTTCTTTAATTAATTAGGCTTCCCAATCCTATTGAGAATAACTAATTAAACTCTTTAATTAATTAACCTCCTAATCTTATTAGGAATATATATATATATATATATATATATATATATGAGAAAGTATCTTATTAATTAATTTTCAAACTCCTTTAGGAATTAAATAATAATAATAATAAGACTCCTCTTATTAATTTATATTTAATATTTCTAAAATATTAAATAATAAATATTAAGCTATTTAATTTATTCTATCACCATAGATTAAGTTAAACATACTTAACTTATTATTACGATTATGTCATTTGCTTCTTTAATAAATATTCTTCCTTTTATGGGGTGACCCTTTAGGTTCTCAATATTAAATCGGTTGTGAATAAATTAATTAGAATAATTCTAGTCTTATTTAAATAAATAAATTAAACTAATAATTTATTTAAATAAATAACATTTATTCTATAATAAGGATAAGTCTCCTTAGCGATCAACGACTTTCCAGATAATATAAATTTCAACATGAATCATAAAAAGAAACTTTGATTAAATAGTTACCGTACAATTCAATCCTTCCGCCATACAATGCCCCAATTAAATATAAGACATGGAATTACTGTCAAGTCTTATTTTATTTAATTATATGTATTTCGATCCTTAAAAGCACAACTCCAAATAATGCAAATTAGAAACTCATTTCTAATTTCATTCCACCTTGGCCAAGGATTCATGGTTTGTCATTTATCGAATCACATAGGACATATCTCTTCTTTTACTAGAAGTGGTAGGTTCTTTATTGATCATTCATTATCTCTATATATAACTTATTACTCCCAATCATGCCCTTTGATATACCCTAAGGGTCTTAAGGGACATATCAAAGTATAACTCATCATACACAGATACGATGATGATCTCAAGTCTAAGGATCACTTGTACTACTATCACTACAGAAATTCATATTGACAAGCAAGTAAAACTCCATTAGGTATTCCTTAGTGAGCCACGTTCAGTGAACTTATTCTCCAATAAGCACCTACATACTTGCTTTAGTGTCTCCACACAAATGATCATGAGATCAATCATCATCATCCAATGAGCAAGCAACGTATGGTCCAATCTATCCGGATTCACTAATCTCCTTTTTAGTAATCTAATGATTAAGAACAATTTTAGTTTTTAAGCTATCTAAGAATTTAGATCTCATTAGCAAGATCATCATTATGATTCTAAAATCATTGCTTAAAACTATGGGTTTATCACATATTATAATAACATCATCATGTAGATAATTAAATGCCTTTAATTTAATAACTCTTTTATTAATAATTGAATAAGATTTTACAAAGTATATGCTTTATCATTAAACATGATTGGCTTGTGTGCATATCACTTTCAATATCCCACTTACACTAAAGCCAATCGCCATGTATCTAATACCCTTTCTCTCTAAGTGACGATTATCCTGCTGCTAGATAAGCTTCAGTAAATAGATATGTAATATTTTTCTTGAGAGTCCAGTATCTCTATAGTGACTTCCCATCTTTTAATGATTCTTCTAATCAAATGAAAGTGTCGCAACACATGTTTGGATCCAAGATGAGCCTTAGGAACTATTCCTAGTTCAATAATAAACTTTTAATCCAAAACATCAACTTGCAACTTCATTAACAGTTATATACTTTGTCTTTATCGCTAAATCAGTAACTCTTTGTTGTTTGGAACCTTTCCAATTCACTGCACCACCTTTCAAAGTAACACTTTACCCTAAAGTGGTTTTTGTTGTTGTCTTGGTCAGTTTGAAAAACTTGAGTCTGTTTAGTCCTCTAGTTTTGATTCAGACCCACCATGAATCTTGCTCACGTCTTTAGTGCTGGTTAAGTACTTCAAAATATTTTTCACTGTCTCATAGTGATTTTTTCCAGAATATGACTGATCAACATCAAGTCTCGAATATTTCATTGCATACATGATAGTAAATCATGCGATCTCTCTTTTAATGAGGACAATTTTAGAGAGATACACTCTATATCTCATCATCATGAGACATCTCTTGGATTATGCCATGCTAAATGCCTTTAGCATCAAATGAATATACGTTTATTGGGTTAAGCCGAACATCCTTTTAAATCTATCTATATAGATTTATATTCCTAATTTAGGATGTTTTACCCAAATCATTCATGGAGGAATGTTTAAACAACTTTATCTTTACTGATTATAGCACTGATATGTCATTTCTTATCAGTAGTATATCAACGTATAATACTAAGAATGTCACAGCACTCCAACTGACCCTTTTGTACACACTAGGTTCATTCTTATTTTTGATAAAATCAAACTCCTTTGATTGTCTCATCAAAACAAATGTTCCATTGTTGAGAAGCTTGCTTCAATTCATAAATGGATTGTTATAGGCTCAAATACATGATTTGCTTCAACCATTGAAATAAATCTATCTGGCTATATCATACATACATTCTCCTCTAATAACTTATATTTGAGGAAGGGCGTCTCCACATCCATTTGCCAAATTTAGTAATAATAAGCTATAATCGCAAGTAAAATTTGAATTGTCTTGAGCATTGCTTCAAAGATCTATTTTAGATTTTATGATTATCTATCATTTCTCTAAGTGTCTACAACTCTTAGCCTTATCGTGTATTACTGGATCATCATCCTCTATGGTGCGTACCTGTAACGAATGAGATTTTTATATATTAATTTTAAATATTTATTGAATTAAATAAATATTTAATTTGATTTATTTATTGAGTTAAATAAATAAATTATGTGATTGTTATGGAGTGATTTAATTAAGTGTTATACATTAATTAATGTAATTGAGATAATTAAATTAGATGAAATTTATGTGATAATTGTTACATGAAATTATAATTAGCGAGTAATTATAATTGTTATGTGATATTTTTATGTGGTTAATTGACGTTAGCTTTTAATTAATTAAATTAGAATGTTAAAGATTTAATTGATTAAAGTGTGACATTAAAAATAAGTGTAAACGGATTTATTAAAAGAATAAAAAAAAAATTTAAATTATTTTTACCAAAAAAGGCCCTTAAAATTGTTTTAAAAAGGATTTTGCCAAACGAGGCCGTTACACCTGTTTTAATCCCGTTTTACCAAACAGGGCCTTAAACTCAAAAATATGTTTTAAAAATTAAGTGGATTTGGCCAAACAAAGCCTTAGGGCTTTTTGGTTTCAAAAATTGTGTAACTGAAATTTTATTTATAAAGGGTTATTATGTTTTAGCAGTTACAATATATATATATATATATATATATATATATATATTTATTTATATCCTATATCTATTGTATCTATATTATATTATCAGTTATGTAATATAGATATACGTTAGTAGAAATATAATCAGTGTTAGAACAAAACAAAGAAACAAAGTTAGAAGAGAGAAAATACAGAGAAAGGAAGAGAGAAGAAGAAGAGAAAGAAAGGGAAAGCTTGAGAGAATCAAACAATCATCACCTTCTTCTTCACCTCAATTAGCAAAGGGGTATAATCTCTAATCCTTGTAGTTAAAAATATTATTTTGATATTTTTCATGATGTTATTCTAAGTAAACATGAAATTTCATGGAAATTGTATGATCATGGTTTCTAAATGTATAATTTGTTTATAACATGTTCATGTATGATTTGTATGTTTAGTTTAGTTGTTAATTCATACATATATGATGAACATGAGGGATTCATGTTCATCCAAAAAGTTGCAGAGAATTGGTTTTTTCTAAATAGTCTTTCAAAATCAAAGTTTCATTGTTGATGGTTAATTGTTGTTTAATTGATGTTAGATAATGATAACGTGTTTATAAAAGAATTCAATATGACTTGTGTTAGTTCCCAAAGGCATGTTAGTTATCTAGAAGCAGGGTTGAATAGATATTTTTAAAATTCTTTGTTTAAAATACTTTGTCAGTATTGATTATACTGACATCAGCGGAATATATATTTTGTTCCGCTTCAAGATATTGCAGTTATGGTTTGATGAGCAATTAATGCAGTTATAACAGATATGACAGTTATAGCAATTAATGAGAGACAATGAGACACAAGATTTTAAGTGGTTCAGAGTACACAAGACTCCTAATCCACTCTTCTACTCCACGAGTAGGAAATCCACTAAGGATGTCTCTTACAACTGGATCACTTAGATCCCTTCAAGGCCAGCAGCCCTGGAACTTCTCTTAGTTCACTTTTGAACTCTTCAAGTCCTCTGACTTGGATCTGCTCTTAGTTCACTTTTGAACTCTTCAAGTCCTCTGACTTGGATCTTCACTTAGTTCACTTTTGAACTCTTCAAGTCCTCTGACTTGGTTCCTCACTTGGATTGACAGTAATTGTTGAGGAGTGTTACTAAGTTGCAATTAAGCATTCGTTTTGAAGAACTGAGTAACAAAGCAAGCTTTCCTCTTTCAAGATCGTAGAGTTGACCGTTGAGTGTTCTTGAGCTTTTATCTTGATATTCTATCTTTTTGTATCTTGCTTGCTTAGTCTAAATCTTTGTCTGATATCCTTATAAAAGAGCCATTCAAAATATATCCGTTTGAATGCTCCCATTGCTGCATTTAATGCTTTAGAAGTTTCTGTGCAGTTGATGTTGACATCTTGCTTTCCTGCAGCACTGCAGACTGGCCCACTGACACAGCAGACTGCAACCTCGCCTAACACCTGAAAAGGTATTTTCTGCAGGCGATTTAGTCCTTTTCTTAGCTTCTTCAATACGCTTCTTTGATTTGAACTAAGGATAAATATGGAATCATTGGTACTATCAAATTGTCAACGACTATAACCCTTTCTTCATTTGTTGCTTTTCCTCCCTTCATCAGAACTACGATCTTTGATGCTGACTGGAGGAACACTATGATTATGGTAATTGTGACACAATCATTGTGTGTTGGTTTGCACAGCTTGACTCAGACTTGATCGTAGAGAACACTACGATTTCTCTTAAGCTCTCTGGTAGACTAAGATTCCTGCTTGCTTGTCTTGCAGACTTCACACTTCCAAGAGCACACTGCGTTTCTTGACTTGACTCAGATTTTTTCCATGATTCTCAGTGTGACTTCCAAGGGCAGACTACGATTCTGATACTTTCACTTAAGCTCCACGAATCTTGCCTTGGTCTCTGAAAGTTTGATTCTCTTGGTAGACTACGATTCTGGACATCTTCATTTAAGCTCCACGATTCTGCCTTGTCTTCTGAATGCTACCTTTGGCATACTACGATTCTGTCAAGGCTTTAACATTTACAGCACAAATAGATCAACCTAAAAAATTTGATCTTTCCTTCTATACATTTATTTACATAAATGATAAACATTAAAGCTCAGATCAACCTAACATTTTTGATCTATCATCTAAGTCCTTGTACATATGATCATTGAAGGGCTGTACACTTAAGCATTTATATTTACTTTCAATATCAAATATGAATATGCAATTCCCAACAACTTGAATTGGGTATTTTGAAGTAGAAAAAAATTACAGTGTTCAATTTCATCAAGAACACTTATCTATGGTTTTTTTTTCAAAAATCATGAAATTAAGTTTTTATTATGTGTTTTAATGATTTAATGTGTTAAAATATGTTAGAAACTTTAATATTATGTTTCTGTAAAGTTTTATGTATAATTAGTTGGCTAAATTCGAAACTCGATGTGGAGAAATAAGCTAAATTGGTTTTTTCTCTGCACAGTTCACGAACCCGTCTGTCGACGTTGCAGGGGGCCCGCCCCAGCGGGTCTATCAAGCCTAAGACACCCGCCCCGGCAGGGGGGGTGTGTGTGCAGAAAATGACAATATGTTATATTTTTGTGCATTTTGTTTGGAGCATGAAAGTTAACCTAACGTGATTATGTGATAACATGTTAGACTTACATTAAAAGGCTAAATGAATATTAATAGATTATATTAGTAAAATATAATATGTGACTATAATTTTGAATAATTATAATTAAAGTAAAAGTTTAATTTAAATTATAATTATAATGAATATTATTTGATTAATTTTAATCAAGTAAATGTTAATTTAAATTATAATTTGTTTAATTATAATAGGTGCATGATTAATTATAAATTATAATTTAATAAATGTATGATGTAGTTTGATTAATTATAATTTGTTTAATTATAATTTAATTAACATAAGATGTAATTTGATTAATTAAGGTGAATGTTTAAATTATAATTTATTTAATTATAATTTAATATGAGTACATAATTATTATTTGATTTAATTATGTGAGCATGTAATATAATTATGTGATGTGATTAATTATGTGATAATTAATTATTAACTGAATAATTAAACAAGAATGAGTTAACCTAGATGGGGTAACTAATTATGTGAATTAGTTACATGTTAACTAATTTAGATTATTATGGTTAAATATATATGTGTAGGAAGTGTTAAGGAACGTGGTTTGTAATAGTAGCTTGCGCTTAAGACAAGTTTTCTATCCCTAAAGTCGTTAATTATACAAGTTCTTTAATCCTTGTATTATGCAAGTTTTCTAAACTCAAACTTGTTATTGTTATGTAACTATTTTAAATTCAAACATTTATTGTATTGAGATTGTCCTATTATTTCTGCAATGGATAAGTTCTTATTTAAAAGTTCATGACTTAATGTGACCTTGACTTATTGTTCAAGCAAGGTCTATCGTATCTTGTAAATGCTTTAAGTTTAAATTCTAAAGCATTAGTTATTTCATAATTCGTTATCATTGAATTATTGAGTCGATTCAACTACTCCTTAGTTGATGATAGTTGAAACTCTAAATTTCCTTTTTGAGCTTATCTGAACCAAACTTTCTTTGGTGCGGACTCGTATCAAATACTGAGATGAACAACCCTATTTATTAGGGGATTTTTACGCAAAAGCGTTAAGATGGTTGTGCACAATACATAGTACGAAGGGCTAATCCCCTTAAGTACGAGTTGAGAGTCCATAGTCTAAATGACAGTTAAAGGTTTTAAATATAATGTTTATAACCTAGGATAAATTTTAAGGTCTTATGACACTCAAATGATTTCAATATTCAAAATTTTAAATATTAATGAAAGAATTATTATTCAATTCTTTATTGTCGATGAAAGTAATGTTATTCAAATCTTTTGAAGATATTCAGTTATGTCATATTATTGTTGTATTCCAAGTGAGCTTTTGTTTGCTCACTTTTGCATATTTAATAATCCCTTGCAGTTAAAGCCGAGAACGTTGACGTACCGTCAACGAGTAAAGGGAAAGGCAAGATGAACAAGTGAAGACTTGTTATCTTTTGATTTTGATTGTAATAAGACTTTATGTTATGTTTCTATTTCCATATTATTATTTATGTTAAGGCTGGATAAACCCTGGGATGATTTTGAATAAGGTTGTAATTCCTTTTTAAGGAAGAATTTATTATTTATTCAAGGTTGTAATTTATTTTACATTCCTTATTATGGGTAGATGTATGTTCTATTTAGAAAGTAAACACCAAATCATGTGAAAACGAAGTACCCGAATTTGGGGGTGTCATCATCATCTATGATGAATCCATACCTCCCAGGTATCTTCATTACTATTCTAGATTCATGATTCGTTTGTGGTACAATAGGTCTATTTACTGGTTCCTCTTTTAACTTTTAATATTTTGTGGTTCTTGAACTCCTTCAAGATCTATTATCCTCCCACTAGCCCTTCATTGATAAACACCTTTATCTTAGAAGGCAGCGTGTTTCGCAACAAACACCTTTTGCTAAGTAGGATTATAGAACATATACCCTAAACTTACTTTAAGATGTCCCACAAATCTGTACTTGCCAAATCTTATCCCAAGCTTATACTTTTGAAACTTTTTCACATAAGCTGAACAACCCTTTATCTTAACTTACTTAAGATTAGGAATCCTCCTTGTCCATAACTCTTATAAAGTATTGGGGACAGATTTTGAGGTTACCTTATTTTGTAGATATGCAGCCGTTTCTAGGGCATTACCCCAGAAGGATACTGGAATGTCAGGAAAATCGTTATGGACCGCACAATGTGCAACAAGGTACGATTTTTCCTTTTAGATACACCAATCGATTATTGTGTATCAGGAAGCGTCCATTGTAAGAAAACCATTTAAGATGATCTTAAAACTTATTACACAAGAATTTATTCCTCGATCCAATCGAAGAATCATAATACCTTGCCAATTAGTTTTACTTCTAAAGTCTTTGAACCTTTCAAATGATTCAGACTTGTATTTCACCAAATATAAATATTCAACTATTTGAATGATCACCTCCTTTTCTTTTACTAGTTTGTTCAATTTAAAATTATTTTTCATATAGGTCAAGTACGTAAAGTCCATTCAGTAAATTATTAATTATTTAAACTAATGGACTTGCCCGTAAGAGGCACTAAACAATAAGTTCCTGCAGTTAATGGACCAACCTTTGCTCTATTCCTACACACAGGAAGACTTTTCCTTGTTTAGCTTTCTACTTCTGCTTGGTCCCTTCATAAATCTGTAGTTATGAGAACCATATCTGGTATCCAATAGCCAAGTTGAAACTTTAATTATTGAAAGATTTATTTCAATCATTGACAAAACTGTATATGTAACCGAAGCTTCACTAAGCTTCTTCTGGTTAGCATCTGCAAGATATTTCTCGCAGTTTCAATCCAGTGTCCAGGCTTATTGCAGTGAAAGCAAACTCCTTTGCTATCCGTATTAGTTTTGTTCTTATTATCCTTTGTATTTCCCTTTCTATTTACCTTCTTTGAATCGTTCTTCTTTTCAAAAGATTTGCCCCTACCAGTAAGACTTGGTCTTTCTTGGTTGGAAAGTGATTTTCAACATGTTTAAGCAAATCAGCGAGGCTGACATCTAGCTTGTACATCTAAAAATTAACAATAATTATGAGAAGGAGTCCGGAAGTGAGTGCAAGATCAAATCTTGGCTCAATGTTCAATCCATGACAAAACCTAGTTGTCCTATTTGTTCAATCAGATTGATCATCTTAAGCACATGTGTCTTTACTATAGTACCATCGGTCATTATAGATCAAAAGAACTCCTTAGATATCTGATATCTATTAGTCCTACTTTCCTTACCATTCAACTACTTGAAATGCAGAAATATAGTAGGAGCATTCATAGTTTTATGCTGACGCTGAAGATGTTACTCATGGATACGAGCATGATGCATTGAGTCGACTTTGCATCATCTTACCATTTTCTAAAATTGGCAATCTCTTCCTCAGAGGCATTGTCTGCAACCATTGCAGGGACATGTGTATTTAAGGAAATAAGATAGCCTTTCAGCCTTAAGAACTATTCTCAAGTTCCTTAACCAATCCGTTTAATTCGGTTCGGTTAATTATCATCTAATATACTACGCAGTGATAGTAATTTAGACATTGTAAAATTCTGTAAATAAATTTGTAATTAACAACATTATAGCATACATTCTTTTATTAATTAGCAAAATAAATTAGATCTTGTTTTAAATTGGTATTGCCCACTATTTTCATCAAACTATGTTACCCTCATAATATATAGTTCGATAAATCTAATTAAAGATTTGCTAGTGAGAATAAGGATCCCATTTCAAATGTATATAGCCTTGTGTGACACAACAAACGATATATAAATAAATAGGTAGACAACTATTGTCAATTACATCAACATATAACTCTTTTTATTCTGCCTCTTAGATTATTTTAATCAAGTGTAACACATCCGAATCAAAACTTATCCAAGTTAAGTCCAACCTAGCACTTTCATATATTCAAAAGAAAAATACCGCCCTTGTGTGACACAACAAAACAACATCGTTCAGTCTATTTATAAACATTAAAATTTGATAAATCAACATCTTAAATATTTAATACTTGCTTTGTGTGACACAACAAACTCATATTAAATATTTAATACTCTATTAATTTACCATGATAGAAGGCGACGTTCGATACTCCAAATATCTTTAAACGCTTAGGACTTAATATAAAATCTTTGAGGAGTTTGTTATTAATTGTCCCATCTTGTTTAGCGTGCACGCACGCACCCACACCCACACCCACACACACACACACACACACACACATACACACACACACACATATATATATATATATATATATATATATATGTATAAAATACACGTCATATTAATTAACAGGCGAAGCATGTTGCATAATATATAATATATATATATATATATATATATATATATATATATATAGTATAATCATGCATATATAGAATACTATATTCTACTCGGATTGATTACGAATTTTTATTCTAGTTTGGTTCACTAGAGCCACCAACTGAACCAAAAGGTCAAACCTAGGGGTGCAATAATTAAATTTAAATATAACTATTACATTTAAATCTCGGGCTCCATTACAAACGGGTCTTCATGCGCTCCGTGACGAACGAGATTTTTGTAATTTATTTTAAATATTTATTAAATTAAATAAATATTTTGTTGATTTATTTATTGAGTTAAATTAATGTTTGATGGAATTGTGATAGATTAATTTAATTAAATGTTCTACATTAATTAAATTAATGAGGAATAATTTTATAGTTCAAAGTATGAATGTAATTGAGATTATTAAATTAAATAAGTTGTTTAATAAATATATTGTTATTCTAAATATAATTATAATGTTATTCTAATTAATTAAAGATTTAATGATTTGTCATAATTAATAAATGAGAATTTTAATTATGTGATGATTTGATTTAATGTGTAATATTGCCTTTAATTTAATTGAATTTAAATAATATTATTTGATTAATTAAAGTGTGACAAATAAACTATATTATAAGCAAGTTAATTAAAGAAATGGAAAGCAGTTATTCTTATACAAACCAAACATGGCCTTAAGAACATAGGAGCAGTTAAGGCTATATTGCACTTAACTACTACCCATGATGTGCCAGTTAACTTATACGTATAATATATATCAGAAGTTATATCATATCAGTCAGAAAAACTCAGAGAAAAAGGAGAAAGCTTGAGAGAATTTGTGAATTGAAGAAGACGTTGGACAATTAAAGAGGATTCCTATCATCTTGCTTAATCAAAACAGAGTTATCAAGGGTAAATTTTTGTATTCAAACTCTATTTTACGTTTTCAAGTTTTTTCCATGGAAAGTGTTTTGAGTTCTCTGTAAATGGAAATTTATGGTTGAATTGTTAAGAAATTGATTATATATGTTTATGAGTATACATAATTCATTTGTATATGATTTGTATGTGATTTAGAGTAGTCAAATCCATGAAATTGTGTTTAAATTGGAGTTTTGAAATTTATAGAGAAATAATATTTGAATATGGCTTATATGTACAAAAATTTGATCACATGTTAATCGGTAAATTGATGATTGATTATGTTTATACATGTAAAAACGAAAAGAACGAAACTTAAACGAACTGATTTGGTGTTATAACGAATCTTTAAGATGTGATTTCATTAAATTTGACGAAACTTTGAAAAATAGCAATCATATAAAAATTATATGTTCCAATTTAGTTGTTTATGTAATTTAAGTTGTTAAGATCATGTTACAATTATCTTTTATGATAATTTACATTCTTATCTTCTTCTCATAACACTTACACTTAGCACACATCGAGTCTCTAACAATATTCCATACAGTTCGCTGAGTGGTTTCCCACAAACAACATACAAACTAGTTTTCCGTCTCGTCTACACTGTCTTTCACAATGAGTTAGATCGGTTGCTAGTTCGTATTAACCGTCACTCTCTGACAGAATCATTTAGCCCAGATAATATATCTAGACCATTATAGACTACGATTGTACTACAACCTAGGCTTAACTTATCCAAAACATTATAATTATAATGTTCATTACATTAATCATCATTTCATATCTTACAACATCCGGTACATTTGACTCGGAACGTTATTCAATACTCTTCATTCTCTTACGTTCAAACCATACACGGCGTGTATGCTAAGTACGTTTAGCTAACGTGTACATTTAACACCTTTACGTTGGTTTAAGTGTTTTACGTTTACTTGTCTTCCTAGGTTCCGTTATCTGATTCACACTTGGACTTTCATTCATCTTATTATCGTTCTTTACGGCTTTCTTGATAATTATATATCTTACTTACCAACTTCGTCAACGTCTAAATCGTACAACCAATGTATACTTAGAACGTTCACCCGACGCCGATACGATTCACGAGGATCGTTCACGTATCCTGCGTACATGTTACTCGTCTCTTAAACTTTCAATCAACCTTTACATAAGGTTTAAATCACTTGTTTAAGTGTTACATTATGTGAATTATATGTTCCCTATCATTCCGTACACGTTCCTCAAGTGTTGAGCATACAAAAGCTCTTCACTGGCTTTTTCCCCTGCACCGGCGATGCGGCGCCGGTTCCCTTTGGTTTGGCCGCGCTGCAGCGTCCCACATGCAGTGGCCAACCTCCCACATGCAGTGGCCAACCTCCCATACTGGCGCTGCGGCGCCTACTTTTACACTCGAAGCCGTGCTACAGCGCTGCACCTACAAAGAATTTCTCCCGGGCAGGTGCTGTGGCGCCAGCTTCTTAGGTATGGGTTGCGCTGCAGTGCCGGCCCTCAGCCTTAGATTTTTTTTTTTTTACAATTTTCAATTTGATTCCTTCCGGAGCACATAACGCGATCATTATAACTAGAAATTGGCTCGTTCAAAAGCCATTAGCTTACATATCACATATTCTACGATTCTATCCAGTTAGATTCAATATCTGAATCCGTTGGCAAAAAATTCACCGATTCGTCCATTTTTACGCGTTCGTGAACGTTCAACTCTCATTTCTTCGTTTTAAGTCTGAATTCCTTTGTTCTTGCTCTCACAAGTCTTATTTACCTAAATCTACGATACGCCATCGAAAACTAAGGTTTTCAATTTAAACGGCGACTTTTGACTTTTATTCCGAGAAAATTTACGATTTCTACAATTAACGTCTAATCTCGTAACGTTCGCCATAACTTTGTTACTCGAGATGTTTACTCCAAACCAAATGGAATCAATCCATTGGTTATTCATCTATAATCCTCATCAACCATAAGCATCTAATTTACGATGGTTTTTAATTCATCTATCAACAACTTCTTATTGCGTTCTTCGCGTTCTTCGTTCGTTCTTCATTTTTAATTGATATTATGATTACGAGTTTACGTTTTCTCGCATTTTAACGTTATAAGTTTGATAATTCATCCTTATAACATCAGAGAGTTCATATAACTCATCCGAATCGTTCATTAACGTCAAGCAATTCGTAGTTCTTGTGACACCCCCAAAATCTCTACATTCCCTGTAGCAGATTTGGTGCTCACGTAAATATTCCATAAGATAATAACTTTTATAAATCCAAAATTCACAATATCCATATCAGATAATAGTTCTCGTCAGAACAATTACTATATCTGGATACCCTCACTTGGATAAATAGGTTTATAATCTCACGGATATTTTTTTCATATCAATAATTCCTATCTATTTGACATTCGCAGTATTAATGCTAGGATTGTTCTTGGAACTGAGGGGCCCGACCTCAGTGCATCAGAGAACTCCTAGATCTTTCAATACTTCCATTCAGATGTATAGTTCATATAGATACTGTACTTCTTCCTATTTTTTAAAAAGGTAAAACTAATCAATTGACAAAAGATAATAATATATTACATATTCTTAAATTTGATTACAATAAATCCCAACTTACTATTACATCAGAATTTTCAAAGATGTAACCAAGACTTAACTTATCAGAGTTTTTTTATCCACATGATTTAGTTCTTGAACTTCCGTTATGTCAGTCAAAGCTGCAAAAGAAAAGAATAATTACAAGGATGAGCTACAGAAAGCTCAGCAAGTTTGAAACAAGTTATACTTTATACTCACACTGAATCTGAATTAAATGAACATATAGTTCAGAGTTTTTCCATATATATACAGAGGTTTGATCTGCCAAACCACACACATTACGAGTTTCTATCAGTCTTAAAGACTTAGCAACTCGGGTTGATTTGTTCAACCAAATATTCTAGGAGTATGCATATCATCCTACTACAACATCATAACTACCCGGTCAGTGTAAAACTGTCGATCATTGATAACTACCCGATCAATGTAAAATTACCGGTCATTGATAACTACCCGATTAGTGTAGAACTGTCGGTCATTGATAACTACCCAGTCAGTGTAGAACTGTCGGTCATTGATAGTATCAGTATATATATTTGTACCAAACAACATTGGTTTTACCACAGTCTATGGTTTGATATCAAATCAAACATATTTTACGCAAACAACAGTTCATATGGTTTGGTTATGCTTGAACAATAAGTCATAACCCTCTTCAAATCACAGATATCATAAATAATATTTATAACAAGTTCGTATATCAATATACAAGACTTACATTTAATATAGAAATTAAATGAAGTTAGAAAAACTTATCTGCTCCGACTATTACCGCTAAGCAATTTAATTTAATCTTTTAAGGAAGACCTATCATTAACAAGATTGATCTTTCAATTAGCATAACATATCTTAACTCAACTATTCTTAAAATAAATTATCTAACATTTAGTCACATAATCAAACATTAGATAATTCCTTAACTTTTAGTAATATTATCATTCTTTGATAATATTTTAATTATTTAATCATTATCTTAAAACTCTCGTCTAATATTACTAATTATTTAATAATATTTTATTTACTTTTTAATATTATTAACCATTTAATAATATCTTAATCACTTCTTAATATTATTAATCATTTAATAATATCTTTACTCCTTTATAATTATTATTAATCATTTAATAATATTTTACTTACTAATATTATTAATTATTTAATAATATTCTAATTATTTATAAATATTATTAATTCTTTAATAATATTTCAATTAATTATTAATATTATTAATTATTTAATAATATTTTATTCATTTATAAATATTATTAATCCTTTAATAATATTTTAATTACTTGGTAATATTATTAATTATTTAATAATATTTTATTTATTTATAAATACTATTAATTCTTTAATAATATTTTAATTACTTAGTAATATTATTAATTATTTAATAATATTTTATTCATCTATAAATAATTTAATTATTTATCTCTTACTATTTAATTTATTTAACACACATAATATGCCATTCATAAAATATTTTATTAAAAATGACCAAAATATCCTCATAAAGTCTTATTATATCATATAATGATCATTTAATTATTAAAAGCACATTTTCAAGTTTTATAACTCAATATAACTTAATTTTCTCATTTATTCTTAACTCATTCATAGGCATGAAAAATACCAAAACAATTTATTATTTTTTATATTATGGGTAATATCAGTATATGATATTTTAGCCACAAAATAATTTTCTTGCAATTTTCCAAATTTGTTTGCTATTTTTAGATAGGCTAAAAACATCCAAAATAGCAACATTTATCATAAAATATACTTTTTTCCAAAATATCTGAAATTCATACAATAGCTACATATTATCCAACCCAGCCAGCTGTAAAAATTTCACATTTTTTTGAGTTTAACTCACTGAGTTATTACAGTTTACTTTTAAAATCATATTTTCTTGTAAAATTCATATCTCTCTTTCTAGACATCCAAAAATCCCCATCTTTGGACAGGACCTAGCTAACTTGATATAATATCATACCACAAAAGTCCAGAAGTTTTAGGGCAACAAAAGTTGCCGAAGCAGCCTTCACCAAAAATGGCTAGAAAACTCATTTGATTTTTTTCAGATTTTTGTTAGCAGGGAGTGTTTTACGAAAAATGACACTACGGTTGATTCGTTTAATATTTTTGAGTCCTATCACTTGGGTTCATCAGATAATTCATGTATCTAACTAAACTCTTTGACGGATCTCAAAAATAATTTTTAGATTTTAAATGGTGAAGGTCCAAAGTGGACTGATTTTTGAGATTTTTGAGCAAGAAAACTGTTTTGGTTTTCTTTTGATTTTCAAGCTTTTCAACACTTAAAATGGTAAGATCTAAACATTAAACATCATAAAACATGTAGATCTAAGGTTCTAGGATTCAATATCACAAACTCATGATTTGGTTTAGCACAACCAAAATAATATACATAAACTTAGTTAGGATTTATATCTTGATTTCTTTTGGGTTTTCTCTCTCCTCCTCTTCTCCCATGGCAGCCCACAAACTCTCTCTCTCTCTCTCTCCTCTTCTATTCTCGGGTGGAATGAGAGAATGAGAAAGAGAATGATTTCTCTCTTTTCTTTCTATTTCTTTCTTTCATTTTTTCCTTTCTTTTGTTTTGTTAAGTTAGTATAGAAAATTAAAACCAAGGGCAAAATAGTTTTTAACCATCACTAAGAATGGGCAAAATGGTCTTTAAGTCATCTCAAGAAAATTTTCTGGAAATTTTCTCATAGGACATATTGGTTATAATCAATTTTGTTTAAAGACAAAATTATCATTTTATTACAATTAGGAAATTTCCTAGAAATTTGCTTAAAGGATGCCATAGTCATTAATAAATTTCTCTTGGGATAAAATTGTCCCTCAAAATATCCACCAGGTGACATCATCATCATGACATCCTCTTTGTATTTCTTTAATGCTGATGTCATGCTTACATCATGTTTGCATCATCTGTGTTTCTTTAAGGATGATGTCATGCTTGCATCATGCTTGCATCATCTGTTCTCTGATTGGTCGATTTAAGTTCACATGGATTGGAGGATATTTTGGTCCTTTCACAAATAATTTTAAGGGTAATTTAGTCATTTAACATATTTTTCTTAAATTTTAACTTAAGATTTGCTAAGTAGCATAAGAGTTTGCAAATTAGGGTTAGGATTTTCAAATCAAATATTAGGGTTTCTAAATGAACATTAGGAATTCTAACTACACATTAGGGTTTTCTAATTAAACATTAGGGTTTTCTATTTAGGTTTATATAATTGCATTCCATCTAATCACTACATAACATTAATCACATAATGTACATATACATAATCTTAAATATAATTATAATAATAATTGTATTAATATACAAAGTTCTATTTAGGATTTTGATTCGCTATTCACTATTACCTCCTTTACTTTTCTTAGTCAACTTAAAATAAATAATTTGACTAGTTCGTTGAATTCATATCACGTATACTCAAAATAATTATACCACAATAATGAAAAAAAAAATTAATTCGTAAAATCTTTAATCATGTAAAATTCTCGGTCCTTACAGTTCTTGTGAAAATCTTTTAAGAAATTTATAAACTAACTTTTAATTCTTATTTCTTCATTTCCTTATGATTCAACCATAAGGAAATCGTTTCTTAACATCTTTTAATTCTATTGTCCATAAGTTATATGATTTCCATATAAAACTTAAAGAAAATTTAGATGGAAGTTAGGTTTTTGATTACCTTCCTTCATTAATCTCCTTCCTCTTCACAAAGCTTGCGATTCGTGCTAGCTTTTCAATCATTTCCTTCTTCTGTGGCTCCATCCAAAATCTCTCTCTCTTTCTCTCTCTCAAGTTGTTGGTGACTTTTCAAGATAAGAAAAATGAAGGCTAAGGCTTCCTTATAAAGAAAACCAAGGCTAGGGGCAAAATAGTCATTTTGCCCTAAAAGTTACTATTCACACCTCCTTAACCAACCTCCTTACTATTCACGAAGCTTCTTCTGGAAGCTTCGTGTTCCGTCTTTCGGAATTCGTCCGACAGTTTGAAAAACCAACTTTCTCGAAATACAAATATTTTTGGATATTCCGTCTTTCTTCTATCGATTAACTTTTACGCATTCTTTGAAACTTCAAAAAACTGAAAAACACTTTTTGACATTAAGCGTTTTCCTTCACGTTTTCCCCTAACATTGTTAAACGAACGAAGAGTACATAACAATACTTTTCGTTGTTTTTATTCCGTTCGATTTTTGCGCATTTTTCGAGAAAAACTTTTATCGGCTAACTTAATTTTTCACGACATATTATCGTCAAATCTTTCAATATAATGTCATTTCGACATCCCGATCTCCCAGAAAGGCTTAGGGTTCTCAAACCCTAACCCTTAGGGTTTTAACATGTGAATAGTGTCTATTTCGTCTTTTTCTCAGAAATATTTTTTTTCTGGAAATCTTTTATTTTCGTCTTGAAAATTCTTACTCGTTCATTCTAGCTCGTAGCCAGAATTCTCCCAGTTTCTAATCATCATATGTCATAAAATGACTAATAAACACATAACAAAGAATATAATTAATAAAAATTCATTTTATTTATGAATAATTCTTTAAACTTAACTTCTGGGCAATCTAATTTTCCAGGTTATCACATTCTTCCCTCTTTATAAAAATTTCGTCCTCGAAATTTCTAAAACCACATCCATGCCTGGATGCTTTATCCTTACAACCTTCAACGAAGGTTTAATCTTACCTCTTATTTATGTTGAATAAACTCAACATATCATTTCAATTAGGTATTACCTAATTATTTCTTTTCATTAACTTATCAACATTCTTTCCCCCAAGGTTCATTATCTGTTATAATCGTCAGATGTTAAATATCATCACAACTATACTTCTAATCTCTCGGGAACATCACATTCACCCCTTCTTCTATAGATTTCGTCCCCAAAATTTTTAACATAATCATCTCTCACGTCCTCTTCGAGGAAGTTCTCATCCTTCAAACATTCTAGAGTCTCCACAATTTATCAAAAATTATGAAGTAGAATGAATAACGAAGAATATAAGGATTCCTTTAAAACATTTCATACTTTGTTGAGGGGTCATAAAGACCATGAACTCTTGAACTTGATTTATCGGTATTTACAGCAAACCAATTCCTTGGTCGACCTGTTTACAATCACAAATAAAGTAAACTACCTCTTACGCTACGTTAGGTGATCAACCTATTGTACAACCCCATTTAAGGGTGTGTTCTCCTCAGACTTATTCATTCAAATTCCGCACCAAAATAATTTGGTTTGACATAACTTCTCAAAGAAAGCTCGATTTCTTTTAAACATGACATACCATTTTTCTAGCCAAATCAAATAGCTTAGACCATACCAATGAATTGGATATCAACTTGAACCATTCATCTAGTCAAATCAATTGACATCGACTACTTCTTTAAACTTTTTCATCATAACTCAAAATTTTTAATGACGTCATGATACCGCACACTTCAGAGTACGTTGAGAACTTCATCATTTTATGACTTCGTCATTCTACATTGTACCATAGCGGGTTGAAGATCCATAGATCACATACAACACTAGGTTCAAACGTATTAATAACTCCACCTTTTTACCATCTATGCATCAAATGCACTGATGATATAAAATTTATTTTGATATTTCAAATCAAACTCTATCTAGCCGAAGTGATTAGCATAGACATATAAAGAATAGTTCCTTTTTAAAATCCATTGGTCTCTAAAAGTTAAAACCCAATATTTTCTTTTCAAAAATATACACATCAGCACGATGTCAATAATTTCGAAATCTAGCATAGCTAGAAGACTTGAAATTTTCTACTTCCTTCTTCTTCATTCATTGTCATACTTGCGACAATCTTAACTTCTTCTAGCACCTTGAATGCTAATTATACTAAAATTAACTTATTTTCAGTCTCAACATTCCTATACCGTAGTATAGTTCAACAACTTACCACACTTTGTGTGTTCAGTAACTTTTCACAACCATATGTGTTTAAGAACTTATCTTCGCAATATGTAATCCAAGAACAAATCAAGGACTATCCATACGCTCAGGGCTCAAAAATATAGCATATAACTATGAGTCACAAACTTTTCATAAGTTTGAGTTTCAAGAACTCGCACCTATGTTATTACATTCTACTATCCAATATACATATGAGAAAAGATTCACCTTCTCGTCATATACATATTGATAGCGCGACATTACAATTCCAATGACTATTACTGTAATAAACTGAGTGGTAGTTACACCAAAGCACAAACCTTCGCCCATAACAAAAGTTCATACAACTCAACTATCACATGAGTCCTCAATTGAAATTTTACAACTTCTAACTTTCTCTTGACTTAATACGAATTTTCTTCAATTCGTATACCTTATAACTCTTCTGAGTTCTTCTTTTTGTACTACTTTGTAGTACCATTTCATTATAGCCTTGTGCTATAATTCATCCATCGTTTAACAGAAAACGTGTTATTACGATTTAATGTGATCACGTTGTGATTTTCTTCCTTAATAGTTTAACTCAACGATTTTTTTACCCTTTCCTCTCAAATTATAGCCTAAGGTATTCATACCTAAGGTTTATAACCTATCGGCTCTGATACCAACATGTGACGTCCCAAAATCCGGTCTATCTTCACACCCAAATTTTGTACATCACACTCCATACATACATTATTATTATTATATATATCCATTCAATTCCAAGGTTATATTACCTTAAAATCTTCATTCATTTCAAATAATGATAATTACATTATTTTTATCATCTTACAAGTGTGGCTTAACTAGTCACCATATTTAAAGAATAGTTTAACTAACTATTCTATAAGTATTGGATTGATCTTCACACTCATTCATATGATGAATGACACTTCATCTTGTGACGCTAATGGTACTCGCAACCATAGCACCTTACCATAGTAGGACATCGATCAACTTGATCTTCATAGGGTCCTTTAATACGTACTACCATCGTTCGCTAAAAATATTTTTATTTCAAGCAAGTGTGAGCATTCAATTGCTCAGCAAGTCATAGCAATTGAATATCAACCAAAGCAAGAATCAAAATTCTTTTAAGAATTCAATAACCAAAAAAAGGTTATGAAGCAGCTCGAATAATAGGAATACGTTCTAATTTCTATCATTTTAAAACATTCATTATATTTCCTGTGTCATACTTTCATTTTCTACTCGTTCATAGACATTCTGTCTGGCTAGATTCATTAGCATAGGTAAAACTTCCCAAGTTCAACATCTGGGAAAGTTTAAGAAACTAGCATTCATATGAAAATGAATGAAATTAGGAAACTTGTCTTACATAGAACTATCGCTTACGGTTTATGTTGAACTACTCATCGAAATTCTTATGTATCACATAAGGAATAACACATACCAATTAGTGAAATATTTGACTTACGCATTGGTTTAAATTTTACTTTACTTCTTATGGTTCGCGTTCCTGTAATTTAAGTCTACGCGACCAACTTTACTTTCATTTCTTCGGTTGTTATGATATGTGGAAATGTCACAACCTTACGATTATCTTTTATGGTAATTTACATTCTTATCTTCTTCTCATAACACTTACATTTAGCACACATCAAGTCTCTAACAGTATTCCATACAGTACGCTGAGTGGTTTTCCACAAACAACCAACAAACTAGTTTCCCGTCTCGTCTACACTGTCTTTAATAGTGAGTTAGATCGGTTACTAGTTTGTATTAACCATCGCTCTCTGACGGAATCGTTTAGCCCATATACTATATCTCGACCATTATAGACTACGATTGTACTACAACTTAGACTTAACTTATCTGAAACATTATAAATATAATGTTCATTACGTTAATCATCATTTCATATCTTACAACGCCCGGTCCATTTGACTCGGAATGTTATTCATTACTCTTTATTATGTTACGTTCAAATCATACACGACGTGGACATTTAACTTACGTGTACACTTAACACCTTTACGTCGATTTAAGTGTTTTATGTTTACTTGTCCTCCCATGTTCCATTATCCGATTCACACTCAGACTTTCATTCATCTTATTACCGTTCGTTATAGCTTTCTTGATAATTACATATCTTACTTACCAACTTCGTCAACGTCGAAGTCATACAACCAATGTATACTTAGAACGTTCACCCGACGCTGATACGATTCACGAGGATCGTTCACGTATCTTGCGCTCACGTTACTTGTCTCATAAACTTTCAATCAACCTTTACTTAAGGTTTAAATCACTTGTTTAAGTGTTACATTATGTGAATTATATGTTCACTATCATTCCGTACACGTTACCAAGTGTTGAGCATACAAAAGTTCTTCACTGGCTTTTCCTCTGCACTGGCGCTGCGGCGCTGATTCCCTTTAGTTTGGCCACGTTGCGGCGCCCCACATGCAGTGGCCAAGCTCCCATATTGGCGCTGCGGCGCCACCTTTTACACTCGAAGCCGCTCTGCGGCGCTGCACCTACAGAGAATTTCTCCCGGGCAGGTGTTGCGGCACCAGCTTCTTATACATGGGCGGCGCTGTGGCGCCGAACCTCAACTTTAGAATTTTTTTTCATTTTTCTATTTGATTCCTTCCCAAGCACATAACGCGATCGTTATAACTCGAAATTGGCTCGTTCAAAAGCCATTAGCTTACATATCACATATTTTATGATTCTATCCAGTTAGATTCATTTTCTGAATCCATTGGCAAAAAATTTGCCGATTCGTCTATTTTTACGCGTTCATTAAATGTTCGTAAACGTTCAACTCTTATTTCTTCGTTTTAAGTCCGAATCCGTTTGTTCTTGCTCTCGCGAGTCTTATTTACCTAATTCTATGATACTCCATTGAAAACCAAGGTTTTCGATTTAAACGACGACTTTCGACTTTCATTCCGGGAAAATTTACGATTTCGACGATTATCGTCTAATCTTATAACTTTTGCCATAACTTCGTTACTCGAGATTTTTACTCCAAATCAAATGGAATCAATCCATTGGTTATTCATCTATGATCCTCACTAACCATAAACATCTAACTTACGATGGTTTTTAATTCGTCCATCAACAACTTCTTATAGCGTTCTTCGATTGTTCTTCGTTTTTAATCGATATTATGATTACAATTTTATGTATTTTCACATTTTAAAGTTATAATTTTGATAATTCATCCTTATAATATCAGAGAGATCATATAAATCATCTAAAGCGTCCATTAACGTCAAACGATTCATAGTTCTTATAAAAGGCTTTTAAGAGATTTATAAACTAACTTTTAATTCTTATTTCTTCATTTTCTTATGATTCAACCATAAGGAAATCGTTTCTTAACATCATTTACTTCTATTGTCCATAAGTTATATGATTTCCATACAAAACTTAAAGAAAATTTAGATGGAAGTTTGGTTTTTGATTACATTACTTCATTAATCTTCTTCCTCTTGACAAAGATTGTGATTCGTGCTAGCTTTTCAATCCTTTCCTTCTTCTTTTGTTCCATCCAAAATCTCATTCTCTCTCAAGTAGTTGGTGACTTTTCAAGATAAGAAAAATGAAGGCTAAGGCTTCCTTATATAGAAAACCAATGCTAGGGGCAAAATAGTCATTTTTGCCCCAAAAGTTACTATTCACACCTCCTTAACCAACCTTCTTACTATTCACAAAGTTTCTCCTGGAAGCTTCGTGTTTCATCTTTCAGAATTCGTTCGACAGTTCGAAAAGCTGACTTTCTCGGAATCCAAATATTTTTGGATATTCCGTCTTTCTTCTATTGATAAACTTTTACGCATTCTTCGAAACTTTGAAAAACTAAAAAACACTTTTTGATGTTAAGCATTTTCCTTCACGTTTTCCCCTAACGTTGTTAAACGAATGAAGAGTACATAACAATACTTTTCGTTATTTTTATTCCGTCCGATTTCTGCGCGTTTTTTGAGAAAAACTTTTATCGACCAACTTAACTTTTCACAACATATTATCGTCAAATCTTTCAACAGAATGTCATTCCGACATCCCGATCTCCCAAAAAGGCTTAGGGTTCTCAAACCCTAACTTAGGGTTTCAACATGTGAATAGTGTCTATTTCGTCTTTTTCTCAAAAATATTTTTATTCCCAAAAATCTTTTATTTTTGTCTTGAAAATTCTTACTCGTTTATTCTAGTTCGTAGCCAGAATCCTCCCAGTTTCTAATCATCATGTCATAGAATGACTAATAAACACATAACAAAGAATATAATTAATAAAAATTTATTTTATTAATTAATAATTGTTTAAACTTATCTTTTGGAAAATTCGATTTTTTGGGTTGTCACAGATATTCTGGTGTATTCTAAAACCAAGGAGAGCATGTAAAACATCTGAATTTGACATTGGAGGCATTGAGAAAAGAGAAGTTGCATTCCAAGTTTTCAAAATGTGAATTCTGGATTGAGCGGATGCAATTTGTTGGACATGTGATTGATAAGGACAGAATTTCGGTAGATCCATCAAAGGTTGAAGCTGTGCTAAACTGGGATCAGCCGAAGACACCGTCAGAAGTGAGGAGTTTTTTAGGATTGGCAGGTTATTATAGAAGATTTATTCAGGACTTTTCCAAAATTACGAATCCATTAACGAATTTGACTAGAAAATCAGTGAAGTTCGTTTGGACGGAGAAGTGTGAGGAAAGTTTCCAAGAGTTGATAAAGAGGCTGAGTACGGCACCTGTGATATCTCCCCCAGATAGCACATGAAATTTTGTGGTGTATAGTGATGCATAACATAAAGGACTAGACTGTGTGCTTATGCAAAACGGTAAGGTCATTGCGTATGCGTCACATCAATTGAAGGATTATGAGAAGAGGTATCCAACCCATGATTTGAAATTGGCTGCGGTAGTGTTTGCTCTGAAGATTTGGAGACACTATCTCTACGGGGAGAAGTGTGAAATATATACAGACCATAAGAGTCTGAAATATATTTTTACATAGAAAGATTTGAACATGCGTCAGAGAAGGTGGTTGGAATTGATAAAGGACTATGACTATGAGATTTTATACCATCCGGGTAAAGCGAATGTTGTTGTCGACGCCTTAAGCAGAAAAGGTCGGGAGAAATTATTTATGTTAACCGCTTAGGAGGAACTAATCTCAGCGATGGCAAAACTGGAGTTGGAGGTGAAATATCCGAAGGAGTCTGACGTAAAACTGTTTCAATTGGGAACCGACCCAACTTTGGTGGATAAGGTTAGGGAAGCACAACTTGAGGATGAGGAATGTGAGAAAATCAGGAAAGGAATATCTGAAGGGGATGAAGTGAAATTCAAAGTAGACAACGAAGGAGTACTGAGATTCGAGGGAAGAATTTGGGTTCTGCCAGTACCAGAGATTAAGGAGGAAATTTTGAGCGAGGCTCATAGTTCAAGGTATTCGGTTCACCCGGGGAGTACGAAGATGTACCAAGATCTCCGACAATATTTTTGGTGGCCGAATATGAAAAGGGACATTGCCGATTGTGTGGCCAAGTGTTTGACATGTCAGAAAGTTAAAGCAGAACATCAGAGATCGAGCGGATTGTTACAACAGTTAGAGATACCGAAATAGAAATAAGAACATATCACAATGGATTTCTTAGTAGGTCTTTCAACGATTCAGAAAGGTTTCGACGCAGTATGGGTCATCGTGGATAGTATGACAAAATCAGCGCACTTTTTACCGATCAAGATCAGATTCACCCTAGATCAGTTGGCAAAGCTGTATATGATGGAAATTATTTCAAGGCACGGTGTCCTAGTGTCTATTGTATCAGATAGAGATTCGTATTTCACATCAAACTTCTAGAGGCGACTATAGGAATGCATGGGAACGCAGTTGCGTATGAGTACGATATACCATCCTCAGATCAACGGACAGAGTGAAAGAACGATCCAGACATTGGAAGATATGTTAAGAGCATGCATCATGGATTTCAAAGGAAATTGGGATGATCATCTACCGTTAATGGAATTCGCTTACAATAACATTTACCACGCAAGTATTGGCATGCCGTCTTACGAAGCGTTGTATGAAAGAAAGTGCAGAACTCCATTATGCTGGGATAAAGTTGGCGAACATCAATTTCTAGGACTAAAATTGGTACAACAGACCGCCGAGATCGTCAAGGTGATCAGGACAAGATTAATAGCTGCTCAGGATAGGCAGAAGAAATACGTTGATCCACACCACAAGAATCGAGAATTTGAATCTGGTAACTATGTTTTCTTGAAAGTGTTTTCCTGGAAAGAAAATATCAGATTTGACAAGAAGGAAAAATTGAGCCCGAGGTTTATTGGACCCTTTGAAGAGTTACGCAGATTTAGTGAAGTTGCATATGAGGTAGCCTTACCTCCGACATTAGAGCATATTCATAACGTTTTTCATGTTTCCATGTTACGACCGTATAAACCCGATTACAAACATGTTATCGAATATGAACCCCTAAAATTTGAGAAATATTTATCTTACGAAGAAGTTCCTGTTCAGATAGTCGACAGGAAAGAACAGGTACTCGAAAATAAAGTTATACCTTCTGTTAAGGTAATTTGGAGGAACCACAACGCTAAAGAAGCTACGTGGGAACTCGAAGAACAGATGATGAAAAATTACCCTCATTTATTTGCTTAATTTATGTGTAGCAATTCTGGGGATAAAATCTTTGTAGGGGGGGGGGGGGAAATGTAACGGGACGAATTAATTGAATCGTGATTCTAGGCACAGAATCCTTTTAAGAGATGAAAAATATGACGAACTAGATTTTTATAATTTATTTTAAATATTTATTGAATTAAATAAATATTTTATTAATTTATTTATTGAGTTAAATAAATGTTTGATGAAATTGTGGTAGATTAATTTAATTAAATGTGTTACACTAAATAAACTAATGAGGAATAATTTTATAGTTCAAAGTGTGAATTTAATTGAGATTATTAAATTAAATGAGTTGTTTAATAAATATAATTTTATTCTAATTCTAATTATAATGTTATTCTAATTAATTTAATAGTTAATCAGAGATTTAATGATTTGTCAAAATTAATAAATGAGAATTTTAATTATGTGGTGATTTGATTTAATGTGTAATATTTCCTTTAATTTAATTGAATTTAAATAATATTATTTTATTAATTAAAGTGTGATAAATAAACTATATTATAAGCAACTTAATTAAAATAAATGGAAAGGAGTTATTCTTATACAAACCAAACATAAGAGCAGTTAAGGTCATGTTGCACTTAACCGCTACCCATGGCTTGCCAGATAATTTATACGTATAATATATATCAGAAGTTATATCATATCAGTCAGAAAAACTCAGAGAGAAAAGAGAAATCTTGAGAGATTTTGTGAATTGAAGAAGTTGGAGAATTAAAGAGGATTCCTATCATCTTACTTAATCAAAACAGAGTTATCAAGCGTAAATTCTTGTATTCAAACTCTATTTTACGTTTTCAAGTTTTCTTCATGAAAAGTGTTTTGAGTTCTCTGTAAATGGAAATTCATGGTTGAATTGTTAAGAAGTTGATTATATATGTTTATGAGTATGCATAATTCTTTTTTATACGATTTGTATGTGATTTAGAGTAGTCAAATCCATGAAATTGTGTTTAAATTGAAGTTTTGAAATTTATAGAAAAAAAATATTTGAATATGGCTTATATGTACAAAAATTTGTACTTAGATCGCATGTTAATCGGTAAATTGATGATTGATTATGTTTATACATGTAAAAACGAAAAGAATGAAACTTAAACGGACTGATTTGGTGTTATAACGAATCTGTAAGATGTGATTTCATGAAATTTGACGAAACTTTGAAAAATAGCAAGAATAAGAAAATTATGTGATTCAATTTAGTTGTTTATGTGATTTAAGTTGTTAAGACCATGCTAAGAATTTTGTAAAACGTTTCTGTAAAGTTCATAACTTATGAGTTATGTTAAATTTGTTGTTTGAGCGAAGTTGTGGCCTAATTTGGCTTTTTCTATATTCTTCGCGAGCTCTGTCTGCGTCCCACTATGCCGCGGCACCGCAACACCAATTTTGTGAAGAAACCTAGTGTTGTAGCGCCAGCCAGTGCCTGATGACGTGTCACGGCGTCGCAGCGCCGATTTCCAGTTCATTCTGGGACGCTGCAGCTCCGGTTAGCAGAATCATCCAGAAATTTTTATGTAAGTGTTCAAGTCCAAAAATATAATTTAAAACCTAATATAATGAACATAAAAATGTATTAATCATATATTGAGATGTTAAAAATAGATTATTAACATGTTGATGATGTTTATACTTGATTGATTGATAAGTCAAAAATGAATTTAAACTCGTTACTTTGTGAAGTCTAATAAAGTGTTCAAGAACTAATATTTGAGATTTGATTAACATAAGCGAACTTAGAGTTGAGTTAAGATGCTAGTTATGTTATAATTAATTTGTATTGTGAACCCAAATGGTATGCAGGATTAATTGAGAGAATGTGAATAGTAATTATCTAAACTACGCATGAGGCAAGTTTCCTTACCCCAACATGATTTCAATTACGCAAGTTCCTAAACATTACTTTTTATTGAACAAGTTCCCTAATTCTAAATTATTCATTAAGCAAGTTCTTAAATTATATTTCTATATTGATCAAGTTCATACTCTTGTTTATTCAAGTATATGATTTCGAATGAGATGATCTAATTCTTATATTCATTTTGTTATATACATTGAGATTCAATCTTGGATTTAAATATCATTTACCTTATTGTATTAAGACCTTGGCTAGCGAACCCTTTTTGATTTGACTAGTCCATAGTTGATGAGCGTTCTAAATTCTAGAACTTTTATTGTGACGAACGAGATTTCTGTAGTTTATTTTAAATATTTATTAAATTCAATAAATATTTTTATGGATTTATTTATTGAGTTAAATAAATATTTGATGGAATTGTGGTAGATTAATTTAATTAAATGTGTTACATTGATTAAATTAATATAGAGTAATTTTATAATCCAAAGTGTGAATTTAATTGAGATTATTAAATTAAATGAGTTGTTATTAATTATAATGTTATTCTAATTAATTTAATAATTAATTAGAGATTTAATAATTTGTCATAATTAATAAATAAGAATTTTAATTATGTGATAATTTGATTTAATGCGTAATATTATCTTTAATTTAATTAAATTTAAATGACATGATTTGATTAATTAAAGTATGACAAATAAACTATATAATAAACAAGTTAATTAAAATAATGGGAAAGGAGTTAATTTGGACAAACCAAACAGAGCCTTAAGATCATAGGAGCAGTTAAAACCATTATGTGATTAACTAACACCCATGAACTCTTCAATTATATCATATATATATATATATATATATATATATATACGTATTATAAGTTATATTAGTTAGTTCATTATTATATATCATATTAGTTAAACAAACACATAGAGAAAAAAGATATTTGAGAGAATGATTTGATTGAAGAAGAGATTTGGAGAATTAAAGGTTTATATCATCTTAATAGAGTTAGCAAGGGTAATTTCTTAATCCCAGTTTTAAATTTATATTTTTAAAGTTTTCTCCATGAACGTATATTTGAGTTCTCTGTTAATTGAAATTCATGATTAATTTATTAAGAACTTGATGTTAGATGTTTATTAGCATGTATAATCCAATTGTATATGATTTATATCTGTTTTAGAGTAATCAAATTTATGTAATCATGTTTTAATTGAAGTTTTGTAGTTTACAGAGTAATGACTTATGAATATGGCTTATACGTACAAAAATGCATGCTTCAATTGTTTATTAAACTGTAAATTGAAGATTAATTATGTTTATACATGTAAAAACGAAGAGAACGAAACTTAAACGGACTGATTCGGTGTTATAACGAATCTGTAATGTATGATTTCATGAAAATTAGTGAAACTATGAAAAATATCAAGAAACATAAAAATTATGTGTTCTAATTTGTTTGTTTATGTAATTTAAGTTGTTAAAAGCATGCTAAGAATGTTATATAATGTTTCTGTTAAGTTTAGAATGTATGTGTAGCATTAAATTTGATGTTTGAGTACGATTTTGGCATAAAATGGCTTTTTCTGTGTTCTTTGCGAACACTGTCAGGCCTCACTGCGTCGCGGCGCCGCAGCACCAGGCTCAGTGCTGGCTGACGTGTCACGGCACCGCAGCGCCGGTTCTGTGAAGGAACAAAACACTGCAGCGCCAGGCCAATGGCCTGCTGACGTAGGCTCAGCGCCGCAGCGCCGGTCCCCTGTTCAAACTGGGCGCTGCAGCGCTGGCTAGCAGAATGGCCCAGAGAATTGTATTTAAGTGTTCAAGTTTAGAAATATAATTTAAAATCTAATGTAATGAACATGATAGCGTGTTAATCATATATTGAGATGTTAAAACAGATTATTAACTTGTCAATGATGTTTACGTGATCAATTGATAAGTTGAATACGTGTTTTAAATTTGTTGTTCATGAAGTCTAATAATGTGATTAAAGAGTTAACATTTGTGGGTCCAATTAATATAATCAGATTCAGAGTTGAGTTTAATCATGATGCTAGTTGAGTTACGATTAATTGGTATTGTGAATGTAATGATATGTATGATTAATTGAGGGACGTGAATAGTATTTGTCTAAACTACGCACGAGGCAAGTTTCTTAACTCTACATTTAATTGAGCAAGTTTTCGTATCCTATCTTGACTAAAATTACGCAAGACTTAAATCGTATTCATATATCGATCAAGTTCCTATTGTTATTTATTCAAGTTATGATTCCAAATGAGATGTTCTAATTCTTTTTAAAGCAATACTTTGGTTATACAATGCTTATTCAATTGTATACCTTTGAGATTCATTATTTGAGTTAAGTATCATTTTTATTACTGAACCTTGATTGACTAGCTAACCCTTCTTGATTCGACTAGTCCATAGTTGATGAGCGTTTTAAATTCTAGAACTAGTGTTGAGACTCATCCTAACCAAACTTCCTTTGGTGCAGAATCTGATGTCAAACTGAGATGAACAACCCTTTCTAGGGGAAAATTTACGCGTTAACGTTGAGATGATGTGCACATACATGGTACTAAGGGCTGATCCCCTTAAGTACGAGAAGTAAGGTCCATATAGTCTTACAACTGTTAAAGGTTTAAAGTATAAATACTTGATAACCTAGGACATAGTTTTTGGTCTTATGACCCTCAGATATACTTTTGATTCTTGTTTCTAATCTTGATTCAAAAGCCGAGATTTCTATTATTCAGAACTCATTGATTTCTTGTATGTTATTATTATTATTATATGGTTATACTTGTGGGCAATCGTTGCTCACTCTTGCATAATAACATTGCAGCTAAGGTTGAAAGAGTTGACGAGCCATCTATAGTAAGGGAAAGGGCAAGACAAACAAGTAATGAAGACTTGTTTATTTATTTGAGAATATTTTGTTTAAGACTTACGATGTTATGTTAAGACTTAATTATTTATGTTATTTTCTCACTTGATGTATTAAGGTTAGTTTACCTGGGATTTATTCGTTTAAGATGTTGTAACCCCTTAAGGGGAGGATGTGTAGACAGATGTGTTATTATCTGACAGTGAACACCAAATCCTGTGGAATTGAAGTACCCGAATTTGGGGGTGTCACATTTATTTGAAGTTAATCCAAACAAAACTTCCTTTGGTGCAGACTCTTATGTCAAACTGAGATGAACAACCCTATTATTAGGGATATTATTATGCGATAGCGTTGAGATGTTGTGCACATACATGGTACAAAGGGCTGATCCTCCTAAGTACGAGAAGTAAGGTCTATATAGTCTTATGACTATTAAAGGTTTAAAGTATAAATACTTGATAACTTGGAACATAGTTCATGGTCTTGTGACCCTCAGATATACTTTTGATTCTTGTTTCCTAATCTTGATTCAAAAGCCAAGCTTTCTATTATTCAGAACTCAATAATTTATCGCATGTTATTATTATTATTATATTGTTATACTTGTGGGCAATTGTTGCTCACTCTTGCATAATAACATTGCAGCTAAGGTTGAAAGAGTTGACGAACCATCTACTAGTAAGGGAAAGGGAAAGGCAAACAAGTGTTGAAGACTTGTTTCTTTATTGAGAATGTTGATGTTAAGACTACTATGTTATGTTTAAGATTTATTTGTGATGTTATTTTCGCATTGATGTATTAAGGTTAGATGACTTGAGATTTTATTGTTTAAGATGTTGTAACTCTTAAGGGGATGATTTCTATTTCATTTATGAGTTTCATTTATTTATGTGTAGTTAGATGTGTTAGTATTGGATAGTGAACACCAAATCCTGTAACGACCCCAAAATTAATACAATAATATTCTCCTTCTCGATCGTTAACAATACAACTTTAATCTATCTTTACATCATTATTCGATATTAAAATCACTAAAAAAGCGGAATATTTAAAACTTTTATACAATCTTTCTTTATTGCCCTAAATCGCAACCTTTACATAACATATCTTCGACTAAAATCTATATCATGAATCGTTACAACAAAATGACTATACAAAGTCTTACATCATAAAGAAATATCCATATACATCGGATAGCTCAACTTACAATTTAACAACCATGTTACATTTAAAATAATTACATTACTCATCTAGAATAAATAATTTCTTGCATCGCTATTGATCTTAACATTAAACTAGCACGTATCATTACCTTGCATCCTTGACCTGTAAAAATGGTTATTTGCAAGAGTGAGCTCGATAGCTCAGCAAGTTCTAACAGTTTTTATACATCACATAGCACATAATAACATGCTCAACATATATCTCATAATAATTAAAGTAACATGGCATACATGCTTTAATTCACATAACAAATATAAAGATTGAGTTCCTTACTCAACCAACATTCTTTAATCAATCAATGTAGTCATAAATTGACTTTAACATTCATGCTTACAACATATATAACATATCATGCTCTTTGCAATACAATTTAAAATAGTTCATCAAGTTCACGTAGAAAATAGGAACCGAAAGACTTGCCTTGATCGTTGTTTACCAATAACAGATTAACAGCTTATAGCTATCTGCACTTCACGTGCCCTACACAATTATATAATCATGCACATCAACTATTAGTCATATAGCAACACATAGTAGTTGTAATATAAACTCTACTCTACATCTCATAACGCTTTCTACTATCAATACACAATGTTCAATTTGATTGTGTTAACTTTCGACTTATATCTCACTATATTTCTTTTTAGTAATATTCAAAATTCATTTAAGTGTTTAAGTCTTACTAGGACTACTTATGAGTTTTATATTAACCCCATTTCATATCTTATAATGTTCATTTTATTTGACTTAAAACACTTTTTACGTACATTAACACTTGTCACAGCGTTTCGACATTCATTCGTCACACGCCCGATTCGTCTCTCTTGTGTATACTTAGTGTGCTTATATAACTTATCTAATACATCATTTATTAATGTTAAGTATCATTATATTTACTAACATTCATGTTTTATAACTTAGAACAACATCTATCATCGTCGACAGCACTATACTTGCGTATGTGCATGTCCGACGCCCTCCGATTGGCTCCGAATACGCATTAGTCACAAAGATGACCATTTTGACCCCTTCTAACAACCTCAAATCGAAAAGGTTAAAGAACAAAAGTTATAGGTCTACTCGTGGTCATTCCGGATCATCTTGAATCTCCTCAATCGGAGTTCGTATGAAAAAGTTATGGCCGTTTTACTAGAGGAGGTCAAAGTAATTTTGCATTACACTACTTAAATAACTTCGGACAGCTTGTAGCCCCGCTGGGGCTGGAGTTCCTAGGCCAAAAGCCCTGCTGAGGGGGGGCTCCCTGCTGTTGGTGTAATATCCGAGATTATTATGTCATTTAACAATTATCAATAAACGAATTTATGTAAAATTCTTATGTGTTTTCTTTTATTAGATGTATATGTGTTATACATACATGTGTTAATTGTAATACCCGAGAATTTTCATATATTATTAAATAATTATATTAATAAAAATGAGAATTTATTTGAATATAAATGATTTTGTGTTATGAGAATGATTAATTCAATTATATTAAATTGAATATCTATGACAATTGAGAAAAATGTGGAGTTTACGATAAACTCGTTGAGAGCCTAGTGTGGCACAGTGATGGGAAATATTAATAATTATATTAATTGACGAAGAATTTTTAAGTGAACAATTAATTAATTGTTAATTGTTATTAGAGAATATTAATTGATTGTTGTGGGATATTAACTATGGTTGATTAATAATATGTGATTATTATTATTGCTAGAAATATAATAATAATAATCCACTTGTTTATAATTGTGCTGAGATTTATATTTGTTAATGTGATAATTAATCCTATGATTATTAATTTGGAATAATTAATAATCAATGAGGAATAAATTAATTAATATTATTGTTAATTAATCAACGAAATAAATAGTTTATTTATTTGACATTATGAATAACAAAACAAATAAGTGAGTGATTAATATAATGAGATTATATTAATTGATATGTGCAAATGTGCAATACTGGAATATATAAAGTATATGGAATACAACTATATTATATAGTGTAGAGAGACACTTAAGTGTGACCATGCATGTATATACATAAACTATGTTATATAATGCAATGCGAATATATTACACATAGAAACCATATATTACATGAAGCATAATGTGATTATGTTAAAACTATATGTTATGAATGCATGATAATACTTATGTGACAATAAATATGTGGGTATACACTGTATAATATATCATGAACATATTGTAAACTATTAATTTTATTAAAGTGAGACATCATGAATATATGGTGAACAATTTAATAATACATGAGATAATGTAATGTGATAACATCCGATTAACTTATACCAATATGATAAAAATGTACATGAATTATATGTGTACAATTCACACTTACTACGTTATGTGAATCCATGTTAGTATCATTAGAATTACATTGTAACTATAATTGTGGCCTAATTATATAGTATATATACATGTAACATATTTTGGCATAAGTGTTGTGTATATATACAAATTCTAGAATGCTGATATATGGCCTTGTCCCAATATGATAGTCACTCTCCTTCTCCTTCACGTGTATGACAAAAAGGCTAAGGCCTATTCTCCCCATTCTTCTCCCAAGCTTAGCTAGCAATAATTATATGAGGAGTGGCTCTCATGATGCATTCCACCAACTATCTACCAACTTCTTCTTATCTAGTATGCAATTCAAATTTTCGTTAGTTTGAAATGGTAGGCAATTGCATTGTCTGTATTTTGTTTTCTCTATAAATATGGTTTCCTTCCTTCTCATTTCACCTTGCTGAGATTTTGTTTGAGTTGATAAGTTGAGAGCATATACATATATCAGTATAATAGCATTGTGAGATAGCAGCAAGCTTAATTCGTAGCAAAGGTATAATTACATGATTCATGTTCTTCATTTTCATTTTCTGTCAAAAATTTCAATTCTTGATTATGCAAAATTGGATTGCAATTGGATTGTAGAGCACTTATTTAGTTGTTATGTGAACTTATATACATGTTTAAATTATAATGTAGTTGATTATAATCAAATTCGTGAAGTAATTTGGCATTTGGCTTGGAAGTCTGCCGACGCAGGCTGTTCTTGAACTGAACCGGACGCGGCGCAGCTGCGCCGGCATTACACTGCGGCGCAGCGCAGCTGTGCAGGTCCCCTGCTGCAGTTTTTGATTTTCTGCTTGCTTCCTGCTATATGATAGTTCTTGCATTGACGTACATGAAGCATGCTAGCATGACTAACTTACATGTATAGATACGTAGACCTAAAATGATCATGTTCTATTACGCTTGTGTTCATGGTTGATGAAAAGTATAGTTTTCCAAAACAAACTTAGAACTTTAATACAAGACTTTGACATGTGTGTATGATATCAATGTTCTGACTTATACGGTAACTTGACCTTGCAAGCATATTATTATGATCTAGGAAAGCATGAAAAGCATGTTAATAGATGTATACATGTTTCGTAAGGTATCATGAGCACGTGGATTGCGTTAAATGAACTTTACTAGTGAAAGTATAAGTTTTGAACCTAAATCTTGACATGTTATATCGAAGTCCAGATTCTGATCATTATGAACATGTTGGATAATGTTTTTAACCTCACTAATGTGTCATACAAGCACGTGTGTACACACCATGCTAGATGCCATAAAGACTACATGAAGCATGATTTCAAAACCAATAGCAATGCTAGTAATATGTATGTGGTAAAGATATTCATGAACATGCCTAGAACACGTTACACGACCACCTTATGTGTGTACATGACAAGTATGATAGCTTCGTGGTCTCATGACCTTGAATGGCTTTAAGTTATTGAAAGTATTGACTTAGAATCTTTATCACATATATTTGAAACGAGGAAAGGTTGTACAAAAATAAAAGTATCTTTTAATATGTTTATATGCTATGTGGTGTTGTTGGCTTGCATGACCGGACAGAAACCATAAGGCACAGCTCAGCCTTGGCTTGGCCAGAAGGCTGCGCAGCTGCGCTGGCCCTAGGCTTAGCCATGGCGCAGCTGTGCCAGTCTGGAATCAGAATTGAGCTAGTTGTTGATCTGATTTTTGACAGTTAGCTTATGCGATTACTTTAACTTGTAATATATGACCAATATGCTAAGAAATGTGTTAAGAGGCATGCTAAGTGATAAAATTGAATGTTTGATTATAAACTTCCCAAGGATAAGTCCAAAAGGTATTTGGGGACTATAAAGCAACGATTAAAAACTATGTGATGACTTCATAATGTCTTGTAAACTGAAATGTGCTATATGTACGCAAAAGTATATGATGAAGTATGTGTATAGTATTCAACTAAGTTAAACGTTTATGGGTGCGTTTAAAATTACATATCATATGTGAGCATAAATGACTAATGAAAATCCTATACTTATAATACACTATAAATAGGATTCAAAAGTGTTGAATTACTTTACGTGGATAAACTACGCTAAAGGCAAGTTTCCTAACTTACACTCTTTTACGGTGCAAGTATTCTATCCTTGTATATTGTGAACTAGTTTCTTACTAAATCGTTGAATTAAATTAGTATACTTGAACTCTTAATTCATTAAAGCTATTATACATGTTGAACTTAGTATTGTTCTTGAATATTGTGAAAGTGTCTATGCCATTTGATTCTGCTAGACTTATATTATTGAAAAGCGACCAAAACTAATTGATTGGTGCGGGATCTTGTATTTGACTGAGAAGAACAACCTTCTTTGAAGGGAATATATAATTATCGGAGAACCGACGTGCACACTTGAGTATGATTGATTGTTATGCATAACGATGGTACTTTAGGCTGATCACCTGTTGTACCTGTTTTTTTTATTGGATTTTCAGTTTATTACTGTCAATTCTAGTAGAAGTTCATAGTCCTTAGTGACTGCTCAGTATTCAGTTATTTGATATCTTGAACTGACTTATTATTGAATCATATCCTGTCTTTAGCGACTGTTATTGAGAACTGTTGATATTCTTGTTATTCTTGAGCTATCAAATCTTGCTATACCCTTTCGAGAATTGAGAATCTTATTATTCACCCTTATTGTATATTACTTGCTGGGCAATTTGTGCTCATTCTTGCTTTCCCTAAAACATTTCAGTTAAGGCAGAGCATGGCGAATCTTCGGGCATTGATAAGGGCAAGGGCAAGGCTACCAACTAGCTTATGTCTGTTATGTTTCAAATATATTAATATTGTGTGAAGATGATGTAGTAAGACTGGATTTGTTTATGTTTAAGCTTAAGTTAGATTATATAACAAGTCGTTAATTGATATTGCTATGTAATCTATTAAGTACTGTAGGTTGCGAGACTTGGGGGAATAATTATAATAAATCATTGTAAATTATTCTAGAATAGATTTTCCGCTGTGGTTGTGTGATATTTAGTTATCATTATTGCGATGTATTACCATGAGCACGTGATGAACCGAATTCGAGAGACCAAGTGGCGGTCCTGGAATTTGGGGGCGTCACAGGTTGGTATCAAAGCTGTAGTTATAAACCTTAGGAACGAGTGTCCTTGGACTATAGCTTAGGTGAACTTAGAAGTTAGGAAGGAGATAAAACTCATGTAGATTTTTCCTTGAGAGACTTAGTCTGTTATGAAATGTAACTTCATTCTATACAATGAACTTATGTTTTATTTAACATTCTAATGGAGTTGCTGTTTGTTTGCCTTGTGTTTGTGATTGTAGGATGACAGACACAGGTGTAACTAGTAGAGTAGCAGAGGAGGAGCCCAGAGATATACATGTAGTATACGAGGCACCTCTAG
The DNA here is from genome assembly GCA_020205555.1 of Panax stipuleanatus. Classification (NCBI taxonomy): domain Eukaryota; kingdom Viridiplantae; phylum Streptophyta; class Magnoliopsida; order Apiales; family Araliaceae; genus Panax; species Panax stipuleanatus. The sequence continues at coordinate 130,401,707 of CM035115.1, read as the reverse complement.
AGGCTGTGCCAGTACAGGCAGTTGCACCATCCGAGTTTGATGACGAGGATGAGATCGAGATTGAGATAGAGACTGATCCAGAGGAGGAGCCGATGGAGGATGAGCCAGTAGAGGACTCTGATGAGGCTACTATAGAGGAGCAGATGTTAGGAGAATACGAGGAGTGGATCCTAGAGTTAGACTGCAGGGTCCAAGAGCTGGAGGCAGAGGCCCACGAGAGAGAGTCTGAGTTCCAAAAGCTGAGGGACGAGGACCACCAGAGGAAGCTGGCTATGCAAGAGTTAGAGGTGGAGATTGCCTACCGTAGGGAGGCAGGGACCCAGATGGGGACTCTGTTCCACAGGTCAGTGGCTAGGAATGTAGATTTGGCAGAGAAGCTAGAAGAGGTTGAGCAGAGGGAACTGAGTGAGAAGACTGAGAAAGAGGCACTCCGTACTCAGCTAGAGTTGGAGGTGATGGATAGGTTACACTTCGAGGAGAAGTGGGAAGCGTCCAATGAGAGAGCTGACGACCTTGAGGACGAGGTCAGGTGCAAGAAGAGAAAGATGAACAAGATGGGGTATGTGTTCCGTTCAGCTTTTGAAAGGGTGATTGATGGTGTGTACCACTACCCGGCAGAACAGGGACAGACTCTACATACCTTGAGCCGAGAGCTAGTTGCGTATATAGCACAGTTGGAGTACAAGAGCGCAGTGGAGCGCGGGATGATGGGATGAGATTTCCTTAGTCAGTCTAGTGGTAGTACTAGTTGTGTCTTTATGTATTGTATATACTATGTTGTAATCCCGATCTTTTGTGTAAGATGTGGGATGATGATGTATACCCCGAGTTAGCTTTTGTTAGAGGGGTAGTATGGTAGTAGGTTGGTACATTCCTCGTCTTTTGTGATATTAGGGGATATATGTGATAACATTTATAGAAGTATGCTAGGAAAATCATGTAATGCAATGAAATGGCATATGAATATAAATGGAGTTGATTTTAGAAACGTGTTATAAATTTATTCTTTTAGTATTAAAAGAAATACTTAAGTGATATACTTGAATAATAATAAAATGAAAAATTGTGATGCAGATAATGCCGCCCAGACGTAGATTGACTGCACCCGAAGAATCCGTTAACAATGAGAGAGAACAAGTAGACCCGATCCAGAAACTGGTAGACTTGTTAGGAGAAGCCTTAAGGGGAAGGAACAATGAACCCGTTCGCCCGAACCCTCACACTGTGCCAGTAACAACCTTTAAAGACTTTAAGAGTGTAGGACTCCCGGAGTTCGAGGGAACTACCGACCCAATCGTCGCACAAACGTGGATCAAAGAGATCGAAAAAGCTTTCACTATAGCTAGCGTAGGAGAAGATCAGAAGACGGTGTTTGCCACGTACATGATGAGGGGAGAAGCGAACTACTGGTGGGAGGCTAATCAACAAAGAGCTGGAGAAGGGATAATAGCTTGGGATAAGTTTAAGACACTGTTCTTCGAGAATTACTTTCTGAAGAGTATGAAGAATAGGATGGAGGTGAAATTCCTAGAGTTAAAACAAGGTGAGATGACGGTGGCGCAATACGCGGCTAGGTTTAACGAACTAGCGCGATTTGCGGAGCACCAAGTTGGTGATGAAGAGAGGAAGGCTAGACGTTTTGAACAAGGGTTGAAGCCATGGTTGTTCAATAAGGTATCCGTTCTTCAAATTGATTCCTTTGCAACATTACTGGAGAAGGCAATCATTGCGGAAGGCGGCAGTGAGGCCTTAAGTCTGTATAACAAAGAAAAGAAAGGAAAGAATACTGGAGGAGAGAATCGTACGGGAGGAAGCAGTAGCGGAGGAAGCAATAGCGGAGGAAGCAACTTGGGAAAGAGAAAGTGGGAGAACAACAACAACAACAAAAACAACAATAATAATCAATCAGGGAATTTTCGTGGAGGTTTCAAGAAGAGGGCTGAAGGATGCCCGAAGTGTGGGAAGAATCACCAGGGCGAGTGCTAGAAGGGACGTGGCACTTGCTACAACTGCGGACAGGAAGGGCACATCTCGCCCAACTGTTTGAAACCGAAAAAGATACAAGGATGCTTTGCGTGTGGCTCGACGGAGCACCTAATTAAGGACTGCCCAAAGAAGGGAAGTGGCGGGGGTAGTAATCAGCAAGGAGGCAACAAGCTGATGATCGATGGACCGGCACAATCCAACCGCCCAACCGCCAGAACCTTTAACATGACCGTCCAAGACGCAGTGGCTGCGAAGGATGTGGTGTCAGGTATAATCCCAATCAATGATATAAATGCTTATGTATTATTTGATTCGGGTGCCACCTGTTCTTTTGTATCTGAAGAATTTGCTAGTAGACTTAGTACACCCCGAGAACTTTTAGAAAATCCTTTGATCATAGAAGTTGCTAACAAGGAAGTGATCCCTGCAGAATACGTTTATCGAAATTGTCGCGCAAGTATTAGTAAACATGAACTGAGCGTAGACTTGATTCCTATTAGACTGGGAGAATTTGACGTAATACTGGGAATGGATTGGTTGTATAACCATGCTGCGATAATTGACTGTCAGAACAAATGTGTGAACCTTCAGACTCCGAGTAAGTCTAAGGTAGTGTTTTATGGTAGCTCATCGCTTAAGCAATCGTGTTGCGTTACGATGATGCAGGCCAAGAAATTGTTAAGGAAAGGATGTGTAGGATATTTAGCTTACATCGTTGATACTCAGAAAAAGGGAGTAGAAATTAAGGATATATACGTAGTTAATGAATTCCAAGATGTGTTTCCGGACAATCTGCCTGGTCTTCCGCCAGACAGAGAAATCGAATTCGTAATAGACTTAGCACCGGGAACGGCACCGATTTCGAAAGCTCCATATCGTATGGTGCCAGTAGAAATGAAGGAATTGATGATACAATTACAAGAATTGTTGGATAAGGGTTACATTCGACCGAGTGTTTCTCCTTGGGGAGAACCAGTACTATTCGTTAAGAAGAAGGACGGATCGATGAGGCTCTGTATCGATTATCGAGAATTGAACAGAGTAACGATCAAGAACCGGTATCCGCTACCGAGGATAGACGACTTATTTGATCAACTGAAGGGAGCAAAGTGTTTCTCAAAGATCGACCTACGAACAGGATATCATCAACTGAAAGTGAGGGATGAGGACATACCAAAGACTGCGTTTCGAACCCGTTATGGACACTACGAGTTTTTGGTAATGTCATTCGGATTGACTAATGCTCCGGCAGCATTTATGGACTTGATGAACCGAGTTTTCAAGCCATACTTGGATAAATTTGTAGTGGTTTTTATCGACGACATTTTGATCTACTCGAAGACAGAGGAAGAACACGCCGAACATCTGAAGATTGTTTTGGAAGCACTAAGGAAGGAGAAGATGTATGCAAAATTTTCAAAGTGCGAATTTTGGATGGAGAAGGTTCAATTCTTAGGTCACGTGGTGGATAAGAATGGAATTGCTGTAGACCCTGCGAAGGTTGATGCAGTAAGTAATTGGGAACAACCAAAAACACCGACGGAGGTGAGAAGCTTTTTAGGGTTAGCTGGGTACTATCGGAGATTTATCCAAGATTTTTCTAAGATAGCAACCCCGTTGACCAATTTGACTAGAAAGACGGTGAAATTTATATGGACCGACAAATGTGAAGAGAGTTTTCAGGAGTTGAAGAAGAGATTGAGCGAAGCACCTGTATTATCATTACCAGATGATGCAGGAAATTTTGTGGTGTATAGTGATGCATCGCACAAGGGACTTGGCTGTGTGCTTATGCAGCACGGCAAGGTCATTGCATATGCATCACGACAATTAAAGGATTACGAAAAACGATATCCTACTCACGACTTAGAGTTAGCGGCGGTAGTTTTTGCGTTAAAGATATGGAGACATTATCTATACGGAGAAAAATATGAGATATACACGGACCACAAAAGTCTGAAATATATCTTCACACAGAAGGAGTTAAACATGCGACAGAGAAGGTGGTTAGAATTAATCAAAGACTATGATTGCGATATTCTTTATCACCCGGGAAAGGCAAATGTGGTTGCCGACGCTCTGAGCAGGAAAGGAAGGGAGAAGTTGTTTAATTTGACGACTCAGGAAGAGTTGATAAGAGAGATGGAGAAATTGGAGATAGAAGTGAAAGAACCAGAAAAGTCTGGTGAGAAGTTAATTGTAATGGAAGCTTGTCCGACGTTGTTGGATAGAGTAAAGGAAGCTCAGGAAAAGGATGAAGAGTGTGAGAAAATCCGAAAGAGGATCACAGAAAATGAGGAAGAAAAATTTCGAATGGATAAAGACGGTATTTTGAGATTTGAAGGGAGAGTGTGGGTACCAGCGGTAACCGAGTTGAGGGAAGAGATTTTGCACGAGGCACACAATACGACATATTCCTTTCATCCGGGAGGCACAAAGATGTACCAAGATCTAAGGCAACATTTTTGGTGGCCCAATTTGAAACGGGAAGTCGCGGAGTGCGTCAGTAGATGCTTGACTTGCCAACGCGTTAAAGCAGAGCATCAGCGGCCGAGTGGTTTACTACAACCGTTGGAAATACCAGAGTGGAAATGGGAGCATATTACGATGGACTTCGTGGTAGGACTTTCAGTTACGCAGAAAGGTTATGATGCCATTTGGGTTATTGTGGATCGACTTACCAAGACTGCACATTTTCTACCAATCAAGATCCGCTACTGTTTGAACCAATTAGCGAGTCTGTATGTAAAAGAGATTGTTTCACGACATGGAGTGCCGGTATCAATTGTCTCTGATCGAGATCCGCGCTTCACGTCCAATTTTTGGAAGAGTTTGCAAAAAAGAATGGGAACGCAGTTGAGGTTGAGTACAACTTATCATCCTCAAACAGACGGACAAAGTGAGCGAACAATACAAACGCTAGAAGACATGGTTAGGACTTGCGTGATGGATTTTAAGGGAAATTGGGACGACCACCTACCCTTAGTTGAATTCGCATATAATAATAGCTACCATGCGAGTATCGGCATGCCACCGTACGAAGCTCTTTACGGGAGAAAATGCAGAACGCCATTATGTTGGGACGAAGTCGGAGAACGACGAATACTCGGACCAGAGTTAGTTCAACAAACCGCAGACGTGGTGACAGTGATAAGAGCCAGATTAGTAGCAGCTCAAGACCGCCAGAAGAAATACGCAGATTTGCATCGGCAGGACCGAGACTTCGAAATCGACAGTTTCGTATTCTTGAAGGTATCTCCATGGAAGGGAAAAATCCATTTCGGCAAGAAAGGAAAATTGAGTCCAAGATTTATAGGACCATTTGAGATACTGAAGCGAGTGGGCGAAGTGGCATACAAAGTTGCGTTACCACCCGAGTTGGAGCACATCCACAACGTATTTCACATTTTCGTGTTGCGACCGTACAAGGCCGACTACAAACATGTGATTTCTTACGAGCCCATTCAAGTGGAGAAGAACTTGGCGTATGAAGAAATTCCTGTCCAGATATTAGATAGGAAAGAGCAAACTTTGAGAAATAAAATTATTTTGTCTGTAAAAGTACTTTGGCGTAACCACGATGTCGAGGAGGCAACGTGGGAATAAGAAGATAGGATAATGAGGGATTATCCCCATTTGTTTGTGTAACCTTGTAGCAATTCCGGGACGGAATTTTTATAAGGGGGGGAGGATGTAATACCCGAGAATTTTCATATATTATTAAATAATTATATTAATGAAAATGAGAATTTATTTGAATATAAATGATTTTGTGTTATGAGAATGATTAATTCAATTATATTAAATTGAATATCTATGACAATTGAGAAAAATGTGGAGTTTACGATAAACTCGTTGAGAGCCTAGTGTGGCACAGTGATGGAAAATATTAATAATTATATTAATTGACGAAGAATTTTTAAGTGAACAATTAATTAATTGTTAATTGTTATTAGAGAATATTAATTGATTGTTGTGGGATATTAACTATGGTTGATTAATAATATGTGATTATTATTATTGCTAGAAATATAATAATAATAATCCACTTGTTTATAATTGTGCTGAGATTTATATTTGTTAATGTGATAATTAATCCTATGATTATTAATTTGGTATAATTAATAATCAATGAGGAATAAATTAATTAATATTATTGTTAATTAATCAACGAGATAAATAGTTTATTTATTTGACATTATGAATAACAAAACAAATAAGTGAGTGATTAATATAATGAGATTATATTAATTGATATGTGCAAATGTGCAATACTGGAATATATAAAGTATATGGAATACAACTATATTATATAGTGTAGAGAGACACTTAAGTGTGACCATGCATGTATATACATAAACTATGTTATATAATGCAATGCGAATATATTACACATAGAAACCATATATTACATGAAGCATAATGTGATTATGTTAAAACTATATGTTATGAATGCATGATAATACTTATGTGACAATAAATATGTGGGTATACACTGTATAATATATCATGAACATATTGTAAACTATTAATTTTAATAAAGTGAGACATCATGAATATATGGTGAACAATTTAATAATACATGAGATAATGTAATGTGATAACATCCGATTAACTTATACCAGTATGATAAAAATGTACATGAATTATATGTGTACAATTCACACTTACTACGTTATGTGAATCCATGTTAGTATCATTAGAATTACATTGTAACTATAATTGTGGCCTAATTATATAGTATATATACATGTAACATATTTTGGCATAAGTGTTGTGTATATATACAAATTCTAGAATGCTGATATATGGCCTTGTCCCAATATAATAGTCACTCTCCTTCTCCTTCACGTGTATGGCAAAAAGGCTAAGGCCTATTCTCCCCATTCTTCTCCCAAGCTTAGCTAGCAATAATTATATGAGGAGTGGCTCTTATGATGCATTCCACCAACTATCTACCAACTTCTTCTTATCTAGTATGCAATTCAAATTTTCGTTAGTTTGAAATGGTAGGCAATTGCATTGTCTGTATTTTGTTTTCTCTATAAATATGGTTTCCTTCCTTCTCATTTCACCTTGCTGAGATTTTGTTTGAGTTGATAAGTTGAGAGGATATACATATATCAGTATAATAGCATTGTGAGATAGCAGCAAGCTTAATTCATAGCAAAGGTATAATTACATGATTCATGTTCTTCATTTTCATTTTCTGTCAAAAATTTCAATTCTTGATTATGCAAAATTGGATTGCAATTGGATTGTAGAGCGCTTATTTAGTTGTTATGTGAACTTATATACATGTTTAAATTATAATGTAGTTGATTACAATCAAATTCGTGAAGTAATTTGGCATTTGGCTTGGAAGTCTGCCGACGCAGGCTGTTCTTGAACTGAACCGGACGCGGCGCAGCTGCGCCTGCATTACACTGCGACGCAGCGCAGCTGCGCAGGTCCCCTGCTGCAGTTTTTGATTTTCTGCTTGCTTCCTGCTATATGATAGTTCTTGCATTGACGTACATGAAGCATGCTAGCATGACTAACTTACATGTATAGATACGTAGACCTAAAATGATCATGTTCTATTACGCTTGTGTTCATGGTTGATGAAAAGTATAGTTTTCCAAAACAAACTTAGAACTTTAATACAAGACTTTGACATGCGTGTATGATATCAATGTTCTGACTTATACGGTAACTTGACCTTGCAAGCATATTATTATGATCTAGGAAAGCATGAAAAGCATGTTCATAGATGTATACATGTTTCGTAAGGTATCATGAGCACGTGGATTGCGTTAAATGAACTTTACTAGTGAAAGTATAAGTTTTGAACCTAAATCTTGACATGTTATATCGAAGTCCAGATTCTGATCATTATGAACATGTTGGATAATGTTTTTAACCTCACTAATGTGTCATACAAGCACGTGTGTACACACCATGCTAGATGCTATAAATGACTACATGAAGCATGATTTCAAAACCAATAGCAATGCTAGTAATATGTATGTGGTAAAGATATTCATGAACATGCCTAGAACACGTTACACGACCACCTTATGTGTGTACATGACAAGTATGATAGCTTCGTGGTCTCATGACCTTGAATGGCTTTAAGTTATTGAAAGTATTGACTTAGAATCTTTATCACATATATTTGAAACGAGGAAAGGTTGTACAAACATAAAAGTATCTTTTAATATGTTTATATGCTATGTGGTGTTGTTGGCTTGCATGACCGGACAGAAACCATAAGGCACAGCTCAGCCTTGGCTTGGCCAGAAGGCTGCGCAGCTGCGCTGGCCCTAGGCTTAGCCATGGAGCAGCTGCGCCAGTCTGGAATCAGAATTGAGCTAGTTGTTGATCTGATTTTTGACAGTTAGCTTATGCGATTACTTTAACTTGTAATATATGACCAGTATGCTAAGAAATGTGTTAAGAGGCATGCTAAGTGATAAAATTGAATGTTTGATTATAAACTTCCCAAGGATAAGTCCAAAAGGTATTTGGGGACTATAAAGCAACGATTAAAAACTATGTGATGACTTCATAATGTCTTGTAAACTGAAATGTGCTATATGTACGCAAAAGTATATGATGAAGTATGTGTATAGTATGCAACTAAGTTAAACGTTTATGGGTGCGTTTAAAATTACATATCATATGTGAGCATAAATGACTAATGAAAATCCTATACTTATAATACACTATAAATAGGATTCAAAAGTGTTGAATTACTTTACGTGGATAAACTACGCTAAAGGCAAGTTTCCTAACTTACACTCTTTTACGGTGCAAGTATTCTATCCTTGTATATTGTGAACTAGTTTCTTACTAAATCGTTGAATTAAATTAGCATACTTGAACTCTTAATTCATTAAAGCTATTATACATGTTGAACTTAGTATTGTTCTTGAATATTGTGAAAGTGTCTATGCCATTTGATTCTGCTAGACTTATATTATTGAAAAGCGACCAAAACTAATTGATTGGTGCGGGATCTTGTATTTGACTGAGAAGAACAACCTTCTTTGAAGGGAATATATAATTATCGGAGAACCGACGTTCACACTTGAGTATGATTGATTGTTATGCATAACGATGGTACTTTAGGCTGATCACCTGTTGTACCTGTTTTTTTTTTATTGGATTTTCAGTTTATTACTGTCAATTCTAGTAGAAGTTCATAGTCCTTAGTGACTGCTCAGTATTCAGTTATTTGAAATCTTGAACTGACTTATTATTGAATCATATCCTGTCCTTAGCGACTGTTATTGAGAACTGTTGATATTCTTGTTATTCTTGAGCTATCAAATCTTGCTATACCCTTTCGAGAATTGAGAATCTTATTATTCACCCTTATTGTATATTACTTGCTGGGCAATTTGTGCTCATTCTTGCTTTCCCTAAAACATTTCAGTTAAGGCAGAGCATGGCGAATCTTCGGGCATTGATAAGGGCAAGGGTAAGGCTACCAACTAGCTTATGTCTGTTATGTTTCAAATATATTAATATTGTGTGAAGATGATGTAGTAAGACTGGATTTGTTTATGTTTAAGCTTAAGTTAGATTATATAACAAGTCGTTAATTGATATTGCTATGTAATCTATTAAGTACTGTAGGTTGTGAGACTTGGGGGAATAATTATAATAAATCATTGTAAATTATTCTAGAATAGATTTTCCGCTGTGGTTGTGTGATATTTAGTTATCATTATTGCGATGTATTACCATGAGCACGTGATGAACCGAATTCGAGAGACCAAGTGGCGGTCCTGGAATTTGGGGGCGTCACATTAATTGCGTATATGTGATGAGGAGTATTTAAATGGTTGGTTCAGTTTAATTCAATTATTTAAATTGGTTAAGTATGGAATTAATTTTATTAATTTCGTGGGATGGCTTTAAAGCATGATTTTGAGTTCAGAGCGGAATTTAGAGACGCGGACTGCATATTTGAGTCCGGAACGTCGAAATTAGTCAGGATAGACCGTAACCACGAAAATGTGTCTCAGTTGACCTTTTGGTCAAAGTCAACCGGTTGACTTTTTCGGGTAAAAAGTCAACCATAAATTTCGGAGATGAATTTGATGAAACGGATAGTCCCATGACGTCCGGAACGTCAACTTTAGTAGGAATCGATATAAGTATCGCAACGTTCGGCTACGGAGGGTAAAATGGTCAAAATGATTTATTAAGTGATTAAAATAATATTTTTAATAAGTTACAGCAGCTGGAGGGGGCCACGTGACATCTGAATTGGGACAAGGTGGGAGGAAGTATACGTATATAACAATATAGCAAAGAGGGGGTTATATCACCTTATAACCAAACTTTTCATTTTCTTAACCCCTCCTCCATAACTAAGCTATTGAATTATAAGCATTATATACATATAACTGATGGTTTGGGAGATGGAAAGGGCCTGGGGAAATCAGTTTTCATCATATAATGTATATACATTCCAACCCAAGTCTCTTCTCTTCTTCATTTTGATAAAATACACTCGTGAGAGAAAATGGAGAGAGTGAGAGCTTGAGAAACCTTGAAGGAGTTCTGAAGATTTTAAGAGCAGAAGGGTACAGGCAAGGAGAATCAATAGCTACTTCAAATCAAGAGGAATTCACCTAAGTAAGTAGTTCATCAACTTTTCTATGTTCTTAAGAAAAATAGTGAAGAAAATGCATGTATAATTGTGGTAAATGATTTGTTTTGGTGTTGTGATGCTAGGTTAGTGTGATTACTGTTATGTGGTTGTTAAGAACACAAGTTCTGGACTAATCTTGCCAAGTATGCTTTGAATTCCAAAGAATTATGCCATACAAGCTAAGTGTTTGATAAAATGCCTCATAGATGTCAATTTATTCAAATTATGGTAATTTAGTGAGTTTGATTATTATAACATGTGTATATATGTTAGTATGTGTGGTCTGGACAGTAGGAATCAACCCCATGCATGCTAGAATCAAAATTATGATTTTTGTCAAAATTGGTTAAACATGAAATCTGTGACTTTTTGGGTTTTTCGGAGCCTTAGAATCATGGTTTCTATGACCCGATTAGTGTATGTAATAATTTTGTAAAATACTATGTAGTATGATGTATAACCTGACCAAATTTCATAAGAAACGGAGTTAAATTGAGCAAGTTATAATTTTCGAGAGCAAGCATGTTGGAAATAAAATCTGCAGATTTCTGGGTTTTTCCAAAATTTTTGCAAGTGTTAGAACCTGTTCTGGTACGCTTTTCAAGGCAGCCGGTTCGTGGTCTTAATTTACTATTTTCTGGAATGTGATATTTTTGTAAAATAGTATGCTATATGAAGTATGTTGTGTCCAAGTTTCATGGTCATATCATATATGGTTTAATCGAAATTAATTCGCTAAGATGGCTGCTCAAAACTGCAAAAATTTTCTGGGCATGAAGAGCAGCGCAGCTGCGCCATTCATACTGCTTAACGCTGCGCAGCTGCGCCACTCAAAGTTGGGTTTCGGGTTTGCCAGGCAGCGCAGCTGCACCGGTAACACGGCTTGAGGCTGCGCAGCTGCGCCGGTCAGGGTCGGTCCGGGTCATCCGGGTCGGATCGGGTCAGAACAATGTCAGAAACTTATTTTTGCTCAGAATCTCATACTGAACCACTTTACCTATATGACGCTATATGATATATGATTAAATAAGTTTGATGATAGCATACGTGGTAGTTTAATAAACTTATTAAGATAAAAGGAAACCATTATATTACAGAGTCGTGTTCGAGAACCTAAGTGATTATGTGACACATATGAATAGGTTACGTGAAGAGCTAGTAGATAGCGTTAATTGTAGCAGGCGTATCAGGCAAGTTTCCTAACCCTAATTTCTATTGGGTATTTATTCAATCCTTACTCATTTTTATCGTAGTAAGGGTAAGTATTGGACTTGTGCTAGCTATTTATTTGTGCAAGCTCCTTTATTGTGAGGTTATACAACTTCAACTATCTTGCAAGCTTATCGATGATTACTCAGTTATTATTCTAACAGCTATGCTTATAAGTTTCATGTCATTACAGAACTGTTTCTAAGTATATTTCCTGGCCTTTGTTTTCGGCTAGTTATTATTGATGAAAAATGATTTAATTCAAATCTTTCGAAGCTATTTAATGTTTACCAATCCAAATTGCTTTGTTGCGGTCTCGCATGAATACTAATATGAACAACCCGAATAAACGGGCAAACAGATGTCGGGCATATAGTCCCATTTATGCTTATGCTGTTTAAACTTTATACTTGTGCACAATGTACGGTACAATAGGCTTATCGACTGGAGTACTTGCAGAGACCGTTTACAATCTATTTGATTGTTAAACCGTCTGATGATTTTTCGATGAAACAAAGTAATGTTCAGGGTATTTTATGCCCCTTAGTATGATATTGAGAATTCTTAAACTCTTATTCTTGATATTTCTGTTTAACACTTGATATTGCGACGCCGATTTATCAGACAGGACCCAGATCCGGCGCTGCAACGCCCATATTACTAAGTAATCTGGCGCCGCTGCGCCAGGCTCCAGATTTAGTTTTTTCAGTTTGCGAATTATGCAGTTTTTCTACAAAAAACATAATTTTATGCCAATAATTATGCCCAAAAAAATAGTTCTAAACACATAACAATAAACATATTCAATTAGAATAATTAATAACTCGCATAAAGGTTTGGCTCTGATGCCACTGTTAGGTTTGTAAGATTCATGGACACAATCAAATTGCAAAAAATAAACGGAAGCTTAAAAAATCAGAGTTTTAAAATTTTACAAACCATATACCCGGATCATACTTTTTGCATAATTATTAATTAAACGAAATAGATGGAGATTAGATTCATATCCTCGTAGAAACTAGCTTCATCAGGTACGAGTTCAACTCCAATTCGTTTCGCGTTCAACTTGAATCCACCGAGTTGATTCCTTCATTTGATCAACATTAGCCACCCAAATGTTTGACCTCTAGAGGTAATCCACCAAGAAAGAATAAGAATTCAAGAAGATGGGTGTTTGGCTAAACCCTAGTTTCTATCACTATAGAAAAGGTGTACTCTTCGAACTCTTAGAAAGATTATTAACCCCAAATCAAAATAAGACTCCTCTTATTTATAGATGTAGGCAACCCTCCTAAATAATTTAGGATTATGGTTTCATATTAATTAATTAAACTCTTTTAATTAATTAGGCTTCCCAATCCTATTGGGAATAACTAATTAAACTCTTTAATTAATTAGCCTCCTAATTTTATTAGGAATATATATATATATATATATATGAGAATGTCTTATTAATTAATTTCCAAACTCCTTTAGGAATTAAATAATAATAATAATAGTAATAATAATAATAATAATAATAAGACTCCTCTTATTAATTTATATTTAATATTTCCAAAATATTAAATGATAAATATTAAGCTATTTAATTTATTTTATCACCATAGATTAAATTAACTATACTTAACTTATTATTATGATTATGTCATTTGCTTTTTTAATAAATATTCTTCCTTTTATGGTGTGACCCTTTAGGTTCTCCAAATTAAATCAGTTGTGAATAAATCAATTAGAACAATTCTGATCTTATTTAAATAAATAAATAAAACTAATAATTCATTTAAATAAATAACATTTATTCTACAATAAGGATAAGCCTCCTTAGCGATCAACGACTTTTCAGATAATATAGATTTCAACATTAATTATAAAAGAACCTTTGAGTAAATAGTTACTGTACAATTCAATCCTTCTACCATACAATGTCCTAATTAAATATAAGACATGGAATTACTGTCAAGTTTTATTTTATTTAATTATATGTATTTCGATCCTTAAATGCACAACTCCAAATAATGTAAATTAGAAACTCTTTTCTAATTTCATTCCACCTTGGCCAAGGATTCCTGGGTTGTCATTTATCGAATCATATAGGACATATATCTTCTTTGACTAGAAGTGGTAGATTCTTTATTGATCATTCATTATATCCATATATAACTTATTACACCCAAGCATACCCTTTGATATACCCTAAGGGTCTTAAGGGACATGTCAAAGTATAACTCATCATACACAAGATACTATGATGATCTCAAGTCTAAGGATCACTTGTACTACTATCACTACAGAAATTCATATTGACAGGCAAGTAAAACTCCATTAGGTATTCCTTAGTGAGCCACGTTCAGTGAACTAATTCTCCAATAAGCACCTACATACTTGTTTTAGTATCTCCACACAAATGATCATGAGATCAATCATCCTCATCCAATGAGCAGGTAACGTATGTACCAATCTATCTGGATTCACTAATCCTTTTTTTAGTAATCCAACGAATGGAAACTATTTTAGTTTTTAAGCTATCTAAGAATTTAGATCTCATTAGCATGATCATCATCATGATTGTAAAAGCATTGCTTAAAACTATGGGTTTATCACATATTATAATAACAGCATCATGTAGATAATTAAATGGCTTTAATTTAATAACTCTTTTATTAATAAATGAATAAGATTGTTACAAAGTATATGTTTTATCATCAAACATGATTTGCTTGTGTTCATATCACTTTCATACCCATTTAACGAGTTTTGGACCAATGACTCCTAAACCAGATGACTTTAGGTCACTAGGTGTTAGGATACCCCTTCGGGTTTACTAGCTCAGGTAACAAAGGCCAAGACAAGTTAGGCGGTCTACTCTATTTGCTCCTTGTCTGAGCTTGTGCAAGATTAGTTTTCTTAGGTTCTACATTACCCCTGTAGCGAGCGTTGGGCCGGTGACTCCCAACCTAAACGGTTTTAGGGCACCAGGTGTAAAGACACCACTCAGGCTTAATTACTCGAGTAACCCAGACCACAATTCAAATCTGCTCAGGTTTCACCTTTTCCTTCTTTAATGCTCATTTTCTTAGGAGCTAAGTTACCAATGTAGCGAGCGTTGGGCCGGTGGCTCCCAAACCAGATGGCTTTAGGGCACCAGGTGTAAATACCCCCCTCAGACTTAATTACTCGAGTAACCCAGGCCACGATTCGAGACATTAGGTTGGTCACCTATTTTTTATCTTCTCAGTAATTATCATTGCTATTGCTATTGCCATAGCTCATACCCCACAACTAAGAGTCGAGGTAACTGCAAAGTGCAGACACGCATATGAGGTCAATTATACTCCAAACAACACTTTCAACTAGAATTTTGAAAAGTTTTAATTTTTTGATTGTTCCCGTGATTCTTGCTCCACGGATACTTATCGAAATTAATCCAATTCATAACAAGTTAAATAATAAAAATTTTATCTTCTTAAAACCTTCTTCTAAGATTCTAATGCAAGATTTATCTATACTTAACATGTATATTATTGCTAATGTATGTAAATGGAGATTGAAAACACATAAAGAGATGAAAGAGTCATACCTCATATATGGATCACTGTATTCTAAGAAAATTATGATTGGAAAAGACCGATTGATCATACAGGATCGCAATAGAAATGTCATAAGGGAATCTCTGATGATAACGGACCATACTGATGGTGTTGACTGGTGCATTTTCCTTTATAGGATGGCCGATAAATGCCCCAGTGTTGAGCTGTCGAGGTCTCCGATATTGACCCAGCCTTGTTTGTTGTAAGGGTCCCAATATCGGGTTGCTGTTGATTCTGAAATTTCCCCAGTCCTACTTATCATCTAGGGTAATCGCTTTGTTTGTATGTTAGACAGATGAGCTGATAAGATGTCGAGATTGCAAATTCTGTTACCTTCTGACCCACATGGTGAACAGGTAGTGGATTTGGGTTTTGATGCTTGGGTGCCCCAATCATCATTATTAACTTGTAGGCGTAATTGGCTTTGATGATTTTCTTCTGATTTGACGAAGACGTGTGATTGAGGGTGTTAACTTGCATTGTTGAGTCAATATTTGTTGTGATCACCTCGGGTCGTATCTGCACTCTCTAACGATTATGCTTAATATGTCATTGTTTCAACTTTGATAATTGATTTCAAGAGGCCTTCAGATTCCACTGAATTGGACCTAAGAGCTCAGCTTGGTTGGTGATGGCTTCAATCGGGTTTGGTTTGACAGGTAAGGTTTTATTTGTGGTCTTTATCTGGGGGAACAAGTCGTCAAGTATGAGATAGATTTTTCCACGACGGTCGCCCATGTACTTCTGTAGGTCAAAGGAGATCAAGTCTTCTCGCACTTTAGGAATGATGAGTTGCTGAAGGGTCGCATCTTATGGTGATTATCATTTCATCCCTATGACTGGCTGTTTTAATGTATAAATGTCTCTTCTTTTTAGGGACTTGTGCCAGATTTGATGGAATGACATTGAGATATCATAGGGTCTTCTCAACATAGGTCGCTAACCTTGAGGTCAGGTTTGGTGTCTTGAGACTGGTTTTTGGGTTTATATTTGGGTTGAATTTTGGGTTTAGTTGTTTCTTTTGAGGGTTAGACCGCACCATAGATGGCTGCCTACGTACTCCCGTGGATGGGGGAAATCAGTTCTTTCGTAGTTCAAGTTTAAACTGACTAAACCTGACTGGTTTGATTTTTTGATTTTTTACATGGAAAGTAAAATACATAATGCTAAGAATGTGATATCGTCCTATATCTCCTAGAACTCGTAACTTTATCCTCTAGATATATGTCTTCCTGGCTAACTGAGGCCTGATAGTCCAGTTATCAGTGGTTATGTTGCCTTCGAGGCTCGTGATAGAGGTTATCTCCTGGTTATGAATATCTTTAATCATGGTTATAACTTGATCATCTCCTGATTCAACATATCCGTTAAGGAGGCTCAAACTGGACCCGTCATAAAAAGGGATGAACTCCAGATTCCTTGATGGGTTGGCTTCCTCGACAACTTCACCACCTTTTTATTCATCTGTTCCTTCACCTTTTTCATAGGCTTGAGAGGATTTAACTATAAAATCTCTCTCGAACTGTTGTTGTATTTCTCGTAAGGAACTTTCCTTTTTGGTTTTTTCCACACTAAGAAGGATCAGTATTTCCTCCTCATCATCCATGAGGGTAAAATCAGGAATGTGGTTGCTAACTTTTGGCAACAAAATGTTTGACAGTTGTGGAGGAATTTCTTTAGGGGACTGTCTTGTTTCCTTTGCCACTCCCCTCATTATGATCGGTTCACCGTGTGTTCTGCCAAGTTTGGTGTTTATAGCCGTTACTTCCTGTGAACTGTCTATCTCAAGTGCAAATCTTAAGCTCTTTATTCGCTTTCGCCTTTTTTGGTCATGGGGAGTTCTATCTTTAGTTCTCCATTTTCAATGAGATCCAGGATTTTGTGTTGCAGATGCCAACATTCCTCAGATAGAATAATTTAGGGACGCCTAATCTAAAAAATGTAGTAGCTAGATCATCCCAAATCAGCTTAGCATTAGGTAAATAGATAATACTATTTTGGATTTCAAGAGAAACAGAGTTCAAGAGCCATGAAATTGCCATATTGTCGACGTCGGGAAAATTCAATTCCTAATGTTTGGTTATATTTTGCTATGTTATTTAAGTTATTTTGCTTAAAGGGTGAGATTTTAGGAGAAGATCGACACACGATGTCGACGATTTGAAAAGATTGATTTTAATGATTGGGTCGAATTAGATAGAGCCGCCAGTTGGTATGAGTTTAAATGGTTGTACCAACTCAACCAGATATGAAAAGGTTTTCGCAATATGGCCCAATATGTGACTCCGTTTAATTTGGTCTGGAAACCGAGATTCATAGAGTTTGAGGGCTTGCTTAAGTGAAGGGAAGGTGTTAGGCACCTCCCGACTTCCGTGAAACACGGTTACCGCGTCTTTTCATTCCCTAAGCATGTGAATTGTGTGTGTGTGTGTGTGTGATGCAGATAATTATGCTCAAAGTGCTTTATTTGAAAGTAGTGTTGTGCTTCGTTAGACCTATATACGAAGAGTTTAATTTATTGAAGGATTCATTTTAAACAATCATATGAAAGTGATGTTTTAAAAAGAGGTTTTCAAACCCTTTCGCTCGCATAGGAATTGAAGCCCTTTGATACTTTCATTTTATTCCATATTCGGCTTGATTTGATTTTATTAAGATGCTAAGCATCTTTGACAATATATAAAACTATCTACAAGTGTCGGGGTCCTTATGGGCATTAAAGCCATCAAAGTATGCCCGAGCACCACAACCACAGTTTTCACTATTTTGGGCCTTAAATCCGGATACCCGCTTTAAGGCCCTGGATTTAGAAGTACAAGAGTTGGCAAGCTATCTGTACAACTTAAAAGGTCCATCACGGGAACCGAATCTAGATCCATTTATTGAGTCATCGACCTTGTGGTTCATAGGCTCACATGATATCATTTAAATAGCCTACATAATGAATATATTACAATAAAATACATATCTATTTTAGACATCGCTGAACGAAGGATTCATCAGTTAAATCCTTGTATGCGAGTAGCCCAAAGCTTCTAATTTCCTCTAGATACAGATGTAAGGTCATGTGGTTGCTAAATATTTACAAAATTAGAAAAAGAACTAGATCTATACAGATCTTAGCCATTCTAGGTTCTAGATTCAAGTTTTTTAACTTTTAAACCAGTTAAAAGCTAGATCTAGTCAATAAAATGCAAATATTCACTATTTACATGAAATGAACCATTAAAAAGTTAGATATAACCAATATTAACTAATAACTATATATATAGCACTTATATATATAGTACAGCAAACAATGAAAGCGGATATTAAGAAATCTTACAATATAACACGAGAATTGCTAACGAACAGCTTTTTGTGCTTCAAAACTTAGTTTCCACCTGTTAAAATTTGATATGTTGCAATATATATGTATATGAGTGTTTATAGAAGAGATTTACAGAGTTTAAACGCAAAATCTTGCCCCTTTCTCTCTCTAAATCGAGCTCTCTCTCTCTCTTTCTAGCCTCCCTCTCTCTATTCTCTCTTCCTAAATAAGCTAAGATCTAATTTTTATAAAGGAAAAATATGGAGCCATAGGTCTACCTGTGGCAGCCCGAAAGTGGGCCCCATTTTCACAGTTTTCGTGTCGAGAAGTTAGTTTTCATGATACGCGCTGGTATGACCATAACTCTCAATCCGACATGAGTTAGAAGACGTACCATATCAATCCAAAAAGCTCTTTCTGATAGCTTCTCAGTGGTATATTATTTATCCCATTCTAAGCTCGGGAATTCAGGTAAAAAGGTAAAAAATTATCCTTGGGTAGATGCTAGCTAGCCATTCGCTTTGCTATGTGCTGAGAAGCTTGCTCCTTCTATTCCAGAAATCCTATGGAGGTATGTCTTACCATTCCGAAACGCTCTTTCAGAAGGCTATGCAATGATATTGGTCTTGACCGTTTCTGAATCTAAGAAGATGGGTCCATGACCAGAATAGCATCTTTAGGTCTTCATACGTAGTCCGTTGAGCTGTCTTGCGTAGTTTGTGCTTAGGATTGCTGCGATGGATCTTTGTAACCTTATCTACAGCTTGACATTTATTGTTTATGTTATGATTGGAAAAATGACCTCTTTTCCCTCCCGGGGTTCTTTCCAGGCCTAAAGTGGCTATTGTTGTCCCTCAGGGTTATTTCTGGGGCATTGACTACTATTATCTCTGTCTTTCCTCGGGATTATCTCCGTGGTTAATTTGATATACCACATGGATATCTTCGGGGTTTGATTTGATTTTGTGATCCTATAAGGCTATCTCTAGAGTGTGAAAAGGCATTTTTGCCCTCTTGCAATGTTAGTACATGGGAATCTAAATTTTGAGTGTCTACAGATGCCCCATTTATGATGTTTATGCAATGCAATGGAATGAATATGATAAAGATTACTAGACACTTGAAATATGACAAGATAAATTTAATGATGCAATGCAATGAATGATATGATGAATGATAAAACATTTTCACAAATCGCACTTCGCAAATCGCACTTTGCACTTCACATTTCACAAATCGCACATCGCATCGCAAATCGCTTTGCCATTACCGATTATTGTCGATGCCTATATTGGGACTGATTCCAACGGTTGTCTTTCATCAATGCTACTGATGCCTATGCTAGTGTTGACTCTAATGGTTTTGATTGTCGTTGGTGTTTTCGATGCTTGTTTGATGAAGATAAACTGAGATATTTTCTACATCTCTGTTGGGGATGATGTTCTGAAATCACCGGACCTTCCCGATGTCTACACTAGTATTTTACAATGGTGCCTACCCTGCTGGTAGTTGACAACGGTGCTTACCCTCATCTTTTGGAGTTTCTTTTCAGGCATGGATTTTGATAGGCCTAGCAGCTCTAGCTCCCGTATGGCTAGTTTTGGCATTCGCAGGGCATATTCGGATGTTCCCTCTTTATACGCTGTCTTGGTGGTGATCCCACAGAGGCTACTACTTTTTTTCTTTTCTGGATCTGAATCTGGTGCTGGTCCCTTTGGCGGTCCAGACACTGATGGCTTTACTAGGAGATATCTCGATATCTTCGCTGAAGTAGTGTTCAACGACTTACATCACCGAATCCTTCCCCGATGCTACGCTGGATTGACGCCAATGATTTAATTATTGATTATGAAAAGGGGAGAGCTCTTTACTTGCGACCTTACTAGATTAGATACTAGCTTGACTGATGACCCGAGTGTTGCTGACGTCCTGGATGATGTGGCCCGTTCTTTCACTGCCCAAATTTGAACTTCGGTGTAGAGGCCTCGACTTATGAGGACTTGTCGTAGATTGATATATTTGATGATGTAGATTTCTTTTGCTAGACCTTATGTCGTTGGGCGTCTATTTTTTGAGTTAAGGACTCTCTTGAGAATTTTCCCTTCTTTTGTCGGGGCAAACTTATGTCGCCGCAATTTCTTTTAGGAGTTCTCTCTTTTCTTTTGATGAGGAGCTTGGTCCCGCCTTAGACTCCTTCTATTTCATTGAATGGAAAAATGCCCCAACCCTTTCACATGCTGTTACCAGGGTTCACAGAAGAAACTCGCTTTATTGACCATATCCAAAGTGAGTAATATCTTGCACATTAGACAAATAACAAAATGTGCCAAAAGCTTAACAGCTCGAGCCTTCGGGATTAGTATAATCTTGTCAAAGAAGTTTAAGTTTATGAAATTGAATGCTTGCATGCTATTTTTTTTTTCTTATTGCTAAAGATCTTAAAATTGAGTATGAAAAATGAATTATTTCTAAGGAAATTATGAATCCCTATCTTTCAGGTTAAATTTTTTATTTTGATAAAATTTTTATATGAAATCGCAAGAAAACTTTTAAGCATCCATGGTTATTGTGCATGGGTAAAATATTTCATCTTTGCTCTAGACACCACTCTTCGCAGAATTGACTTCATATGACACGCGCACTATGAGTAACGCAACCCTTAGCAAGGGTTTCTTTTTTATGACTTTTAGAAGATCTCATTTCCATCTTACAATTTGTTTCTCTGCTTTCCTCACTTAACTTGTCTCGTTTCCTTAGGCTATTCAGGGCTACCCATTTAACGAGTTTTGGACCAATGACTCCTAAACCAGACGACTTTAGGGCACTAGGTGTTAAGACACCCCTTGGGTTTATTGGCTCGAGTAACAAATGCCACATTTCGAGACGAGTCAGACGGTCTACTCTATTTGATCCTCACCTGAGCTTGTGCAAGATTTGTTTTCTTAGGCTCCAAGTTACCCATGTAGCGAGTGTTGGGCCGATGACTCCCAAACCAGATGACTTTAGGGCACCAGGTGTAAAGATACCCCTTGGACTTAATTACTCAAGTAACCTAGGCCATGATTCGGATCTGCTCATAATTTGCCTTCTTCTTCTTGCAATGCTCATTTTCTTAGGCTCTAAGTTACTCATGTAGCGAGCGTTGGGCCGGTGACTCCCAAACCAGATGAATTTAGGGTATTAGGTGTAAAGACACCCCTTGGGCTTAATTACTCGAGTAACCCAGGCCACGATTCGAGACATTAGGCTGGCTACTTATCTTTTATCTTCTCATTAATTGTCATTGCTATTGCCATAGCTCATACCCCACAACTAAGAGTCGAGGTAACTGCAAAATGCAGACACGCATATGAGGTCAATTATACTCCAAACAACACTTTGAAATAGAATTTTGAAAAGTTTTAATTTTTTGATCGTTTTCGTGATTCTTGCTCCACGGACGCTCATCGGAATTAGTCCAAATAATAACAAGTTAAACAAAATCTCTTTTTTTAAAACCTTTTTCTAAGATTCTAATGCAAGAGTTATCTATATTTAGCATGTATATTATCGCTAATGCATGTAAATGGAGATTAAAAGCACATAAAAAGAAGAAAGAGTCGTACCTCATATATAGATCGCTGTATTCTAAGAAAATCATAATTGGAAAAGACCGATTGATCATACCGGATTGCCAGTTAAATGATTTGAAGGTCCATTTGATGATGACGGGCCATGCTGATGGTGCTGACTAGTGCATTTTCCTTTTTAGGATGGTCGATGAATGCCCCAGTGTTTGAG
Organism: Panax stipuleanatus; assembly: GCA_020205555.1. NCBI lineage: Eukaryota > Viridiplantae > Streptophyta > Magnoliopsida > Apiales > Araliaceae > Panax > Panax stipuleanatus. Next base: position 130,379,188 of record CM035115.1, on the reverse strand, counting down.
TTGTCTCTGCTTCTGAAATCGCCTCAGTCTTGTTTGTTGTAAGGGTCCCAATATCGGGTTATCGTTGATTCTAAAATTTTCCCAATCTTTCTTTTCAGATGGGATGATAAGATCTCGAGATTGCAAGAGTCTTTTTACCTCCTGACCCACAGGGTGAACAGGTAGTGGATTTGGGTTTTGATGCTTGGGTGCCCCAATCATTATTTTTGACCTGTAGGTAAAATTGGCTTGGATGATTTTCTTCTGATTTGACGAAGACTTCTGATTGAGGGTGTCAACTTGCATTATTAAGTCAATATTTGTTATGATCACCTCGGGTCGTATCTACACCCTCTGATGATTATGCTTGATATGTCATTGTTTCAACTTTGATGATTGATGTCGAGAAGCCTTCAGATTCCATTGAATTAGACCTAAGAGCTCGCTTGGTTGGTGATGGCTTAAACTGGGTTTGGGTTTGACTTGTAAGTTTTGATTTGTGGTCTTTATCTGTGGGAATAGGTAGTCAGGTATGAGATAGATTTTTGCCACAACAGTCACCCATGTACTTTTGTAGATCAAAGGAGATCAAGTCTTCTTGCACTTCAAGAATGATGAGTTGCTGAAGGGTTGCATCTTAGGACAATGGCTATTTCATCCCTGTGACTGGTTGTCTTAATGTATCGCTGTCACTTCGTTTCAGGGACTTGTGCCAGATTTGATGGAATGAAGTTGAGGTGTCGTTGGGTCTTCTCAACATGGGTCACTGACCTTAAGGTTTTCCTTGTGTGTATGCTTTTCAGGTTTGATTTGGTGTCTTAAGACTGATATTTGGATTTATATTTGGGTTTGATTTTGGATTTAGATGTTTTTTTTAGGGTTAGACCGCACCATAGATGGCTGCCTACGTACTCCTATGCAAGGAGATCAGGTCTACGTAGTTCACGCTTGGCCTGATTGATTGAGACTGGTGTTCTATATAGTTAGTGGAGTATTTTGGGGGATTTAAAAAAATGCTTGTTTGGTTTGACCACACCATAGATGGCTGCCTACGTACTCCTGTGGATGGGGGAGATCAGGTTTTTCATATTTCAGGCTCAAACTGACTAGACCTGACTGGTTTGATTTTTTGATTTTGGTTTTCGTTATATGGAAAGTAAAATACATATATACTATAGTAAGCCTTCTCAAACATCTACTCTTGAACATATATACTATAATTATGTTTATAGTATATATGTTTATTTACTTCATCTACACTTGAACATCTACTCCATGTCTCATGAAGTAGTGCATGACTCAATAAACATATATATTATAGTTATGGATATGTACAATTATAGATTTCATTAAAAATAAAAGCTTCATAACCTAATTATACATTAGGTGAGACAATTAAATAACCTAAGGGTTATGGTAATAAAGAATGGTTAATATTTAGTATGTATACTAACTTAAGTGGGTAATTTTGTTATTTCAAGTGACTAATAATTTTAAATCTATTTCTAGTAAACCTAATTAGGTTATGAGCTAAAGTCACATGTATAAGTAATTAAATTCCATAAGATTGGGAATGGAAACCCTAATAAATAATTAGGGTAACACATAATAAATTTGTTAGACTATGTTTATTACATAGCCCAAAACAATTAAAGAAGAAGCCCAAAATAAATAAAAAATGCAACCTCATACTTAGCGACTTGATTAAAGGTATTATAGACCTTTGATTAATCAAAATGTGCATTAAAAATAAAAAAAAAATGGAGGATATGGGGAGAGCAAGTGGGCAGTTTTGGGAGGCCTTTTATGGCCATAAAATATGCTAATAACCTTTCCTTTTATTGCTAATCTAATCTCTTTCTTACAATAGTACAATGTTGTCACCTTCTCATTGGTTGGAAATCTAGATTAAGGTTAATTGTAATCCTAAGAGATAAGGTGAAGCCATTTAACCAATGAGTAATAAAAGTATGGGGGATATTAGGAGGAATGAGTAATCTATACTTTTTGCAAGTATCCTTTTATTTCATTATTCCATTTCATTTCTCCTCTTCCTTCCTTCTAAGCTTGCAAAAGAAAATCAAGAGAGCAAAGAGAGAGGGAGGGCAGAAATTTAGAGAGGAAATAGAGTAGATAGTTCATGAATCCCAAGTTCCTAACCTACTTTGGAAAGAAAAGAAGAACATCCCACAAGACTAGGTAAGATCTCCAAAATTTTGTAGTTTAGTTCATTTTATTTTGTTAGATCTTGTGGAAATAAGAAGCTTTTATGTTGGATCTTTAAAAACTCTTGATTTACATGAGTATTAGTGTTTTATATGTGAATCCAACCATTTTTAAAGTTGAAAGTTAGATCCAAAGAGAGAAAAGAGAATTTTGTACAAAATGGGTTAAAAAAAATCTTTCTCTTGTATGTTACATGTATTTTTGTGTTAGATTCTTTGGCTTCAAGTTGTAAATGGTTAGAATCATGTTAGAATGTTAGACCTTGAGTTCAATAAGTGAAACTTGTGGTTTTGTATGAGTTTATATGAAAAAGTTTGGAAAGAGAAAGTTTTATGGATTTTTAGGAAATTTTTACTTAACTAGTGTGCTATAACATGTTTATTTTGAAATCTACAAGTGATAATTGTGATTTTCTTTCTTGACATGCTAGATACATGAGTTAAGGACAAAATCCATTTGGAATCAGTCAAATATGTTTAAAAATGAGCAAGTTATGAATTTAATTCCAAACTACCCCAACTGTTGAAACATGCTACTGACCGGCCATTTCTAGCCAATTTTTCGGGGTCAAAACAGGTCCAAAATTGATGTTTGATATATGAAAATTGTAGTTCGGGAAAATACGAATCCAATGATACTAATTGGACCTAAATCGGAGTTGTAGATTTTATTTTGTGAAGGTTTTAGTGAAGGATCCCAAAACTGTCAACATAGGCGAAAATTTTAGAAAAATAAAGAAAATGGACCGGTTCAGCATTTTCCGGCGAACCGGGAAATTTTTCGACGATCGGTTCAGGGACTTTCCGACTGGTTCGGTGGTGGGACCGGAACCCAAATTTTTCTAAAAATGTGAAAAAAATTATAATATTTAATTTATAATTTTTCTGGACAGATTTGCATTTATTGAGTAATTAATGGTTTAAACTCCTTTAAATCATTTATTTAATTACTAATAAATAACTTTTAAAGCCACTAATTGATTATTAAGCTAATTACATATAAAGTTAAATGTAATTAACTATTTAATTATTATTTAAATGATATTAAGTGATAATTAAGTTGAGTTAGTGTTAATAAAATAACTATTTATTATTTAATTAAGAATTAGAGTTAAATAATTGATTAATTATTATTTAATTAATATTAAATAATGATTAAAGAATATTTAAGTAAGATTATGTAATAATGTAATTACTTACTTATATTGACATAAAATTTATAAAGTAATTATTTATTATTTAGTTAATATTAAATAATAAATAAGAATAAATGATAATTAATTATTCTTAAGTTAATAAGAAAGAATAATTAAAGATTTATGAAGTAAATTAATTATTTATTATTCAAGGATAATTAATTAATTAATTAATTAATAAGAATATATAATAATTAATTGTTTTTAAGATAATAAGAAAGAATAATTAAAGACTAATGAAGTAAATTAATTATTTATTATTCAAGGATAAATAATTAATTAATATTAAATAAGGACAAAGGTTAATTAATTATTCATTTATTACAGTAATGAATAATTAAAGGCTAATAAATCAAATATTTATTATTCAAGAATAAATAATTAATTAATTATTACTTAATTAATATTAAATAATAATTAAAGACGAAAAATGTTAATTATTTAATATTTAATTAACATTAAATAATAAGTAGATATAACTAGTTATTATTTATATAATAATAACTAAATGTAATTAATTAATTACTATTTAACTAATATTAAATGATAATTAAAGGAAGATAGAGTTAATACATGGAGATAATTTAAATAACTCATTAATTAAACAATTATAATAACTTGTTTAAGGATCTAATAAGTGTTTATTACTTAAGAAAAATCTTATAAATTTATTTAATCATTAACCTAAGGTTTATTAAATAACCTATAAGACTAATGATGGTACATTATACTACGTGTATATTGTGATTGAATTATTTGTTAGATAATGGCATGAGTAAGCGTATAGAAGTACGATTAAACGCAGTACTAATTGATAGATCTACATTATCAATGTTAGGTCATTCAAAGAGTTTTAATTAAAGCTAGTTAGCCGTAGCTCGTCAAACAGACTAGTTCCCTAACTCAAACTCGAGTTATTATTTTTAAAGTATGTTAGTGAATAATTAAATTAATTCCTAAACTCCTTTAGGAATAAATGAGAGTATTAATATTAAATTAATTCCTAAACTCTTTTAAAAATTAAAATAATTATAATAATATTAATAAGACTCCTCTTATTAATTTAGATGTAATATTTTCAAAATATTAAATAATAAACATTAAGCTATTTAATTTATTCTATCACCATAGATTAAATTAATTATATTTAATGCATTATTACGATTATGCCATTACCTTCTTAACTAATTATTCTTCCTTTTATGGTGTGACCCTTTAGGTTCTCCATATTAAATCGGTTGTGAATAAATCAAGTAGAACAATTCTAATCTCATTTAAATAAATAAATTAAACTAACAATCTATTTAAATAAATAATATTTATGATCTAGTAATGGGACCTCTCTTACCTACAAAAAGGTAGGTAGTTTAGTCCTAATAAACACTAACGGTATGTACGCTGTGCAATGTGTTAGTTTTAATGCTTTCCTGCAAAACAAAGGTCAGTTGTTTTGATGACATAATAATATGACAAGATTTGATATTTGACAATCGAATTTAGATTTGACAAGAATTGACATTTGATGGAATTAAAAGAGAAAGGCATGAAGAGACTTCCCTTTGCGTTTGGTTTATCAGAGGCTGACCTATCTTAGGTTTACTCTCACGGGCTTTCCGGTATGAAGGTTCCTAGATCATCGCAATATACTAGATGGGAAATTAATTCGATCTTTCAATTGGAGCGGATCTGAGTGGCACCTTTCCTGATCCTCGCGGGATTATTCTACTCTTGAGTCCAGTAATCAGCCACCAACGGGTTTGCCTTCTGGTAGAGGAATCACACGACATACATTCATCACGTCTCACCGTATGCAATATGATGATATTGTGTGAAGCACTAATATAAAGTATTGTAAATAAAGCATTCATTCACATCCATTCAATGTAAAGACAACATTCACACACAAACAGATAAAAGGGAATTAAAAATATTAAAATGCGACTTAAGCCCTCTACTGTCCCCAGCAGAGTTGTCACCTGTCGCCACCGGGAAAAAATTCAATTCCTGTGTTTGGTTCTTACCCTTTATATCTCGTTTTGTGATTTATGTTTTTTTGTTTAAAGGGTGAGATTTTAGGAAAAGATCGGCATACAATGTCAACAATTTGAAAAGATTGATTTTAATGATTGGGACGAATTAGACAGGGCCGCCAGTTGGTATGAGTTTAAATGGTTGTACAAACTCAACCGGATTTTAAAATATTTTTGTAATATGACCCAATATGTGATTCCATTTAATTTGGTCTGGAAACCGAGATTCATAGAGTTCGGGGGCTTGCTTAAGCGAGTGGAAGGTGTTAGGCACCCCCCGACTTCCGTGAAATACGGTTACCGCGTCTTTTCATTCCCTAAGCATGTGAAGAGTGTGTGTGTGTGTGTGTGTGATGCAGATACATGTGCTCGAAATACTTTGTTTTAAAAGTAGTGTTGTGCTTCATTGGACCTACATATGAAGGGTTTGACTTGTTGAAAAATTCACTTTTAAACAAGAATATTGAAGTGATGTTTTGAAAAGAGGTTTTCAAACTCTTTATTTCGCATAGGTATTGATGAAGCCCTTTGATACTTCCATTTTATTTCGTATTTAGCTTTATTTGATTTTATTGAGATGCGAAGCGTCTTTGACAATAAATAAAACTATCTACAAGTTTCAGGCTCCTTATGGGCATGAAAGCCATCGAAGTATGCCCTAGTAAAACATGCATGATTTTCACTATTTCGGGGCCTTAAACCCGTATAACCGTTTTAAGGCCCTGGATTTACAAGTACAAAGATTTGAAAGCTAACTAAACAACTTAAAAAGTCTATTATGTGAACCGAATTTTGATTTATTGATTGAATAGTAGAGCCTGTAGCTTCTAGGCGCACATGATATCACATAAACAGTCTGCATAACGAATATATTGCGATAAAACACATATCTATTCTAGACATCGTTGGACGAAGGATTTATCAGTTAATTCCTCGTAAGCAAGTAGCCTAAAGCTTCCAGTTTCCTCTAGATAAAGATATAGGGTCACATGGTTGCTAAATATTTATAAAAACTAGAAAGAAAACTAGATCTGTACAGATCTTAGCCATTCTAGCTTCCAGGTTCAAGTTTTAAAACTTTTGAACCAGTTAAAAGCTAGATCTGGATAGATCTAGTATGGATGTAGTCAATAAAGTATAAATTGTTGGGTTTGTTTGTAACTCAATCATGCAATCAAATCACATAAATAGGGCGGAAGCGTAAAAAACTAGGTTTTCAAAATTTATACAAACCCATAACCATGATCATGCTTTGTGCTTGTTATCAATAACAGAAAAGAGAGAACATGGAATTATACCTTTGAAGATCTAAGCTTCCTCAGGTACAAGTTCTACTCCTTTGATTCCTTTGATTCCTCTGATAGTGGCTCCTTCCCTTGAATAATGTCAGCCACCCAAATGTTTGGCCTCTAACGGTGATCCACCAAGGAAGATGAAGAACTCAAGAAGATGGGTTATTGGCTTAACCCTTGTTTCTATCTCTATAGAATATGTGTACTCCCAACTCTTGGAAAATTTCACATCCCTTATTTCTGATATAAGACTCTCTTATATAGATATTAGGTTAACCCTCCTAATCCAATTAGAATAGGGTTTTATTTAATTAATTAATTAAATACTTTTAATTAATTTATATCCTAATCTTTATTAGGATTGAGAGAGAGTACTGATATTATATTAATTCCTAAACTCCTTTAGAATTAAAATAATAATAATAATAATAATATTAATAAGACTCCTCTTATTAATTTATATTTAATATTTCTAAAATATTAAATAATAAACATTAAGCTATTTAATTTATTCTATCATCATAGATTAAATTAATTATACTTAATGCATTATTACTATCATGCCATTTTCTTCTTAAATAATTATTCTTCCTTTTATGGTGTGACCCTTTAGGTTCTCCATATTAAACCGGTTGTGAATAAATCAATTAGAACAATTCTAATCTTATTTAAATAAACAAATTAAACTAATAATCTATTTAAATAAATAACATTTATTCTACAATAGGGATAAGCCTCCCTAGCGATCAACGACTTTCCAGATAATATAGATTTCAACATTAATTATAAAAGAACCTGTGAGTTAATAGTTACCGTACAATTCAATCCTTCCATCATACAATGTCCCAATTAAATATAAGATATGGATTTACTGTCAAGTCTTAATTTATTTAATCATATGTATTTCGATTAGAAAATGCACAACTCCAAATAATGCAAATTAGAAACCTCTTTCTAATTACATTCTACCTTGGCCAAGGATTCCTGGGTTGTCATTTAACGAATCACATAGGACATATCTCCTCTTTTACTAGAGGTGGTAGATTCTTTATTGATCATTCATTATCTCCATATGTAACTCATTACACCCAAGCATACCCTATATATGCCTTAAAAGGCCTTAAGGAATTAGTCAAAGTATAATTTGTTACATACAAGATACTATGATGATCTCAAGTCCAAGGATCACATGTACTACTATCACATTAGGAATTCCTATTGACAGGCGAGTAAAACTCCATTAGGTATTCCATAGCGAGTCACGTTCAGTGAACTTATTCTCCAATAAGCACCTACATACTTGCTTTTAGTGTCTCCACACAAATGACCATGAGATCAGTCATCCTCATCCAATGAGCAAGCAACATATGTACCAATCTATCCGGATTTACTAATCCCCTTTTTAGTAATCCCACGATTGGGAACTATTTTAGTTTTAAAGCTTTCTAAGAATTTAGATCTCATTAGCATGATCAACATCATGATTCTAAAAGCATTGCTTAAAACTATGGGTTATTTACATATTATAAAAACAGCACCATGTAGATAATTAAATGCCTTTAATAAATAAATATTTTATTAATAAATAAATAAGATTGTTTACAAAGTATGTGCTTTATCATCATACATGATTGGCTTGTATGCACACTACTATCAATCTCCCACTTGCACTAAAGCCAATCGCCATGGTATCTCATACCCAACTTCTCTAAGTGACGATCAAACTGCTGTTGTGTTAAAGCTTTAGTAAATGGATCTGCAATGTTGTCTTGAGAGTCTACACGCTCCAAGGTGACGTCTCCTCTTTCAATGATCTCCCTGATCAAGTGAAATCGCCGCAACACGTGTTTAGATTTCTGATGAGACCTGGGTTCCTTAGCCTGTGCAACCGCTCCGGTGTTGTCACAGTATACGGGAACTGCTTCTCCAATGCTAGGAACCACACCAAGTTCAGTTATGAACTTCTTCATCCAAACAGCTTCCTTTGCAGCTTCACTTGCAGCTATATACTCTGCCTCTGTCACTGAATCAGCAACCGTTTGCTGCTTGAAACTCTTCCAACTCACTGCACCTCCGTTCAAGGTAAACACATACCCTGAAATAGATTTACTGTCATCTTGGTCTGTTTGAAAACTTGAGTCCATGAATCCCTCGAGTTTTAATTCAGACCCACCGTAGACAAGAAAAATATCTTTAGTCCTTCTCAAGTACTTTAGGATATTTTTCACTACCTTCCAGTGCTCTTCTCCTGGATTCGACTGGTATCTGCTTGTTACACTAAGTGCGTGAGCAACATCCGGTCTAGTACATATCATACCGTACATGATAGATCCTATTGCAGAAGCATAAGGGATCTTACTCATACGGTCTCTCTCCTCAGGTGTCTTTGGGGCCTGTTTCTTGGAGAGATGTATTCCATGGCTCATCGGCATGAGACCTCTTTTGGAATCTTCCATGCTAAACCTCTTTAGCATTGTATCAATGTACGTTCCTTGGGATAAGCCGAGCATCCTTTTAGATCTATCTCTATAGATCTTTATCCCCAAAATATAGGATGCTTCACCCAAGTCCTTCATGGAGAAGTTTTTAGATAACCAGATTTTAATGGATTGTAACATAGGAATGTCATTCCCTATCAGTAATATATCATCAACATATAATACAAGGAATGATACTGCGCTCCCACTAACCTTCTTGTATACACATGGTTCATCCTCGTTTTTGATAAAATCAAACTCTTTAATTGTCTCATCAAAATGAATGTTCCATCTACGAGAAGCTTGCTTCAACCCATAAATGGATCGTTGTAGCTTACAGACTTGATTTGTTCCAACTTTTGAAATAAATCCCTCTGGCTGTGTCATATACACATCCTCCTCAAGTTTCCCATTGAGGAAGGCCGTTTTCACGTCCATCTGCCAGATCTCATAGTCGTTGTAAGCTGCAATCGCAAGCAAAATCCGAATGGACTTGAGCATGGCTACTGATGAGAGGGTTTCATCATAGTCAACTCCTTGTCTTTGTTTGAAACCTTTTGCAACCAGTCGGGCCTTATAGGTCTCTACCTTTCCGTCTGCTCCAGTCTTTTTCTTAAAAACCCATTTACACCCAATAGGTTTAATACCTTCAGGTGGTGAAACCAAAGACCATACTTTGTTTTCATACATGGAGTCCATTTCAGATTTCATGGCTTCAAGCCATTTCCCTGAGTCTTTATTACTCATAGCATGTTCGTAATTCAATGGATCATCATCATTCATGATGTGTACCTCATCGTCATCCTCTATAACAAATCTATACCTCTCAGGTATCTTCGGTACTCTTCCAGATTTACGAACATGGTGTGGTACAGTAGGTTCTTCTACTTGGTTAGGTACCTGACTTTGGTCCGTGGTAACTTGTGGTTCTTGAACTTCTTCAAGATATATCTTACTCCCACTGACCCCTTCATGGATAAACTCTTTCTCCAAGAAGGTAGCATGTTTCGCAACAAACACCTTTTGATCAGTTGGATGATAGAAATAATACCCTACGGTTTCTTTAGGGTATCCCACAAATCTACACTTATCGGATTTAGTCTGTAGCTTATCATTTTCAAACTTTTTAACATAAGCTGGACAACCCCAAGTCTTAACATGCTTAAGATTTGGTTTCCTCCCTTTCCACATCTCATATGGAGTCTTTGGGGCGGATTTGGTAGGTACCTTGTTAAGTAGGTATGCAGCCGTTTCTAGGGCATATCCCCAGAAGGAAATTGGAAGGTCGGTAAAACTCATCATGGATCGAACCATGTCCAACAGTGTTCGATTTCTCCTTTCAGATACTCCATTTAACTGTGGTGTACCTGGAGGAGTCCATTGTGAGATTATACCATTTTCTCTGAGACAATTGAGAAACTCACTGCTTAAGTATTCTCCACCTCGATCTGATCGAAGTATCTTAATACTCTTGCCCGTTTGTTTCTCTACTTCACTTCTGAACTCTTTGAACTTTTCAAATGATTCTGATTTGTATTTCATTAAATACACATATCCAAATCTTGAGTGATCATCAGTGAAAGTAATAAAATAAGAATACCCACCCCGTGCACTTGTTGTCATAGGTCCACAAACGTCTGTGTGAATCAATGCCAACAACTCTGTAACTCTTTCTCCTTTTCCACTAAAAGGAGATTTAGTCATTTTACCTATGAGACAAGATTCACAAGTTGGATATGATTCATAATCGGATAGCTATGAGGAGTCCATCTTTATGCAACTTGGATAATCTTGTTTCATTGATATGATCGAGTCTACAGTGCCACATGTAGGTATAATTAATATCATCTCTTTTCCTTTTCTTAGTTTGTTCAATTTGAAATATATTTTCTTGTAAGTCAAGTGTATAAAGTCCATTTCGCAAATTTCCAATACCATATAAAACATCGTCTTTATAAATAGAACAACCATTGTTCTTTATAATAACGTCAAAACCTTCCATATCCAATACAGAAATTGAAATAATGTTTTTAATAATATTCGGAACATAATAACAATTATTAAGATAAATGAATTTGCCCGAAGGCATTGCTAAACAATAAGTTTCTACAGCTAATGCAGCAGCTTTTGCTCCATTTCCCACTCGTAGGATCACCTCATCATTGTTCACCTTTCTACTTCTGACCAGTCCCTGCACAGTATTACATATGTGAGAACCACAGCCGGTATCCAATACCCAAGTAGAATTATGACTTTCAGAAAAATTAATTTCAATCATAAACAAACCTTGATTGGAAGTCGAAGCTTCTCCAAGCTTCTTCTCTGCTAGAAACTTCTTGCAGTTCCTCTTCCAATGTCCCGGCTCATTGTAATGAAAGCACATTCCTTTAGCTGGTTCAGGTTTCTTTTGCTCCTTTTCTTTCCCTTTTCCCTTAGCCTTCTTAGATTTCTTCTTTTCAGAAGACACCTTGGGCCTCTTCCTTTTATTGGAAGAATCCACCATCAAGACATGGTTCTTCTTGGATGAGAAGTGACCTTCTGCAGTTTTCAGCATGTTAAGCAGCTCAGGTAAGCTGACATCTAGCTTATTCATGTGAAAATTAACCACAAACTGCGAGAAGGTCTCAGGGAGTGACTGCAAGACCAAGTCTTGACTCAACTCCCCATCCATGACGAACCCAAGCTGTCCAAGGCGTTCAATCAAATTGATTACCTTCAGAACATGAGTTTCGACAGTAGTGCCCTCGGTCATCCGAGATCGGAAGAGCTCCTTAGATATCTCATATCTAGCAGTCCTACTCTGTTCACCATACAACTCCTTGAGGTGAAGCAGCATAGCAGGAGCATCCATTTTTTCGTGCTGACGCTGAAGCTCGTTATTCATGGATGCGAGCATGATGCATTGAGCCACAGATGCATCATCTTGCCACTTGTTGAAAGTGGCAATCTCTTCCTCAGAGGCTGTTTCTGAAATAGATTCAGGGATAGTGGAATTTAGGACATAAGAAATCTTTTCAGCAGTGAGAACAATTCTCAGATTTCTTAGCCAGTCCTCATAATTCGGGCCGGTAAGCTTATTTGCATCAAGTATGCTTCGTAGTGAGATTAGTGATTTTGACATTTTTAAAATTCTGCATGTGAAAAAACAACATTTTAGCAAACATTCATTTTATTAACTTTGCATACCAAAATAAATTTAGGTCTTTATTTTAAATTGGTATCTCCCACTATTTTCATCAAACTATATTACCCTCACTCATATAGTTCGGCAACATCTAATTAAAGATTTGCTAGTGAGATTAAGGATCCCATTTCAAATGTATATAACCTTGTGGATAGCACAACAAGCGATATACAAATAAATAGGTAGACAACTCTTGTCAATTACATCACCATGTAACTCTTTTTATTTTTCCTCTTAAATCATAATGGTCATGTGTGTGCACATCCGAACTAAAATGATTTAAGTTAAGTCCAGCCTAGCACTTCCATAAATTCAAAAAAGAAAAATGTTCGTCCTTGTGGATAGCACAACAAGACTAGATCGTTCAATTTTCTTGATAAGCATCAAATGTGATTAATTAACATCTTAAATACGCAATACTCGCCTTGTGGATAGCACAACAAGCTCATATTAAATATTTAATACTCTATTAATTTATCATGCTAGAAGGCGACGTTCGATATTCCAAATATCATTTGAACGCTTCGGACTTAATATTATTTCTTTGAGGGGTTTGTTATTATTTGTCTCATCTTGTTTAGCGCGCATGCACATATATATATAAAATACGCGTCATTTTATTAAACATGCGAAGCATGTTTGTATAAAATATAATATATATAATATTTAGTATGCAATATAGAATACTATATTCTACCCGGATTGATTATGGACTTTTATTCTAGTTTGGTTCACTAGAGCCACCAAGTGAACCAAAAGGTCAAACCTAGGAGTGCAAGAATTTAAATTTTAAATGTAACTATTACATTTAAACCCGGGCTCCATACAAACGGGTCTTCACGCGCTCCTCGCTCCTTGGTCTCTAATTTCTTCAAAATAATTCAAACTATCTCTATTACATTAACTATTTAAAATTAAATAGAAACCTTGATCAGCAGTCAAGGGAAAGTACATAGAAAGGAGATAGAATTTACATCGAGAATAAAACTAGAGAAGACGAGGTACGCAGACCCCATTTTATAAAACCCATACATTCAAGCATTCATCCAAAATAAAATCCAATCACATTGGTCATAGTCCATAATCAACCCCATTTATTATCATACACATCAACATATGCATCAATAAATATCCATTCATCTCATGAATAACAATGCTATTCCATTTATGGATCGATGTTATTTAATGGACAAAACTTTTGCTAAATTTTATTTTTGAAACAAAATAAACTCTTTTATTTTAATCAAAAATAAATCCAAATTAAACTCCTTTAATTTTAGCATTCTGAAATCATATTTCAGATAAAATAAACTTCGTTATTTTAAAACTTTATCAATTAAATAAACAGTTTACTTAATTAATTAAAATTAATTTTCAGGGTCTGTCCAGGTACCGGCGCAGCTGCGCCAGTAATGAACTGGGCATCTGCGCAGCTGCGCAGGTAGACGGAAGCAGCAGTTTTTGCAGACCGGCGCAGCTGCGCCAGTAATGAACTGGGCAGCTGCGCAGCTGCGCCGTTCGTCGTAGAAACTTGCAGAAAACGATTTTTGTCCAGAAAAACGATCCAATTCTCACATCAATTCATACATGGAATTATAAAATTGATAATTAGCACAAAGTTAGGCTCTGATACCACTGTTGGGTTTGTTTGTAACGCAATCATGCAATCAAATCACATAAATAGGGCGAAAGCGTAAAAAACTAGGTTTTCAAAATTTATACAAACCCATAACCATGATCATGCTTTGTGCTTGTTATCAATAACATAAAAGAGAGAACATGGAATTATACCTTTGAAGATCTAAGCTTCCTCAGGTACAAGTTCTACTCCTTTGATTCCTTTGATTCCTCTGATAGTGACTCCTTCCCTTGAATAATGTCAGCCACCCAAATGTTTGGCCTCTAACGGTGATCCACCAAGGAAGATGAAGAACTCAAGAAGATGGGTTATTGGCTTAACCCTTGTTTCTATCTCTATAGAATATGTGTACTCCCAACTCTTGGAAAATTTCACATCCCTTATTTCTGATATAAGACTCTCTTATATAGATATTAGGTTAACCCTCCTAATCCAATTAGAATAGGGTTTTATTTAATTAATTAATTAAATACTTTTAATTAATTTATATCCTAATCTTTATTAGGATTGAGAGAGAGTACTGATATTATATTAATTCCTAAACTCCTTTAGAATTAAAATAATAATAATAATAATAATATTAATAAGACTCCTCTTATTAATTTATATTTAATATTTCTAAAATATTAAATAATAAACATTAAGCTATTTAATTTATTCTATCATCATAGATTAAATTAATTATACTTAATGCATTATTACTATCATGCCATTTTCTTCTTAAATAATTCTTCTTCCTTTTATGGTGTGACCCTTTAGGTTCTCCATATTAGACCGGTTGTGAATAAATCAATTAGAACAATTCTAATCTTATTTAAATAAACAAATTAAACTAATAATATATTTAAATAAATAATATTTATTCTACAATAGGGATAAGCCTCCCTAGCGATCAACGACTTTCTAGATAATATAGATTTCAACATTAATTATAAAAGAACCTGTGAGTTAATAGTTACCGTACAATTCAATCCTTCCACCATACAATGTCCCAATTAAATATAAGATATGGATTTACTGTCAAGTCTTAATTTATTTAATCATATGTATTTCGATTAGAAAATGCACAACTCCAAATAATGCAAATTAGAAACCTCTTTCGAATTACATTCTACCTTGGCCAAGGATTCCTGGGTTGTCATTTAACGAATCACATAGGACATATCTCCTCTTTTACTAGAGGTGGTAGATTCTTTATTGATCATTCATTATCTCCATATGTAACTCATTACACCCAAGCATACCCTATATATGCCTTAAAAGGCCTTAAGGAATTAGTCAAAGTATAATTTGTTACATACAAGATACTATGATGATCTCAAGTCCAAGGATCACATGTACTACTATCACATTAGGAATTCCTATTGACAGGCGAGTAAAACTCCATTAGGTATTCCATAGCGAGTCACGTTCAGTGAACTTATTCTCCAATAAGCACCTACATACTTGCTTTTAGTGTCTCCACACAAATGACCATGAGATCAGTCATCCTCATCCAATGAGCAAGCAACATATGTACCAATCTATCCGGATTTACTAATCCCCTTTTTAGTAATCCCACGATTGGGAACTATTTTAGTTTTAAAGCTTTCTAAGAATTTAGATCTCATTAGCATGATCAACATCATGATTCTAAAAGCATTGCTTAAAACTATGGGTTATTTACATATTATAAAAACAGCACCATGTAGATAATTAAATGCCTTTAAAAAATAAATATTTTATTAATAAATAAATAAGATTGTTTACAAAGTATGTGCTTTATCATCATACATGATTGGCTTGTATGCACACTACTATCATAAATATTGACTATTTATATGAAATGACCAGTTAAAAAGTTAGATATGACCAATATTAACCACTAACTGTATATAAAGCACTTATATGTATGTTAGAGCAAGCGAAGAGAGCAGATTTGACGAAATCTTACAATATGATATAAGAATGGCTATCGAAAGGCTTTTGGCTAGTCAAAACTTGGTTTTCACTGGTTAAAATTTTTATATATTCCAATATATATGTATATGAGTGTTTATAAAAGAGATTTACAGAGTTTAAACGCAAAATCTAGCCCCTTTCTATCTCTAAACCGAGCTCTCTCGAGCTTCCCTCACTACAAGAAAAAGGCTTATTAACGACTGCCCATCTGCGACTGTAACCGGTCGCAGATGGCGTCTTCGGTCGTAGATAGTGGTCGCATATTATCTGGTCACTGACTGCACGGCGGTGACCATTTTTAGCGACCGGAGTGGCAGCGACCGCACGATAGTGACCGAAGTCGTCGCTAAGCTGAGAGTCACGTCTTAGTGTTGACATGACCCACGTGTCCGCGACCACCATTAGTGACCACCACCGGTCGCTGATATAGCCAAATCACCCCCGGTCGCTGATACATATAAGCGACAGTATGCGGTCGCTGATTAATAACATAATTTTTTTTCCCTGTTTTGTGGATTTTCTAAAAAAATTATACTTTTTGTTCCTGTTTTGCATCTCATCAACACACAACAGTATATATAAATCACCAAAACTATTTAAATTAATCGATTCACGTCCATAAATTAACCAACACAACAAACAAATCGCTCGAGCAACTAAAATATATATAAACTATATATATTGAATCTAAAACTATAATTATGAACGTTTGACTTTGACATCAAATAACTCAACAAGCAAACGATTAGAAACTCTTACCAGTCATATTTATAGACCTCCTGCAAAGAGAAACAACTTCCTGAAGAAAAAGATATAATAGAAGAATTCTATAAGTAACTAAACATGCATGCATAAAGCTAAATTCATGACAAAATTACCACGACATCATCATTGATATCCGCACCAAGTGTAAGAAGTAGATTACAATCTTGATATATAGTCGTCGGTCGTCGGTCGTCGGTCGTCGGTCGTCGTCGTACGTCGATAAAGTTTTTCCCCAGTACTCCTTGAGAAGTGTAAGCTAGTTGTGGTCCACCTCTCCATAAAATCGGGAAACATCCTCGATTTTATAGTCCTAGTCCTTTCAGCTTTACTCCTATTTTTGCAAGATCAACTGCCATGGAGTGAAAGGTTATCAAATTTGACATTTTTACTCGTAGTCTTATCTGACTCAAGGTATAAGAGACAAAGGAAGAGCTGTAGGAAAGTCAACAATTTCCAATAAGTATTTCACCATAATGTACTTCCTCTCGAATTCCCAAAACAAAGTGGTTAATTCCCTAACAAAGTGTTAATTCACTCCCGAACCGTTAATTAACCACTTTGTTCAGGAACTCAACAGGAAGTACAGTTGAATTAATTGAACCACTTATTGGGAACTGTTGAATTTCATGCAACTCTCAAGGAGTCTCTCATATTACATGCAAACCTTGAGTCAGATAAGACTATGAGTAAAAAATGTCTCAGTTGACAACCCTTCACTCTATGGCAGTTGATTTCGCAAAAAAAAAAAGAAGTAAAAACTAAAAGGCCTAGGGCTTTAAAACTTAGGATGTTTCCCGATTTCATTGAGAGGTGGGACAAACCAGCTTTTACACTTCTCAAGGAGTATAGGGGGGAAAATTTATCGTGCTAGTCTTGAATCTATATATAGTGAATGATCAGAAGTCGCAATCTGTTTGTTCACAAAATATAATATCATCAAGATGTGTATATAAAATACAGAAAGATATATATGTTTATATACTCAAATGACAACGATGTAATTAAAAAAAAGAATGACAATGATTTAATTAAAATAAATAAAAGAGAGAACATACTCTATCAATAACTCAACTGCAGCATCATTAAGACTTACTTAATATTTCGAATGTTTTGGAACCAAATATCAGTATTTTCTTAAAAAATACTTTCTCTTACAATCTCTATCATCATTAAAGTATATATCATATGAATCTACGATCAATAAACGTAATTAGTCATGAATCTGACTCCACAAAGCAGTATCTCCGAAATATATACAACAATAAGGGAGAAAGGTGAAAGTGTGCACTTGTTGAAATATTACTTGTCACAATTAGATGGAAACTTCAAATTATATATAATGTAACACAATTACGTACCTTTATCATCGCCCATGAGTAATGATTACTAGGATAAGAGTCAAGAACTTTTTGGTATGCAGGATTCGACATAGCAGTTGTAGCTAATACTCCAACAGGCTCCTCGACAGCCAAAAAAATAGGGTCGTGTAGTTCTTGTTTGTGTCCCATACTCGAATAATAAGATAATTGAATTACTGCGGACATTCCTCATTGTTCCATCATAACAGATGACAATATCCCCAAAAAGAGCCATTAAGCTGTTGAACATAACGTCTCACCTATTTTTTTGTGAGAACTACCCATCTGAGGAATTCGGAGTGGTTAGAAGCTGTTTACGTCATGAACTGGACCCATATCAAGCGATGATTTATTTCATTGATATGAATCATCGCCTGATATGGGTCCAGTCCATGACATAAACAGCTTCTAACCACTCCGAATTACTTAGATGGGTAGTTCACACAAAAAAATAGGTGATACTGCTATGTTCAATAACTTTATGGCACTACTTAGGGATGTTGTCATCTGTTATGATGGAATAGTGAGGAATGTCTGCAGTAATTCAATTAATTTATTATTCGAGTATAGGACACAAACAAGAACTACACAACCCTATTTTTTGGCTGCAGAGGAACCTGTTGGAATATTAGCTGCAACTGCTATGTCGAATCCTGCATACCAGGAGGTTCTTGACTCTTATCCTAGGAATCATTACTCATGGGCAATGATGAATGTACGTATTTGTGTTACATTATATATAATTTGAAGTTTCCATCTAATTAAGACAAGTAATATTTCAGCAAGTGCACACTTTCATCTTTCTCCCTTATTGTTGTATATGTTTCGGAGATACTGCTTTGTGGAGTCAGATTCAAGACTAATTACGTTAATTGATCGCAGATTCATATGATATATACTTTCATGATGATAGAGATTGTGAGAGAAAGTATTTTCCAAGAAAATACTGATATTTGGTTCCAAAACATTCGAAATATTAAGTAAGTCTTAATAATGCTGAAGTTGAGTTATTGATAGAGTATATTCTCTCTTTTATTTATTTTAATTAAATGATTGTCATTCTTTTTTTTTAATTACATCGTTGTCATTTGAGTTTTTTTGTAATATATTATAAAATAATGCTATTTTTACATAATTTTTGATCACATAATGCTCACATACACACACATGCATACTATGTGTATGTGAGCTTTATGTGACCCAAATTATGTGATAGTAACATTATTTTATAAGTAATATTATTACTACGTAATTTATTTTATAATTAGTATTGGAAAACTAATAATTAAGTAATATTAACTAAGTAAATTAATACTAATTAATTTATTTTAATTAGTATTGGGAAACTAATAAGTAATATTAACTAAGTAAATTAAAACTAATTAATTTATTTTAATTAGTATTGGGTATATAATAAGTAATATTAACTAAGTAAATTAATACTACTTAATTTATTTTAATTAGTATTGGGTATATAATAAGTAATATTAACTAAGTAAATTAATATTGGGAAACTAATAAGTAATATTAACTAAACAAATTAATATTGGAAAACTAATAAGTAATATTAACTAAGTAATATTAATACTAATTCAAACTAAATAGTTATAAATTTAGGAGTGAAAACTATGTAAATGCTACTTAGTTGATTTTAGTAGTGAAATTTATTTTTTTATTTTCTTTACTTTAGTTTGTATTATTTTCTGTTATTTTATTATATTTATATGTTATTATATTTAATTTAATGTAGATTAATATTTAATTTATGTATTTTAGTAATTAATATTATATAATAATAAACTAACATAAGCCTCTATATCATATTATGAACATGTATACCCTCAAATTGCACAAATTAAAGTCAAATTAAAACTAAATATCATATATATATAAATCTAACACATATTCAAACTAAATAGCCAAATCAAACACATATAAACACATAATATACAATATATATAATTTCAAATCAATATATAAACTAATTAAAGTAAAGAAAGAGAGAGATTGAACGATACCTAGATGGGGTTGCCGGCGGCGACGGACAGCGACGGCAGAAGGCGGCCTGCGTATGGCAGGCGGCAGAGCCGGGCAGCCGGGCGGCGCCTTCTTCCTTTCCTCCCTCCCTCTTTCTCTTCTGTTCACGTCTTTTGTAGAAGACCGAGCTGATCATATTTAAAAAGGATCAGCGATTGCCATTGGCGATCGCACGAGGTCGCTGAGTTTTAATTGACTGACGGTCGAGCTGCTGAGGAAGTTAAACCGTTCTGCGACCACTATTTGCGACCGAATGCGGTCGCAGACTTGAATTAATTTTCCCTGCCAACCCAGGCGCTAAAATTTAAGACGACAAACTCAACTCGACGACCGATTAGCGACCACACGGTGGTCGCTAGTTACAAATAGCTACTACTTTGGATAGCCGTCGCTAATAGCGGTCGCTAAGTCTAATATTAGCGACCGAATACGGTGGTCGCATATAATATTGGTCGCTGATGAGCCTGTTTCTTGTAGTGCCTCTCTCTCTCCTCTCTTCCTTTAGAAGCTAAGATCCGCTTTTTATAAAGGAAAAAGGAGGAGACCCAGGTCTACCTGCGGTAGCAATGGGTACACCTGCGGCAGCTCAAAAGTGGGCCGCACTTGCTTGATATTCATCCTGATAGGTCAGGTTTTCATGTTGCGCGCTGGAACGGTCATAACTCTCAATCCACGAAGAGTTAGAAGATGTACCATATCAATCTGGAAATCTCTTTCCGATAGCTTCACAATGGTATATTATTCATCCCATTATGAGCTCGGAAAGCCAGGTTAAAAGGGGAAAAACTCTCCCTGGGTAGATGTCAGCTAGCCATTCGCTTTGCTGTGTGCTGGGAAGCTTGCTTCTTCCAATCCGGGAATCCTATGGAGGTGTGCCATACCATTCCGGACCACTCTTTTAGAGGGACATTGGGCTTGAAAATTTTGGAATTCGGGAAAATGGTTCTATGAACAGAATATCATCTTCGTGTCTTCGTAGGTAGTTCGTTGAGATGTCTTGCGTAGTTTACGCTCGGGATTGCTGCGATGGATCTTTGTAACCTTATCTGCAGTTGGAAAGTTAATTTGTATGTTGTGATTGGAAAAATGACCTATTTTCCATCCCGGGGTTGTCTCCGAGTTTACAGTGGTTGTCTTCCTCTAGAGTTGTCTTTGGGGTTGAAACTGTGATGCTGTTTTCTATCTTTCCTCAGGGTTGCTTCTGAGGGTTGATGTAACAATCGAGAATTTTGTATTTAATTTAAAAATATTTATTAAATTAAATAAATATTTTAGTTGCTTTATTTATTAGGTTAAATAAATAATTGATGGAATTTGTTATGTAGTAATTTAGTTAAGTGTGTTATAGTAATTAAATTAATGTTTAATAATTTATGTCTTGAAGATGTAATTTAATGAGATAATCAAATTAAATGAATTGTTAAATAAGTATATTTTAGTGTAATGGTGATATTTATATTCCAGTTTAATTTAATAATTGAATTGGGAAATTAATAATAATTTAATGGAAATTTTAATTATATGTCAAATGATTAATTTGATGTAAGAGTTAAATGAATTTGATTAATTAAAGTGTGACAATTGGATACTATATAATAAGAAAGTTATTAAAATAAATTTAAAGAAATTCTTTAAGAGCTAGCCAAACAAATCCCTTTGGAACATGGCAACTGCTGAAGTTATGATGCGCTTAACTGATACCCACGTTAAGCAGTACGCAAAGTGGGTATATCAGTTATATTATACGTATTATATCCTACTGTATTGCTAAGTCTAAAAAATTCAAAGAACAGAGAGAAATTGAGAGTTCTCTGTAAATCTTTGGGAAGAAGTTCTAAAAACCAAAAGCAATGAGAGGATTACCAAAGCTATTCTACATAATCTAAGCCAGAATCAAAGGTAAGAATTTGGCTTTATGTTCTTAGTTCTCTATTTCTTGAGTCCTTCATCTAAAGTGGATTTTTATGGCTAATTTGTGAGGTAATGGATTATATGTGTTAATATGTATATATAATCTGTTATATATGAAAGTAATATGCACACAAGCCAATCATGTTTGATGATAAAACAATATACTTTGTAACAATCTTATTCATTTATTAATAAAAGAATTCTTTATTTAAAGACATTTAATTATCTACATGATGCTGTTATAATAAAATGTGATAAACCCATAGTTTTAAGCAATGCTTTTAGAATCATGATGATGATCATGCTAATGAGATCTAAATTTTTAAATAGCTTAAAACTTAAATATTTCCCAATCGTTGGATTACTAAAAAAGGGATTTGTGAATCCAGATAGATTGGTACATATGTTGCTTGCTCATTGGATGAGGATGATTAATCTCATGATCATTTGTGTGAAGACACTAAAGCAAATATGTACGTGCTTATTAGAGAATAAGTTCATTGAACGTGGCTCGCTAAGGAATACCTAATGGAGTTTTACTTGCCTGTCAATAGGAATTCCTGTAGTGATAGTAGTACAAGTGATCCTTAGACTTGAGATCATAATAGTATCTTGTGTATGATGAGTTATACTTTGACATGTCCCTTAAGAACCTTAGGGTATATCAAAGGGTATGCTTGGGTGTAATAAGTTATATATGAAGATAATGAATGATCAATAAAGAATCTACCACTTCTAGTAAAAGAAGAGATATGTCCTATGTGATTGATAAATGATAACCCAAGAATCCTTGGCCAAAGTGGAATGAAATTAGAAAGGAGTTTCTAATTTGCATTATTTGGAGTTGTGTATTTTAGAATCGAAATACATATAATTAAATAAAATAAGACTTGACAGTAATTCCATGTCTTATATTTAATTGGGGCATTATATGGTGGAATGATTGAATTGTACGGTAACTATTTACTCAAAGGTTCTTTTATGATTAATGTTGAAATCTATTTTATCTGAAAAGTCGTTGATCTCTAAGGAGGCTTATCCTTATTGTAGAATAAATGTTATTTATTTAAATAAATTTTTAGTTTAATTTATTTATTTAAATAAGATTAAAATTGTTCTAATTGATTTATTCACAACCGATTTAATATGGAGAACCTAAAGGGTCACACCATAAAAGAAAGAATATTTATTAAAGAAGCAAATGACATAATCATAATAATAATTTAAGTATATTTAATTTAATCTATGGTGATAAAATAAATTAAATAACTTAATATTTATTATTTAATATTTTAAAAATATTAAATATAAATTAATAAGAGGAGTCTTATTATTATTATTATTATTATTATTATTATTATTACTACTACTATTTAATTCCTAAAGGAGTTTGGGAATTAATTAATAAGACACTCTCTCATATATATATATATATATATATATATATATATATATATATATATATATATATATATATATATATATATTCCTAATAAGATTAGGAGACTAATTAATTAAAAAGTTTAATTAGTTATTCCCAATAGGATTAGAAGCCTAATTAATTAAATGAGTTTAATTAATTAATATGAAACCTTCATCCTAAATTATTTAGGAGGGTTGCCTACATCTATAAATAAGATGAGTCTTATTTTAATTTAGGGTTAATGATCTTTCCAAGAGTTGGGAGAGTACACATAATTCTATAGAGATAGAAACTAAGGTTTAGCCAAACACCATTTTTCTTGAATTTTTGTTCTTTCTTGGTGGATCACCTCTAGAGGCCAAACATTTGAGTGACTAACGTTAATCAAAGAAATGAATCAACCCGGTGGATTCAAATAGAACGCGAAAAGGATTTGGAGTTAAACTCGTACCTGAGGAAGCTAGAATCTTCAAGAGTATGAATCTTATTCTTAATCTTTTGTTTAATTAATAACTGTGCATAAATGATGATCCGGGTATATTGTTTGTAAAGTTTTAAAATTCTAATTTACCATGCTTTCACTTATTTTATGCAATTTGATTGTGTCCATAAATCTTTCAAACCTAACAGTGGTATCAGAGCCAAACCTTTATGCAAGTTATTAATTGTTCAGATTTGATATGTGTTTATAACATTTTTTTGGACATAATTATTGGCATAGAATCATATTTTTTGAGAAAAACTGCATAATTCGCGAACTGAAAAAAATAGTTTCTGGATACTGGTGCCGCGGCTCTGAATTACAGTGTAATCCGGGTGCTACAGCGTCGGCCCGAATTTTTTCAAATGGGTGACCCGGCGCCGCAGCTCCGATTTACAGTATACATAGGGCGCCACAAGCGGGTCACAATTTTTTGAAAAATTGGTTACTCGGCGCCGCAGTGCCCGAATCCAGTTCATTCGGGGAGCCACAACGTCGGTACCCAAAATTGAATAAAATTTTATTTTATTTAATAATTTGATTTTTAATTAAAATAAAAGGCTTATTTAAATTAAAAATTAAATTCTATGTTTTTTCAGTAATTCTAAATTTAAATAAAGTAATTTATTTTTATTTGGAATTGGATTAAAATAAAGATGTTTGTTTTAATTAGAATTTAATTTCATGCTAACTAATTAGAGTTGGAATTCGATTCCATGATAACTAATTGAAATTGAAACTGAATTCCATGTTTTCTAAACATAAAGGATTTTATTTATGATTAGGAAAAGGAATTCCATGTTTCCTTAAATAAAGGAGTTTATTTAGATATGAAATATGATTTCATATTAATCAAAATAAAGGAGTTTATTTTGATAAGGAATTGGATTCCATATATTTTATTTTTTTCATAACAGTTTTAAAAGTTAAAATAAAGTAGTTTATTTTGACTTGAAATTGGATTCCATATTAATTAAAATAAATGAGTTTATTTTGATTAAATAATTTAATTAAAAATAAAGGAATTTATTTTATTAAAAAAATAGATAAATCAAAATAAAAGGTTTATTTTGATTTAAATTTGGATTAAAATAAAAGAGTTTATTTTAATTTAGAATTGAATTATATGCTAACTAAAATTACCCATTAAATTTAAATCAATGTATATATCGAATATTTATTTATTCATGAGATGAATATTATTTATTGATGCATATGTTGATGTGCATGATAATAAATGGAGTTGATTATTGACTATTGACCAATGTGATTGAATTTTATTTTAGTTGGATGCTTGAATGTATGAGTTTTATAAATGGGGTCTGCGTACCTCGTCTTCTCTAATTTTTCTTGATGTAAAATATATATCTCCCTACTATATACTTCCCATTGACTGCTGATCAAGGTTTCTATTTATTGTAAATAGTTTTGTAATAAGAATAGTTAGAATTAATTTTTGAAGAATTAGAGACTAAAGAGCAAGGAGCGCATGAAAACACGTTTGTAATGGAGCCCGAGATTTAAATGTAATAGTTTTATTTAAATTTAATTATTGCACACCTAGGTTTGATCTTTTGGTTCATTTGGTGGCTCTAGTGAACCAAGCTAGAATAAAAGTCTATAATCAATCTAGGTAGAATATAGTATTATATATATGCATGCTTACTATATATATTTTATATATTATACAACATGCTTCACATGTTAATTAATATGACGCGTATTTTATATATATATATATATATATATATATATATATATATATATATATGTGTGTGTGTGTGTGTGTGTGTGTGTGTGTGTGTGTGTGAATGCGCGCTAAACAAGATGAGATAAATAATAACAAGCCCCTCAAAGAATTTATATTAAATCCTAAGCGTTCAAAGATATTTGAATATCTAACGTCGTCTTCTAGCATGATAAAATTAATAGAGTATTAAATATTTAATATGAGTTTGTTGTGTCACCACAAGGCAAGTATTAAATATTTAAGATTTTATTTTATCACATTTGATGCTTATAAATAGACTGAACGATGCTGTTTTGTTGTGTCACCACAAGGACAATGTTTTTCTTTTGAATATATGAAAGTGCTATGTTGGACTTAACTTGGATAAAATACAAGGAGTTACATATTGATGTAATTGACAAGAGTTGTCTACCTATTTATTTATATATCGTCTGTTGTGTCACCACAAGGCTTTGAAATGGGAAAATTATTCTCACTAGCAAATCTTTAATTAGATTTGCCGAACTAGATATTATGAGGGTAATATAGTTTGAAGAAAATAGTAGGAGATACCAATTTAAAACAAGAACTAATTTATTTTGGTAATTAATAATAGAATGTATGCTAAATATTATAAATTACAAATTTATTTACAGAATTTTACAATGTTTAAATTACTATCACTATGTAGCATATTGGATGCTAATTAATCGGACCGAGTTAAACAGATTGGTTAAAGAATTTGAGAATAGTTCTTAAGGCTGAAAAGCTATCTTATGTCATTAATACGCCTATCCTTGCAATGGTTGTAGACAATGCCTCTGAGGAAGAGATTGCTACTTTTAGAAAGTAGCAAGATGATGCATAGTTAGCTCAATGCATCATGCTCGTATACATGAGAAACAGCTTCAGCGTCAGCATGAAACTATGTATGCTCCTACTATATTCCTGCATTTCAAGTAGTTGAATGATAAGGAAAGTAGGACTGATAATATCAGCTATCTAAAGAGCTCTTCCTATCTAGAATGAACGATGACACTACAGTAGAGACATATGTCCTAAATATGATCAATTTGATTGAATAATTAGGACAACAGGGTTTTGTCATGTATGAAAAGTTGAGCCAAAATTTAACCTTGCACTCACTCCTAGACTCTTTCTCACAATTGTTGTGAATTTTTAGATGTACAAACTAGATGTCAGCCTCACTGATTTGCTTAAACATGTTGAAAAATGTTGAGAGTCACTTTCCAACCAATAAAGACCAATGTCTTACTGGTAAGGGCCAAAGGATTTTCTGAAAAGAAGAATGATTCAAAGAAGGTAAATAGAAAGGCAAATACAAAGGATAAGAACAAAACTGATACGGATAGAATAGGAGTTTGCTTCCACTAAAATAAGCCTGGTCACTAGAATAGAAACTGTGAGAAGTATCTTGCAGAGGCTAACCAGAAGAAGCTTAATGAAGCTTTGGTTACAAATACATGTTCCTTCATGATTGAAATAAATCTTTCAGTAAGTAAAGTTTTTACTTGGGTATTGGATACCAGCTTTGGTTCTCATAAATACAGATTTATTAAGGGACCAAGCAGAAGTAGAAAGCTTGATAAGTACACAATATTCATGATTTGTTATTCCTTTACATTTGATTTTATTACATGTTTTATATGTATATGAGCTTAATAAGTTGTTTAATTGTTTTCAGGCGAATTAAAGATTAAAGGAATAAAAGAGGAGAAATTGGGCAGGAATGCAGACTAGCGCGGGGCGCGCCGATCGTACGGATCTGGACAGAATTTATTATTTAAAACATGAAGTTGAGTTGGGAAAGGATTGCAGACTTGCCTATTTGTACTAAGGTTTTGATAGGCTATAAATATGATTAGTTTTCCTAGGTTTAGGGGATCTTTGAATTTTTTTCTCTTGTATTTGATCTTTCATCATGGATCTAGGAATTCTTGAGGACATGGACTAACACTTTCAATTCAATTCTGAAGGGATATTGAACCTTATTATAAATTAACGGTTTGATCAAATTTATAATATTCATTCTTTCGTATATGAGATTTATTCTGATTATCTACATAAACTTTCATGTATGCTAGATTAAGATATATATTAAGCAAACGATGTATGTCTAATCAAAGTAGCAATTAAAGATATTTTATTGTGGTCAAGCTTTGAAATATTGTTAAGGTTTTCAGAAGACAAGTTAAATAATTTCTGATTGTATAATTATTGCTTCGAATAATCTAATTCTCATTCTTAATGCTTCTATCATATTAAATCTAGACTGATAGTTCTAGGTTGTATGTTAGTTAGAATCTTTTATTGGAGATCGTCGCATTAGATCTACACATAAGAAGAATTTCGAGTATTTTGCGATTGCGGTTATCTAGGGTTATTAATTTCATTGGAAGATAAATAGTGTAAATACTTGGTTAAATCATCATTGTGAAAAGGGGATACTGAACTGAAGGATTGAACTCTTTTACTCATTGATATTTTATTTAATTCACTTTAGTTAATTATACTTTTCAAAACTAAAAACCCCCAATTCTTCGAAAATACTTGGATAACTAATAAACAATTCACTCTCTGTGGGATCGATCCTTTCTTATTGCTATACTAATTCTTGAATTAGTTGAATAAAGAGTAAGGTAAATTTTGTAGTGCTAGACGACAGCTACCAAATTTTGGCGCTATTACCGGGGAGTGTTATTTGTTTTTGTTTATTCTTTGTTTTTCATTTGTTTGACTTAATCCTCTCAATCTATTGACTTAAATTTTGATCAAGAGATAGAGAAAATTGCAGATACAAAAGAAGCTCTTGTTCCAACACTTGAAAAGTAAAAGATGGAGGTGCCAAGAAATAACAAGACTTTAAAAGAACTGGCTACTCCAGACCTTGATCAACCATCCTTGTGTATTGAATATCCTACTTTAAATGTTGCTTTTGAACTTAACTGTAGACTAATTCGTCTTTTGCCTATTTTTCGTGGCCTTACAGGTGAAAATCCATACAAACATTTAAAGGAGTTCCATGTAGTGTGTTCCACAATGAAATCACAAGGAGTGCATAAGGAGCAAATCAAGCTTAGACTTTTTTCGTTCTCACTAGCAGATTTTTCTTAAGACTGGTTATACTATCTTCCTTCAGGATTGATTCGATCATGGACTGATATGCAAAGGCTATTCTTGGAGAAATACTTTCCTGCTTCGAGAGTCGCTAACTTACGAAAGGAGATATGTGGGATCAGGCAATTCAATGGAGAGAATCTCTATGAGTATTGGGAAAGGTTCAAGAAGTTGTGTTCCAGCTGTCCACCTCACAAAATCAATGATTATCACTTGATTCAGTACTTCTATGAGGGATTGCTACCAATGGATAGAAGAATGATGGATGCAGAAAGTGGAGGAGCACTTGTAGACAAGACGCCAGAAGCTATATGGAACTTAATTGCAAACATGGCAGCTAACTCGCAACAGTATGGAACTAGGATGGATCATACACCTCAAAGGGTAAATGGGGTAAGTACAAGTAATATTGAACAACAAATTTCTAAATTAACTGCTTTGGTTCGTCAAATGGCTACAGAGAATATGCAAGTTGCAAAAGAGTGTGGAATTTGCTCAAAGTCAGGACATACCAGTGATGCGTGTCCAATATTATATGAGGATAAAACTGTGCAACACGTTAATGCTGTGGGAACATTCTTAGGACATCATCAGCATCAATATGATCCTTTGGCAGAAACTCACAATCCCGAATGGAGAGATCGTCATGACTTGAGCTACGAAGTACCTACTAATTCTGGAACGTCTATGGAGGATATGTTCAAACCTTTCATGAATTAGACGCAATAGTTCCAGCAAGAGACAAGGACTTCTATCCACAGGTTGGAGAATAAGATGAGTTAGCTTGCGACCACGTTTAGTAGTATGGAATCTCAACGCTTAGGGAAGTTAATTCCTCAGTATGATGAGAACTTAAGTGCAATGGGATGTGACGAAGAGGAGCAGGAGGATTCAGTGCTTACTTCAGGGATAGACAATAATAGAGAATTTGATAAAGAGAAGGAATAAGAGGAAGAGGCGAATGATTTGATAAGTTTTGCAGATCTCTACAAGAAAGATATAGATTCATCTCCATCAATACAATTAACAGAAATAAGGAATGATACACACCATCGTACCTTTACTATGGAATTAGACAATGCAAAGTTCTAGTTCAACGCATATGAGGCTAAAAGGTATCTTGCTAATATTAAATCTTTTTTTTCTATTGATGTTGTGGATTATTCAGTACAAGAATCTTTTGATCGAATACAATTTTATAATGAGGATTTGAGGGCTGGAAAGGAGCAAAATCATGATTTAAGAGATGCACCTAATGCATTGAAACTATTACCAACTCACTTGAAGTTCACAAGTCCGATTACATAGAATGAGAAGGATGATATCAAGCCAATGACATTAAACAAGGGCAGCTGCTTGGGAGGTAACCCAAAATCTCAGATTTAATTTTTCTATCCTTTTACTTATTAATTTTTTTTACATGTAGTTCTTTCTACTTTTTAGGATTTTCTTACATTGGGG
Source organism: Panax stipuleanatus (assembly GCA_020205555.1). Classification (NCBI taxonomy): domain Eukaryota; kingdom Viridiplantae; phylum Streptophyta; class Magnoliopsida; order Apiales; family Araliaceae; genus Panax; species Panax stipuleanatus. The sequence continues at coordinate 130,348,922 of CM035115.1, read as the reverse complement.
ACAATGTAAGGTTTGAGTGTGGGGGGGGGGGGAAGATTTAGGTTTTTATTTTATTTAGGGATATTGATCCGATGTTGATAGGAAATTTGAAAATTTGATGCTTTTGAAAATTTTTGAAAAATTTGAGTTCCATAATTCTATTTGCCTATGTGTTCGAAGGTTAAAGTCAAAAAATTGAAAATCAATGCTAAATTTCAGAATCTGTTTGATGCTTAATTGGTTAATGATTGAAAAAAACTAAGTCATGATCCATAGTAATTGATTTAAATGGAATTTGTGTCGCATGAGTACTTGAACATGTGATATATGCTCATTTGGCTTAGTTATCTGTGGAGTTGTCTATGTGCACTAATTTCATGCTTTAGAACTATTGAACTGTTTATGTTTTTGAAGGACCATATGAAAAAAAAATATCAAAAAAAGTTGAAAATCAAGGAAATTATTGGAAAAGAGAAAAAGAAGCAAAAAAGGAATCATGTGGTGGGATGAGATGGAGCGTAAAATGCACTCTCCCATAAACACGTGCGAATAAGTGAGATGGAGCAGAAAATGCACTCACTTACAAAAGAATGATTGAGAAAGGTGAAACAAAGCATAAAATGCATTCACCGGAAACAAATAAGAAAATGAAAGGGTTCTGGTAAAAAATAAAGCAGGAAAAGTATGTTTTGAGATTTTGAGTGGAGTTCATGATTTTTGTTCCATGGTAACTAAGTTGAGTAAGTGTGTGGATCATAAAAGAGTGCTTATGTGGATACAATTTGACTTAATGAAATTCATTGGTGAAGTGGCGAGGTGGTTATCTTGAGTTAATTAATGAAGCATTGATTATGTTTTTGTGGGTTTAGTGTTGAAAATCATGATTTGATGTTGAAATCTTTTGACAATATGGTTGAGTAGAGTTTTTGGAAATCAAACTTTTGGTTTACACGAGGACGTGTAAAAGACTAAGTGTGGGGGAATTTGATAAGTACACAATATTCATGATTTGTTATTCCTTTACGTTTGGTTTTATTACATGTTTTATGTGTATATGAGCTTAATAAGTTGTTTAATTATTTTCAGGTGAATTAAAGCTTAAAGGAAGAAAAGAGGAGAAATTGGGCAGGAATGCAGACTAGTGCAGGGTGCGCCGGTCGGACCGATCTGGCCAGAATTTATTATTTAAAACATGAAGTTGAGTTGGGAAAGGATTGTAGGCTTGCCTTTTTGTACTAGGGTTTTGATAGGCTATAAATATGATTAGTTTTCCTAGGTTTAGGGGATCTTTGAATCTTTTTCTCTTGTATTTTATCTTTCATCTTGGGTCTACGAATTCTTGAGGACATGCTCTAACACTTTCAATTCAACTCTGAAGGGATGTTGAACCTTATTATCAATTAACGGTTTGATCAAATTCATATTATTTATTCTTTCGTATATGAGATTTATTTTGATTATCTACATAAACTTTCATGTATGCTAGATTAAGATATATATTAAGCAAACGATGTATGTCTAATCAAAGTAGCAATTAAAGATATTTTATTGTGGTCAAGCTTTGAAATATTGTTAAGGTTTTCAGAAGACAAGTTAAATAATTTCTGATTGTATAATTATTGCTTCGAATAATCTAATTCTCATTCTTAATGCTTCTATCATATTAAATCTAGACTGATAGTTCTAGGTTGTATGTTAGTTAGAATCTTTTATTGGAGATCGTCGCATTAGATCTACACATAAGAAGAATTTCGAGTATTTTGCGATTGCGGTTATCTAGGGTTATTAATTTCATTGGAAGATAAATAGTGTAAATACTTGGTTAAATCATCATTGTGAAAATGGGATACTGAACTGAAGGATTGAACTCTTTTACTCATTGATATTTTATTTAATTCACTTTAGTTAATTATACTTTTCAAAACTAAAAACCCCCAATTCTTCGAAAATACTTGGATAACTAATAAACAATTCACTCTCTGTGGGATCGATCCTTTCTTATTGCTATACTAATTCTTGAATTAGTTGAATAAAGAGTAAGGTAAATTTTGTAGTGCTAGACAACAGCTATTAAAGCTAAACAAGGTGAAGTCTTCCTGCGTGTGGGGAATGGAGCAAAGGTTGGTCCATTAAATGTAGGAACTTATTGTTTAGCGTCGCCTACGGGCAAGTCCATTAGTTTAAATAATTAACAATTTAGTGAATGGACTTTACATACTTGACTTACATGAAAATAATTTAAAATTGAACAAACTAGTAAAAGAAAAGGAGATGATCATTCAAAGAGTTGAATATTTGTATTTGGTGAAATACAAGTCTGAATCATTTGAAAGGTTCAAAGAATTCAGAAGTAAAACTAATTAGAAAGGTATTATGATGTTTTGATTGGATAGATGAATAAATACTTGTGCAATAAGTTTTAAGATCATCTTAAATGGTTTTCTTACAATGGACGTTTCTTGATACACAATAATCGATTGGTGTATCTATAAAGAAAAATCGTACCTTGTTGGACATTGTGCATTTATCTTAATATACTAGAATGTCGGTAAAATCATTATTAACATATCGTACCTTGGGGAAGAATTTTGAGGTAACCTTATTTTACCGATGTTCTAGTATGTTAAGATAAAGGATTATCCAGCTTATGTGAAAAGGTTTCAAAAGGATAAGCTTGGGACAACATTTGACAAGTACAGATTTGTGGGGCATCCTAAAGTAAATTTAGGGTATATATTCTATAATCCTACTTAGCAAAAGATGTTTGTTGCAAAACACGCTGCCTTCTAAGATAAAAGTGTTTATCATTAAAGGACTAGTGGGAGGATAATAGATCTTGAAGGAGTTCAAGAATCACAAATCATTATTAGTCAAAAGGAGGAACCTGTAAATAGACCTATTGTACCACAACCGAATCGTGAATCTAGAATAGTACTGAAGATACCTGGGAGGTATGGATTCATCATAGATAATGATGATGAGGTACGCATCATAGAGGATGATGATCCAGTTATATACAATAAGGCTAAAAGTTGTAGACACTCAAAGAAATGGTAGATAACCATAAAATTCAAAATTGGATCTTTGAAGCATTGCTCAAGACCATTCGAATTTTACTTGTGATTGTAGCTTATTATTACTAAATTTTGGCAAATAGACGTAGAGACGCCCTTCCTCAAATATATATATATATTATTGGATGAGAATGTATGTATGATACATCCAGATGGATTTATTTCAAGTGTTGAAGCAAATCATGTATATGAGCTACAACAATCCATTTATGGATTGAAGCAAGCTTCTCAAAGATATAACATTCATTTTGATGTGACAAGCAAAAAAGGTTTAATTTTTTATCAAAAACGAGAATGAACCTAGTGTGTACAAAAGGGTCAGTGGGAGCGCTGTGACATTCCAAGTATTATATGTTGATATATTACTGATAAGGAATGACATACCAGTATTATAATCAATAAAGCTAAAGTTGTCTAAACATTCTTCCATGAATGATTTGGGTAGAACATCCTAAATTTTGGGGATAAAGATCTATATTGATAGATTTAAAAGGATGCTCGTCTTAACCCAAGGAACGTATATTCATTTGATGCTAAAGGCATTCAGCATGGCAAACTCCAAGAGATGTCTCATGATGATGAGCCATGGAATGAATCTCTAAGCATTGTCCTCAATAAAAGAGAGATCGCATGATTCAATATCATGTATTCAATGAAATGTACAAGTCTTGATGTTGATCAGTCATATTTTGGGGAACTTCACTGTAAGACAGTGGAAAACATCTTAAAGTACTTAAGCATCACTAAAGACGTGATCATAATAATTGATGGCTCTGAATTAAAACTAGAGGACTAAACAGACTCAAGTTTTTTCAGACTTACCAAGACGACAACAAATCCGCTTTCGGGTAAGTCGTTACCTTGAAAGGTGGTGCAGTGAATTCGAAAGGTTTCAAACAGTAAAGAAGTTGTTGGTTTAGTGATAAAGACAAAGTGTATAGCTGTAAATGAAGTTGCAAGTTGATATTTCAGATAAAAGTTCATTACAGAACTAGGAATAGTTCCTAAGTCTCATCTTGGATTCAAACATGTGTTGTGGCACTTTCATTTGATTAAAGGAATCATTAAATAAGGAGAAGTCACTATAGAGATAGTGAACTCTCAAGAACAACATTACATATTCATTTACTGAAGCTTATCCAGCAGCAGGATAATCGTCACTTAGAGAAAAAGGGTATTAGATACCAGGGCGATTGGCTTTAGTGCAAGTGGGATAATAAAGAATTATTTATTTAAAGGTATTTAATTATCTACATGATGCTGTTATAATAAAATGTGATAAACCCATAGTTTTAAGCAATGCTTTTAGAATCATGATGATGATCATGCTAATGAGATCTAAATTCTTAGATAGCTTAAAACTAAAATAGTTCACAATCGTTGAATTACAAAAAAGGGGATTAATGAATTCGGATAGATTGGTATATACGTTGCTTGCTCATTGGATGAGGATGATTGATCTCATAATCATTTGTGTGAAGACACTAAAGCAAGTATGTAGGTGCTTTTTGGAGAATAAGTTCACTGAACGTGGCTCACTAAGAAATACCTAATGGAGTTTTACTTGTCTGTCAAAAGGAATTCCAGTAGTGATGATAAGTAGGTTTTATACCTACTTATTGGATACTAACTTACTATAGTTGTTGTTTAATCTTAGTCGTTTTAGTTTCTTTTCATGCTTTTCTTTTATTTTTGTAGATTTTACGTTTAGAAACTCGCTCGGTGGCATTGACGTAAAAAGGGAGCGCAAATTGGCATGACATGCATGAAACCTAATGTGTGGGAGCTAAGTGACTAAGGCATGTGGAAGAGGGAGCAAGAGTATGCATTGGGGTGTAGTGGATCAAGGATGTAGTAGTAGAGCTGCAGAATCAAAGACTGCAGCAGAGCGCAGCTATGCTTGGAAAGCAAAGGAGTCCAGCGTAGCTAAGCCCAAACCCAACAGCCGATGCCCTGGTGCGCAGCTGCACCCAGTTAAAGCACAAACCTGGCCCAGCTGCGCCAGTCTCTAATGCTGAAAAAGCTGACTTTTCACTTATTGCACCACTCGACCCCTTTCTTGAAGAGGGGGTCATTTCAAGTTAGGGCATAGATATAGGTTATTTTTTGCCTCTTTTTTATATATAGAAACCTATAGAGGGAACTTTAGATTATTCTTTTATACACTTGATTCTCTCTTGGTTTCTATTATTTTTTCTTAGTTTAGCTTAGATTAGGGATAGATTTGGGAGCTTTAAATCTTGGATTCAACAGTGGATGTCTATATTTGAGAAGAGGATTTCAGATTTGCATCTCTCATTCTCTTGTTTCTTTTTCTTTTCATTTTGGCTTCCAATGTATGAACAAATTTTGATGTGGATGTTAATCTCTTTATGAACTAACTTCTATTATGGGATTTTAATGGATGTTAATGATTAATGTAGATTTTTATGCATCTTGTGAGTTTTGATTGATTATTTATTGGATTGTCTAATGTGGCTTGTTGTAAATGTTTAATTGCTTGATTACCAATTACCAGAATAACTTATATGAAATTGGAAAATGGATTATGAGTTTAGATTTGGCCATGTTAACTTGTGTTTTTGATTCTACATGATGTTAGAGTGCATGATTTGTGCTAAGGATAGACATATACCGAAGCATCACTCGTAGTCAATTGAGAGCTTATGCTTAAACCCTTGTTAATTTTAATTCACATAGACATATAGTGCGTTTTGAAATTTGGGTGTTTACAGTTATTCTATCTTTTGGGGATTCATTGTGATATGGGTATGGTACATCGAGAGATGGCCATACTTTACTTTCGTGCTTTCGGCTAACAATCTGTAGTAATCAATTAAGCTTAACAGGAAGGGTGGTAGTTTGTATGACGCATTAGGTGAAGTTAAAATTCCATATCCCCCTTATTTGGCTAAGTTACTTGTTAGTTTATTATCTTCTTATATTCAGCACTTTTAGATAAAACACATTGTATTCATCTATTTAAGTAGACTGAGATAGTTATAAAACTGTTGCATGATAGATTATAATACAATCTTTTTTCTCCATTGGAACGATACTCTACTCATTCTATATTACTTGTTGACCACGTGCACTTGCATGTGTGTGTTGTTTTGATTAACACCCAAACAAGCCAACAAGTTTTTGGCACCGTTGTCGGGGATTATTTATTGTTGTTATTACTTTCGTCATCAGTTTAAATTAATTTGGTCTTAGTTAAACAAATCTTTTTTTATCTTATTTCTATTTCTATTTTATTTATTTCAGGGGCTATCATATAGTGTATGCAAACTCGATTTAAGAAACCTAAGTTGGTGCTGATCAAGGACAACATCAATAGAAGGGTTCGATGACTGAGAAGGGTACTCCTAGCATTCAAGAGGAAACTGAAACAACGGTAGTCATGGTGATCGAAGAACAAAAAGCATTGAGAGATTATGCAACGCGGCGAATCAATGAATTACAGTCAAGTATCACAAGGCCAGCAATAGCCGCTAATTCCTTCGAAATCAGACCGGGGACAATAAAAATGGTGCCAAAATGAGGAAAACAATTTCTACCATTGAGCAACAATATGGTGAGTCATTGTATGAAGAGTGGGAGAGATAAAGAATTGCTAAGAAAATGCCCTCACCATGAATTACCCCAATGGATGGAAATAAATACATTTTACAATGGATTGGGTAGTCAAACTCGGACTAGCATTGATGCAGCTTCGGGATATGCATTCATGACCAAGAAGTATGAAGAGGCATATGAGTTGTTAGAGACCATGGCTGCAAATGATTACCAATAGCCAACTTCTAGATTGAATCAACAGAAAGTAGTCGGGGTATTAGAAATGGATGCAATCACAACTTTAGCAGCTCAGTGGTCGGCTATGTCAAAGAAGATTGATTCCATTGCAGAGTTAAAAGTGCAACAAGTTGCCTTTGTGTGTGAGTTATGTGTGGGATCACATCCCACCGAACAATGTGCTATCAATCTCGAAGTGGTTCAGTTTGTAAGTAGCTATCAGAGACAACCAAACTAATACCAGAACAATTACAATTCCGGGAATAGAAACCACCCCAAATTTTCATGGAGTAACAACCAAAACCATCAACAAGCTCCAAGACTACAGTATCCCCCAGGATTCCAACACCCACCACAACATGTAGCACAATCTTCAAAATCTAAAAGAAAGCCAGACTTGGAAGAGATTTAGATAAAATATATGGCCAACAATGATGTCTTGATAAAGAGCCAAGCGGCGGCTATCAAGAATTTGGAGAATCAAGTTGGGCAAATGGCTAGCTTATTAACAAGTAGACCACAATGTTCTCTTCCTTATAACACAGAAGCTAATCCAAGGAGAGAAGGGAAAAAGCAATGTCAAGATGTAACTTTATGACGTGGAAAACAGACCCTGCCAACAGGCACAACTGCGCCTGAAACACAAAGGGAAGCGGCGTAGCTGCGCCCTCCCCCAATTTTGACTGAGGCAGAAATTGCTAAGGAAAAGGATGGGAATGTAGCACCTGAGCCAGAATAGATAGATACAGTTGAGAATACACATATCCCTCCTCCTAGAACATATCCACCAGTCCCTTATCCATAGATGTTTCAAAGGCAGAAATTGGACAAATAATTTGTCAAGTTCCTCGAGGTATTCAAGAAGCTGCAAATTAACATCCCATTTGCAGAAGCTTTAGAACAGATGCCAAGCTATGCAAAATTCATGAAAGGAATTCTATCCAGAAAGAAGTTAGAAGACGTTGAGACAGTGGCTTTAACTGAGGAATGCAGTGTTGTACTACAGAGAAAGCTACCTACTAAATTAAAAGATCCTGGCAGTTTTACCATCCCATACTCTATTGGTAGCTTTTCATTCAACAAGTGTTTGTGTGACTTGGGAGCTAGCATAAACCTCATGCCTTTATCGGTTTACACACAGTTGGGTCTACCGGCACCAAAACCAATAAACGTTTCTCTTCAACTCACAGATATGTCAGTTATATATCCAAGAGGAATAGTGGAGGATATACTTGTGAAAGTGGACAAATTCATATTTCCCGTTGATTTCATGATCCTTGACTACGAAGAAGACAAGGACATTCCTATCATTCTGGGGGGACCATTTTTAACTACCGGGAGGACTCTCATTGATGTGCAAAAGGAAAACTTATTGTGAGGGTCCAGGATCAAGAAGTCACATTCAATGTTTTTAAAGCTATGAAGTTCCCTACAGACGAAGAGGAATGCTTTAGGATGGATGTGGTCGACAGAACCGTGAATGAAGAGTTGGCGCGGATTATAAATACCGATCCTTTGGAGAGTACACTGTTAGGGGACATTGGCATAGATGATTCAGAGTTGGTTGAATACTTACAGATTTTGGATGCAGTACCAAGGGTGAGCAAGTTTAAAATTCCTGTTAAACCTGTGGAGAATACAGACAAGTCCTTCGAGCATTTAAAGCCATCTCTTGAAACACCTCCTGCACTTGAACTTAAACCTCTTCCTAAACACCTCAGGTATGCATTTTTGGGTGATTCATCTACTTTACCCGTTATTATTGCATCTGCGCTTAATGATTTGTAGGAAGGTAAACTATTGAGGGTTCTCTGGGAATACAAAATAGCAATTAGATGGACCATTGCTGATATCAAGGGAATAAGCCCCTCATTTTGCATGAACAAGATGCTGTTGGAAGATGATATCAAGCCTACAGTGGAACAGCAGTGGAGACTCAACCCAATCATGAAAGAGGTGGTTAAAAAGGAGATTCTGAAATAGCTGGATGCTGGAATCATATATCCAATTTTTGACAGCTCGGTGGTCAGTCCAATTCGATGTGTACCCAAGAAAGGAGGAATGACTGTGGTAGCAAATGAGAACAACGAACTGATACCTACTAGAACTGTCACTGGATGGAGAGTGTGTATAGATTACCGAAAGCTTAACAAAGCAACAAGAAAAGATCACTTCCCTATTCCATTTATTGATCAGATGATGGATAAATTAGCAGGTCATGAGTACTATTACCTTCTAGATGGGTACTTCGGGTATAATCAGATAGTCATTGCTCCTGAAGATCAAGAGAAGACAACTTTCACATGTTCCTATGGTACATTTGCCTTCCGAAGGATGTCATTTGGCCTATGTAATGCGCGGTGTATGATGGCCATCTTCTCTAATATAGTGGAACAGAATGTAGAAGTCTTCATGGACGACTTCTCAGTTTTTGGGGTTTCTTTTGACAGTTGCTTGGAAAACTTAGTCATGGTATTGAAACGTTATGTGGAAATAACTTAGTGCTTAATTGGGAGAAGTGCCATTTCATGGTACAAGAAGGGATCATTATTGGGCACAAGGTTTTAGGCAAAGGGTTGGAGGTTGACAAAGAAAAATTGGAAATAGTAGAAAGTTTGCCACCTCCAAATTCAGTGAAGGGTGTACGAAGTTTTCTTGGACATGCTGGATTCTACCGCCGATTTATAAAGGACTTCTCCAAGATCATAAAGCCTTTATACAGTTTATTGGAGAAAGTTATTCTTTTTAAGTTTGACAAGGAGTGCTGGGCATCATTTGAGCATCTAAAGAAAAAGTTGACAACAACACCAGTCATCGTGGCTCTAGATTGGTCCCTACCATTTGAATTGATGTGTGATGCGAGTGACTACGCAGTAAGGGCTATTTTGGGGCAGCGCAAGGAGAAAATATTTTATGCTACCTATTATGCTAGCAAGACCTTAACGGATGTGCAACTCAATTACACAACTACTAAGAAAGAATTACTAGTTGTGGTGTATGCCTTCAACAAGTTTCGTTCCTACTTGATTGGAATGAAAGTGGTAGTGCACACCGACCATTCTGCCATTCGGTATTTGATTGCCAAGAAAGCTGCAAAACCCCGACTGATTAGATGGATTCTACTCCTCCAAGAGTTTGACTTGAAAATCAAAGATAGGAAGGGGACCGAGAACCAGGTGGCTGACCATCTTTCAAGATTGGCAAATCCGGATCAAGACAAGAAAGATAATGTGTTGATCAATGAGTCTTTCCTGAATGAACATCTTTTTGTGGTTCATGGAAGATTCCATGGTTTGTTGACTTTGCCAACTACTTGGTTAGCAACATCCTCCCTCCGGACTTGACATGGCAGCAAAAGAAGAAATTCCTGCATGATGTGAAATGGTATATGTGGGATGAACTATATCTTTTCAAGCAATGTGAAGATAGGATGATCAAGCGATGTATTCCTCACAACGAAATAGAGAGTATTTTACATGATTGTCACGTATCTGTGTATAGGGGATGTAAGAACCTGAATTTTTAAGATATTATTAAATAAGGATTTAATAAATAAAATTCTTAAACCGTGAGATGAGTTCGAATAAAAATATATATATGTGATATGAGGTATGTGGTATTATATTACATAGGGTAATATGGATTATGTAATATGTGTTTTTGTGATTTATAAATATATTATTAATATATATTTGTTATTTAGCGTAGAGACGATTCAGTGGAGATAAAGGAAGTGGATAAATTCCTATCGATATTAAATAATTTATAGAATTATTTTGTAGTAAGTTGGTGACATTAAATATCCTTAATGTATAAATCACCATATTCTTGTGTATGTGTATTAATAACTAGTATGTTTATAATATAAGTTATTAATAGCACTTAAGCTATCCGTGAATAGGTTTGGATAGTGAAGCATGAGTTAGTTAAGGAATTAACTAATAAGAATAAATATTAGTTAATATAAGTTGTGAGTTATATTATGAAATAATATAATGTCAGTATTGAACCTTAATTAACTATGATGATATAGTACAGTGTTTAATTTACTTAAGTAAAGGAGTGAATTAATATGTGTGTTGAATATGTAATTATAGTTGATACTTTTTATATATATTACTTAGAGTGGTAATATGTGAGAAAGTCTAATGTGCGAATAACGTTAAATATATATACGTTATTAAAGGGAGATGGACATCATTATATCTTTAAATGAATATTTGAAGAAATTATTTTTGGAACAATTTATAGAAAAGAAAGAGATATGATTTTTCTAATAAAGGGTATTAAAATAATTTGTAATATTGAATTATTTTAATAAAAGGAGGAAATGTTATTTTTGAATAATAATATTACCTTATATATTTTTGTATAAGGTGTGATTGGTTAATATAGTAAATATATTAAAACGTATTTGCTATATGTAATTAAATTGATGGAAACAATTTATTATAATAGAAAATAAACTTATTATCTATTTTCTATATATAATATATGTACATGTGTCGTACATATAGTTATTTGATATTATATTAAGAATAATATTATGAGACAATAAGTAAATTATTTTCTAATAACGAATGTGCTTATTTGGAGAAAACATAATATTTTATGATATGGCTAAATACATAATTTTAAATGTATTTTCAAGGGAGTTTAATTAATGAAAGGAAACTAAGTTATTTTAATATATTAAATAACTTAAGTTATTATTTGATCGTGAATATTATTATTGGAATAATTAATAGAGTATATATTAATTATTATAAGCGTAAAGGTTATACTTATTATAAGTATAATTAATTGAAGTAGTTTAGCATTTTAATAGCTTGAGTTATTATATTTCCGTAAAGGTTATATATAATATTTGAATATTCGATTTGTAAAATATTTATTTGTGGACCTTGGATTTAATAGTTCTAATTTAATTGAACAGGTTATAAGTAGTAATGTGGTGAGAAATGAGTAAGTGATGAGAATAATGATAAGCTTAAGTTTGAGCTTGTGAGAGATGCCTTGTGTGGCACAATAATAGATTCAGTAATGAATTGACTAATTTAATGATGGAGGAATTATTAATTAAACAATTAATCTAAATTAATTGTTAATTGTTATTATGATAGTATGTTAAATTACTATGGCCAGTGATAGTATAATAATAAGGAAATCGATTATAAGTATAATCGGATTTGTGATGAGATAAATTGTCTTCTAATATTAATTATTGTTATGAACAATATACTATTATCAAGTAATTATTTGATAATATGATGATTAATGAGTAAATGATTTATAAATATAAAAAGATTTATATTTATTTAACGTGATAATAAATCATATAAAGTGTTAATCAATTAGCGTGGGAATTATAATTCCATGGATTAATGAGAAATGGATTAATTAATATTATTATTAATTAATTGATAAGATAAGTAATTTATTAATTTCTATGTGCAACCATGCGATATTAAAGTATAACGTATGATAGTTAACTATATGTTATGTGAAGTATAAAGTGCAATGCGACTATGCTATATATGAATATAAACTATATAGTAAAGTTATTGAGTTGTAATAGGTACATGAAATGTGGGTTTGATAATGTGTATATTAAGTATACAATAAAATAATATATCATGAATATATAGTAAACAATTATTGAATTTACTAATAGAGGAGACAATACACTGTGGTGGTACCCGAAAGAATTATATCCGGTGGGATGAACTGTTGTGATAATGAATAATACCCAATAGATTTACATTCGGTATTAGTAAAATGTACATGGATTATATGTTGGTGTATATGTACCTATTTGTTACATTGTATTTAGAAGTGGACTTGTGACTTAAGTATATACTATATGTATATATATGTAAAACATAAGCATTGTATTTTAAATTTGCAAGTTGATATTGCTGAAAATGAGCTTGTCCCAATATTAGAGTCCCTCCTCTTCTTCTCCTTCACGTGAACACCACATGGCTACTACTCTATATTTTTCTCAAACTCAGCAATGTATAGCTAATGAGTATGAGGGGAGTGGGATTGATGATGAATTACACCAACTCCTCACCAACTATTTGTTAACCATTAGATTCTTGCTATTTCCGTTAGTTTGATTTGGCAAGCAAAGCTATGAACTGAGTATTGGTTTGCCTATAAATTTGCTCTTCTCCTTCTATATTACACTTGCTGAGAATTTTATTGCTAAGAAAATTATTTAGAGTAAGAATACTGTTAGTGTGAAGGAGATTAAGAAATTACTTTAGCAAGTTCATATTGCAGAGGTATAACTCCCTATCCTTGTTCTTCATTGTTTTGAAATACTAAGTTCTTGATTTCTAAGAATACTAGAATTCTTCAATTTCTAGTTAATTGATGAAAAGTTGATATGGCATTGTGTTATATGAGTGCTAAGTAAAGTTATAAGCATGATAGAATTTCATAATGGCTGGTACCGAATCAAATTGCTGTAGTAATTTTTGAAATGGGATTACAGTACTGCCGATGCAGTCTGCTCTGTTTCTGGCCGACCAACTGCGCAGCTGCGCCGGTACCAGACGTTTTGTTGGCCAAGGCCCTGCGCAGCTGCGCCAGTTTTGAACTGGGGCTCTGCGCAGCTGCGCCGGTCCCCTGTCCCAGTTTCTGTTGTCTGTTAAGTACTGTTAAGTGCTAGCATGAGATATATAATTAGAACAAGCATGTGGACATAGATAACATACATATATGATTACCTTGATATGAAATGAGCATGTGTAACGATATTAGTACACACGATTGAAGAAAAACTTATAGTTTTGAAATGAAACTTATAGTTTCGATTGTGAACTTGGACACATATGTAATATGTATATAATCTGATATTTTAAATATGATAGTATGGTTTATATTGACATGAAATGCATGCTTAAAGTATTAACCGTACACTAGTATTAGAAGTTAAGATAATTTTTGAAATAATAAACTTAAGACTTTCGAAAACGAACTTAACCAAGACTAATGTCTTTTAGATTCTAGCCATTTGAGAATATTTATGTGGTTTAAATATGAGTTTCTAGTGTATATGAAATACATATAGATGCCATGCATGTACTATGATTCCTTGTTGACTTAGTGTGATTTCCAATGAAAAGCTAAGGACATCAATTACCATATGAATTATGTTGTGATCATGCAAGCATATGCATTAGGATGTCATTATGCCTATAGACATGTTGACATGAGCATCATTTGATGGAGCATGGATATCACCTATGCACACGTATTCAAGAAATAAAATTTTAAAGCATAAACTATGTGATTAGGTATACATGTGTAGTATAAGCACGAGCATGCCTACTTAGTATTGTTTAGCCTCTTTATGTGGTAATATGACCTTAGTAGTTGGCCTTGAAGTATGGACTTGAATTACTTAAGGTATATGAAAGTTCGACATGAAAACCATGTAACTTTGAATTAGATTTGAATGTGCATGCTAGGTTTCAAACTTGAGTTAATGACCCTATAGATATAGGTACGTAATGGATATCAGTAATCTGAATGCTAGTGAATGACCTCGGGTTGTCCAGCAGAATGAAAGGTCATTTCTGGTTTGACCAGTGAGTGGCGCAGCTGCGCCACTCTTAAGGCCAATACCTGCGCAGCTGCGCCATCCTGTTTTCAGGATTTGTGCAGTCTGTTTGTTCTTGATTTTGTAGTAGACTTGTATTATTACTTAAACTGCAAATCATGGTCTGACCCCTACTGGTTTATGACTATATGATAAACATAATGACCTTGCATGCCTAGTTTAAAATATGACAAGGATTTTGAAAGGTGAAACTTAGAAAAGTTTGAATGTAATGGTTTCGATAAGGTTTGAGAAACATGAAAGCAATATAGATAATGTATCTATGAGCTTTAAATACGTGTCGAACACATAGCGAGTCGAGTAAAGGTGTTTGAATGTTTATATTAAAAGTATACCTATACTAGCTATTATAGGAGTATGTTAAGAAAGTGAAACAAGGTTCTAAGAAACAAGTTAGACAACAATGTAACCTTTATTATTACATTGAGAATGTGTGGATGCATATAACTGATGAGTGTGATCTCTATGGTTAATATAACTGTGTAGGATTACACAAAGTGCAGAGATTTTTAAGCAGTTAAGTCGTAGTTGTTAAACTACGAATCAGGCAAGTCTTTCAGTTCCTATTTGATATATGAATTCAATAACTGTTAGTTGAATTATATTATGCTGTGATAATGTGAACTTATATATGAACTGTATATGAGATATAAATGAGATTGAAAGTTGATCTTTGATGATATACTTGTTATGTGAAAAGTAACATGCGTAGTAAATATAAACTGTTTATAAATGCATGAACTGAGTATGATGTTATATGCTATGTGATGCATGAGGACTGTTAGAATTGCTGAGCTGTCGAGCTCATTCTTGCAAATAACCACTTTTGCAGGTTAAGGATTCACGATAAAGATTTCGTGCTTCTTGATTGATAAAGATAGATAGTATCGCATTGAAGAATATTACTTAGATTATTGTCTGGACCATGTTTAGATTCTAGATGATGTACTCGATAGTTGCTTACACTGTTTAATACTTGTTGTATTGTAAGAATGTATTAATTAATACATAGAGGATATCGAGTTGAGTTGTAAATGTTTATACGATAACTCAGATAAGAAGGAATCATATTATATAGTTGATTCAAGATTTGTAATCGGTATCAAAGTTATGGAATCAATAAAAAGATTTTTATTCAAAGGATATTGAAAGGTTTAAATTATTCCGTATTTTAGTAATATCGAATATGAGGTAAAGACGAGATCTTGGATATGAATAGAATTTATATTCTAAATTATAATGAACAAAGTTGTATTCTTTTACTAATGATTAAAAGATGTAATAGTTCCGCGTTAGTAGTATCGTGACTGCACCGAATCAAAGGTTTCGAAGGAACGTGGATTTAGGGGCGTCACAGGGGACATTATGGAGGTGAGAGAACAGCTGCCAAAGTATTGCAAGCTGGATTCTATTGGCCTACTTTATTCAAGGACGCACACCAATTTGTCCGAAAGTATGATAAATGCCAAAGGGTGGGCAACATCTCCAAACAGAATGAAATGCCTCTAAACATGATTCTAGAAGTAAAAATTTTTGATGTGTGGGGAATCGATTTTATGGGACCATTTTCGTCATCATATAGCAATTTGTACATCTTGTTAGCGATAGATTATATCTCCAAGTGGGTTGAGGCGGTGGCATTACCAACAAATGATGCCAAGGTAGTTTTACAATTCTTACAGAAACACATATTCACAAGGTTTGGCACACCACGTGCAATTATCAGTGATGAGGGGAGTCATTTCTACAATAGACATTTCACAGCTCTTTTGGCCAAATATGCGGTGAATCACATAATTGCTTCATCATATCATCCCCAAACCAATGGCCAAGATGAAGTCTCCAATAAAGTTAAACGAATTCTGGAGAAGATTATCAATCCCACTAGGAAAGATTGGTCTCTAAACTAGATGATGCTGTTTGAGCTTATAGGACGGCTTACAAGACACCTATTGGGATGTCTCCATATCAGTTGGTCTACGGCAAAGCTTGCCATCTTCCCAGGGAATTGGAACACAAAGCATTCTGGGCCATTAACAAATTGAATTTTGATCTCAAAATCGCTCGAGAAAAGAGGCTTCTCTAACTAAACGAGATTGATGAATTTAGACTGCAGGCTTTTGAGAATTCAATACTGCACAAGGAAAAGGTGAAAAGATGGCATGATTAGAAAATTATGGACATGAAATTTGAGCCGGGACAGGCCGTGTTGTTGTTTAATTCAAGACTTTGACTTTTCCTGGGAAAGCTCAAATCCCGATGGTCAGGCTCATTCACGGTGAAAATAGTATACCCTCACAGTGCAGTGGAAATAGTGGGCCAAGATCCAGACAAGCCATTCAAAGTCAACGGGCAACGTTTGAAACATTATTGGGGAGGCAAGGTGGATCGCCAAAAGTCCTCAATGGCCCTTTCCACTCTATATTGATTTTTGGGACAGTCGAGCTAAACGACTATATATAAAACAAGCACTCGATGGGAAGTACCCCATCCACACACTCTCTCTCACCTTGTTTAATTCTTATACTATATCTAAATCAATTCCCCCTTGTTTAATTCTTGAGACTTTGAGTAATTAGTTTATTTTTGTTAGAATTAAATAGATTTTAATAGCGCATTTTTGATAGAATTGAGTAAGTTTTTAAAGTGCATTTTTGCTAAAGTTGAATAAGTGTTTTAAGTTTATTTTTAAACTTTATCTCAAAAACGGTCATTTGGTGGAAATGGTGTTAAGTCAGATTAAGCAGCAAAAATATGGCTCTCTGGAAATATAGGGCAGCGCAGTTGCGCCCTGTTTATACAACCAGGGAGCGCAGCTGCGCAGGCTGGTAGTGCCCAAGAAAAAATAATGCAGCACAGCTACGCCCTAGTATAAGGCAATCGTAGTGCAGCTACGCAGAGGCACTAGATCAGTTTTTTTTTTAAAATAATAGACTCAACCTGCAGTTTAAAACACTTCTAATTATATACAACTTCTTCTCCTTCTCTCTCAAAATAAAAGAACCAAAGAAAACTTCTATTCTACTTCAATCTCTACTTCAAACTCTCCAATATCAATCCCAATCTGTTACACAATCAAATCGAATTCTACCCACTCTTCCTTCCCTATATATAGAGCCCTAGTTCTCTAGTCCAATCTCACAACTTAGAAACTCACAGTATCAAAAAGAAAAGTTATGTTCTGCCCATCAATTATTTGATATAAGGTTTGACAGAAGTTTGGGGGTTTCAACATTTGGTTTGGGGGTTATTCTTCGTCAGAAATCATAAGTCAATTACAAGCCCTAGTTCTTTCAACATTCCAAAACAAGCTTGAACACCTCATCCCTCTTCTTCTAGCAGTGATGATGCTAGTCAGGGACAAAGCAGTGAAACCTTAGATTCCACCAAGTTTTTCAACCTCTCTGCACAACACTACTACTTGAATACACTTGTAGGCAAATCTTTTATACCAGAGAGGGATTTCAAGCCCAGCAAGGATGACAGAAAACTTCTGGATTAGATTAGGGGCCAGGGGTGGATTTTATTTATGGAAACGCCATGCTCAGCCCCGATGGCAATTGTTAGGGAATTCTACGCCAACGCCCGTGAGACTCAAAATGAGATATTATATGTGAGGGACAAGCAAGTTAAATTCACTCCAGAGGCAATAACTGCCCTGTATCACTTGCCTCTGCCATCCATGGAAGACATAAAATGGATACAGATGAGGCGATTTGATACAGACTTAGATGCATTGGTGGATGAGATGTGCAAGCTGGGTACTGTATGGAAGACGAAAGCAGGTACTACACATAAGAATTCCTTCCCACAGACAACTTTGAACAGATATGCCAAAGCTTGGTACAGCTTCATTTGTGCAAGCATTATTCCCACCAGCCTCCATGCAGATGTGACCAGGGAGAGGGTCGTGCTATTATATGGGATTTTAAAAGGGGAAGGCATGGACCTCGGCTATCTACTCAACCAGTTTATGCTGCGCTTCATGAGAGCTGGTACATCAGGCGGGATTCCACACACCGCCATCATCAAACGCATCTGCCATATGGCAAAGGTGGACTGGGACGAGGAGACCCTCCAGCCTCTGATGCGCGACATTGACAACCCCACCATCTAGAAGTACACCTTATGGAATGGGGGACTGTCTTACCCGAGGGGTTTTGGTTTCATCATGCCAGAGGATTAGTGGAGATGACGAAGAAGATAAAGAAGGAGAAGACAAAGAAGAAGAAGCACCAGTTCCTTCCCCCACAGGCAGCAGGGCCACCTCCTGACTACTATGCCAGACAGGAGCGGGAGATGCACCATTTGAGGAAGCGCATGAATGCCATGTATCTGGATTTTTAGACCTACACGGAAGAGTTTTCATAGGCCCTATCTCGTGCCTTCGAGTCAAATGGCACACATGCCTCATTTTCGATCTTTGGCACCGGTTGTTCCTACCCTCCTCCTAACACACCTCCAGTACAAGACGAGGAGGGAGGCGACGATGATGCTGCTTAGGGGAGTTTCCTTACCCTTTATCTCCAATGAGGATATTGAAAATTTTAAGTTTGGGGGTATTGGGTGTCATTTTAGTTTAGTTACATTTTCATAGTAGTGTAGTTACATGCATATTAGTTTAGTCGTATTTTAGTATAATTCATATCATTTTAGTTTTAATTGCATATTAATTTAGCATGTTTCTTTATTTCCTGCTTTCCTTATGAAAATAATAATAATAATAAATAAAAAAAATAAAAATGTTTTATCTGTTGCATTTAGGTTAGTAATCATATTGCATGAATCCAGTTTTCAGTTAGTTTGAATTTCACTTGGCCTGTGATGAGATTGGAATTGAATGATTATTGAACATTTTTGATAACTTAGGCTCGGTTATATTGTCATTCCATGATATAAATCTTTATTTGTTAATTCTGATGTAACCAGATAGCACTATAAAGTTGCCATTATGCTTGCTTGGTTTAAATGGTCACATAATTATGTTATGGTGGGAAGTTTTTGTTTTAATGAAGGAGATTTAGTTGAACAGATAGTAATGACCAAGATAACGTTGAAGCTTGAGTTTGGGGGAAAACAAGGGGTATGCATGCTGTATAAAAAATAAAATAAAATAAAAACGAGAAAAAGAAAAGAATTTTTTTTTGTTGAATAAACACTTTAGCTAGTTTAGTTCTATGGCCTTTGATACTTAAGTAAGTATGCCTTAGGGGATGTCTTTACACCCAGCGCCCTAAAGCCATCTGGCTTGGGAGTCGTTGGTTGAAAGCTTGCTAGAAGAGTATCACTGAAAAGCCTAAGAGGACTAAATATTGCACAGTCAGGTGTAAATAAGGGAAAGTGCGAATATCGCCCTCGTGAGTAAATAAAAGCATAATAAACCCATTATTGACTCTTGACTTAGTTGATGCGTAGTCTTGGTTGGAGCTTAATTTGTTTACTACTTTTCCTGATTTGAAACTATATTTTTCCCTCTAAGAAGCATATTATGTGAAGTATTTTTGTTCTGTATCAAGCATAATGGTAGCAAGCACACATACACACACAGTACATCATTGACGACATGTTTTAACTTGCAAAGTGTTATGCACTATTTCCTTGTTCTTGGTTGGATTCTCTGTTTGATGTCATTGGGGTTTCTCTGAGGCAACTCTTTTGGAATTCTATCTGACTGATATTTGGATTCGTTAGCATGTAGAGTAGATTGCATTTCACTTAGTTTTTGAATTGCATTTGTGTTTTATTGCTTGGGGGCAAGCAACGATTTAAGTTTTGGGGTATTTGATAAATAGGTTTTAGTCCTACTTATTGTATACTAACTTACTATAATTGTTGTTTAATCTCAGTCGTTTTAGTTGCTTTTCATGCTTTTATTCTATTTTTGTAGATTTCACATTTGGAAACTCGTCCAGTGGCATTGACTTAAAAAGGGAGCACAAATTGGCATGGCATGCATGAAACCTAATGTGTGGGACCTAAGTGACTAAGGCATGTGGAATAAAGAGCAAGTGTGACACCCCCAAATTCGGGTTCTTTAACCCCGCTTCGGTCGTCACGATATAATACAAATATCCACCTCTAAACAACATACAATAACTAAATGTGAAATATAATAAACGTATGTCGTTCATTCAAAAGGTGTTACTAGTCCCAAGATTCGATAACCTTAATACAACATACAAATATACCCTAGAATAATCATTAGGGTTTATATTACAATTAACAGTAATTAAACTAAACATAAAGTAAAGTCTGCTCCTTGCAAACCATTACTACGTCTTTCTTTTACCCTTGTCCTTCCCTGAAGTGTCGGGCTTAACTGCAAAATAAGTCATGATGTGACACCCCCAAATCCAGGTACTTCAATTTCCACGGGACTTGGTGTTCACTGTACAAATATCATCTATCTATCTACCCATAGTAAATGCAAACCATGAAATAAATAGAAATAATCCTCCCCTTATGGGGTTACAACATCTGAAAATAAATACATCAATCCCAGGTCGTACTTAACCTTAAATCTCAAATGCGGAAATATAAATAATTAAATAAGTCTTACACAACTTTAACATAAGTCTGAAACATAACAATTAAAATAAACAACAAGTCTTCATCACTTGTTGACTTTGCCTTTGCCTTTGCTAGTAGAAGGCTCGTCGGACCTTTCGTTCTTAACTGCAATGTTATTATTACGCAAGAGTGAGCACGATTGCCCACAAGTATAATAATATGACAACAATATAATAACATGCGAGTAAATCAAAGACATCTGAATAAAGAAACTCAACTTCTGACTCGAGGATAAATAATAGGAATCAAAAGAACATCTGAGGGTCATAAGACCTTGAACTATGTCCTAGGTTGTAAAGTGTTTATGCTTTAAACCTTTAACAGTCATAAGACTATGGACTCTACTTCTCGTACTTAGGGGGATCAGCCCTTAGTACCATACTGTGCACAATATCTCAACGCTAAAGCGTAAATAATCCCCTATTAAAGGGTTGTTCATCTCAGGTTTGACATCAGAGTCCGCACCAAAGGAAGTTTGGTTTGGATAAGCTCAATAAGTATTCTAGAATTTAGAACGTACATCAACTATGGACTAGTCGAATAAATAAGGGTTCACTAGTCCTATAAGTTCAACAATATCATCGATATTCAACTTGAATGGTAAATCTCGAGAGTATACAATCGAATAAGTATTGTATAGCTGAATCATGCTTAAAAAAAATAGTAATATCTCATATGAAAATGTCAACTTGAATAAACAAGGATAAGAACTTGCTCAATGTAAAAGTAAGATTTGAGTTTAGGAAACTTGCAAAATATTAAACAAGTTTAAGGATAGGAAACTTGCCTCTTGCACAAGCTACAATTATAATTCACGTTCTTTATTAAATCCTACATATCAATACGTTCACAATACACATTAATCAATAACTCGATATACGTATCGAATCACACACATCGGTCTTGAGCACGTTATTGGACTATACAATTAACGAATCAAGTCATGTAATTAACTTATTAATTACTCACGTAATATAAGTTATTAACCTCTTATTATATGTTTAATCATGTCTTCATGTTTATTACATTAGGTTACAATTACATTTCCTGGACTTGAACAATTAAAATCTCATTTTTGGGCAAAATTGCCAAGTGGCGCTGCAGCTCCACCATTTGAACTAAAAATGGCGCTGCAGCTCCACTGGCGCTGCAGCCCCAATCTTGGCGCTGCAGCTCCACTGGCGCTGCGGCCCCAATCTTGGCGCTGCAGCTCCACTGGCGCTGCAGCCCCAATCTTAGGCTTAAAGTTGGCGCTGCAGCTCCAAACGCCATTTTCAGAATCTGCAGTTCACGAATAACAGAGAACCAGGCCCAGAGTAAATGCTACCACAACAATTTAATTGCTACCCATGAAGTATGGACTTCATAGAAACACTATACAATATTTCTAGCATGATCTTAGCATTCTAAATCACTTAATTACACAAGTTATAGCAATCAAATTCACTGTTTTTCATACTTTATCATGTTTTGAAGGAAAATCACGAAATTTAACTTTACGGATTCGTTATAACACCGAATCTGTTCGTTTAACTTCCGTTTTGTTCGTATAAACGTGTACAATCATATGTAAGTGCTAATTCAAAGTTAAATCATCGATTCATAGTATAAAAATTGTACATAAGGGCTGTATGGCCATATATACAACTTTTCTACTCTGTGACTTTTGTAAAAATCAAATCAAGTATAATTGTATGAAATTTATCACATTAAATCATGCATACATGGTATAAAACATGTTATGATCATATAATAATACATATAAAATCATATCATGCATTAATCATCAAATTAGTCATTCACAGAGAACTTTTTAAGAATACGTTAATGGAAACTGTAAGAACTTGAATTTAAAAACGTAGGAGAAAGAATTACCCTTGCTAGTTAGTGATGATGATGCAACGAAATTCTTCAATCTCTTCTCTAACTAATTCTCGAGTCTTTTCTCTCAATTTCTCTCTTTTTCTCTCTGGAACTTAGTGTCTTACAAATTAATTATATGAACTGATATGTATATGTAAATTAATATATTATACGCGTAATTAGAAGTCGTGGGTTATGGGTCGTCAGTTAATCCCATAATGGGTTAACTGGCTCCAACCCCCACTAGGGCTTAGTTTGTTTGTCCCTTATTCCTCCTTTCCATTTAATTTAATTAACTTGCTATTATATAGTTAATTAATGTCACACCCAATTAAATCAAATAATGCTATTTAAATTAATTAAATAAAATAGCATAAATCTACATTAAATCACATAGTCACATAATTAAAATTCTTATTTATTAATTATGTCTAATCATAAATCTCTAATTAATTATTAAATTAATTAGAATAACATTATGCTTATTAATTATTATATTAATCAAATAAGCTCAATTAAATACATACTTTGAATATAAAAAATTCACCACATTAATTTAACTAATGTGACACATATAATTAAATTACTCTACCACAAATTCATCAATTAATTATTTAACTCAATAATTAAATCATCGAAAAATATTTATTTAATTCAATAAATATTCAAAATAAATTACAAAAATCTTGTTTGTCACACATGATATAGCAAGAATGAGCAACAAATTTGCACAGCAAGTTTAAAAACAACAATAAAGGATATATCATGATGAATAGAAAATATCTGATAATGAATTAAACAATATGAATATCGAAAGAAAGAATAATGATTGCTTTTAGAATAACTGATAGTCAAGTAGACTTCGAACTACAAAACTCCAATGGAATCAATAGCTGATTGACCCTTTGGTTACTGGCTACAGAATAAGTACTTGAGGGGATCAGCCTCGCGTACGCTATGTATATGCATAACATTCAACTCTGTTGTTTGTATCTTTATACTAGATGCCTGGGGTACTCCCCTATATATATAAGGGGTGTTCTTTTCAGTCTAAGAATCCCTACCATCAATTGGTTTGGATAGCTTTTATAAAATTTCATATAATGGTTTGACCGAACAAGGGTTCAGACTCTATCTGACACAGTTCAAGAATTATAGAACTTTAAATAATGTACAAGTCCAAGACTGTACGAACTCAAGTGCACTAAGTGCGAATATCAAAAAGATTGATGTGGAATAATTGTAATGAAATTAAACCACTTAATAGCATACTTGGAAATAAGGTCCAAGCGTCAATAAATAACTAGTAACACAATAATAACCTGCTCAATACAATATGAGAAAGATAGGAAACTTGCACAATAAAAAGTGAAGTTCAGAAACTTGCACAATATTCAAAGTTGTGTAAGATAGGGAACTTGCCTATTTGCTCAGCTACAATTAAGTTCTAGCTGTAATTAAATAGCGTTGAAACGACCTAACATTAACAAGTCGGTCTCTTAATTAACATATGTAAACTAGCATAAGTCTATACTAACAAGAATTTAATCATCATATACGTTTATCATATAAGATCACGTAAGTCAATCTAATCATGTCTTAGATTTAATAACTTTAGATTATCTAGTTTCTATGCATCAATATAGGTTTGAACACATAGCACTTCAAGTTATAAATCAACACACATGCTTATAAGTTTTGTAACCTCGAGTTCGAATCTAGCATGCTCATTCGAATTCAATTCAAAATCATATGTCTTCAAGCCGGTAATTCACATACCTTAAGCTAATCAATTCCATATTACGAGATTTAGCTATATAGTCATATTACCACATAACGAGGCTTAAACAACGTTTAAGTAGTCATACTTATGTGTATACTACTCGTGTATACCTTAACCCACATTAGTTCATGCCTTAGAATTTCATTACTAGAATACGTGTGCATAGGTGAAAACTATGTTTAATCAAAATGACACTCATGTCAACATGTCTATAGGCATAATGAGATCCTAATTTACATGTTGCATGATCAATACGTAATCCACATGGTGATCGATGATATAATCTTTCACGTTCTAAGCTTTTCATTGAAAAATCACACTAAGTCAATAAAGGCATCATAGTACATGCAAGGCATCTCGATATATATTTTATATGCATTAGAAACACATATTTAAACCACATAAATGTTCTCATATGGTCAGATTCTAAAAGATGCTAACCTTGGTCAAGTTCGTTTTCAAAAGTCTTAAGTTTCTCTTTGAAGTCATTGAAATCTTGTAATCGTGCATGCTAATGTGTTGAACACTTTAAACGTACATTTCGTGTCAATATAGACCATATGGTCATGTTTATAAAATCAGAATATGTACATGCTACTTGTATGACAAAGTTCACATTCGAAAGTATAATTTTCATTTCCAAAACATATGCTTTCCTTACATAACACATTCTATCATGGCTGTGACATACATATAGTACCAAGAAGTTTATATTATGAATTAATATCAGTTTCCATGCTTGATCAAAGAGTACCATTAAGATAGCATGGATAGAAAATAAAATAGAAACCAAGTGGTCTGGTGCAGGCCTGGCGCAGCTGCGCCGTTGGCCAGTACATAACTGGCGCAGCTGCGCAGGCTGTTGGCCAGAGACAGTAGCTGCCCAGCAACGACAGAACTTAGCCCAACTCAGAAATTTTTCTACGAAAATTTATTCTAACATAA
The DNA here is from genome assembly GCA_020205555.1 of Panax stipuleanatus. Taxonomy (NCBI): domain Eukaryota; kingdom Viridiplantae; phylum Streptophyta; class Magnoliopsida; order Apiales; family Araliaceae; genus Panax; species Panax stipuleanatus. Next base: position 130,323,280 of record CM035115.1, on the reverse strand, counting down.
CACATTGCAATTCTAACATGTTTAACATCTTGTATAACACTTAACCAACATATTCTAATCCATTAATTAATCAACCCATGATCAATTCAATAATCAAGAACTTAGAAATATTACAGAGAATAAGATAGGGAGAGCATGAATTGGAATTTATACCTCTGTCAAAGGAATGGACTGCAATACCAATTCTCCCTCACTGATAACTCTCTCAACTCAATTGAAAACTTAGTCTACTAGCTCAATTCTATACTTTAGAGAAAATTTCAGCAATTGAAATGGAGGAGAAGAGAAGAGTTCTTATATAGCCAATTCCTTACCCGGTTCTTGACTTTGCTTAGTATTTCAAAACAATGGAAGAAGCAATTATTTAATGGTTGAGGAATGGCAAGTGAGTAGTTGGTGATTTCACTCATAAATTCCACTCCCCATCTCATGATTAGCTATAATTGTTGAATTTGAGAGAAGGAGATAGAGTAGTGTAGCATGTGGAAGTTCACGTGTATGTATATGAGATGGGCACTCAATGTTGGACAACAAATAAACTCAGTAACTATCAAGTAAATATTATATATGCCCATGTACATTTCCCTTAATACCAATTATAAAGCAATTTGGTATTATTATGACTCATTATCCATAATGTTATTATTTCAATTAATAACTTATTGAAATCATTTACCAAATAGCAATTGTTTATTACTATATGTCTACCACCCATATCATGTTACATAAGTCATAATATAATGTAACTCACATAAAGTACTTAAATTTACTATATAGTCTATATATATATATTATATAGCCATACCAAATATGTTACCTTGCACCTTATATAATATATAGAAGTAACTACTATATATTAAAGGTTTACTTATCACATGCTTGTATAAAAATAATAAATCAATATAATATTATTATATTTATTAATCTCTTACTCATTAATTATTGTTCATTCAGAATAATTATTAATCAACACATTATCAATTAATTAATCATAATTGAAATTAATCAAACACGTTCGAATCCTGCCACGATATTCAAATAAGTTGAATATTTAATTATTAATAATCTTATTAATTCTCTGATATTAAAGTCTCAGGGCTAGTCCACTAGTTTAAATAAACCATTAGTGACTTTCTTTAAATATTCCTAAATTCACATTACCACATAAGTTTTAAATAAGCTCACAAAACTAACTGGTTAAAATTAAATCACATATTTAATTAACAAGGAGTTTAAAATTTATGGTCGTTACATCCCTCCCCCCTTATAAAAATTCTATCCTCGGAATTGTAAAAATAAGGTTACTCAAATAATTCGCTTTCATTTTCTCTTCTAGCTCCCACGTAGCCTCCTCGACTGCGTGATTCCTCCAGAGAACCTTAACGGAATGAATGATCTTATTCCTCAGCTTCTGTTCCTTCCTATCGAGTATCTGGACAGGAACCTCTTCGTATGATAAGTCTTTCTCAACTTGGATTGGTTCATAGGAGATAACGTGCTTATAGTCTGGTTTATACGGCCGCAATACTGACACATGAAACACGTTGTGAATGTGCTCAAGTTCAGGAGGTAACGCTACCTCGTATGCCACTTCACCGACTCGCCTCAGAATCTCGAACGGTCCTATGAACCTAGGACTCAACTTGCCCTTCTTCCCAAAATGAATCTTCCCCTTCTAGGGAGATACTTTCAGAAAAGCATAGCTTCCTAATTCAAAATCTTTCTTCTTGCGATGTAAGTCCGCATACTTCTTCTGGCGATCTTGAGCTGCTACCAGTCGGGCTCTTATCACCTTGATAATCTCTACAATCTGCTGTACCAATTCTGGTCCCAACAGTCGACGTTCTCCAACTTCGTCCCAACATAAGGGCGTTCTATATTTCCTCCCATACAGTGCTTCGTACGGTGGCATTCCAATACTGGCGTGATAACTATTGTTATACGCGAATTCTACTAATGGAAGGTGATCCTCCCAACTACCCTTGAAGTCCATCACACAAGATCGGAGCATATCTTCAAGTGTTTGAATTGTTCTCTCGCTTTGTCCATCGGTCTGCGGATGATACACGGTACTCATTCGTAACTGTGTCCCCATTCTTTCTTGAAGACTCTTCCAAAAGTTTGACGTGAATTGCGGATCTCTATCCGATACAATAGATACCGACACTCCATGTCTCGAGATAATTTCCTTGACATATAATTTGCCTAACTGATCCAAACTATACTTAATCTTAATCGGCAAAAAGTGAGCTGACTTGGTAAGACGATCTACTATCACCCATATGGCGTCGTGCCCTTTCTGTGTTGCCGAAAGTCCCACCTCAAAGTCCATTGTGATGTGCTCCCACTTCCATTTTGGAATCTCTAACGGCTGTAGTAACCCGCTTGGTCGTTGGTGCTCTGCCTTGGCCCTCTAACAAGTTAGACATCTACTTACGCATTCCGCAATCTCTCTCTTTATGTTTGGCCACCAGAAGTGGTGACGCAAATCTTGGTACATCTTTGTGCTTCCTTGGTGTATCGAGTGTCTCGTACTGTGCGCTTCTTATAAAATCTCTTCTTTTAGTTCTGGTACTAATGGTACCCATATTCATCCTTCGAATCACAGCAGTCCAGTGCTATCAATCTTATACTTAAATTCACCACCTTCAGCCAATCGCTTCTTGATGTTATTACAATCTTCTTCTTTCTCTTGTGCCTCCTTAACCTTATCTAACAAAGTCGGGCTCGCTGATACTGTAAATAATTTCTCGTTGGTCTCTATCGGATACTTAACCTCCAAGTCTAGTCATTCGAAATCTTTCACCAACTTTTCTTGAATGGTCAACTTCAATAACTTCTCTCTGCCTTTTCTACTTAAGGCATCTGCCACTACATTTGCTTTTCCTGGATGGTGCAGAATCTCACAATCATAATCTTTGATCAATTCTAGCCATCGGCGCTGCCTCATGTTTAGCTCCTTCTGCGTGAAGATATACTTCAGACTCTTATGATCTGTATATATCTCACACTTTTCACCATACAAATAATGCCTCCAAATCTTCAAGGCAAAAACTACTGCTGCTAACTCCAGGTCATGAGTTGGATAACCCTTCTCATAGTCTTTTAGCTGACGTGAAGCTTATGTAATGACCCTGCCGTGCTGCATCAGTACACAGCCAAGACCCTTGTGTGACGCATCACTATACACTACAAACCCTCCCGTGTTGTCCGATAAAGCCAACACAGGTGCTTGACTAAGCCTCTTCTTCAATTCTAGGAAACTCTCCTCACATTTCTCTGTCCAAACAAACTTTACCGTCTTTCTTGTTAGATTGGTCAACGGCGATGCTATCATCGAAAAATACTGAATGAATCTTCGATAGTATCCCGCTAATCCTAAGAAACTTCTGATTTCTATTGGCGTCTTCGGCTGCTCCCAATTGATAACCGCTTCTACTTTTGCTGGATCCACCGAAACACCATTCTTGTCGATAACGTGCCCCAAAAACTGCACTCTCTGCAACCAAAATTCACACTTTTAAAATTTTTCGTATAACTTCTCTTTCCTTAATGTCTCCAACACTATCTGAAGATGCTCGACGTGTTCATCCTCCGTCTCTGAATACACTAGAATGTCATCGATGAATACGACAATAAACTTATCAAAATACTGCTTGAACACTCTGTTCATCAAGTCCATAAATGCTGCCGGCGCCTTCGTCAATCCGAATGACATTACCAGAAACTCAAAGTGTCCATATCGAGTTCTGAATGCCGTCTTTGGAGTTTCCTCCGACCTCACCTTCATTTGGTGATAACCGGTCCTCAAGTTAATCTTTGAAAAGTACTTTGCCCCCTTCAATTGATCAAATAGATCGTCGATCCTAGGAAACGGGTACTTGTTCTTAACGGTGACCTTTTTCAACTCTCTGTAGTCGATACAAAGCCTTAACAATCCATCTTTCTTCTTTACGAATAAGACTGGTGCTCCCCACGGTGATACGCTTGGTTGAATGTATCCCTTATCTAAAAACTCTTGTAATTGAGCCATCAATTCTTTCATCTCTACCGGTGCCATACGATACGGCGCTTTATATACCGGTGCTGTCCCTGGTGCCAAATCAATAACAAACTTAATTTCTCTATCCGGTGGAAATCCCTGAATCTCGTCTGGAAAGACATCGACGAATTCCCTTACAATAGGTATCTGACCCAGTTCACCCTTGACTCGTCGAGTATCAACCACGTGAGCCAAATAACCTATACAACCCTTCCTAAGCAATCTCTGCACTTGCATCATCGTCAGACAATGAGATTGTCTCGGCGATTTACTACCATAAATTACCACCTTCGACTTATTCGGAGTCTTAAGGTGTACGCACTTCTTCTTACAGTCGATAACTGCTCCATGAATCGATAACCAATTCATTCCAAGGATTACATAAAACTCCCCTAAATGAATCGGTATCAAATCCAATCTAAGCTTAAATCCTCGTAATTCAGTATAACAGTTCCTATGAATGTATTCTACGGGGATAATTTCCTTGTTCACTACTTCTACATTCATAGGGTGCTCTAATCTTTCACGGGGTAAGTCTAACTGTTTAGCAAATTCTTTGGAAACAAAAGAACAGGTAGCACCTGAATCGAATAACACGTAAGCATCTATATCATTGATCGGGATGATACCTGACACCACGTCCTTGGACTCCACCGCATCTTGTACAGTCATGTTGAACGTGCGTGCCGTTGGTCTATTAGCTTGACTGGCTGGCCCTCAGATGCTCAGTCCGTTGTTGTTGTTGTTGCAGTTGCCGCTAGCTGCATCGCCCTTTTTCTTCGGGCGGTCCTTAATTTGATGGTCCGGGGCTCCACACGAGAAACATCCTCCTTCTGCTTATTCGGACACTGAGGAGCCATGTGCCCTGGTTGTCCACAACCGTAACAAACACTATTTCCCTTCATGCACTCCCCCGAGTGATTTCTCCCACAGTTGTTGCACTTTATACTTTTCTTGGCCTCTCCCCTGGACTTGTAACCTCCAAAGGATTGGCTCTTCGTCCATTTACGCTTTTTGGGGTTGCTACCTCTGCTGCTTCCCCCCTTCTGTCCTTCATGTCCGGTCTTCTTTTCTTGTTTAAATCGAGCAATGGCTTCATTGCCTCCTTCGGCAATGATAGCCCTTTCCAATATATCAGAGTAAGTCTTAATCTTCAATACCGCGACTGCTTTTTGCACCCATGGTTTCAGTCCTAATTCGAACCTCCTTGCCTTCTTGGCCTACGTGTCAACCTGATGTGTAGCGAATCGGGCCAACTCGTTAAATTTTATCGCGTACTCTGCGACAGACATAGTACCTTATTTTAGCTCCAGAAACTTAACTTCCATATTCTGCTGCGTATTCTCCGAGAAGTAATTCTCGAGGAATTGCTCCTTAAATTTGTCCCAAGGAATAACTCCTTCTCTTGCCCGTCCCTTATTGGCTTTCCACCAATAATTAGCTTCGCCCTTCATCATGAAAGTGGGAAAACTCATCTTCTGTGCTTCGGCCACTCGTGCGACCTCAAACACTTTCTCCATCTCTTCTATCCAGGTTTGGGCATTCAAAAGGTGTTACTAGTCCCAATATTCGATAACCTTAATAAAACATACAAATATACCCTAGAATAATCATTAGGATTCATATTACAATTAACAGTAATTAAACTAAACATAAAGTAAAGTCTGCTCCTTGCAAACCATTACTACATCTTTTCTTTACCCTTATCCTTCGCTGAAGTCTCGGGCTTAACTGCAATAGAAGTCATGATATAGCAAGAATGAGCAACAAATTTGCTTAGCAAGTTTAAATACAACAATAAAGGATATATCATGATGAATAGAAAATATCTGATAATGAATTCAACAATATGAATATCGGAAGCAAGAATAATGATTACTTTTAGAATAACTGATAGTCAAGTAGACTTCGAACTACAAAACTCCAATGGAATCAATAGCTGATTGGCCCTTTGGTTACTGGCTACAGAATAAGTACTTGAGGGGATCAGCCTCGCGTACGCCATGTATATGCATAACATTCAACTCTATTGTTTGTATCTTTATACTAGATGCCTGGGGTACTCCCCTATATATATAAGGGGTGTTCTTTTCAGTCTAAGAATTCCTACCATCAATTGGTTTGGATATCTTTTATAAAATTTCATACAATGGTCTGACCGAATAAGGGTTCAGACTCTATCTGACACAGTTCAAGAATTATAGAACTTTAAACAATGGACAAGTCCAAGACTGTACGAACTCAAGTGCACTAAGTGCGAATATCAAAAAGATTGATGTGGAATAATTGTAAAGAAATTAAACCACCTAATAGCATACTTGGAAATAAGGTCCAAGCGTCAATAAATAACTAGCAATATAATAATAACCTACTCAATAGAACATGAGAAGGATAGAAAACTTGCACAATAAAAAGTGAAGTTCAGAAACTTGCACAATATTCAAAGTTGTGTAAGATAGGGAACTTGCCTGTTTGCTTAGCTACAATTAAGTTCTAGCTTTAATTAAATAGCATTGAAACAACCTAACATTAACAAGTCGGTCTCTCAATTAGCATGTGTAAACTAGCATAAGTCTATACTAACAAGAATTTAATCATCATATACGTTTATCATATAAGATCACGTAAGTCAATCTAATCATGTCTTAGATTTAATAACTTTAGATTATCTAGTTTCTATGCATCAATATAGGTTTGAACACATAGCACTTCAAGTTATAAATCAACACACATGCTTATAAGTTTTATAACCTCGAGTTCGAATCTAGCATGTTCATTCCAATTCAATTCAAAATAATATGTCTTTATATCGGTAATTCACATACCTTAAGCTAATCAATTCCATTTTATGAGGGTTTAGCTACATAGTCATATTACCACATAACGAGGCTTATACAACGTTTAAGTAGTCATGCTTATGTGTATACTACTCGTGTATACCTTAACCCACATTAGTTAATGCCTTAGAATTTCATTACCAGAATACGTGTGCATAGGTAAAAACTATATTTAATCAAAATGACACTCATGTCAACATGTCTATAGGCATAATGAGATCCTAATATACATGTTGTATGATCAATACGTAATCCACATGGTGATCGATGATATAATCTTTCACGTTCTAAGCTTTTCATTGAAAAATCACACTAAGTCAATAAAGGCATCATAGTACATGCAAGGCATCTCGATATATATTTCATATGCATTAGAAACACATATTTAAACCACATAAATGTTCTCATATGGTCAGATTCTAAAAGACGCTAACCTTGGTCAAGTTCATTTTCAAAAGTCTTAAGTTTCTCTTTGAAATCGTTGAAATCTTGCAATCGTGCATGCTAGTGTGTTCAACACTTTAAACGTACATTTCGTGTCAATATAGACCATACGGTCATGCTTATAAAATTAGAATATGTACATGCTACTTATATGACAAAGTTCACATTCGAAACTATAATTTTCATTTCCAAAACATACGCTTTCCTTGCATAACACATACTATCATGGCTATGACATACATATAGTACCAAGAAGTTTATATTATGAATTAATATCAGTTTCCATGCTTGACCAAAGAGTACCATCAAGATAGCATGGACAGAAAATAAAACAGAAACCAAGTGGTCTGGTGCAAGCCTGGCGCAGCTGCGCAAGCTGCGCCAGGCTGTCGGCCAAAGATAGTAGCTGCCTAACAACGATAGAACTTAGCCCAACTCAGAAATTTTCCTACGAAAATTGATTCTAACATAACACATTGCAATTTTAACATGTTTAACATCTTGTATAACACTTAACCAATATATTCCAATCCATTACTTAATCAACCCATGATCAATTAAATAATCAAGAACTAGAAATATTATAGAGAATAAGATAGGGATAACATGAATTGGAATTTATACCTCTGTCAAAGGAATGGACTGCACATTGACTGGCTTTGACAATACTACGATTCTGATTCTGCTATGTGATCTTACAATGTAGAATCTCTTGCTCTTCACTCTTGCAATGCTTCTACGATTCTGCTTGCATTGACTCGCATCAGGAACTAATAACTTGACTGACTGCTCTGGCTCGTCTGGTTTACAATACTCTTCTGATTAGTCATGCTCAGCTTCCTCAACTTTCTGCTCTGTGATCTTCTGGTCACTCTTCATGGTGGGGCTGAGCATAGACAATCCCTTTAGTCTGTCTTCTATAGGTTGGCCAATATCTCTGCAGGTGCTTTATCAGTTTCTGCTACTTGTTTTGTGAACACCACACTCGTTGCCGCCAACACTACGATCATTGTCTTTTGATGGTTTGATAGACACTGCAATCGTTGTCTTCTGATAAGCTCTTTTAGAAGACTTCCCCTAAATGTCTCTTCACTTCTTAATTAGCCTTGCTAATAGAGTTGGTGCTTCAATCTTCTATTTTCTTGCAGGCCATTCAGAGAATGCTCTTTTGTACTCTTCAAGTAGATTGCATTTTGAAACTTGACTACTCTTACCAGAGAGTGATATCTTTGCTTTCACTTCAGGAATGCTCATCTGTTGAGAATCATGGAGTCTCTACGATTCTTCCTTGGTATTTGTGAGCATTTAACTGACTACGATTTTGCTCTGGTTTTGTAGACTACGATTTGACTTTGGTTCTGCAGACTACAATTTGACTTTGGTTCTGCAGACTACGATCTTGCTCTGGTTTTGCATACTATAATCCTGCTCTTGTTCTGCAGACTACGTCCCTGCTCTTATTCTGCATACTAAGATCTGGCTTTGATTCTGCAGACACTACGACTCCGAGTGTAGTTTGCGACTCTGAGAGTAGATCATATGACAGACTACGATTTCGGCTTTAATAATTGCAGTCTCTTGACCGATCTGCCCGACTACGATTTATGCCTTGGAAATGATATGCAGACTCCACGTTTTTGAGTGAAGCCTATGATTCTTGACTTGGCTCGGCAGGCTGTCTCCACGATCTCGAAGTGGTCTTCTTGGCAGACTGCAATTCCGAGAGCGACTATCTTTACAGACTACGGTTCTGCCTTAATAGACTACGATTCTACCTTGACTCTCTTGGCAGACTATGATTGTTGGTGCAGTGCTCCACTATCAGACAAGCCTATCTATTACATTTTATAAGATTAGCCTAACAAGCTTGATCTTTCTATTCATAGTCCTTGTACATTGTAATTTTTTGAAGGACTTCACAAAGCTGTTCATTCATGTAGGATCAACCAAACACATTTGATCTTTTTCAGTCTAAGTCCTTATACATATTGTCTATCATCTATTAAGGACTTTATAGCTTTCATCAATGCAGACATATTTGCATATTCATTCATTAAGGTCATAATCAAATCTTATATAAATAGGAATAACATTCTCATGCATATTCCTAACAATCTCCCCCTATTTGATTATGACAAAAACATTAAACTAAATCTTAATATACAGTGAGCTGCTGTATTACTAGAACAGATAATATGAATGTCATTGATGAGAATTAAACTTACAAATGCTATGGTAATCTAAGTCTTGGATCCAGAACACACTATTTTAATTTAGAGATGTACCTTCTCTTTTTCATTATCTGCTCTTGTATGTCTTCTGGATACTCTGCTACTCATCTATTTGTTCTTCTCATTCCTGCTCCCCCTCAGATGATTGCTTCATTTTTTCATCTTCTTTTGGCTCCCCCTTAGATCTTGTCTCCATTGATTCATCTTGCTTTGGCTCTCCCTCAGATGATGACTCCATTTTCTTCTTCTTTTGCTTTCCTTTCAGCTTCTTGGCTCTTCTAGATTGGCTCTTTTGCTTTCCTTTCAGCTCCTTGGCTCTTCTGGATTGGATCTTCTCCCTTGTCTTCATTCTTTTCTTCTTTGAGTGCCTCCTTGAGTGCCTTTTTTTCTCCCCTTTTTTGTCATCAATCACTTGGGAGAGATGCTAGATATTAGACATAAGCTGCTCCATCATGTGAGATGTGTTGCCAACTTCAATCTTGAGTTCCTGCTGGTTGAGCTCTAGCTTTAGGGAAAGAGACTGGTTGAGAGTATCTATTTTCTCAAAGAGAGACAGGATAGATTCTTCACTTTTCTTCTGGGCTTGCAAAGCTTCTCCCCTTTGATCCCTTATGGATTTCAGATAGATTTGATCTCTCTATTGAAGCTTGAGAGATATATATAAGATAGTTGCCTGAAGCTTGTTGTGGAACTCACTGTCTTCTCCTCCTAACAAGCTCTTAGATTCTTTAGCAATATGAGATAATTTCTCGACCAATTCTTTAGAGTTTTTCAGTAACTCTTGCTCTTGAGGAATTTTAGCATCTGGTTGGACAGCCTCCTGCTGAGCAGTTGGTTGGACACCACATTTCTCACTTTAGAGATGTTTTCAAATGAAGTGAGAATCTCAAAGAGATTTGAATACTAGTCGGTCTCGTATAGGATTGCTAGAGCAAGGTTTGACTTATCATGTGCTTGATCATTTTCCATGGTAGAGTGTAGAGGCTTTACAATCGTAGACTTTGATGTGATCCTTCCACCATCTAAGCTTTCTCGTAGATCGTAGGGAATGTAGATGTTACTGGCTTGTCGGCAGACCTTGAAGTGAGGCTGGTCTCTGATCATCTTGGTTGGAAATAAATTAACTCTTGGAAAGTTTTGCGAGATCAGCTCCATATTAGGAAAGTGTGAGTAACACCAGCTGATGTAGGTTTTATCTCCAGCAGTGTAGGCTTTCAGTTATGGCATCAAATGGTAGAACCACCTTATCAGATGATTCTCAGAATTATATAGCACAGTTGTAAGGTCCAAGTCCATGTTTTGAAAATTATTGAGCAGATCGGCTGTGGACATCCTTACCACACTGAGTCTTTCATTGCCATAGTTTTCCCATCTGCCTGGTAGCACATTTTGTGGTTCATCAAATACTTCCACCACTATTCTTGTTCTAACATTTGCAAGAGAAGGAACATGATAGTCTGCTGATCCCTGATCTTCAGAGCTAGAGTCTGCTTCCTTTCCTTTATGTCCCAATCTAGAGTCAAACTGGTGCAAGCTCACTTCAACTGACTCATTACTAGATTCCTGCATATGATCATCATTCCCATCACCCTCTGCTGAGCTAGCTTTCGTAGACTTACTAGTCATTTCTTGCTCTGCAGTCTTCAAAGTGTCTTTTCTTTTAGCTTCATCTTCATCTTCCTCTTCTGATTCAGATCTAGTTGCAGTATTTTCACTTTCATCATTGTTGGAGCTGTCAGAATTCATTCTCCTTTTGCCCTTTGAATCTACTTCCATAGTCTCAGGTACATCATTATTATCATCACTGAGATCAATGATCTTTGCTGAAGATCCTTCTTTCTTCTTGAGGCCTGGCTTGAGAAGTAGTCTACTGCTTCTTCTTCCCCTTGGGAGTTCAATAATAAGAGATTCAGATCCTTTTTCTTCTTCAGATTCTGATACCTCTTTATGTGACGCCCCCAAATTCAGGTACTTGAAACCCGAACTTGGTGCTACACGATATCATTTCTTTGAGCGGAATAATTATAATATAAATAAACAAACTTAATTTACATATCAGAGTTGTCTAATCCCAGGTACACGACCTTTAAACATTCATTACATGATAGATAATAAATAATATTGTCTTAATAAAGTCTAACTATTACACACAATACCATAAAACTTATTCTTGCAGCTTTCCTTTCCCTTTGTTTTTGCCAGAGCCTTCTGGTTGATCACGCTTAGCTGAAAATATTTAATTTAAAGCAAGAATGAGCATTCAATTGCTCAGCAAGTAATAGCAGTTAATAAACTTTAGTTGAAAAAAGTAAATGTCTTCTTTGAGGTATACTTCTACAACGAATCAATAGTTGTGAAGTCTTTCGAAACATATCTTAATAACATATCAAATCATTTAAAATTTTGAAACGACGTAGTGACTATAAATACTGAGCGGTCAATGGACCATGAACTTTTTTTTTTTTTTTTCAAAAAGGTTAAACAGAAATTCATCTGTAAACCGCTCTGGTCTTACGGACATGTAGGGTGATCAGCCCCGTTATGTCCTGTATTGATCAATACTATCTATTTGAATGATAAATTCATTCACTCTGTTCGCCTTGGGCACATAAACAATTTCCCCATTAAGGGTTGTTCATACTCAGTCTGGAGTCCTAACTAAACAATTCAGTTGGACGACTTTATCATAACCAATACTATCTAACAATGAAATTCAAACTATGTCTAGCCGAGTCAAATAGCTTAGACAGTCTTTAAATCATGAACGCATACCAAAATTTTATAGTGTGTAACAGGATTTGTCATATCAAAGAATTTCTAGTTCCAGAGTTCTTTATGAGTACTACAGTTCATACAAGTGGGGACACTTGTATGATAACAGCCAATAATGAGATATTAATAAATAATAACTGAACTGAATAAAATTCCACAATATAAGAATAAGTTCATAAGTGTGATAGTAGTGTGCATACAAGCCAATCATGTATGATGATAAAGCACGTACTTTGTAAACAATCTTATTTATTTATTAATAAAATATTCATTTATTAAAGGCATTTAATTATCTACATGTTGCTGTTTTTATAATATGTAAATAACCCATAGTTTTAAGCAATGCTTTTAGAATCATGATGATGATCATGCTAATGAGATCTAAATTCTTAGAAAGTTTTAAAACTAAAATAGTTCCCAATCGTGGGATTACTAAAAAGGGGATTAGTAAATCCGGATAGATTGGTACATATGTTGCTTGCTCATTGGATGAGGATGATTGATCTCATGATCATTTGTGTGGAGACACTAAAGCAAGTATGTAGGTGCTTATTGGAGAATAAGTTCACTGAACGTGATTCGCTATGGAATACCTAATGGAGATTTACTCGCCTGTCAATAGGAATTCCTAATGTGATAGTAGTACAAGTAATCCTTGGACTTGAGATCATCATAGTATCTTGTATGTAACAAATTATACTTTGACTTATTCCTTAAGACCTTTTAAGGCATATATAGGGTATGCTTGGGTATAATGAGTTACATATGGAGAGAATGAATGATCAATAAAGAATCTACCACCTCTAGTAAAAGAGGAGATATGTCCTATGTGATTCGTTAAATGACAACCCAGGAATCCTTGGCCAAGGTGAAATGAAATTAGAAAGGAGTTTCTAATTTGCATTATTTGGAGTTGTGCATTTTCTAATCGAAATACATATAATTAAATAAAATAAGACTTGACAGTAAATCCATGTCTTATATTTAATTAGGACATTGTATGGTGGAAGGATTGAATTGTATGGTAACTATTAACTCACAGGTTCTTTTATGATTAATGTTGAAATCTATATTATCTGGAAAGTCGTTGATCGCTAGGGAGGCTTATCCCTATTGTAGAATAAATATTATTTATTTAAATAAATTATTAGTTTAATTTATTTATTTAAATAAGATTAAAATTGTTTTAATTGATTTATTCACAACCGGTTTAATATGGAGAACCTAAAGGGTCACACCATAAAAGGAAGAATAATTATTTAAGAAGGTAATGGCATAATCGTAATAATGCATTAAGTATAATTAATTTAATCTATGGTGATAGAATAAATTAAATAGCTTAATGTTTATTATTTAATATTTTGAAAATATTAAATATAAATTAATAAGAGGATTCTTATTAATATTATTACAATTATTATTATTTTAATTTCTAAAGGAGTTTAGTAATTAATTTAATATTTAGTACTCTCATTTATTCCTAATAAGATTAGGAGACAAATTAATTAAATGAATTTAATTAATTATTCCCATGTGGTGGGAAGCCTAAATTAATTAAAGGAGTTTAATTAATTAAAAAGAAATCCTATGTCTAATAGGATTAGAAGGGTTGACCAATGTCTATATAAGAGAAGTCTTATAATAGATATTAGATTGATGTAATTCCAATTGTTGGAGAGTACTCCTTTTCTATAAAGGATAGAAAACTAAGGTTAAGCCAAACACCCTCCTTCTTGATAATTCATCTTCCTTGGTGGATCACCTCTAGAGGCCAAACACTTGGGTGGCTAACGTTGATCAAAGGAAGGAATCTAACCCGGAAATTCAAGGAGATCACGAAGAACAAGGAGTTGAACTAGTACCTGTGGAAGCTTCGTTCTACAAGGGTATGATTCCATAACTTCTTATTTATCGTTTTAAATTAATAATTTGCATAAAGGATGATCCGGGTAATGGTTTTGTAGAAATTTTTTAAACTCTGATATACCATGCTTCCGCTAATTTTTGCAATTTGATTGCGTCACGATTTCGTACAAATCCAACAGTGGCATCAGAGCCAAATCTTTATGCAATTATTAATTTATTTTTGATTTCATATACATATGGGTATGTATTTAAAATAATTTATTGGGCATAATTTTATTGTATAAAATTATATTTTTTAAGAAAAAAAAAAGACTTTTTTTGGGAAGAATCACAATTTTTTTTTTTGCTAATCTTGAATTCTGCAAAGAAAAGGTGTTGTCTCTTTCTTACTCCAAAAAGAAGGTGACCCATCAGGAAAGGACTTTTTTAATAAACCTGCAGGACTCTTTTAATAAAAGAAGGTGATTTTTTTTTTTTTTAAAAAAAAAAATATGATATATTTATATATTATATTCTAAATAATTTTATAATTAAAATAAAGAGTTTATTTTAATCTTGAAATTGGATTTCATGCAATTTAAAATTGCCCATTAAATGATACTCATATATATATGGAATGTTTTAATTCATGAGATGAATATTTATTTATTGATATATATGGTGATATGTATGAAAATAAATGGGGATTGATTATGGACTATTTGACCAATGTGATTGTATTTTATTTTAGTTGAATGCTTGAATGAATGGGTTTTATTAAATGGGGTCTGCGTACCTCGTCTTCTCTAATTTTTTTTTTCTTGATGTAAAATTCTATCTCCCTCCTATGTACTTCCCCTTGACTGTTGATCAAGGTTTCTATTTAAATTAAATAGTTTAATGTAATAGAAATAGTTAGAATTATCTTTAAAAATTAGAGACCAAGGAGCAAGGAGCGCGTGAAGACCCGTTTGTATGGAGCCCGAGTTTAAATGTAATAGTTATATTTAAATTTAAATTCTTGCACTCCTAGGTTTGACCTTTTGGTTCACTTGGTGGCTCTAGTGAACCAAACTAGAATAAAAGTCCATAATCAATCCGGGTAGAATATAATATTCTATATTGCATGCTAAATATTATATATATTATATTTTATGCAAACATGCTTCGCATGTTTAATAAAATGACGCGTATTTTATATATATATGTGCATGCGCGCTAAACAAGATGAGACAAATAATAACAAACCCCTCAAAGAAATAATATTAAGTCTGAAGCGTTCAATGATATTTGGAATATCGAACGTCGCCTTCTAGCATGATAAATTAATAGAGTATTAAATATTTAATATGAGCTTGTTGTGCTATCCACAAGGCGAGTATTGCGTATTTAAGATGTTAATTAATCACATTTGATGCTTATCAAGAAAATTGAACGATCTAGTCTTGTTGTGCTATCCACAAGGACGAACATTTTTCTTTTTTGAATTTATGGAAGTGCTAGGCTGGACTTAACTTAAATCATTTTAGTTCGGATGTGCACACACTTGACCATTATGATTT
Source organism: Panax stipuleanatus (assembly GCA_020205555.1). NCBI lineage: Eukaryota > Viridiplantae > Streptophyta > Magnoliopsida > Apiales > Araliaceae > Panax > Panax stipuleanatus. The sequence goes on along the minus strand of CM035115.1, from coordinate 130,307,547 downwards.
AAGAGGCAAAATAAAAGGAATTGCATGGTGATGTAATTGACAAGAGTTGTCTACCTATTTATTTGTATATCGCTTGTTGTGCTATCCACAAGGTTATATACATTTGAAATGGGATCCTTATTCTCACTAGCAAATTTTTAATTAGATGTTGCCGAACTATATAAGTGAGGGTAATATAGTTTGATAAAAATAGTGGGAGATACCAATTTAAAATAAAGACCTAAATTTATTTTGGTATGCAAAATTAATAAAATGAATGTTTGCTAAAATGTTGTTTTTCACATGCAGAATTTTAAAAATGTCAAAATCACTAATTTCACTGCGAAGCATACTTGATGCTAATAAGCTTACCGGGCCGAATTATACGGACTGGCCAAGAAATCTGAGAATAGTTCTCACTACTGAAAAGATTTCTTATGTCCTAAACTCACATGTCCCTGGAACTGTTCCAGAAACAACCTCTGAGGAAGAGATTGCCACCATTGTAAAGTGGCAAGATGATGCATCTGTAGCTCAATGCATCATGCTCGCATCCATGAATAACGAGCTTCAGCGTCAGCAAGAAAACATGGATGCTCCTACTATGTTGATTCACCTCAAGGAGTTGTATGGTGAACAAAGTAGGACTGCTAGATATGAGATATCTAAGGAGCTCTTCCGATCTCGGATGACCAAGGGCAAGGTGAACATAAAGGAACAAAAGAAATCTGATCCAGCTAGCAAAGGAATGTGCTTCCATTGCAACGAGCCGGGTCATTGGAAGAAAAACTGCAAGAAGTTTCTGGCAGACAAGAAGCTTGGAGAAGCTTCGACTTCCAATCAAGGTTTGTTCATGATTGAAATTAATTTTTCAGAAAGTCAAAATTCTACTTGGGTATTGGATACCGGCTGTGGTTCTCACATATGTAATACTGTGCAGGGACTGGTCAGAAGTAGAAAGCTGAACAATGATGAGGTGATCCTACGAGTGGGGAATGGAGCAAAGGTTGCTGCATTAGCTGTAGGAACTTATTATTTAGCAATGCCTTCGGGCAAGTCCATTTATCTTAATAATTGTTATTATGTTCCGAATATTATTAAAAACATTATTTCAATTTCTGTATTGGATATGGAAGGATTTAACGTTGTTATAAAGAACAATAGTTGTTCTATTTATAAAGACGATGTTTTATATGGTATTGGAAATTTGCGAAATGGACTTTATACACTTGACTTATAAGAAAATATATTTCAAATTGAACAAACTAAGAAAAGGAAAAGAGATGATATTAATTATACCTACATGTGGCACTGTAGACTCGGTCATATCAATGAAACAAGATTATCCAAGTTGCATAAAGATGGGCTCCTCGAGCTATCCGATTATGAATCATATCCAACTTGTGAATCTTGTCTCATGGGTAAAATGACTAAATCTCCTTTTAGTGGAAGAGGAGAAAGAGTTACAGAGTTGTTGACATTGATTCACACAGACGTTTGTGGGCCTATGACAACAAGTGCACGGGGTGGGTATTCTTATTTTATTACTTTCACTGATGATCACTCAAGATTTGGATATGTGTATTTAATGAAATACAAGTCAGAATCATTTGAAAAGTTCAAAGAGTTCAGAAGTGAAGTAGAGAAACAAACGGGCAAGAGTATAAAGATACTTCGATCAGATCGAGGCGGAGAATACTTAAGCGGTGAGTTTCTCAATTGTCTCAAAGAAAATGGTATAATCTCACAATGGACTCCTCCAGGTACACCACAGTTAAATGGAGTATCTGAAAGGAGAAATCGAACACTGTTAGACATGGTTCGATCCATGATGAGTTTTACCGACCTTCCAATTTCCTTCTGGGGATATGCCCTAGAAACGACTGCATACCTACTTAACAAGGTACCTACCAAATCCTCCCCAAAGACTCCATATGAGATGTGGAAGGGGAGGAAACCAAATCTTAAGCATGTTAAGACTTGGGGTTGTCCAGCTTATGTCAAAAAGTTTGAACATGATAAGCTACAAACTAAATCCGAAAAGTGTAGATTTGTGGGATACCCTAAAGAAACTGTAGGGTATTATTTCTATCATCCAACTGATCAAAAGGTGTTTGTTGCGAAACATGCTGCCTTCTTGGAAAAGGAGTTTATCCATGAAGGGGTCAGTGGGAGTAAGATATATCTTGAAGAAGCTCAAGAACCACAAATTAGCACGGATCAAAGTCAGGTACCTGACCAAGTAGAAGAACCTACTATACCACACCCTGTTCGTAAATCTGGAAGAGTACCGAAGATACCTGAGAGGTATGGATTCGTTGTAGAGGATGACGATGAGGTACGCATCATGAATGATGATGATCCATTGAATTACGAACAGGCCATGAGTAATAAAGACTCAGGGAAATGGCTTGAAGCCATGAAATCCGAAATGAACTCCATGTATGAAAACAAAGTATGGACTTTGGTTTCACCACCTGAAGGCATTAAGCCTATTGGGTGTAAATGGGTCTTTAAAAGAAAGACTGGAGCGGACGGCAAGGTGGAGACCTATAAGGCCCGACTGGTTGCAAAAGGTTTCAAACAAAGACAAGGAGTTGATTATGATGAAACCTTTTCACCAGTAGCTATGCTCAAGTCCATTCGGATTTTGCTTGCAATTGCAGCTTATAACGACTATGAAATCTGGCAGATGGACGTGAAAACGGCCTTCCTCAATGGAAAACTTGAGGAGGATGTGTATATGACACAGCCAGAGGGATTTGTTTCAAAGGTTGGAATAAATCAAGTCTGTAAGCTGCAACGATCCATTTATGGATTGAAGCAAGCTTCTCGTAGATGGAACATTCGTTTTGATGAGATAATCAAAGAGTTTGATTTTATCAAAAATGACGATGAACCATGTGTGTACAAGAAGGTTAGTGGGAGCGTAATTTCATTCCTTGTATTATATGTTGATGATATATTACTGATAGGGAATGACATTCCTATGCTACAATCAATTAAAATCTGGTTATCTAAACACTTCTCCATGAAGGACTTGGGAGAAGCATCCTATATTTTGGGGATAAAGATCTATAGAGATAGATCTAAAAGGATGCTTGGTTTATCCCAAGGAACGTACATTGATACGATGCTAAAGAGGTTTAGCATGGAAGATTCCAAAAGAGGTCTCATGCCGATGAGCCATGGAATACATCTCTCCAAGAAACAGGCCCCAAAGACACCTGAGGAGAGAGACCGTATGAGTAAGATCCCTTATGCTTCTGCAATAGGATCTATCATGTACGGTATGATATGTACTAGACCGGATGTTGCTCACGCACTTAGTGTAACAAGCAGATACCAGTCGAATCCAGGAGAAGAGCACTGGAAGGTAGTGAAAAATATCCTAAAGTACTTGAGAAGGACTAAAGATATTTTTCTTGTCTACGGTGGGTCTGAATTAAAACTCGAGGGATTCATGGACTCAAGTTTTCAAACAGACCAAGATGACAGTAAATCTATTTCAGGGTATGTGTTTACCTTGAACGGAGGTGCAGTGAGTTGGAAGAGTTTCAAGCAGCAAACGGTTGCTGATTCAGTGACAGAGGCAGAGTATATAGCTGCAAGTGAAGCTGCAAAGGAAGCTGTTTGGATGAAGAAGTTCATAACTGAACTTGGTGTGGTTCCTAGCATTGGAGAAGCAGTTCCCGTATACTGTGACAACACCGGAGCGGTTGCACAGGCTAAGGAACCCAGGTCTCATCAGAAATCTAAACACGTGTTGCGGCGATTTCACTTGATCAGGGAGATCATTGAAAGAGGAGACGTCACCTTGGAGCGTGTAGACTCTCAAGACAACATTGCAGATCCATTTACTAAAGCTTTAACACAACAGCAGTTTGATCGTCACTTAGAGAAGTTGGGTATGAGATACCATGGCGATTGGCTTTAGTGCAAGTGGGAGATTGATAGTAGTGTGCATACAAGCCAATCATGTATGATGATAAAGCACATACTTTGTAAACAATCTTATTTATTTATTAATAAAATATTTATTTATTAAAGGCATTTAATTATCTACATGGTGCTGTTTTTATAATATGTAAATAACCCATAGTTTTAAGCAATGCTTTTAGAATCATGATGTTGATCATGCTAATGAGATCTAAATTCTTAGAAAGCTTTAAAACTAAAATAGTTCCCAATCGTGGGATTACTAAAAAGGGGATTAGTAAATCCGGATAGATTGGTACATATGTTGCTTGCTCATTGGATGAGGATGACTGATCTCATGGTCATTTGTGTGGAGACACTAAAAGCAAGTATGTAGGTGCTTATTGGAGAATAAGTTCACTGAACGTGACTCGCTATGGAATACCTAATGGAGTTTTACTCGCCTGTCAATAGGAATTCCTAATGTGATAGTAGTACATGTGATCCTTGGACTTGAGATCATCATAGTATCTTGTATGTAACAAATTATACTTTGACTAATTCCTTAAGGCCTTTTAAGGCATATATAGGGTATGCTTGGGTGTAATGAGTTACATATGGAGATAATGAATGATCAATAAAGAATCTACCACCTCTAGTAAAAGAGGAGATATGTCCTATGTGATTCGTTAAATGACAACCCAGGAATCCTTGGCCAAGGTAGAATGTATTCTTGACCATGACACATACTTCTAGGGTTTAACCCTTAGGGTTTAATCCTTAGGGTTTGCTAAATAATTTCTAAGGTTTAGAAAATTAAATTTAAAGCTTAATAAAATTTTAATTAAAACACACTAATTAAAATTAGGGTTTTTAATAAAAATTTTAGGGTTTTTTTTTCTTCTAAAATTAGGTTTTTTTTTTATAATTAAGGTTTTCAAATTATAAATTAGGGTTCCCTAATTATTACCCTTACTCACATAATATCCACACTTGCATTTAAATACAAACATATCAATTACTATGTTTAATATTTAAACCAAATAAATAAATTTATAACATATATTCATATAATTATGTTAATTATCATAATTATATATATAATTCATAATCACATCTTGTATTAACATACTTACATATATACAGAGACAAATATAATTATTAATTATATTTAATATCCAAATTTCTTAAAAAAATAAATTCTCATTATATATAACATAAATACACTTTCCTTTTAAATACAATTATACAATAATTGTTTTAATCCATGAAATTTCATGACCAAAATTAGGATTTTGATCTATAATGACACTTTACCTTATATTCTATTATTAATTAAGTTAAAATAAATAACTTAATTAATCTTGATTAATTCATATAATAAAATAATTATTATAATAATTCTAGAAATCATTTCATATATTATTTAAATAATATATTAATCATATTTTCTTGGAAAATAACTAATAAAATATTTTGATTATCAAAATTAGTTTATTATAAGAATATAATTTATAGTAATCTACAATTCCTTTATCAAAAATTTATTTAAAATTATTCATGCAATAAATAAATATATATGTATCACATAAATACATATTCTTTTCCTTGCACATATACCCACATATTATTTTGATAAAAATAATATATAAAAAAAAAAATTATACGCAAAATTCCTTATTTAATTATATAAAATATTGGGTTATTACATTCACCCTCCCTTATAAGGATTCCGTCCCCGGAATTACCGTTTCAAAACTTATACACACAAGGATAAATAATATACACAATCACTGCAAATAGATTTCGATCAGATTCGATCGAACTGATCTTTAACTATTCAGCATAAAACTTGTTTATCTGATTAAACGAAATCTGATTTCTAATAGAACTCAAATTCCTCCTTCAAAATTCCTTAATAAAACGATTTATTATATATAAAAAAAAATCATATATACGAAAATAAAAATGTATTCGAACAATACCTGGAATTCCATCCCCGGCTGCTACCGTATCTTGTACCGTCATATTGAAAGACCTTGCAGTTGGTTTGTTTGTCGTAGTTGGATACGTGATCGCCAGCTTTCCGCTGCTTTTCCCGGCATTCACGTTTCCCCCATCGGCATTCCTTTTTGGACAATCCCTTGCCATATGATCAGTTGATCCGCAGATGAAACAACCACTATTCTTCCTTGAATTAGGACAATTAGGAGAGATGTGTCCCTCCTGCCCGCACTTGTAGCACACAAACTTTCCTTTGAGACACTCACCTGAGTGACTCTTCCCACAATTTCCACATGGTTCCACCTTCTTCCTTATTCCTTCTTGACTATTTCCAGTATTTCCCAAATTTGTCCACTTTCTTTTTCCACTTGCACTTCCACTATTTCCTTCCACCTTAACTTTTCCTTCAATCCTACCCTTATTCTTCCTTTCCTTGTTATAGAGAGTCATGGCCTCACTTGCTCCTTCAGCAATAATAGCCTTTTCCAGTAGCGTTCCAAACGAGTTAATCTGCAGCACTGCAACCTTGTTGTAGATCCAGGGCTTTAGACCATGTTCGAACCTTCGTGCCTTTCTTGCCTCAGTGTTCACTTGTTGTGAAGCGAACCTAGCTAATTCGTTAAACTTGGCGGCGTATTCTGATATGGTCATATGTTCTTGTTTCAATTCTAGAAATTTAACCTCCATCCTGTCCTGCATACTGGACGAGAAGTAATTCTCGTTGAACAGTTCTTTGAACCTTGTCCATGTTACCACTTCTGCTCCGGCTCGAGTTTGGTTAGCCTCCCACCAGAAGTTCGCTTCCCCTTTTAACATATAGGTAGCAAAAGCTGTCTTTTGCTCCTCCGCTACCCTAGCAATAACAAACGCTTTTTCTATTTCCTTTACCCAAGTTTGGGCTTCTATAGGGTCGGTAGTTCCTTTGAATTCAGGCGGTCCTACTGCCTTGAAATCTTTGAAGTTCACCAATTGATTCCCTGGAGGATTTCCTGCGGCTGGTGCTCGATTTTGCATAGCCTCAGTTAATATATTCACAAAATCCTGCATAGGATTTTCTTGACCTCCTGCATTGTTAACAAAGTCTTCCACCCTTCGGGTTCGTGGTTCTCTTCTTGGCGGCATTATCTGGTTAAACAAAATTTTAAAGTTATTACCTTATCATTCATATACCATTATTAATGGTATCATAAAAGATAGAATATAAAATTCTAAATTTTAGACCAGTTCAGCTTGCTGGATTCCCAATTTCAGCTTGCCGAATTAACAAATTGACATTTAATCAACATACTAACTTGACATATAATAATATCATAACATTTATATTAATATTTAAACAGTACATAGTACTTTTCATTCCACAATACAGACTGTTATAGTCAGCTACTATCCCTTAATGACAACAAAAGTCGGGATTCATCATAATACTTATGCAAAAGTAATACATTTCACTCCTATACATACTATATATAATCCTATTTTACTTATCCTATTCATTTCCTATATCTTCCTTAGATCCTGGACAAATCTTTGCCTGATGACCTACCAATCCACAGACAAAACATACGCATTGCTTCGGATCAGGGCAATGAGATGAGATATGTCCTTCACGTCCGCAATTATAGCATACATTCTGTCCTTTCATACATATGCCTTCATGTTTCCGATTATAGTTCGCACACGTTCCTATTTTCTTGAAGTTCCCTTGATTAAAATCAAAATTTCCTAAATCACGGTCATTCATTTTTCTTTTCCCTTTCTGGCTTGGAGCTTCACACGATTTGCTGCATTTGGCTCCCATCTGTTCAATTTGAACCTTCAACTTATCTTGTTCTTCCATTGTTTCGATTAATGCCTTTTGCAACTGGTTGTTTAGTAGCCTTTCCACTGCCAACAACCTTTCCAAACATAACAGCTTGTTCTTTAGATTCTGCACTTTTGTTGATGCTTGGCCAGCTCCAACTTCAGTGTCTGAATCACTATCTGTCAATAAAACCGTTTCTGGTTCTGGTTCTATATTTTCCAAAATGATTACTTCATCTGGGTTGCTTTCAGGGGGAGTGATTTGCTCCTTCTTTATGACATGAGAGCCTTCTAATCTTTTCCTTCCTGACATCTATACACAAATTATCTTGATTAGTACATAATATATACACATAACAAATAATAGTTTATATAAGTTATTTTTATTTCATTTTACGATGAATTTCCTTAATTCATCTCCTTTAAACTCTATTTGAGTTATTTATTTTTCAACGCTTCTATCTAGCTTAAGGTTATAGCCTAAGGTATCCCCCACCTATGGTTTCTAACCTAAAGCTCTGATACCAACCTGTGACGCCCCCAAATTCAGGTACTTGAAACCCGAACTTGGTGCTACACGATATCATTTCTTTGAGCGGAATAATTATAATATAAATAAACAAACTTAATTTACATATCAGAGTTGTCTAATCCCAGGTACACGACCTTTAAACATTCATTACATGATAGATAATAAATAATATTGTCTTAATAAAGTCTAACTATTACACACAATACCATAAAACTTATTCTTGCAGCTTTCCTTTCCCTTTGTTTTTGCCAGAGCCTTCTGGTTGATCACGCTTAGCTGAAAATATTTAATTTAAAGCAAGAATGAGCATTCAATTGCTCAGCAAGTAATAGCAGTTAATAAACTTTAGTTGAAAGAAGTAAATGTCTTCTTTGAGGTATACTTCTACAACGAATCAATAGTTGTGAAGTCTTTCGAAACATATCTTAATAACATATCAAATCATTTAAAATTTTGAAACGACGTAGTGACTATAAATACTGAGCGGTCAATGGACCATGAACTTTTTTTTTTTTTTTATTTTCAAAAAGGTTAAACAGAAATTCATCTGTAAACCGCTCTGGTCTTACGGACATGTAGGGTGATCAGCCCCGTTATGTCCTGTATTGATCAATACTATCTATTTGAATGATAAATTCATTCACTCTGTTCGCTTTGGGCACATAAACAATTTCCCCATTAAGGGTTGTTCATACTCAGTCTGGAGTCCTAACTAAACAATTCAGTTGGACGACTTTATCATAACCAATACTATCTAACAATGAAATTCAAACTATGTCTAGCCGAGTCAAATAGCTTAGACAGTCTTTAAATCATGAACGCATACCAAAATTTTATAGTGTGTAACAGGATTTGTCATATCAAAGAATTTCTAGTTCCAGAGTTCTTTATGAGTACTACAGTTCATACAAGTGGGGACACTTGTATGATAACAGCCAATAATGAGATATTAATAAATAATAACTGAACTGAATAAAATTCCACAATATAAGAATAAGTTCATAAGTGAATCATGGATATCATTACAGATATGAATAATTGACAATAATTATTCATGAATATGCTTTTAACTTACTGGGATCCATCGCATAGAATAACTGCGAGGAGTAGAGATACTTGATCAATATAACATTTGAGTAAGGTTAGAGAACTTGCCTTGATAGTTGATTACTGCTACGTAGTATAGCTTAAGCTGTTATCTTTAATACAAAGTCCTATCATCAATAGAATTATTCTTTTAATTAGAATAATATAACTTAACACATAATACTGCTTTAAACATGTTGTCACATAGTCATATCAGTCATTAAAACACATAAGAACGTATACCTAGTCAAACTATGTCAATTTGGTTTGAGTTTGATATAGTTTCGGCATCCCGAGTGCATTATCGGATAATTAATGACTTTATTTTTAATGAAACTTTGTTCAAGAACTTAAATATTATATTAGATAATTTAATTATCATTTATAATATTTTTCCAAACATTAAAATTATTTATTATAATTTTTCAAACACTAATATCATTTTTAATGATTTAATTGTCAAATAATATCATTATCATTAATATTTAAATAATTTAAAATATTAATGATATTCATGTCAACACTTTAAAAGTTATTTATTATAACTTGAAAATATTTTTAAAACCTTAATATTACCTTTAAATGATTTTTTTAAGATATTAAAATCATTTTTAAATAATTATCATTAATATTAAAATATTAAAAGTTATTTATTATAACTTAAAACATTTTTAAAACCTTAATATCAATTTCAAATGATTTTTATAGTATTAAAATCATTTTTAAATAATTACTATGAATATTAAAATATTAATGTTATTCATATCAAAATATTAAAAGTTATTTATTATAACTTAAAATATTTTTATTACATTTATTTCACCTTTAAATGATTTATAAAACATTTAAATCATTTTTAAATAATTTATTTAATATAATTATTAAATAAATTTATTATCATTAATATTTATATATTAATGAAATTCTTATCAAAATATTATAAGTTATTTATTATAACTTAAAATACTTTTTAAAATCTTAATATCATTTTTAAAATATTAAAACCATTTTTAACTAATTTATTTTATATAATTATTAAATAAATTTATTATCATTAATATTAAATTATTAATAAAATTTAACTCAAAATATTAAAAGTCATTTATTATAACTTAAAATATTTTTTAATACTTTAATATAATTTTAAATGATTTTTAAAATATTAAAATCATTTTTAAGTAATTTATTTAATATAATTATTAAATAAATTTAATGTCATTAATATTTAAATAAATTAAATTATTAATGAAATATATCTCAAATTATTAAAAGTTAATTTTTATAACTTAAAATAATTTTTAGAATTTTTAATAATTAATTTCTATTTATTTTAATTAATATAATTAATTTTAATTTAAAACCGTCGCTAAAGAGCTATCGCGACGGAAAGTGTCGCCTTAGGTGTTCTTGAGCCTCAAGAACATTCAAACTCAGTGTTCAAGGTACCTACTTTGACCACTTATAATTCTTTGATTTCGATGTTTTATGGGTTGGTAATTTGGTTAGTGTTATAGTATTGATGTAATAATACAACCACAACCACGTTTCATGGCCATCCTACATCACAACTAGAAATTATAAGCAATCAAAGTAGCTGTCAGAGGCTGTTCTTCATTTTCTGGGCAGCCCAGAAACGTGAAGTCATGGCCGATCAACGTACTTTGACCTTAAATAACTTTGATTATGTTGTTAATCTAGGTGTTCTAAAAGCATGATTGTGTAGTATATATGTCAGACTACAAATAACAAACACTAACATGGTCCAAAACATTAACAATATCAAGATCCGAGGTTTGCAAAATGGTTGTCAGAAACTGTTCAACACTTGGAAAATTTCTGGGTTTTCCAGAAATTAAAAATCTGATCTGTCAACCATGTTTGACCACTTATATCTTGAGATCTAGACATGGTATGGACTTGATTCCACTTCCATTCTACTCTACTCATGGCATAGAACAATGTTATAACATCAAACACACATAAAATCTAACACACAAAGATCTATGAGCTCTGACATATGGATGTCAGACAACATTTTAAAAATTTTCCAGATTTTTGAAATCTTCAATTTCGTGCATCTAGATGTTATGGATCTATCAAATACCAACCCAGATGATCAATAGACATAACATACCACATATTTTAACACTTAATCACAATATTCAACTTAGCATACAAGATCAAATTTTTAGGTTAGGGTTTTATACATTTCTTGAATGATTTTTGATTTTCACCTTCTGATCTTGATGTTGGATTGCTATGGAATGATATTGAATGATATTTGGGACAAGTTAGAGAGAGAATTTCGTGGGTCTTAGAGAGAGAAAGTCTTGGCTTGAGTGTTTGAGAAAATAATGAAAGTGTTCTTTTTCTTTTCTTTAAATTCCTATCTTTGATTCAATGAATCTAATTTTGCTAGGTGGCATGATTTGGCTGATGAGATGAGAGATTTGGCCATGTGCTAATATCTAAACATATATCTTGTAAAGATTTGCAAGCAAGCTCAATTAAATAATTCCAAAAATATTATTTTTGTAAATAATAAATTCCTTTAAGGGTATTCTTGACCATGACACATACTTCTAGGGTTTAACCCTTAGGGTTTAACCCTTAGGGTTTGCTAAATAATTTCTAAGGTTTAGAAAATTAAATTTAAAGCTTAATAAAATTTTAATTAAAACACACTAATTAAAATTAGGGTTTTTAATAAAAATTTTAGGGTTTTTTTCTTCTAAAATTAGGTTGTTTTTTTTTTATAATTAAGGTTTTCAAATTATAAATTAGGGTTCCCTAATTATTACCCTTACTCACATAATATCCACACTTGCATTTAAATACAAACATATCAATTACTATGTTTAATATTTAAACCAAATAAATAAATTTATAACATATATTCATATAATTATGTTAATTATCATAATTATATATATAATTCATAATCACATCTTGTATTAACATACTTACATATATACAGAGACAAATATAATTATTAATTATATTTAATATCCAAATTTCTTAAAAAAATAAATTCTCATTATATATAACATATATACACTTTCCTTTTAAATACAATTATACAATAATTGTTTTAATCCATGAAATTTCATGACCAAAATTAGGGTTTTGATCTATAATGACACTTTACCTTATATTCTATTATTAATTAAGTTAAAATAAATAACTTAATTAATCTTGATTAATTCATATAATAAAATAATTATTATAATAATTCTAGAAATCATTTCATATATTATTTAAATAATATATTAATCATATTTTCTTGGAAAATAACTAATAAAATATTTTGATTATCAAAATTAGTTTATTATAAGAATATAATTTATAGTAATCTACAATTCCTTTATCAAAAATTTATTTAAAATTATTCATGCAATAAATAAATATATATGTATCACATAAATACATATTCTTTTCCTTGCACATATACCCACATATTATTTTGATAAAAATAATATATATAAAAAAAAATTATACGCAAAATTCCTTATTTAATTATATAAAATATTGGGTTATTACACTTTATCAATAGAAGGACTTCTTGGGGGTTCTACAATAGAAGATCTAATTGTTTCATATTCTTCTAATTTAGATTCCTCTTTATCATCAGAAAGACTTCTTTGGGAGATCTCTTGAGACTTTCTCACAACTTTAGCTCTCTTCTTTGATGGCTTTTCAGAAGTGGACTCTGGAACTTTGGAATCATCAGAGTGAGATAGCTTATCCTCTACATTGCTCGCCTTCCTCCTCTTTGAAATGCCCTTGCTGCTGTTGCTGGCATGCGTCTTCAGCTTCTTGTTCTCCATGGGATGCTTCTTCCAGTTGTCAAATAGCTTGGGAGACATCACCTTGTGAATGTTAAGGGGTTCTCCCTCATCATCCCTTATCTTGTTCTTTAATTTCTTCTTCAACATGATGCTCAAGAATCTCCCATAGAAAACCTTCATGAGAGGTTTATCTGTTGACTTCTTCTTCTCTGCCTTTTCTAGCCACTTGGACATTAAGTCGAACAATATAGCTCCAAAGTTGATTCGCTACTTCAAGACAATGACAGACATGATTCTTAGTTGTTGATCGCTCACTGTATCATGTGTAGTATCTTTGCTCAAGATACACTTCCCTACAATCTCAACAAGAAACTCAAATTCTTTAAGAAACTCCTTTTTCTTCATATCCTTCAGACTTGGGTTCCTCTTGTAGCTCATAACCCTTTTCTCTTCTTTAATGTCGACTTCTTCAAGACTTTTCAGCCCCTGGTCAGGAAAACCTAGACATTGATTGATGTTTGAAGTTCGTATCTTAAAATTTAGTCCTTTGACCTTTGTAGATAGAAGCCCAGAATCTGTTGTTGCTTTTGAGTAGAACTCCTTTACTAGGTCGGCATAGATCAGGGTGTTCGATTCAAGGCATTCAGAAAACCCACTCTGCTTCACGAGTTCAAAAATGTCCCTGAACATCTCAGATTTTTTGAATCACTTAGAGTCGAGTTGAATACCCGTGATGAAACGCCAATCTTCTATTTGAAGGGTTAGGAATATCTGGGTGTCATATTTTAGGAGTATTATAGGAGGTCCTTGAGAACGATTTGAGGATGGCTAGTGGTTTGAGATCTTTATGCTTTTGGAGAGTGTTTAGGGTTTTGGGTTCAAAGAGAAAAGATGGACTAAATAGACTTGCAGCTTTATGGAAATTTCTTATAAGTGTAACTGCCACAGATTTGAAATTTTCCTTTATAACTGTTCCCTCTACTTTTTAATGGGACAGGTGTAAGAGCCCGATAGGTCATTATATGTATCTTCTCATAACAGATCAGCTTTTCAATTTTGACTTCCCTTTAGTTGACCGTTGACTACTTCAGTTCGTGGAGTATCCTGATGACATAGTTTTAGTACTCCACGATTTCTCTGTCAACTCGACGATCTCTTTGTCTGCTCGACGATCGTCGTCTGCAGCTATGCTTCGACAATCAACTTGGTAGCTGTCGTCTGGCACTACTAAATTTACCTTACTCTTTATCCAACTAACTCAAGAATTAGTATAGTAATAAGCAAGGATCGATCCCACAGAGAGTGAATTGTCTTATATCTATCCAAGTATTTCCAATGAATTGGGGTTTTTAGTTTTTAAAAGTATAATTAACTAAAGTGAATTTAAAGAAAATATCAATGAGTAAAAAAAACTTCAATTCTTCAGTTCAGTATCTCCTTTTATTAATTATGAATTAATCAAGTGTTCACACTATTTATCTTCCAGTGAGATTAATAACCCTAGATAACCGCGATCGTAAATTTCCCGAAATTCTCCTTAAGTATAAATCTAATGCGACGATCGCCAACAAAAGATCCTAACTATAAGAATCGTGAATTTCATAAATAAATATTTATTTTGATATTAATAAGAAAATGAATATGTATTTGAATATAAATATTTATGTGTTATGAGATGAGTAATTCAATTAATTTCAAATTGAATTTTTGATAATTAAGAGAATATGGAGAATTACGATAAACTCGTAGAATGCCTTGTGTGGCACGAGAATGGAAACGATGATGATTTGATTTAATTAAAGGATGAATGAATAAGTAACTTATTAATTAATATTATATTATTAATTAATTGTTATGGTGAATAATAGAATATTAATGAGTAATTAATTAATGTTGAGTAATTGTGATTGTGAATAATAAAACATTAACGAGTAAATTATTAATAAATATAAAAAGAATTATATTTACTCGACTAATTGTGGTGTGCAAGGTATGTGATAATTAATCGTATAATAATGTTATTAATTATTATTATGAATAATAACAGGTTTAAGAGTAAATGAATAATTAATATAATGATTACTCAATTAATTGCTAATAGTAATATTATGTAATGGGTGATTGTATATTAAAATGCCTACACCTAAAGTATTATGGGATGTGACACTAACATATAATTATATAATATATAAGAACTATATATTAAGATTAAATAAATTGTGTGAGTTACATAATAATGCTTATGTGACAAATAGGTGATATGTGACTACACTAAGTACGTACCTCATGAATATTATAATAAACTAAGTAAACAATTGTTACTTAATAATGATTTCAATAGTTTAGTATAATTTAAATAATAGAGTTGGAATGATGTAGTGTGACCATGCCCAATCAAATTATATTCAGTATGATGAAATGTACATGGATTATATGTTGATATATATATGTACCCCAACTTACTACATTGTAATATTGTTTCCTCATTTAAATCTACATTGTGAGTCTAAATGAATTTGACCTAAGAGTATATAATATGTATATGCATATAGCCTAAGTGTTGATATTACTTCATTTGCCAAGTTGCTGAGTTATTTGCTTTGTCCCTAATTGAGTGACCCATTTCTTCTCACGTGCATAGGCCATTGGCCTAAGGCTAGCCTTCTCCATTTCTTCTACCAATTCTCAGCAATATAGCTAGTAATGATCATATGGGGAGTGGGCTCAATAGTGGGGATCACCAACTCCACCAACTACCTAATGTCCATCAAATTCTTCTTCGTTCCAATGGTTTGATTTGGTGGAGAATGGCATTGTCTGTGTAATGCTTTCTTTATAAATATAGCTCTCTTCCTCCTCTTTTCTAATTGTTGAGATTTCTAAGTAGAACTAATATAAGTATATTGTGAGAGGGAGAGGGAGAAATCAGTTGAAGGAAGAACAATTTAGCAGCAAGTTCCTATCTAGCTTAACAAAGGTATAACCTCTTCTTTTTTCAGTTCAATGAATTCTTGATAAAGCATGAATTATATGTTAATTGGATTGAGAGGTCATTGTTAAGTGTTATATAAGTTACTATGCATGTTAGAAATACAATTTGGTTTGATTTAAGTATGTATCGTAAGAAAGTTTTGTGTTTGGGTTTACATTCTGCCGTAGCAGAAGCTATTCTAGTTCTGGCCGAGAAGCGGCACAGCTGCGCCCGTTTTGTACTAGGGTGCAGCGCAGCTGTGCTAGGCACCTGTTTTGGTTTTTTAGTTTCTATTATATCTGATAAGTGGTAACAACTTGGTATTACATTAACAATGCATAAGGGACAGGTTTAACACGTGTATACATTTTTCTTGATGTAGCATGAGTTATTTTGACTTCGTTAGTATACATTTAAGAAAAGAAAACTTATAGTTTGAAAATGGACTTTGACATATAACATTGATGATTAGGTTCTGACTATAGGAGCACGTGTATGTGAATTGGTTATGAATGAAATACAATCTAAAATATGTTTGCATGTGTTAATCCTTGTTAGCCTAGTTCAAAATAACTTTTAAAGAGAAACTTAAAAGTTTTAGAGGACTAATGTTCACAAGCATGTTAATGTTACATTTTGATATTTCTGATATTATGATACTTTTGATATGCATGCTAGTACTTCTAATTTCCCTGAGATGTCCTACATGTGCACCCAACTTATTAGTTATAATGGAAGTTAGTCAAGCATGAGTTTAGACATGTTTTAATGTAATAAACGATGAACGTCATGCTTAAATAATAAAAACTATTGGGAGCATGCATATTGAAGATTATGGGATCTCTATGTGTGGATATAAGGTTGACATGATAGGCCTTTATGATTTTATGACCTTATTTGGCCTATATCCTTTAGAAAATCCAAATAAAAGTATACTATATAAACATGAACTTAAAGTGACCCTATGGAAGTCTAAAGACCTCCTAACATGTATGATTGTTATGTGTTAACACTCTGTTATGCTAAAAAGTGGAATGAAACCAAGGAAATAAAAGTTCAATCCTGGTATGGCCAGGGGACAGCGCAGTTGCGCCGTCCCTAGGCTTAACCAGGGCGCAGCTGCGCCTGGCTAAAATGTAATCTAGAAAGTTTGCTTGCTTTCTGATTTTGACAGTTTATTTATAATGATACCTAAGCTGCTGATCAGAGTCTAATCACTACTGATATGTATTTATATGTGGTGATAATGTCACATGATGATGTTTAAATTATAAAAAGGAATTCCATAGATAAGTAAAGATATAATCGATTAAGTACTATGACTTTATATAATGCTATACATGGTATAACTGTGTAGCAAGGTTAAAGACTTAAGTACGTGTTGATGATATGTACGAGTTAATGTATGTTGTTAGACTATGTGATTAATAGATATCCTATATACGTAAATATATTACGATAGGAATTCGAAGTGTTGATAAGCTATAACTGGTAAACTACGCTTAAGGCAAGTTCCCTGACTTACACTCTTTTGTTGTTCAAGTATCTAAACCTTATCTCTTTGATGCAAGTTTCATAACTTCATTTGATTTGGTATTGAATGCAAATACTCAAACTCTACTCCTTATTGAGAAATTCTTAAGCTTGTGCTATTATTATCGTACAAGTAAGCTATAGGAATTACGATTCATGTTTAATGAGTTAAATACTTCGTGCCTAAGATAAAGTCGATTTATATTCTTCAAACTTTAAATCTTGAGTTTTGAACTTATGATTGTTCTTATATACATGGAAAGAGCAGTTGATGCCATTTGATTCAGCTAGACATATATTATGAATTTGAAAAGTGATCCAAACCAATTGATTGGTGCGGAATCTTATATTGACTGAGATGAACAACCTTCTTGAAGGGGAAAACTATATATTGTCGGGAGACCAATGCGCGCACTTGAGTACGATTGAGCGATATGCATAGCGTATGGTACTTTAGGTTGATCACCTGTTGTACTTGTTTTATTAGATTATCAGCATATTACTGTTAATTCTAGTAGAAATTCATAGTCCTTAGTGATTGCTCAGTATTCATTATTCTTGAATTGTGAAAAGGTTAAACCTTGAATCTTATTGATATCTTTCTGTCCTTAGCGACTGTTATTGAAAATTATTGATACTTCTTGTTATTCTCGAACGATCCTTTATTGTCATACCCTTGGGAATTGAAAACTATATTGCCCCCTTATTGCTACATTACTTGCTGAGCAAACTTGTTGCTCATTCTTGCTTTTCCCTAAAAATATTTCAGTTAAGACAGAGCAAGGCGGACCTTCGGGCACTAATAAGGGCAAGGACAAGGCTACGGAGTAGCTGGTTATTTGTGTAGAACTTTTATGTTGATTGTAATAAGATTCTAGTCTATTATGTATTAAGTTAAGATTGTGTATGCTTAAGGTATGTTTAAGCTATAAGAGATGTTTAAGTTACGAAATCTTAGGACATGAATGGTTATATTAAATAAATGTAATCTATTCGTATTATGTGGTATTCCGTTTTGCGATATGATATTTAGTCATATTGTTATATTAGATTGTAGAACGTGACGAACCGATTTCGGGACTGTGACAGTCCGAATTTGGGGGCGTCACAGGTTGGTATCAGAGCTGTAGTTATAAACCTTAGGAGCGAGAGCTTTAGATTATAACTTAGGAGAACTTAGAAGATAGAAAGGAATAAGACTCATATAGTGTTTTCTTAGAGAGACTTAGTGTGTTATGGAATATAATTTCATTTTATACAATGAACTTATGTGTTATTTAACATTTTAATTGAGTTTAATGTTTGTTTGTCTTGTGTTTGTGGTTGTAGGATGGCAGACATGGGAGCACCTAGTAGAGTGGCAGAGGAGGAACCCCGAGATATACATGTTGTATATGAGGCACCTCTAGAGGTTGTGCCTGTGTAGGCAGTTGCACCATCTGAGTTTGACAACGAGGACGAGATTGAGGTAGAGTCCGATCCAGAGGAGGAGCCTATGGAGGACGAGCCGATGGAGGATGAGCCCATAGAGGACTCTGATGTGGCTACTATCGAGGAGCTGATGCTAGGAGAGTACGAGGAGAGGATCCTGGAGCTAGACTGTAGAGTGCAGGAGCTAGAGGCTGAGGCTCAAGAGAGGAAGTCTGAGTTTCAAAAACTGAGGGACGAGGACCACCAGAGGAAACTAGTGATGCAGGAGATGGAGGTAGAGATTGCTTACCATAGAGAGGCAGGGATCCAGATGGGAACTTTATTTCACAAGTTGGTATCTCGAAATGTGGATCTGGTAGGAAAGCTGGAAGAGGTGGAGCAGAGAGAATTGAGTGAGAAGATGGAGAAGGAAGCTCTCCGTACTCAGTTAGAGTTGGAGGTGATGGATAGGATCCACTTCAAGGAGAACTGGGAAGCGGCGAATGAGAGGGCAGACGACTTAGAAGATGAGGTCAGATGCAAGAAGAGGAAGGTAAACAAGATGAGTTACGTGTTTTACTCAGCTATCGAGAGGGTGATCGATGGTGTATACCACTACCCGGCAGAGCAGGGACAGACCTGACATACTATGAGCACAGAGCTGATGGCGTACATAGCGCAGATCGAGTACAAGAGCGATGTGGAGCATGGGATGTTGGGATGAGATCCCTTAGTTAGTGATTACTTTATATGATGTATATGTTGTGATGTAATCCCAATCTTTTGTGTAAGAAATGGGATAAGTATGTAAACCCCGAGTAGGCTTATGTTAGAGGGGTAGTATGTTAGAGAATTCCTCATCTTTTGTGATATTAGGGGATATGTGTTGACATTTATAGTAGTATGCTAGGGATAATCATGTAATGAAATGATTTGGCATATGAATATAATTTCTTATTTTGGAAATGTATTATAAATTCTATTCTTTTTAGCATTAAAGAAATACTTAAGTAATATAATTGAATAATAAAAGTGGAAATTTTGTGATGTAGAAAATGACGCCCATACATAGATTAACTGCACTTAAGGAATCAGTGAACAATAAGAGAGAACAAGTAGACCCGATCCAGAAGTCAGTGGATTTGTTAGGAGAGGCTCTTAGAGGAAGGAACAACTAACCCGTTCGCCCTAATCCTCAAGCAGCCCTAGTCACGAATTTCAAAGACTTTAGGAGTGAGGACTTCCAAAGTTTGAAGGTACTACCGATCCAATCATTGTGCAAACTTGGATAAAAGAGATAGAGAAGGCTTTCACCATCGCTCGTGTGGGTGAAGACCAGAAGAAGGTATTTGCTACGTATATGATGAGGGGCGAAGCTAACTATTGGTGGGAGGCTAAACAACAAAGAGCGGGAGAAGGGATAATAGCATGGGAGAGATTAAAGATGCTATTTTTCGAGAACTACTTCTCAAAAAGCATGAAGAACATAATGGAGGTTAAGTTCTTAGAAATAAAGCAAGGTGATATGACGGTGGAGCAGGCGGCTAAGTTCAACGAACTAGAGCGGTTTGCAGAACACCAATTAGGAGATAAAGAGAGGAAAGCGAAACATTTTGAACAAGGACTGAAGCCTTGGTTGTTTAATAAGGTATCAGTTCTTCAGATTGGCTCTTTTGCAACATTGCTGGAGAAGGCCATTATTGCCGAGGGAGGAAGTGAAGCTTTGAGCTTATATAACAAAGAAAAGAAAAGTAAGAATACGGGAGGAGAAACCGTGGAGGAGGAAGCAACAGTGGAGGAAGTAACTTGGGAAAGAGAAAGTGGGAGAATAATAACAACAACAACAACAAGAACAATCAGTCGGGAAATTTTGGTGGAGGTTTTAAGAAGAGGGCAGAAGGATGCCCGAAGTGTGGGATGAATCATCAGGGTGAGTGCTGGAAGGCGCGCAGTACTTGCTACAATTGCTGCCAGGAAGGGCAAATTTTTCCCAACTGCCGAAGCCGAAGAAGATCCAAGGGTGTTTCGTTTGCGGCTCAACTGAGCACCGGATCAACGATTGCCCGAAGAAGGGAAGCGGCGGAAGAAGTGGCCAACAAGGGAGATGTAGCAAGTTAATGATCGACAGACCAACATAATCTAACCGCCCAACCGCTAGGACTTTTAACATAACCGTCCAGGACACAGTAGTTGTGAAGGACGTGGTGTCAGGTATTATCCCAATCAATGATATAAATGCATATGTATTATTTGATTCGGGTGCCACCTATTCTTTTGTATCTGAAGAATTTGCTAGTCAACTTAAATTACCCCGAGACCGATTAGGGAATCCTTTAGATATAGAAGTTACGAATAAGGAAGTAATCCCTGTAGAATACGTTTACTGAAATTGTAGCGCAAACATTAGAGATCATGAACTGAGCATATACTTGATTCTAATTAGATTGGGAGAATTTGATGTAATACTGGGAATGGATTAGTTGTATAACCATGCTACAATAATTAACTGTCAGAATAAAAGTGTGAACCTTCAGACTCCAAATAAGTCTAAGGTAGTGTTTTATGGTAGCTCATCGCTTAAGCAATCGTGTTGCCTTACGATGATGCAGGCCAAGAAATTGTTAAGGAAAGGATGTGTAGGTTACTTAGCTTACATTGTAGATACTTGAAAAAGGGGAGTAGAAATTAAGGATATATCCGTAGTGAGAGAATTCCCAGATGTATTTTCGGACGATATACCTGGTCTTCCGCTAGACAGAGAAATCGAATTTGTAATAGACTTAGCACTGGGAACGGCACCGATTTCGAAAGCTCCATATCGTATGGCGCTAGTAGAAATGAAGGAACTGATGATACAAATACAAGAGTTACTAGATAAAGGTTATATACGACCAAGTGTGTCTCCTTGGGGAGCACCAGTGTTGTTTGTTAAAAAGAAGGACGGATCGATGAGGCTCTGTATCGATTATCGAGAATTAAACAGAGTAACGATCAAGAATAGATATCCACTGCCAAGGATAGACGACCTTTTTGATCAACTGAAGGGAGCAAAGTGTTTCTCGAAGATAGACCTACGGACAAGTTATCACCAACTGAAGGTACGGGAGGAAGACATACCAAAGACGGTGTTTCGGACTCGTTATGGGCACTACAAGTTTTTGGTAATGTCGTTCGGATTGACTAATGCTCCGACAGCATTCATGGACTTGATGAACCGTGTCTTCAAGCCATACTTGGATAAGTTCATGGTAGTTTTTATGGACGACATTTTGATCTACTCGAAGACGGAAGGAGAGCACGCCGAATATCTGAAAATTATTTTGGAGGCGCTAAGGAAGGAGAAGATGTATGCGAAGTTTTCTAAGTGTGAATTTTGGATGGAGAAGGTTCAATTCTTAGGACACGTGGTGGATAAGAATGGAATCTTAGTAGACCCTGTGAAGGTAGAAGCAGTAAGTAATTGGGAGCAGCCAAAAACACCAACGGAGATAAGAAGTTTCTTAGGGTTAGCTGGATACTATCGAAGATTTATCCAGGATTTTTCTAAGATAGCGACCCCGTTGACCAATCTAATAAGGAAGACGGTAAAGTTTGTATGGATGGACAAATGCGAAGAAAGTTTTCAGGAGTTGAAGAAAAGATTAAGCGAGGCGCCTGTGTTGTTACTACCAGACGATGCGGGAGGTTTCGTGGTGTATAGTGATGCATCACACAAGGGACTTGGCTGTGTGCTCATACAACACGACAAAGTAATTGCGTATGCATCACGACAATTGAGGGATTACGAAAAACAATATCCTACTCATGACTTAGAGTTAGCGGAAATAGTTTTTGCGTTAAAGATTTGGAGGCATTATTTGTACGGAGAGAAATGTGAGATATACACGGACCACAAAAGTCTAAAATATATCTTCACACAAAAGGAGTTGAATATGCATCAGAGAAGGTGGTTAGAATTGATCAAGGATTTCGACTTCGATATTCTTTATCACCCGGGTAAGGCAAACGTGGTTGCCGACGCTCTAAGCAGGAAAGGAAGGGAGAAAATGTTTCACTTGACAACTCAGGAGGAGTTAATAAAAGAAAATGGAGAAGTTGGAAATAGAGGTAAAGGGACCGGAAAGGTCTGAAGAAACGTTATTTGAAATGGAAGCTCGTCCAACCTTGTTGGATAGAGTAAAGGAATCACAAGAAAAGGACGAAGAGTGCGAGAAAATAAGAAAGAGGATCGCCGAAAATGAAGAAAAAAAATTCAGAATAGATAAAGACGGTATCTTGAGATTCGAAAGGAGAGTGTGGGTGCCAACGGTAGCCGAATTGAGAGACAAAATTTTACATGAGGCACGCAATACAACATATTCCTTTCATTCGGGAGGAACGAAGATGTATCGAGATTTGAGACAACATTTTTGGTGGCCCAATTTGAAACGGGAAGTCGTAGAGTGCCTTAGTAAATGTCTTACTTTCCAATGCGTCAAAGCAGAGCACCAGCGACCAAGTGGTTTACTACAACTGTTCGAAATACCAGAGTGGAAATGGGAGCACATTACGATGGACTTCGTGGTGGGACTTCCAGTCACGCAGAAAGGTTATGATGCCATTTGGGTTATCGTGGATCGACTAACAAAGACCGCACATTTTCTACCTATCAAGATCCGATATAGTTTGAAATAGTTAGCGAATCTTTACGTTAAGGAGATTTTTCACGACATGGAGTGCCGGTGTCAATTGTCTCTGATCGAGATCCGCGCTTCACGTCAAACTTTTGGAAAAGCTTACAAGAGAGGATGGGAACACAGTTGAGGTTGAGTACATCTTATCATCCTCAAACTGACGGACAGAGTGAGCGAACAATACAAATGCTGGAGGACATGCTTAGGACTTGCGTGATGAATTTCAAGGGAAATTGGGACGACCACCTACCCTTAGTAGAATTCGCGGATAACAATAGTTACCATGCGAGTATCGGCATGCCACCGTACAAAGCTCTTTACGAAAGAAAATACAGAACGCCATTATATTGGGACGAAGTTAGAGAACGACAAATGTTGCGGCCAGAGTTAGTGCAACAAACCACAGCCGTGATGACAGTGATAAGAGCCAGACTGGTAGCAGCTCAAGATCGCCAGAAAAAGTACGCAGACCTACATTGGCAGGACCGAGACTTTAAAGTCGACAGTTTCGTATTCTTAAAGGTATCTCCCTGGAAGGAAAAAATACAATTCAGCAAGAAGGGAAAATTGAGTCCGGGATTCATAGGACCGTTTGAGATATTGAAGCGAGTGGGCGAAGTGGCATACAAAGTTGTATTACCACCTGAGTTGGAGCACATCCACAACGTGTTTCACATCTCCGTGTTGCGTCCATACAAGACCGACTACAAGCACATGATTTCTTATGAGCCCATTCAAGTAGAGAAGAAACTGGCATATGAAGAAATTCCTGTCCAAATATTAGATAGGAAAGAACAATCCTTAAGAAATAAAGTTATATCTTCTGTAAAAATACTTTGGCGTAACCACGATGTCGAGGAGGCTACGTGGGAATTAGAAGATAGGATGATGAGGGACTATCCCCATCTATTTGTGTAACCTTGTAACAATTCTGAGGACGGAATTTTTATAGGGGGGGGGGGGAGGATATAAGAACAGTGATGTTCATAAATAAATATTTAGTTTGATATTAATAAGAAAATAAATATTTATTTGAATATAAATGTTTATGTGTTATGAGATGAGTAATTCAATTAATTTCAAATTGAATTTTTGATAATTAAGAGAATATGGAGAATTACAATAAACTCGTAGAATGCCTTGTGTGGCACGAGAATGGAAACGATGATGATTTGATTTAATTAAAGGATGAATGGATAAGTAACTTATTAATTAATATTATATTATTAATTAATTATTATGGTGAGAAATAGAATATTAATGAGTAATTAATTAATGTTGAGTAATTGTGATTGTGAATAATAAAACATTAACGAGTAAATTATTAATAAATATAATAAGAATTTTATTTACTCGACTAATTGTGGTGTGAAAGGTATGTGATAATTAAACGTATAACAATGTTATTAATTATTATTATGAATAATAACAGGTTTAAGAGTAAATGAATAATTAATATAATGATTACTCAATTAATTGCTAAAAGTAATATTATGTCATGGGTGATTGTATATTAAAATGCCTACACCTAAAGTATTATGGGATGTGACACTAACATGTAATTATATAATATATAAGAACTATATATTAAGATTAAATAAATTGTGTGAGTTACATAATAATGCTTATGTGACAAATAGGTGATATGTGACTACACTAAGTACGTACCTCATGAATATTATAATAAACTAAGTAAACAATTGTTACTTAATAATGATTTCAATAGTTTAATATATTTTAAATAATAGAGTTGGAATAATGTAGTGTGACCAAGCCCAATCAAATTATATTCGGTATGATGAAATGTACATGGATTATATGTTGATATATATATGTACCCCAACTTACTACAGTGTAATATTGTTTCCTCATTTAAATCTACATTGTGAGTCTAAATGAATTTGACCTAAGAGTACATAATATGTATATGTATATAGCCTAAGTGTTAATATTACTTCATTTGCCAAGTTGCTGAGTTATTTGCCTTGTCCCTAATTGAGTGACCCATTTATTCTCACGTGCATAGGCCATTGGCCTCAGGCTAGGCTTCTCCATTTCTTCTCCCAATTCCAAGCAATATAGCTAGCAATGATCATATGGGGAGTGGGCTCAATAGTGGAAATCACCAACTCCACCAACTACCTAATGTCCATCAAATTCTTTTTCGTTCCAATGGTTTGATTTGGTGGAGAATGGCATTGTCTGTGTAATTCTTTCTCTATAAATAAAGCTCTCTTCCTCCTCTTTTCTAATTGCTGAGATTTCTAAGTGGAACTAATATAAGTATATTGTGAGAGGGAGAGGGAGAAATCAGTTGTAGGAAGAGCAATTTAGCAGCAAGTTCCTATCTAGCTTAACAAAGGTATAACCTCTTCTTCTTTGAGTTCAATGAATTCTTGATAAAGCATGAATTATATGTTAATTGGATTGAGAGGTGATTGTTAAGTGTTATACAAGTTACTATGCATGTTAGAAATACAATGTGGTTTGATTTGAGCATGTATCGTAAGAAAGTTTTGTATTTGGGTTTGCATTCTGTCGTAGCAGAAGGTATTCTAGTTCTGGTCGAAAAGCGACGCAGCTGCGCCTGCTTTGTACTAGGGTGCAGCGCAACTGCACCACACACCTGTTTTGGTTTTTCAGTTTCTATTATATCTGATAAGTGGTAACATGTTGGTATTACTTTAACAATGCATAAGGGACAGGTTTAACACGTGTATATATGTTTCTTGAAGTAGCATGAGTTATTTTGACTTCGTTAGTATACATTTAAGAAAAGAAAACTTATAATTTGAAAATGGACTTTGACATATAACGTTGATGATTAGGTTCTGACCATAGGAGCACGTGTATGTGAATTGGTTATGAATGAAATACAATCTAAAATATATTCGCATGTGTTAATCCATGTTAGCCTAGTTCAAAATAACTTTTAAAGAGAAACTTGAAAGTTTTGGAGGACTAATGTTCACAAGAATGTTAATGTTATATTCTGATATTTTTGATATGCATGCTAGTACTTTTAATGTCCCTGAGATGTCCTACATGTGCACCCAACTTATTAGTTATAATGGAAATTAGTCAAGCATGAGTTTAGACATGTTTTAATGTAATAAACGATGAACGTCATGCTTAAATAATAAAAACTATTGGGAGCATGCATATTAAAGATTATGGGATCTCTATGTGTGGATATAAGGTTGACATGATAGGCCTTTATGATTTCATGACCTTATTTGGCCTAGATCCTTTAGAAAATCCAACTAAAAGTATACTATATAAACATGAACTTGAAGTGACCCTATGGAAGTCCAAAGACCTCTTAATATGTATGATTGTTATGTGTTAACACTCTGTTACGCTAAAAAGTGGAATGAAACCAAGGAAATAAAAGCTCAACCCTGGTATGGCCAGGGGACAGCGCAGCTGCGCCGTCCCTAGGCTTAACCAGGGTGCAGCTGCGCCGGGCTGAAATGTAATCTGGACAGTTTGCTTGCTTTCTTATTTTAACAGTTGACTTATAATGATACCTAAGCTGCTGATCAGAGTCTAATCACTACTGATATGTATTTATATGTGGTGATAATGTAACATGATGATGTTTAAATTATAAAAAGGAATTCCATAGATAAGTAAATATATAATCGATTAAGTACTATGACTTTATATAATGCTATACGTGGTATAACTGTGTAGCAAGGTTAAAGTGTGACACCCTTGAATCCGGGTCCTCTGACCCCGGTCCGGTCTCCACGAAACAATACTAACATCCACCTTTAAGTAACATATGATAACTAAAATGCGGAATATAATAAACGTACGTCGTTCATTCAAAAGGTGTTACTAGTCCCAAGATTCGATAACCTTAGTACATCAATACAAATATACCCTAGAATAAACATTAGGGTTCATATTACATTAACAGTAATTAAACGAATCACAAAGACAAAGTCTGCTTCTTGCAAACCATCCTAAATCTTTCCTTTACCCTTGTCCTTCCCTGAGGGCTCGGGCTTAACTGCAATATAAGTCATGATATAGCAAGAATGAGCAACAAGTTTGCTCAGCAAGTTTAAATACAACAATAAAGGATATATTATGATGAATGAAAAAATATCTGACAATGAATTCAATAAGATGAATATCTTAAAGATTCAACAATATGAATGTTAGAATGATTCAACAATCTGAATGATTCAATACTATGAATATCTGTATGATTCAACGATATTAATATCTATAAGGTTCAACAACCTGCATGATTCAACACTATGAATATCTGAACGATTCAATAATATGACTATTAAAAGCAAAGATAATAATTGCCTTTAGAATGACTGATAGTCGAGTAGACTTTGAACTATAACTTTCCAATGGGTTCAATAGCTAATTGAGCCTTTTAGAATTACTGGCTTCTGGCTACAGAAACTTAGTACCTCGAGGAGATCAGCCTCGGGTACAACGTGAATATACATAACACTTATATCTGCTTACTCGTATCATATATATTAGATACCTGGGCACACTCCTACATATGAGGGGTGTTCTGTTCCGTCTAAGAATCCTTACCATCAATTGGTTTGGATAGCTTCAAAGAAAACTTCATACACTAGTCTGACCGAGCAAAGGTTCAGAATCTTACTGACATAGTTCAAGAAATTTAGAACCTTGAAATGCACTAGGTGCGGACATCAATAATATCAATGTGGAATAATTGATAAGTAATTAAACCATTAAATAACATGCTTGGAAATAAAGTTCAAGCAATTAAGTAAACAACTTTTGATTCAACAATAACCTACTCAATATAATATGAGAAGGATAGAGAACTTGCACAAAGTGAAGTTTAGAATTTGCACAATATATGAATTTGTGTAAGTTCGGGGAACTTGCACAATACTCAATGTGTGAAGTTCGGGGAACTTGCACAATACTCAACGTGTGAAGTTCGGGGAACTTGCACGATAATAGATTCCTTGCATAAAATAAATGCATAGGCTTAGACACTTACAACATCAAAGAGTGAAATTCAGGGAATTTCACCATAATAGATCCCTTGCATAAAGTAAATGCATAGGTTAGGACATTTGCTTACAACGTTCTTTGAGTAAAGTAAACACAAAGATAAGATACTTGCACAATATACGAGTTTGTATAAGTTTAGAGAACTTGCATAATAAAGAAATGAAGTTTGGGAATTTGCAAAATAACCAAAGTGTGAAGTTCGGGGAACTTTCACAATACTCAAAATGTGAAGTTCGGGGAACTTTCACAATACTCAAAATGCGAAGTTCGGGGAACTTTCACAATAACTAAAGTGTGAAGTTCGGGGAACTTTCACAATACTCAAAATATGAAGTTCGGGGAACTTGCACAATACAATAATAACATACTCAATACAATATGAGAAGGATAGGAAACTTTCACCAAAAACAAGTGAAGTTTAGAAACTCGCTTACGCGGTTCATTGAATAAGGTAGTACAAGAATTTAGAATACTTGCACATTAGGGTCCGGATACTTGTACAATAAATAAGTATAAGTCAAGAAAAACTTGCTCAAATAAAAGAGTAGTTCAGGAAAACTTGCAATATGATAATACCCTGCTCAATATAAATTTGAGTAAAGTTAGGGAGACTTGCATATAATACAAGAATGGTTTCAAAGGAACTTGCACAATCAAAGAGTGAAGTTCAGGAAACTTGCAATATAATATCCGTTGAATAAAGTAAGGGTCTAGGAAACTTGCCTGATTGCTCAGCTACAAATAATTCTAGCTTTAATTAAATGGCGTTACAACGACCTAATATTAACAAGTCGGTGTCTCCAATTAGTATATATAAACTAATATAAATTCACACATACAAGAATCTAGTCATTATATAATTCTATCACATAGTTCACGTAAGTCAATCTAATCCTGTCTTTAGATTTACTAACTTTAGATTACTTAGTTTCTATGCGTTAATATAGGCTTGAACACATAGCACTTCCAGTTACTGATATAAATCAACACACATGTTTTTCAAGTTTATCTAACTCAAGTTCTAAAGCTAACATGTTCATTCTCTGTCCACTTCAAGACCACATGTTTGTATGTCAGATATTCACATACTTTAAACAATATAAGTTCATGCTTCAAGATTGGTTACTAAAGTCATGTTTTCATATAACAAGGCTAAACAATATATAATATGTATGCTCGAGTATACTACACACATATACTTTAATCACATAGTTGAAGTTCATTTTCTAAGATTAAGCATGCATATGTGAAATCTGTATATAAACAAATGAGATGCTTGTTAGTACGTCTATAGACATAATAACATCCTAATATATATGATTGCGTGTAACATAACTCACGTGGTAATCAATGTCGTTAGCTTTCACATTCTATGTTTTCTCATTGAAAGTCACACTAAGTCAACAAGGTATCATAATACATGTTAAGTGCCTTGTGCTCGTAACTCGTATGTCTTAGAACTCATATATAAACCACATATACGTTCTCAAATGGTCAGAATCTAAAAGACTCAAGTCTTGGTCAAGTTTGTTTTCAAAAGTCTTAAGTTTCTCATTTCGAAAACCTCATGAATCATTAAACCAAGTATGCTAGTGTATGACTAACACTTTAAACATGCATTTTAGGTCAATATAAACCATACTATTGTGTTTACAAAATCAGAAAACACACATGTTATGTTCGTGACAAGATTCACTTTTAAAACTACAAGTTTCCTTTTGAAACATATGTTTTTCTTTCGTAAAAAATGGCCATGACATATATGTGTAGCATCAAGGAATACATACTTATACCATGTCATTGTACTAATATTTATAGTTTAATCATGTTCACATACTTGCTTTAATAAGGTACTTCATGATAGCACATAACAGTTTATAGCAGGAAACAGAAAACTCTGTCCAGGGCCAGGCGCAGCTGCGCCGCTGGCCAGTACATAACTGGCGTAGCTGCGCAGGCTGTTGGCCAGAGACAGTAGCTGCCCAACAACGGCAGAACTTAGCCCAACTCATAAATTTTCCTACGAAAATTGATTCTAACATAACACATTGCAATTCTAACATGTTTAACATCTTGTATAACACTTAACCAACATATTCCAATCCATTAATTAATGAACCCATGATCAATTCAATAATCAAGACTTAGAAATATTACAGAGAATAAGATAAGGAGAGCATGAATTAGAATTTATACCTCTGTTAAAGGAATGGATTGCAACACCAATTCTCCCTCACTGATAACTCTCTCAACTTAATTGAAAACTCAGTCTACTAGCTCAATTCTATACTTTAGAGAAAATCTTAGCAATGTTAATTATGAAGTAGGAGAGCTCTTATATAGACAAATGGATAACCAGTCCATGACTTTGCAAAACAATGGAAATCCAGATTATACAATGAGCAAGGAATGGTTGGTGAGTAGTTGGTGATTTCATTATGAATCCTACACCTCTTGAAATCATTAGCTAGCTTTGTGAAGAAATTGAGGAGAAGTAGAGTAGTGTAGTAGCCATGTGGGTTCACGTGTGAAGAATGAAGAGGAAATGGGCTCTTATTATGGAACAACCAATTCTCAGCAAATGGAAGCAACTTGGATGCAATATACTATACTATTATTCTATATATACCATGCTTACTTAGGCTATATCATGTATACACATTTTATTTCATGTAAATACTTAGGCTATAATTAAATTAAAGTCACAATTTCAATGAGCAATTAATAATATGATGCATCAAGTAGGGTATATACATATAATCCATGTACATTATCTATTAACACCAAATATAAAGTAATTGGGTATTATTATAATAATAACTGTTATTATAATAATTATAATAACTTATTAAAATCATTTATCAATTAATAATGTTATTGATATAATATAAAATAATAGGGTATACATATTAATGTCTATCCATGTATTGTCACATGCTCTTATGTACACTTTCAATTCATCAACCTCACATAATACAATTAAGGTTACTATATAGTCTATATATAATATATGGTTAACTACCATATAAATAACACATGTTTGTATAAAATAATTAATCAAGTAAATATAATATTATATATTTATTAATCTCTTACTCATTAATTATTATTTATTCATAATAATAATTAATCATCACATTATCAATTAATTACTCCCAATTCATTAACTATTATTTATTCATAATAATTATAAATCAACAACAACAATAATTTCATACATTATCGATTAATTACACCAATACCAATTAATCAATCACGATTAACTCTCTACACTATATTCAAGTAAATTTGAATATATAATTTACTAACACTTTTTATCAATTCTCTGATATAAAAATCTCAGGGTTAATCTACTAAGTTAAATAACCATTAGTGATTCCCTTTAATAAAAATCCTAGCATTTATTCGCATAGGTTAGATTCACATAAGCACATAACCACATAAGGTTTAAATAAGTTTAAAAAATTAACTCCTAAAAATTTTAAATCACATATAAAATTAATAAGGAGCTTAAAATTCATGGTTATTACATAAAGACTTAAGTACATGTTGATGATATGTACGAGTTAATGTATGTTGTTAAACTATGTGATTAATAGATATCCTATATACGTAAATATATTACGATAGGAATTCGAAGTGTTGATAAGCTATAAGTGGTAAACTACGCTTAAGGCAAGTTCCCTGACTTACACTCTTTTGTTGTGCAAGTATCTAAACCTTATCTATTTGATGCAAGTTTCATAACTTCATTTGATTTGGTATTAAATGCAAATACTCGAACTCTACTCCTTATTGAGAAATTCTTAAGCTTGTGCTATTATTATCGTACAAGTAAGCTATTGGAATTACGATTCATGTTTAATGACTTAAATACTTCGTGCCTAAGATAAAGTCGATTTATATTCTTCAAACTTTAAATCTTGAGTTTTGAACTTATGATTGTTCTTATATACATGGAAAGAGCGATCGATGCCATTTGATTCGGCTAGACATATATTATGAATTTGAAAATCGATCCAAACCAATTGATTGGTGCAGAGTCTTATATTGACTGAGATGAACAACCCTCTTGAAGGGAAAAACTATATATTGTCGGGAGACCGACGCGCGCACTTGAGTACGATTGAGTGATATGTATAGCGTAGGGTACTTTAGACTGATCACCTGTTGTACTTATTTTTATTGGAATATCAGCATATTACTGTTAATTCTAGTAGAAGTTCATAGTCCTTAGTGACTGCTCAGTATTCATTATTCTTAAACTATGAAAAGGTTAAACCTCGAATCTTATTGATATCTTTCTGTCCTTAGCGACTGTTATTGAAAATTATTGATTCTTCTTGTTATTCTCGAACTATCCTTTATTGTCATACCCTTGGGAATTGAAAACTATATTACCCCCTTATTGCTACATTACTTGCTGAGTAAACTTGTTGCTCATTCTTGCTTTTCCCTAAAAACATTTCAGTTAAGACAGAGCAAGGCTGACCTTCGGGCACTGATATGGGTAAGGGCAAGGCTACGGAGTAGCTTGTTATTTGTGTAGAACTTTTATGTTGATTGTAATAAGATTCTAGTCTATTATGTATTAAGTTAAGAATGTGTATGCTGAAGCTATGTTTAACCTATAAGAGATGTTTAAGTTACGAAACCTTGGGACATGAATGGTTATATTAAATAAATATAATCTAATCGTATTATGTGTTATTCCACTGTGCGATATAAAATTTAGTCATATTATTATATTAGATTGTAGAATGTGACAAACTGAATTCGGGACTGTGACGGTTCGAATTTGGGGGCGTCACACTAACTAACATATAACCTAGAACTATCAGTCTAGATTTAATATGATAGAAGCATGAAGAATAAGAATTAGATTATTCCAAGCAATAATTACACAATCAGGAACTATTTAACTTATTTTTTGAAAACCTTGACAATATTTCAAAGCTTGACCACAATAAAATATCATTAATTGCTACTTTGATTAGACATACATCGTTTGCTTAATATATGACTTAATCTAGCAGATGATATCAATTTACTAATTTAATCCTGCAGAAACCAAATTAGTCAATTGAATAGCATACATGAAAGTTTGTATAGATAATCAGAATAAATCTCAATATGAAAGAATAAATAGAATAAAACTGATTAAACCATTAATTGATAATAAGGTTCAGCATCCCTTCAAAATTGAATAAAAGAACTTAGCCTGACATGAATCAATAGCCTCTTCTAGTTCCAAGATGAGAGATGAAATATAAGATCCCAGCTCCTCAAAACCTAAGAAAACCACTCATATAAATAGCCTAGACAAACCCTAATACAATAAGGCAACTCTGCAATCCTATTTCTAATCAACTTTGTATTCTAAAGTAACTAAATCTGGTAAATTTCGTCGGGCATGCGCGCTCAGCGCTTGGGTCTTCACTATAGCCGCGCGATCAGCGCCCGACATGCAGAGACTTTATCTCAATATCGTGCGGTCAGCGCTCCTTTATCTCAATATCGCGCGGTCAACGCTTGGCTGGCAGCAACTTTGGTTCGAACTCGAGCACTCAATGCTTGCTCCCTTCTTTAGGCATCGCGGTCAGCGCTTCTCCATCAGATTTGTCCAACTTTCATTCTTTTGTACTCGAATCAACTCTAACCTTCATACCTGCATTATAAACACAAAACACCAAAAGTAATACAAACAATACTTAAAAACTTACAATAAGACAAGCTAAACAAGATTAAATCATAGGTTTTCAACCTACTCATCAAATTCTCCCAAACTTGATCCATTGCTTGTCCTCAATCAAACACAATGCTACTAATACTAAAACTACGATGAACGCAACTACAGAGATCGCACAATAACAATGGTAATTAGATGAATCATATGCCTCAGAGATCAACAATTATTATGACATCAATATCGCATCACGTGTTAACTTAACTTTTCACATCCTTACCTCACAAATATAAGATTTGCATATTTCTGTACGTGTGTGTCCAACATGACTCCAATAAAAACAATGAGCAACACAGATAAATTCATATGCATGTAGAACATCTAAAACCAAACTTATACTTTAATCATAATATACATATAGTTACAATGGAAATCAATATTTTGAACCAAGCTCTTTATACCAAGTGACTGCAATTTAATGCTTCATCTCACTAATTATTTCTTAAGTCTGACTTATGCAATGTCAATTTTCTTAGGCTTTTCAATGCTACCTATGTAACGGACTTTCTGCCAACGACTCCCAAACCCAAAGTCTTTAGGGCGCTAGGTGTTAAGACATCCCCCCAGGGTTTATTTGTCCGAGTAACAAAGGCCACAAAATTGAACTAAGTCATTTATTTCAGAACTATTTTTTCCTTTTTCTTCTTTTTCTTTCCTTTTCTTTTGAGCCACAATTCCCCCAAACTTATGTGTAAACCACTATTTAATTTTAATCCGTGATCAAATGAATACATGCCCATGTTTTATCTTGCATCTATTTCCTCATTATTATTGAAAATCAGTTGGTGTGCTTGATTTTTAGAAAACACAAAACTCATGTTATAAAGTTCTTATGGTCAAAATTAGTCAACACATGATCATCAATTTAGGCATGTAAGTCATAAATCAAATTCCTCATTGGCTTCCATCATAACTAACAAGGATTATTTGCTCAATCTCTATGCAACCTAACACTTTTTTTTAACGCATATGAACTAAATAAATTAACTTAATCTACATGCAACCTGGTATGCAAAAACACAAAAATATAAAATTTCCCCCCAACTTAATTCAGGTAATATCCTCATTACCTGGCATAGAAAATATTAAAAACGAGGACTTCCCTGTTAGACGAGTCAATGCTCGTCTTGAGATCCTTCATCATTGAAGGAGGGTAGGCAGGTAGAGTGGTAGGATTTGGTAGCTGGACTGGTTCGTTTAGATTGAATCGGGAGAAGGCTTCCTCCAATGCCGTGAACGCGCTAGTGTTGTACGCATGCATTGAGTCTTGGTGTTGGGCAAGGCGAAGCATCTGCTTTTGACTCCTTGTGGTGGACGTCGTAGATGGTCCCGCTTCATCTGTGGCTGGCGGTGGTGAGGACGGTGTTGAAGCTGGTATCATAATGTAGCCCTTGCCCCGAGGATGTAACCGTGCGCTAGACCATTCTTTGTAGGTGAGGATAGTCTTATGATCAATGGCCCCCGTAGTCTGCTGGACAGGATCCGATGCATCCCACTATACTCTTGCCTTTCGGCATAAGTCAGTGATCAGAAATTCGTGTAATAAGCCGCCTATTGTGCCACCACGCAATGCCCTATCAATGGCCTGTTGGATGCACATGCCGATATCCACCTGAGAGATTTCCCTGACATTCGGCCTTTTATACCTATGATGTACGATCTCATAGTGGAGGAGTGCCCTATATGTCGTGACATCTGACTGATGGCGTGTAGGCCTTAGCCTAGCACATATGAAAGCGTACCATACTTTGCCATATTTGCTCAACTTTGAATGAGGAAACGTGACTTTAATGTCCGTCCCAAGCTTGGTTACCACTGGGCTTGCATAGGCAAATGATTATCTCATCCAAGATCGGGAGGTTGTCTTTATAGCGATCCCCCATTGGTGTTTCTAACCCAAAGTATGCATTGATCGCCGTGTGGTGGAAGGAAACTGATTTGACACTGACTCGCACAACCCGCCCTTCATGCTCTATAGCGTTAGCATAGAACCCCTTTACAATGTTGAGAACTGCGGGTCGTGGTTGTTCCACCAGCTGAAACTATTGCCTCTCGACGATCATCAACGCCATATCACCATCCAAGTTAGCATCGGGTGTCAACCCCCGTTCTAGAACAAGAGTGTTTTTGGCGAGCACGGCGCAGTATCGAGTCGCCATCGCCTCGCTCATAAACTTAGATTGGTCATATGTTGGCCGAGCTCCAGAGGTCGATGTTCTAGGCCTTTTTGATTCCATGATGGAAGAGTTTGCACTAAATTTTTGACTGGGACAATTCGTCGAACACTTGGCGTGTACCCTTCTTTTCCCCCAAACCTAACTTCCTTGATATCACTATCTAATCCACAAATTAGTAACAAAAGCCTTGGGTCTTCAATAACCCAAGGTATCCCAATCACAGTTATAGCAAAAAAAACTAACAAAATTGAATATGATATGAATTTCAATAAGTAAGAACAATTCAATTTGTTACCTTTTGAGAGTTTGAATCCTTGGTGGTTATACTTACCCTTTGTGAAGATGAGATGGATAACAAGAGTGTGTGTTGATTTTGGATTATAGAGGGGTTTTGCAAGATTGTATGTGGATTGTGGAGTTTAGAAGGTTTAGGTTTTGTAAGTCACGAATTGAAGAGAGAGAATTGGGAAAAGATGAAGAATTTGATATGTAACAACAATGGGTGTTGCGTTTGTAGAGATTAAGTAGGAGAGAAAGTGGAGATTTTGGGTAGTTATAGAATTGGAGAAGGGATGTACAAAATTGAAGGAGAAACGGAAAGGGGCAAGTGGTTTTGTTGTGCACGAAATCACTCAAAATTCGAACTTAAACTTGAGTTTGTCGTGTCGCGCTGTCAGCCCAAGGGCGTGGTCAAACTAGGTGAGGTTCTATGCATGCTTCGCGCGGTCAGTACTTGTGAAGCGCGGTTAGCACCTTCCTGAAATTCGTTATCCTTTTGTTTTCCCTTGCTATCCTAACACAATTAAATTGAAACTTTCAGCAAATCATGGATTGATTATTTTGGACGTCTAAGAATGAACTGCATATATATATATATATATAGAAACTGAAATAATAAAAACTACTAAGGATTAAAAATTTGGGTTTCCTCCCAATAGCTGCCCTTATTTAACGTCGTTAGCTCGACTAGAATTCATTCAGCTATCCAAAAACCGGCTCCATTAGCGTCAATATCTCAACTTCTTCCACCTGATTATTCTCCAGAAATGGCTTCAACCTATGTCCATTCACCTTGAAGACCTTCCCTGTCTTTGGATTTTATATATCTATAGAACCATGAGAAAACACATCAGTAACAATAAATGGACCCTCCCAACGAGAACGCAACTTGCCAGGAAATAATTTCAGTCGTGAATTAAAAAGTAGAAATTTCTGTCCAACAGTGAAATTCTTTCTCAAAATTTGCTTATCATGGAAAGCTTTTGTCTTCGTCTTGTACACTTTAGAACTCTCATATGCTTCATTACGCAGCTCCTCGAGTTCTTGTAATTGTAGCTTCCTATGGACGCCAGCTTGATCCATGTTCATGTTACACTATTTGATCACCCAGAAAGACTTATGTTCTAGCTCCACAGGTAGGTGGCATGGTTTCCCGAACACTAGCCGATAAGGCGACATACCAATCGAAGTTTTGTATGCCGTTCTATATGCCCATAGTGAATCATCTAATCGAAGACTCCAATCCTTCCTGTTCGGGTTGACTACTTTCTCCAAAATGGATTTGATCTCTAGGTTGGATACCTCTACTTGGCCATTGCTATGCGGATGATAGGTTGTAGATACCTTGTGAAGAATGTTGTACTTCTTCAACAAGGCTGCTAACTCCCTATTACAAAAGTGAGTGCTGCGATCACTGATGATGGCCCGTGGTGCTCCAAACTTGACAAATATGTTTGTCCTGACAAAATCTGCAACAATTTTAGAATCGTCAGTCCTAGTAGCTTTAGCTTCCACCCATTTTGAAACATAATCAACTGCCAATAAGATGTAAATATTTCCAAAAGAAATAGGAAAAGGTCCCATAAAATCAATACCCCACACATCAAAGATTTCAACAATTAGGATAGGGTTTTGTGGCATCTGATTTCTATGAGATATATTACCAGTTCTTTGACAATTTGCACATGATTTACAGAATAAGTACGAGTCTTTAAAAATAGAGGGCCAAAAGAAACCACTCTCTAACACCTTACGTGATGTTCTCTTAGGTCCAAAATGACCTCCACAACTATAGGAATGACAGAAAGTTAGAATAGATTGAAACTCACTATCAGGTACACAACGTCTAACTATCTGATCAACACAAAATTTTAACAAGTATGGGTCATCCCACACATAATGTTTTACATCACTCCTAAGCTTTTCTTTTTGGGATTTAGAAAATTCACTCGGTAAATATGCACTTACCAAATAATTCACAATATCAGCATACCAGGGAGTTGTATTGCCAATGGACAGTAGATGCTCGTCCGGGAATATGTCTTGTAATGGTAGTGCTACCTCATCCTTAAGAATTCAATTCAAGTGATCCGTTACCAAGTTGTTCGCACCCTTTTTATCTTTAATTTCCAAGTCAAATTCTTACAATAGCAGGATCCATCGTATAATTCGAGGTTTGGATTCCTTCTTAGTAAGCAAGTACCTGAGAGCAGCATGGTCAGAATAAACTATCACTTCAGTTCCAAGTAAGTATGATCTAAACTTATACAAAGCAAATACAACAGAGAAGAGTTCTTTTTTAGTTGTGAAATAGTTTATCTGAGTCACATTCAAAGTTCTGGAAGCATAGTAGATGGCAATGACAGCTTTGTCAATCTTTTGGCCCAAGACGGCACCGACAACATAGTTTCTTCCATCACATATTATCTCAAAATGGAACTTCCAATTTGGTGGTTGAATGATAGGGGCTGACGTTAACAATTTCTTCAAGGTATCAAAAGCCACCTTACATCCATTATTAAACTGAAATTCCTCATCTTTCTGAAATAGCTTGCATAAGAGCAATGCTATTATGGCGAAATCTTTGATAAACCTGCGATAAATCTTGCATGTCCAAGAAAAGAGCGTATCTCCCTCATGCTTATGGGGTAAGTCAATGCAGATATAATATTAATCTTAGCTTTTTTGACTTCTAAATAGTTAACTGACACTATATGACCAAGTACTATTCCTTGTTCTACCATAAAGTTACATTTTTCCCAATTTAGCACAAGGTTTGTTTCCAAACATCTATCTAATACACGTGTCAGATTATCTAAGCAGGCATCTGATGAATCACAATGAACTGTGAAATCATCCATAAATACCTCGATGCATTCTTCTAAAAGATCAAAAAAAATACTCACCATGTATTTTTGAAAAGTACCTGGGCATTGCAAAGTCCAAAGGACATTCGCCGATAGGCAAAGGTACCGAAGGGACATGTGAATGTGGTCTTTTCCTGGTCTTCGGGTATAATCACAATCTGGTTATAACCTGAAAAACCACCTAGAAAGCAATAATAAGAATGCCCAGCTAATCGTTCTAACATTTGATCAATAAAAGGAAGGGGAAAGTGGTTTTTCTAGTTACAACATTTAATCTCCTATAGTCAATACACACTCTCCAACCTGTTTGCATCCGTGTGGGAACTAATTCATTATTGTCGTTCTTGACAACCGTGATTTCAGATTTTATAGGAACTACTAGCACCGGACTTACCCATTGACTGTCGGAGATGGGTAGATGATTACTGCATCAAGCAATTTAATTACCTCTTTCTTTACTACCTCCATCATCGGTGGGTTCAACTGTCTTTGTGCATCTCTCATAGGTTTAGCTCCTTCCTCCAGCAAAATTTGATGTATGCACATCGCAGGACTAATACCCTTGATGTTTGCTATGGTCCAACCAAACACTGTGATGTGGTCCCTAAGGACTCTCAATAATTTTTCTTCCTGCACTTTGGTTAGATTACTAGCAATTATCACATGTAAAGTTTCATTAGTCCCTAAATATGCATATTTCAAGTGTGCAGGTAATTGTTTCAATTCAAGTGTTGGAGCTTGCTCTACAGATGGTAATAGTTTTTAGTGAGACGCGGGTAATTGAATTATCTGAACTGAATGCTTATCTATGAGTTTAGGCAATGACTATAGTGCAGCTATAGTTTCTTTCAATTCCTGACTGTGCTCAAGTTCATATGTCCCATTCATATCCAAACTGCTAGAAATAGCGAACTCCAAGCTGTCTCTTTGAATTTGTTCCAAAGTTTTCTGCACTAAAGAGTCACACACATCAATTGCAAAAACTTGACAAATATCAATAGGGTACCTTATGGCATCATAGATGTTAAATTGGATATTCTCGCCATCAAATTCCATTACCAAGGTCCCATTGTGCACATCGATCATAGTTCTCGCTATTTTTAGGAAGGGTCTCCCTAGCAAGATGTGTGATGGGTTGGGTGATGTATCAT
This sequence comes from Panax stipuleanatus, assembly GCA_020205555.1. NCBI lineage: Eukaryota > Viridiplantae > Streptophyta > Magnoliopsida > Apiales > Araliaceae > Panax > Panax stipuleanatus. The sequence continues at coordinate 130,266,608 of CM035115.1, read as the reverse complement.
CTTCCATATCCACTGTGCAAAAATATGCAGGAAAGATTAGTTCGTTCATCTGCACCAAAACATCTTCAACTACCCCTCGAGGGTAGGTGTTAGTACGATCTGCCAATTGAATAATTACACCAGTATTTTTCAAAGGACCTAGATTCAGAGACTTATAAGCAGATAATGGCATCATATTAATTGAAGCACCTAAGTCTAACATGGCATTCTCAAATCTAGTGTTTCCTATCTTACATGGGATTGTGAACATGCCTGGATCTTTACATTTAGGTGGTATTTTTTTTAAGAACAACTGATATATTCTCCCCAACTGTGACTTTTTCATCATTTTCCAATTTACGTTTATTAGTGCATAATTCTTTCAAAAATTTTGCATACCGTGGCACTTATGTAATTGCATCAAGTAATGGAATATTCACTTCTACTTTCCTAAATGTTTCCAAAATTTATTTTTCTTATTCATCTTTCTTTGAATTTCTAGAATTTCTGTGAAGAAAGGGAAGTGGAATATCTTTATTTTGACAAGGAGGGTTAGGATGTACCTTAGATTTCTCCGGTTCCTCCTTTACTTGCTCTTTCTCAAACTCAACTGTAGCTGTGGGTGTTCCCATCTGCTTTTCGCTCTGCAAAGTTATAGCACTGTCATTCTCCTTTAAATTCACAATAGTTTGTGATGGAAGCTTCCCTGAACCTTGAGAGTCCAACCGGCCCACAGTAGTAGCTAATTGGGTCATCTGACTCTCCAAACTATGAATGGAAGACTTCATCTCTTGTTGGAACTGCTATCTGTGTCATAAACTCCTTGAACATGTCCTCCAAGGTTGTTCCATGATTGGCCGGTGCTGCTGGTCTGGGTTGGTAATGTGGCTGATTTGGCTAAAATTACGGTTTAACTGGGTAAAATCCTTGCGCCTGCGACCTAACACCCCCATAACTTAAGTTAGGATGATCCCTCCATCCTAGATTATATGTGTTGGAAAAAGGGTCATATTTCCTTTGCGGCTGTGCTTGGTAATTCCCCACTGCATTAGCTTGCTGAGTATTCTCATCCTCTTGTAATGTCAGGCATGCATCTGTAGGGTGCCCCTCCATTAAACATATCTGGCAAGCTTGTGCAACTGGCAAGGTACCCGTTGTTAATTTTTTCACCATAGCAGTTAAGTCAGAAATCTGTTGCTCTATATTAGTCGTGCTTACCTCACTTACCCTTTACGCTGGAGCTGTGTTCCATATTGTTGTGCAATGGCTGCCATATTTGCAATCAAGTTCTTTGCAGCCTCTAGTGTTTTATCCATTAATGCTCCTCCACTAGTAGCGTCGATCATACTCCTATCCATCGGTACGAGTCCCTCATAAAAGTATATGATAAGGTGTTGATCGTCAATCTGGTGGGGTGGACAGCTGTAGCAAAGCTTCTTGAATCTCTCCCAGTATTCATACAGTGTTTCACCGCTGAATTGTCGGACTCTTCAAATTTCCTTCCGTATGTTGGCTACTCTTGAAGCAGGAAAGTACTTCTCCAAAAATAGCATTTTCATGTCGTTCCATGATTGTATTAATCCCGAGGGAAGATAATACAACCAATCCTTTGATAAATCTCCCAGTGAGAATGGGAAAGCTCTCAACTTTATCTGCTCCTCCATAACATTGTGTGGCTTCATGGTTGAGCACACAACATGGAGTTCCTTCAAATGCTTGTACGGATCTTCACCTGTAAGACCATGAAAAGTAGGCAAAAGATGAATTAGTCCAGATTTTAGTTCAAACGCAGCATTCAAAGCAGGATATTCAATACAAAGGGATTGTTGAGTAAGATTAGGAGTTGACAACTCCTTTAAAGTCCTGTTATTTGACACCGCCATCTCCTCTTCTGATTCGCTTAAAGAAGATTGGTTCGAAAGTAGTGTGAGTGCGATGTTGAGGCCCGATGATGGAGCTTCTTCGGAATCTGCAAATGGACCTTGGGTTTTCCGAGCTTCCTTCTTAAGCCTTCATGCGGTTCTCTCTATTTCTGGATCAAATTTTAATTTAAGAAAGTGAGAGGATCGAGGCATAAAAAATAAAAAAATATGAAAACAATTGAATAAAAAAAATTAACACTCCCCGGCAATGGCGCCAAAATTTGGTAGCTGTCGTCTAGCACTACTAAATTTACCCTACTCTTTATCCAACTAACTTAAGAATTAGTATAGTAATAAGCAAGAATCGATCCCACAGAGAGTGAATTGTCTTATATCTATCCAAGTATTTCCAATGAATTGGGGTTTTTAGTTTTGAAAATTATAATTAACAAAAGTGAATTTAAAGAAAATATTAATGAGTAAAAACACTTCAATTCTTCAGTTCAATATCCCCTTTTATCAATTATGAATTAATCAAGTGTTCACACTATTTATCTTCCAATGAGGTTAATAACCCTAGATAACCGCGATCGCAAATTACCCAAAATTCTCCTTAAGTATAAATCTAATGCGACGATCGCCAACAAAAGATTCTAACTAACATACAACCTAGAACTATCAGTCTAGATTTAATATGATAGAAGCATGAAGAATGAGAATTAGATTATTCCAAGCAATAATTACACAATCAGGAATTATTTAACTTCTTTTCTGAAAACCTTAACAATATTTCAAAGCTTGACAACAATAAAATATCATTAATTGCTACTTTGATTAGATATACATCGTTTGCTTAATATATGACTTAATCTAGCAGATGATATCAATTTACTAATTTAATCCTGCAGAAACCAAATTAGTCAATTGAATAGCATACATGAAAATTTGTATCGATAATCAGAATAAATCTCAATACGAAAGAATAAATAGAATAAAACTGATTAAACCATTAATTGATAATATGGTTCAGCATCCCTTCAAAATTGAATAAAAGAACTTAGCCTGACATGCTTTGATGAAATCAATAGCCTCTTCTAGTTCCAAGATGAGAGATGAAATATAAGATCCCAGCTCCTCAAAACCTAAGAAAACCACTCATATAAATAGCCTAGACAAACCCTAATACAATAAGGTAAGTCTGCAATCCTATTTTTAATCAACTTTATATTCTAAAGTAACTAAATCTGGTAAATCCTGTCAGGCACGCGCGCTCAGCGCTTGGGTCTTCACTATAGTAGCGCGGTCAGCGCCCGACATGCAGAGACTTCATCTCAATATGGCGCGGTAAGCACTCCTTTCAACACTAATGACGCGAAGTCAGCGCTTGGCATGCAACAACTTTGGTCCGAACTCGTGCGCTCAGCGCTTTCTCCCTTCCTTAGACAGCGCGGTCAGCGCTTCTCCATCAGATTTGTCCAACTTTCATCCTTTTTCACTCTAATTCAACTCTAACCTTCATACCTGCATTATAAACACAAAACACCAAAAGTAATATGAACAATACTTAAAAACTTACAATAAGACAAGCTAAACGAGATTAAATCATAGGTTTTCAACCAACTCATCAAAACTCTTCATTTATCTCCAACGGGGAGTTGCATGATTTATCAGCAGCTTGTATTCTTTTGAGGGACTCTTATATGCTTTTACAGAGGTCCTTGTGATGCATTCTATATCAGCACTTCTTCTGGGTTAAGGTAGCTCAGAAAGGGTTGGCCTCTTAGTATAAAACTTAGGGCTAGGTTTGTCTCTGAGGCGCTTATCAGAAGAAGAGCTCCTTAGACTTGGTGGTAACAATGTCATCATAGTGGGCTTCTCTGCCTTGCAGTTCACTTACCAACTCTGGATATTCTTTGATGTTGGTATTTGTATAGACTCCGATCGTGGGGTCAGCATGCTCTTATTCTTCGATCAGGAGTTTGATCGTAGGTACTTCACGAATGGGGTAGTTGGCTGATATGGTTTTCAGTAGCACGTTTTGGGATATTACTACTGGGATGAAGATTTATTTGGTTCATCAGCCAGAGAGTTTTGGGACTCTGTAACTGGGATGTGATTGTTTAGATAAGCTTTTATTTTATCCACTTAATAGAAGTGGACTTGTTCTTCGTGGAGTGGTCAACAGACATGCAAGAGAGGTTGGCCTGTCTTCTGAGCTTATCTCAGGACTTCTAGCAAGAATCTTACTTCTTTATTTTCTCCTTAAACTTAACCACCTCCATCTCTTCCGTTGCTCTTCCATAATCTTCACCACCTCAATATCTTCAATTACTCTTCCTTTGTTATCATGTTTAGCTACCTTCATTATTTGGGAGGTCTGAAGGATTTGCTTCACTATGCTCCTTTGTCAATATGAGCGCTGCTTGACTTAATAGATCATTGCTCCCCCATAGTTGATACTATCTACTTAGAGAAATATGGGTTACTTTTCTGTTTATACATAAGTAAGATTTCCTTGCATATCTTTTTCTAGATGGAATCTTCATGGTAGAATCAGCTCCATTTGATCATAGAGTATTTTCTTCAGAACTGGTTACTCCACGATTTGATGACTAGACACTACGAACGTAGTTTCTATCGTTAAACCTTTAACATCTTCTGTACTCGTGGAGTTTTACTTCTATGATTCATACTTCTTCACCATTGGTTGATGATCCCTTGAAATGATCTTGCTTGATCTTCATTTTGAGATGATATACTTTGCATGGATAAGCATGGGAGGTCTCTTACATCTTGACATGAATAACCAACTTCCTTATGATAATCAACTAAGGATTTTGGAATCCGTTTAAGCTCATGAGATCTTCATTCTTGGGGACACAATAAATCTTCAGGAGCATGCTCTGGCATTGGATGACCTTGAATGAGAGCATTGTTGAGGATCTTGATCTTGCAGCTGGTAGAGTATTTGTGACTAAAGTCATGTGCTTCAGTTGTCTTTAGTGAGGTTAGATAGACCAAGTACCTACATGTTAAATGAATTTCTATCATGGTACCCATGGCTACTTGGGTCCTGCTAGGTTAGTTTTCTTAAAACCCTAGTTCCTCATATTCTTGGATTTACATCATATAAGTTTTCTTAAAATCGTAGTTCCTCATATTCTTGGATTTACATCGTATAAGCATCAACAATCATATTCATACATATATCCTTTTTTTTAGATATGATAGTTATAATACATGATTGTGAGTGTGTGTATGATTAAACATTTTAATATGATAATCTTTTTCTTAGGTTGTTACACCCTTTGCTTTTTGCTATGTTCACAGATTTTGAATGTTCACAGAGTGAGGATCAGCTCTATTAATTATTTTCATCTGGTTGGTTCGTAGAGTTGATCAGTTTCTAAGAACATTCAAGATACACCTGTAGTGCTGATCATACTCTATGTTTTATCAAAAGCACAAAACATTGGCTTGTATGAATTTACAAACATACCAACGCATTAGCAAAGGTCGAGCAACTTAAACTTCTTAGTTTGTAATGTACTTAAGGCATATATCAGATTTCTTTCAAAGATTTATTTTCAACTTAAAACATGGGTGGATAGAAAGTTTGTTAGCAATTATTTTCCAACCTCAAATGTACTTTCTCTCTTTCCCTTTTTAGGAAGAAAATGATCTTTTGATAGAATACTGTTATAGCACATAAGGTGATGCAATATGATGCACGTGTATATATGAGGAAACATACCTTGATACTGTCAGTTTCTTGACATTTATTTGTCTTACTTTTTTGCACAATGATATTAGGCATTGATGTGCATATCTTTGCATTTTCAGTACTGACAGCTTTTGTTACTCCATATGGCCTTAGATCAATTAAGCAGAGTCGTGGAGTTATGATCAGAGGAAAGTCTTGACAACTTGAATTATTTGACGCCCTCGAACCTCAAGGTTCAGATATATGGGTTTAGCCAAATACATATTTGAGGGATTCTCATTTCTCCTCTAGATAGGGATCTCATTGCATGCATGTATAGGCATTTCATCTTTCAGAACAGTGGACATCCGATTCTTAGCTCTTGATGCTTCTTGACTTCCCATCAATGGCTACAAACTGCTGACTGACTATGGGCAACGATTGGTCTGATTGCAATATCATTTAAAGACAGGGACCAATCTGGACAGCTTCAGGTGGATATGCGCGTTTACCTGTACGTACAATTTTCAACATGTGAGCTCATCTTCATTCAGAAGTGACTTACCACTAATACTAAGTTTAGAACTTTAATTGTGCCTAGGACCAAACTCAAAGCGATAGCTTTTGGATATAGCATGAGAACCTACTCTAATACCAATTGTTACTTCTCAGGGAGCACACAATAGATCTAGAAGGGGGGTTGAATAGATCCTTTTAAATTTTAAAAGTTTTTTCATTTTGTTTTGTATTACTAAGTAATTAGCAGTTAATGCACAGCAGAATAAGTTAAAGATCCCCTTCAAGAATACATTGTTAAACATAGTTCTAATGTTAGTTTAGGAGTAAGAAGTTATAGCAGTTATAGTGTATAATGTAAATGACATAATGTAAATGACACAAGTGGTTTTAAGAGGTTCAGAGACTAAAGCTCCTACTCCACTCTTTTGCTTCAACAAGCAGGGATTCCACTAAGGAAAGGGTAACTCTGAATCACTAAGATTCCTTCAAAGCCAGCAGCCTTGGAACTCTAGTTCACTGAGAACTCTTCAAGCCAGCAGACTTGGAACTGTAGACTAAGCCTAACAGACTAAGAATCTCTTGTACCCTCTGGTACTCAGCAAGCATAGTAGACTTGACTTGATTTAGTCATGAAGACAAGGACCCCTCAGGCCCTGGTTGTTGGTTTGTTTGTTGTTGGTGTTGAGCTGCTAAGATGACTTTAAGCTTGCTCATCTTTTAGTACTTAGCACCTTTGTGTGATCTTCAGGCATTCAGCATAGAGACTTGATCACCACTAATGGACTGCTAAGATGTTCATTAAGTATGACATCTGTAACGACCAGGAATTTTAAGCTTCTTATTAATTTTATATGTGATTTAAAATTTTAAAATTTTTAGGAGTTAATTTTTCAAACTTATTTGAACCTGATGTGGTTATGTGCTTATGTGAATTTAACCTATGCGAATAAATGCTAGGATTTTTTATTTATTTATTTAAAGGGAATCACTAATGGTTATTTTAAATTAGTAGATTAACCCTAAGACTTTTATATCAGAATATTGATAAAAGTGTTAGTAAATTATATATTCAAATTTCTTGAATATAGTGTAGAGAGTTAATCGTGATTAATTATTTATATTTGAGTAATTAATTGATAACGTATAAAATTATTATTGTTGTTGATTTATAATTATTATTAATAAATAATAATTAATAAGTAAGATATTAATAAATATAATAATATTATATTTAATTGATTTATTATTTTATACAAGCATGTGATATGTAAACCTATAATATATGGTGGATTACCCTTATATTATATAATGCAAGGTGGCACGTCAATATGACTATACGTTATATATATTGACTATATGGTAAGAGTAATTTCATTATGTGAGTGACATAATAGTATGACTTATGTAACATAATATGTGTGGGTAGAATTTTAATGAACACCCTATTACTTTATATTATATCAATAACATTATTAATTGATAAATGATTTCAATAAGTTATTATAATTATTATAATAACAGTTATTATTATAATAATACCCAATTACCTTATATTTGGTGTTAATAGATAATGTACATGGATTATATGTATATAACTTACTTGATGCATTTTATCATTATTTGTTCATTAGAAATAACATTGTAGCTCCCATTTAGATGTATATGGAATGGATATATGTAGCTTAAGTATATATACTATATAAATATATATTACATTAGTATAGTATATTGCTCATCCAAGTTGCTTCCATTTGCTGAGATTCATTTGGTTGTCCCAAATTGAGAGCCCATTCTCTTCATTCTTCACACGTGAACCCACATGGCTACTACACTACACTATATCTTCTCAATTTCCTCACAAGCTAGCTCATGATTGTAAGAGATGTGGGATTCATGATTGAATCTACCAACTATCATTAACTTCTTCTTATCCATTATGTAATCTTGCTATCCTTTGTTTTGAATTGGTGAACAAAAGCATTAACTGTGTATTGAATTTCCTATATAAGAGTTCTTCTCTTCTTCACAAATTCATTGCTGAGATTTTGCCTTAGTTAATTTGAGAACATATATGCATTAGAGATATCAGTGAGGGTGAATTAGTATAGCAACAAAGCAAATACAGAGGTATAATTCCTATTGCTTCCATGTTCTTAAATTTTCTGTCTGAGATTGCTAAGTGATTGATTTTCGAGTTAAGCATGAATTGATGATAATTGAATTGTGTTTGTTAAGTGGTATATGGAGTTATAATGGTATCATTTCATGCTTAAAGTGTTTTCGTTGGAAAAATTTTGGGTTAGGCTGATGAACTGCCGAAGCAGTTCAGTCTTGGCTGGATCAGGAACCGGCGCAGCTGCACCGGGTATATGCCTGGTATCAGCGCAGCTGCGCAGGCCCTGCAATCCAGTTTTTGTTTTCTGCTTTTGTTAAGCTGCTGTGATAACAGTTGGTATTAATTTGGACATGCATGCAAGTTAGTTTAACTCATATATATATATATATATATATATATTTGTTCCTTGATGTCTACATACAAAATTTTGACCATGTAGTACATGTTATGGAAAGAAAGCTTTATAGTTTTATAAATGAACCTAGACTAGTTAAAGTGGACTTTGTCGTAAACTTAGCATATGTACATTCTGACCTTGCAAGCATGATAGCATGACTTAGAATTGTATGGGAGGCATGTTAATTTTGGTATACGGGTTTCATAATAGAATATGAGCATGTGAACCCCACTATTGAACATTTCTAGCGAAACATATAAGTTTCAAAGGTGAACTTTAACATGTAGATATTGTGTATGCATTCTAATTTAACGAGCATGTTAGTATGACCTAGATAGGCATGAAGAACATGATAATTGGTATATACATGTTTAAAAATGTGCACGATCATGTTAGACCTCATTAGGGAAAACTTACTAACGAAACGTGAGCATTGAACATGGACTTGGCATGTTACATTGAGATATAAATTCTGATTTTATGAACCTGACCGTATGGTCTATATATGTACGTTTAAAGTGTTGAACACACTAGCATGCACGATTGCAAGATTTTAACTATTTCAAAAGAGAACTTAAGATTTGAAAGTTAAATACTATGTGAGTCATGTTGTGTGCATGGAAGGATGTTTATTAGGATGTCATTATGCCTATAGACATATTAACATGAACTGCACTTAGTTAAACACAGATTTCAACTATGCACGCATACTCATAGAAAGTGGATTCTTAAGGCATGAGTTATGACGATTAAAGTGTACACTTGTAGTATACGCACAAGCATAACTACTTAAGTATTGTTTGACCTTGTTATGTAATAACATGACTTTAGTAACCAATCTTGAAGCATGAACTTATATTGTTTAAAGTATGTGAATATCCGGCATACAAACATGTGGTCTTGAAGTGGACATAGAATGAATATATTAGCTTTCGAACTTGAGTTAGATAAACTTGATAAACATATGTGTTGATTTATATCAGTAACTGGAAGTGCTATGTGTTCAAGCCTATGTTGATGCTTATGAACTAGACAATCTAAAATTATTAAATCTAAGACAGGATTAGATTAACTTACGTGAACTACGTGATATAATTATATAATGACTAGAGTCTTGTATGTGTGAACTTATATTAGTTTATATATACTAATTGGAGAGGCCGACTTGTTAATGCTAGGTCGTTCCAACGCAGTTTTAATTAAAGCTATAATTATTTGTAGCTGAGCAAACAGGCAAGTTTCCTGACTTACACTCATTTATAGTGCAAGTTCCCTATTTTCCTCAAGTTATATTTGAGCAAGTATTCTAGACCCTTGCACTATTTTATTTGATAAATCTTGTAAGCAAGTTCCTTGACTTACACTTATTATTTGTGCAAGTCTCCCTAACTTTACTCAATTTTATATTGAGCAAGGTATTTTTAGTTTTCCTGAACTACTCCTTTATTTGAGCAAGTTTCTTGACTTATACTTATTTATTGTACAAGTATCTGGACCATATTGTCCAAGCATTCTAAATTCTTGCACTACTTTATTCAATGAGTCGTGTAATCGAGTTTCTTAACTTCACTTGTTTTTTTGTGAAAGTTTCTTACCCTTCTCATATTGTTTTGAGCAGGTTATTATTGTATTGTGAAAGTTCCCCGAACTTCACATTTTGAGTATTGTGAAAGTTTCCCGAACTTTACATTTTGAGTATTGTGAAAGTTCTCCGAACTTCACACTTTGGTTATTGTGAAAGTTCCCCGAACTTCACACTTTGGTTATTTTGCAAATTCTCAAACTTCATTTCTTTAATTATGAAAGTTCTCTAAACTTATACAAACTCGTAAATTGTGCAAGTATCTTATCTTTGTGTTTACTTTACTCAAAGAACGTTGTAAGCAAATGTCCTAACCTATGCATTTACTTTATGTAAGGGATCTATTATGGTGAAATTCCCCGAATTTCAGTCTTTGATGTTGTAAGTGTCTAAGCCTATGCAGTTATTTTATGCAAGGAAATCTAGTATTGTGCAAGTTCTCCGAACTTCACACGCTGAGTATTGTGCAAGTTCCCCGAACTTACACAAATTCCTATATTGTGCAAATTCTAAACTTCACTTTGTGCAAGTTCTCTATCCTTCTCATATTATATTGAGTATGTTATTGTTGAATCGAAAGTTGTTTACTTAATTGCTTGAACTTTATTTCCAAGCATGTTATTTAGTGGTTTAATTACTTATCAATTATTCCACATCGATATTATTGATGTCCGCACCTAGTGCATTTGAGTTCGTACAATCTTGGACTTGTACATTATTCAAGGTTCTAAATTTCTTGAACCATGTCAGTAAGAGTCTGAACCTTTGCTCGGTCAGACTAGTGTATGAAATTTTCTTTGAAGCTATCCAAACCAATTGATGGTAAGGATTCTTAGACGGAACAGAACACCCCTCAGATGTAGGAGTGTGCCCAGGTATCTAATATATATGATACGAGTAAGCAGATGTAAGTGTTATGCATATTCATGTTGTGCCCGAGGCTGATCTCCTTGAGGTACTAAGTTTCTGCAGCCAGAAGCCAGTAATTCTAAAAAGGGTCAATTAGCTATTGAACCCATTGGAAAGTTATAGTTCAGAGTCTACTCGACTATCAGTCATTCTAAAGGCAATTATTATCTTTGTTTTTAATATTCATATTGTTAAATTGTTCATATGTTCATAGTGTTGAATTATGCAGGTTGTTGAACCTTACAAATATTCATATTATTGAATCATTCAATTATTCGTACTGATTCGTTCAGATATTCATATTGTTGAATCGTTCAGATATTCATATTATTGAATCGTTCTAATATTCATATTGTTGAATCTTTAAGATATTCATTTTGTTGAAATCGTTGTCAGATATTTTTCCATTCATCATGATATATCCTTTATTATTGTATCTAAACTTGCTGAGCAAACTTGTTGCTCATTCTTGCTATATCATGACTTATATTGCAGTTAAGCCTGAGCCCTCAGGGAAGGACAAGGGTAAAGGAAAGATTTAGGATGGTTTGCAAGGAGCAAACTTTATCTTTATGTCTAGTTTAATTACTGTTAATGTAATATGAACCCTAATGTTTATTCTAGGGTATGTTTGTATTGATGTATTAAGGTTATCGAATCTTGGGACTAGTAACACCTTTTGAATGAACGACGTACGTTTATTATATTCCGCATTTTTAGTTATCGTATGTTGTTAGAGGTGGATGTTAGTATTGTATCGTGGCGACCGGACCAGGGTCAGAGGACCCGAATTCGGGGGTGTCACAGGTTGGTATCAGTGTTTTAGGTTATAAACGTTAGGAATGCGAAACCTAAGTTATAACCTTAGTAGAAAACTCAAGTAGAGTTTGTAGGTGATGGATTGAGGATATCCATCGAGTCTTACTGTGATACTGAAGTTGTTTATTTAAATCAGCTATGATTGATAGACGTCCTAAACTTCTTAGTGCTAACTTGAATAGCATATCACGTAAAGACTAAGGTTTTCTTCCTTTCCTCAGGATCATGCCGCCTAGGAGATTTTCGCGGAACCAGAGGGAGGAAGGATCTGTTAGCAATGTTGAAGGGGGAGATGTCGACCCAATGCAGAACTTCATTAACCTATTAACAGAAGCAATGCAAAACATAACCCCGCTAGCAGCTGAGCAGCCGGGACATTACTTGGCTAGCTTTAAGGACTTTAAATTGGTAGGACCACTGGAATTTCGGGAAACCTTGGACCCAATTGAAGCCCAAACATGGATAGAAGATATTGAGAAGGTGTTTGAGGTCGCACGAGTGGCCGAGGCACAGAAGACGAGTTTTGCCACATTCATGATGAAGGGCGAAGCTAATAATTGGTGGGAACCCAATAAAGGACTGGCAGACGAAGGAGTTATTATGTGGGACAGATTTAAGAATTTCTTTTCGGAGAATACGCAACAAGATATGGAAGTTAAGTTTCTGGAGTTGAGACAAGGAGGTATGTCAGTCGCGGAGAACGCGGCAAGAGTTAACGAGTTGGCTCAATTCACCTCTCATCAGGTGGATACGGAGGCCAGGAAAACAGAGAGATTTGAATTAGGATTGAAACCATGGGTGCAGAAGGCAATAGATGTATTGAAGATTAAGACTTTTTCTGATCTTTTGGAAGAGGCTATCATTGCCGAAGGAGGCATTGAAGCCATAGAGCGATTTAAACAAGATAAGAAGACCGGCCAAGAAGGATCGAAAGGGGGAAACAGCGGAGGCAGCAACCCCAACAAACGAAAATGGATGGAGAGCCAATCATCCAGAGGTGGAAAATCCGGGGGAGAGGCTAAGAAAAGTTTAATGTGCAGTAACTGTGGAAGGAACCACTCGGGGGAATGCATAAAGGGGAAGAACGCATGTTATCGTTGTGGACAACCAGGGCACATGGCTCCTCAGTGTTGGAATAAACCGAAAGGAGGATGTCTCGCGTGTAGAGCCACAGACCATCAAATCAAGGACTGCCCGAAGAGAAAGGGCGTTGCAGCTAGCGGCAACCGCAACAACAAGGACGTAGTGTCAGGTATTATCCCGATCAATTATATAGATGCATATGTGTTATTCGATTCGGGTGCCACCTGCTCTTTTGTTTCTGAGAATTTACTAAACAGTTAGGCTTACCCAATGAGAAATTAGAACACTCTATGGGCGTAGGAGTAACAAACAAGGAAGTTATCCCCGTAGAATATATTCATAGGAACTATTATACCGATTTGAAGAGAATTCATGGATGTCTTCCCAAATGAGATTTAGCAGCAATAGTTTTTGCCTTGGAGTTTTGGAAGCATTATTTGTATGGCGAGAAGTGTGAGATATACACAGTCTGAAGTATATCTTCACGCAGAAGGAATTAAACATAAGGCAACGCCGATGGCTAGAATTGATTAATTTTGATTGTGAGATTTTGTACCATCCAGGCAAAGCAAATGTAGTGGCAGATGCCATAGATAGGAAAGGCATAGGAAATTTATCGAGGTTGACCATTCAGAAGAATTAGTGAAAGATTTTTGAATTACTAAACTTAGAGGTTAAGTATCCGATGGAGACCAAAGAGAGATTATTTACAGTGTTAGTAAGCCCGACTTTATTAGATAAGGTTAAGGAGGCACAGAAGAAGGACGAAGATTATGATAACATCAAGAAGCGATTAGCTAAAGGTAATGAGTTGAAGTTTAAGATTGATAGCACTGGACTGCTAAGATTTGAAGGACGAATTTGGGTACCGTTAGTACTAGAACTAAGAGAAGAGATTTTTCTAGAAGCATTTTATGGAAGGAAAGGGTCGAGCACCATTGTGTTAGGACGAGTTAGGTGAACATCGACTGTTGGGACCAGGAGTGGTACAGCAGACGGTAGAGATTATCTAAGTGATAAGAGCGAATTATCTGTTTTTATTGGAGTAACCTTATTTTTACAATTCCGAGGACGAAATTTTTATAAGGGGGGAGGGATGTAACGACCAGGAATTTTAAGCTTCTTATTAATTTTATATGTGATTTAAAATTTTAAAATTTTTAGGAGTTAATTTTTCAAACTTATTTGAACCTGATGTGGTTATGTGCTTATGTGAATTTAACCTATGCGAATAAATGCTAGGATTTTTTATTTATTTATTTAAAGGGAATCACTAATGGTTATTTTAAATTCGTAGATTAACCCTGAGACTTTTATATCAGAATATTGATAAAAGTGTTAGTAAATTATATATTCAAATTTCTTGAATATAGTGTAGAGAGTTAATCGTGATTAATTATTTATATTTGAGTAATTAATTAATAACGTATGAAATTATTATTGTTGTTGATTTATAATTATTATTAATAAATAATAATTAATAAGTAAGATATTAATAAATATAATAATATTATATTTAATTGATTTATTATTTTATACAAGCATGTGATATGTAAACCTATAATATATGGTGGATTACCCTTATATTATATAATGCAAGGTGGCACGTCAATATGACTATACGTTATATATATTGACTATATGGTAAGAGTAATTTCATTATGTGAGTGACATAATAGTATGACTTATGTAACATAATATGTGTGGGTAGAATTTTAATGAACACCCTATTACTTTATATTATATCAATAACATTATTAATTGATAAATGATTTCAATAAGTTATTATAATTATTATAATAACAGTTATTATTATAATAATACCCAATTACCTTATATTTGGTGTTAATAGATAATGTACATGGATTATATGTATATAACTTACTTGATGCATTTTATCATTATTTGTTCATTAGAAATAACATTGTAGCTCCCATTTAGATGTATATGGAATGGATATATGTAGCTTAAGTATATATACTATATAAATATATATTACATTAGTATAGTATATTGCTCATCCAAGTTGCTTCCATTTGCTGAGATTCATTTGGTTGTCCCAAATTGAGAGCCCATTCTCTTCATTCTTCACACGTGAACCCACATGGCTACTACACTACACTATATCTTCTCAATTTCCTCACAAGCTAGCTCATGATTGTAAGAGATGTGGGATTCATGATTGAATCTACCAACTATCACCAACTTCTTCTTATCCATTATGTAATCTTGCTATCCTTTGTTTTGAATTGGTGAACAAAAGCATTAACTGTGTATTGAATTTCCTATATAAGAGTTCTTCTCTTCTTCACAAATTCATTGCTGAGATTTTGCCTTAGTTAATTTGAGAACATATATGCATTAGAGATATCAGTGAGGGTGAATTAGTATAGCAGCAAAGCAAATACAGAGGTATAATTCCTATTGCTTCCATGTTCTTAAATTTTCTGTCTGAGATTGCTAAGTAATTGATTTTCGAGTTAAGAATGAATTGATGATAATTGAATTGTGTTTGTTAAGTGGTATATGGAGTTATAATGGTATCATTTCATGCTTAAAGTGTTTTCGTTGGAAAAATTTTGGGTTAGGCTGATGAACTGCCGAAGCAGTTCAGTCTTGGCTGAATCAGGAACCGGCGCAGCTGCGCCGGGTATATGCCTGGTATCAGCGTAGCTGCGCAGGCCCTGCAATCCAGTTTTTGTTTTCTGCTTCTGTTAAGATGCTGTGATAACAGTTGGTATTAATTTGGACATGCATGCAAGTTAGTTTAACTCATATATATATATATATATATATTTGTTCCTTGATGTCTACATACAAAATTTTGACCATGTAGTACATGTTATGGAAAGAAAGCTTTATAGTTTTATAAATGAACCTAGACTAGTTAAAGTGGACTTTGTCGTAAACTTAGCATATGTACATTCTGACCTTGCAAGCATGATAGCATGACTTAGAATTGTATGGGAGGCATGTTGATTTTGGTATACGGGTTTCATAATAGAATATGAGCATGTGAACCCCACTATTGAACATTTCTAGCGAAACATATAAGTTTCAAAGGTGAACTTTAACATGTAGATATTGTGTATGCATTCTAATTTAACGAGCATGTTAGTATGACCTAGATAGGCATGAAGAACATGATAATTGGTATATACATGTTTAAAAATGTGCACGATCATGTTAGACCTCATTAGGGAAAACTTACTAACGAAACGTGAGCATTGAACATGGACTTGGCATGTTACATTGAGATATAAATTCTGATTTTATGAACCTGACCGTATGGTCTATATATGTACGTTTAAAGTGTTGAACACACTAGCATGCACGATTGCAAGATTTTAACTATTTCAAAAGAGAACTTAAGATTTGAAAGTTAAATACCATGTGAGTCATATTGTGTGCATGGAAGGATGTTTATTAGGATGTCATTATGCCTATAGACATATTAACATGAACCGCACTTAGTTAAACACAGATTTCAACTATGCACGCATACTCATAGAAAGTGGATTCTTAAGGCATGAGTTATGACGATTAAAGTGTACACTTGTAGTATACGCACAAGCATAACTACTTAAGTATTGTTTGACCTTGTTATGTAATAACATGACTTTAGTAACCAATCTTGAAGCATGAACTTATATTGTTTAACGTATGTGAATATCCGGCATACAAACATGTGGTCTTGAAGTGGACATAGAATGAATATATTAGCTTTCGAACTTGAGTTAGATAAACTTGATAAACATATGTGTTGATTTATATCAGTAACTGGAAGTGCTATGTGTTCAAGCCTATGTTGATGCTTATGAACTAGACAATCTAAAATTATTAAATCTAAGACAAGATTAGATTAACTTACGTGAACTACGTGATAGAATTATATAATGACTAGAGTCTTGTATGTGTGAACTTATATTAGTTTATATATACTAATTGGAGAGGCCGACTTGTTAATGCTAGGTCGTTCCAACGCAGTTTTAATTAAAGCTATAATTATTTGTAGCTGAGCAAACAGGCAAGTTTCCTGACTTACACTCATTTATAGTGCAAGTTCCCTATTTTCCTCAAGTTATATTTGAGCAAGTATTCTAGACCCTTGCACTATTTTATTTGATAAATCTTGTAAGCAAGTTCCTTTACTTACACTTATTATTTGTGCAAGTCTCCCTAACTTTACTCAATTTTATATTGAGCAAGGTATTTTTAGTTTTCCTGAACTACTCCTTTATTTGAGCAAGTTTCTTGACTTATACTTATTTATTGTACAAGTATCTGGACCATATTGTCCAAGCATTCTAAATTCTTGCACTACTTTATTCAATGAGTCGTGTAATCGAGTTTCTTAACTTCACTTATTTTTTTGTGAAAGTTTCTTACCCTTCTCATATTGTTTTGAGCAGGTTATTATTGTATTGTGAAAGTTCCCCGAACTTCACATTTTGAGTATTGTGAAAGTTCCCCGAACTTTACATTTTGAGTATTGTGAAAGTTCCCTGAACTTCACACTTTGGTTATTGTGAAAGTTCCCCGAACTTCACACTTTGGTTATTTTGCAAATTCTCGAACTTCATTTCTTTAATTATGAAAGTTCTCTAAACTTATACAAACTCGTAAATTATGCAAGTATCTTATCTTTGTGTTTACTTTACTCAAAGAACGTTGTAAGCAAATGTCCTAACCTATGCATTTACTTTATGCAAGGAATCTATTATGGTGAAATTCCCCGAATTTCACTCTTTGATGTTGTAAGTGTCTAAGCCTATGCAGTTATTTTATGCAAGGAAATCTAGTATTGTGCAAGTTCTCCGAACTTCACACGCTGAGTATTGTGCAAGTTCCCCGAACTTCACACGTTGAGTATTGTGCAAGTTCCCCGAACTTACACAAATTCTTATATTGTGAAAATTCTAAACTTCACTTTGTGCAAGTTCTCTATCCTTCTCATATTATATTGAGTAGGTTATTGTTGAATCGAAAGTTATTTATTTAATTGCTTGAACTTTATTTCCAAGCATGTTATTTAGTGGTTTAATTACTTATCAATTATTCCACATCGATATTATTGATGTCCGCACCTAGTGCATTTGAGCTCGTACAGTCTTGGACTTGTACATTATTCAAGGTTCTAAATTTCTTGAACTATGTCAGTAAGAGTTTGAACCTTTGCTCGGTCAGACTAGTGTATGAAATTTTCTTTGAAGCTATCCAAACCAATTGATGGTAAGGATTCTTAGACGGAACAGAACACCCCTCGTATGTAGGACTTAGCCCAGGTATCTAATATATATGATACGAGTAAGCAGATTTAAGTGTTATACATATTCATGTTGTGCCCGAGGCTGATCTCCTTGAGGTACTAAGTTTCTGTAGCCAGAAGCCAGTAATTCTAAAAAGGGTTAATTAGCTATTGACCATTAGAAAGTTATAGTTCAGAGTCTACTCGACTATCAGTCATTCTAAAGGCAATTATTATCTTTGTTTTTAATATTCATATTGTTAAATTGTTCAGATGTTCATAGTGTTGAATCATGCAGGTTGTTGAACCTTACAAATATTCATATTATTGAATCATTCTATTATTCGTACTGATTCGTTCAGATATTCATATTGTTGAATCGTTCAGATATTCATATTATTGAATCGTTCTAATATTCATATTGTTGAATCTTTAAGATATTCATTTTGTTGAAATCATTGTCAGATATTTTTCCATTCATCATGATATATCCTTTATTATTGTATCTAAACTTGCTGAGCAAACTTGTTGCTCATTCTTGCTATATCATGACTTATATTGCAGTTAAGCCCGAACCCTCAGGGAAGGACAAGGGTAAAGGAAAGATTTAGGATGGTTTGCAAGGAGTAGACTTTATCTTTATGTCTAGTTTAATTACTGTTAATGTAATATGAACCCTAATGTTTATTCTAGGGTATGTGTATTGATGTATTAAGGTTATCGAATCTTGAGACTAATAACACCTTTTGAATGAACGACGTACGTTTATTATATTTCGCATTTAGTTATCGTATGCTGTTAGAGGTGGATGTTAGTATTGTATCGTGGCGACCGGACCAGGGTCAGAGGACCTGGATTCGGGGTGTCACAACATCCTTGACTACTTAGCAGTCTGATTCATCTCCTTGGTGCAGCTGATCTTTGTTGTTGATGCTTGACTTCATCTGATTTTAGCATATCACACTATTACCATAGAGGATCTTCTAAGTCTTCTCACATCAGGTAGACTTCTTCTGGTACTTAGCAGCCTTTGAACACTGGTTGTCTTGTGTGCAGATTCTGCTCTGCATCTACTTCTCTTCAGCTCAGGTTATTCATGGTGAATCGTAGAGTGGCTCTAAAGATCTTCTTTCTGGTCTGCCACTCTAGTTCTTGTCTTCTTGGCCTTCCGACTCTCAGCTCAAATGCCATTCTGTTGGCATACTCCTCAGTGTTGAGTGAAGCCTTTAGCAGTTAAAGACCTTTATCATATGTGCTTCACTCCTACTATGGTAGTCTCACTACCACTGAGATATTTTCTCTGTTAAGAATAGTAAACATCTCGTCGAGTCAACAACTTTTCACCTTTGAAGCTTCAGCTGTTATATACTCCTCCATCAGCTTCCCGTTTGAATATAGCCGTTGGAAGCTATTTGAAATGCTTCAAGGATTCTAAGTTATTTGATGCAGACTGCTGAGTTGACGTGACAACACCTTTTTGACTTTCCTGACACAGCAGTCTACTGTTTCACCTAACACCTCTGAGATGTCACTTTCAGAAGTCAGGCTAGTAGTGTCCTTTATTTCTCCTTTTTATTTCCTCGATTTAGACCAAAGATGTTGGTGACTGCATCGATACTCTCAATCAGTAAAGTGCGATTGTCAGTCCTCATATTGAGACATTAATGAATCTCAATATTCAGAAGAACAAGCTCCACGATCCTGATGCTGACGTTCATGTACTTGGTCGTAGTTTGTCTGTGGATGTTGCACGTTGACTGGCTTTGACAATACTACAATTTTGAGAATGTTATGTGATCTGACAATGTAAAATCTCTTACTCTTCACTCTTGCAGTGCTTCTACTATTCTGTTTGCCTTGACTCACATCAGGAACTGATAACTGGGCTGACTGCTCTGGCTCTTCTAGTTTACAAGACTATTTTGATTAGTCATGCTTAGCTTCCTCAACTTTTTGCTCTGTGATCTTTTTGTCACTCTTCATGGTGGGGCAGAGCATAGAAAATCACTTAAGTCTATCTTCTATAGGTTGGCTAATATCTCTGTAGGTGCTTTGTAATAACCATGAATTTCAAGTCACCTTATATGTATGTACATTGTTAATATTTAAAACTTTGTGATATGTAGTGATATAATATGTGATAACATATGTGAAGTAGTGCATGGCTCAATAAACATATATACTATAGTTATGAATATATACAATTATAGATTTCATTAAAAATGAAAGCTTCATAACCTAATTATACATTAGGTGAGACAATTAAATAACCTAAGGGTTATGGTAATAAGGAATGGTTAGTATTTAGTATGTATACTAACTTAAGTGGATAATTTTGTTATTTCAAGTGACTAATAATTTTAAATCTATTTCTAGTAAACCTAATTAGGTTATGAGCTAAAGTAACATGTATAAGTAATTAAATTCTATAAGATTGGGAATGAAAACCCTAAATAAACAATTAGGGTAACACATAATAAAATTGTTAGACTATGTTTATTACATAGCCCAAAACAATTAAAGGAGAAGCCCAAAATAAATAAAAAATGCAAGCCCATACTTAGCCACTTGATTAAGGGTATTATAAACCTTTGATTAATTAAATTGTGCATTAAAAATAAAAGAAAAATGGAGGATAAGGGGAGAGCAAGTGGGCGGTTTTGGGAGGCCTTTTATGGCCATGAAACTTGCTAATTATCTTTCCTTTTATTGCTAATCTAATCTCTTTCTTACAATAGTACAATGTTGTCACCTTCTCATTGGTTGGAAATCTAGATTAAGGTTAATTGTGATCCTAAGAGATAAGGTGAAGCCTTTTAACCAAGAAGTAATAAAAGTATGCGGGATATTAGGAGGAATGAGTAATCTATACTTTTTGCAAGTATCCTTTTATTTCATTATTCCATTTTATTTCTTCTCTTCCTTCCTTCTAAGCTTCCAAAAGAAAACCAATAGAGCAAAAAGAGAGGGAGGGCTGAAATTTAGAGAGGAAAGATAGTAGATAGTTCATGCATCCCAAGTTCCTAACCTACTTTGGAAAGAAAAGAAGAACATCCCACAAGACTAGGTAAGATCTCCAAAATTTTGTAGTTTAGTTCACTTTATTTTGTTAGATCTTGTGAAAATAAGAAGCTTTTATGTTGGATCTTTAAATACTCTTGATTTAAATGAGTATTAGTGTTTCATATGTGAATCCAACCATTTTTAATGTTGAAAGTTAGATCCAAAGAGAGAAAAGAGAATTTTGTACAAAATGGGTTAAGAAAAATCTTTCTCTTGTATGCTATATGTATTTTTGTGTTAGATTATTGGGGTTCAAGTTGTAAATGGTTAGAATCATGTTAGAATGTTAGACCTTGAGTTTAATAAGTGAAACTTGTGGTTTTGTATGAGTTTATATGAAAAAGTTTGGAAAGAGGAAGTTATATGGATTTTTAGGAAATTTTTACTTTACTAGTGTGCTATAACATGTTCATTTTGAAATCTACAACTGATAATTGTGATTTTCTTTCTTGACATGATAGATATATGAGTTAAGGACAAAACACCATTGAAATCACTCAAATATGTTAAAAAATGAGCAAGTTATGAATTTAATTCCAAACTACCCCAACTGTTGAAACATGCTACTGATCGGCCACTTCTAGCAAGTTTTTCAGGGTCAAAACAGGTCCAAAATTGATGTTTGATATATGCAAATTCTAGTACGGGAAAATATGAATCAAACGATACAAATTGAACCTAAATCGGAGTTGTAGATTTTATTTGGTGAAGGTTTTAGTGAAGGACCCCAAAATTGTCAAAATAGGCGAAAATTTAAGAAAAATAAAGAAAATGGACCGGTTCAGCATTTTTCAGCGAACTGAAAAATTTTCCGACGACCGGTTCATGGACTTTTCGGGCAATTCTGATGGTGGGACCGAAATCTAAATTTTTCTAAAATTGTGAAGAAAATTATAATATTTAATTTATAATTTTTCTGGACAGATTTGCATTTATTGAGTAATTAATGGTTGAAACTCCTTTAAATCATTTATTTAATTACTAATAAAAAACTTTTAAAGCCACTAATTGATTATTAAGCTAATTACATATAAAGTTAAATGTAATTAACTATTTAATTATTATTTAAATGATATTAAGTGATAATTAAATTGAATTAGTGTTAATAAAATAACTATTTATTATTTAATTAAGAATTAGAGTTAAACAATTGATTAATTATTATTTAATTAATATTAAATAATAATTAAAGAATGCTTAAATAAGATTATGTAATAATGTAATTACTTACTTACATGACATAAATTTTATAAAGTAATTATTTATTATTTAGTTAATATTAAATAATAAATGATAATTAATTATTCTTAAGTTAATAAAAAAGAATAATTAAAGATTTATGAAGTAAATTAATTATTTATTATTCAAGGATAATTAATTAATTAATAAGAATAAATGATAATTAATTATTCTTAAGATAATAAGAAAGAATAATTAAAGACTTATGAAGTATATTAATTATTTATTATTCAAGGATAAATAATTAATTAATATTAAATAAGGATAAAGGTTAATTAATTGTTCATTTATTATAGTAATGAATAATTAAAGACTAATAAATTAATTATTTATTATTCAAGGATAAATGATTAATTAATTAGTACTTAATTAGTATTAAATAATTATTAAAGACGAATAATGTTAAATATTCAATATTTAATTAACATTAAACAATAAGTAGATATAACTAGTTATTATTTATTTAATAATAACTAAAGATAATTAATTAATTACTATTTAACTAATATTAAATGATAATTAAAGGAAGATAGAGTTAATACATGGAGATAATTTAAATAACTCATTAATTAAATAATTATAATAACTTGTTTAAGTATCTAATAAGTGTTTATTACTTAAGAAAAACTTTATAAATTTATTTAATCATTAACCTAAGGTTTATTAAATAACCTATAAGACTAATGAAGGTACATTATACTACGTGTATATTGTGATTGAATTATTTGTTAGATAATGGCATGAGTAAGCGTATAGACGTATGATTATATGCAGTACTAATTGATAGATCTACATTATCAATGTTAGGTCATTCAAAGAGTTTTAATTAAAGCTAGTTAGCCGTAGCTCGTCAAACAGGCAAGTTCCCTAACTCAGACTCGAGTTATTATTTTTGAAGCATGTTAGTGAAGAATTATTGTTGATTATTCATATCTATACTGATTATTGATATTCGCACTTTGTGCAATTGAATTTATGTTCTATTATTATTGAACTACGAATTATATTAAAGTTCTTCATTCATGAACTGTTTATGAGATAGATCTATTCTAATTGTATCACCTAGATCAAGCATGTTTAAATTTGTTAAATCAAATGTGTTTTAAAAAGTTGTTCTTATTAAATTGATATGATAAGAACTCTTGACCGAGAAAATGGCGAATTTGATTAAAGTATGATATCAATGCTGGATTATTAAGTGTTTATGCATAAATCACGGGGTATGAAAGGCTGATCCCCTTGAATACCAAAACTTATTAAGAGGTCCAGTTTAAATGACTGAGTACCTTGGAAAATGTTCATGGTTATTTCAAACCACTTAGTACATGTTATTCAATTATTTGAATATTCGACTGTGATTATTAATTCATGTTCCTTTACAATCTTATACTATTGTTGAACATTGAAAGCGAACTTCTTTCTAATCATAATATATCTCCCTTGTATATAAACTTGCTAAGCAAATCAGTTGCTTACCCTTGCTATATCATGACATTTATTTCAGTTAAGCCTGAAGGATCGAATACGAAAAACAAAGGCAAGGGCAAGACCCGCGAGTAGTTTAAAATGACTGTTAATTATTATTATCTGATGGAACTACTTATGTAAACCTTGTGTAATATGAATGGTGTGTTTAAGTTAAGGTTAAGAAGACCTTGGGATTATGTTATGAAATTTTATTATAATGAACAATGTATGTTTATTATTCCGCAATAGTTTATATAATGTTTATGATGATGATAAATCGTGAGCACTGAATCTGAGGTTAGAGAACCTGGATTTGGGGGTGTCACATGCTTTATCAGTTTCTGCTGCTTGTTTGGCAAACACCACGATTGTTGCCATCAACACTACGATTATTGTCTTCTGATGGTTTGACAGACACTGCAATCATTGTCTTCTGATAAGCTCTTGTAGAAGACTTCTCCTGAATGGCTCTTCACTTCTCAATCAGCATTGCTGATAGAGTTGGTGCTTCGATCTTTTGTTTGCTTGTAGGTCATTCAGAGAATACTCTTTGGTACTCTTCAAGTAGATTGCATTCTAAAACTTGACTACTCTTACCAGAGAGTGAGATCTTTGCGTTCACTTCAGGAATGCTCATCTGTTGTGAATCGTGGAGTCTCTACGATTCTTCCTTGGCATTTGTGAGCATTTGACTGACTACGATTTGGCTCTGGTTTTGCAGACTATGATTTAGCTTTGGTTTTGCAGACTATAATTTGACTTTGGTTCTGCAGACTACGATTTGACTTTGGTTCTGCAGACTATGATCATGCTCTAGTTTTGCAGTTTACGATCCTGCTCTTGTTCTGCAGACTACGATCTAGCTCTAATTCTGTAGACACTACGACTCCGAGTGTAGTCTACGACTCCGAGTGTAGTCTGCGACTCTGAGAGTAGATCATATGACAAACAACGATTTCTGCTTTAACAATTGCAGTCTCTTGACTGATCTGCCCGACTACGATTTTTGCCTTGGATATGATCTGCAGACTCCACGTCTTTGAGTGAAGCCTACGATTCTTGAATTGGCTTGGCAGGCGCTCGGTAGGCTATCTCCACGATCTAAAAGTGGCCTTCTTGGCAGATTGCGATTTTGAGAGCGGCTATCTTTAGAGACTATGGTTCTGCCTTGATAGACTACGATTTTTCCTTGACTCTCTTGGCAGACTGCGATTGCTGGTGTAGTGCTCCACGATCAGACGAGTATATCTATTACATTTTATAAGATCAACCTAACAAGCTTGATCTTTCTATTCATACTCCTTGTACATTGTAATCTTTTGAAGGACTTCACAAAGCTGTTCATTCATGTAGGATCAACCTAACACATTTGATCTTTTTTCAGTCTAAGTCATTGTACATATTGTCTATCATCTATTAAATATTTTACAGCTTTTATAAATGCAGATATATTTGCATATTCATTCATTAAGTTCATAATCAAATCTTATATAAATAGGAATAACATTCGCATGCATATTCCTAACACAATGTATGAACAAATTTTAATGATGGATGTTAATCTCTTTATGAACTAACTTCTATTATGGGATTTTAATGGATCTTAATGCTTAATGCAGATTTCTATGCTTCTTGTGAGTTTTAATTGATTATTTACTGGATTGTGTAATGTGGCTTGTTCTAAATGTTTAATTGCTTAATCACTAATTACCGGAATAACTTATATGAAATTGAAAAATGGATTATGAGTTTAGATTTGGCCATGTTTGCGTGTGTTTATGATTCTACATGATGTTAGAGTGTATAATTTGTACTAAGGATAGACATATACCGAAGCATCACTCGTAGTCAATTGAGAGCTTATGCTTAAACCCTTGTTGATTTTAATTCACATAGACATATAATGAGTTTTGCAATTTGGGTGTTCATAGTTATTCTATCTTTTGGGGATTCATTGTGATATGGGTATGCCACATCGAGAGATGGCCATACTTTACTTTCGTGCTTTCGGCTAACAATCTGTAGTAATCAATTAAGCTTAACAGGAAGGGTAGTAGTTTGTGTAACGCATTAGGTGAAGTTGAAATCCCATATCCCTTTTATCTGGCTAAGTTACTTGTTAGTTTATTATCTTCTTTTATTCAGCACTTTTAGATAAAACACATATTATTCATCTGTTTAAGTAGACTGAGATATTTATAAAACTGTTGCATGATAGATTAAAATGCAATCATTATTCTCCTTTGGAACGATACTCTACTCACTCTATATTACTTGTTGACCACGTTCACTTGCATGTGTGTGTTGTTTTGATTAACACCTAAACAAGCCAACAAGTGATAGTAGTACAAGTGATCCTTAGACTTGAGATCATCATAGTATCTTGTGTATGATGAGTTATACTTTGGCATGTCCCTTAAGACCCTTAGGGTATATCAAAGTGTATACTTGGGTGTAATAGGTTATATATGGAGATAATGAATGATCAATAAATAATCTACCACTTCTAGTAAAAGAAGAGATATGTCCTATGTGATTCGATAAATAACAACCCAGCAATCCTTGGCCAAGGTGGAATGAAATTAGAAAGGAGTTTCTAATTTGCATTATTTGGAGTTGTGCATTTTGAAATCGAAATACATATAATTAAATAAAATAAGACTTGACAGTAATTTCATGTCTTATATTTAATTGGGACATTGTATGGTGGAAAGATTGAATTGTACAATAACTATTTACATAAAGGTTCTTTTATGATTAATGTAGAAATCTATATTATCTAGAAAGTCGTTGATCGCTAAGGAGGCTTATCCTTATTGTAGAATAAATGTTATTTATTTAAATGAATTATTAGTTTAATTTATCTATTTAAATAAGATTAGAATTGGATCTAATTGATTTATTCACAACCGGTTTAATATGGAGAGCCTAAAGGGTCACACCATAAAAGGAAGAATATTTATTAAAGAAGCAAATGACATAATCGTAATAATAAGTTAAGTATATTTAATTTAATCTATGGTGATAGAATAAATTAAATAGCTTAATATTTATTATTTAATATTTTAAAAATATTAAATATAAATTAATAAGAGGAGTCTTATTATGATTATTACTATTATTATTATTATTATTATTATTTAATTCCTAAAAGAGTTTGAGAATTAATTAATAAGATACTCTCTCATATATATGTATATACATATATATATTCCTAATAAGATTATGAGGATAATTAACTAAAGAGTTTAATTAGTTATTCATAATAGGATTGGAAAGCCTAATTAATTAAAGGAGTTTAATTAATTAATATGAAATCCTAATCCTAAATTATTTAGGAGGGTTGCCTACATCTATAAATAAGATGAGACATATTTTGATTTGGGGTTAATGATCTTTCCAAGAGTTGGGAGAGTACACATAATTCTATAGAGATAGAAACTAGGGTTTAGCCAAACACCCTTCTTCTTGAATTCTTGTTCTTTCTTAGTGGATAATCTCTAAAGGCCAAACACTTGGGTGGCTAACGTTGATCAAAAAAAAGAATCAACTCGATGAATTCAAGTAGAACACGAAAATGATTTTGTTTATTTAATAAATGTGCATAAAGGATGATCCGGGTATATGGTTTGTAAACTTTTAAAACTTTGATTTATCATATTTTCGCTTATTTTATGCAATTTGATTGTCTAGAAATGATTTTCAAAAATCAAATTTGTATGAAATAGGTTTTAAAGTAAAGATGTGAGTTTTTGTGAATATATGTACAAAAAGGCTAATTTGAGAGTTAAAATTGATGCTGAAATCATGATGTAATCTGTCTATTGATAGTTGTTTGTGATTATGTGCTAACATATGTAAACAATGCATGATTAATGAACTAATTTGGTTGAGAAATGAAGCTATTGTGATTGTTCTCACTAAATATGTCAAATTTTGAAAAAATAACAAAAACATGATTTTAATCCTTCCAATTTGGTTGTTTATGTTGTTTTAAATGTTATAATGATTAAGTGTATATGTTATGTGATATTGGTAAGGTTTATAGTGTATGGGATGTTGTGAAATTGAAGAAAATGGAGTTTTGGCTCGCAACAGTGCTGGAAGTAGATTGTAGTGTTCTTGTCTGTGTATCAGCGCAGCTGCGCCGGTGTCAAGGACAGGAACAGCGCAGTTGAGCTCCAGCGTAGCTGCATCAGTTTAAGGGTTCAGGAAAGCGCAGCTGCGTCCTCTCCTGATCACAAATTGTTTTGTTTTCTTTTTATTTTCAACCGTGGCATGTTAATGTAACCTAGTTTAATGAGCATGAAAGTGTGTTAGGCTTATAGTAAGATGTTATAACAGATTGTAGTGATGTTGTAATACTAAATATGAAGAATGAAAGCTATTGATTAACAAATTCTATAAGATTAAAACTCGACATTGTAAGAGTTGAGAATGTGTTTTGTATATTAAAGCTTATGTTATATGTTATTGGGTTTTCAAATTCGTGTTATGTGGTTGATTAAAATGGTTAGACCTTAAGTTAAAGGTTATAACTTAACTAAGATGTTAAATGAAACCAAAAAGGCTAACTTTGATTTGGCTAACTAGTGTTATGGATATAAATGGTATGTGTGTTGTAATTATTTAACCTACGCATGAGGCAAGTTACTTACCTATCTTGATTACGATTACACAAGTTTTTTTTATCTCTAATCTTTATTGAGCGAGTTCCTAACTCTTGTCTCTGATTATTCAAAGCCTAAATTATTCAAGTTCATGATTCCAAATGAGATGTTCTAACTCCTTCAAAGTAATATTTTGGCTATACAATGTTTATTCAATTGCGTATTATTGTTGAGATTCAATCTTTGATTTAAATATCGTTGTTCAATCTTATATTATTGTATTGAACCCTTGAACGGCTAGTCCATAGTTGATGAGCGTTCTAAATTCTAGAACTGTTATTGAAGCCAATCCAAACCAAACTTCCGTTAGTGCGGACTCTTATGTCAAAATTGAGACGGATAACCCTATTATATAGGATTATATTACGCGATAGCATTAAGATTTTTGTGCACAATACATGGTACAAAGGACGATTCCCCTTAGTTCGAGAAGGAAAGTTCAAATAGTTTAACGACTGTTAAATGTTTAAGTAGAAATACTTAATAACCTAGAACTTAGTTCACGGTCTTGCGACCCTCAGATGTACTTTTGGCCTTGTATTCTATTCTTGATTCAAAAGACAAACTTTCTATTATTTAGAACTCATTGGTTACTCTCATGATTATTACTATTGTTATTGTATACTTGTGGGCATTTGTTTGCTCACTCTTGCATAATAACATTACAGCTAAGGTTGAAAGATCCGATAAGCCATCCACTAGTAATGGCAAAGGCAAGATGAATAAGTGATGAAGACTTGTTAAATTTTATTTGAGAATGTTTATGTATAAGACTTATTTAAATATGTTATGTTTTCGCAATTTATGTGTTAAAGGTTAAACGACCTCGGACTTGTTTAAGATGTTGTAACCCTTTAATGGGAGGATTTCTATTTAAGTTATGAGTTTCATTTATATCCTTGTTTATGGGTAGTTAGATGTGATTGTTTTGGATAGTGAACACCAAATTTTGTTAAAATGAAGTACCTGGATTTGGGGGTGTCACAAGTTGGTATCAGAGCTTTAGGTTATAAACCTTAGGTTGTGGAACCTTAGGTAGTAGCCTTATATGAGATCAAAAATATAGTGGTGATACACTCTTATCGAGTTCTGAGGAATTCATTGAAGATAAATAATAAAAGACACTATGTGCTTATGTGTTATTAACCAATGTGCTCGAGAGTACCGAATAGCATCGAGTAGTAATTTAAACTTAAAACTTTGTTCTCAGGATCTCTGATGTTGGAGGATCCAGTCAGCCTGGGGAGACAACCCCGAGTAGCTAAAGAGGAGGATCCCCGAGACATCCATACCGTCTGGGAGCAGTTAGTACAGAGGGAGCCATCTCCGTTGGTCATAGTTGTGGGTCAGGAGCATGTGCTTGAGTTTGACCAGGAGGATGAGGAAATGGAGAAGGAAGAGAATGAAGATCCAGAGGAGGTACTCCTTACCTTTATCGATGTCAAGATGTATGATGAGCTGTATGATCGTAATATAGAGTTACAGGATAGAGTCAGAGATTTGGAGGAGCTGGCAGATATACGTCAGACTGCTATAGAGCAGAAGGATGACAAGATTGAGAATCTTGATGGACGTCTTGGAAACGTCGAATGGAAGCTAGTTTAGGCAGAGAGTCACAAGGAACAGCTGTTGGCTGAAATTGAGAAATTGAAGGGTGACCTGAGAAAGGAGTTAGCAAAGCGCGCGAGAGTGGAAGACGCTTGGATGAATGCTTCTCAGCATGCAGAATGTGTTGAGGAGTTTTGGGCAAAGAAGGTTAAAATTGATGAGACAGACTACGTTTTTCAGACAGCGATTGATAGGGCCCAAGACTGAGTTTTCTACTATCCAGTTCAGTTTGAGTACTTACTATGGTACATGATGGATCGTAGGACGATGTTCCATATCATGGAGGAAGAGCATAGAGAAGCTGTTCTACGTCTTAGTAAATCATGATAGGAAGAATAATAAGTTATGTTAATAACTATGAAAGTAAATAAGATGTAAATCCCAATATGGATATATATAATGGGATATGATGATTTAGTCCTAAAGTTTTTTTTATCTCGGGATAGTTGATGTAAATAGCAATGATGCTATCTTTTTTATGTTTAAAATTTTGAATGAATAAAATATCAGAGTTTATTGAAGATGTTATGTGTTAAGTGCTAATCTTAAAGTGTTAAGTTAATTCTTAAATACTTAAGCAATTGTGTAGTGGACTAATAAGAGTATATTTCAAACAAAAAATGCAGCCAAGAAAATGCCAAACACGTCAGCAACCTCAAGAAGGATCTACTAATAACAACAACAACGAGGCCAGCGCCAATCCAGTTCAGCAACTGGTAAATCTGTTAGCGAGAGCACTTGCGAATCACTCGCAAGCTCAAGCTACTTCATTTAGGGATTTCAAAGCGGTAGGACCGCCATAGTTTAGAGGTTCTATGAATTCGGTTAAAGCCCAAACCTGGATTATGGAAATGGAGAAGGTTTTTGGCATTGCTAGGGTGAATGACGATCAGAAGACCGCCTTTACAGCATCCATGCTAAAGTCGGAAGCCAATTATTGGTGGCAGGCAAATAAGGTTCAAGGAGGCCAAGGGATAATTACGTGGTGTAGACACTCGAAATTTTGCTTCCTTTATACTAATCTTGCAGAAGGGCAAAAGCGTAAGTTTACTTCAGAGACAACCCCAAGGTAGGGCTAAAGAATCAGGTCATCCCGGAGACAACCCCGTGAAAGATTCAAAGAACCAATGACGTCAGAACATGTCATGAACCGAACGAGGATCGCCAATCTTAGATAGTGTGTCTACCGAAAACCAACTCAGTAAACCTCGAACTGCGTGTCATCAAAGAGAAACCAGCTAATTGCCGTCTGGAACCGGAAGATATATATCAGCTACCAGTATCATTTTCCCGGACCCTGATCCAGTCAGACTCAATCTTACTCCGCCGCATTTCGCAAAGACTTTTCAAAAGCTCGGTATGCGAAGCTCAACTTTCACTAAACTGAGACCTAAGGAACACATTTTGAGGTAACCAGACATATGGGGCCCAGCCTTAAGTGTATCTACTTTAGTCGCATATATGGTTGCGACTACCATATTTCATCTATATCAGCAGCCAGCAGCTCATAAACACAAAAAAGAGGAAGAACTTAGAGAGAGAAAGTCACATTTAGAGAGAGAGAGAGGCTCGGGTTGGACTTGTAAACACCCACCTTGAGTTATTTTCTTTCATTTAGCATCTGCTTGGAGCCCCAAGAGTGTTCTACATTGGCCACTGGAGTTAAAATACTTGTTCACACGTCCCCCTAGGTGAAATAACGCACTTTCTAGCTTCGTTCTTTGTAAACGTTGTTCAAATACTAGATTGATGTTATATATTGTTTAAATCTAGTTAAACTTGTTGTTTTCTAAGTATATTGTGTAATAGTTGATAGAAGTTGAGTTTTTATTTGTTATATTGTGCATATATTGTTGAAAACCAAGTCCGGAGGCTAGATCTACCAAGATCTAAGCTAAATCTAGCCTTTTGAGTGGTTATTAAGCATGATGCTTTAACCCGTATGCTAGATCGGCTTAGATCCACGGTAGATCTATGTGTTTTACCTCTTTATGTAAGTCTCGGCCACTCCGTTGAGCCCTAGATCTATATTTAGAGGTGAGGAGAGTCCTAAACTCTCGTGATGGGGTTTTCAACTGATGAAACCACTTAATCTTGAGTTTAAGACGTTGTATATATGTTTATTTCAATAAATGTGAGCCTAGGAATCCCGGGGTTGAGATCTAATGATTAGATCTTAACTAGACTCCCACGATGGACATTTTATTCACTTTTTAATGTTTAAATAACGTCGAAATATTGTACATGTAATATTTGGATCTTGAAGACGAACTCGAGGGGTTAGTCCTGAGAAGTCGGATTCAAGATCCCGTGATAGTGAAAACTTTAATTGTGGGTGCTCGGTTTCATCGAGATGGCTTACATGCTTGATGATGATCCGACCTTTTTGGCGCTTTAGCATGCATTTTAACTAAAATCATTTTTAATAAAACCATAAAGAGCTTTTAATAACAATAAAGCGATTCGGGGTAGATTACCTTATGAACGTAAAGATAAAAGGAAGTATCGAAGTCCTCGATTCCTAGTCGGGCAAAGGATTTGAAAACCTTGCTTTCTAAAACATCATTTCAATTCATACATCTTATTAAAATGAACTTTTTGTCAAATCAAATCCTTCGTACCTAGGCGCAAAAGAGGTGCAACACTACTTTCAAATAACCCAAAATAAAGACTTAGAATAAAAATGAATAAACCTTTCAAAATAAAATACACACACACACACACTTTATGCATAGAAAATCAATAAGATGCGGTACCGTGCTTGCACGGGAGTCGGGGGTTGTCTAATACCTTCCCCCCGCTTAACCTAGGCCCCGAATTCCACGAATCTCGGGTTTCAAGATCAATATTTTGGAGTCATATATTGGACCATATTACGATAACTATTAAAACTCGGATGAGTTGGTACATCTATTTAAATCATACCAACTGGCAGCTCTGTCTCATTTGGTCAAATTATAAAACAATAAAATCAATCTTTTCAAAGTCGTCGACACTTATATCAGTACCGTTTTCCTAAAACTTCACCCTTTAAATAAAATTCATAAACATAGCGAATCATGGAAGGGTAAAACGAACAACACAAACTTAGGAAAGACGAACACATCAAAGATTTTTTCCCGGCGTCGACGGGTGGCGACTCTGCTGGGGATTAAAGAGGGCTTAAGCCGCATTCAATCTTTTTGATTTTTATGTTGCATGTGCATCTTGTGTGAATGATCTTTATGTGTGATAATTGTCTCGATCTTTAAGCATTTTTGTATTAGTGCCTCTCACAATATATTAGTGCTTCGCACAATGTCATCATAATTGCATACGGTGAGGACGTGAATGTATGTTGTGTGGTACCTCCATTATGAGGCAATCCCGTCGGTTGTTTATTACTGGACTCCTCTGGGTGTTTCCATTGTGAGGCTCAGGAAAGGCACCACTCAGATCCGCTCTAATTGAAAAATTGATGTTTTCATCAAGTAAATTGCGAAGATCTGGGAACCAATTTTAAAAAGCCCATGAGAGTAGTTCTAAGATAGGTCAGCCTCTAATAAACCAAATGCGTGGTGTCTCTTCATGCCTTATTTACTCTTTCGCGTATATAAATGGCAATAATCTTGAAACTGTCATTTGTACATCTTTTTTATTTTGTCATCAAATCGACTAACCCTATGTTTCACAGGAAAAGATTAAAAAACCATTAAACTGATGCATAGCATATCATGCATCCCTGTCCACCAATATCTAATCTAAACTAGATATCGGTTTTGTGCAGATTGGTCCTAGAACTCGATTTTGAGCCAAGAAGGCCCGTTCACCACCACTCCAAATGGCTGAAAGAAGTTCGTCAGAACCCAGCCCGGTATCTTGAGAAGGATTCGAGGAGTTTAAGAAACAGATTGCTGAGATGACCACCCTGTTAAGAGAGCAATGTAAAGTCTCTCAAGAATAGTGTATAGCATCTCAAGTCTGGTTTTCAGGTTTGAGGCCTAAACTACGAAAGACCTGATCTCCCATATACGGGAGTACGTAGGCAGCCATTTATGGTGCGGTCAAACCAAACAAAAAAAAATCAAAACCCCATCAAATCAAACAAAAAAAATCAAAACCCCAAAAAATCAAATCAAAAATTAAAACCCCATCAAACCATGCTCAAACTTAAATAAACCCTTTTCAACTATTTAGGCCAAGCGTGAACTACGTAAGACCTGATCTCCTTTCAAAGGAGTACGTAGGCAGCCAGTAATGGCGCGGTCTAACTATTACAAAAGTCACAAAACTCTTTTCAATAATTCAGCGATCCCAAGATGCGACTCTTCAACAATTCATCAACCCCGAAAGTGCGAGAATACTTGATCTCCTTTTGACTTACAGAAGTGCGTGAGCGGCCATTGTGATAAAGTTTATCTCATATCTGACGATCTACTCTCCAAGATAAAATCCACAAATCAAGTCTTATAGATCGAATCAAGCCTGGTTGAAACTAATACATCAGAAACCAAGCCGAGCTCTTAGATCCAACTCAGTGGAATCCGAAGGCCTCTCGACATCAGACATCAAAGCCAAAGCGATAATACAGTGATATGTCAAGTATGATCATCAACAAATACAGATACAAGACAAGTAGTTGCGAAATATGAATACAGAGAAGATTACAACAAGTGCACCTATAAGTCAGAAGCGAGAACTGGGGCACCCGAACATCAAAGCTCACCTCGACATGTTCACCATGTGGCTTTGGAGGTAAAAGATTCTTGCGATCTAGACATCTTATCAACCCATCCGTCAAACATACAACAAAGCGACTACTCTAGATGATAAGCAAGACTGGGGAAATTTCAAAATCAACGGCAACACGATATTGGTACCCTTACAACAAACAAGACTGGGGTAATATTGGAGACAACGACAACTCGACCCTAGGGTATTTATAGACCATCCCAAAAGGGAAAATGCAATTTGACACCTATAGCGCGATCTTTTCAACATGCGATGTCATCATCAAAGTTGATCTCCTATCATTTCACTAGCGATCTGGTACGATCACTTGGTATTTTCCAATCATAATTTTCTTAGCATACAATGATCCACATGCGAGGTACGACTCTTTCAACTCTTTATCTATTTTCTGTCTCCATACATTAGCGATGATATACATTTTAAGTATAGATAAATCTTGCGTTAGAATCTTAGAAAAAGTTTTTAAAAGAAGATTTTGTTTAACTTATTATGAATAGATTAATTTCGATAAGCATCCGTGGAGCAAGAATCACGAGAATGATTAGAAAATTAAGACTATTCAACCTTTTGATAAAACACGGCATCCTAGTTCAAAGTGAAGTTTGGAGCAGAATCGACCTCATATACATATCTGCACTTTGCGGTTGCCCTAACTCTTAGTTGTGGGGTATGAAACTATGGCGACATCGATGACAATTAATGCAAAGATAGAAGATAAGTGATGGCGAACCTAATGTCTTGAATCGTGGCTTGGGTTACTCGATTAATTAAGCCTGAGGTGTGTCTTTACACCTGGTGCCCTAAAGCCGTCTGGTTTGGGAGTCACCGGCCTAACGCTCGCTATATGGGTAACTTAGTGCCTAAGAAAATGAGCATTGCGAGGGGGTAAAAGGCGAGACCTGAGCAGATTCAAATCGTGGCCTGGGTTACTTGAGTAATTAAGTCTAAGGTGTTGGGTTTGTACGAAATCGTGACGCAATCAAATTGCAAAAATTAGCGGAAGCATGATATATCAGAGTTTAAAAAAAATTTCTACAAAACCATTACCCGGATCATCCTTTATGCAAATTATTAATTTAAAACGATAAATAAGAAGTTATGGAATCATACCCTTGTAGAACGAAGCTTCCACAGGTACTAGTTCAACTCCTTGTTCTTCGTGATCTCCTTGAATTTCCGGGTTAGATTCCTTTCTTTGATCAACGTTAGCCACCCAAGTGTTTGGCCTCTAGAGGTGATCCACCAAGGAAGATGAATTATCAAGAAGGAGGGTGTTTGGCTTAGTTTTCTATTCTCTATAGAAAAGGAGTACTCTCCAACAATTGGAATTGCATCAATCAATATCTATTATAAGACTCCTCTTATATAGATATTGGTCAACCCTTCTAATCCTATTAGACATGGGATTTCTTTTAATTAATTAAACTCCTTTAATTAATTTAGGCTTCCCACCACATGGGAATAATTAATTAAATTCATTTAATTAATTTGTCTCCTAATCTTATTAGGAATAAATGAGAGTACTAAATATTAAATTAATTACTAAACTTCTTTAGAAATTAAAATAATAATAATTGTAATAATATTAATAAGACTCCTCTTATTAATTTATATTTAATATTTCCAAAATATTAAATAATAAACATTAAGCTATTTAATTTATTCTATCACCATAGATTAAATTAATTATACTTAATGTATTATTACGATTATGCCATTACCTTCTTAAATAATTATTCTTCCTTTTATGGTGTGACCCTTTAGGTTCTCCATATTAAACTGGTTGTGAATAAATCAATTAAAACAATTTTAATCTTATTTAAATAAATAAATTAAACTAATAATTTATTTAAATAAATAATATTTATTCTACAATAGGGATAAGCCTCCCTAGCGATCAACGACTTTCCAGATAATATAGATTTCAACATTAATCAAAAAGAACCTGTGAGTAAATAGTTACCGTACAATTCAATCATTCCACCATACAATGTCCCAATTAAATATAAGACATGGATTTACTGTCAAGTCTTATTTTATTTAATTATATGTATTTCGATTAGAAAATGCACAACTCCAAATAATGCAAATTAGAAACTCCTTTCTAATTTCATTTCACCTTGGCCAAGGATTCCTGGGTTGTCATTTAACGAATCACATATGACATATCTCCTCTTTTACTAGAGGTGGTAGATTCTTTATTGATCATTCATTATCTCCATATGTAACTCATTATACCCAAGCATACCCTATATATGCCTTAAAAGGTCTTAAGGAATAAGTCAAAGTATAATTTGTTACATACAAGATACTATGATGATCTCAAGTCCAAGGATTACTTGTACTACTATCACATTAGGAATTCCTATTGACAGGCGAGTAAATCTCCATTAGGTATTCCATAGCGAATCACGTTCAGTGAACTTATTCTCCAATAAGCACCTACATACTTGCTTTAGTGTCTCCACACAAATGATCATGAGATCAATCATCCTCATCCAATGAGCAAGCAACATATGTACCAATCTATCCGGATTTACTAATCCCCTTTTTAGTAATCCCACGATTGGGAACTATTTTAGTTTTAAAACTTTCTAAGAATTTAGATCTCATTAGCATGATCATCATCATGATTCTAAAAGCATTGCTTAAAACTATGGGTTATTTACATATTATAAAAACAGCAACATGTAGATAATTAAATGCCTTTAATAAATGAATATTTTATTAATAAATAAATAAGATTGTTTACAAAGTACGTGCTTTATCATCATACATGATTGGCTTGTATGCACACTACTATCAATCTCCCACTTGCACTAAAGCCAATCGCCATGGTATCTCATACCCATCTTCTCTAAGTGACGATCAAACTGCTGTTGTGTTAAAGCTTTAGTAAATGGATCTGCAATGTTATCTTGAGAGTCTACACGCTCCAAGGTGACGTCTCCTCTTTCAATGATCTCCCTGATCAAGTGAAATCGCCGCAACACGTGTTTAGATTTCTGATGAGACCTGGGTTCCTTAGCCTGTGCAACTGCTCCTGTGTTGTCATAGTAAACGGGAACTGCTTCTCCAATGCTAGGAACCACACCAAGTTCAGTTATGAACTTCTTCATCCAAACAGCTTCCTTTGCAGCTTCACTTGCAGCTATATACTCTGCCGCTGTCACTGAATCAGCAACTGTTTGCTGCTTGGAACTCTTCCAACTCACTGCGCCTCCGTTCAAGGTAAAACATACCCCGAAACAGATTTACTGTCATCTTGGTCCGTTTGAAAACTTGAGTCTGTGAAGCCCTCGAGTTTTAATTCAGACCCACCGTAGACAAGAAAAATATCTTTAGTCCTTCTCAAGTACTTTAGGATATTTTTCACTGCCTTCCAGTGCTCTTCTCCAGGATTCGACTGGTATCTGCTCGTTACACTAAGTGCATGAGCAACATCCGGTCTAGTACATATCATACCGTACATGATAGATCCTATTGCAGAAGCATAAGGGATCTTACTCATACGGTCTCTCTCCTCAGGTGTCTTTGGGGCCTGTTTCTTGGAGAGATGTATTCCATGGCTCATCGGCATGAGTCCTCTTTTGGAATCTTCCATGCTAAATCTCTTTAGCATTGCATCAATGTACGTTCCTTGGGATAAACCAAGCATCCTTTTAGATCTATCTTTATAGATCTTTATCCCCAAAATATAGGATGCTTCTCCCAAGTCCTTCATGGAGAAGTGTTTAGATAACCAGATTTTAATTGATTGTAGCATAGGAATGTCATTCCCTATCAGTAATATATCATCAACATATAATACAAGGAATGAAACTGCGCTCCCACTAACCTTCCTGTACACACATGGTTCATCGTCATTTTTGATAAAATCAAACTCTTTGATTGTCTCATCAAAACGAATGTTCCATCTACGAGAAGCTTGCTTCAATCCATAAATGGATCGTTGCAGCTTACAGACTTGATTTATTCCAACCTTTGAAACAAATCCCTCTGGCTGTGTCATATACACATCCTCCTCAAGTTTCCCATTGAGGAAGGCCGTTTTCACGTCCATCTGCCAGATCTCATAGTCGTTATAAGCTGCAATCGCAAGCAAAATCCGAATGGACTTGAGCATAGCTACTGGTGAAAAGGTTTCATCATAATCAACTCCTTGTCTTTGTTTGAAACATTTTGCAACCAGTCGGGCCTTATAGGTCTCCACCTTGCCGTCCGCTCCAGTCTTTCTTTTAAAGACCCATTTACACCCAATAGGCTTAATGCCTTCAGGTGGTGAAACCAAAGTCCATACTTTGTTTTCATACATGGAGTCCATTTTGGATTTCATGGCTTCAAGCCATTTCCCTGAGTGTTTATTACTCATGGCCTGTTCGTAATTCAATGGATCATCATCATTCATGATGCGTATCTCATCGTCATCCTCTACAACGAATCCATACCTCTCAGGTATCTTCGGTACTCTTCCAGATTTACGAACAGGGTGTGGTATAGTAGGTTCCCGTGGTAATTTGTGGTTCTTGAGCTTCTTCAAGATATATCTTACTCCCACTGACCCCTTCATGGATTAACTCCTTTTCCAAGAAGGCAGCATGTTTCGCAACAAACACCTTTTGATCAGTTGGATGATAGAAATAATACCCTACAGTTTCTTTAGGGTATCCCACAAATCTACACTTTTCGGATTTAGTCTGTAGCTTATCATGTTCAAATTTTTTGACATAAGCTGGACAACCCCAAGTCTTAATATGCTTAAGATTTGGTTTCCTCCCCTTCCACATCTCATATGGAGTCTTTGGGGCGGATTTGGTAGGTACCTTGTTAAGTAGGTATGCAGCCGTTTCTAGGGCATATCCCCAGAAGGAAATTGGAAGGTCGGTAAAACTCATCATGGATCGAACCATGTCTAACAGTGTTCGATTTCTCCTTTCAGATACTCCATTTAACTGTGGTGTACCTGGAGGAGTCCATTGTGAGATTATACCATTTTCTTTGAGACAATTGAGAAACTCACCGCTTAAGTATTCTCCGCCTCGATCTGATCGAAGTATCTTTATACTCTTGCCCGTTTGTTTCTCTACTTCACTTCTGAACTCTTTGAACTTTTCAAATGATTCTGACTTGTATTTCATTAAATACACATATCCAAATCTTGAGTGATCATCAGTGAAAGTAATAAAATAAGAATACCCACCTCGTGCACTTGTTGTCATAGGCCCACAAACGTCTGTGTGAATCAATGCCAACAACTCTGTAACTCTTTCTCCTCTTCCATTAAAAGGAGATTTAGTCATTTTACCCATGAGACAAGATTCACAAGTTGGATATGATTCATAATCGGATAGCTCGAGGAGCCCATCTTTATGCAACTTGGATAATCTTGTTTCATTGATATGACCGAGTCTACAGTGCCACATGTAGGTATAATTAATATCATCTCTTTTCCTTTTCTTAGTTTGTTCAATTTGAAATATATTTTCTTGTAAGTCAAGTGTATAAAGTCCATTTCGCAAATTTCCAATACCATATAAAACATCGTCTTTATAAATAGAACAACTATTGTTCTTTATAACAACGTTAAATCCTTCCATATCCAATACAGAAATTGAACTAATGTTTTTAATAATATTCGGAACATAATAACAATTATTAAGATAAATGAAGTTGCCCGAAGACATTGCTAAATAATAAGTTCCTACAGCTAATGGAGCAACCTTTGCTCCATTCCCCACTCGTAGGATCACCTCATCATTGTTCAGCTTTCTACTTCTGACCAGTCCCTTCACATTATTACATATGTGAGAACCACAGCCGGTATCCAATACCCAAGTAGAATTATGACTTTCAGAAAAATTAATTTCAATCATAAACAAACCTTGATTGGAAGTCGAAGCTTCTCCAAGCTTCTTCTCTGCTAGATACTTCTTGCAGTTCCTTTTCCAATGTCCCGGCATGTTGCAATGAAAGCACATTCCTTTGCTAGCTGGATCAGATTTCTTTTGTTCCTTTATGTTCACTTTGCCCTTGGTCATCCGAGATCGGAAGAGCTCCTTAGATATCTCATATCTAGCAGTCCTACTTTGTTCACCATACAACTCCTTGAGGTGAATCAACATAGTAGGAGCATCCATATTTTCGTGCTGACGCTGAAGCTCGTTATTCATGGATGCGAGCATGATGCATTGAGCCACAGATGCATCATCTTGCCACTTTACAATGGTGGCAATCTCTTCCTCAGAGACTGTTTCTGGAACAGTTCCAGGGACAGGTGAGTTTAGGACATAAGAAATCTTTTCAGCAGTGAGAACTATTCTCAGATTTCTTAGCCAGTCCGTATAATTCGGCCCGGTAAG
Source organism: Panax stipuleanatus (assembly GCA_020205555.1). Classification (NCBI taxonomy): domain Eukaryota; kingdom Viridiplantae; phylum Streptophyta; class Magnoliopsida; order Apiales; family Araliaceae; genus Panax; species Panax stipuleanatus. The sequence continues at coordinate 130,225,254 of CM035115.1, read as the reverse complement.
CTTATTAGCATCAAGTATGCTTCGCAGTGAAATTAGTGATTTTGACATTTTTAAAATTCTGCATGTGAAAAACAACATTTTAGCAAACATTCATTTTATTAATTTTGCATACCAAAATAAATTTAGGTCTTTATTTTAAATTGGTATCTCCCACTATTTTTATCAAACTATATTACCCTCACTTATATAGTTCGGCAACATCTAATTAAAGATTTGCTAGTGAGAATAAGGATCCCAGTTCAAATGTATATAACCTTGTGGATAGCACAACAAGCGATATACAAATAAATAGGTAGACAACTCTTGTCAATTACAACACTATATAACTCCTTTTATTTTGCCTCTTAAATCATAATGGTCAAGTGTGTGCACATCCGAACTAAAATGATTTAAGTTAAGTCCAGCCTAGCACTTCCATAAATTCAAAAAAGAAAAATGTTCGTCCTTGTGGATAGCACAACAAGACTAGATCGTTCAATTTTCTTGATAAGCATCAAATGTGATTAATTAACATCTTAAATACGCAATACTCGCCTTGTGGATAGCACAACAAGCTCATATTAAATATTTAATACTCTATTAATTTATCATGCTAGAAGGCGACGTTCGATATTCCAAATATCATTTGAACGCTTCGGACTTAATATTATTTCTTTGAGGGGTTTGTTATTATTTGTCTCATTTTGTTTAGCGCGCATGCACATATATATATAAAATACGCGTCATTTTATTAAACATGCGAAGCATGTTTACATAAAATATAATATATATAATATTTAGCATGCAATATAGAATATTATATTCTACCCGGATTGATTATGGACTTTTATTCTAGTTTGGTTCACTAGAGCCACCAAGTGAACCAAAAGGTCAAACCTAGGAGTGCAAGAATTTAAATTTAGATATAACTATTACATTTAAACCCGGGCTCCATACAAACAGGTCTTCACGCGCTCCTTGCTCCTTGGTCTCCAATTTCTTCAAGATAATTCTAACTATTCTTATTACATTAAACTATTTAATTTAAATAGAAACCTTGATCAACAGTCAAGGGGAAGTACATAGGAGGGAGATAGAATTTTACATCAAGAAAAAAAATTTAGAGAAGACGAGGTACGCAGACCCCATTTAATAAAACCCATTCATTCAAGCATTCAACTAAAATAAAATCCAATCACATTGGTCAAATAGTCCATAATCAATCCCCATTTATTTTCATACATATCACCATATATATCAATAAATAAATATTCATCTCATGAATTAAAACATTCCATATATATATATGAGTATCATTTAATGGGCAATTTTAAATTGCATGAAATCCAATTTCAAGATTAAAATAAACTCTTTATTTTAATTATAAAATTATTTAGAATATAATATATAAATATATCATATTTATTTTTTAAAAGGAAGTCACCTTCTTTTATTAAAAGAGTCCTGCAGGTTTATTAAAAAAGTCCTTTCCTGATGGGTCACCTTCTTTTTGGAGTAAGAAAGAGACAACACCTTTTCTTTGCAGAATTCAAGATTAGCACCAAAAAAAAAATTTGTGATTCGTCCCAAAAAAAGTCTTTTTTTTTTAAAAAAAAAAAAATATAATTTTATACAATAAAATTATGCCCAATAAATTATTTTAAATACATACCCATATGTATATGAAATCAAAAATAAATTAATAATTGCATAAAGATTTGGCTCTGATACCACTGTTGGGTTTGTACGAAATCGTGACGCAATCAAATTGCAAAAATTAGCGGAAGCATGATATATCAGAGTTTAAAAAAAATTTCTACAAAACCATTACCCGGATCATCCTTTATGCAAATTATTAATTTAAAACGATAAATAAGAAGTTATGGAATCATACCCTTGTAGAACGAAGCTTCCACAGGTACTAGTTCAACTCCTTGTTCTTCGTGATCTCCTTGAATTTCCGGGTTAGATTCCTTTCTTTGATAAACGTTAGCCACCCAAGTGTTTGGCCTCTAGAGGTGATCCACCAAGGAAGATGAATTATCAAGAAGGAGGGTGTTTAGCTTAGTTTTCTATTCTCTATAGAAAAGGAGTACTCTCCAACAATTGGAATTGCATCAATCAATATCTATTATAAGACTCCTCTTATATAGATATTGGTCAACCCTTCTAATCCTATTAGACATGGGATTTCTTTTAATTAATTAAACTCCTTTAATTAATTTAGGCTTCCCACCACATGGGAATAATTAATTAAATTCATTTAATTAATTTGTCTCCTAATCTTATTAGGAATAAATGAGAGTACTAAATATTAAATTAATTACTAAACTCCTTTAGAAATTAAAATAATAATAATTGTAATAATATTAATAAGACTCCTCTTATTAATTTATATTTAATATTTCCAAAATATTAAATAATAAACATTAAGCTATTTAATTTATTCTATCACCATAGATTAAATTAATTATACTTAATGTATTATTACGATTTTGCCATTACCTTCTTAAATAATTATTCTTCCTTTTATGGTGTGACCCTTTAGGTTCTCCATATTAAACTGGTTGTGAATAAATCAATTAAAACAATTTTAATCTTATTTAAATAAATAAATTAAACTAATAATTTATTTAAATAAATAATATTTATTCTACAATAGGGATAAGCCTCCCTAGCGATCAACGACTTTCCAGATAATATAGATTTCAACATTAATCAAAAAGAACCTGTGAGTAAATAGTTACCGTACAATTCAATCATTCCACCATACAATGTCCCAATTAAATATAAGACATGGATTTACTGTCAAGTCTTATTTTATTTAATTATATGTATTTCGATTAGAAAATGCACAACTCCAAATAATGCAAATTAGAAACTCCTTTCTAATTTCATTTCACCTTGGCCAAGGATTCCTGGGTTGTCATTTAACGAATCACATATGACATATCTCCTCTTTTACTAGAGGTGGTAGATTCTTTATTGATCATTCATTATCTCCATATGTAACTCATTATACCCAAGCATACCCTATATATGCCTTAAAAGGTCTTAAGGAATAAGTCAAAGTATAATTTGTTACATACAAGATACTATGATGATCTCAAGTCCAAGGATTACTTGTACTACTATCACATTAGGAATTCCTATTGACAGGCGAGTAAATCTCCATTAGGTATTCCATAGCGAATCACGTTCAGTGAACTTATTCTCCAATAAGCACCTACATACTTGCTTTAGTGTCTCCACACAAATGATCATGAGATCAATCATCCTCATCCAATGAGCAAGCAACATATGTACCAATCTATCCGGATTTACTAATCCCCTTTTTAGTAATCCCACGATTGGGAACTATTTTAGTTTTAAAACTTTCTAAGAATTTAGATCTCATTAGCATGATCATCATCATGATTCTAAAAGCATTGCTTAAAACTATGGGTTATTTACATATTATAAAAACAGCAACATGTAGATAATTAAATGCCTTTAATAAATGAATATTTTATTAATAAATAAATAAGATTGTTTACAAAGTACGTGCTTTATCATCATACATGATTGGCTTGTATGCACACCACTATCATAAGGGATGTTTTTACACCTAGTGCCCTAAAGACGTCTGGTTTGGGAGTCACCGGCCTAACACTCGTTACATGGGTAACTCAAGCCTAAGAAAATGAATCTTGTATAGGGTCAGGCAAAGAGCAAATAGATGAGACCGCCTGACTTATCTCGAAGCGTGGCCTTTGTTGCTCGAGTAAGTAAACCCGAAGGGGTGTCTTTACACCTAATGCCCTAAAGCCGTTTGGTTTGGGAGTCTTGGTCCAAAACTCGTTAAATGGGTAACACTGAATAGACTAAGAAAACGAGACAAGTTAAGCGAGGGAAAAAGAAAAAAAAATTGGAGTTAAGAAAAAATTGCGAGATCATCAGAAGTCATGGAAGAGAAACCCCTGCTAAGGGTTGCGTCACTCAAAGTGCACATGTCATATAACGTTAATTCTGTGAAGAACGATATCTAGAGGGAAAACAAAGTATATTTGTTAAAGGGAGATAAGTCTTTTGAATCTAATCTTACTCATGAACATTGACCATGGATGCTTAAAAGTTTCTTGCGATTTCATATTTTGTTCAATGAAAAAATTCCTTAAGATAAAAGATATAAAAAATAACCTTGAGGTTAGCGATTCACAACTTGCTTAGAGAAAAATTCATTTTCTTACTCAATTTCAAGGTCTTTAGCGATAAGATAAAAATACAGTGATTACGAGTTAAGCGGCAGACCCGGTGAGCATTCAATTTTATGAACTTTAACTTCATATGCCTCATTGATGAGATTATACTAATTTTTATCAAAGTTATCCCCGAAGGCCCAAGCCGTCAAGCTTTTGGTGCATTTTGTTATTCTTCTGATGTGCAGGATATTGCTCACTCTTGACGTGGTCAACAAAGCGAGTTTCTTACATTAATCCCTTGTAACAACATGCGAAAAGGCTGGGGCATTTTGCAATTCAATGAAAGGGAAGGAGCCTAAGGCAGGACCAAGCTTCTCATCAAAAGAAATGAGAGGACTTCTGAAAGAAAATACAATGACATGAGCTTGCAGCGAAAAAAGAAAGGAAAAGTTCTTTGAAGATCCTTACCTGAGGAAAAAACAATGCCTCATCTATAAAGCAGTATCAAAAGACCACCCAGAGGTCAATCCTAACTCACAATTTATAAATGCGAATCCATGACATATAATGCATACATCATGACATATGCAGTGAATGAAAAGAATTATATATACATCTCTAAGAAATACATAAAACTGTATACATCAAATATCATCTATATCGTACAAATAAAAGTAAAAAGTACAAGGAAATGGGGCACAAGTGCCCAACGACTAACAAAAGGCATAACGAATGAAATCTGCATTATCAAACATATCAACCTGCCCCAAGTCCTCCTAAGTCGAGGCCTCTACACCGAACAAATCTGAGTAGTGAAAGGACGATCCGCAACCTCTAGGGACTTCAGTCGCACCTTGGTCATCAGTCAAGCCAATATCTAATCCAGCGGGGTCGCAAGTAAAAAACTCACCCATTTATAATCAATGGTGTAATCCGTTGGAAATAACCCAACGCAGATCGGGAAAACCCCGATGATGTAATCCATTGGAAACAACCCAACGCAGATCGGCAAATCCCTGATGATGTAATCGGTTGGCAACAACCCAACGCAGATCGACAAATCCTAATGATGTAATCCGTTGGCAACAACCTAAAGCAGATTCTCAAATCTTTGATAATGTAATCCGTTGGCAACAACCCCAACGTAGATCGACAATACCCTGGTGGTGTAATCCGTTGGCAACAAACCAATGCAGATCGGCAAAACCTCGATGTTGTAATTCGTTGGCTACAACTCAGCGCAGGTGGACGTAACCACGACAACGTAATCTTTAACATCCCCAGCTGGGAGGAGTAACCTTTTTATAATCTCATATATTACTACATCTATTATACATGGCATTGTATCATCAGATATACCTTGTCATGCATTCTCTGTGTCTAGTAATCTTTGTCGTGCTCATTCCATTACATTGCATAAACATGACAAAGAGGGGAATCTGTAAACACTCAAAATTTTGCTTCCTTTATACTAACCTTGCAGAAGGGCAAAAGAATAATTTTACTTCAGAGACAACCCCGAGGTAGGGAAAGAGAATCAAGTTATCCCGGAGATAACCCCGTGAAACATTCAAAGGAGCAATAACGTCCGAACATGTCGTGAACCGAACGAGGATCGCTAAGCTGAGACAGTGTCTGTCGGAAACCAACTCAGTAAACCACAAACTGCGTGCCATCAAAGATAAACCAGCTAATTGCCGTCTGGAACCGAAAGATATATATCAGCTACTAGCATCATCTTCCCGGACCCTAATCTAGTCAGACTCACTCTTACTCTGCCATATTCCGTAAAAACTTTTCAAAAGTTTGGTCTGCGAAGCTCAACTTTCACCAAATTGAGACCTAAGGCGCGTATTTTGAGGAAACCAGACATATGGGGCCCAGCCTCAAGTGTATCTGCTCCAGTCGCATGTATGGTTGCGGCTGTCATATTACGTGTATATCAGCAGCCAGCAGCTCATAAACACAAAAAAGAGGAAGAACTTAAAGAGAGAAAGTCACATTTAGAGAGAGAGAGGCTCGGGTTGGACTTGTAAACACCCATACTGAGTTATTTTCTTTCATTTAGCATCTGCTTGGAGCCCCGAGAGTGTTCTACATTGGCCACGGGAGTTAAAACGCTTGTTCACGCGTCCCCCAAGGTGAAATAATGCACTTTCTAGCTTCATTCTTTGTAAACGTTGTTCAAATACTAGATTGATGTTATATATTGTTTAAATCTAGTTAAACTTGTTGTTTTCTAAGTATATTGTGTAATAGTTGATAGAAGTTGAGTTTCTATTTCTTATATTGTGCATATATTGTTGTAAACCAAGTCTGGAGGCTAGATTTACCAAGATCTAAGCCGAATCTAGCCTTTTGAGTGGTTATTAAGCATGATGCTTTAACCTGTATGCTAGATCGGCTTAGATCCACGATAGATCTACGTGTTTTACCTCTTTATGTATGTCTCGGCCACTCCATTGAGCCCTAGATCTATATCTAGAGGTGAGGAGAGTCCTAAACTCTCGTTATGGGGTTTTTAACTGATGAAACCACCGAATCTTGAGTTTAAGACGTTGTATATATGTTTATTTCAATAAATTTGAGCCTAGGAATCCCGGGGTTGAGATCTAATGATTAGATCTTAACTAGATTCCCACGATGGACATTTTATTTACTTTGTAATATTTAAATAACGTCGAAATATTGTACATGTAATATTTGGATCTTGAAGACAAACTCGAGGGGTAAGTCTTGAGAAGTCGGATTCAAGATCCCATGATAGTGAAAACTTTAATTGTGCGTGCTCGGTTTCATCGAGATGGCTTACATGCCCGATGATGATCCGACCCTTTTGGCGCTTTAGCATGCATTTTCATTAAAATGATTTTCAATAAAACCATAAAGAGCTTTCAATAATAATAAAGCGATTCGGGGTAGATCACCTTATGAACGTAAAGATAAAAGGAAGTATCGAAGTCCTCGATTCCTAGTCGGGCAAAGGATTTGAAAACCTTACTTTCTAAAACATCATTTCAATTCATACATCTTGTTAAAAAAGAACTTTTTGTCAAATCAAATCCTTCGTACCTAGGCGCAAAAAAGGTACAACACTACTTTCAAATAACCCAAAATAAAGACTTAGAATAAAAATGAATAAACCTTTCAAAATAAAACACACACACACACACATACATACACACACACTTTATGCATGGAAAATTAATAAGATGTGGTACCATGCTTGCACGGGAGTCGGGGGATGCTTAACACCTTCCCCCCGCTTAACCTAGCCCCCAAATTTCACGAATCTCAGATTTCAAAATCATTCTTTTGGAGTCATATATTGGACCATATTGCGAAAACTATTAAAACTCGGATGAGTTGGTACATCCATTTAAATCATACTAACTGGCGGCTCTGTCTCATTCGGTCCAATTATAAAATAATAAAATCAATCTTTTCAAAGTCGTCGACACTTATGTCGGTACCGTTTTCCTAAAACTTCACCCTTTGAATAAAATCCATAGACATAGCGAATCATGGAAGGGTAAAACAAACAACACAAACTTAGGAAAGACAGACACATCAAAGATTTTTTCCCGGCGTCGACACGTGGGATAGATTTATGGAGATATTTTTTGAGATGTATTTCCCAACGAGCTCTCGGAACTAGATTGAGGTTCAATTTTTAGAGCTGAAGTAAGGTAATATATCTGTACCAGAGTACGCCACGAAATTTAAAGAGTTGACAAGGTTTGCAACATATTAAGTAAACACGGATGAAACGAAAACGAGAAGGTTTGAACAAGGATTAAAGCCCTGGTTGTATAGTAAGGTTTTGATGTTTCAACTTAATATATTTGCAGTAGTTTTGGAAAAGGCAATCATCGCAAAAGGTGGAAGCGATGCTTTGACAAAATATAATCAGGAACAGAAGAAGAAGAAGAATGAAAATGAGATTAACAAAGCTAGTGGTAGCAATGGTGGTAATAGCAACCAGAAACGAAAGTGGAATGACAGTGTGTCTACTAGGAATCATCAGGGAAGTCAGAAGAAGAGGGTGGAGGCTTCTGCTACCTGCGGAAAGAATCATATGGGAGTATGCATGAAGGGGAAGAGGGTTTGCTATAATTTTTGTCAAGATGGCCACATATCACCAAACAGTCCTAATCCTAAGAAGGGTGATTATTTCACTTGGGGGTTAAAGGCTCATCTGGCTCGTGATTGTCCCAAAAAGGCAGCAGGAGCAGCAGGTGGAAGTAGGGGAAATTATAGTGGTGGCACTTTGACTATCACCGGATCTACGCCATCGAGTCGACCCACTACCAAAACTTTCAACAAAACTGTGCAGATGTTGTGCAGTCAAGGGATGTGGTGTCAGATATCATTCCGATCAATGATATAAATGATTACGTGTTATTTGATCCGGGTGCTACTTGTTCATTTATATTCGATGATTTTGCTAAGAATTTAGATTTTCCTAAGGAGGAATTAGATTACCCTTTGCACATAAAAATTGCGAATAGGGAGGTAATTCCTGTTAGGTTTGTACACAAGAACTGTAGGGTTGATATTAAGGAAAACGTGATGATCGTAGATCTAATTCCGATTAAACTTGGGGAATTTAACATTATTTTGTGAATAGATTGGTTATTCAATTATGAGGCAATAATTGATTGCCAAAAGAAGTGTATTAACCTTATGACTCTGTCAAAGGTAGTATTTTATAGCAGCAAGTCGCCTAGAGAGGCGAGTTGTCTGACGATGATGCATGCCAGGAAGTTGTTGAGACAAGGATGTGTAGGATACTTAGCCTACGTAGTTGATACTCGAAAGGAGCTAAACTGGAGGAGATACATGTCGTTAGGGACTTTGTAGACGTATTTCCAAATGATTTTCCACGACTTCTGCCAGATAGAGAAGTGGAATTCGTGATCGATTTAGCGCCATGAATTGCCCCAATATCAAAGGCCCCGTACCGTATGGCTCTTGTGGAAATGAAGGAGTTGATGGTTCAACTAAAAGAACTATTAGACAAGAAGTATATTCAACCGAGTGTATCGCTATGAGGAGCGCCAGTGTTGTTCGTTAAGAAGAAGAATGGGTCGATGCGGCTTTCCATTGATTATAGAGAGTTAAAAAGGTCACGATTAAGAATAAGTATCCATTGCCAAGGATTGATGATTTGTTTGATAAGTTGAAGGGAGCTAGTTACTTCTCAAAAATAGATTTGAGGAGTGGGTATCATCAGTTGAAGGTCAAGAAAGAGGATGTACCGAAGACAGCGTTCAGGACTCGTTATGGTTATTACGAGTTTCTGGTGATGTCATTTCATCTAGCGAATGCTCCTGTAGCATTTATGGACCTAATGAATAGGGTGTTTAAGCCATACTTAGATAAATTCGTGGTGGTGTTCATCAATGGTATTTAAGTGTATTCCAAAACCAAAGAGGAGCATGTGGAACATTTGAAGGTGACGTTGGAAGCGTTAAGGAAAGAGAAGTTGTACATGAAGTTTCCTTGGGCATGTGATTGACAAGGACAAAATTTTGGTAGATCCATTAAAGGTTGAAGCTATGATAAACTGAGATCAGCCAAAGACCCCATCAGAAGTAAGGAGTTTCCTAGGATTGGCGGGTTATTATCAGCGTTTTATTCTGGATTTTTCTAAAATCGTCACTCCATTGACAAACTTGACAAGGAAGGAAGTGAAGTCTGTTTGGACAGAGAAGTGCGAGAAAATTTTTCAAGAGTTAAAGAAGAGGTTGAGTACGTCCCCTGTGTTATCTTTGCCGGATAGCACATTAAATATTGTGGTGTATAGTGATGCATCGCATAAAGGGCTAGGCTGTGTACTTATGTAAAACGGCAAGGTCATTGCGTATGCGTCGCGACAATTGAAAGATTACGAGAAAGGGTATCCGACCCATGATTTGGAGTTGGCGGCGGTAGTGTTTTCTTTGAAAATCTAGAGGCACTATCTCTATGGGTAGAAGTGTGAGATATATACGGACCATAAGAGTCTGAAGTATATCTTCACACAGAAGGATTTAAATATGCGTCAGAGGAGGTGGTTGGAGCAGATTAAAGACTACAATTGCTAGATTTTATATCATCCGGGTAAAGCTAATGTCGTTGCTGATGCCTTAAGAAGAAATGGCAATGAGAAGTTTAAATTGTTATTTGCTCAGGAGCAGCTGGTAGATGAAATGGCTAAGTTGGAGTTGGAAATTAAAAATCTGAAGGAGTCGGATGAAAAACTATTCCAAATGAGAACCAATCCAACTTTGGTGGATAGGGTTAAGGAAGAACAACTTCAAGATGAGCAATGTTAAAAGATAAGAAAAAGAGTGTATGAAGGTGAAGAGTTAATACTCAAAGTTGACATTGAAGGGTTACTAAGATTTAAAGGGAGAATTTGAGTTCCGCTAGTACCGAAAATCAAAGAGGAAATTTTAACGAAGCTCATAGTTCAAGATATTCGATTCCCTGGGAAGTAAAAAAATGTACCAGGATCTCCGAAAATATTTCTGGTGGCCGAATATAAAAAGGGACGTTGCTGATTGTGTGGCAAAGTGTTTGACATATCAGAAGGTTAAAGCAGAACACCAGAGGCCGAGTGGGTTGTTACAACCATTGGAAATACTAGAATGGAAGTGGGAGCATATCACAAATGATTTTGTGGTAGGTCTTCCAACAACTCAGAAGGGTTATGATGCGATTTGGGTGATTGTAGATTGACCGACAAAATCAACCCATTTCTTGCCGATTAAGATTAGATTTAATCTGGACCAGTTGGCAAAACTATATATGAATGAAATTATTTTAAGGCACGGAGTTCCAGTGTCAATTGGATCAGACAGAGATCCACGTTTCATATCGAACTTCTGGAAGCAACTACATGAATGCATGGGAACACAATTGAGAATGAGCACGACGTACCATTTTCAAATAGATGGTCAGAGCGAGAGGATAATCCAAACATTGGAAGATAAGCTGAGAGCTTGTATTATGGATTTCAAGGGAATTTGGGACGACCATCTACCATTGGTTGAGTTCGCTGACAATAACAATTACCACACAAGTATTGACATGCCGCCTTACGAAGTGTTATACGGTAGAAAATGCAGAACTCCATTACGCTGAGATGAAGTTGGTGAACGTCAATTGCAAGGACCAGAATTGGTACAATAGACCGCCGAAATTGTCAAAGTGATTAGGGTGAGATTGATAGCTGCTCAGGATAGGTAGAAGAAATATGCTGATCAACACCGATAGAATCGAGAATTTGAATCTAGTAGTTTTGTTTTCTTGAAAGTGTATCCCTAGAAGGGTAAAATCCGATTTGGCAAGAAGGAAAAACTGAATCCGAGGTTTATTGGATCCTTTGAGGTACTACGAAGAGTTGGTGAGGTAGCCTATGAACTTGCGTTACCTCCAGAAATAGAACATATCCATAATATTTTTCACGTTTCGGTGCTAAGACCATACAAGCCCGATTACAAACATGTTATAGAATATAAACCCCTGCAATTTGAAAAAGATTTATCTTATGAAGAAGTTCAAGTTCAAATAATTGACAGAAAAGAGCAGGTACTCAGAAATAAAGTAATACGTTCTGTTAAGGTAATTGGAGGAACCACAACGCTGAAGAAGCTGCGTGGGAGCTCAAAGACAGAATAATGAAAGATTATCCTCAGTTATTTGCTTAATCTGTGTGTAGCGATTCTGGGGACAAAATCTTTGTAAAGGGGGAAGAATGTGACGAATGAATTAATTGAGTCGTGATTCTGGGGACATAATTCTTTTAAGGAGGGGATGATGTAACGATCTAGAATTTTGTATTTAATTTAAAAATATTTATTGAATTAAAAAAATATTTTAGTTAATTTATTTATTGGGTTAAATTAATAATTGATGGAATTTGTTGTGGAGTAATTTAGTTAAGTGTGTGACACCACCAAATTCGAGTACTTCGTTTCCACATAATTTGGTGTTCACAATCTAAATAAAACATATATCTACCCAATAATAAGGAATGCAAAAAGATTTACAACCTCATCATTAAATAAAATTTTCCTTATAAAAAAGGATTACAACCTTAATCTGAAAATATCCCAAGTTTGCTAACCTTAACATAAACAAATAAGTGCGGAAATAAAATATCATAAACAATTATGAAATATGCAAGAGTGAGCAAACAAATGCTCACTTAGAATACAATAACAATATAACATAATTGAATAACTTCAAAATATTTGAATAACTTTACTTCCATCAACAATAAAGAATTGAATAATAATTCTTTCTTCAATACTTAGAATTTCGAATATTGAATCATCTGAGGGTCATAAGACCTTGAACTATGTCCTAGGTTATAAACATTTTCGTTTAAAACCTATAACAGTCATTTAGACTATGGACTCTAACTCGTACTTAGGGGGATTAACCCTTCATACCATGTATTGTGCACAAACATTAAACGCTTTCGCGTACTAACCCCCCTAATAAATAGGGTTGTTCATCTCAGTATTTGATACAAGTCCGCACCAAAGAAAGTTTGGTTTGGATAGCTAAAAGGAAATTTGGAGTTTTCAACTATCATCAACTAAGGAGTAGTTGAATCGACTCAAAATCATTAAGAGATCAATAATAAAAGAATTATGAACCAAGTATAAGTCATAACAATCGACTTCATATTAGATAAGCATGCTTTAGAAATAACTTAAAGTATTTGAAAGATTAAGTAGATCTTGTATGAACAAATAAGTCAAGATCGCATTATTTTAATAATAACTTCCATACTTGTTCAATATGAACATCAGAATACAACATAACTTGTACAATAATTAACAAGTTAAGAATCGGAACAAACTTGCATAATATAAAGAGTAAGAATTCGATAACTTGCATAAACATAAAAGAAAGGTTTAGGAAACTTGCATAAACGTAAAAGATAGGTTTAGAAAACTTGCAAAACGTAAAAGATAGGTTTAGGAAACTTGCATAAACGTAAAAGATAGGTTTAGGAAACTTGTCTCAAGCGCAAGCTACACTTTACAATTACAAACCACTTCCATATTTATCCTACATTTTATATTATGTTTATAACATCGATTAGTACATCATCATGATGTTTAATCCGTTGAACTTCTTGTTTAGGTTCAACTCACAACATGCACAACATACGCACATAACATTTTAAACTATCGTATTGTACCTTATGAAAGTAATATCCATGTACACATTTAATATATCAAAATGAGACTTCAAAATATTTAAAACATATTAAAAATATGTTATCTCATTGTCTAATATACTTAAAATGTCATCACATTAAGTTAGCTAAATGTAACGCACAAAAACTTCACTGAACTCAAACTGAAAATCCTGGACGGCCCCTACCCCCGCTGGGGCTGGGTTCCCTAGGCTTACAGCCCCGCTGGGGTGGGGCCCACTGCTGGTGGGTTCCCCCAGCTCGCGATCGTGCAGATAAATAAGCCAATTTGGCTTATTTCTTCTCACCTAAATCCAATTTTTATCAACATAATGTATATAAAACTTTATGAAAATAAAACCTTAAAGTTTTAACATGATTATAACATTCATAAACACTATAACACATAATCTAAACACAATTTTCATGATTTTTGAAGAAAATAACATTCTTAAGCATTCTTGACGAAAATTGCTAATGTGAGTTCGTTTTTAAACCAAATTATGTAATTCCAATTGTATTAACTCTATTCCTTAACATATTATCATAATCCATGATCAAATTAAACAAAATTAACAATCAAAGCTCAATTTTGATAATTTAAAAGACTATTTTTAAAATAAGTTCACTATAAATTACTATGAACATGATTTGTTCATGTTCATTGTATTTATGTGTATTGAACCATCTAGATTATCACATAACACTTATATAATAGTATATATGTATGCTACAACATGTAACAATCGAAATCACATGATTTTTAAAGAAAACTAATTATAGAGAAGCAAAAACTTGAAGAACATAACTTTAAAATTTTCAAGAGTTTAGTTATACCCTTAGATTGTTTTGGAGAAGAAGATGATGGTGATGATTATCTCTTTGATTTCTCAAAACCTTCCCCCTTCTTCTTTCTCTCTTATTCTCCTCTCTGTTTTCTCTCTTTTCTCTCTGTTCTTTCTTTCTTCTTTGTTTTGTTCTTTTAACTAACGTAAAACTATTTGTATAACTGATATACATATATATTATATAATATAACTGTTAAGTATTAAACCACATAATAATTATAATTAATATATGAGTTACAAATTTGAAATTTAAAAAGCCCTAAGGCTTGTTTGGCCAAAACAGCTTTATTTTAAAAACAGATTATTAGTAGCTAGGGCCCTGTTTGGCAAAACGTGATTAAAACAATTTTAAGGGCCTTGTTTGGGTAAAACTAATTTAAAATCCTTTTTATTCTTTTAATAAATCTTTTAAAACATAGATTAAATGTTACACTTTATTTAATTAAATCTTAACATTCTAATTTAATTAAATAAAAGCTAACATCAATTAACCACATAAAAATTGCCACATAACAATTATAATTACTCTCTAATTATAATTTCATGTAACAATTATCACATAAACTTCATCTAATTTAATTATCTCAATTAAATTAGAATCATAAAATCAATATACATCAATTAAATTAAATATTAAATATTTATTTAATTAATATATTACACTTAATTAAAATACTCCACAACAATCACATTATTTATTTAACTCAATAAATAAATCAATTAAAATATTTATTTGATTCAATAAATATTTCAAATTAATATAAAATTCTCATTCGTTACAAAGTGTGTTATAGTAATTAAATTAATGTTTAATAATTTTATGGCTTGAAGATGTAATTTAATGAGATAATTAAACATAAATGAATTGTTAAATAAGTATATTTTAGTGTAATGGTGATATTTATATTCCAGTTTAATTTAATAATTAAATTAGAAAATTAATAATGATTTAATAGAAATTTTAATTATATGTCAAATGATTAATTTGATGTAAGAGTTAAATGAATTTGATTAATTAAAGTGTGACAATTGGATACTATATAATAAGAAAGTTATTAAAATAAATAAAAAGGAATTCTTTAAAAGCTAGCTAAACAAGGCCTTTTGGAACATGGCAACTGCTGAAGCCATGATGCGCTTAACTAATACCCCCACGTTAACCAGTACGCCAAGTGGGTATATCAGTTATATTATATGTATTATATCCTACTGTATTGCTAAGTCTGAAAAATTCAAAGAATAGAGAGAAATTGAGAGAGTTTGAGAGTTCTCTGTAAGTATTTGGAAAGAAGTTCTAAAAACCAAAAGCAAGGAGAGGATTATCAAAGCTATTCTACATAATCTAAACAATAATCAAAGGTAAGAATTTGGCTTTATGTTCTTAGTTCTCTATTTCTTGATTCCTTCATCTAAAGTGGGTTTTTTGATGGCTAACTTGTGGGGTAATGGATTATATATCTTAATATGTATATTGTAGACACTCAAAATTTTCCTTGCCCCAATACTAACACTGTAGGAGGACAAAACTGTCAATCAAGTCAACCCTAGTCCCGACACCAGACATCCAATCTAAATCCGGCCACCAATGCCGGTCCTTCAGCCTAAATCTGATCCCCCAATGTCGGTAAACCTAAATTCGATCCCTAATGTCGGTACACTCCAGTCAAATTCGATCACCAATATCGGAACTCTAGCCAATTTTGATTGTCAATTGGATCGTCAATCCAGCTTTGATAGTCAATCGGACGTCAATCCAGCTCTGATAGTCAATCGGACCGTCAATCCAGCTCCGATAGTCAATCGGACCGTTCATCCAACTCCGATCGTTAATCGGACCATCTGATTATCCCCGATCTCAATATTGGGACATCAGCTCAACCCGGTCACTAATATCGGGACAACCACAGCACCGATCAACCATGTTGGGATGTCAACGCAGCCCCGACAGCAACCTGGGAGATACAAATCAGCCCCGGTAACAACCCGGGAAGTACATGTCATCCTCGACATCAGTCCGGGAAGTCAGGTCGACTTCAAAAATAAACCTGAAGCATCACAACACCTCCAGAAGAAAACCTGGAATGACCACGTCAGCCACAGAGGCAACACTGGGGACAAACAGACTCGAATGGGATCCAAGTCTTGGAAACAGCTCCCGAGAGTCAAACAGAGGCCATGCCGACACCAAGGGCAACCCCGGGAGGGGCAAAATGATCATTTTACCAACTCTTATCCGATTCAATCAAACTCAAGCCGAATTAATGCCGCCAAGGCCAGAAAGAACCATAACGGTGATTCCGGGTGAAAATAGCACCGGACGGCTCATCGGGCAAACTGTGGGGAAACGAAGATGTTAGGCTTGTTTCGGGTTAACAAAACAGACTCTAACTCATGCAAGTATACACGGGTCAACAAGTAGTACAGAGTAAGAAAGTATCGTTCCCACGGAGAAAGGTGACTATTTCTACACTAGCATGCAACAACCTTATCACTATTCGTGATTGCTTAAACGATCAATTAACAAGTAAATTGAAAGCTAGATTAATTATCAATACAAAATTACTAATTACTAAATTAAGGGAATCAAAGTGGAGAGAAATGGGATCCTAATGTCATTTAATGCTTTATCCAAAATGCACGCCTCTTGTTACGCCTGATTAATTAATATAGACAACTAGTCGAGAACACAAAAGTGAATTATAGCCATCGTTCGATAAACCATGTCCAAATCACACAAAATCCACAAATTGATAGAATTTATATGAGCATCAAAATTACCTAACCCACTATATGTCTATGTGAATTACAAGTAATAATGATTTAAGCACAAGCTCTCTCAACGACTACAGATGGTGAACCGGTATATGCCTATCCGGGTCACAAATCACAAAACCTAACACATTTAAGTCTCATGAACACATGCTAACATGGTTAAATCTGCACTTATATTTCTTTTTTCAATTCCATATAAGGTATTAGGGTGAATGGTGATTAAGCATTCAAACATTTAGGTGCAACCAAGTTAGGCAATCCAACATTTAACAAACAAGCATCACAGTAGGGTATACAAATCTGGATTACACATTAAACTTCATTAGAATCCCATAATGGAAGTTAGTTCATTTCTGAATCAACACCCATTATGGGATTTAAGCCAAGCATTGAAATAAACAATGAAAGCAAGAGATATAAGGGAAATGAGAAATCAGATCTGATAAAACCCTCCTTCATAATGTGTCTTCAAGCTAGTTCAGGTCCACATTTATCACCAAGGTAAATTCCAGTATTTACAATCAAACAATCTAGAGAGAAGCTCAAAATAGTAGAGAAATGCTATATATTCTCTTTAGACCTTCAACCCCTAAAACAGTAATATATAAAACTCATAAAAAAATGCCTTTTCAAACCAACAATTATGCCTAAATATAGCATTCACGCTCCAGCATTACAAAATGGAAAGTCAGCTTTTTAATTTAAGCTTGATTAGCGCGGCCGCGCGGTGTTACAATAGGATTCGGGCTCGGGCGCGCTGACACTGCGTTGCTAATTCTTCTGGCGCGGGCGCGCCATATCCCTTTTCTAAATGGGCACGGGCGCACCATGCCTTGTCTACGTGTAGGCTACTTCTGGAGCGGGTGCGCCGTGTCTGGCCTTATGCTTGGCGCGGCCGAGCTGAGGTTGAATGTTGTATTCTACTGGTGCTTTGCTGCTGTGTTGCTGCTCACTTCTTCTTCTTTTCTTCCATTCTTCCACTGCCTTCTTCATCATTTGACCACATCAAAGCCCCTCTAGCTGTCCTCCTCAAATGCTTGATCTCAATTGCCATCTTCATTATAGCACAAATCCACCATGCCCTGCCTTCTATGCCATCACCATGCCTTGCTATGCCATTTTCATGCCTTAGGAGTTTCCACTATACAAACTGCAAAACAAACACAAAAAGCAATAAAAACATACTAAAAATACTTAAGTTGAGTAGACATCTAGTAAGTTGGTAATCAATAAGTAGGTATAAAACCTACTTATCAAATACCCGCAAACTTGAACTATTACTTGCCCTCAAGCAATAAACACAAATACAAATTAAACAATGCAAACTACATGCTATGCAAACTACACTATCATGCAAGTGAGTCCCAAGATTTCCAGCCATACTAGAATTCCAATCAGATGTGCCTCAGAGAAATATCCAGATCCAAGAACAAAGCTTCAAACTAAGCCACAGGCATAATGACATACAATTAAATAATCCAAACCTGCTATAAAGATGCTATGTGTGTGTGATGTGTTCACTAATAAGCTTGACAAAGGCAAAGATTACACATGTTATACTGCTTATGAAAGAAAACTAAGGTTTAAATCAAAAAATATGCATACAAATGAAACAACAACTACTCCAACACCTCAATACAAACTAAGGTTCAGCAATGGGTTTGTTCTGCTTTATTTTTACTCACGAGGGCTATTTTCGCACTTTTTCGCGGTGTTTATTAATTTCTTTTCTTTTTCCCATGACTGTGCAATGTCTCATTCCATTAGGCTAACAGTGCTACCCCTTAGCGAGCTTCAACCAACGACTCCCAGACCATTAAGACCTTAGGGCGCTAGGTGTAGTGGCAATCCCCTCGGGCGTACTTACTCCAGTAACAAAGGCCCCGAAACAAGACTAGCCACTGTAATTTTTCATTTTTTTTCTCTTTTCTTTTCTTTTTTTTATTTATTTATATATAGCAAGCATACCCATACGTTCCCAAAGCTTGAGTTTCAGTGTTTTCATAATCAATGCTCACTTCCTACACAATTCTATCTTTAAAATAACGTTTTCATCTTAGCAAGTAAACAAGTTAATGTTTAACCAACAAGCAAACATGAACATTTATGTGCTACCCGGTAGCATCTAAACAACAAGCAAAAAACTATATCATGTATAACATTATAACTAAGCTAAAGCTATCAACCTAGTTCATGAATCCATCAAATTTCTTAGTTCATCATTGGCCAAATTAGAATTCCACTATCTAGATACTTGGGATTATGCAATATTATGCAACTAAACAGCAAATAAGCAACAAAATGAAATTTTTTTTGCAAAATTAAACTAATACTACTAACATGCAAAAACTATATGAAACATGAATTAAACATGAAGTTACACTACATGCTCTATACTACTAAATAGACCCAATACCCCAAACTTAGCATATTCATTGTCCCCAATGAATGAAGGTAAAAGGTACAGAAAACTCCCCTAAGTGTCGGCATGGCCACCCTCCTCGGGTGGTGAATCTGGCGATGGGTAAGGCAAGGCTGAACCAAATATTGGCCACTCTAACATTGTCCCTTGCTACGCGAAGGCTTCGGCTAATGATCTAGACAGCCCATTTGCAAACGCCAAAAAGTTATCATGTATGGCGTCCACTTTCCTGTCCAACCGCCTTAGCCTGCGATCATTAATTTCTGCAGTGGCATGGGGCGAAGCGACTGCCTTAGTTGGCTGCGGAGACGGCACCGATGATGGAGCTGGTAAGATAAATCCTTTTCCCCTCGAGTGTGGTGTGCCTCCTGCCCAGTCCTCGAATTTCGCAATAGTGGCATGGGTAATGTCTTGGCTGGGATACTGCAGCTGCTCATCTGCCCAAGTAACTCCCGTTTTTGTACTGAGATGCGCTACGACCGAGGCGTGTGGGATGTTGCCTGTGGTGCTCCCCCTCATGCAATAGAGCATATTTTGGTGGCGGAGGTGGCCTACATCGATGTATTTTCCTGTGATGATCCCCCATAATATGATCGCCCACTCAGAGGGGATGTCGTGTTGGTGCGTAGAAGGCAGTAACATGGCGTAAATAAACAAATTCCACGCCTTTGCGTAGCGATTCAATGCTGAACTCGGAAAATTGGTGAGTTGATTCGTGCCCTGTTTGTAGTTCCATCGAGTGCCAGGCACGCACAAGTCTGTAATAACTCTATCCAAGTCCGTCTCGAACCTTTCAGCCTCCACCCAATTAGTGCGACCAGTCGGCGGATTAGGCAAATTGAATACCTCCCTAATCGCATGTGGGAGATAGTCCACTTGCACACCTCTGACAAACGACAACCCACTCATTGTTTTCGTTAGCGTTGGCGTAGAACTCACGTACAATAGCCATAGGAGCAAGCATGGGGCTAGATACAACTCCCACCCAGCATCGTTCTCTTATCATTTCCCAAAGTTGTCCATCTTGTTTCTCGGGATTAAATCCTCGTTCCTTCACAAATGTTTTGGCCTCAATCCGGTAGTACTCCACCTGAGCCTCTAACCTGACAAACTTGGTGAGGTCCAAGAGGTCTTCATCTTGACTGCTAGAAGAGGAGGACTCAGGGGTATGGGAAAGTATGCGTTTTGGACCCATGGAGATTGACAAATAAAAGCCCTAACTGATGTGAGAATAAGAGAACTTGACTGATAAGAACAGTCTCTGTATACTCTGAAGAAAACCCCCAAACTCGTTGCTTTGAAATACTCTGACAAACCCTAGGTAACTATTCTGTAACTGAATGGGTAATTTGTGGAGATTGAGTATGGAGAGAGGGTGAGAGAGATTGCAGTTGATTAGGAGTTTATAAGTAGGAAACCGAATGGAGTGGGAGAAGAGGAAAAGGTTTCTATTTTTAGGAGAGGAATTTAGTGGGAGTTTATATTTTTGTGGCTGTGTGACGCCCCCAAATCCGGGTACTTGAAACCCGTACTTGGTGCTACACGATAACATTCATACGAACTGCTTAATATATTATAAACTTAAAAGTTATATCAAAGTTAACTAATCCCAAGGTACGACAAACCTTAAATACTTTATTACATGATAGATACCATATTATCTCAATACAAAAATACTAAATATTACACTAACACTTTATAACTACTCCTTCAGCTTCCCCTTTCCTTTGTCCTTGCCAGAACCTTCTGGTCAATCACGCTTAGCTGAAAACATTTAATTTAAAGCAAGAATGAGCATTTAATTGCTCAGCAAGTAATAACAGATAATAAACATCAGCTGAAAGAAATAAATATTTTCTTTGAAGTATACTTCTACAACGAATCAATAGTTGTGAAACCATTTGAAATAATTCATAACAACATATCAAACCGTTTACCATTTTGAAACGACATAGTGACTATAAATGCTGAGCGGTCAATAGACCTTGAACCATTGTTTTCAAGTTTGAAAAGGTTTGTACAGAAATTCATCTACAAACCGTCATGACTTACGGACACGTTGGGTGATCAGCCCGTATGCCCTGTATTGATCAACACTACATGCTGGAACGACATATCCGCCTTTGGCGCATAAAAATTTCTCAATTTTGGGATGTTCATACTTAGTCTGGAATCCACACTAAAGCAATTTAGTTGGATGACTCTATCATAAACAATAATATTCAACGATACATTTTAACTATGTCTAGTCGAAACAAATAGCTTAGACAACTTTTAAACCATGTATACATACCAATATAGAATAGTATGCATAAATACTTGTAATGTCAAAGAATTTCGAGTTCAAGAATACTTGTTCAAATACAATAGTTCATACAAGTGAGGACACTTGCACAATCAAACTTAGATTACAAAGAACATAATAATTTTGATTATATATAAATCATATGAATACAGTAATAAGATACTGATAAACAATAACTAATCAAATGAAATTTGAAAGTTTGCTTGAATATAAACGAATTAAGAATACTTGTTCAATAATAAATAAGTTAGAGATACTTGCTCAATAATAAACAAGTTAGAGATACTTGCTTACACAAAGAACCATTGCATAAAGTAAATGCAATGGTTAGGATACTTGCCTTGTTTGCTGCTTACTGCTACGCAATATAGTTTTATCTTTAACACAAAGACCTATCATTAATAAGATTATTCTTGAAATCAGTATATCACATTATACTTCATAATACTACTACTTTATAAGTAAATTATCTAACATGTAATCACACAATCAAACATTAAATAATACCTTAACACTTACTCGTTCATTTACAAGTTTCTTATTATGACTTTGGCAACTATTTATGATTTCAAAAGATTGAATACATCATTTCAGCAAGCTGAAACCAAACTGTCTTCCTTTTCTAAAAATTTCAGTTTTTCCATTTCAGTATCCTAAAATGTTCATTTCAGTAAGCTAAAATACCCTATTCACGAAAATACCAAATTAACTTATTATTTTTCTATCCTTTGACCACATATATATACATAAAATTCATACACAAAAACAATTTTTCTGTAATTTTTTAACTCCCTTTAGTATTTTTCAAAAATTCATTTCTAGTTAATTCCTTAAGAAATTTGCTACCTCACGCTTAACTCCATAAATTCTCAACTCTTGGCAGGATCTTACACATGTTTACGTGGACATCCAGTTTAAATTTCATGGCCATCGAAGTTATATAACTCCGATTATAGCGATTTTTGTCAAAAAAACACAACTATTGAAATGACCATAACTCGGTCAATTTAAGTCGGAATAAGCTCATTTTTGGACACAAGCTACTTTATCTCATATATTTTAATGTGCCAAAAGATTGGAATTTATTTCAAAAATTAAAGAGCCAAAACAGCCTTTGGAAAATCGGGATAGCCTACTTTTAGGCATTTTTCAGTTTTGGTGACCTTTGCTAATTTCAGTCCACACAAAAATCTATAACACCTTTTCAAGTGATTCCACTTGAAAAAGTTAGAAGACTCATAGATCTAAGTCTAGAAATTGACCACACTCAAAAATTCAAAATATAATAGGAGATATGGTCTTTTGAATTTCATGTTGCATTTTTACAAAAATTTGATTTTCAATCTTTTGTGTTTTGTAAGAGAACTTTCATGTTCTAACATATTCAACAAAATAAGTCATCATATTACCTACTTGTACCTCATATACTCATGGATCTAACATGATCCATGATCTAATTCACCAAATAATTAACAAACACAAGATTAAACATAATCAAGGCTAAGAAAAATAGATTTTCCACATTTTGAACAACCTAGTATCCATTTCATGTTTTAGATCTAACTTTTGATCCTTAAAAGTGTTAGATCTAAACATGAAACACTAATAAACACAAATATCTAAGGTTTTAAACCTTGAGATCATAACTTTACACAAATTAAAAATCAAATCAAATCAAAAAAGAAACTAGACTATTAAAGTAGAAATCTTTTTGTTATACCTTTTCTTTCCTTCTCTCTTTTCTTCCTAAGCTTAGATTATAGAATTATGAAGTTTGCTAGAACTTTTTCTCTCTGTCCTTCACTCTCTTGGCCGAAATGCTCCTTTTCTTTTCTCTCTCTAACTTAGTTGCTTGGTTTGCTAGCTTATACGAAATGAGAAGAAAGAGAAAAGTGAAAGACTTTTGTTTGTTAGTAAATTGAAGAGATATAATGTATATTTCTATTCTCCCACACTCTTACTTCTCTTTTCTCTTTCTTATTATTATTGAGTGACTTTTACTCCTTGTTTAGCTTGTTAGCTTGGTGAAAAGATAAGGATAAGAGCAATGCTTGACACCTAGCAAGTTATTCACCTAATAAAGTAAAACAATGATTACATGCATCCCCTTTGCTCCCCCTTGCTAAAATCCGGCCAAGAGGCCTTCTTGGGCCGTTTTTGTTTTCTTTTCTAAGGCCCACTTAGCTTACTTAAAGTCCAATAGGTCCCCTTCCACTTGGGTTAAAAGTTGGGTCACTCTTTTAATGTTTTGGGTTATCAATTTTAATTCTTTGGGCTTGCAAATCAACATAGTTTATACTTTTTTTATTTTTATTATATCCTAATCATTTAGTAAGGGTTTCCTTATACACATTTGTAAGTTAATTCCTTACTTATATAACTTTAATTTCATAACCCAATTAGACTTGTTTTACTTAGGTTATAAAATTAATTAGTTGAGATATATAAAATAGATCTCTTAGGTTATTTAATTATCATACCTAATATATGTAATAGGTTGCATAACTTTATATGCAAAATAAATGTATACACATTATATAAGGTATATTTATATAATCAATTACATAACCCTCATAAGTCATCACACATTCCAATAGTTTATTAACTTAATAGCTATAATTGGCTTACTAAGTTATGACCACTCACATATTCGCTATATATAATTCATTTCAGTTATTAATCACTTAACATTAATCACATAATGTACATACATATCATCTTAAATACAATAACAAATGTATTAGTATTCAAATCCCTGTTTAAAATTCAAATTAGAGTTTTAACAACTATTCATCTTGGCTTCCTTTCTTAGTCAACTAATAATCATTCCATTGACTAACTTGCTTAATCCTTATCGCATATTTTCAAAATACTACTGATAACAATAATGATAATAGTTAATAAAGTAATAATATATATATATATATATATATATAAAATTCATTCGTAAAATTATAGTCGTATAAAATTCTCGGTCCTTACAGTCTCCTCTCCTTATAAGGATTCCGTCCCCGGAATAACCATTCCCGTACACTTAATTTCATGTATATCCTTATATTTTATTTATAAATTTTTTTATTAAATTACTTTATTCTCCCCTCCTTATACGATTCCGTATTAGGAGTCCAGAACTGTTGCATGCCTTGATCCATTGCTTGCGGTCGACTTGCACCAATTATGGTAGTTTCCAACGGAACTCAAATTCCTCCTTCAAAATCCTTTTATTAACGAGTTATTATTATAATATATATTTTTTTCCAGAAATTGTCTTTCGTATATCTTTATTCAAGGGTTCCTAACGTTCACAATGGTAAACGTACTTATTTTAACAATCTTACGGTATATATAAAAATAGGTTATATTCGAATCAAGTATATACATTAATCGGAATCATACCTGGAACTCCATCTCCAACTGCTACTGTATCTTAAACCGTCATATTGAAGGTCCTTACAGTCGGTTTATTTGGTGGAGTTGGACCAGCTATTACGAGTCTTCCACTGCTATTCCCTGTATTAGTATTTCTGCCATCGGTTCTTCGCTTCGGACAATCCCTCACCATATGGTCTGTAGATCCACAAATAAAACACCCACTATTCTTCCTTGGATTAGGGCAGTTAGGAGAGATGTGTCCCTCGTGCCCGCACTTAAAACACACAAACTTCCCTTTTAAACACTCACCCGAGTGATTTAAATAGAGTCGTTAGTTGGTAGTTTTGAAAATGGTTGTACCAACTCAACCGAATTTGATTTGAAAATAGGCCCAATTTGATGTACACTGTCGAAACTTGATCTTTGAAATCGAAGTTTTGAGTTTGGGGGCTTGGTTAAGTGTGAAGAAGGTGTTAGGCACCCCACGACTTTCGTGTAAACACTGTACCGCAATATTTTCAATACTTCCCTTAAAATTATAATGCGTGAGTGAATGCTATTTGAAAATTGGGCCTTTGGATTGATTGAAAGCTTTGACAGGCTTCGTTGAGCCTATTTACGAAGGGTTTGATTTGATTTGAAAATCAATCTTTGATTTGATTTGCAAAAAGCATTTAATTTGATTTTCTTGAAAAGCTTTTCTTATGATTGAATTGAAAATGATGTTTAAAAACTGGTTTTATCAAACCCTTACGCTGACATAGGAATTGAAGCATATCGCTACTCTCAATTTTATCTTTATAGCCTTAAGGTTGCATGCAACTGGTGATTTATCGGGCTGCGAAGCATCCTCGACCACAGAAATATAAAGTGTCGGTCTCCTCATGGGTATGAAAATAATCAGAGGGATGCTGACACGACAATCCACATTTTTCACTATGTTGAGACCTGAAATCCGGATAACCGTTTTAAGGTCTGTGCATGTATATTTTACAGAAAAACTGGCAGGGTACATTTGTAAATCGTAGTTTGTCCATCGTGGGAATCAAATTCTGATCAGTTTGATCATGAATCCCACGATTCTTAGGCTCACATATGAGTGGCTAGAAAACCTGCACAATTCGAATTTGTACAGAGACAGATGAATATCCAAAAATAGCCAAAACCAGGGATTCATTCAGTAAATCCTGGTCCGCACGGCCGAAGCATCTAGTTCCCACTAGATAGCGATCTAAGGGACACGAGGTTGCTTTTGAAGCTGAAACTATAAAAATAACTAGATTTAAAGAAATCTCAGCCATTATAGCTTCCAGGTTCTGTCGGGACCTGTTTGAACCGTTGAAAGCTAGAATTAGTGAGATTTGGATAAATCTAGCTCGCCCGCAGAAAAATCAGTGCAAATTCATATACAAATGAATGTTAAATGCAGCAGTTGAATAAATTGAATACAGCAATATATATAGTTATATATATATATATATATATATATAAAAGCTGTAAAAAGGCGATAGGTTTTCACTCGCAAGCCTAGACTAGAATTGAAATATATATATATATTTTTATAAAAACTATAAATAGCCATGATATGATCTAGGCTGACTGAAATATATATATATATATATATATATATATGAATGAAGTAAAAAGGTAGATGGGTTTTCACGCCGGTACCCGTACTGTAATTAAAATTGAAATTAAAGTAGTCACCCAGTGACTGGGGGGAGAGCACCCAGTATGGGAAAGTGTGCAAAAGGAGTAAAATGGCCACGAAATAGTCCAGGCCGACTAAAAATATATAAATATATATATATATATATATATATATATTAACAGAAAATGTAGTTAACCAGGACTGATATGAGTACCAGTGATTATGAATATCGCTTATATATGCCTAAATATATATAAAAGCGGTAAACTACCTTGAATTTGATATTCGGGCTTGACAGAATTGAAATGTTAGTACATTTACAGTTAAATATATACAAAAGAGGGCCAAACCCGAACTGGGAAGATAACCCAGTCCGGTGAAGTTGCAGAATGTGCGTGCTAGTGCATTAAAGCTGGTGGAGCTGACGGATCGTCAATCCGAGTTGTAGAAATGTTGAAAACGAAGTTTATGTACAAAAAATATATCAAATTTTGAGGAAAACGGTCATGAAATTAAGTTTCGGGCATATTTAGAAGATAAAACTTTGTGTGCAAGTGTAAAGCAGTGCAAAGTAGTAGTATTGACTTTTTTGATCGTAAAATTACTTACAATGGACTGAAATGTTGGCTTTTTGCCGAATCATAGGCTTTAAACGCCCAAATCTACCGGTGGTTTTTTGATATATGGTAGTATATGGGTATATCTACGTGTTGGAGTAAAAATATTTGGGTTTGGAAGAGGTGTAAAAGTCAGAAAATCAAACTGCCAGAGCTTCGCTGCGTTCCAGCTTTTTTTTTTTTTGAAATGAACGGGGGGCATGTTTATTTATAGGTCAGGGAGCCTCCACTCTACATGCGGTAGCCGTAGGTATAGTTGTGGCTCCCCTAGGTGGGGCCCACATGCCCTGCTTGGTTGTATCGAAGTACGTGTACTCCGAGCAATGCAATGTCCGGTCATAAACTTTCTAACTTTTGATCGGAGCGACCGTTTGAGGGGTGCGATACCTTTCTGGAAAGCTCTCGCCGAGAGTGTTGCAATGACATGGGAAAAAACATTTTCTTGGTCTAGGAAAATGGGTTCATAACCAGGTCTTTGATTCCCCGCAGTTTGTCCGTTGAGCTGTCTTACATAGTTGCCACTCAGGATCTTCGTTAGGGTTCATTCTGACTTATGCGGCATCGATTTAGCTTGAGCTTGACCAAGTCGGTTGAGAGTTTATGAAATGATTATTGTACCCCTCCCGGGCCTACCTGTAGTGTCGGTATGGTCGCTGGTTGACTTCCGGGAGCTGATTTCAAGACTTGGATCCCAGTCGAATCTTTTGAACTCAGGGTTGTTTCTGAGGCTGACGTGGTCATTACAGGTTTTTCTCTGGAGTTGTTGTGAAAATTCAGGTTGATGTCTGAAGTTGACCTGACGTCCCGGGTTGAAACCGGGGATGACCAGCACTTCCCGGGTTGAGACCGGGGTTGAGTTTGACTTCCCGGGTTGCTGCCGGGGATGAACTGTGTTTCCCGGATTGAGACCGGAGATGGCTTGACATGTCCTCGGTTGATGTCAAGGTTGCCTTGACTTCTTGGATTGAGATCAGGGTTGACTTTACGGCCAGATATTGAGGTCGGGGTTGATTGGTACCTCCCGGGTTGCTGCCGGGGTTGAATTAACTTCCCGGGTTGAGATCGGGGTTGATTTTGACTTCCCGGGTTGAGATCGGGGTTGAGCTTGATGATCCGATTGATTGTCGGAACTTGATGGATGGTCCGATTGAATGTCGGAGCTTGATTGATGGTCCGATTGACTGTCAGAGCTTGATTGATGGTCTGATTGACTGTCGGAGCTTGATTGATAGTTCGATTGACTGTCAGAGCTTGATTGATGGTCCGATTGACTATCAGAGCTTGATTGATGGTCCGATTGACTGTCGAAGCTTGATTGATGGTCCGATCAACTGTCGGAGCTTGATTGATGGTCCGATTAACTGTCGGAGATTAATTAATGGTCCGGTTGACTGTCTGAGCTTGATTGATGGTCTGATTGACTGTCGGAACTTGATTACCGATATTGGGAATCAGATTTAGGTTGAAGGACCGGCGTTATTGGCCGAATTTGGATTGATTAACGGTTTTGCCTTCCTACCGGGTTGGTATTGGGGCAAGGAAAATTTCGAGTGTCTACACTAACTCTATAAGCTCAAGCTACACCAAGTATTCAGAACAAGACAAAAAAATGCAAGAACAGACCACAAGGCATTAGCTTGAGAACGGCTAAATTTGATTTGTGCAAAGTTCAGCTACCTTAGGCTGAGTTACCCATGTAACGAGCTTTTGATCAATGACTCATAAACCAGATGGCTTTAGGGCACTAGGCATAGAACACCCCTAAGGATTTATTAAATCAAGTAACAAAATCCACGTAATCAAACTTAACCCAAACTAGAATTTTATTGATTACATTTTAATTAACACAACCTCAAGCTTGATCGTTAAATGTCTAATTACATTAGGCTATTTAGAGTTACCCGTATAATAAGCTTTTGATCAATGACTCCCAAGCCAGATGGCTTTAGGGCACTAGGTGTAGAACACCCCTAAGGATCTATTAACTTGAATAACAAAAGCCACGTAATCAAACTTATTCTACTAAGGTTATCAATATTTTTTATATATGCCACTAGACCATGAGTGTACCCGAACTTGCATAAGAATCTAAATCTTACTCTCATTGACTCACTTAAGCTAAAAAGAGCTAATGCAAAATTTCCACAGTAATTTACCAATTAAGCTTATTGGACGTATGACTAGCTATAACAGTTGGTATGTGCTCAATATGATAGATAGGATCCATAGCAGTCTAACCAATAATTAATCTAAGAATCTCATTCATAAATGCTTAACATCTTCAAAAAAGCAATACCACAAGCATATCATTGGCCACAATTAAAAATTTAAACTATATATAACCCATACCAATCATATAAACAGTTCAAGATAGGGTTAATCAAAAGCCATAGCATGGCCCAAAACGATAGATCTAAATAAATATATAAATCCTTGCAATAATAAAAGCTCAAAATAGGGTCTAATAAAGCCATAGCATGGCCCAAAAATGGGTATTGTAAAGTATAATCAAAACATTATAATCTAAGTAATCCCAATCTACAGAAGCCCCAAAAATGGCTATAATCCAAATATGATGATAATATGCATCCATATATAATAACATAAGCAATTCATGCATCAATACATAATAATCTAAGACTTCAATTAATATTACATTCCTTTGCAGCCTAAAATACCCAAAGTAGATAGCATACTAATAGTTTCAAAAATAAATAATAGATAGATAAAATGCAAAATGACTCCCCCAAACTTGAGATGGGCAATGCTCTCATTGACTGTATATGCGGAAGAAGGATCCGTTTGCGCCATCACCCTCTGGAACCTCATCGTTGCTTGGAGATGGTGGAGGATATGGTGGAAAGACAGGAGGCTCATAAAACTAGAACGGAATGGGATCAGCCTCGTCTCCACTAGATACGGAGTAGATATTGGATACAATTTTGGTGAACTCGGCGTGATACTCCGCAAATGGATTCTGTCTCTGCGCAACTATATCAACCTTCCGGTGCAAGAGGTTTAAGGATTCCAGAATGTATGCCAGTGGCCCGACTGAAGAAGAACCAAACTCTGGAGTCTGTGTAGATGGCCCAGCCTCTGATGAAGGCAGCTGCTGACTGGCTGGTAAGTGTCCCTCGCCTCGGACATGAGACGTCGCCCCATCCCAAACACAAAAGCGCACAATGACATGGTGGTCAATGACTGACATAGATGGATGGTGTATATCATCTGGTTACCACTGAACGTTTGCCCGTTTATATAGTCGTGTGATTAGTAATGGATGCGGGAGTCCCCCAGACGTGCTGCCCTTGATAGCTTTCCGAATAGATTCTTGAATGAGAACCCCAATATCAACCTTCAGACCCGTGACAATAGCGAAGAGAAGGATCGCTCGATCTTTAGTTATGTCGCTATAGTGGGGGGTAGGCATGATATTGGAACATATGAAGCTGTACCACACGTTACCATAGGGACCGAGCACATGGTGCAAGAAACTTATCTTTTTCGCGGTGTATTCATTTGTTTTCCATGTCGTCTCGGGCATGCAAAGCCTTTTTATAACTTCCTCTAGGTCATAACTGTGAATGTCTGGTTCCAAGTAGTCATTGCCATCGTAACTAGGCATCGCGAATAGAGTATTGATGGTCTTATAGTCGAATATAACCGTTTGCCCCCCAAACTTGAACTACATCAGGACCATCAGCACTGGCATTTGCATAGAACTCACGGACCACAAAAAAAATAGCTGACTAAGGCTGCTTTATAAAGTAGACCCACTTCCGCTCAATTATCATAGTCATCATTTTTCCATCTTGCCTCTGAACAGGTCTTAAACCTCACTCAGGCACTAAACTCCTTTTGGCAAAGGATTGATTGTATTTCTTCCAGGCCTCTTCGTTCACAAATTTGGCACGGTCCCATTTTGGTGCCGTTGAAGAGGAGCCAATGCTAGTTCGCTGGCACTTGGATGCTATTTCAGGAATTCAGTCAATATTAAGCTCACAGGCCAAAACTGAACTGCTAAGCCAAATCAAGTTGAAGTCAGTACCAAACTAGAATTTCCCAAACTGAATTCCAATGCCAAACTATAAGCCAAATAATTCCAACAATGCCAAACTGCAGACCAATATCAAGACAAAAACTAAGTCACAGTTTTCCCCAAAACGAACACCAAATATCAAGCCAAAAGTAGACTCAAAACCAAGACCAATTTCCTACTGCTAACCAATGCCAAAAAGTGCCAAAACCAAACCAAAACTCACTGGGGCAATTCTTCGAACACCTGATGTGCGCAGCTCTAACCTTACTTTGACAGCCCTTGGTTTAGTTATCTCTAACCCAAAAATTTCACAAACGCTTCTCAGTACAACCCATAAAAGTAATATAGAGAAAGCAAGAAGCAATTCCAAACAAACCCAAGGGCTAAACTCAATTACAGTTGAAAATCATAGCTTTAAAAGTGAACCAAATTACTTGGAAGAATAGTCGCAATCCTAGCTTTAAAAAAATCTTTGTGAGCAAGCCATGTAGTTGGAAATGATTGGAGGCTTAATTTCGATTAGTATAAGTTTGGGTTGATGGTTTGGTGATTTGAGGAGCCTAGGGGCGAGTTGGGGCTGATAGCAGCAGAGATGGAATATTTTGTGTGTTGCCTGCCAAGTAAAAGCTAAATTAATCAACAAATTCTCTCTCTTGGCGCTGCGATGCCAGTATTTCATTAGTATACGGCGCTGTAATGCTGGCTATTAACACTTGAATTCGAAGGAGGCGCTGCAGCGCGACATCAAGAATAAATTGGTGCGTTACGGCGTGTTTTTCCAGTAGGTTGGGGAGAAAAGGGCGTTGCAGCGCCTGTTGCTAAGCTTTGAGAGGTGTTGCAGCACGAGCATTATAGTCTGCACTTGAAGAAAAGTGCTGCAACGCCACTTAGAGAACAAAAACAAGAAATGCGGCGCAGTCTCTGTATCAGGCAAATTTTTTTAGACTTTTCTACACAGCCAAAACCAATTCTCTTTAGCAAACACATGGCCAAATTCTACAAAACTTTTTATATAAACTAAAAACTTAATAACTTAGATACATGGATACTAAGAACTTAATTTTACTCAAAAGTCTACCAAAACTAATAAATTTAATTTTACACAAAAGTTTACTAAAACTAAATTAAAACTCATGGTTACCAAAGACTTAAAGCAATGAATACCACAAGGATACCAAGAGTTTTAGCCAAAGGGTTCCATCATAAAAACAAGGTAAGATGTAAACCACTATTTTTATTTTTATTTTTTTATTTTTAATAAACCATTAAAACAAAATGAACTTAGTAATCCTTAAAATGGAAGATTAAGGAAACGATGAACTAAGCATTGTAGGATGACAAAATAAAATAAATTACTACTAGAGAAATACGAAAGAAATATGGACTAAAAGAATACTGAAATTAAACTGCACTTAGGTTTCCTCCAAAGAAGCGCTTGTTTATAGTCGTCAGCCCGACTACTTCATTTCCTTTCAATCCAGCTCATACGCGAAGATGATTATATCATGCCGCCTATTTGTCTTTTCTTTGATTTGCATGGCAAACATGGATGATTGGCGACCCTCAAACTCCACTTCATCCATTGGCACGAAGAAACTTTCATTGCTCGAATTATCCACTAATTCGCCTTTCAAAAGATCGATTTGAAAACGTTCTTCATATTCTATTGGGTCCTCTTTGGTTTCAACAACCTTGAGTGTAGTTTCCAGATCTTCCTCGTTCTTGACATTACACCCAATCATGCTCCTATTTTCTATAACTTTGAAATCCACAGTCACATCGGGATGCATTTCTACATTGCTATCAAGAATTTTGTGTAACTCCTCACTATTTTCTTGCGCATCCACCATGCATTGCTCTTCACCCTCCTCGATATGAGTCATTCTTATGAGTCTAAGTAAATTGCTATGCTGTTGATTAAGGACAATATTGGCAAGTTCACCTAGTTGATTCTCGAGGTTCTGCAATGAAGCATCTTGGTTCGTCATCCTAAACTCATTTTGGCTTATAAATTTAGAAAGGAGCTCCTCCAATCTTCTTTCTTCTTCATGCTCTAAGTACTGGGCAAGAGCCTCCTCCCACAGATGTTTCCTCTTATTGTGGTGGAGGTTGTTATGAACATTCTGACTTGTGTGAGAAAGTTGGAGCACACAATTGCTCTTGCCTGTTGTCCCATGAAAAGCTTGGATAGCTCTCCGAATGACAGTAGGTTGAGCCCTAGTCAACTTGATCCTGACAGTAGGCATTCTGAGTAGATTGGCACTCAAGATTTTCAAAAAACCTTGAGAGATTTGCAACTTGTTCTTGCAATCGCTCAAGTATTCCTTCCGAACTTGGTTATGTTCTCCTCTCATAAGGCCATTGATAGTTATGCTCATCCATAGCTGAAAGGACTTAAAAATAAAATAAAGAAAAAACAAGTTAAATATAAATATACAAGTCTAAATTAAGACTAAGTTGATTGAAGTCAATATTGGACAATATTAAAAGAAATAATTCCCCGGCAGCGGCGCCAATAACTTGTTGGTTGATTTTGCAATCAATAAAACATGCACAAGTATACGTGGTCCACAATTAATACAGTAATAAGCTGAGTGTCGAACCCACAGGGAATTATCACTAATATTTACCAAGTACTAACCTTATATCGCATATATCTTATTTAAACAGTTGGATAAAAGATAGTTAATTAATCTAATTAAGTCTAATTATGAAAGCAAGTAAACTGGCCGACGACTAGTATCTAGGGCGATATAAGGTATGATCATAATTTCCCCCACACAAGCCTTTTATCAAAAATTTGGCGTGCTATGTTTCATTTTATGATCCTAACACTCTCTTTGATTATAGTGGTCACGACGGATTGTCAACCGAGAATTCAGAAGTGTTCATACGTCTCTTCTAAGGTATATATAAACATATCATCTCTAGATCCACCCAAAAGGGAATGGAACATAGAGGAACATCCTAGCTAAATAATTCCACATATTTTTATGCAAATTAATCAGAGACAAGGAATTCAAGCTCAGATTCCTAATTAGGTCACACATGGTGCACATGTATATTCCTATCCTTCACATAACTTATGTAGTCTATTGGTGTAGACAAGCATAATCACATGCCAAAATATTCAAGGTATAAATCTACAATCCATTTTCAAATTTCTCACAGATTACAAATTTAATTACTAATCCCTTAGTAATTATTATTAAACATAAATATATTAGACCAATCCATATAGTGCCAACCAAATAAAGAAGAAAATCAATTCAAATTAAACAGTGGGTTCCATTATAATCTTAGATCAAATGCTTAGTTCATAGCTTTTGAATTAACATAAGTAACAACATATACAACATTTATAGATTAAAAACTCAAAGGAAATAAATAGAGAAAAATAAACTCTGTCAAAGCATTCTTTAATCTCCAAGAACTTCCTTCAATTTATGCTCTCCATTCCTTGTGATAAGTTTCTCTTGAGCTCCATAGAATCCCAGTCATTTGCCACTAACGCTATTGTTGTTTTGTTGTCTGAGATATAGAAACTGAATAATGAAAGAAACTACTGATTATCCATGAAAAAGGAGGCTGCCTTTATTATATATATATAACATTAGGTCATTTGATTAAATCCTTCTCTCTGCTTGGGAACCGGAGGTGGCACTGCGGCGCCAAGCTTTGGCCTTGTTCAGGCGCTACAGCGCTGGTCTAAAGGACAACTCATTAATGAGGCGCTGCTATGCCAGATTAGTGAAGAAATGGAGCATTGCAGCGCTAGTGGAGTCTGAGCTAGTAAATGATGGGTGTTGCGGCGCCAGGAAAGAACTAGGGACAGGCGTTGAGGCTCTGATAATACAAAAATGATAAATAAGTCCCTTAAAGCTGGAAATGACCTAATAAACCTCCTGAAAAGCATTTTAATTCAAAATAACAACAACGTACTATAAAAGCAATATAAAATACAACGAACATATAACTTCTTAAGTATTAAAGAGTCCGATTCGCAGGTATAAATCCCACTCATCAGTGCCTAATGGCTAACAAAGGCCTATTGAAAGAAATCCCTAAAATATACATCTCCAAGATGATCAACTCGTTCCAACTCCTACTGAGTCACTATATTTCTGCTGAAGGGTACATCAGGTAGGTACAAAAAGGGATCTACTCCAGTCAAGTCATCAGCATATGGGCAACCAGATGGACCAGTAACTGAGCAGGAAGGAACAAAATTATCCACTTTTGCTGGATCTCTGTTTAAGTAGCAAATGAAAAGATATACCCTGTCTAACCGCCGAGTCAAATCTTCTATATGCTTTAAATGAGTAGGCTCTCGGATGCAAGCTATCCAATCTGCCATCATCATGGATCCCGATACCATGTTCGCTAGGAACTGAGTAGTACGGGTCTGAGACCCAATAGTACGGGGAGTCCACCATCGATGAAAAGTGTCCTGGGTGAAAAGGCTATTGGACAATGTAAAACCATCTACGCCCATCAAAGAAATATCTGTAACGGACTGGGACAAAGGCCAGGACCACCGACCAAGAGGAAGATATGGAATAACAATCTCCCTTGTGATGCATCTGATAGCTTGCTCTCCTAAGTAGAGCTCCCAACCTCCCTCAATCAAGAAGGGAATCATTCGAGTTGATAAGGCATACTCAGCCCCTATCGACAAGCCATCCTCAAAGCTATATTGAGAAAGTCAGGGGTGTAAGGAACCTATGTAATGACATCAACGGTAAATAACTCCAGCTGCAGGTAACAGTGACTGAAACCCTTTGCCATCGAGACCTCTGCCAAAGTAGAATGGTGCAAACGACGTCCCCGCGAATATGTCTCCAAGCCTAAAGTACTAATAGGGCGTAGGCAAGGAATCCTTTCATAGGGCCAAAACAAAATATTCATGAAGTAAACTAAGGCAATTGATAGCCCAAACAAGAGAAAATTGAAAGATGATGAAAGCTACTCACCAGCAGATATGGGTAGAAGCCCAACCAAGAATCTTAAACGCCATCTGATCGCAGACGCATCCCGCGTAGGAAATACACAAATGTAAAGGATCCCCAATCATAATCCTTTATGCGGTTTACATTACGAACAACGTCGACTAAGGTAAAAGAGACAGTCGAGGAGTTGTTTACAATGAAACAACCCCTGATGATTGTCAGAAATAAGCGCCACATGATGCAATCTCTCTCCCCCTAATCATCAGGAAGAGGCTCGGATAAAGCTACGTTGGAAGAATCAACACTTAGAGGACTGGAACGGATAATCTGACCCCTGAGGGCCTAAGGAGGAACCCTCAATAGGGATCGTACAGCAGCAGGGGAATTATCTTCCACCAAGGGCACCCTCTCAACTATAAACTCCATGCCCGTGATGAATCGCCAATCCATCGGCATCATCATCACCTCACAGTCTAGCAAATGGAGTGACTGGCTCTGATGAAACCATCGCTCAGATACAATGCCATAGTGTT
Organism: Panax stipuleanatus; assembly: GCA_020205555.1. Classification (NCBI taxonomy): domain Eukaryota; kingdom Viridiplantae; phylum Streptophyta; class Magnoliopsida; order Apiales; family Araliaceae; genus Panax; species Panax stipuleanatus. The sequence continues at coordinate 130,188,384 of CM035115.1, read as the reverse complement.
ATTGAAAAGATAGCCTCGAAGCCCCATGAATGCATAATGGCTTGATACACGGGATAAAGATTATTATACAATGAATGAATGCTAAACCAGCTCCCCCGCAATTGAGTAAATTCGAGAACCTGGATTATTTTCAAATCAAGGCTCAACCATTGCCAAAAATTGAATTCAAATTTGAAAATCATCAATACCTCATTTGCATGAAGATGAACCGATGGATGGCGTCCCAAATCGTCTAAAAGATCGGGAATCATCACATGTATACCAAGAAGATCCTGGTGAGCGATGGAAGTAGAAGGAGTTGGATTGGCAATAGGGACATCCTCCTCATCCTCTAGAAGTCCAGTCCTATAAACTCTAATAGGACAGATCACTAACTCAATCAACTGACGTGCCTGAGGGCTGGGCGACGTAATGGAACATCTAAAGTTGTCCTGCTAACCCCCGAGGAAGTCCTAGAGGAGGTGGAACTGCTAAGCCTATCAGCATCCATGCCTGAACAAAAACTCCAAATCACCTCAGACAAGGTGAGATACGATTTAATACTAAACCAATTAAATTTAGATCATCAATTCATGCATGGTCTACACGTATAAATTTATGCTATTTTAATATACATCCCCAGCAGAGTTAAATATGCATGCACATTAAATGCCCAGACTGGTGAAAAAATTCTGCCAGAGTATCCTGTGTAAAATGGACTATCCGCATGCGTATAGGCATGACTAGGTGGCCATTCAGTAGCACACCAACCAAAATCAAACACTTCATATATGAACATTAAATTAAGCCCACAATGGTAACCAAATTACCAGGGGAAATTAAACTATAGCTTTGTAAAAATCATGCTCATATATCCTAGAATAGGATAGCTATTTAGCCAAAATGTGTTGAAAACTTATTTTTGAAAAAAATCAAAAATTTTCACATCAGAATGTTCAGCACAGTAAAATACAAATATTTACTAAAGACTGTTCATTTTATTAAGTCATCTATGCATACATATTTGATACATTGCATTTAAACTTATTAAACATGAAATTTATCAATCTAACAGTTAAAACATAGAAGAAAAGGATGTAAACGTTACCTGAGATGTACAGAACATTTTTACGGTGACGGATTTTGCGAAAAGCAGCCAGAAATGAGTAGATCTGAGTAGGAAGGTTCAGATTTTTAGAGGGAATCATGTTAAAAATGACATGTGAATGGGTCGGGGGGATTAAAACCACCCGCGACTTGCCGTAACTATACCTGCGACAACCACAAGTTTACCTATGGTAGGCTGGGGTGGGTCCCACTCCCTCCAATTTGATCAAACTTAAGTCCCGACTAGTCCTCCTAAAGCCAAAAAGTTAAATCAGCAAAAAAGGTTCTACGCAATTGAGCGAAAAGCACCTGAAATCTTGAAAAACTTCGGGAATATGAAATTCTCATTAAGTTATTGGAGTCACCTCAATGAAGCATCAGCAAAGCCTAGTAATGATCGCTCTGGAAAACTTTATTCATCGAAAGGAACGATGATGGAATCTTTTATAAAGGATATCCCCAACAGCGCATCGAGACATTTTGACTATGTAAACCATTGTAAACTATCGTCCTGGTAGGAATTGAGGCAGTCTGATGATGTAAACCGTTGTAAACTACCCTTTGGGTAGGTATCGAGGCAATCTGATAATGTAAATCATTGTAAACTATTGTCCGAATAAGCATCGAGATAGTCCAATGATGGAAACCATTGTAAACTAACGTTCGGGTAGGCATCGAGGCAGTCCGATGATGTAAATAGTTGTAAACTACGGTTCGGGTAGGCATTAAGACACTTTAATGATGCAAACCATTGTAAACTACTATCCGGGTAGGCATCGAGAAAGTCTGATGATGTAAATCGTTATAAACTACCGTCCAGGTAGGCATCGAGGTAGTCCGATGATGCAAACCGTTGTAAACTACCATTCGGGTAGGCATCAAGATAATCTGGTGATGTAAATCATTGTAAACTACCGACGGGGTAGGCATTAAGGTAGTCCGATGATGTAAACCATTGTAAACTACCGTCCGGGTAGGTATTGAGGCAGTCTGATGATGTAAACCATTGAAAACTACCTTGAGGGTAAGCATCAAGATCATTCGATGATGTAAGCATTTAAAACCATCACCAGCAAAGTCAAGAATATCTGATAATGTAGCTTTGGAATACCATCTTCAGTAAAAACATCGAGAGCAACCGATAGTGAAAGTCGTTTGAGCTAGCTCCAACAAAAACATTTAACATCCATGACATCATATTGTATAGCATTGCATCATTTGATATCTTATCACATTTCAAGTGTCTAGTAATTTTTACCATGTTCATTTCATCGCATTGCATAAACATAACAAAGAGGGGCATCTGTAGACACTCAAAATTTTATTTTTCTATTAATAGCCAATATAGAAGGGTAAAAGTGTCTTTTACCAATCCAGAGACAGCCCTAGAGGATTGCAAACGGTCATTCTGTGCCTTCTGACTTAGGACTTGTCACATGAGTCAGCATCTTTTCTTGCTTTTCAGACAGCTTGTCTTTGGCTAACTAAACATTGGATATATCTTTGATTTCTTCCAAGAATATCTTCTAATGCCTTGAGATCATCATCTTGCAATGTTCCATTTATCAGTTATATTATCAGACCTGACATGAGCTTTACGATCCGTTTGTTGCAAGAGTTATAGGATTAAGCTTTACGACCGGTGAGACCTCTTCTGTTATTTTATTATTTTCAATGTTGATAGTATAGTGAAGGATATCAGAATTATTTTGTTCTGAATCCTCACTTATACTTTGGCTTTATCTTCTCTTCTGCTTTCGGATTGCTTCATGATGCTTGACTTGCTTAGAAGATTCTTCTTTCTATTTTTGATGCTTTAAATACTTTGTGAAGTCGACAACATCTTATTAAGTGAGTTATTCTTCTTGGCTTACATGTACTGGCTGCTTCTTTTACGAAGACTCAACTACTCTACGATCTGTTCCGAGTCTAGTGATTTGGTATAATATCCTTGTAGTGACTTTTAGACTAACTCTGGAGATCTCTTCTTGTGAGAGAATTAAACTCAGACATCATCAGAGTATATTCTCTTGCTATATCCTCCTTTATGAGTAATCTTTACTTTATCTATCTATGGCAAAAACTGAGCTTGGTGATCTCCTTTATTTCGTGTAGTCAGCACTTCACATACTTCTTGAATGTTCTGATGCTGACTTTACAATCTTGACATCACGAATTGATCTTAGAGTAATCTTCAAATACAACTCTCGTTCAGTGTCCGCTTGGGGTATCCTACAATCACTCTTTGCTTAGAAATCTTTACTATGCCATCCGGTGATTCATTTAACAGATTAACCGTTCTTGCCAGATGATGTTTAACAGCTTCTTCGACTTCTTGTACAGCTAAGTGAATTTTATGATCGTTTTGTGTTGTGCAGACATAATTTTCTCTATAGATATAAGCCTTGCAGCTCTTAGATCAAGTGTTCACTTTACAAATTGAGTCTTTATCTGTGAGCTTAAGTAAACCTCACTGTTTTTTGATGTACGAATATGGTTGACACTGCTGAGTATCTATATATTGTGAACTGGCAGAGTGACTTTACGATTATGAATTCCTATCGTCTATACATCAAATCATCTTTTATAAGATCAACCTAACATTATTTGATCTTTTTATTCTAATTCCTTGTACATCAATTATTTTAAAGAACTTTACATAACCTACTTGTTTAGATATACATTAAACACATATAGATTTACTCAGCGATCAATACTTCTTTTATGCAGAGTAGTCTTTTTACAATGATCATATCTATTACATATACTTTTCACTTGGACTCAAGTCTTTTAAGTCACATGTGAACCCTACTTTGCACTTAGACTCAAACATAGTAAGATCAATTGTCATTGAGAGATGGAAATCAAAGTCTTGCATAATCAAATATTGTAAAGCTTACACTTCAAAAGGTAATTTAAGACTTGTCATTGTATCTCTTACATTTTGTCCATAAATTCGTGTGTTAAGATTCTTGAATTGATGCATGTTAGGGTTACAATTATGTATGATAGTGTTAGCAAGTCACCAAGTAAGATAATTTAACTAAGTAATGTCTTAGACAACTTAAACTAGCAAATAAAGTATGAACTATGAAATTTGGTTTTTACTAGTTTTTGTGAGAGTTGTGTTGCCTCATATGTTGGAAATTTGGGCATCAAATAGAAAGAGAAGTTGTAAAGTTAGAAGTTACGAAAACACAGAATCAAAAATCACTAAAAAATACCTAGTAGAGGTACGTAATGCATGTTTGAAGTAAGTAGGGTAAAACTTCCAAAATCATGAAAGTTGGAAATTTTGGGGCTGGGAAGGCAGCGTCGCGGCACTGGTTTTGGGCATTGCAGCGCTAGCCTTGCAGTAGGCCAAGTGTTGGGGCGCGATGTGGGGTAATGGGGAGCCAAGGGGCGCGATGGGCACATTGTACGGCCGTTGGGGGCGTTGTGCGGCGCTAGGCACTGCACTCGCAGAATGTTTTGTCAAATTTTTCCAAAGCTAGTTTTGTTGAGTTTTTTGGTAATCGAACATTGTAAAAAATAATTTATTAAAATAAAGTAAATAATTAAGGCTAATTAAAATAAACTAAGAGTAAAGAGTTATGTTGTGACTAATTGTATGTTGACCTAATAATTATGTAAGTCATACGAAAGATGAAAAATTACCATATACCATAAGAGACGGAATCATAAAAGTTTACTACCTATTGCACGTTCTATTTGTACTTGGTGAAATAATGTGTTTTAATTGTTTGAATTTCATAAATTCTTTAATTCTTTAAATTATGAAGTTCTTTATTATTGGTGTAATGTTTTATTGAGAAGAGTTAATTCCCATTTGTTTCGGCTTAACTCGAGTATCGAGATATTCCTTTCGAAATAATTATTGATGAGATATTAAATTATTATAATTCTTTATTTTAGATTGTTTATTGTGTCAAACCAAATTATTTTGGGGCGGAATCTGTATGTTAGTAACTGAGTTTAACAACCTTTATTCGTGGGGGAATTTATGATGTGTCGGGTAACCGACTTATATACTGTTGTTACTATTGTAGCAGTGTAGCAAGTGTTATGTATATGATCATAGGATATTATTAGACTGATCCCCTATAATATCTATAAAGAGTTCTAAGTCTATATGACTGTTGAACAAAACTGGAGAGTTCTAAACTCCTTATGACTAACGTACCTTATTAGTTCTTGGTTTAATAATCACTCAGTTTACTATATTGAAAATTGTTAAAATATTTTGTTGAGTTATTATTCCTTTGAATCTGAGAAGTGTGAGTTCTTCCATGTGTTATCTGTTAGACTTACTGAGCAATCCGTTGCTTATTTTTATAAATAAATTTTATTTACAGCTAAGGAGGAAATACCCAAAGGTTCTGGAAGTAAGGGGAAAGGAAAGAAAAGTACTTATGTATTAGTTTCTTTCTTTTTATGTAAGTCATAATGACTTTTTATAACAAAAATAAAGAACCGAGACTGTAATAATCTTTATTTAATCAATAATATTGTATTATTATCACATTGTATTATGTCTTTAAGTTCATTTCTACGTAGTAAATGTTAGGTCAAATGATCTTATGGTATTATTATTATTCTAGATTAATATTGTTGGCAATGTTTAGAAAGCTCTATCGAGAAAATGGGATTGTCTAATTGAGCATCGCTTTAACGGAAAGTCACCTCTTTCTTGGGAACAATCTAGTTATTAGTATTATGAGTCTATAATACATATACTCATAAGGATTTAGTGTTGGAGTGAGCACTAGATCCGCTGTAACAAGTATACGAATTTGGGTGCGTCACAATCAAAGCTCTAAATTTAGTGAAAAGTGTAGAATTCAACTACAGACAGATCATAGAGTAAGATGCAGATAAAATTCAAAATTTAAATGTGTAGAAAAATAAAGACAGGAAATTTTAAGAGGTTTGAAGAATAAAAGTTTTCTAGCTCTCTCTTCTACTCCGAGAGGAAGGATGATCCACTAAGGATGGGTAAGGTTACACAAACCACAGTTCACTAAGAACTATTATAATAATGATTCACTAAGAATCCTTCAAATCATATAAACTTGGTATTACAAGAGATCACAAAGATCTATAATCATAAAAAACTGTGTTGTTTGAGTTATTGCTAATTGGCTTTCAGTTCTTCTCCAAATGTATTAGCAGCGGACACTTTGTCTTTAAATTGTAGGGTGGAGCACTCAAGTACTTTTAGCTTTTAGGCATTTATATCGCGAGAGTCAATAGTAATTCAAACTTGTTGTAGTAATCCTTTTATATGCACTCCTTGAAATTTGCATGTTGGATTGTTGTTGTTACTCCAAATAGTCTCACTTGTTAACGTTTAATTCCTTTGACTTATGTCACTTTCGATAGTAATATATTGTGCAGTAGTAGACGCGTGTATTTATCCTTGTATAGCTAGTTGTTGAAAAAGTTGCATTGTCTTTTCGTCCTTATCACTAACTCTTATAAGATGATATCAATTTGAATAACTTGAGTCAAGGTTGTCTGACCTGTGTTATAAATCTGCCACTAACTATCAGACCTTTGCACTCTACGAAACTAGTAAATCTTACCTTCAATGCACAATCGTAGAGTTGGTCTTCAAATTGTTAAGTGACCTTACTCAACGATATTTACTTTACATTTCTTGGTGGCTTTTGCGATATAGTTCTACGATTTAACTTCTGCTCAATGATCTTAAAGTGTCTTCTAATAGGCTTAATTGTGTTTACTATGCGATCTTAGAGTTAGCTAATCTTTTACTCAATGAAATGCTTAACTTCTTTGATCAACTTCAACTATCCTAATTACATAGTTATATCCTACGATCATGGAGCTACCTAACAAGTTAGATCCCTAACTAAGTTATTGTACATAGAATTTTATTAATAACTTTACAAAATATATTTGTTTTTACAAATATACATTATAGATCAATCATCATCAAATTCCAATAGAGTAAACATAAATGCAAGTACTAACACTTTGGAATTACTATTTTGAAATGATTATACTTTGGAATAAAAATCTCTAAAGATATTATCATGCAAATATCCTATTTTGGAGTGGCATCTAAAAATTATTATATTTTAATATCATCTCAAATGAATATATTTATTTAAAAGAAATATTTAATTAAAAATTAGCATAACTTTCATATTTTAGAATAACTTTAAAATATCTATGTTCAATTTCAAAACATTGATTCTCCGAAATTAAAAGCTTACTTATTTTGCTTATATTATAATTTCTTTTCAAAATATTTATAGTATTATCAGCATTTCTATATTATTATAAAAAGGCAAACTAAACATTTTCATTTTAAGTAGGCTTTCTTATTCCTAGTGTAAGAAATAAGATATATTAAAAGTGATATATTTAATTATTTTCTTGTAATAAGATTTCATTTTTATCCTCTCAAACGTAAATTCACTTTCTCAATCTAAAGTGAATCAAGAAATAGGGTAATAACACACACACACACACTTATGGAATGACACTAAGCACACACTTAATATTTTTTAAGACAAAAAATGACAAACTTAAGAAACATAGTACCCCTGATTCATAGAAGTTGGGGAATATCTAACACATTTTCTTTGTTTAAGTAAGCTCCTGAACTCTAAAATCTCTGTTTGCGGGCCAATTTTATAGTCACATTAATTAAGTATTTTTATTGCAAAATTTTAAAATTCAAATAAATTGGTACATTCAATTAAATTTATATTAACTGGCGATTTTGTGTCATTGGCCCATTAAAATGTAGGGGCGTAAACAAATATATACGAATACAATATTATCCGTATCTGAAAAATCAATTTGTTATCTGTATTCGTATCTAGTATTCAACGAATTTAAAAATGCTATCCATATATCCAGTATTCGAAATAATATCCAAACGATAATATCCATTTTCGTTTATTTTATTCAAATAATTTGGTTATTCAAATATCCGATTATCCGAATTCGTTTATCAGTCACGTAATATAAAACTTATTCAAATTATTTACAAAAAAATAAATAAAACAAATTGAATAATTATTCATCATGCACCAATCATAATTTAATGTTTAAATTATACATATTGATTAAACATTTTAATCATAAAGGAGGGAGCAAATGTCAAACACATCATGTACACCATTGATAACAAAAATCAAAATTTAAACATCCTAAAGAAAATATAAAATTAACATCATTGAAAAGAAGGTAAAACTTTTGTTCTTCTTTATAATCATCCTTCATTAATTTGCATCCTAACTAATTACAACTGCAAGAGAAAAATAAATAATTTTAGTATAATTTTAATCTAAAATAATTAATATAATGTTAAGCATTAACTTTTACAAGATTTTATGTAAAAGTTCATGACATCATTATTACAATAATTAGTATATTGTTATGGCGTGAACTTTCACTACAAAAAAATGGACATTTGGCAACATTTTTTCGGGTAACGACTTATAAAGTCGTTGCCAAAAATGAATGTTTAGCAACGAAATTTGTCATTCGTTTTAGTTTGTGAAAGACTTTTATTTTTCGTAACAAAATTCATAGGTAGTTGCCAAATTTCATTACCTATTTGTTGGCGAAAAAAAAATAATCCTCGCCTATTTATTTTTTTGTTGCCGATGTGATTTCTCCTCATCGAGGGCAACGAAAAGTTTTTTGTTGCTATATTTCGTTGCCTCATATGGGTTGCATTCATTGGAAACAATTTTTTGTTGTTGCGTATTTTGTATACTTTTTTGCAACGATTAGTAAATTGTTGTTACACTCCCAAATTCGGGTACTTCATTTTCACATGATTTGGTGTTCACGGTCCAAATAAAACACATCTAACTACCCATGAATGAGAATATAAACAACTCATAATTAAAATAGAAATCCTCCCAATAAAGGGTTACAACATCATAAATAATCCCAGGTTATCTACCCTTAATACATCAAATGCGGAAACATAATATAATCAACATAAGTCTTGACATCAACACTTGAAAATAACAAATAACAAGTTTTCATCACTTGTTCATCTTGCCTTTGCCCTTACTAGTAGTTGGCTCGTCAACTCTTTCAACCTTAGCTACAATGTTATTATGCAAGAGTGAGCAAACGATTGCCCACAAGTATAACAATAACAATAATAATAATATGCGAGTAATCAATGGGTAATGGATAATAAAAAGCTCGAATTTTGAATCAAGATTAGAAAACAAAAATCAAAAGTACATATGAGGGTCACAAGACCATGAACTATGTCCTAGGTTATCAAGTATTACTACTTTAAACCTTTAACAGTCATAAGACTATATGGACCTTACTTCTCGTACTTAGGGGGATCAGCCCTTCGTACCATGTATGTACACAACATCTTAACGCTATTGCATAATATAATCCCCTATAATAAGGTTGTTCATCTCAGTTTTGACATAAGAGTCCGCACCAAAGGAAGTTTGGTTTGGATAAGCTTCAACAGTAGTTCTAGAATTTAGAACGCTCATCAACTATGTACTTATCGAATCAATAAGGGTTCGCTAGCCATTCAAGGCAATACAATAATGTAAATGATATTTAAATCGAAGATTGAATCTCAAATGTATACAACTGAATAAGCATTAAATAACCAAAGTATTACTTCAAAAGAATTAGATCATCTCATTTGGAATCATGAACTTGAATAATAAGAGTACAAAACTTGTTCGATACAAGAATAGGATTTAAGACTTGTGTAATTGTAATCAAAATAGGGTAAGGAAACTTTCCTCGTACGTAAGTTAAACAATCACTATTCACGTTCCCAAATAGTCCTATATATTCCAACAATATTACTTTACAAAAATGTCAATTTTCACAAACCACAAGTTTAAGCTCTTTACAATTGTTCATATACAATTTGAAATCATCATTTACATATTTAACAATCTGTTATAAACTCTTATTATTGAAATTAGTATGCATACAAGTCAATCATGTATGATGATAAAAATATATACTTTGGAGACAATCTTATTTATTTATTAATAAAAGTATTCATTTTTTAAAGGCATTTAAGTATCTACATGATGTTATTTTTATAATATGTAAATAACCCATGGTTTTAAGCAATGCTTTTAGAATCATGATGTTGATCATGCTAATGAGATCTAAATTCTTAAAAAACTTAATACTAAAATAGTTCCCAATCATGGGATTATTAAAAGGGGATTAGTAAATTCGGATAGATTGGTACATATATTGCTTGCTCATTGGATGAGGATGATTGATCTCATGATCATTTGTGTGGAGACACTAAAGCAAGTATGTAGGTGCTTATTGGAAAATAAGTTCACTGAACGTGACTTGCTATGGAATACCTAATGGAGTTTTACTTGCCTGTCAATAGAAATTCCTAATGTGATAGTAGTGCAAGTTATCCTTGGACTTGAGATCATCATAGTATCTTGTATGTAATGAATTATACTTTGACTTTTTCCTTAAGACCCTTAGGGTATATCAAAGGGTATACTTGGGTATAATAAGTTACACATGGAGATAATGAATGGTCAATAAATAATCTACCACTTCTAGTAAAAGAGGATATATGTCCTATGTGATTCGTTAAATGACAACCCAGTAGTCCTTGGCCAAGGCAGAATGAAATTAGAAAGGAGTTTCTAATTTACATTATTTGGAGTTGTGCATTTTCTAATCGAAATAAATATAATTAAATAAAATAACACTTGACAGTAACTTCATGTCTTATATTTAATTGGGACATTGTATGGTGGAAGGATTGAATTGTACGGTAACTATTTACTCACAGGTTCTTTTATGATTAATGTTGAAATCTATATTATCTGAAAAATCGTTGATCGTTAGGAAGGCTTATCCCTATTGTAGAATAAATATTATTTATTTAAAAAGATTATTAGTTTTATTTTTTTATTTAAACAAAATTAAAATTGTTCTAACTGATTTATTCACAACCGGTTTAATATGGAGAACCTAAAGGGTCACACCATAAAAAGAAGAATAATTATTTAAGAAGGTAATGACATAATCGTAATAATGCATTAAGTGTAATTAATTTAATCTATGGTGATAGAATAAATTAAATAACTTAATGTTTATTATTTAATATTTTAGAAATATTAAATATAAATTAATAAGAGGGGTCTCATTAATATTATTACAATTATTATTATTTTAATTTCTAAAGGAGTTTAGGAATTAATTTAATATTATTACTTTAATTTATTCCTAATAAGATTAGGAGACAAATTAATTAAATGAATTTAATTAATTATTCCTAATGTGGTGGGAAGCCTAAATTAATTAAAGGAGTTTAATTAATTAAATGAAACCCCTTGTCTAATATGATTAGAAGGGTTGACCTATATCTATATAAGAGGAGTCTTATAATAGATATCAGTTGATGCAATTCCAATTGTTGGAGAGTACTTCTTTTCTATAGAGGATAGAAAACTAGGTTTTAGTCAGTCACTCTCCTTCTTGATAATTCCTCTTCCTTGGTGGATCACCTCTAGAGGCCAAATGCTTGGATGGCTGACGTTGATCAAAGGAAAGAATCTAACCCAGAAATTCAAGGAGATCACGAAGAACAAGGAGTTGAACTCGTACCTGTGGAAGCTTCGTTCTACAAGGGTATGATTCCATAACTTCTTATTTATCATTTTAAATTAATAATATGCATAAAGGATGATCCGGATAATGGTTTTGTACAAATTTTTAAACTCTAATATACCATGCTTCCGCTAATTTTTACAATTTAATTGCGCCATGAATTCGTACAAACCCATTAGTGGCATCAGAGCCAAACCTTTATGCAATTATTAATTTTTTTGATTCTATATATGTATGAGTATGTATTTAGAATAATTTATTGGGCATAATTAATTCTTCTAAAAAAATACGAAAACTAATTTTTGTTTATCTTTCGCTGTCTTCCATGTTATTAAACAAGGGATTTCATAACGTGACTGCCGAATTCTTTTCCCACAGATTGGTTATTAAAAGGAGTCCTATTCACGTAGTGACTTGAAGCTAATAATAACCTGCAAGATTGTATATTGGATATACTTTACTTGTTAATAATATATATATATATATATATATATATATATTATATATAAAGGATGTGAATAATATTTCAAAACAAGATTTACGTTTTATATAAATATAAAGTGATGCACTTGAAGACTTGATTCATGAACATATATATATTATATATATACTTGCAGATTTGATTCATTAACAAAATTATATATATATATATATATATATATAGGGAGGATTTCAAGAGCATAACTCTTAAAAGACATAACAAGCATAATACTTTTAGTTACGGACCAAATCGTCGCTTGTCCGTCCGACGCCATAAGTCTTATCCGACGGACAATATATAGCTACGGACGGACCTATGGCGACGCATTTAGCGACGGTTTGGTCCGTCGCTAAAGGGGAGTTATGCTCTTTAAGAATTATGCTCTTTAAGAGTTATGCTCTTGATCCTTGCTATATATATATATATATATATATATATATATATTATCTGAAAGTATTTTTTAAAAGGTACGGTTATATTATATATAAATATATATATGTATATAAGATATATTATATATATAATATTATTAATAATTTTATAATTAAAATAAAGAGTTTATTTTAATCTTAAAATTGGATTTCATGCAAATTAAAATTACCCATTAAATGATACTCATATATATATGGAATAGTTTTAATCCATGAGATGAATATTTATTTATTGATACATATGGTGATATGTATGATAATAAATGAGATTGATTATGGGACTATTGACCAATGTGATTGGATTTTATTTTAGTAGAATGCTTGAATGAATGAGTTTTATTAAATGGGATCTGTGTACCTCGTCTTCTCTGATTTTTTCTTGATGTAAAATTTTATCTCCCTCCTATGTACTTCCCCTTGACTACTGATCAAGGAATCTATTTAATTTAAATAGTTTAATGTAATAGAAATAGTTAGAATTATATTGAAGAAATTAGAGACCAGGGAGCAAGGAGCGCGTGAAGACCCGTTTGTAATAGAGCCCGGGTTTAAATGTAATTGTTATATTTAAATTTTATTTCTTACACCCTTAGGTTTGACCTTTTGGTTCATTTGGTGGCTCGAGTGAACCAAATTAGAATAAAAGTTCATAATCAATCCGTGTAGAATATAATATTCTATATGTGCATGCTAAATATTATATATATTATATTTTATGCAAATATGTTTCGCATGATTTAATAAAATGACGCGTATTTTATATATATATGTGCATGCGCACTAAACAAGATGAGATAAATAATAACAAACTCCTCAAAAAAAATTATATTAAGTCTAAAGTATTCAATAATATTTGGAATATCGAACGTCGCCTTCTAGCATGATAAATTAATAGAGTATTAAATATTTAATACGAATTTGTTGTGCTATCCACAAGGCAAGTATTGTGTATTTAAGATATAATTTAATCGCATTTGATGCTTATCAAGAAAATTGAACAATATTATTTTGTTGTGCTATCCACAAGGATAATATTTTTCTTTTTTGAATTTATGGAAGTGCTATGTTGGACTTAACTTAAATTATTTTAGTTCAGATGTGCACACACTTGACCATTATGATTTAAGAGGCAAAATAAAAAAGAGTTACATGTTGATGTAATTGACAAGAAGTTGTCTACCTATTTGTTTATATATCGTTTGTTGTGCTATCCACAAGGCTATATACATTTGAAATGAGATTCTTATTCTCACTAGCAAATCTTTAATTAGATATTGCCGAACTATATAAGTGAGGGTAATATAGTTTTAAAAAAATAGTGGGAGATACCAATCTAAAATAACACCTAATTTATTTTGGTATATAAACTTAATTAAATGAATGTTTGCTAAAATATTTTCTTTTCACATACAGAATTTTAAAAAATATCAAAATCACTAATTTCACTTCGTAGCATACTAGATGCTAACAAACTAACCGGACCGAATTACACGGACTGGTTAAAAAATCTGAGGATAGTTCTCACTGCTGAAAAGATTTCTTATGTCCTAAATTCACCTATCCCTAGAACTGTTACAGAATCAGCCTCTAAGGAAGAGTGGCAAGATGATGCATCTGTGGCTCAATGCATCATACTCACATCCATGAATAACGAGCTTTAGTGTCAGCATGAAAACATGGATGCTTCTACTATGTTTCTTCACCTCAAGGAGTTGTATGGTGAACAAAGTAGGACAGCTAGATATGAGATATCTAAGAAGCTCTTCCAATCTCGGATGATCGAGGGTACTGCCGTTTAGACTCATGTCCTAAGGGTGATCAATCTGATTGAACGCCTTGGACAGCTTGGGTTCGTCATGGATGGCGAGTTGAGTCAAGACATCGTCTTACAGTCACTCCCTGAGACCTTCTCGCAGTTCGTTGTTAATTTTCACATGAATAAGTTAGATGTCAACTTGACTGAATTACTTAGCATGTTGAAAACTGCAGAAGGTCACTTCCTATCCAAGAAGAACCATGTCTTAATGGTGGATTCTTCCAAGAAAAGAAAGAGGCCCAAGGTATCTTCTGAAAAGAAAAAATCTAAGAAGGCTAAGGGCAAGGTGAACATAAAGAAACAAAAGAAATTTAATCCAGCTAGCAAAAAAATGTTCTCATTGCAACGAGCTGGGTCACTGAAAGAGGAACTGCAAGAAGTTTCTGGCAGAGAAGAAGCTTGGAGAAGCTTCGACTTCAAATCAAGGTTTGTTCATGATTGAAATTAATTTTTCAGAAAGTCAAAATTCTACTTGGGTATTGGATACCAGATGTGGTTCTCACATATGTAATACTGTGCAGGGACTGGTCAGAAGTAGAAAGCGGAACAAGGATGAGGTTGTCCTATAAGTGGAAAATGGAGCAAAGGTTGCTACATTAGCTGTAGGCACTTATTGTTTAGCACTGCCTACTGGCAAGTCCATTTATTTAAATAATTATTATTTTGTTCCGAATATCATTAGAAACATTATTTTAAATTCTGTATTAGATATGGATGGATTTGAAATTATAATAAAGAACAAAAGTTGTTCTATTTATAAAAACAATGTTTTATATGGTGTTGGTAATTTACGAAATGGACTTTACATACTTGACTTGCATGAAAATATATTTCAAATAGAACAAAATAAGAAAAAGGAAAAGAGATAATGTTAATTATACCTATATGTGACACTGTAGACTCGGTCATATCAATGAAACAAGATTATCTAAGTTGAATAAGGATGGGCTCTTAGAGTTATCCGATTATGAATCATATCCAACTTGTGAATCTTGTCTCATGGGTAAAATGACTAAATCTCCTTTTAGTGGAAAAGGAGAAAGAGTTGCAGAGTTGTTAGCGTTGGTTCACATAGACGTTTGTGAACTTATAACAATGAATGCACAGGGAGGGTATTCTTATTTTATTACTTTCACTGATGATCACTCAAGATTTGGATATGTGTATTTAATGAAATACAAATCTGAATCATTTAAAAAGTTCAAAGAGTTCAGAAGTGAAGTAGAGAAACAAACTAGCAAAAGTATCAAGATTCTTCGATCAGATTGAGGTGGTGAATACTAAAGCGGTGAGTTTCTCAATTCTCTCAAAGAAAATGGTATAATCTCACAAAGGACTCCACCAGGTACACCACAGTTAAATAGAGTATCTGAAAAGAGAAATCTAACATTGTTGGACATGGTTCGTTCCATGATTAGTTTTATCGATCTTCTAGTATCATTCCGGGGCCTAGAAGCGGCTATATGTCTACTAAATAAGGTCCCCTCAAAATTCATCCCCAAAACTACATATGAGATGTGGACAGGGAGAAAATCTGGTCTTAAGCATGTTAAGATTTGGGGATGTCCAGCTTATGTGAAAAGATTTCAAAATGATAAGCTTGGGACAAGATCTGATAAGTGCACGTTTGTGGGATATCCTAAAGAAAGTTTGGGATACTATTTCTACAATTCTATTGAGCAAAAGGTGTTTATTGCGAAAAACGCTGCCTTCTTGGAAAAGGAGTTTATCCATGAAGGGGATAGTGAGAGGAAAAAATAGATCTTGAAGAAATTCAAAAACCACAAAACACTACAGATTAATTGGATGAACCTGTCCAAGTAGAACACCTACTGTACAACACCCTATTCGTAAATCTGGAAGAGTACTGAAGATACCTGAAATGTATAGATTCGTCATAGAGGATGACGATGAGGTACATGTCATAAATGATGATGATCCATTGAATTACAAATAGGCTATAAGTAATTAGGACTCAGAGAAATGGTAGATGACCATAAAATCTAAAATGGATCTTTGAAGTAATACACAAGACCATTTGGATTTTACTTGCGATTGCAGCTTATTATTACTAGATCTGGCAAAATGGACGTGGAGACGCCCTTCCTCAAATATACATTATTAGAGGAGAATGTATGTATGATACAGCCAGATTGATTTGTTTCAATGGTTGAAGCAAATCATGCGTATGAGCTACAACGATCCATTTATGAATTGAAGTAAGCTTCTCGTAGATGGAACATCCGTATTGATGAGATAATCAAAGAGTTTGATTTTATCAAAAACAAGGATGAACCATGTGTGTACAAGAAAGTTAGTGGGAGCGCTGTTTCATTCCTTGTATTATATGTTGATGATATATTACTGATGAGGAATTATATTCCTATGCTATAATCGATCAAAATAAAGTTTTCTAAACATTCGACCATGATTAATTTGGGTAGAACATCCTACATTGAGATATAAATCTGTATAGATAGATTTAAAAGGATGTTCGGCTTAACTCAAGGAATGTATATTCATTAGATGCTAAATACGTTTAGCATGGCAAACTCCAAAAGGTGTCTCATGATGATGAGCCATGGAGTAAATCTCTGTATAATTGTCCTCAATAAAAGAGAGATTGCATGAGTTACTATCATGTATGCAATAAAATATACGAGACTTGATGTTGATCAGTCAGATTCTGAAGAAGATCACTGTAGGATAGTGATAAACATCCTAAATTACTTAACTGACACTAAGGATGTCATCATAAAACATGATGGGTCTGAATTAAACTAGAGAACTAAACAGACTCAAGTTTTTCAGACTAACCAAGATGACAACAAATCCACTTTAGGGTAAATCGTTACCTTGAAAGGTGGTGCAGTAAATTTTAAAGGTTCCAAACAGCAAAATGTTGCTGGTCTAGTGACAAAGACAAAGTATATAACTGTAAGTGAAGCTGCAAGTTGGTGTTTCGGATGAAAAGTTCATTACAGAACTAGGATTAGTTCCTATGTCTCATCTTGAATCTAAACACGTGTTGCGGCACTTTGATTAAAAAAATCATTGAAAGATGAGACGTCACCTTAGAGCGTGTAAACTCTCAAGACAACATTGCAAATCTATTTACTAAAGCTTTAACATAACAGCAGTTTGATCGTCACTTTGAGAAGATGGGTATTAGATACCATGGCGATTGGCTTTAGTACAAGTGGCAGATTGAAAGTAGTATGCATAACAGCCAATCATGTATGATGATAAAGCATATACTTTGGCGAAAATCTTATTTATTTATTAATAAAAGTATTCATTTATTAAAGATATTTAATTATCTACATGATACTAATTTTATAATATGTAAATAACCCATAGTTTTAAGCAATGCTTTTAAAATCATGATGTTAATCATGTTAATGAGATCTAAATTCTTAAAAAACTTAAAACAAAAATAGTTCTCAATCGTGGGATTACTAAAAAGGGAATAGTAAATCTGAATATATTGGTACATATGTTGCTTGCTCATTGGATGAGGATGATTGATTTCATTATCATTTGTGTGCAGACACTAAAGCAAGTATATAAGTGCTTATTGGAGAATAAGTTCACTGAACGTGACTCGCTATGGAATACCTAATGGAGTTTTACTTGCCTATCAATAGTAATTCCTAATATGATAGTAGTGTAAGTAATCCTTGGACTTGAGATCATCATAGTATCTTGTATGTAATGAATTATACTTTGACTTATTTCTTAAGACCCTTAGGGTATATCAAAGGGTATGCTTGGGTATAATAAGTTACATATAGAGATAATTAATGGTCAATAAAGAATCTATCACTTCTAGTAAAAGAAGAGATATGTTCTATGTGATTCGTTAAATGATAACCTAGTAGTCCTTGGCCAAGGCAGAATGAAATTAGAAAGATGTTTCTAATTTGCATTATTTGGAGTTGTGCATTTTTTAATAGAAATATATATAATTAAATAAAATAAAATTTGACAGTAATTTCATGTCTTATATTTAATTGGGACATTGTATGGTGGAAGGATTCAATTGTACGGTAACTATTTACTCACAGGTTCTTTTATAATTAATGTTGAAATCTATATTATCTAGAAAGTCGTTAATCGTTAGGGAGGCTTATCCCTATTGTAGAATAAATATTATTTATTTAAATAGATTATTAGTTTAATTTATTTATTTAAATAAAATTAGAATTATTCTAATTGATTTATTCACAACCGGTTTAATATGGAGAACCTAAAGGGTCACACCATAAAAGGAAGAATAATTATTTAAGAAAGTAATGGCATAATCGTAATAATGCATTAAGTGTAATTAATTTATTCTATGGTGCTATAATAAATTAAATAGATTAATATTTATTATTTAATATTTTAGAAATATTAAATATAAATTAATAAGAGGAGTCTTATTAGAATTATTACAATTATTATTATTTTAATTTCTAAAGGAGTTTAGGAATTAATTTAATATTAGTACTCTCATTTATTCCTAATAAGATTAGGAGGTAAATTAATTAAATGAATTTAATTAATTATTATCAATGTGGTGGGAAACATAAATTAATTAAAGGAGTTTAATTAATTAAATGAAACCCCGTGTCTAATAGAATTAGAATGGTTGACCAATATCTATATAAGGGGAGTCTTATAATAGATATCAGTTGATGCAATTCCAATTGTTGGAGAGTACTCATTTTCTATAGAGGATAGAAAACTAGGTTTTAGCCAACTGATAAGTCAGTTTTATACCTACTTATCCGGTATCTATTAATTGAATTAGTTTTTTAATCCTATGTGTCGTAGTCACTTTTCATGCATTTTGTGGTTATTTTGTAGATCTCATGCTTGAAAACTGTGTGAGCGACTATTGGCATGGAGAGGCAATGAAATGCATTTCGGAACTCATTTGGGCTTTCATGTTCATCTCATACTCTTGGCTTGGGACTTGGAATTTATTGTAGAGATTCTTCTTAGCTTTTCGGAACATCTTGAATCATCCTAATCGGAGTTCAAATGAAGAAGTTATGACCTTTTTACCAAGCTAAAGTTGAAACCTCGGAGTTTGGAAGTTGCAATTTACATAGCAGTCACTTGAAGCTGATTTCAACTTTGATCCAATCAAAAACTGTCAACACTCAAAAAACGAAAGTTGTAGATCTCATCGCCAGCTTCGATTTGATAGGTAGCAAGCCCCGTAACTCTTCTTAGATCAAAAGTTATGCTCGTTCTACCAAAGGATATTCTAGCAGCGGAGCAACACCCGCCGTGGCGGGCATTCACAAGGCAAAAAGCCCGTCGGGGCGGGCATAGGGCAGTGCGAACAGTGCAAACACCCATTGGGGCAGGTTTTATGAACGCCTAACACCCATCGGGGCCGGTATGCGCACTGGGAGCATAAAAATATCCTATTTCAAGTAGGATTTTGATGGAATAAGGGCTACGATTTTGGTTGGAACAAAAAGGGTATCGAAGGATCATTAGAGGGCTATAAACGGGGAAGAATGCGCAAGGATTAGGGGAGATTCCAGTAGATTAGCGTAGATTAAATTAGATACAAACCCTAGTTGGAATAGAATTGGAGATTGAAGAAACTTAGAGGCCATTGAAGATAAAGGGCAAGAGCAAGAAGGGGCATGAGATTTGCTGACAAAAGATTCTATTTTCTTCTCTACTCTTATTTCTATCTTTTAATGTTTATTCAATTGTGGATTCTTAGGTTTGATTCAATATTAATGAACTAAATCTTTGTTTAAGATTGCAATGGATCTTATTGCGTAGTTTATTTTAATATGCTTCTCTATCAATTATTATGATCTATCGTTGAGATTGTCTATTGTGATTTGGACTTAATTGCTTAATTGCCCAGCTAACAATTACTGTGATAATCCGTATGAACTCGAGAGAGGAATTATACATTTAGATCTGATCATAATAGCAAGTGATTGTATTTTTTGCATGGCGTTGGAATTCATGATTTGTGTTTAGGATAGAGATATACCTTTACACCATCTATAATCTTATAAAGAACTTGTGCTTAAACTCTCTTTAATTGTAATTCACATAGAGATATAGTGAATTAGTTAATTAAAGTGTTCTACTTAATTCTATCATATGTGGATTTAAGTTGATATGGGTATGGTGCATCGAGAGATGGTCATATTTTACTTTAGTGTTCTTGATTAAAAATTCAGAATAGTGAACATAATTGATAAGAAGTGTATTAACTTGAATGAAGCAATAAGTGAAGTTGTGATCTTAAATCTCCGTAATCTTATCTTAAACTAGTGGTATTTAGTAGTAGTTTAATTATACATTGATAATTCACCTCTGTTTAAATAAGATTAAGTTGGTTATGGTTTAGTACTTGGTGATTCTTATTAAATAATTCCTTGTGGGAACGATACTTTACTTTCACTTTATTACTTGTTGACCACGTATATTTATGTGTTATGCGTAACTAGATTTTACCCAACAAGTTTTTGGTGCCGTTGCCGGGAAGTTAATTTAATAACTATTTGCCAATATTAATTTCAATCAAATTAGTATTAATTTAAATATATTTTTATTTAATTCTCTTCTTATTTTACTCAATTCTCAAGTACCATGGATAGATTCAATTATCAATGGCCATATTCGAACATGACGCAACCAAGGAAAACAAGGATTGATGAACTTAATGCACTTTCTGCATTGTCAGTATAAATCAAGACACTTTCGAGGAGGTTGACTGTTCTTGCAGCCCAACGGAATCGAAGGATAGCAGTTACGTGTGATTATTCTACTAGCAATCATTCGAGTCATCAATGCATAGTCAATTTTGAACCGGTACAATATAGTGGTGATTACCTCGACAACTATGCTGATCCTAACTATCACCAAGATTGGGGGTATCACCCGAATTCTTCATGGACCTACAATTATAAAGATCAATACTACGCTCCAAATCCATTATACACACCGGAATTTTCATGTCCACCTCCATTGCCACAAGAAGAAAAGTCAAATCTGAGAGAAGTAATGTTGAAGATCATAGCAGACCAAGAGGAGAGGAGGATTAGGCAGGAGTTATCAAGCCAGAATCTTAATAATCAGATGGACCAACTCACCAACGCCTCAAACAATCATCCTCCAAACACTTGGTTTTATGACATGGATGACGAAATTGATGGAGAACCCGAACCAAATCTGCGACTGGATGAGCCACAAGATATCGAAAGAGAGGAGATAAATGGGAATAATGTAATGGAGGTCGAAGAAGATCTAAATGGGTCTCCACCAAAGATCAAAGAGTCAGTTAGATTTGCAAAATCATGCCCGCTTAGTAGTCATATTGTCAGCGAAGCTCTTTATGACATAAGAGCGAGTACAATTTTGAAGCCATGGTCGGACAAGAAAGAGAAGATAAACGAAGAGCCTATTGTGTTTGACAAGCTTCCATGCCCCAATGTGATCACATACACAATGGAGAAAACAACTAGCTGTTGGACGTTCTTGATTGAGATCATACCAAATAAGAGCATGTTAGGTGACTTTGATGCATTGGCCATCGCTTGCGGGAACCTCCCAAAGGATAATTTGCTACTGATGGATGGAGGGTTCCTCAACTTTCGAAGAGGAATTAGATAGCATTTGACAGGAAGAAGTCCGGCTGAAGGACTATAAAACAAGCGCTCATTGGGAGGCAACCCAAGTTTAATTTTTAGTTTTAGTTTTTTAGGTTATATATTATTTAATAAATTTTCATTTGTTAGGATTTATTAAACATGCTTCTATTGTGTTCACAGGTTAGTCTACTCAAACTCAAGTGTGGAGTCCGATTCATTCCAATGTGCCTAGTCTATTCTTCAGATTTAGCAGACAAGGAGGAACATTACTTTATGGGAAGTCCTCTACTTTATTTTTTCTATCTTAGCCATTGAGGACAATGTCTATTTTAAGTTTGGGGGTATTTAGTATGTTTGGTATTTACTTGGGCAATGTTTTGATGGAAATTGAGTTTGGCCAATGATAAGTGGGTGGTTAATTAGTTTTTAACTCTTGGAGGATTGATGAGCATGCTTAGTCTATATTTTGACTTATTAGTTGGTTTTTACACTACTTGCGAATCTTTTGAACTTCTATACACATCCATTTGTTTAGCTAGTTGAGGTTGAATTTTTTTTTGGCTAAATGCTTATAAAAGCTATCATTGCAACTTGAGAAATCTTATTCGAGCATCATTCAAAGTGAAAATTAGGCACTCACATAAGTTTGGGGGAAATCTTGGAGTGTTTTTGAAAAAGAAAAAAATTGGAACTTTTTCGAGTTGAATAATTGAATTCTGTGGTGGGCATGAGATGGAGCATAAAACACACTCACCCATAAACAAATACATTAGATGGAGCGTAAAACGCACTCGTTTAATGGAAAGTGAGATGGAGCGTAAAACGCACTCACCAAACAGATAGAAAAAAAGTATTTTTAAAGTATTTGGGAAGGGTTCGAATATGCTTAAATGTTTAAATATCCGTTTGATCCTCAAGAAAAATTTGTGTTTTGTCTTTGTTAGCGGAGATTGATGTGATAAGAAGTTTTTAGAGTTGCTTTTGAAAATCTTTAATGAGTATTGGTTTGTATGATCTTATATAAATCATGACTAGTTTGAACATTTGGATGCAAACACGCACTTAACGGATCATGAGTAGATGTGGAACTAATGAAAGTTATTAAAATTTTAGACATGGCATTGTTTTGAAATTTTCTTTGGGTTATCATTTGTTGTAACCTTTGAGGCCATTGATCAAATTCATATTGATTCATTGTTTGAGTGGATCATTTCTAGAGAATGAATCTTTCTAATTTTTGTTTCGAGTGTTTTGCTTGGGGACAAGCAACGGTTCAAGTTTGGGGATATTTGATAAGTCGGTTTTATACCTACTTATTCGGTATCTATTACTTTAATTAGTTGTTTAATCCTATATGTCGTAGTCACTTTTCATGCATTTTGTAGTTATTTTGTAGATCTCATGCTTGGAAACTGTGTGTGCGACTATTGGCATGGAGAGGCAAGAAAATGCAATCTGAAACTCATTTGGGCTTTCATGTTCATTTCATACTCATGGCTTGGGACTTGGATTTTATTGTAGAGCTTCTTCTTAGCTTTCTGGAACATCTTGAATCATCCTAATCGGAGTTCAAATGAAGAAGTTATGACCTTTTTACCAAGCAGAAGTTGAAACCTCAGAGTTTGGAAGTTGCAATTTACATAGCAGTCATTTGGAGCTGATTTCAACCTTGATCCAATCAGAATCTGTCAATGCTCAAAAAATGAAAGTTGTAGATCTCGTCACTAGCTTCGATTTGATAGGTAGCAGGCCCTGTAACTCTTCTTAGATCAAAAGTTATGCTCGTTCTACGAAAGAATGTTGCAGCAACGGAGCAACACCCACCGGGGCGGGCATTCACAAGGCAAAGAGCTCGCCAGGGCGGGCATAGGGAAGTGCGGACAGTGCAAACACCCGTTGGAGCGGGTTTTATGAAGGCCAAACACCTGCCAGGGCGGGTATGCGCGCTGGGAGCATAAAAATATCTTATTTCAAGTAGGATTTGGATGGAATAAGGGCTACGATTTTTGTTGGAACAAAAAGGGTATTTAAGGATCATTAGAGGGCTATAAAAGGGGAAGAATACACAAGGATTAGGGGATATTCCAGTAGATTAAATTAGATACAAACCCTAGTTAGAATATGATTGGAGATTGAAGCAACTTGGAGGCCATTGAAGATCAAGAGCAGTAGCAAGAAGGAGCAGGAGATTTGCTGACAACAGATTCTATTTTCTTTTCTACTCTTATTTCTATCTTTTAATGTTTATTCAATTGTGGATTCTTAGGTTTGTTTCAATATTAATGAACTAAATCTTTGTTTAAGATTGCAATAGATCTTATTGCGTGGTTTATTTTAATATGTTTCTCTATCAATTATTATGATCTATCGTTGAGATTGTCTATTGTGATTTGGACTTAATTGCTTAATTGCCTAGCTAACAATTACTGTGATAATCCATATGAACTCGAGAGAGGAATGATAGATTTAGATCTGATCATAATTGCATGTGATTGTGTTTTTTGCATGGCGTTGAAATTTATGATTTGTGTTTAGGATAGAGATATACCTTTGCACCATATGTAATCTTATAAAGAACTTGTGCTTAAACTCTCTTTAATTATAATTCACATATAGATATAGTGGATTAGTTAATTAGGGTGTTCTACTTAATTCTATCATCTGTGGATTTAAGTTGATATGGGTATGGTGCATCGAGAGATTGTCATATTTTACTTTAGTGTTCTTGATTAAAAATTCAGAATAGTGAACATAATTGATAAGAAGTGTATTAACTTGAATGAAGCAATAAGTGAAGTTGTGATCTTAAATCTCCATAATCTTATCTTAAACTAGTGGTATTTAGTAGTAGTTTAATTATACATTGATAATTCACCTTTGTTTAAATAAGATTGAGTTGGTTACGGGTTAGTACTTAGTTATTCTTATTAAATAATTCCTCGTGGGAACGATACTTTACTTTCACTTTATTACTTGTTGACCACGTATACTTGCGTGTTGTGCGTAACTAGATTTTACCCAACACCAACCACCCTCCTTCTTGATAATTCCTCTTCCTTGGTGGATCACCTCTAGAGGCCAAACACTTGGGTGGCTGACGTTGTTCAAAGGAAGAAATATGACCCAGAAATTCAAGTAGATCATGAAGAACAAGGAGTTGAACTCGTACATGTGGGAGCTTCGTTCTACAAGGGTATGATTCCATAACTTCTTATTTATCGTTTTAAATTAATAATATATATAAAGAATGATCCGGGTAATGGTTTTGTACAAAATTTTAAACTCTGGGATACCATGTTTTCGCTAATTTTTACAATTTAATTGCGCCATGAATTCGTACAAACCCAACAGTGGCATCAGAGCCAAACCTTTATGCAATTATTAATTATTTTGATTCCATATATGTATGGGTATATATTTAGAATAATTTATTGGGCATAATTAATTGTATATAATTATTTTTTTTGGAAGAAAAAAAATAAGAAAACTAATTTTTTTTTATCTTTCGCTGTCTTCTGTGTTATTAAACAAGGGATTTCATAATGTGACTGCCGAATTCTTTTCCCACGGATTCGTTATTAAAAGGAGTCTTATTCACGTAGTGACCTGAAGCTAATGATAACCTGCAGGATTGTATATTGGATATACTTTACTTGTTAATAATAGTATATATATATATATACGATATATTATAGATATAATATTATTAATATTTTTATAATTAAAATAAAGAGTTTATTTTAATCTTGAAATTAGATTTCATGCAAATTAAAATTGTCCATTAAATGATACTTATATATATATATGGAATGGTTTTAATTCATGAGATGAATATTTATTTATTAATGCATATGGTGATATGTATGATAATAAATGGGATTGATTATGGGACTATTGACCAATGTGATTGGATTTTATTTTAGTTGAATGCTTGAATGAATGAGTTTTATTAAATGAGGTCTGCGTACCTCGTCTTCTCTTATTTTTTCTTGATGTAAAATTCTATCTCCCTCCTATGTACTTCCCCTTGACTGCTGATCAAGGTTTCTATTTAATTTAAATAGTTTAATGTAATAGAAATAGTTAGAATTATCTTGAAGAAATTAGAGAGCATGGAGCAAGGAGCGCGTGAAGACCCGTTTGTAATGGTGCCCGGGTTTAAATGTAATTGTTATATTTAAATTTTATTTCTTGCACCCTTAGGTTTGACCTTTTGGTTCACTTGGTGGCTCGAGTGAACCAAACTAGAATAAAAGTCCCTAATCAATCCGGGTAGAATATAGTATTCTATATGTGCATGCTAAATATTATATATATTATATTTTACGCAAACATGCTTCGCATGTTTTAATAAAATGATGCGTATTTTATATATATATGTGCATGCGCACTAAAGAAGATGAGACAAACAATAACAAACTCCTCAAAAAAAATCATATTAAGTCTAAAGCATTCAATGATATTTGAAATATCGAACGTTACCTTCTAGTATGATAAATTAATAGAGTATTAAATATTTAATACGAGTTTGTTGTGTTATCCACAAAGAAAGTATTGCGTATTTAAGATATTAATTTAATCACATTTGATGCTTATCAAGAAAATTGAACAATATTATTTTGTTGTGCTATCCACAAGGACAATATTTTTCTTTTTTGAATTTATGGAAGTGCTAGGTTGGACTTAACTTAAATAATTTTAGTTCGGATGTGCGCACACTTGACCATTATGATTTAAGAGGCAAAATAAAAAGGAGTTAAATGTTGATGTAATT
The DNA here is from genome assembly GCA_020205555.1 of Panax stipuleanatus. Taxonomy (NCBI): domain Eukaryota; kingdom Viridiplantae; phylum Streptophyta; class Magnoliopsida; order Apiales; family Araliaceae; genus Panax; species Panax stipuleanatus. Next base: position 130,161,542 of record CM035115.1, on the reverse strand, counting down.
GACAAGGAGTTGTCTACCTATTTATTTATATATCGTTTGTTGTGCTATCCAAAAAGATATATACATTTGAAATGGAATCCTTATTCTCACTAGCAAATTTTTAATTAGATGTTGCCGAACTATTTAAGTGAGGGTAATATAGTTTGAAGAAAATAGTGGGAGATACCAATCTAAAATAAGACCTAATTTATTTTTGTATATAAAATTAATTAAATGAATGTTTGCTAAAATATTATCTTTTCACATATAGAAATTTAAAAAATGTCGAAATCACTAATTTCACTGCGTAGCATACTTGACACTAATAAACTAACTGGATCGAATTACACGGACTGGTTAAGGAATTTGAGAATAGTTCTCACTGCTGAAAAGATTTCTGATGTCCTAAATTCACTTGTCCCTGGAACTGTTCCAGAATCAGCCTCTGAGGAAGAGATTGTCACCACTGTAAAGTGGCAAGATGATGCATCTATGGCTCAATGTATCATGCTCGCATCCATGAATAATGAGCTTTAGCGTTAGCATGAAAACATAGATGTTCCTATTATGTTGCTTCACCTCAAGGAGTTGTATAGTGAACAAAGTAGGACTGCTAGATTTGAGATATCTAAGGAGCTCTTCCAATCTCGGATGACCTAGGGCACTGCCGTTGAGACTCATGTCCTAAGGGTGATCAATCTGATTGAACGCCTTGGACAGCTTGGGTTCGTCATGGATGGGGAGTTGAGTCAAGGTTTGCTCATAATTGAAATTAATTTTTCAGAAAGTCAAAATTCTACTTAGGTATTGGATACCGGATGTGGTTCTCACATATATAATACTGTGCAGGGACTGGTCAGAAGTAGAAAGCTGAACAAGGATGAGGTTGTCCTACGAGTGAGAAATGGAGCAAAGGTTATTGCATTAGCTGTTGGCACTTATTGTTTAGCATTGCCTACGAGCAAGTCTATTTATTTAAATAATTGTTATTTTGTTCCGAATATCATTAGAAATATTATTTTAAATTCTGTATTAGATATGGATAGATTTGAAATTATAATAAAAAACAACAGTTGTTCTATTTATAAAAACAATGTTTTATATGGTGTTGGTAATTTACGAAATGGACGTTACATACTTGCATGAAAATATATTTCAAATAGAACAAAATAAGAAAAAGAAAAATGGATTATGTTAATTATACCTATATGTGGCACTGTAGACTCGGTCATATCAATGAAACAAGATTATCCAAGTTACATAAGGATGGACTCTTAGAGTTATCCGATTATGAATCATATCCAACTTGTGAATCTTGTCTCATGGGTAAAATGATTAAATCTCCTTTTAGTGGAAAAGGAGAAAGAGTTGCAGAGTTGTTAGCGTTGGTTCACACAGACGTTTATGGACCTATGACAACGAATGCACGGGAGGGTATTCTTATTTTATTACTTTCGCTGACGATCACTCAAGATTTGGATATGTGTATTTAATGAAATACAAATCTGAATCATTTGAAAAGTTTAAAGAGTTCAGAAGTGAAGTAGAGAACCAAACTGACAAAAGTATCAAGATTCTTTGATCAGATCGAGGTGGTGAATACTTAAGCGATGAGTTTCTCAATTGTCTTAAATAAAATGGTATAATCTCACAATGGACTCCACCAGGTGCACCACAGTTAAATGGAGTATCTGAAATGAGATATCGAACATTTTTGGATATGGTTCGTTCCATGATGAGTTTTACTGATCTTCTAGTATCATTCTGGGGTTATATCATAGAAGCGGCTACATATCTACTAAATAAGGTCCCCTCGAAATCCATCTCCAATACTTCATATGAGATGTGGACAGGGAAGAAATCTGGTCTTAAGCATGTTAAGATTTGGGGATGTCCAGCTTATTTGAAAAGGTTTCAAAATGATAAGCTTGGGATAAGATCTGAGAAGTGCACGTTTGTGGGATTATGTAACGACCCCAAAATTCTTACAATAATATTCTCTTTCTCGATCGTTAACAATACAACTTTAATCTCTCATTACATCATTATTCGATATTAAAAATCACTAAAAATGAAAAATATTTAAAACTTTTATAAACTTTCTTTATATATTGCCCTGAATTTCAACCTTTACATTACATCTCTTCGACTCAAATCTATATCATGAATCGTTACAACAAAATGACTATACAAAATCTTACATAATAAAATAATATCCATCTACATTGGATAACTCTACTTATAATTCAGCGACATATTACATTCAAAACATTAATTACAATTTGAAATTTAACATAACTAATATTCTTGAATATTGATCTCTATAAATCACTTAACACGTATCTTTACCTTGCATCATTGACCTGCAAAAATGGTTATTTGCAAGAGTGAGCTCGACAGCTCAGCAAGTTCTAACAGTTTTCATGCATCACGTATCACATAATAAACATGCTCAACATAAATCTCATAATAATTAAAGTAACATGGCATACATGTTTTAGTTCACATAACAAATATAAAGATTGAGTTCCTTACTCAATCAACATTATTTAACCAAACAGTGTAGTCATAAATTGACTTTGACATTTCATAATTACAACATGTATAACATATCATGCTCGCTTACAACATATATAACATATCATGCAATTTAAAACAGTTCATCAAATCCACGTAGACGAGTAGGAACCGAAAGACTTGCATGGCTCGTGGATTACCAATTACCGAAAAATTGCTTAATATAATCTGCTTCATGATCCTACATAACGTATCACCATACGCATCAATTATTAGTCACTTAGCAACGCTTATCAAACGTCTAAGTAAATTCTAATCTACACTTTCTAATTTATACTTCGTAATTCTCTTCCATTCACTAGTTTAACACTCGCTGTCAAATCATATGTATAATTATTACATAGCTAATCTTCATCATTAGTTAACCAATTTAGGTTAACTCATTTCTCAATAACTAATAAGTTAATAATTAATCACCACGTAATTTAATCACCTCACATAATTATATTACATTTCACATAATTAATCAATTATAATTACATCTTACGTCAATCAAATTACACTTCAAGTTAAACATCATTATATTTACTAACATTCATGTTTTATAACTTAGAACAACATTTATTGTCGTCGACAGCACTATACTTGCGTATGTGCATGTCCGACGCCCTCCGATTGCCTCCGAATACACATTAGTCACAAAGATGACCATTTTGACCCGTTCTAACGACCTCAAATCAAAAAAGTTAAAAAACAAAAGTTGTAGGTCTACTCGTGCTCGTTCCGAATCATCTTGAATCTCCTCAATCGGAGTTTGTATGAAAACGTTATGGCCGTTACTACCGGAGGTCAAAATAGTTTCGTATTACAACAACTAAACCAACCTAGATAGCAAGGGTACCTGCTGGGGCGGGTGCCCCAAGGCAAAAACACCCGCTGGGGAGGGTCCAAAGGCTGGTGGAGGGGCTGGTTCGCGAACTGGTGGAGAAATAAGCCAATTTGGTTTATTCCTTCGCACCGAATTCGATTTTTCCCAACATGATAAACATGAAACTTGATACAAACAATATTTTTAACTCTTAAACATGATCATAACATATAAAATCCATATAACACACAATCAAAACCAAGATTTCATGATTTTCAAAAAAAACTACAAAATCAAGCATTCTTGACGAAAATTATTATTACAAATTCGTTTTTCGATTAATTTAAGTAATTCCATTTGTATTAACTTTTATTCTTAACATACTAACATAATACATGATCAATTTCAACAATAACTCGTAATCAAACACCAATTTGATAATTTTAAAAGCTATTTTTCAGAAATTAGTTCACATAAAATCACTATGAACCCCGTTCTTCTTGTTTATCAAAATTTCATGAATTAAATTGTTAAAACAACCATATAACTCATATATAATCATGTTATATCACATATTACATATAACTTCATGCTTTCATCAATTCCTTTGATAATTTAAGAACTATTTTCAAGATAACTTCATGATAAAACACTATGAACATGATTTCTCCATGTTCATCCTATCTTTGTGAATTAAAACACTTGTACAACTATAAAATCATATGTAAACATATATACACATATATATATATATATATATATATATATATATATCTACACATCCCATACATATATCAAAATCAAGAGCTTTCACACCAAGACTTTACAAGAGAACTCTAAAACCATGAAAATATAGAAGAACATAGTTTAAAACTTGTTTTTACAACAATTGCTTTCTGAAAATCTTTCATGGTATACAATTATATATGAATACCACCTATACATATAAGATTCATGATTATACAAGTTCATGAAAACCTAATTTGACAAAAATTAAATACAAAACATCTTAATATGATACCTTTCTAGGTTAAATTAAGAGAGAGATGAAGATGATGAAAGCTTTTCTCTTATTTTCTCAAGGTTTCCCTTCTTCTTCTCTCTTCTTCTTCTCTATATTCTCTCTTCTCTTCTCTGTATTCTCTTTGTTTAACCTTTTATTTTCTCTAACAGGCTAACCCTTCTAAACTGACGTATATTATAAATATAATATACATATAACATATATACAATATATATGTAACTTATACTATATTAATGTAGCTACTAATTCCTTTATTAATTACATAGGTTACAATTTTGAATATCAAAAGCCCTAAGGCTTGTTTGGCAAAACAGGTTTATTTTTAAAAACTAACTTTTTGAGTTTAAGGCGCTATTTAGTAAAACAAGATTAAAACAAAAATAAGGTCTTGTTTGGGAAAACGATTTTAAAAACTCTTTTAACTCTTTTAATAAATTATTTAACACATATTCTTAATGTTATCCTTTAATTAATTAAATCTTAACATTAATTTAATTAATTAAAAGTTTAACATCAATTAATCACATAAAATTATCACATTATAATTACTCGCTAATTATAACTTCATATAACAATTACCACATCACTACATCTAATTTAATTATCTCAACTAAATTAGAACTATAACATAAAATCATTACATAGTAATTAAATTAAATATTAAATAATCATTTAATTAATATAATATACTTAATTACATTACTCCATATTAATCACATAATCTCAATAAATAATTCAATTAAAATATTTATTTACTTCAATAAATATTAAATTAACTTTTAAATTCTCTTCACACCAATTCACATATTTCACAATATATATCACATATACACAAACTCGTATTCGAACATCTTAAAATAAGAATTTTATTTATTAAATTCTCATTTATTAATTCTTAAAAATTTGGGATGTTACAGGATATCCTAAAGAAAGTTTGGGATACTATTTCTACAATTCTACTAACCAAAAGATGTTTGTTGCGAAACACGCTGCCTTCTTGGAAAATGAGTTTATCCTTGAAGGGGCTAGTGGGAGGAAAAAATAGATCTTGAAGAAATTCAAGAACCACAAAACACTACAGATCAACTGGATGAACCTGTCCAAGTAGAACACCTACTGTACAACACCCTATTCGTAAACCTAGTAGAGTACCGAAGATACTTGAAAGGTATGGATTCGTCATAGAGGATGACGATGAGGTACACGTCATGAATGATGATGATCCATTGAATTACAAATAGGCTATGAGTAATTAAGACTCAGAGAAATGGTAGATGACCATAAAATCTAAAATGAATCTTTGAAGTAATGCACAAGACCATTTGGATTTTACTTGCGATTGCAGCTTATTATTACTAGTTCTGGCAAAATGGACGTGGAGACGCCCTTCCTCAAATATACATTATTAGAGGAGAATGTATGTATGATACAGCCAGATGGATTTATTTCAATAGTTGAAGTAAATCATGCATATGAGCTACAACGATCTATTTATGGATTGAAACAAGCTTCTCGTAGATGGAACATCCGTATTGATGAGACAATAAAAGAGTTTGATTTTATCAAAAACAAGGATGAACCAAGTGTGTACAAGAAGGTTAGTGGGAGAGCTGTTTCATTCCTTGTATTATATGTTGATGATATATTACAAATAAGGAATGATATTCTTATGCTATACTCGATAAAAATAAAGTTATCTAAACATTCCTCCATGAATAATTTGGGTAGAACATCCTACATTGGGGATATAAATCTGTATAGATAGATTTAAAAGGATGTTCGGCTTAACCCAAGGAACGTATATTCATTAAATGCTAAATGCGTTTATTATGGCAAACTCTAAAAGGTGTCTCATGATGATGAGCCATGGAGTAAATTTCTCTATAATTATTCTCAATAAAAGAGAGATCGCATAAGTTACTATCATGTATGCAATAAAATATACGAGACTTGATGTTGATCAATTAGATTTTGGAGAATATCACTGTAGGATAATGATAAACATCCTAAAGTACTTAACTGACACTAAGGATGTCATCATGAAACATGATGGGTCTGAATTAAACTAGAGAACTAAACAGACTCAAGTTTTTTCAGACTAACCAAGACGACAGCATTTCCACTTTAGGGTAAGTCGTTACCTTTAAAGGTGGTGCAGTGAATTAGAAAGGTTTCAAACAGCAAAAGATTGTTGGTCTAGTGATAAAGACAAAGTATATAACTATAAGTGAAGCTGCAAGTTGATGTTTCGGATGAAAAGTTCATTACAGAACTAGAAATAGTTCCTATATCTCATCTTGAATCTAAACACATGTTGCGGCACTTTGATTAAAGAAATCATTGAAAGAGGAGACGTCACCTAAGAGCGTGTAGACTCTCAAGACAACATTACAGATCCATTTACTAAAGCTTTAACATAACAGCAGTTTGATCGTCACTTTGAGAAGATGGGTATAAGATACCATGGCGATTGACTTTAGTGCAAGTGGGAGATTGAAAGTAGTATGCACACAAGCCAATCATGTATGATGTTAAAGCATATACTTTGGAGACAATCTTATTTATTTATTAACAAACGTATTCATTTATTAAAGACATTTAATTATCTACATGATACTATTTTTATAATATGTAAATAACCCATAGTTTTAAGCAATGCTTTTTAAATCATGATGTTGATCATGCTAATGAGATCTAAATTCTTAGAAAACTTAAAACTAAAATAGTTCTCAATCGTGGGATTACTAAAAAGGGGATTAGTAAATCCGGATAGATTGGTACATATGTTGCTTGATCATTGAATGAGGATGATTGATCTCATGATCATTTGTGTGGAGAGACTAAAGCAAGTATGTAGGTGCTTATTAGGGAATAAGTTCACTAAACGTGACTCACTATGGAATACCTAATGGAGTTTTACTTGCCTATCAATAGAAATTTCTAATGTGATAGTAGTTCAAGTGATCCTTAAACTTGAGATCATCATAGTATCTTGTATGTAATGAATTATACTTTGACTTTTTCATTAAGACCCTTAGGGTATATCAAAGGGAATGCTTAGGTATAATAAGTTACATATGGAGATAATGAATGGTCAATAAAGAATCTACCACTTCTAGTAAAAGAAGAGATATGTCATATGTGATTCGTTAAATGACAACCTAGTAGTCCTTGGCCAAGGCAGAATGAAATTAGAAATGAGTTTCTAATTTGCATTATTTGGAGTTGTGCATTTTCTAATCGAAATACATATAATTAAATAAAATAAGACTTGACAGTAATTTCATGTCTTATATTTAATTGGGACATTGTATGGTGGAAGGATTAAATTGTATGGTAACTATTTACTCACAGGTTCTTTTATGAATAATGTTGAAATCTATATTATCTGAAAAGTCGTTGATCGCTAGGGAGGCTTATCCCTATTGTAGAATAAATATTATTTATTTAAATAGATTATTAGTTTAATTTATTTATTTAAATAAGATTAGAATTGTTCTAATTAATTTATTCACATCCGGTTTAATATGGAGAACATAAAGGGTCACACCATAAAAGGAAGAATAATTATTTAAGAAGGTAATGGCATAATCGTAAAATACATTAGGTGTAATTAATTTAATCTATGGTGATAGAATAAATTAAATAAATTAATGTTTATTATTTAATATTTTAAAAATATTAAATATAAATTAATAAGAGGAGTCTTATTAATATTATTACAATTATTATTATTTTAATTTCTAAATGAGTTTAGGAATTAATTTAATATTAGTATTCTCATTTATGCTTAATAAGAGGAGGTAAATGAATTTAATTAATTATTCCCAATATAGTGGGAAGCCAAATTAATTAAAGGAGTTTAATTAATTAAATAAAATCCCATGTCTAATAGGATTAGAAGGGTTGACCAATATCTATATAAGATGAGTCTTATAATTGATATCAGTTGATACAATTCCAATTGTTAGAGAGTACTCCTTTTCTATAGAGGATACAAAATTATGTTTTATCCAACCACCCTCCTTCTTGATAATTCTTTTTCCTTGGTGGATCACCTCTAGAGGCCAAACACTTGGGTGGCTGACGTTGATCAAAGGAAGGAATATAATCCTAAAATTCAAGGAGATCACGAAGAACAAGGAGTTGAACTCGTACTTGTAGAATCTTCGTTCTACAAGGGTATGATTTCATAACTTCTTATTTATCATTTTAAATTAATAATATGCATAAAGGATTATCCGGGTAATGGTTTTGTACAAAATTTTAAACTCTGATATAACATGCTTCCGCTAATTTTTACAATTTGATTACGCCATGATTCGTACAAATCCAACAATTATATTCCTAACACACTATCATGTTCGTTAGAATAAGTTAAACTAACATGCCATGACTGAAAACCAACAAAAAAATAAAACAGTTTCCTTTCTGCAATTCTTGCTGGGGCGAGATTTTGTATTAGGAAAACTTCGCCGAGGCACAGGCTCACCGAGGCGCGATTTCTAATGCTGGGAACCTCGCCGGGGCGAAGGTTCCCAGATTCGAACTCTGTAACTCGTGGCATGACTGTTCATCAGCCCAATAACTCGATTTTTGACACACCCAAGTCTGAATTAAACATATCCAAACGATATAGACTTCACAAAAACAATACCAAACATGCATATACTGATTATAACAACAATCATCAAATTTAAACCGTTTAAATTCTATATTTTTGCTTAAAACTCAACTTTTGACAAGTTTAGCGAAATTGAGCATCACTAATCCGTTTCTCAACCAAATCTATCCATATAACTTGCATTCTTTTCATTTCTTGATGTATTAACAATAACAACTATTAATTTATCGTTTAACATACAATTTAAGCATTAATTTTTATATATATAAGTCATATTCATATATTATTTCTCTATAAACTCAAAACTTCCTTTTTAAACATAATTTCATGAATTAATTCACCTAAAAATTGTTTATAAACATCATATAGTAGATTATACATGCATATTAACAATTATAAATAACTTTTCAACAATTTAATCATGAAAACTCAATTACAGAGAACTTAAAATAACTTTTCATGGAGAAAACTCAAGAACACAAATTAAAGCTTAAAGGTAAGGATTTACCTTTGATTTCTTATTTAGATTAAGCAAAGATGATGTAGGATTGCTTGCTTGAACTCATTCTTACTCCTTGATTCTCCAATTTAGCTTCTTAATTTCACAGACTCTCAATTTTCTCTCTGGGTTTTCTCAGACTCGTGTATTTGAACTGAAAATTATAATATATGTATATAATATATTAACTGGCGCGTATATGGGTAGCAGTTAAGCATAGTATGGCCTTAACTACTCTCATGTTCTCAATGCCATGTTTGGCTAGCTTATTAAAGTCCCTTTCTAATTTATTTAAATTAATTAACTTATTATATGATTTATTTGTCACACTTTAATTAATCAAATTTTAATATTTAAATTCAATTAAATTAAAGCCAATATTACTCATTAAATCAAATTATCAAGTAATTAAAATTATTATTTATTAATTATAAAAAATCAATAAATCTCTAATTTATTATTAAATTAATTAGAACAACGTTATAATTATTAAACAACTCATTTAATTTAATTATCCCAATTAAATTAGAACTTTGAACCATAAATTATCCAACATTAATTTAATTAGTGTAACAGATTTAATCAAATTAATCCACAACAATTCCATCAAATATTTATTTAACTCAATAAATAAATCAATAAAAATATTTATTTAATTTAATAAATATTTAAAATAAATTACAAAAATCTCGTTCGTCACATCCTTCCCTCCTTAAAAGAATTATGTCATCAGAATCACGATTCATTTAATTCGTCCCGTTACATTCTCCCCCCACCCTTATAAAGATTCTGTCCGCAGAATCGCTACACATAGTTTAAGCAAATAAATGAGGGTAATTTTCATCATTTGATCTTCGAGTTCTCACGTAGCTTCTTCAGCATTGTGGTTCGTCCAGATTGCCTTAACAGAAGGTATTACTTTAGTTCTGAGTACTTGCTCATTCCTGTCGACTATCTAAATAGGAACTTCTTCGTAAGATAAATCTTTTTAAAATTGTAGGGGCTAATATTCTATAACATGCTTGTAATCGGGCTTATATGGTCGTAACACTGAAACGTGGAAAATATTATGGATATGTTCTAATGCCGGAGGTAAGGCCACCTCATACGCGACTTCACCAATTCTCCAAAATACTTCAAAGGGTCTAATGAACCTCGGGCTAAATTTTTCCTTGTTGCCAAATCTGATTTTTCCTTTCTAGGGAGACACTTTCAAGAAAACAAAGCTACCAGATTAAAATTCTCGATTTTGTTGGTGTTGATCAGCATATCTCTTTTGCCTGTCCTGAGATGCTATCAATCTTGTCCTGATCACCTTGACGATCTCAACGGTCTGTCGTACCAATTTTGGTCCTACCACTTGACGTTCCCCAACTTCATCCCAGCATAATGGATGTCTGCACTTTCTTCCGTATAATGCTTTATAAGGTGACATGCCAATACTTGCATGATAACTATTTTTGTAAGCGAATTCCACCAACTGTAGGTGATCGTCCCAATTTCCCTTAAAATCCATGATACAAGCTCAACATATCTTCCATTGTCTGGATCGTTCTTTCACTCTGTCCGTCGGTCTGAGGATGATATGTTGTACTCATTCGCAACTGTGTTCTCATGCATTCCAGTAGTCGCTTCCAGAAGTTCGATGTGAAACGTAGATCTCGATTAGAGACTGTAAGAACCCGAATTTTCAGAAATTATTAAATAAGGATTAAATAAATAAAATTCTTAAAGTGTGAGTTGGGTTCTAATATATATATATATGGGTGTTATGAGGAAGGAAGTATTGTATTACATAGGGTTATATGAGCTATGTAATATGTGATGAATAAATATATTATTAATATATATTGTTGTTTATCGTAGAGACGATTTAATTAAGATAAAGTAAATGGATAGAATTTTCTATCGATATTAAAATAATTTATAGAATTATTTTATCATAGAAGTTGGTGGCATTAAATATCTTTATGAATAAATATTGGTTAATTTAAGTTGAGAGTTATATTATGAAATAATATACTGTGAATATTGAACCTTAATTAACTATGGTGATATAGTACAGGGTTTAATTTACTTAAGTAAAATAGTGAATTAATATGTGTGTTGAATATGTAATTGTAGTTGGTACTTTTATATATATTACTTTGAATAGTAATATGTGAGAAAGTCTAATGTACGAATAAAGTTAATAAATATACATACGTTAGTAAAGGGAGATGGAAATTATTATATTTTAAATGAATATTTAATATTTAAAGAAATTATTTTGGGAACAATTTATAGAGAGAGAGAGAAATAATAATTATATATTTCTAACAAAGGATATTAAAATAACTTCTAATATTGAATTATTTTAATAAAAAAAGGAAATGTTATTTTTGAATAATAATATTACCTTATATGTTTTGTATGAGGTGTGATTAATTAATATAGTAAATATATTAAAACGTATTTACTATATGTAAAGAAATTGATGAAAATAATTTATTATAAAATAAACTTATTATCTATTTTCTATATATAATGTACATGTGTCGTACATGTGATTATTTTTTAATAGATATTATATTAATTATAATATCTTGAGATAATAAGTAAATTATTTTCTAATAATGAATGTGCTTATTTGGAGAAAACATAATATTTTATGTTATAGCTAAATACATAATTTCTAATGTATTTTCAAGGGAGTTTAATTAATGAAAGGAAACTAAGTTATTTTAATATATTAAATAACTTAAGTTATTATTTGATCGTGAATATTATTATTTGAATAATTAATAGAGTATATATATTAATTACTATAAGCGTAAAGGTTGTACTTATTATAAGTATAATTAATTGAGAAAATTTAGCATTTAAGTTCTTGAGTCACACAAATATTATATTAAAAGAATGATAAGTGTGGTGGAAATAAATAAGTGTTGAGAATGAGAATAAGCTTAATGTAAGCTTGTGAGATATGCCTTGTGTGGCACGATAATAGATCCAACGATGAACTAATTAATTCAAGGATGGAGGATTTATTAATTAAACAATTAATCTATATTAATTGTTATTATTATAGTATGTCAGTTTATTATTATGACTAGTGATAGTATAATAATAAGAAAATTGATTATAGGTATAATCGGAATTGTATTGATGAGGAATGAGATATATTGTCTTATAATATTAATTATTGTTATGGACAATATACTAGTATCTAGTAATTATTTAATGGTATGTTGAATTATTATTATTGCGAGTGATAGCATAATAATAAGTATATTGGTTATAAATATAATAAGATTTATATTTATTTAATGTGATAATTAACCATATAAATGTTAATTAATTGTTATAGAGATTAATAATTTCATTGATTTATGAGGAAGTGATTAATTAATAATATTATTAATTAATTGATAAGATAAGTAATTTATCAACTCCTATGTGCACGCATACGATATTAAAAGTATATCGTATAGTAGTGTAAAGTGTAGTGTGACTATATAGTAAACTTAATTGTATTATGTAGGTTACATAATAATGTTTATGTGACTACATGTGTGTGGGTAAACCTTAATTAGTACCATGGGGATATGTTAAAGAGTAAGCAATTGTAATTGATGAGTACTTCAATAAGTTATTATAATTAAAATAATAACCATTATGTAATGTGATAATATCCAGTTAAAGTATATCGGTGTGATAAAATGTATATGGATTATATGGGATATATCTATGTGTACCCTTACTTGATACATTGTAATTACATTTGTAATTCATTTATAACCTAAGTTATATGAAATGAAATTTGTATATATATTATACCCTAAGTGTATGAAATGTAATGTGCATATATTATATATAACCAAAGTAATTTCACTGCCAAGTTGCTATTTGTTGAGTTATAAATTGCTTGTCCCATAATATGAGTTCCTTCTCTTCCACACGTGAAACCTCATGAAGGCTAGCTACTCCAGCTCTTCTCAATTTCAGCATTTGTAGATCAAATGAGTATGGGGGAGTGGGTTTTCATTATGAATTTCACCAACTTCCCACCTACTTCTTGTTAACCACCATACAATTGCTCATTCCTTTGGTTTGATTGGTGAGTAGAGGCATGGACTGGATAAGGGATTGCCTATATAATATGCTCTTCACTTCTTCCCATTTCAATTGTTGAGATGTTGATAAGTAGAGTTAGTATACTGAGTTTCCATTAAGGAAGAATTAGTGTAGCAGCAAGCCTAACGCCATAGCAGCGGTATAATTCCTACCTTTTTCCATTTTTGTTCTATAATGGCAAGTTCTTGATTTCGTAGTTTAGATTGTAATTGAAGTGTGGAATATGGTTTTTATGTGTTATACAAACTTCAAGATATGATAGAACTGTTACATAGTTGATTTAGAATCGAATTGATAAGAAAATTTTTGAGTTGGGCTAAGAAACTGTCGAAGCAGTCATGCTCCTGGTCTGGAAACTGGGACGCGTGGCCGCGCGTCTTGCTAGTACAACTGGGGTGCGGCTGCGCCCTTCTACAGAAATTATTGGTGATTTTGTGTTTTCTGGTTGGTTAAGCATCCTAGTTAGACTCTAATAATTGCATAATGGGGGTCTGACATGTGTACTAAGATTGTCATGCAAGTAGTGAGTTGTATTAGTTGGTTTAACATGATTTCCTAAAAGAAAACTTAAAGTTTTGAAAATGAGACTTGACGAATTTTGTGTTCTTTGAGTCGGACTTTTGAGACATGTGTAAGTGTCTTGGTTATGTGTATCAATGGGTATGAAGGTAGTTGTTAATCAGTTACCTTGTCTAATAGTAAACAATTATACCTTGTTGTAGTGGAGTTTTTAATGAAAACTTAAGGTTTTATAAACGAATTTTGGCGTATATAAGTCATGTTTATATTCTGACTTTTTAAGTATGATCATATGGTTTAGATATGCATGACATGTGAGTCGAAGGTATTGAGCATACAACAGAACACATTGTTTAAATTAAAAATGATTTCAAAAGACAAACTTAGAGTTTTTGGACACATATATATAGGATGTCCACATTTTGATCATTTGAGTATGTAAAAGTGGCGTATATATGTGTTCTAATACGTGGGAGTCATGATTACGAGGTACTGTGCATATACTTAGTTACCCTTGTTGGCTTAGTGCGATTTTTATGAAAAAAACTTAGAATATGAAAGGTAATAGCATCAAACACGGTGTGAGTTACATTATGATCATACGAGCATGTATATTAGGATTCATTATGCCTATAGACATGTTGACATGAGCATCATGTGATGAATTTCACATATGCACGTATATTCAAGAAAATGAATTTCTAAAGCATAAACTATGTGATTAAGTATACATATGTAGTATAAACACGAGCATGCCTACTTAGTATTGTTTAGCATTGTTATGTGATAACATGACCTTAGTAGTTGACCTTGAAGCATGGACTTGAATTACTTAAGGTGTATGAAAGTACGACATGAAAACCATGTAACTTTGAATTGGATTTGAATGAGCATTCTAGGTTTTAAAACTTGGGTTACTGCCCTTATAGACATGAATACATGATGAACATAGTAGCCTTGCATGACTAATTTAAGTATGATAGGGATTTTGAAAGGTGAAACTTAGAAAGTTTGAATGTAATGGTTTCGATAAGGTTTGAGAAACGTAAGAGCAATGTAGATTATATATGTATGAGGTTTAAGTATGTGTCAAACACATAGATAAGTAATTGTGTGATATATAGTGTAGATGAGGTATAACTATACGTACCTAACGCTACTAAGCGTATGATAGGAAAGTGAAACAAGGTTCTAAGAGCCAAGATAGAAAATAATGT
Source organism: Panax stipuleanatus (assembly GCA_020205555.1). Classification (NCBI taxonomy): domain Eukaryota; kingdom Viridiplantae; phylum Streptophyta; class Magnoliopsida; order Apiales; family Araliaceae; genus Panax; species Panax stipuleanatus. Next base: position 130,146,179 of record CM035115.1, on the reverse strand, counting down.
AATATTTATTAGTATATTGAGGATGTGTGGAAGTGTATAACTGATGGGTGTGATCTCTATGATTGATATAACTGTGTAGGATTACACGAAGTGCAGATATCTTAAGCAGTTAAGTCGTAGTTGTTAAACTACGAATCAGGCAAGTCTTTCAGTTCCTATTTGATATATATGAATTCAATAACTATTAGTTAAATTATATTATATTGTGATGATGTGAACTTATATATGAACTGTACATGAAATATGTATGAGATCGAAAGTTGATCTTTAATGATATGTTTGTTATGTGAGAAGTAACACGCTAGTGAATATAAATGGATTATAAATGCATGAACTGAGTATGATGTTATATGCTATGTGATGCATGAAAACTGTTAGAATTACTGAGCTGTCGAGCTCACTCTTGCAAATAACCATTTTTGCAGGTTAAGGACTTACGATAAGGATTTCGTGCTTCTTGATTGATAAAGATAGATAGTATCACAATGGAGAATACTATTTAGATTATCGTTTGAACCCTGTTTAGGTTCTAGGAGTGCACTTGATATATGCTTACGATGTTTAGTACTTGTTGTATTGTAAAGATGTATTAGTTAATACATAGAGGATATTGATTTGAGTTGTAAACGTTTATACGATAACTCAAATAGAATGAATCATAGTATATAGTTGATTCAAAAATTATAATTTATTTAAAGTTATGAAATCAATAAAAAGATTTTATTCAAGAGGATTGAAAAAGTTTAAGTTATTCTGCAATTTTGTAACATCGATTATGATGTATGAAATTTATATTCTAAATTATAATAAAGCAAAATTATATTCTTTAAGTTATGAATAAAAGATGTAATGTTTTGACTGGTAGTATCGTGACTGCACCGGATCCGAGGTAATAGAAGGGACCCGAATTTGGGGGCGTCACAGGTTGGTATCAAAGTTGTAGGTTATAAACCTTAGGTATGTGTACCTTAGACTATAACCCGAGAGAAGGAAAGATAAAGATTAAAATATATACGTGAAGATTCAAAGATGAATCTTGAAGTATCTAGAGAATAAGAATCAGGAGTTACCTAACTCCAGTAATGAAAATGTTAAGACGATGTCTATAAGATGAATATGACAAAGATAATAAGAATGAACTCGAATGGAGTTTGGTTGATAATAGGGAAAGAACCCTAAAGGTAGACCGATGATCACGACGTGATCGGATTGAACTATGAAATGATAGATAGTCTGTAACGACTAAGTGTGTATAACTTGATGCTATAAGAGAATGTACTATGAAAAGTATGAGATGAACTCATGAGGAGTTGTATGTGATGGAACATAGAAAGTTCGTAATGAGCAAGCTAAGAGTAAGATAGAGTTAAGTGTTGGATTTCCATTTAGGACTCATGTGATGGTTTAGTTGTACAAACTTTTGTATGGGCAGAGGTTTGTGCTTGCGCTGAGTACATCCCATTGATAATCGTTGGAATGTTAGAGTCGCGCTATCATAATACATATGGTGAAAAGGTGATTCTTTTCTCATGGTTATTTTGATAGATAGAGATTTCTAAAATTAAATTAGATAATATTAAGATTAGGTGCAAGTTCTTAAGACTCATGCCTATGACAAGTTCGTGACTTATAATCGTATGGTGGAACCCCTCAGCGAATGGACGACATTGGTCTGACTATGATAAGTTTCTAAACCCATATAATTGTGGTAAGTTCCTGAACTTCCATGGTGTGGTAAGTTGGTGAACTGTACTGAGAATAGATATATTATATATCTAGTATTAAGAGTTTTGATATAGTAAGCATTGATGGTATAAAAGATTGATAGAATGATGAAGCAATGGAGTAAGAGATTGTAGTTGATGGAGAAATTTGGATTTTTCTAAATCTTCTAGCTATGCTGGATTTTCAAACTTTATTGACTTCGTGCTAGTGTTTGCACTTCGGTTTTCTTGAGAAAACATTGGGTCGGGTGACTGAACCAATGAGTTTTAAAAATAATACAGTTATTCGTATGTCTAAGTTATTTGTTTCGGCTAAGACAAAAATGATTTGAAAATCTTTCAAAATGTATTTTGACCATGTGCATCATTTGATATGGTGTAGGATAGTAAACGATGGAGTCATCAATGCAATCGAACCTAGTGTCGGAAGTGATTGTAAGATCGTCAGCCCACTATGGTATGATGTATTATGGCAAAGTCACAAAATGACGGAATCTTCAACGTACTATTAAGTGGGTGCGGTATTTTGACGTCATAAAATGATTTTTGGTTTTCTTTTAAATTATGAAAAGTTGACTAAATTATTTTGATTGATGTCCGAATTGTTGATAAAAGTCTAACCTATTTGATTCGGCTAGACGACTGTTGAAAAGTGATTGTAGAATTCAAGCATTCTTGTGTTTTTGTGCCAAACCAGATTGCTTTGGTGCGAATTTAGATGTTGAAAAGCTGAGTTGAACAACCCTATAACGGGAATATATTTTTAGTAACAGTGATCCGAACATGACTCATATAGTCATTACAACACGCTACATTGCGGCCCAACGTAGTAGTACGATAGGCTAGCCACCTAGAGTATGAGTGGAGGGTGTTTTCAATCCTTGTGATTAATAAACACTCTAGTTTACAGTGTGGAGACTCGTGTTGAGACAGTTGTAAATGTGAAAGAGTTCGCGGTCTTGTGTGACCCCTCAGCAAAATTTGAAATCTGAGTTATTCATACTACTTCCCGATTATTGAAAAATCATGGAAGATTCTTATTCTTCTGAAGGATGAAAGTAATAAGTGGAATGTTCCTTAGAAAGGAGAAAGTGATAGAATGCGATGGAGAAGGTTATACTAATAACACTTCTGAAAAGAGAATGAATAAAATTATTCAAGAGAATATGTAATAATCGTAATAGCACCGAGTAGAGGAAGTTTCGGTGATTCCGAGGACGGAATCCTTATAAGGGGGAGAGGATGTAAGAACCCGAATTTTCAGAAATTATTAAATAAGGATTAAATAAATAAAATTCTTAAAGTGTGAGTTGGGTTCGAATATATATATGGGTGTTATGAGGAAGGAAGTATTGTATTACATAGGGTTATATGAGCTATGCAATATGTGATTACTAAATATATTATTAATATATATTATTTTTTATCGTAGAGACGATTTAATTAAGATAAAGGAAGTGGATAGAATTTTCTATCGATATTAAAATAATTTATAAAATTATTTTATCATAGAAGTTGGTGGCATTAAATATCTTTATGAATAAATATTGGTTAATTTAAGTTGAGAGTTCTATTATGAAATAATATAATGTGAATATTGAACCTTAATTAACTATGGTGATATAGTACAAGGTTTAATTTACTTAAGTAAATGAGTGAATTACTATGTGTGTTGAATATGTAATTGTAGTTGGTACTTTTATATATATTACTTTGAATAGTAATATGTGAGAAAGTCTAATGTACGAATAACGTTAATAAATATACACACGTTATTAAAGGGAGATGGAAATTATTATATTTTAAATGAATATTTAATATTTAAAGAAATTATTTTGGGAACAATTTATAGAGAGAGAGAAATAATAATTATATATTTCTAACAAAGGATATTAAAATAACTTCTAATATTGAATTATTTTAATAAAAGGAGGAAATGTTATTTTTGAATAATAATATTACCTTATATGTTTTGTATGAGGTGTGATTAATTAATATAGTAAATATATTAAAACGTATTTACTATATGTAAATAAATTGATAGAAATAATTTATTATAAAATAAACTTATTACCTATTTTCTATATATAATGTACATGTGCCGTACATGTGATTATTTCTAATAGATATTATATTAATTATAATATCTTGAGACAATAAGTAAATTATTTTCTAATAATGAATGTGCTTATTTGAAAAAGACATAATATTTTATGTTATGGCTAAATACATAATTTTTGATGTATTTTCAAGGGAGTTTAATTAATGAAAGAAAACTAAGTTATTTTAATATATTAAATAAATTAAATTATTATTTGATCGTGAATATTATTATTTGAATAATTAATAGAGTATATATATTAATTACTATAAGCGTAAAGGTTGTACTTATTATAAGTATAATTAATTGAGATAATTTAGCATTTAAGTGCTTGAGTCACACAAATATTATATTAAAAGAATGATAAGTGTGGTGAAAATAAATAAGTGTTGAGAATGAGAATAAGCTTAATGCAAGCTTGTGAGATATGCCTTGTGTGGAACGATAATAGATCCAACGATGAACTAATTAATTCAAGGATGGAGGATTTATTAATTAAACAATTAATCTATATTAATTGTTATTATTATAGTATGTCGCTTTATTATTATGATTAGTGATAGTCTAATAATAAGGAAATTGATTATAAATATAATCGAAAATGTATTGATGAGGAATGAGATATATTGTCTTATAATATTAATTATTGTTATGGACAATATACTAGTATCTAGTAATTATTTAATGGTATGTTGAATTATTATTATTGCGAGTGATATCATAATAATAAGTATATTGATTATAAATATAATAAAATTTATATTTATTTAATATGATAATTAACCATATAAATGTTAATTAATTGTTATAGAGATTAATAATTTCGTTGATTTACGAGGAAGTGATTAATTAATATTATTATTAATTAATTGATAAGATAAATAATTTATCAACTCCTACGTGCAAGCATGCGATATTAAAAGTATATCGTATAGTAGTGTAAAGTGTAGTGTGACTATATAGTAAACTTAATTGTATTATGTAGGTTACATAATAATGTTTATATGACTACATGTTTGTGGGTAAACCTTAATTAGTACCATGGGGATATGTTAAAGAGTAAGCAATTGTAATTGATGAGTACTTCAATAAGTTATTATAATTAAAATAATAACCATTATGTAATGTGATAATATCCAGTTAAAGTATATCGGTGTGATAAAATGTACATGAATTATATAGGATATATCTATGTGTACCCTTACTTGATACATTGTAATTAGAAGTTACATTTGTAATTCATTTATAACCTAAGTTATATGAAATGAAATTTGTATATATATTATACCCTAAGTGTATGAAATGTAATGTGCATATATTATATATAACCAAAGTAATTTCACTGCCAAGTTGCTATTTGCTGAGTTATAAATTGTTTGTCCCGTAATATGAGTTCCTTCTCTTCCACACGTGAAACCTCATGAAGGCTAGCTACTCTAGCTCTTCTCAATTTCAGCATTTGTAGAGCTAATGAGTATGGGGGAGTGGGTTTTCATTATGGATTTCACCAACTTCCCACCTACTTCTTGTTAACCACCATACAATTGCTCATTCCTTTGGTTTGATTGGTGAGTAGAGGCATGGACTGGATAAGGGATTGCCTATATAATGAGCTCTTCCCTTCTTCCCATTTTAATTGCTGAGATGTTGATAAGTAGAGTTAGTATACTGAGTTTCCATTAAGGAAGAATTAGTGTAGCAGCAAGCCTAACTCCATAGCAGAGGTATAATTCCTACCTTTTCCCATTTTTGTTCTTTAATGGCAAGTTCTGATTTCGTAGTTTAGATTATAATTGAAGTGTGGAATATGGTTTTTATGTGTTATACAAACTTCAAGATATGATAGAACTGTTACATTGCTGATTTAGAATCGAATTGATAAGAAAATTTTTGAGTTGGGCTAAGAAACTGCCGAAGCAGTCAAGCTCCTGGTCTGGAAACTGGGACGCGCGGCCGCGCGTCTTGCTAGTACAACTGGGGCGCGGCTGCGCCCTTCTGCAGAAATTATTGGTGATTTTGTGTTTTCTGGTTGGTTAAGCATACTAGTTAGACTCTAATAATTACATAATGGGGGTCTGATATGTGTACTAAGATTGTCATGCACGTAGTGAGTTGTATTAGTTGGTTTAACATGATTTCCTAAAAGAAAACTTAAAGTTTTGAAAATGAGACTTGACGAATTTTGTGTTCTTTGAGTCGGACTTTTGAGACATGTGTAAGTGTCTTGGTTATGTGTATCAATGGGTATGAAGGTAGTTGTTAATCAGTTACCTTGTCTAATAGTAAACAATTATACCTTGTTGTAGTGGAGTTTTTAATGAAAACTTAAGGTTTTATAAACGAATTTTGGCGTATATAAGTCATGTTTATATTCTGACTTTTTAAGTATGATCATATGGTTTAGATATGCATGACATGTGAGTCGAAGGTATTGAGCATACAACAGAACACATTGTTTAAATTGAAAATGATTTCAAAAGATAAACTTAGAGTTTTTGGACACATATATATAGGATGTCCACATTCTGATTATTTGAGTATGTAAAAGTGGCGTATATATGTGTTCTAATACGTGAGAGTCATGATTACGAGGTACTTTGCATATACTTAGTTACCCTTGTTGGCTTAGTGCAATTTTTATGAAAAAAACTTAGAATATGAAAGGTAATAGCATCAAACACGGTGTGAGTTACATTATGATCATACGAGCATGTATATTAGGATTCATTATGCCTATAGACATGTTGACATGAGCATCATGTGATGAATTTCACATATGCACGCATATTCAAGAAAATGAATTTCTAAAGCATAAACTATGTGATTAAGTATACATGTGTAGTATAAACACGAGCATGCATACTTAGTATTGTTTAGCATTGTTATGTGATAACATGACCTTAGTAGTTGACCTTGAAGCATGGACTTGAATTACTTAAGGTGTATGAAAGTTCGACATGAAAACCATGTAACTTTGAATTGGATTTGAATAAGCATGCTAGGTTTTAAAACTTGGGTTACTGCCCTTATAGACATGCATACATGATGAACATAGTAGCCTTGCATGACTAATTTAAGTATGACAAGGATTTTGAAAGGTGAAACTTAGAAAGTTTGAATGTAATGGTTTCGATAAGGTTTGAGAAACGTAAGAGCAATGTAGATTATATATGTATGAGGTTTAAGTATGTGTCGAACACATAGATAAGTATTTGTGTGATATATAGTGTAGATGAGGTATAACTATACGTGCCTAACGATACTAAGCGTATGATAGGAAAGTGAAACAAGGTTCTAAGAGCCAAGATAGAAAATAATGTAATATTTATTAGTATATTGAGGATGTGTGGAAGTGTATAACTGATGGGTGTGATCTCTATGATTGATATAAACTGTGTAGGATTACACGAAGTGCAGATATCTTAAGCAGTTAAGTCGTAGTTGTTAAACTACGAATCAGGCAAGTCTTTCAGTTCCTATTTGATATATATGAATTCAATAAATGTTAGTTAAATTATATTATATTGTGATGATGTGAACTTATATATAAATTGTATATAAAATATATATGAGATCAAAAGTTGATCTTTAATGATATGTTTGTTATGTGAGAAGTAACATGCTAGTGAATATAAATAGATTATAACTGCATGAACTGAGTATGATGTTATATGTTATGTGATGCACGAAAACTGTTAGAATTGCTGAGCTGTCGAGCTCACTCTTGCAAATAACCATTTTTGCAGGTTAAGGACCTACGATAAAGATTTTGTGCTTCTTGATTCATAAAGATAGACAGTATCGCAGCGGAGAATACTATTTAGATTATCGTTTGAACCCTGTTTAGGTTCTAGGAGTGTACTTGATATATGCTTACGATGTTTAATACTTGTTGTATTGTAAAGATGTATTAATTAATACATAGAGGATATTGATTTGAGTGGTAAACGTTTATACGATAACTCAAATAGAATGAATCATAGTATATAGTTGATTCAAAAATTGTAATTTATTTAAAGTTATGAAATCAATAAAAAGATTTTATTCAAGAGGATTGAAAAAGTTTAAGTTATTCCACAATTTTGTAACATCGATTATGATGTACGAAATTTATATTCTAAATTGTAATAAAGCAAAGTTATATTCTTTAAGTTATGAATAAAAGATGTAATGTTTTGACTGGTAGTATCGTGACTGCACCGGATCCGAGGTAATAGAAGGGACCCGAATTTGGGGGCGTCACAGAGACTATTAACAGTGGAACACCGTACCTTGAAACAAACTCCTTCACATACAACTTTGCCAACTGATCTAAGTTAAATCTGATCTTGATCGATAAAAAATGCGCTGATTTTGTCAGTCTATCAACGATAACCCAAACTGCGTCAAAACCTCTATAAGTCATTGGAAGACCTACTAAGAAATCCATTGTGATATGCTCCCATTTCTATTTCGGTATCTCTAATGGTTGCAATAACCCACTCGGCCTCTGATGTTCTGCTTTAACTTTCTGACATGTCAAACACTTGGCCACACAATCGGCAACGTCCTCTTTCATATTCGGCCACCATAAATGCTGTCGAAGATCTTGGTACATCTTTGTACTCCCCGGGTGAATTGAATACCTTGAACTATAAGCCTCGCTCAAAATTTCCTCCTTAACCTCTGGTACTGGCGGAACCCAAATTCTTCCCTTGAATCTCAATATTCCTTTGTTATCAACTTTAAATCTCACTTCATCACCTTCAGATATTTTTTTCCTAATTTTCTCACATTCCTCATCCTGAAGTTGTGCTTCTTTAACCTTATCCACTAAAGTTGGGCCAGCTCCCAATTGAAACAGTTTTTTATCAAACTGCTTAGGATATTTCACCTCCAACTCCATTTTCTCCATCGCTAAAATTAGCTCCCCATGAACGGTTAACATAGACAGTTTCTCCTGACCCTTTCTTCTTAAGGCGTCGATCGCTTTACTCGGATGGTATAAAATCTTGCAGTCATAGTCCTTTATCAATTCCAACCATCTCCTCTGACGCATGTTCAAATTCTTCTATGTGAAAATATATTTCAAACTCTTATAGTTTGTATATATTTCACACTTCTCTCCGTAGAGATAGTGTCTCTAGATCTTCAAGGCAAACACTACCGCAGCCAACTCCAAATCATAGGTCGGATACCCCTTCTCATAATCCTTCCATTGTCGTGACGCATACGCAATGACCTTGCCGTTTTGCATAAGCATACAGCCTAGTCCTTTATGCGATACATCACTATACACCAAAAAATTTGATGTGTTATTCGGAAGAGACAACACAGGTGCCGTACTCATCCTCTTTTTAAACTCTTGGAAACTTCCCTTACACTTTTTTGTCCAAACGAACTTCACTACTTTCCTAGTTAAATTCGTCAACGGAGACGTGATTTTGAAAAAATCCTGAATGAATCTTTTGTAATAACATGCCAATCCTAGAAAACTCCTTACTTCTGACGGTATCTTCGGCTGATCCCAAGTTAGTACAGCTTCAACCTTTAATGTCACATGCCCAAGAAATTGCACCCGCTCTATCCAAAATTCACATTTCAAAAACTTGGCATACAACTTCTCTTTTCTTAATGCCTCCAATGTCACCTTCAAATGTTCTACATGCTCCTACTTAGTTTTGGAATACACCATAATATCGTCGATAAACACCACCATAAATTTATCCAAAAATAGTTTAAACACCATGTTTATTAAATCCATAAATGTTGCAGGAGCATTCGTTAGACCAAATGACATCACGAGGAACTCGTCGTGACCATAGCGAGTCCTGAATGCTGTCTTCGGTACATCTTCCTTCCTCACCTTCAACTGATGATACCCATTTCTCAAATCTATCTTCGAGAAATACCTAGCTCCCTTCAGCTGATCAAACAAATCATCTATCCTTGGCAACAGATACTTATTCTTAATTGTGACCTTGTTCAACTCTCTATAATCAATGCAAAGTCGTATTGATCTGTCTTTCTTCATAACGAACAATACCAACGCTCCCCACGGTGAAACGCTCAGTTGGATATACTTCTTGTCCAAAAGTTCTTGCAGTTGCACCATCAATTCGTTCATCTCCACCTGAGCCATACGGTACGAGGCCTTCGATATAGGGGCAGTTCCTGGCGCTAGATCGATTACAAATTTTGCTTCCCTATCTGGCGGAAGTCCTGGCAAATCATCTGGGAATACATCTACAAAGTCCCTAACAACATGTATCTCCTCCAATTTTGCACTCTCCTTTCGAGTATCGACTATATAGGCTAAATACCCTACATAACTTTACCTCATCAACTTTCTTATCTGCATCATCGTCGGACAACTCGCTTATCTAGGAGACTTGCTGCCATAAAATACTACCTTTCATGTGGTCATAAGGTTAATACACTTCTTCTAGCAATTAATTATTGCCCCATAATTAAATAGCCAATCCATTCACAAGATAACATCAAATTCCCCAAGTTTAATCGGGATTAGATCTACGATCATCACGTTTCCCTTAATATCCACCCTACAGTTCTTGTTTATAAATCTAACAGGAATCACCTCCCTATTCGCAATTTCTATGTTCAAAGGGTATTCTAATTCCTCCTTAGGCAATTCTAAATTCTTAGCAAAGTCATCGGATATAAATAAAGAAGTAGCACCCGAATCAAATAACACATAAGCATTTATATCATTCATCGGAATGATACCTGACACAACATCCTTCGACTGGACAACATCCTGCATGGTCATGTTAAAAGTTCTGGCAGTGGGTCGGTTTGACGGCGTCGATCCAGTGATAGTCAGAGTGCTACCATCGTTGGTTCCCATACTTCCACTCGCTCCTACTCCTCCCACTGCCTTCTTGGGATAATCCCTAGCCAGATGGTCCCTTGACCCGCAAGTGAAGCAAGCACCCTTCTTAAGATTAGGGTAATTTGGCGCTATGTGACCCTTCAGGCCACAATTGTAGCAAACCCTCTTCCCCTTCATGCATACCCCCACGTGATTCTTTCAGCAGGTAGTACAAGCCTCCACCCTCTTTTTCTGACTTCCTTGTTGATTCCCAGTAGACATACTATCATTCCACCTCCTTTTCTGGTTGTTACCACCACAACTATTGCTGCCCCTAGCCTTGTTGTTCTCACCTTCATTCTTCTTTTTATTCTGTTCCTAGTTATAACTTGTTAGAGCATCGCTTCCACCTTCTGTGATGATTACCTTCTCCAAAACTCCTGCGAAAGTGTTCAACTGCAACATCAAAACCTTGCTATACAACAATGGCTTCTCTATTCAAACCTTCTACCTTTCCTCTCATTCGTATTCACCTGATAAGTTACAAACCTAGTCAACTCGTTGAACTTCGTTGCGTACTCTGGCACAGACATGTTACCCTGCTTTAGCTCTAAAAATTGGACCTCTATCTTGTTCTGAGAGCTCGCCGAAAAGTACATCTCAAAGAACATCTCCTTGAACCTATCCCATGTGATTATACCTTGTCCTCCTCTAACTTTATTCGCCTGCCATAAGTAGTTGGCCTCTGACTTCAGCATAAAGGTTGCGAAGGCAGTCTTCTGGTCGCCATTGACCCTCGCAACGTTGAAGACTTTCTCCATCTCCATTACCCAAGTTTAGGCTTCGATTGTATTTATAGAACCCTTAAACTTTGGTGGTCCTACCGCCTTGAAGTCCTTAAATGAAGTAGCTTGTGAAGCTTGCGGTTGATTCACAAGTGGCCCCATTAACAGGTTTACCAACTGTTGAACAGGATTAGCGTTTGCCTCGTTGTTGTTGTTATTAGTAGATCCCTCTTGAGCTTGTTGACGGGTTTAGCGTCTTCTTGGCAGCATTTTCTGTTTAAGATATACGTTTATTAGATCATTACTCAATTTCTTAAGTATTTAAGACTTAGCTTAAACATTTTAAGATTATCACTTAACACATAACATCTCGAATAAACTCTGATATTTTATTCATTCAAAAGTTTTAAACTTAGAAAAGATAGCATCACTGCTATTTAAATCAACTATCCCGAGATAAAAAAATCTTCAGGATTAAATCATCATATTCCATTGTTTATAACCACACTGGAATTTACATTATTAACAACCATAAATATTCACATAACTCATTACTCTTCCTATCACGACCTATTAAGACGTCGAACAACTTCTCTGCACTCTTCCTCCATTATATGAAACATCGTCCTATGATCCAGTATGTTCCAAGGTAAATTCTCAAACTGGACTGGATAATAGACAACTCGATCCTGGGCCCTATCAATCGTTGTCTAAAAAGTGTAGTCAATCTCCTCAATCCTAGCCTTCTTTGCCCGATCACTGTCTTCAGCACGATCTACACGTTGAGAAGCCTTCATCCAAGCGTCCTCAGCTCTAGCACGCTTTGCTGACTCCTCCCTTAGATCATTCTTCAGTTTCTCTATCTCTACTGACATCTCTTCCTTTTAGCTCTCTTCCTGAACTAGCTTCCACTCCACGTCTTCAAGATGGTCATCAAGATTCTCAATCTTGTCATCCTTTTATTCTATAGCAGCCTGACATATATCTGCCAGCTCTTTCAATTCTCTAACGCTATCCTGTAACTCTATGTTACGGTCATATAGTTCGTCATACATTTCAGCACTAATAGAGTTCGGTGGAAACTCATTAGGATCCTCATCCTCCTCTTCAGCCTCTACCTCTATCTCCTCAGAGTCCTCCTCTAAATCGAACTCAGACTCATGCTCCTGACCCACAATAGTTATCAACGAAGATGGCTCCCTCTGTACTAACTGCTCCCAGAAGGTATAAATATCTCGGGGTTCCTCCTCTCTAGCTATTTGGGGCTCATTCCTAGGCTGACTAGATCCTCTAACATCCAACATCATGACTGTGACGTCCCCAAATCCGGGTCCCCAGAACCTCAAACCTGGTACGTTACGATACAATATTTCTATAACTATTGCGGAAAATATAAACATAAATATTTATACAATAACATTTACACATAACTCCCATAATTAAATTGGGTCATCATAATATTTGTCTCATTCATAATATATTGGGCTTGCTTAATAACTTATTTGCTATTAAATCAATTAGCTCCAAGTTCAATACTTAAATAAACAATTGGGCCACCAATTGGGCTACTTAAATAATTCATTGGCCATAAAATCAACTTAGTTCATTAAATCTATTATTACTAGAATTAATGCTCAATATTTTTGATATTTATATACAAAATAAATGTACATACATTATATAATGTATATTTAGTTAATCACACACATAATTCACATAAGTCCTCACACAATCTATTAGTTTATTAACTAAATAGCCATAATTGGCTTAATGAGTTATAAACACTCACACTCACATAATCATACACATAATTCACATATCTAATTTATATATTAGGTCACCAAACTTTATAGGTATCGTAGTACCTTATTCTTAATATTCCATCAAATACATATATATTCAACTCTAAGGTTTATAAATTTGTAACCCATAATTCCTCTATTCTCAATCAAATAATAAACCATTTAGATTTTTTGACAAAATTTTTAAATCCACCAAAATTCTTCACAAAAATGTCAAATCCATACACTTATTTTCTGTCTAGGTCTATTATTGAACCTTAATTTAATCATTTAAGATTTTATAAATTCTAGGGTTGTCACATTCACCCCTTCTTCTAAGAATTTTGTCCTCGAAATTACAGCTTACTAATCCCTACTCCATTAATTCATCCAACTAGGTTTTCAACTTAACCTTTATCTGATTTCATTCTCATTTAATGAGTACACACGGCTTCCTTCTATGAGAAATTATTCTATCATCACATTCTACCCAGACTTCTCTCCAAGGAGTTAAAAAACTTTTCAATTTATGTTGAGGGGTCATATAGACCATGAACACATAGATTTAACTATATTTATATCGCAAAACATTAACTACTAAGTATGTTTACAATCACGAAGAAGGTAAACTACTTCTGCAAACACATTAGTTTATCATCCTATTGTACCCTACGTCATGCATAACGTATCAATCATGTCTAGAGAATATTTACGTTACTATGTTGGATTATTTTATCCAAATAACATAGTTCACCTCAGTATTATCATAGGATTCCGCACCAAAAAAATTTTATTCAGGATAAATTCTCAAAAATACTTTGAATTTTCATAAACATTTGTCTAGCTGAATCAAATAGCTTAGACATATACCAATAATTCGAATATTAATCGAAACATGTGTCTGTTCAAATTCAGTTGGCAATAATTTACCTTTAAAATTCTGAAAATCATTTTATGACGTCATGATACCGCACTGTATTTACAGTCCGTTTGAGGATTCCGTCATTGTGTGACTTTGTCATAACACATCATACAATAGTGGGATAATGATTTTTAGATCAAATTCAACACTAAGTATTCCTGTATTTACAACTTCATCAACTTTTTATCATCTCTGCACCAGGTTACATGATGCATCAATGATAAATAAAACACATTTTGATATTTCAAATCATTTTCGTCTAGCCAAAACTATTAGCGTAGACTCTTCTTTAAACCGTTCAAAACTATTAAAAATTATTTTTGGAATTATCATGTCGCAACAGATAACGATGTGATAATGGCTTGAAGTCCATCTCCGCACCCTTGTCACCATGTTTTTAAGATAACCAAAAATTCATTTCATTTTGAAAAAGGCACATCAGTGCGAATGTAGCTTGATACCAAAAATTTTGAAGTCTAGCACAGCTAGAAGATTTGAAATACCTATTCTTCCATCATCAACTGCACTTCTTCTAATGATCGATTGCTTATTAATTCTATCTATTTCTATTATCCTCAATCCTTTATTTCTCACATAGCTATACCCAGTTCGTCAAACTTACCACACGTATGTGTTCAGGAACTTTCCACAATCATATGAGTTTAAGAACTTGTCCTAGGCAGACCATTGGCGTCCACGCTGAGGGGTTCAAAAATATTTCATATAATTATGAGTCACGAACTTACCATAAGTATGAGTTTTAAGAACTTGCAACTTAATCTTATATTCTCTACCTATTCTCTACGTATCTGGTATACTCATGAGAAAAGAATCACCTTCTCAACATGTATATAGCAAATAGCGTGACACAAACATTTCAATGACTATCAATACCAGAAGCTAAGTAGTTGTCGAACCAACTCGGCCACTAATCAATATAGGAAGCTAAGTCAAGGACAATTCCCCGCCCATACAAAGAATTGTTCAACTTAACCACTATATCAACCAGGAAGCTAAGTGATTCTAAAACCAAGTACAAATTCCCCGCCCATACAAAGAATCATACAACTCAGCTGCTGACATGAGTCCTCAATTGAAATCCCACATATTCCTAGTTCCCTCAATACTCGATACGAATTTTATTTAATCCATATCTACCATTCACAACTCTTTCCTGAGTTTTAATAGTACAATTTCATAGTACCCTATTCGTATAGTAATTCTGCTATAAAGTTTTCAATCATTTGATTGATCATCTATCCTTTTATGACCTCATTAGATCACGGGGCGATCTCATCGTATTATATTACGATTCATTTCTATGTTATGATCATTTTGTTTTACGATCTACTCTTCCATGTACACTTTTACTCTTTTAGACTCTATTTATTCATTACTACTGTTCACCTTTACTATCAGAGTTAGGTAACTCCGTATCTTTTATAACTCGCCGAGATTCATATTTGAATCTTATCGACACACTAACTCTATTTGAGTTAATCCTAATCCTTATCACTGCGGTTATTAGCCTAAGGTGCCCCTACCTAAGATTTATAACCTACAGCTTTGACACCAACTGTGACGTCCCCAAATCCGGGTCCCCAGAACCTCGGACCTGGTACGTTACGATACAATATTTCTATAACTATTGCGAAAGATATAAACATAAATTATTTATACAGTAACCTTTACACATAACTCCCATAATTAAATTGGGTCATCATAATATTTGTCTCATTCATAATATATAGGGCTTGCTTAATAACTTATTTGCTATTAAATCAATTAGCTCCAAGTTCAATACTTAAATAAACAATTGGGCCACCAATTGCGCTACTTAAATAATTAATTGGCCGTAAAATCAACTTAGTTCATTAAATCTATTATTACTAGATGTAATGCTCAACATTTTTGATATTTATATACAAAATAAATGTACATACATTATATAATGTATATTTAGTTAATCGCACATACAATTCACATAAGTCCTCACACAATCTATTAGTTTATTAACTAAATAGCCATAATTGGCTTAATGAGTTATAAACACTCACACTCATATAATCATACACATAATTCACATACCTAATTTATATATTAGGTCACCGAACTTTATAGGTATCGTAGTACCTTATTCTTAACATTCCATCAAACACATATATATTCATCTCTAGGGTTTAGAAATTTGTAACCCATAATTCCTCTATTCTCAATCAAATAATAAACCATTTAGGTTTTTTCACAAAATTTTTAAATCCACCAAAATCCTTCACAAAAATGTCAAATCCATACACTTATTTTCTGTCTAGGTCTATTATTGAACCTTAATTTAATCATTTAAGATTTTATAAATTCTCGGGTTGTCACAATGACAATCAAAATTTTAAGATTTAGTTATTACGTGATGCTATTCGATACTCGCGAGCACATAAGTTATAACATATAAGCACATAAAGTCTTTTATTATTATCTTCAATGAATTCCTTAATTCATTCCTTAGAACTCGATAAGAGTTTATCACCACTATGTTTTCAATCTCTTAAAAGGCTACTACCCTAAGATTTTTCCACCTAAGGTTCATAACCTAAAGCTTTGATACCAACTTGTGACACCCCCAAATTCGGGTACTTCATTTTCACTGGATTTTGTGTTCACTGTCCAAATAAAACACATCTAACTACCCATGAATGAGAATATAAACAACTCATAATTAAAATTGAAATCCTCCTAATAAAGGGTTACAACATCATAAATGATCCCAGGTTTATCTAACCTTAATACATAAAATGCAGAAACATAATATAATCAACATAAGTCTTAACATCAGCACTTGCAAATAACAAATAACAAGTCTTCATGACTTGTTCATCTTGCCTTTGCCCTTACTAGTGGTTGACTCGTTAACTCTTTCAACCTTAGCTACAATGTTATTATGCAAGAGTGAGTAAACGATTGTCCACAAGTATAACAATAATAATAATAATAACATACGAGTAATCAATGGGTAATGGATAATAAAAAGCTTGGCTTTTGAACTAAGATTAGAAAACAAGAATCAAAAGTACATTTGAGGGTCACAAAACCATGAACTATGTTCTAGGTTATCAAGTATTACTACTTTAAACCTTTAACAGTCATAAGACTATATGGACCTTACTTCTCGTACTTAGGGGGATCAGCCCTTCGTACCATGTATGTGCACAACATCTTAACGCTATCGCGTAATATAATCACCTATAATAGGGTTGTTCATCTCAATTTTGACATAAAAGTCCGCACCAAAGGAAGTTTGGTTTGGATAAGCTTCAACAATAGTTCTAGAATTTAGAACGCTCATCAACTATAGACTATTCGAATCAATAAGGGTTTGCTAGCCATTCAAGGGTTTCAATACAATAATGTAAACGATATTTAAATCAAAGATTGAATCTCAAATGTATACAACTGAATAAACATTGAATAACCGAAGTATTACTTCAAAAGAATTAGATCATCTCATTTGGAATCATGAACTTGAATAACAAGAGTACAAAACTTATTCGATACAAGAATAGGATTTAAGACTTGCGTAAGTGTAATCAAGATAGGGTAAGGAAACTTGCCTCGTGCGTAAGTTAAACAATCATTATTAACGTTCCCAAATAGTCCTACATAATCCATTAGGATCACAACATCCATTAGTTATACTAATGTTAACCTTATAGGTTTAAGTCTCACTTCCATTTCAACTTATTAGCTTAGTTTAAGTTCTGATCAATAACATCAACTACATAACATAAATCTAAGATACCTACTTAACCAATAATATTACTTTACAAAAATGTCAATTTTCCCGAACCACAAGTTTAAGTTCTTTACAATTGTTCATATACAATTTGAAATCATCATATTAATGTTTAACAATCTGTTATAACCTATTGTTATATTCCTAACACACTATCTTGTTCTTTAAACTAAGGTAAACTAACATGCCATGACTGAAAACCCAAAAAAACAAAACAGTTTCCTCTCTACAATTCTCGACGGGGCGAGATTTTGTATTAGGAAAACTTCATCGGGCTCAGGCTTGCCGGGGCGCGATTTCTAATGCTGAGTGTTAGGTTTGTAAGTTCAAAGTAGCATGTAACAATTACATACGTAGTAACGGAAGCGTAAAAATAGAGTTTTAAAATTTTACAAATCATGATCCCGGATCATCCTTTATGCGCAATTATTAATTCAATCTAAAGAGAAGAAGAACAAATCATACCCTTGAAGATTCGTGCTTCCTCATGTACGAGTTCAACTCCAATCCTTTCCTTGTTTAACTTGAATCTACCGGATGTGATTCCTTCCTTTGAGCAACATCAACCACCCAAGTGTTTGGCCTCTAGAGGTGATCCACCAAAGATGAACAAATATGAAGAAAGTGGGTTATTGGCAAAACCTTAGTTTTCTCTTTCTCTAGAAAAGGTGTGTTCTCCCAATAATTGGAATTGCATTAGCCCCTAATCAAAATAAGAGTCCTCTTATTTATAGATGTAGGTAACCCTCCTACCTATTTTCGGATTTGGGTTTCATATTAATTAATTAAACTCTTTTAATTAATTAGGCTTCCTAATTTTATTAGGAACAATTAATTAAACTCCTTTAATTAATTTACCTTCTAATCTTATTAGGAATATGGGAGAGTACTTTTATTAATTAATTCTCAAACTCCTTTAAGAATTCAAATTAATAATAATAGTAATAATAATAATAATAAGACTCCTCTTATTAATTTATATTTAATATTTCTAGAAAATTAAATAATAAATATTAAGCTAATTAATTTATTCTATCACCATAGATTAAATTAAATACACTTAACTTATTATTACAATTATTCTATTTGCTTCTTAAATAAATATTCATTATTTTATGATGTGACCCTTTAGGTTCTTCATATTAAAACGGTTGTGAATAAATTAATTAGAATAATTTTAATTTTAGTTAAATAAATAAATTAACTATTAATTCATTTAAATAAATATTTATTCTACTATAAGGGTAAGCCCCCTTAGCGCTCAATGACTTTTCAGATAATATAGATTTCAACATTAATCATAAAAGAACCTTTGAGTAAATAGTTATCATACAATTCATTTCTTCTACCATACACTGTCCCAATTAAATATAAGGCATGCATTTACTATCAAATCTTATTTTATTTAATTATATGTATTCCAATCCTAAATGCACAAACTCCGATAATGCAAATTAGAATCTACTTTTTAATTTCATTATGTCTTGACCAATGACTACTGAGTTGTCATTTATCGAATCACATAGGACATTCACTTCTTTTACTAGAAGTGGTTGAACCTTTATTGATCATTCATTATTCTCATGTATAATTAATTATACTCAAACATACCCTTTGATGTACCCTCAAGGTCTTAAGGGACATGCCAAAGTACAACTTATCATACATAAGATACTATGATGATCTCAAGTCTAAGTATTACTTGTACTACTATCACTAAAGGAATTCATATTGATAGGTGAGTAAAACTCCATTAGGTATTCCTTAGCGAGCCACGTTTAGTGTACTTATTCTCCAATAAGCACCTACATACTTGCTTTAGTGTCTCCACACAAATGATCATGAGATCGATCATCCTCTTCCAAAGAGCAAGCAGCGTATGTACCAATCTATCTGGATTCACTAATTTCCTATTTAGTAATCCATCGATTGATAACTAATTTAGTTTTAAGCTATCTAAGAATTTAGATCTCATTAGTATGATCATCATCATGATTCTAAAAGCATTGTTTAAAACTATGACTTTATCACATTTAAATATAACAGCATGATGTAGATAATATAAACGTCTTTAAATAAATAATTCTTTTATTAATAAATGAATAAGATTGTTACAAAGTATATGCTTTATCATCATACATGATTGGCTTGTGTGCATACTAATTTCAATCTCCCACTTGCACTAAAGCCAATCGCTGTGGTATCTAATACCCATCTTCTCTAAGTGACGATCAAATTGCTGTTGTGTTAAAGCTTTAGTAAATCGATCTGCAATATTGTTTAAGTGTCCACTCGCTCTAGGATGACATCTCGTCTTTCAATGATCTATCTAATCAAATGAAATTATCGCAACACGTGTTTGGATTTCTGATGAGACCTGGGTTCCTTGGCCTGTGTAACAGCTTCGGTGTTGTCACATAATAAAGGTACTGCTCCTCTAATGCTAGGAGCCACGCCAAGTTCAGTTATAAACTTTTTCATCCAAACGGCCTCCTTTGCAGCTTCACTTGCAGCTATGTACTCTGCCTCTGTCAATGAATCAGCAATTGTTTGCTGCTTGGAACTTTTCCACCTCACTGCGCCACCGTTTAAGGTAAACACATACCCCAAAATAGATTTACTGTCATCTTGATCCGTTTGGAAACTTGAGTCTGTATAGCCCTCTAGTTTCAATTCAGATCCACTGTAGACAAGAAATACATCCTTAGTTCTTCTTAAGTACTTTAGGATATTTTTCATTGCCTTCCGGTTCTCTTATCTTGGATTCGTCAGGTATCTGCTCGTTACACTAAATGCATGAGCGACATCTGGTCTAGTACATATCATACCGTACATAATAGATCCTATTACTGAAGCATAAGGTATCTTATTCAGGCGGTCTCTCTCCTCAAGTGTCTTTGGGGCCTGCTTCTTGGAGAGATGTATTCCATGGCTCATCGGCATGAGACCTCTCTTGGAATCTTCCATGCTAAACCTCTTTAGCATCATGTCAATGCACGTTCCTTAGGACAAGCCAAGCATTCTCTTAGATCTATCTCTGTAGATCTTTATCCCTAAAATATAAGATGCTTCTCCCAAGTCCTTCATGGAGAAGTGTTTAGATAACCAGATTTTATTTGATTGTAGCATCAGAATATAATTTCCTATCAGTAATATATCATCAACATATAATACAAGGAATGATACAGCGCTCCCACTAACCATGTTGTACACACATGGTTCATCCTCAGTTTTGATAAAATTAAACTCTTTGATTGTCTCATCAAAACGGATGTTCCACCTTCGAGAAGCTTGCTTCAATCCATAAATGGATCGTTGTAGCTTACAGACTTGGTTTGTTTCAACCGTTGAAACAAAATCGTCTGATTGTGTTATATATGTTGGGTAAAATCTAACTACGCACAACACGTAAGTATACGTGGTCCACAAGTAATAAAGTGATGAGTCGAGTATCGTTCCCACGGAGAAAATAACTGAATTTTATCCTAACAATTACCAACTTTATATTATCTCAATTTTATTAAACTAATGATCAAATCTGTGAGACTTATGAAAACTACTAATGAATTCAAAACCAACTAACTACCACACGCTGTTAATCAGGTATTGGAGATTTAAGTCTACAATTCCACTTGATGCTTAACTCAGAATGACACACTTCCTTTTAATTCAAATCGACTATCCCACCTTATAAATCAAGAACACAATAGTAGATATAACCATCCCTCAATGACTTATACCCATATCCATTTAAATCCATAATTGATAGAATTAAATAGAACACCCTAGTTAACTAATCTACTATATCTCTATGTGAATTATAATTAAAGAAGGTTTAATCACGAGTTCTCATAAGATTACGTGTGATGCATAGGTATATCTCTATCCTAAGCATAAATTATGACTCCCATCGTTATGCAAAAATCATAATCACACGCCACTATGATTAGGTCTAAACCCATAATACATCTCTCGAGTTCATATAGGTTGTCAAGAAATTGGTGATCAAGCAATTTATTAATTAAGTATAGACCATAGTAGACAAATCTGGAATTAGTCTCAATAAATTAATGTAGAAGCATGTAAATCCTCATCAAACACAAAGATACATCGTAGACTTAAAAAGTAATTTAGTTCATGATAAATAAATAGGAAACTGAAATCCACAACGATACTAGCATTCTGAATACAAAGATGAAGATAGAGAATAAAAACTGTAAATGGAACTACTTCTCTTCTTCAATCTCCTTTGTGTTCTTCGTGCTCAAAATCCTTGCTTCAATCCTCCAATTGTGATCTAAAAGCTTGGGTTCTATTAATGATGATGATAATGTCCTCTCTGCCCCTATATTTGCCTTTAATACTCTTCTAATCGCGTTCCAAATCCATCAGCGAAAGATCTCCAGAATCCAACTCGAACAAGGAAATTTAAGCTAACGGTAGCACACTTCACCCCAGCGTAGATTCCTTCTTTAAAATCTCGCCCTCGGTGAACACTCACCTAGGCGAACAATTGCCCCGGCGAACTTTTATAGCCTGAAAACTGCGCCACGGCGAAGGTTCTGCTTTGTGTTGACTTTTCCCATTTTGTACTAATTTCCCTGTTCTCGTCCGCGCAACCTATTCTTGCACATAAACACAAAAACAAGTAACAATACTCCTAAAAATACCCGAAGTAGCCAAGAATTAGGTTCGGAAAGTAACCGATTCATAGGTATGAAACCCACAAAGACCCCCAAACTTAAGACTTTGCTTGTCCTCAAGAAAAAACACATAATAACTATAAATACACAGCTATCCTTCATAAAAGAGTGCATATGCATGATCTACCAAAACTTATGAATTTAGCAATTCATTAACATGATGTCTAGTAACGGCCTCAAAGAAAGTACAAAGACTCTGAAACAGCATGTCCAATCAAATCAATGTTTACAAATCCAATCCATCAGTCAATTCGAACCTGTCATCACCCATGTTGTGTGTGTGTGCTCGTTAACCATTCTAACTAACCACAGTTCAAGGAAATCCCATAATAAATTCTTTAAAATGAAAATTTTCAGTTCCAATTCAAGAATTTCTGCAAACATGACACTTACGATTTAAACGCAGCATTACCGAGTTTAGAGGTCCCCATTGAGATTTATTCCTTCTTTTATTTTTTCACGAGTGCATTTTACATTCCATCTCGCGTATACACTTGACTATGCAATGTCTGGTTCTCTTAGGCATATCAGTGTTACCCATGTAGCGAACTTTTGACCAACAACTCCCAAACCCGAGGTCTTTAGGGCGCTGGGTGTAAAGACATCCCCGAGGGTTTTCTTGTTCTAGTAACAAAGGCCACAAAACCAAACTAGTAAATGTATCCATTTATTATATATATTTTTCTTTTTCTGGATTTTCTATTTTTTTTATAGATAAATATCCCATAGTTCCCCCCAAACTCAAGCTTTTACTTCACTTTAACCTTTACTGTCAGCTTACTAATATCCTCAAATTTTAAGCAAGATTTTTCCCAAGAAACTAATTATGGAACCCATGAACCCAGTTGATATAAAACAGTTTAACCTTACGTGCTAACCGGTTACATAAGTTTCTGACATGCTCAAATTTTCTTCATGATTAAATTAAAACTCATCATCAATCATCCACATCGTTCAAGTTAACATGCAACACCAATCTCATGATTGGCCGACTCAAACTCACACCAATCCATTACTAAGATTCATGCAAACAATCTATATGCAACACTAAATGCAAAAGAAAATATATTTGTGATTTTTTAATTTTTACTTTTTTTTATATGCTTTTTTATAACATGAAAGCAAATCAAAACAAAAACTATCATGCAACTACATGAACTACATGCTCCTATCTATTATGCAACTAAATATACTAAGCAATATGTCAGAAATACACCCCAAACTTGAATTATGCAATGCCCTCATTGTAAAAAGATAAAGAAATATAAAACTGAGGACTGCCTGATTGGTCAAGCGTCATGCTCAACTGATGGTTCCTCGACACGCTCCTCAACGGGCTGCGGTGGGAGATAGGTTGGTAGTGGCAAGGGAGTAGGAAAGTGAAAGTCTTCAGCAGAAGGATTGAGGCGGGCAAAAGCAGCAGCCAAAGACGTATTAAACTCGTTCTGTGTGGCGAACATATGATCCTTCCTTGACTCCAACCCTTGAAGTCTTTGATCAAAATACTGCTGTAGATTTCGGAATTGATTACTGAAAGTGGGTTTAGTGCGGGATGAGTTTGAAGTCCCAGCTTATTTTTGGTCTTGTTCCCTTTCCTCATCGAAATTCGCATCTGCTTCTTCATCCCCCTTTTCACCCTCGAAATCTGAAAAGGTGAACCCAAGACCGCGTGGATGAGAATGCCCTCCTTTCCAAACTGAATACCTCTGAATCATCTTCGAATCTAGACATAGTAATGGTTGCTTGACATCTGTCTTTCATTGTACCCCTGCCCGTTCACATAACGCATAAATGAGAGAGGGATGAGGCAATCCTCCCTGCAGAGGACCTCGCAAATTTCGGCGAATGAAATAATGAATGATTCAGCCCACATCTATCGAGCGATCCTTAATAATCGTGTACAATAACACAACCTTCTGCTTTATAACATCACTCGTGTGCGTTGATGGTAACAGTTTAGCACATAAGAATGCGTGCCATATCTTTCCATATAAACTAAGATGGTTGCTTTGGAAGTGAGACCCATTCGAAGACCATGTAGCATCGGGCTTACACAACTCAGTTATTATTTGGTCATAATTCTGCCCACTTTGCTTGAGTGTCATAAACGCACAACTTAATTACGAGGGCAGATTATAATAGTAATTTATTTCTTGCACAATGAATGGTACCATCTTGCCCCTTATGAATGTGAAAAATGGTGATTTGTCTGGGGCGTTTGCATAAAATTCCTTCACCACCGCCACCACGGCGGCATCCGGCTGTGATGTGAATGTTTCCCATCTCTTTTTATGTATTTGGTGGAGCATTTCCCCGTTGAACTCATCGGAAGTTAATCCATGCTCCGGAGTTAGTGCCTTGGTTGCTACATATTCAAATCTCTCCGCCGCCTCTACATTCAAAATATTTTATCTATCGAACTGTCGAGTGGGGTTGGACGGACCCTTACCTCTTTGCCTTTTTTGTGATCTCGGTGGCATGGTGTGTATTGAGCAATTGAAATGTAGTGGATGGGAAGTGTAGATCACCCCGGATTGTGGTAACCTTAGTTGAGACCTTTTCAAACCTTTGGTTGAGACCTTCAGTGTGCACCCCAAATGGTCACTATGATAGCAATCTAGCACTGAATCTCTAAATGAAAGAAATATTTGAAATCACTAATACAACTACCCTATTGAAAATTATTCCTGATTGGAGATGGAATTGAACCTTAAAGCATCACAAAACATTGATTACCTTTAGATCTTCCCCATTTGTTTGCCCTGAATAGTACCCAAAATAATGGACTTGAAGAACCCTAATTTGTGTTGATGCTTGAATTGGGGTTATGAATGTCTGAACTCTGGATTAGGTTATGCGTGGATGAAGATTTGGGTCGAATTTGGTTGTAATATGGTGTTTGCAGGTGTTTTCGGTGGTGAGCTCTCTATATTTTGTTGGTGGAATGGAAAGAGGTTGACTTAAGATGGGTTTTAAAAAAACTAAAAATCGCTTCGTGCGCCGGGGTGAATTTTTTTTGTTCTAAAATCTACGCCGAGGCAGAGAGCTATGCACCTAGGCTAGTTTTTTCCTTTACAAATCTTGGCCGGGGTGAGTTTTGGCATAGAGTTCTCGCTGGGGCGAAATATTCCTTTGTAAAATATTCGTCGGGATGAATATCCTATTTTCTGCCAAACATTTTCTTTTGTGTCCTCATGCCCTCGACTTTGTAGCACACATGTTATAGCATTGTTTCTCTTCCTCCGCATGTGAATATATGCCTCCATCCTATAACAAAATTTGTGAACATTATTAGTGTCCATATGTCAGATCGAGGCACAAAAGTTACGATTAATCGAATACTATCCTAATCTACTACTATTTTACTCAATGAATACTAAAACAAATAAATTTTAATAATCAAAATAACCACTGATTGGGTTGCCTCCAATCAAGCGCTTGATTTAGAGTCTTTCAGCCTGACTACTCACTGTTTCAGGATGGCTCGGCAAGATCAATTGAGGTTGCTTCGAGATTGAGATCACCACCCTAAAAATTCTTAAAGCGTTGTCCGTTAACTTTGAATGTTTCCGCTGAATCCCAACTATATAGTTCAACGGCTTCGTGTGGAAACACTATTTTGATGGTGAATGGGCCCGACCACCTGGATTTTAGTTTCCTGGGAAAAAGTTTCAACTGGGAGTTGAATAATAGTACTGCCTTGCCCGATTCGAACTTTTTATCCACAATTTTCTAATCGTGCCACTTCTTGACCTTTTCTTTGTACAATTTGGAGTTCTCGTATGCCTGCAGGCGGAATTCATCTAACTAGTTGAGTTGCAAAAGTCTTTTCTCCCATGCTGCCGTGAGGTCAAAATTTAGTTTTTGGATGGCCCAATAGGCTTTATGTTCAAGTTCTACCGGCAGGTGACACGCTTTTCTATAGACAAGCTGATATGGAGACATTCCGATCGGGATCTTGTATGCAGTCCTATACACCCATAGAGCGTTATCCAATTTCAAAGACCAATCTTTTCGGTTTGAGTTTACTATTTTCTCCAAAATTCTCTTCACCACTCTATTTGATACCTCTGCTTGGCCACTCGTCTGGGGGTGATAGGCAGTGGCAATTATGTGGTTTACATCATTTAGTCAAGAGGGCTGTGAAATACTTGTTGCAAAAGTGACTTCCCTCATCATTGATGATTGCCCTTGGGGTGCCAAATCATGTAAAGATATTTTTTTACAAAAAATTTCAAAACAACCTTAGCACCATTCGTCGGTAGCGCTACAGCCTCAACCTACTTAGACATGTAGTCTACTGCTAACAAGATATACAAATTGTTGTAGGAAGGCGGAAAAGGTCCAATGAAATTGATCCCCCATACATCAAAAACTTCCACTTCCAAGATCATGTTGAGTGACATCTCATTCCGTTTGGAAATGTTGCCCACCCTTTGACATCGATCACAATTTTTCACACACTGATGTGTTTCTTTGAACAAGGTGGGCCAATAAAATTCTACTTGTAGTACTTTGGGGGCCGTTCTTTCACTTACGTAGTGTCCCTTGTATACTGATACGTGGCATTCCTGTAAGATACTTTCCACTTCACTTTGTGGCACACACTGCCGAATCATTTGCTGGGTTTGTACGAAATCATGGCGCAATTAAATTGCAAAAATTAGCGGAAGCATGGTATATCAGAGTTTAAAAAAATTCTACAAAACCATTATCCGGATCATCTTTTATGCAAATTATTAATTTAAAACGATAAATAAGAAGTTATGGAATCATACCCTTGTAGAACGAAGCTTCCACAAGTACAAGTTCAACTCCTTGTTCTTCGTGATCTCCTTGAATTTTCGGGTTAGATTTCTTCCTTTGATCAATGTTAGCCACCCAAATGTTTGGCGTCTAGAGGTGATTCCCCAAGGAAGAGGAATTATCAAGGAGGGTGGTTGGCTAAACCCTAGTTTTCTATCCTCTATAGAAAAGGAGTACTCTCCAACAATTGAAATTGCATCAACTGATATCTATTATAAGACTCCTCTTATATCGATATTGGTCAACCCTTCTAATCCTATTAGACATAGGATTTTATTTAATTAATTAAAATCCTTTAATTAATTTAGGCTTCCCACCACATTGGGATTAATTAATTAAATTTATTTAATTAATTTGCCTCCTAATCTTATTAGGAATAAATGAGAGTACTAATATTAAATTAATTCCTAAACTCCTTTAAAAATTAAAATAATAATAATATTAATAATATTAATAAGATTCTTCTTATTAATTTATATTTAATATTTCTAAAATATTAAATAATAAAAATTAAGCTATTTAATTTATTATATCACCGTAGATTAAATTAATTACACTTAATGCATTATTACGATTATGCCATTGTCTTCTTAAATAATTATTCTTCCTTTTATGGTGTGACCCTTTAGGTTCTCCATATTAAACCGGTTGTGAATAAATCAATTAGAACAATTCTAATCTTATTTAAATAAATAAATAAAATTAATAATCTATTTAAATAAATAATATTTATTCTACAATAGGGATAAGCCTCCCTAGCGATCAATGACTTTTCAGATAATATAGATTTCAACATTAATAATAAAAAAAAAACTGTGAGTAAATAGTTACCGTACAATTCAATCCTTTCACCATACAATGTTCCAATTAAATATAAGACATGGAATTACTGTCAAGTCATATTTTATTTAATCATATGTATTTCGATTGGAAAATGCACAACTCCATATAATACAAATTAGAAACTCCTTTCTAATTTCATTTTGCCTTGGCCAAGGACTACTGAGTTGTTATTTAACGAATCACATAGGACATATCTCTTCTTTTACTAGAAGTGGTAGATTCTTTATTGATCATTCATTATCTTCATATGTAACTCATTATACCCAAGCATACCCTTTGATATACCCTAAGGGTTTTTAAGGAATAAGTCAAAATATAATCCATTACATACAAGATACTATGATGATCTCAAGTCCAAGGCTCACTTGTACTACTATCACATTAGGAATTTCTATTGACAGACAAGTAAAACTCCATTAGGTATTCCATAGCGAGCCACATTCAGTGAACTTATTCTCCAATAAGCACCTACATACTTGCTTTAGTGTCTCCACACAAATAATCATGAGATCAATCATCCTCATCCAATGAGCAAGCAACATATGTATCAATCTATCCGGATTTACTAATCCCTGTTTTAGTAATCCAATGATTGGGAAGTATTTTAGTTTTAAGCTTTCTAAGAATTTAGATCTCATTAGCATGATCAACATCATGATTCTAAAAGAATTTCTTAAAACTATGGGTTATTTACATATTATAAAAATATCATTATGTAAATAATTAAATGCCTTTAATAAATGAATACTTTTATTAATAAATAAATAAAATCGTTTACAAAGTATATTCTTTATCATCAAATATGATCGGCTTGTATGCATACTACTTTCAATCTCCCACTTGCACTAAAGCCAATCGCCATGGTATCTGATACCCATCTTCGCTAAGTGACGATCAAACTGCTGTTGTGTTAAATCTTTAGTAAATGAATCTGCAATTTTGTCTTAAGAGACTACACACTCCAAGGTGACGTCTCTTCTTTCAATGATTTCTTTAATCAAAGTGCCGCAACACATGTTTGGATTCAAGATGAGACTTAGGAACTATTCCTAGTTTTGTAATGAACCTTTCATCTAAAACATCAACTTGCAGCTTCACTTACAATTATATACTTTGTCTTTGTCCCTAAACCAGCTACCTTTTGCAGTTTGGAACCTTTCTAATTCACTGCACCACCTTTCAAGGTAACGACTTAACCTAAAGTGGATTTGTTGTTGTATTGGTCAGTCTAAAAACTTGAGTCTGTTTAGTCCTCTAATTTAATTCAGACCCATCATACGTCATGATGACATCCTTAGTGTCAGTTAACTACTTTAAGATGTTTACCACTGTCTTATAGTGATCTTCTCCAGAATATGACTGATCAACATTAAGTCCCGTATATTTCATTGTATACATGATAGTAACTCATGTGATCTCCTTTTATTGAGGAAAATTTTAGAGAGATTCACTCCATGACTCATCATCATGAGACACCTTTTGGAGTTTGCCATACTAAACGCCTTTAGCATCTAATGAATATACATTCCTTGGGTGAAGCCGAACATCCTTTTAAATCTCTCTATACAGATTTATATCCCCAAATGTAAGACGTTCTACCCAAATCATTCATAGAGGAATGTTTAGACAACTAGATCTTAATCAACTGCAGCATATGAATGTCATTCCCTATCAGTAATATATCATCAATATATAATACAAGGAATGAAACAGCGCTCCCACTAACCTTCTTGTACACACATGGTTCGTCCTCGTTTTTGATAAAATCAAACTCTTTGATTATATATCAAAACGGATGTTCCATTTACCAGAAGCTTGCTTCAATCCATAAATAGATTGTTGTAGCTCATATACATGATTTGCTTCAACCATTGAAACAAATCCATCTGGCTGTATCATACGTACATTCTCCTCTAATAATGTATATTTGAGGAAGGCGTCTCCACGTCCATTTTGCCAGATTTAGTAATAATAAGCTGCAATCGCAAGTAATATCTAAATGGACTTGAGCATTGCTTCAGAGATCCATTTTAGATTTTATAGCCATCTACCATTTCCATGAGTCTTTATTACTCATATCCTATTTGTAATTCAATGGATCATCATCATTCATGATGCGTACCTCATCGTCATCCTCTATGACGAATTCATACCTATCAGATATCTTCGATACTTTTCCATATTTACGAATAGGGTGTTGTACAGTAGGTGTCTTTACTTGGACAGGTTCATTCACTTGATCTGTAGTGGTTTGTGGTTCTAGAATTTCTTCAAGATCTATTTTCCTCCCACTAGCCCTTCCAAGGATAAACTCCTTTTCCAAGAAGGCAGCGTATTTCCCAACAAACACTTTTTGCTCAGTAAGATTGTAGAAATAGTATCCCAAACTTTCTTTAGAATATCCCTCAAATGTGCACTTATCAGATCTTGTCCCAAGCTTATCATTTTGAAACTTTTTCACATAAGCTGGACATCCCTAAATCTTAAAATGCTTAAGACCAGGTTTCCTCCCGGTCCACATCTCGTATGAAGTCTTGGGTTTTCGAGGGGACTTTATTTAGTAGATATGCAGCCGATTCTAGGGTATAACCCCAGAATGAAATTGGAAGATCGATAAAACTCATCATGGAACGAACCATGTCCAACAATGTTCAATTTCTCCTTTCGGATACTCCATTTAACTGTGGTGTACCTGGTAGAGTCCATTGTGAGATTATACCATTATTTTTGAGACAATTGAGAAACTCACGGCTTAAGTATTCTCCACCTCGATCTGATCGAAGAATCTTAATACTCTTTCATGTTTGTTTCTCTACTTCACTTCTGAACTCTTTGAACTTTTTAAATTATTCAGATTTGTATTTCAATAAATACATATATCCAAATCTTGAGTGATCATCAGTGAAAGTAATAAAATAAGAATACCCTCCCCGTGCATTCGTTGTCATAGGTCCACAAACATCTAAGTGAACCAACGCTAACAACTCTGTAACTCTTTCTCCTTTTTCATTAAAAGGAGATTTAGTCATTTTACCCATGAGACAAGATTCAAAAGTTGGATATGATTCAAAATCGAATAGCTCTAAGAGCCCATCCTTATGTAACTTGGATAATCTTGTTTTATTAATATGACCGAGTCTACAGTGCCACATGTAGGTATAATTAACATCATCTCTTTTCATTTTCTTAGTTTGTTCTATTTGAAATATATTTTCATGGAAGTCAATTATAGAAAGTCCATTTTGCAAATTACCAACACCATATAAAACATTGTTATTACAAATAGAACAACTGTTGTTCATTATTATAATGTCAAATCCTTCCATATCTAATATGAAAATAGAAATAATGTTTCTAATGATATTCGGAACAAAATAACAGTTCTTTAAATAAATGAACTTGCCCGTAGCCAGTGCTAAACACTAAGTGCCTACAGCTAATAAAGTAACCTTTACTCCATTTTCCACTTGTAGAACAACCTCATCATTGTTCAACTTTCTACTTCTGACCAGTCCCTGCACAATATTACATATGTGAGAACCACAGCCGGTATCCAATACCCAAGTAGAATTTTGACTTTCAAAAAAATTAATTTCAATCATAAACAAACCTTGATTGGAAGTCGAAGCTTCTCCAAGCTTCTTCTCTGCCAGAAACTTCTTGCAATTCCTCTTCCAATGACCCGGCTCGTTGCAATGGAAGCACATTCCTTTGCTAGCTAGATCAGGTTTCTTTTGTTCCTTCATATTCACCTTGCCCTTAGCCTTCTTAGATTTCTTCTTTTCAGAATATACCTTGGGCCTCTTCCTTTACTTGGAAGAATACACCATTAAGACATGGTTCTTCTTGGATGGGAAGTGACCTTCTGTAGTTTTTAACATGTTAAGTAATTCAGGAAAGCTGACATCTAACTTATTCATGTGGAAATTAACAACGAACTGCGAGAAGGTCTTAGAGAGTGACTGCAAGACCAAGTCTTGACTCAACACCCCATCCATGACGAACCCAAGTTGCCCAAGTCATTCAATCAGATTGATCAACCTTAGGATATGAGTCTCAACTGCAGTGTCCTCGGTAATCCGAGATTGGAAGAGCTCCTTAGATATTTCATATCTAGCAGTCCTACTTTGTTCACCATACAACTCCTTGAGGTGAAGCAACATAGTAGGAGCATCCATGTTTTCATGCTGACACTGAACCTCGTTATTCATAGATCTGAGCATGATGTAATGAGCCACAAATGCATCATCTTGCCACTTTATAATGGTGGCAATCTCTTCCTCAGAGGCTGTTTCTGGAACAGTTCCAGGGATAGGTGAATTTAGGACATAAGAAATATTTTCAGCAGTGAGAACTATTCTCAGATTCCTTAACCAGTCCGTGTAATTCGGTCCGGTCAGTTTGTTAGCATCAAGTATACTATGCAGTGAAATTAGTTATTTCGACATTTTTAAATTTCTGTATGTGAAATGACAATATTTTAGGAAACATTCATTTAATTAATTTTATATACCAAAATAAATTAGGTCTTATTTTAAATTGGCATCTCCCACTATTTTCTTCAAACTATATTACCCTCACTAATATAATTCGGCAACATCTAATTAAAGATTTGCTAGTGAGATTAAGGATCCCATTTCAAATGTATATAGCCTTGTGTGTGCATAACAAACGATATATAAATAAATAGGGTGACAACACTTGTCAATCACATCAACATGTGACTTCTTGTATTTTGCCTCTTAAATCATAATGGTCAAGTGTGTGCACATCCGAACTAAAATGATTTAAGTTAAGTCCAACCTAGCACTCCATATATTCAACAAAGAAAAATATTGTTCTTGTGTGTGCACAACAAAACAATATTGTTCAAAACAATATTGTTCAATTAACTTTATAAGCATCAAATGTGATTAAATTAATATCTTAAATACGCAATACTCGCCTTGTGTGTGCACAACAAACTCGTATTAAATATTTAATACTCTATTAATTTATCATGCTAGAAGGCGACGTTCGATATTCCAAATATCTTTGAACGCTCTGGACTTAATATAATTTTTGAGGGATTTGTTATTATTTGTCTCATCTTGATTAGCGTGCATACACACACACACACACACACACACACATATATATATATATATATATATATATATATATAAAATACGCGTCATTTTATTAAACGTGCGAAGCATGTCTTCGTAAAATATAATATATATAATATTTAGCATGCACATATAGAATACTATATTCTACCCGGATTGATTATGGACTTTTATTCTAGTTTGGTTCACTCGAGCCACCAAGTAAACCAAAAGGACAAACCTAGGAGTGCAAGAATTTAAATTTAAATGTAACTATTACATTTAAACTCGGGCTCAATACAAACGGGTCTTCACGCGCTCCTTGCTCCTTGATCTCCAATTTCTTTCAAGAAAATTCTAACTATTTCTGTTACATTAAACTATTTAATTTAAATAGAAACCTTAATCAGTAGTAAAGGAGAAGCACATAGGAGGGAGATAGAATTTTACATCAAGAAAAAAACTAGAGAAGATGAGGTACGTAGATCCCATTTAATAAAACTCATACATTCAAGCATTCAACTAAAATAAAATCCAATCACATTGATCAATAGTTCATAATCAACCTCATTTATTATCATACATATCACCATATGTATCAATAAATAAATATTCATCTAATGAATTAATATCATTCCATATATATATGAGTATCATTTAATGGACAATTTTAAATTGCATGGAATTCAATTTTAAAATTAAAATAAACTCTTTATTTTAATTATAAAATTATTAAGAACATAATATATATATATATATATATATATATATATATATATATATATATATATCAAAACATACCTTGATTCTCCTGGATCATTTTGAAATCAATAAGTCATTTATCACGTTTATTATATATATATATATATATATACCGTACTGAAGGATTATATATATATATTACATAGCTAATCCACTTTCCTTTTGAAAAGTGAGTCACCTTTCTTGAATCTGATTCAATATAAGTGATTAGCCCAAACAGGTTTGGCTCTTTCTAAAAAAATAATCCAGCAACCGTTAAGTAACGTGATTAGCTTTAAAAAATTGCAATTTTTTTTACAGCTTCGCGAACTTGACTTTTTTTTTTTTATCATAAAGAATAATTTTATTCAATAAAATTATGCCCAATAAATTATTCTAAATACATATCCATATGTATATGAAATCAAAATAATTAATAATTGCATAAAGGTTTGGCTCTGATGTCTCTGTTGGATTTATATGAAATCATGGCGCAGTCAAATTGCAAAAATTAGTGGAAGCATGGTATATCAGAGTTTAAAAAATTTCTACAAAACCATTACCCGGATAATCCTTTATGCAAATTATTAAATTAAAACGATAAATAAGAAGTTATAGAATCATACCCTTGTAGAACGAAGCTTCCATAGGTACGAGTTCAACTCCTTGTTCTTCGTGATCTCCTTAAATTTCCAGGTTAGATTCCTTCCTTTGATCAACGTTAGCCACCCAAGTGTTTGACCTCTAGAGGTGATCCACCAATAAAGAGGAATTATCAAGAAGGAGGGTGGTTGACTAAACACTAATTTTCTATTCTCTATAGAAAAGGAGTACTCTCCAACAATTAGAATTGCATGAACTGATATCTATTATAAGACTCCTTCTTATATAGATATTGGTCGACCCTTCTAATCCTATTAGACATAGGGTTTCATTTAATTACTTAAAATCCTTTAATTAATTTAGCCTTCTCACCATATGGGATTAATTAATTAAATTCATTTACTTAATTTGCCTCATAATCTTATTAAGAATAAAAGAGAGTACTAATATTAAAATAATAATAATTGTAATAATATTAATAAGAACCCTCTTATTAATTTATATTTAATATTTCTAAAATATTAAATAATAAACATTAAGCTATTTAATTTATTATATCACCGTAGATTAAATTAATTACAGTTAATGCATTATTACGATTATGCCATTACCTTCTTAAATAATTAGTCTTTCTTTTATGGTGTGACCCTTTAGGTTCTCCATATTAAACCGGTTGTGAATAAATCAATTAGAATAATTATAATCTTATTTAAATAAATAAATTAAATTAATAATCTATTTAAAGAAGTAATATTTATTATACAATAGGGATAAGCCTCCCTAGCGATCAACGACTTTTCAGATAATATAGATTTCAACATTAATCATAAAAGAACCTGTGAGTAAATAGTTACCGTACAATTCAATCCTTCCACCATACAATGTCCCAATTAAATATAAGACATGGAATTACTGTCAAGTCTTATTTTATTTAATCATATGTATTTCAATTGGAAAATGCATAACTCCAAATAATACAAATTAAAAACTCTTTTCTAATTTCATTCTGCCTTGGCCAAGGACTACTGGGTTGTAATTTAACGAATCACAAAGGACATATCTCTTCTTTTACTAGAAGTGGTAGATTCTTTATTGATCATTTATTATCTTCATATGTAACTCATTATACCCAAGCATACCCTTTTATATACCCTAAGGGTTTTTAAGGAATAAGTCAAAATATAATCCATTACATACAAGATAATATGATGATATCAAGTTCAAGGATCACTTGTACTACTATCACATTAGGAATTCCTATTTATAGGCAAGTAAAACTCCATTAGGTATTTCATAGCGAGTCACTTTCAGTGAACTTATTCTCCAATAAGCACCTGCATACTTGCTTTAGTGTCTTCACACAAATGATCATGAGATCAATCATCCTCATCCAATGAGCAAACAACATATGTACCAATCTATCTGGATTTACTAATCCCATTTTTAGTAATCCAATGATTGGGAAGTATTTTAGTTTTAAGCTTTCTAAGAATTTAGATCTCATTAGCATGATCAACATCATGATTCTAAAAGAATTGCTTAAAACTATGGGTTATTTACATATTATAAAAATAGCATCATGTAGATAATTAAATGCCTTTAATAAATGAATACTTTTATTAATAAATAAATAAGATCATTTACAAAGTATATGCTTTATCATCATACATGATTGGCTTGTCTGCATACTACTTTCAATGTCCCACTTGCACTAAAGCCAATCGCCATGGTATCTCATACCCATCTTCACTAAGTGACGATCAAACTGCTGTTTTGTTAAAGCTTTAGCTAATAGATCTGCAATGTTGTCTTAAGAGATTACACGCTCCAAGGTGACGTCTCTTCTTTCAATGATTTCTTTAATCAAAGTGCCGCAACACATGTTTGGATTCAAGATGAGACTTAGGAACTATTCCTAGTTATGTAATAAACTTTTCATCTGAAACATCAACTTGCAGCTTCACTTACAATTATATAATTTGTCTTTGTCACTAAACCAGTAACCTTTTGCTGTTTGGAACCTTTTCAATTCACTGCACCACCTTTCAAGGTAACGACTTACCCTAAAGTGGATTTGTTGTCATTTTGGTCAGTCTGAAAACATGAGTCTGTTTAGTCCTCTAGTTTAATTCAGACCCATCATACGTCATGATGACATCCTTAGTGTCAGTTAAGTACTTTAAGATGTTTACCACTGTCTTACAGTGATCTTCTTCAAAATATGACTGATCAATATCAAGTCCCATATATTTCATTGCATACATGATAATAACTCATGCGATCTCCTTTTATTGAGGACAATTTTAGAGAGATTCACTCCATGGCTCATCATCATGAGACACCCTTTGAAGTTTGCCATACTAAACACCTTTAGCATCTAATGAATATACGTTCCTTGGGTGAAGCCGAACATCCTTTTAAATCTATCTATACAGATTTATATCCCCAAATGTAGGATGTTCTACCCAAATCATTCATGGAGGAATGTTTAGACAACTAGATCTTAATCAACTACAGCATATGAATGTCATTCCCTATCAGTAATATATCATCAATATATAATACAAGGAATGTAACAGCACTCCTGTGACACCCCCAATCCGGGTATTTCGTTTTCACATGATTTGGTGTTCACTTACTAACTATAACAAACATCTACCCAATATATCTCAAAATAAATTACAATCTTTATATAAAATCTCCATTAATAATTAGGGTTACAACCTTTGTAAAATAAATCCTGTGTTACTCTAACCCTGACATGAATATAATAAAGTGCGGAAATAAAAACATAACATTCAAGTATTATTACAATCATTTCAAAATAATTAAACAATTCTTCACTTGCTTTGCTTTCCCTTGCCCTTACTCGTACACGGAGCACCAGCGTTATCAACCTTAACTGAAATTATTATTTAATGCAAGAGTGAGCAAACCACAGCTCACTGGAGTTTAACAATAATAAATACATGAAAGGATATCTTTCAAAGAATCTGAATAATATGATTCGCTTCAACAATAAAGAATTGATTAATAATTCTTTCATAACAATTACAATTCAATATAGAATTTATTTGAGGGTCATAAGACCTTTGAACTCTTGTCCTAGGTTATAAATATTTCTATTTAAACCTTTAACAATCAACAAGACTATGGACCTTAACTCGTACTTAGGGGGATCAGCCCTTTGTACCATGTATTGTGCACAAACATCTTAACGCTATGTGTAGTAACCTCCCCTAGTAAATAGGGTTGTTCAACTCAGTAATTTGAATTCAAGTCCGCACCAAAGAAAGTTTGGTTTGGATAAGCTTAAAAGGGTAATTTAGAATTCACGTTCATCAACTAAGGATTAGTTGAATCGACTTTTAATAATTCGTAAATAAAAGAATTATGAATTAACATATGTTTTAGAAGTAAACTTAAAGCATTTAAAATAATAAACTGGATCTTACTTGAACAATAAGTTAAGATCTTTTCAATTAAATAAACAATTGTCCAATACCAAAATGGAAAGGACATTCTCAACAATGAATATATGAATTCAAGAAACTTGCGTAGAAATAATAAGTTTAGGGTTTAGAAGACTTGTATA
The DNA here is from genome assembly GCA_020205555.1 of Panax stipuleanatus. NCBI lineage: Eukaryota > Viridiplantae > Streptophyta > Magnoliopsida > Apiales > Araliaceae > Panax > Panax stipuleanatus. Next base: position 130,107,890 of record CM035115.1, on the reverse strand, counting down.
AAATTAATACAAGATTAGGGTTTAGAAAACTTGCCTCAAGTGCAAGCTGCTTAACTCAATTCACGTACTTTAATACCTCCTATACACATTCAATTATAACAACCTAAATTAGTTAACACATAACTAATTCACATAAGTGGTTAACCCTCATGGTTAACTCACTCTAATTAAATAAATAATAATAATTAACTATCACATAGTTAATTACATCACACACATCTTCACATAATTAATTATGTATTTAACTAAATTAAACAATTATAATTCAAACACTTCATCAAATTATAATTACTTAAATTAAAATTATCTTTTAAATTATAAACAATTATAATTTATAATCAATTAAACTATATCATGCATTATAATTACACAAATTATAGTTACACCTGCAATTATCAATTTATAATTCATAATTAAACATGCATTTATTAAATTATAATTACATAAATTAGAATTTAAATTAACATCTAATTGATTAAAATAAATCAACTTCTATACATTATAATTTCACAGAATTATAATTTAAATTAAATATTTACTCTTAATTATAATTAATCAAATTATAATTAAGTAACTTATTGTACAATTAAACAATTATAGTTTATAATTTAAATACTATATTAGATTTTCAAAATTTCTTTTATCCCCAAATGTGAATTTGTCACAATCATATAACATGTTATATCGTTTAAATATATATCCACTATCAATGAATAATTAAATTAAGGCTTTAAAAATAAACTGCACAAGAAACTAAAGTCACTGCCTCTGCCCAGGACACGGCGCAGTTGCGCCACCTTTAGCCTTAACACCGACGCAGCTGCGCAGGGGTCAAACCTAAGAAAACCTATCGGCGCAGCTGCGCCGCTTCTACCCTTACTACCTGCACAGCTGCGCCGGCAGTGGACAAAAACAGAGCAGCTTCGTGAATAGTGCAGAGAAAAGCCAATTTGACTTAATTCTCTATAACAAGTTCTCAATTCAGCCAGTAATTTTTTTCATATAAAACTTTACAGAACAAAGTGCAAAGCTTCTAACATATTTTGAACACACTGATACATCAATTAACAAGATTACAACGCTTAATTTTTACAAAAATTTAAAGAAACTACCAATGTCAGTGTTCTAGATGAAATTGAACACTGTGAATTTGTTTTGAAACCAATTCTCACAATTTCAATCCCAATCAACTAATTTCTGAACATAATAACATATTCCACAATTAATTTATACAAAAATCAACAATCAACATATATTTTGATTTCCATGAGAAACTTTATTTTTCCAGACACTTCACTGTGACTTTTGAAAAACATAAATTGTCCATTTATATCATATATATTCATGAACTAAACAACTAATTAAGCATACCATCACATATAGACATGCTATGAACACAATTACATATATATATATATATATATATATATCCATCATGCTATACAACTTCCAAACATGTTTTACAGATAATGAAAATATAAGGATCATAATTTTAAAACTGGTTTTTTTTACAACAATTGTATTTTGAAAATCTTTTCATGGCATACAATTACATATAAAAACATATGAATATCATATATACATAGTCATAATTATACAACTTCATGAATACATAATTTGACAAGAAGAAATATAACACATAAGAATTGATTCTATGGTTAAGAGTATAATCTTTCTAACTTGAATTGGAAAAAGAGATGGAGATGATGATGTAGAGTTTTTCTCTTATTTTCTCAAAGTTCTCTTCTTTGTATTCTCTCTTTTCTGCTCTTCTTTCTCCTTTGTTCTCTTTTCTTAGCTTTAGACTAACTTAGGATTATAAATCTAACGTACTAAGTGTATATACAATATACCTATAATAGAATCTGTAACTCCCATATAATAATTATATACACTAACTACTATTAATTACGTAAGTTAAAAAATTCGAAAGCCAACTTGGCTTGTTTGGCTACAGGAAAATTAGAACTAGTTTTTACTAACTTAGGCATGGTTTAGGTAATTTAGGTTTAAGTTAGTGTATGTGCCCTGTTTGGCAACAGTCTTTTAAAACAAAAGAAAGAGCCTTGTTTGATAAAAATCATTTAAAAATTCTTTTCCTTTTATTTTAACAAATTATTTAACACATACTTTAATGTCACATTTTAATTAATTAAATATTAATCATCTAATTTAATCAATTAAAATCTAACATCAACTAATCACATAAAATTACCACATAATTATAATTACTCGCTAATTATAATTCATCTAACACTTCATCACATATCTCATCTAATTTAATTATCTCAATTAAATTAGAACTATAATATAAAATTAATATACATTAATTAAATAATTATTACACATTCATTTAATTAGTATATATCACTTAATTAAATCACTCCATAAATCACATAATTTATTTATTTAACTCAATAAATAAATCACATAAAATATTTATTTAACTCGATAAATAAATCACATAAAATATTTATTTAACTCAATAAATATAAAATCTCAATCGTTACAATCTTCTCTTCTTAAAAGGATTCTGCCCCCAGAATCACATATAAAATTTTTTCGTCTATTACATTCTTCCCTCCTTAAAAGGATTCTGTCCCCAGAATCAGTATATAAGGGGTTACACACAACTAAGCAAATAAATGCGATAAGATTTCATCATAACATCTTTAAGTTCCCACGTAGCTTCTTCAACACTGCGGTTCCTCTAGATTACCTTAACAGAAGGTATCACTTTATTCCTAAGTACATGTTCCTTTCTATCAACTATTTGAACAGGCACTTCTTCATACGTTAAGTCTTTATCAAATAGCAAAGGTTCATATTCTATAACATGTTTATAATCGTGCTTGTAAGGTCTTAACACAGAAATATGGAAGACATTATGTATATTCTCGAGCTCCGGAGGTAATGCAATCTCGTAAGCAACCTCGCCCACCTTTCGTAGTAACTCAAAAGGTCCAATGAATCGGGGACTCAGCTTTTCCTTCTTACCAAATCGATCCTTCCCCATCCAGGGAGACACTTTTAGGAGCACGAAACTTCCTGGTAAGAATTCTCGGTTCTATCGATGTAAATCAGCATACTTCTTTTGTCTGTCTTGAGCAGTAACTAATCTCATTCTGATCAGCTTCACAATTTCGGGGTTTGTTGTACCAATTCTGGTCCCAACAATTGACATTCACCGACTTCATCCCAGCACAAAGGAGTTCTGTATTTTCTGCCGTATAATGCTTCGTAAGGCGGCATGCCAATACTCGCATGATGACTATTGTTGTAGGCGAACTCCACCAATGGTAGATGATCCTCTCAGCTTCCTTTGAAGTCCATCATACAAGCTCTCAGCATATCCTCAAGCGTCTGAATCGTTCTCTCGCTCTATCCATCAGTCTGAGGATGATACGATGTACTTATTCGCAATTGCATTCCCATATATTCTTGCAAACGCTTCCAAAAATTAGACGTAAAACGCGGATCTCTATTAGACACAATTGACACTGGAACATCGTATCTAGAAATAATTTCCTTGACGTATAACTTTGCTAGCTTATCCAGGTTGTACTTAACCCTGATCGGCAGAAAGTGGGCTGACTTTGTCAGTCGATCCACTATAACCCATATTGCATCAAATCCCTTCTAAGTCGCTGGAAGACCTACCACGAAATCCATCGTGATATGCTCCCACTTCCACTCTGGAATTTTTAACGGTTGCAGCAAACCACTTGGTCTCTGGTGTTCTACTTTGACTTTCTGGCACGTTAAGCACTTCGCAACGCCTTCAGCAACGTCCCTCTTCATATTCGGCCACCAAAAATGATGCCTGAGATACTGGTATATCTTTGTACTCCCAGGGTGAATAGAATATCTAGAACTATGAGCTTCGCTCAGAATCTCCTCTTTGACCTCTGGACTGGCGGTACCCATATTCTACCTTCAAATCGTAACAGACCTTCATTATCGATTTTGAACTTGAACTCTTCGCCAACGGTTATCCTCTTCCGTACTTTCCCGCATTCTTCATCGTGAAGTTGTGCTTCTTTCACCTTGTCTACTAGAGTAGAGCCAGTGGTTACTTGAAACAACATCTCATCCGATTCCTTCGGAAACTTCACTTCCAACTCCAATCTAGTCATTTGTTCTATTAACCGATCCTGATCAGTTAACACGTTCAGCTTCTCCCGATCTTTTCTGCTCAAAGCGTCGGCAAGAACGTTAGCTTTACCCGGATGGTAAAGTATCTCGCAATCGTAGTCTTTAATCAGTTCCAACCATCTTCTTTGGCACATGTTCAATCCTTCTGGGTAAATATATACTTCAGACTCTTGTGATCTGTGTATATTTCACAATTCTCTCCATATAAGTAGTGCCTCCAAATCTTTAGGGCAAACACTACTGCTGCCAATTCTAGATCATGGGTCGGATACCCCTTTTTGTAATCCTTCAGCTGACGTGACGCATAGGCAATGACTTTGCCGTTCTGCATCAACACACAGCCTAATCCTTTATGTGAGGCATCGCTATACACCATAAAATTCCTCGAATTATCCGGTAAAGACAATACAGGCGCAGTACTTAACCTCTTCTTCAGTTCTTGAAAACTTTCCTCACATTTCTCCGTCCAAACAAACTTAACTATTTTACGAGTCAAATTCGTCAATGGAGTTGCTATTCTAGAAAAATCTTGGATAAATCTACGGTAATAACTTGCCAATCCCAAGAAACTCCTCACTACAGACGGCGTCTTCGGCTGATCCCAATTCATAACAGCTTCAACCTTCGATGGATCTACCGAAATACCATCCTTGTCGATCACGTGGCCAAGAAATTGCACACGTTCCAACCAAAATTCGCATTTTAAGAATTTAGCGTAAAGCTTCTCTTGTCTCAGGGCTTCTAAGGTTAGTCGTAAGTGTTCAACATGCTCCCCCTCGGTCTTGGAATAAACCAGGATGTCATCTATGAACACTACCACGAACTTGTCCAGAAATAGCTTGAACACCCTGTTCATTAGGTCCATAAATGCAGCTGGGGCATTCGTGAGACCAAATGACATTACCAAGAACTCGTAATGACCATATCGAGTTCTAAAAGCTATTTTCGGTATATCTTCCTTCCTCACCTTCAATTGATGATACCCGCTTCTCAAAATTATTTTCGAGAAGTACTTCGCATCCTTCAGTTGATCAAACAAGTCATCGATCCTAGGTAAAGGATACCTATTCTTGATCGTAACTTTATTCAACTCCCTATAATCAATGCAGAGATGCATCGATCCATCCTTCTTCTTCACGAATAAAATAGGCGCTCCCCACGGTGAAACGCTTGGTTGAATATACTTCTTGTCTAGCAATTCTTGTAGTTAAACCATCAGTTCCTTCATCTCGACTGGAGCCATTCGGTACGGAGCCTTCGAAATCAGAGCAGTTCCCGGTGCTAAATCGATCACGAACTCTGTCTCCCTATCTGGCGGAAGTCCTACCAAATCGCTCGAAAAAACGTCTACAAACTCCTTAACTACCGATATTTCCTCCACCTTCGGGCTTTCCTTACGCGTATCTACTATGTAGGCTAGATATCCCACACAGCCTTGCGTCAGAAGTTTCTTGGCTTCCATAACCATCAAAGAACTCGCTTGTTTAGGCGATTTGCTACCATAGAACACTAACTTCGACGGAGTCATAAGGTTCACCGACTTCTTCTGACAGTTGATTATCGCCCCATGGTTGAACAACCAATCCATACCTAGTATGACGTCGAATTCCACAAGTTTTATCAGAATCAAATCTACTCTAAGCTCCTGACCCTTAATGTCCAATCTACAGTTCTTATAAACGCTCCTAACAGGAATAACCTCCCTATTCGCAATCTCTATGTTCAAAGGGTAAACTAACTCCTCTACAGGTAAGTCTAGGGTTCTAGAAAAATCATCAGATATGAATGAGCAAGTAGCACCCGAATCAAATAATACATATGCATTTATACTATTGACCAGAATAATACCTGACACCACGTCTTTTGATTGCACAGCATCCTGCACCGTCATATTAAATGTCCGTGCAGTGGGTCGCACAGTTTGCAATGGTGCAGCAATGGTCACGGAACTGCTGCTTCCATTCCCTCTGCTCCCTATTGACCCTGCCGTCAGCTTCTTTGGGCAGTTGCGAGCCATTTGATCTTTGGATCCACATGTAAAGCAAGCTCCCTTCTTCGAGTTTGGGCAATTAGGTGCAATGTGGCCTTCCTGACCATAGTTGCAGCTTCACTTACAATTATATACTTTGTCTTTGTCACTAAACCAGTAACCTTTTGCTGTTTGGAACCTTTTCAATTCACTGCACCACCTTTCAAGGTAACGACTTACCCTAAAGTGGATTTGTTGTCATATTGGTCAGTCTGAAAACTTGAGTCTGTTTAGTCCTCTAGTTTAATTCAGACCCAACATACGTCATGATGACATCCTTAGTGTCAGTTAAGTACTTTAAGATGTTTACCACTGTCTTACAGTGATCTTCTTTAAAATATGACTGATCAATATCAAGTCCCATATATTTCATTGCATACATGATAGTAACTCATGCGATCTCCTTTTATTGAGGACAATTTTAGAGAGATTCACTCCATGGCTCATCATCATGAGACACCTTTTGAAGTTTGCCATACTAAACACCTTTAGCATCTAATGAATATACGTTCCTTGGGTGAAGCCGAACATCCTTTTAAATCTATCTATACAGATTTATATCCCCAAATGTAGGATGTTCTACCCAAATCATTTATGGAGGAATGTTTAGACAACTAGATCTTAATCAACTGCAGCATATGAATGTCATTCCCTATCAGTAATATATCATCAATATATAATACAAGGAATGTAACAGTGCTCCTGTGACACCCGCAAATCCGGGTACTTCGTTTTCACATGATTTGGTGTTCACTTTCTAACTATAACAAACATCTACCCAATATATCTCAAAATAAATTACAATCTTTATATAAAATCTCCCTTAATAATTAGGGTTACAACCTTTGTAAAATAAATCCCGGATTACTCTAATCCTGACATGAATATAATAAAGTGCGAAAATAAAATCATAGCATTCAAGTATTATTACAATCATTTCAAAATAATTAAACAATTCTTCACTTGCTTTGCTTTCTTTTGCCCTTACACGTAGACGGAGCATCAACGTTATCAACCTTAACTGAAATTGTTATTTAATGCAAGAGTGAGCAAATCACAGCTCACTGGAGTTTAACAATAATAAATACATGAAAGGATATATTTCAAAGAATCTAAATAATATGATTCGCTTCAACAATAAAGAATTAAATAGTAATTCTTTCATCACAATTACAATTCAATATAGAATTTATCTGAGGGTCATAAGACCTTTGAACTCTTGTCCTAGATTATAAATATTTCTATTTAAACCTTTAACAGTCAATAAGACTATGGACCTTAACTCGTACTTAGGGAGATCAGCCCTTTATACCATGTATTGTGCACAAACATCTTAACGCTATGCGTAGTAACCTCCCCTAGTAAATAGGGTTGTTCAACTCAATAATTTGAATTCAAGTCCGCACGAAAGAAAGTTTGGTTTGGATAAGCTTACAAGGGTAATTTAGAATTTACGTTCATCAACTAAGGATTAGTTGAATCGACTTTCAATAATTTGTAAATAAAAGAATTATGAATTAACATATGCTTTAGAAGTAAACTTAAAGCATTTAAAATAATAAAATGGATCTTACTTGAACAATAAGTTAAGATCTTTTTAATTAAATAAACAATTGTCCAATACCAAAATGGAAAGGACATTCTTAACAATGAATATATGAATTCAAGAAACTTGCGTAGAAATAATAAGTTTAGGGTTTAGAAGACTTGCATAAAATTAATACAAGATTAGGGTTTAGAAAACTTGCCTCAAGCGCAAGCTACTTAACTCAATTCACGTACGTTAATACCTCCTATACACATTCAATTATAACAACCTAAATTAGTTAACACATAACTAATTCACATAAGTGGTTAACCCTCATGGTTAACTCACTCTAATTAAATAAATAATAATAATTAACTATCACATAGTTAATTACATCACACACATCTTCACATAATTAATTATGTATTTAACTAAATTAAACAATTATAATTCAAACACTTCATCAAATTATAATTACTTAAATTATAATTATCTTTTAAATTATAAAGAATTATAATTTATAATCAATTAAACTATATCATGCATTATAATTACACAAATTATAGTTAATCCTGCAATTATCAATTTATAATCCATAATTAAACATGCATTTATTAAATTATAATTACATAAATTAGAATTTAAATTAACATCTAATTGATTAAAATAAATCAACTTCTATACATTATAATTTCACAGAATTATAATTTAAATTAAATATTTACTCTTAATTATAATTAATCAAATTATAATTAAGTAACTTATTGTACAATTAAACAATTATAGTTTATAATTTAAATACTATATTAGGTTTTCAAAATTTCTTTTATTCCCCAAATGTGAATTTGTCACAATCATATAACAACATGTTATATCGTTTAAATATATATATCCACTATCAATGAATAATTAAATTAAGGCTTTAAAAATAAACTGCACAAGAAACTAAAGTCACTGCCTCTGCCCAGGACACGGCGCAGCTGCGCCACCTTTAGCCTTGACACCGACACAGCTGCGCAGGCGTCAACTCTAAGAAAAACTAGCGGCGCAGCTGCGCCGCTTCTACCCTTACTACCTGCGCAGCTGCGCTGGCAGCGGACAGAAATAGAGCAGCTTCGCGAACAGTGCAGAGAAAAGCCAATTTGGCTTAATTCTCTATAATGAGTTCTTAATTCAGCCAACAATTTTTTCATATAAAACTTTATAGAACAAAGTGCAAAGCTTTAACATGTTTTGAACACACTGATACATCAATTAACAAGATTACAATGCTTAATTTTTACAAAAATTAAAAAAAATACCAATGTCAGTGTTCTAGATGAAATTGAACACTGTGAATTTGTTTTGAAACCAATTCTCACAATTCCAATCCCAATCAACTAATTTCTAAACATAATAACATATTCCACAATTAATTTATACAAAAATCAACAATCAACATATATTTTGATTTCTATGAGAAAATTTATTTTTCCCAGACACTTCACTGTTACTTTTGAAGAACATAAATTCTCCATTTATATCATATATATTCATGAACTAAACAACTAATTAAGCATACCATCACATATAGACATGCTATGAACACAATTACACACACACACACACACACACACACATATATATATATATATATATATATATATATATATATATATATATATATCCATCATGCTATACAACTTCCAAACATGTTTTTACAGATAATGAAAATATAAGGATCATAACTTTAAAATTTGTTTTTTTTACAACAATTGTATTTTGAAAATCTTTCCATGGCATACAATTACATATAAAAATATATGAATATCATATATACATAGTCATAATTATACAACTTCATGAAAACATAATTTGACAAGAAGAAATACAACACATAAGAATTGTTTCTATGGTTAAGAGTATAATCTTACTAGCTTAAATTGGAAAAAGAGATGGAGATGATGATGTAGAGTTTTCCTCTTATTTTCTCAAAGTTTTCTTCTTTGTATTCTCTCTTCTCTGCTCTTCTTTCTCCTTTGTTCTCTTTTCTTAGCTTTAGACTAACTTAGGATTATAAAACTAACGTACTAAGTGTATATACAATATACCTATAATAGAATATGTAACTCCCATATAATAATTATATACACTAACTACTACTAATTACGTAAGTTACAAAATTCAAAAGCCAACTTGGCTTGTTTGGCTACAGGAAAATTAGAACTAGTTTTTACTAACTTAGGCATGGTTTAGGTAATTTAGGTTTAAGCTAGTGTATGGGCCCTGTTTGGCAACAGTCTTTTAAAACAAAAGTAAGCGCCTTGTTTGGTAAAAATCATTTAAAAAATTTTTTCCTTTTATTTTAACAAATTATTTAACACATACTTTAATGTCACATTTTAATTAATTAAATATTAATCATCTAATTTAATCAATTAAAATCTAACATCAACTAATCACATAAAATTGCTACATAATTATAATTAATCGCTAATTATAATTCATGTAACACTTCATCACATATCTCATCAAATTTAATTATCTCAATTAAATTAGAACTATAATATAAAATTAATATACATTAATTAAATAATTATTACACATTTATTTAATTAGTATATATCACTTAATTAAATCACTCCATAAATCACATAATTTATATATTTTACTCAATAAATAAATCACATAAAATATTTATTTAACTCAATAAATAAATCACATAAAATATTTATTTAACTCAATAAATATAAAATCTCAATCGTTACAGCTCCCACTAACCTTCTTGTACACACATGGTTCGTCCTCGTTTTTGATAAAATCAAACTCTTTGATTGTATATCAAAACGGATGTTCCATCTACCAGAAGCTTGCTTCAATCCATAAATGGATTGTTGTAGCTCATATACATGATTTGCTTTAACCATTGAAATAAATCCATTTGGTTGTATCATACATACATTCTGCTCTAATAATGTATATTTGAGGAAGGGCGTCTCCACATCCATTTTGCTAGATTTAGTAGCTGCAATCGCAAGTAAAATCCAAATGGACTTGAGCATTGCTTCAGAGATCCATTTTAGATTTTATGGTCATCTACCATTTCCCTGAGTCTTTATTACTCATAGCATGTTTGTAATTCAATGGATCATCATCATTCATGATGCGTACCTCATCGTCATCCTCTATGACGAATTCATACCTATCAGATATCTTCGATACTTTTCCAGATTTACGAATAGGGTGTTGTACAGTAGGTGTCTCTACTTGGACATGTTCATTCACTTGATCTGTAGTGGTTTGTGGTTCTAGAATTTCTTCAAGATCTATTTTCCTCCCACTAACCTCTCCAAGGATAAACTCTTTTTTCAAGAAGGCAGTGTATTTCCCAACAAACACTTTTTGCTTAGTAAAATTGTAGAAATAGTATCCCAAACTTTCTTTAGGATATCCCACAAACGTGCACTTACCAGATCTTGTCCCAAGCTTATCATTTTGAAACCTTTTCACATAAGCTGAACATCCCCAAATCTTAACATGCTTAAGACCAGGTTTCCTCCCTGTCCACATATCGTATGGAGTCTTGGGGACGGATTTTGAGGGGACCTTGTTTAATAGATATGCAGCCGATTCTAGGGTATAACCCCAGAATAAAATTAGATGGTCGGTAAAACTCATCATAGAACGAACCATGTCCAACAATGTTCAATTTTCCCTTTCGGATACTCCATTTAACTGTGGTGTGCCAGGTAGAGTCCATTGTGAGATTATACCATTATTTTTGAGACAATTGAGAAACTCACCGCTTAAGTATTCTCCACCTCGATCTGATCGAAGAATCTTAATACTCTTGCACGTTTGTTTCTCTACTTCACTTATGAACTCTTTGAACTTTTTAAATGATTCAGATTTGTATTTTAATAAATACACATATCCAAATCTTGAGTGATCATCAGTGAAAGTAATAAAATAAGAATACCCTCCCCGTACATTCATTGTCATAGGTCCACAAACATCTGTGTGAAGCAACGCTAACAACTCTGTAACTCTTTCTCCTTTTCCATTAAAAGGAGATTTAGTCATTTTACCCATGAGACAAGATTCAAAAGTTGGATATGATTCAAAATCGAATAGCTCTAAGAGCCCATCCTTATGTAACTTGGATAATCTTGTTTTATTAATATGACCGAGTCTACAGTGCCACATGTAGGTATAATTAACATCATCTCTTTTCTTTTTCTTAGTTTATTCTATTTGAAATATATTTTCGTGCAAGTCAATTATATAAAGTCCATTTTGCAAATTACCAACACTATATAAAACATTGTTATTACAAATAGAACAACTGTTGTTCTTTATTATAATGTCAATTCCATCCATATCTAATACGAAAATAGAAATAATGTTTCTAATGATATTCGGAACAAAATAACAGTTATTTAAATAAATGAACTTGCCCGTAGCCAGTGCTAAACAATAAGTGCCTATAGCTAATGCAGCAACCTTTGCTCCATTTTCCACTTATAGGACAGCCTCATCATTATTCAGCTTTCTACTTCTAACCAGTCCTTGCACAGTATTACATATGTGAGAAACACAGCCGGTATCCAATACCCAAGTAGAATTTTGACTTTCAGAAAAATTAATTTCAATCATAAACAAACCTTGATTGGAAGTCGAAGCTTCTCCAAGCTTCTTCTCTGCCAGAAACTTTTTGCAGTTCCTCTTCCAATGACCCGACTCGTTGCAATGGAAGCACATTCCTTTGCTAGCTAGATCAGGTTTCTTTTGTTCCTTCATGTTCACCTTGCCCTTAGCCTTCTTAGATTTCTTCTTTTCAGAATATACCTTGGGCCTCTTCCTTTTCTTGGAAGAATCCACCATTAAGTCATAGTTCTTCTTGGATGGGAAGTGACCTTCTGTAGTTTTCAACATGTTAAGTAATTCAGAAAAACTGACATCTAACTTATTCATGTGAAAATTAACAACGAACTGCGAGAAGATCTCAGGGAGTGACTGCAAGACCAAGTCTTGACTCAACGCCCCATCCAAGATGAACCCAAGTTGCCCAAGGGGTTCAATCAGATTTATCACCCTTAGGATATGAGTCTCAACGGCAGTGCCCTCGATCATCCGAGATCGAAAGAGCTCCTTAGATATCTCATATCTAGCAGTCCTACTTTGTTCACCATACAACTCCTTGAGGTGAAGCAATATAGTAGAAGCATCCATGTTTTTATGCTGACGCTGAAGCTCGTTATTCATGGATGCGAGCATGATGCATTGAGCCACAGATGCATCATCTTGCCACTTTACAATGGTGGCAATCTCTTCCTCAGAGGCTGTTTCTGGAACAATTCCAGGGACATGTGAATTTATGACATAAGAAATCTTTTCAGCAGTGAGAACTATTCTCAGATTCTTTAACCAGTCTGTGTAATTCGGTCCGGTCAATTTGTTAGCATCAAGTATGCTACGCAGTGAAATTAGTGATTTCGACATTTTTCAATTTCTGTATGTGAAATGACAATATTTTAGCAAACATTCATTTAATTAATTTTATATACCAAAATAAATTAGGTCTTATTTTAAATTGGTATCTCCCACTATTTTTTTCAAACTATATTAGCCTCACTAATATAATTAATTAAATATTTGTTAGTGAGATTAAGGATCCCATTTCAAAGGTATATAGCCTTGTGTGTGCATAACAAACGTATCTAAAAAAATAGGTAGACAACTCTTGTCAATCATATCAACATGTGACTCCTTGTATTTTGTCTCTTAAATCATAATGGTCAAGTGTGTGCACATTCGAACTAAAATAATTTAAATTAAGTTTAACCTAGCTCTCCATATATTCAACAAAGAAAAATATTATTCTTGTGTGTGCACAACAAAACTTCAATTAACTTTATAAGCATCAAATTTGATTAAATTAATATCTTAAATACACAATACTCGCTTTGTGTGTGCACAACAAACTCGTATTAAATATTTAATACTCTATTAATTTATTATGCTAGAAGGCAACATTCGATATTCCAAATATCTTTGAACTCTTTGGACTTAATATAATTTTTGAGGGGTTTATTATTATTTGTCTCATCTTGATTAGCGCGCATGCACATATATATATAAAATACGCGTCATTTTATTAAACATGGGAAGCATGTCTTCATAAAATATAATATATATAATACTTAGCATGCACATATAGAATTCTATATTCTACCCAGATTGATTATGGACTTTTATTCTAGTTTGGTTCACTCGAGCCACCAAGTGAACCAAAAGGACAAACCTAGGAGTGCAATAATTTAAATTTAAACGTAACTATTACATTTAAACTCGGGCTCTGTACAAACGGGTCTTCACGCGCTCCTTGCTCTTTGGTCTCCAATTTATTTTAAGAAAATTCTAACTATTTCTATTATATTAAAGTATTTAATTTAAATAGAAACCTTGATCAGCAGTAAAGGGGAAGTACATAGGAGGGAGATAGAATTTTACATCAAGAAAAAAACTAGAGAAGATGAGGTACGCAGACCCCATTTAATAAAATCCATACATTCAAGCATTCAACTAAATAAAAATCCAATCACATTGGTCAATAGTTCATAATCAACCTCATTTATTATCATACATATCACCACATGCATCAATAAATAAATATTCATCTAATGAATTAATATCATTCCATATATATATGAGTATCATTTAATGGACAATTTTAAATTGCATGAAATTTAATTTTAAGATTAAAATAAACTATTTATTTTAATTATAAATTATTAAGAATATAATATATAAATATATATAATATAAGTGATTAGCCCAAACAGGTTTGGCTCCTTCTAAAAAAATAATCCAGCAACCGTTCAGTTACGTGATTAGCTTAAAAAAAGCGCAATTTTTTTTTCAGCTTCGCGAACTTGCCTTTTTTCATAAAGAATAATTTTATTCAATAAAATTATGCCCAATAAATTATTCTAAATACATACCCATATGTATATGAAATAATTAATAATTGCATAAAGGTTTGGCTCTGATGCCACTGTTAGGTTTGTACGAAATCATGGCGCAGTCAAATTGTAAAAATTAGCAAAAGCATGGTATATCAGAGTTTAAAAAAATTCTACAAAACCATTACCCAGATCATCCTTTATGCAAATTATTAATTTAAAACGATAAATAAGAAGTTATGGAATTATACCCTTGTAGAACGAAACTTCCACAGGTACGAGTTCAACTCCTTATTCTTCGTGATCTCCTTAAATTTTCGGGTTAGATTCCTTCCTTTGATCAACGTTAGCCACCCAAGTGTTTGGCCTATAGAGGTGATCTACCAAGGAAGAGGAATTATCAAGAAAGAGGGTGGTTGGCTAAACCCTAGTTTTCTATTCTCTATATAAAAGGAGTACTCTCCAACAATTAGAATTACATCAACTGATATCTATTATAAGACTCCTCTTATATATATATTGGTCGACCCTTCTAATCCTATTAGACATAGGGTTTCATTTAATTAATTAAAATTCTTTAATTAATTTAGGCTTCTCACCACATTGGGATTAATTAATTAAAATTATTTATTTAATTTGCCTCCTAATCTTATTAGGAATAAATGAGAGTACTAATATTAAATTAATTCCTAAACTCTTATAGAAATTAAAATAATAATAATTGTAATAATATTAATAAGACCCCTCTTATTAATTTATATTTAATATTTCTAAAATATTAAATAATAAACATTAAGCTATTTAATTTATTCTATTACCTTAGATTAAATTAATTACACTTAATGCATTATTACGATTATGCCATTATCTTCTTAAATAATTATTCTTCCTTTTATGGTGTGACCCTTTAAGTTCTCCATATTAAACCGGTTGCGAATAAATCATTTAGAATAATTCTAATCTTATTTAAATAAATAAATTAAACTAATAATCTATTTAAATAAGTAATATTTATTCTACAATAGGTATAAGCCTCACTAGCGATCAACGACTTTCCAGATAATATAAATTTCAACATTAATCATAAAATAACTTGTGAGTAAATAGTTACCGTACAATTCAATCCTTCCACCATACAATGTCCCAATTAAATATAAGACATGGAATTACTATCAAGTCTTATTTTATTTAATCATATGTATGTATATTGGAAAATGAACAACTCCAAATAATGCAAATTAGAAACTCTTTCCTAATTTCATTCTGCCTTGACCAAGGACTATTGGGTTGTCATTTAACGAATCACATAGGACATATCTCTTCTTTTACTAGAAGTGGTAGATTCTTTATTGATCATTCATTATCTTCATATGTAACTCATTATACCTAAGCATACCCTTTGATATACCCTAAGGGTTTTTAAGGAATAATTCAAAGTATAATCCATTACATACAAGATACTATGATGATATCAAGTCCAAGGATCACTTGTACTACTATCACATTAGGAATTCCTATTGACAGACAAGTAAAACTCCATTAGGTATTCCATAGCGAGTCACGTTAAGTGAACTTATTCTCCAATAAGCACCTGCATACTTGCTTTAGTGTCTCCACACAAATGATCATGAGATCAATCATCCTCATCCAATGAGCAAGCAACATATGTACCAATCTATCTGGATTTACTAATCCTCTTTTTAGTAATCCAACGATTGGGAACTATTTTAGTTTTAAGCTTTCTAAGAATTTAGATCTCATTAGCATAATCAACATCATGATTCTAAAAGCATTGCTTAAAACTATGGGTTATTTACATATTATAAAAATGACATCATGTAGATAGTTAAATGCTTTTAATAAATGAATACTTTTATTAATAAATAAATAAGATCGTTTACAAAGTATATGCTTTATCATCATACATGATTGGCTTGTATGCATACTACTTTCATCATTTTATCGACGCACTGTTGGAACAAGAACTGTGACACCCCCAAATCCGGGTATTTCGTTTCCACATGATTTGGTGTTCACTTTCTAATATAACATACATCTACTCAATGAATAATGCAAAATAACTACAACTTAAATTAAAATAAATAAATCTCCCTTACAACAAGGGTTACAACATTTGTAAAATAAATCCCGGGTTACTCTAACCCTGACATGAATATAATAAAGTGCGAAAATAAAAACATAACATTCAAGTCTTATTACAATCATTCTCAATTAAATAAAACAAGTCTTAACTTGCTTTGCTTTCCCTTGCCCTTACTCGTAGACGGAGCATCAGCGTTATCAACCTTAACTGAAATTGTTATTTAATGCAAGAGTGAGCAAACCACAGCTCACTGGAGTTTAACAATAATAAATACATGAAAGGATATCTTTCAAAGAATCTAAATAATATGATTCGCTTCAACAATAAATAATTGAATAATAATTCTTTCATCACAATTACAATTCAATATAAAATTTATCTGAGGGTCATAAGACCTTTGAACTCTTGTCCTAGGTTATAAATATTTCTATTTAAACCTTTAACAGTCAATAAGACTATGGACCTTAACTCGTACTTAGGGAGATCAGCACTTTGTACCATGTATTGTGCACAAACATCTTAACGCTATGCGTAGTAACCTCCCCTAGTAAATAGGGTTGTTCAACTCAGTAATTTGAATTCAAGTCCGCACCAAAGAAAGTTTGGTTTGGATAAACTTACAAGGGTAATTTAGAATTCACGTTCATCAACTAAGGATTAGTTGAATTGACTATCAATAATTCGTAAATAACAGAATTATGAACTAACATATGCTTTAGAATCAACTTAAAGCATTTAAAATAATAACTGGATCTTACTTGAACAATAAGTTAAGATCATTTCATTTAAATAAATAATTATCCAATACAGAAATGGAAAGGACATTCTCAACAATGAATATATGAATTCAAGAAATTATATATAATTAACAAGTTTAAGGTTAGAGGATTTGCATAAAAAAATTAATACAAGATCAGAGTTTAGAAAACTTGCATAGAATTAACGAGTTTAGGGTTTAGAAAACTTGCCTTACGCGCAAGATACTTAACTCAACCACGTACTTAAACACTTCCTATACACATTCAATTATAATAATCTAAATTAGTTAATACATAACTAATTCACATAAGTGGTTAACCTTCATGGTTAACTCACTCTAATAAAATAAATAATAATAATCAACTATCACATAGTTAATTACATCACATACATATTCACATAATTAAATCAATTATGTATTTAGCTAAATTATAATTAAACAATTATAATTCAAACACTTAATCAAATTATAATTACTTAAATTATAATTACCTTTTAAATTATAAACAAATTATAATTTATAATCAATTAAACCACATTCATGCATTTATAATTACACAATTTATAATTAATCATGTATTTATCAATTATAATCAATAATTAATTAAACTATAACATGCATTATAATTACATAATTTATAATAAATCATGTAATTATCAATTTAAAATCCACAATTAAACATTCATTTATTAAATTATAATTACTTAAATTATAATTTAAATTAACATCTAATTGATTAAAATAAATCAACTTTTATACATTATAATTTCACAGAATTATAATTTAAATTAAACATTTACTCTTAATTATAATTAATCAAATTATA
Source organism: Panax stipuleanatus (assembly GCA_020205555.1). NCBI lineage: Eukaryota > Viridiplantae > Streptophyta > Magnoliopsida > Apiales > Araliaceae > Panax > Panax stipuleanatus. The sequence continues at coordinate 130,089,544 of CM035115.1, read as the reverse complement.
ATTAAGTAACATATTTTACAATTAAACAATTATAGTTTATCATTTAAATACTATACTAAGTTTTCAAAACTTCTTTTTTCTCAAATATGAATTTGTCACATTCATATTAACCACATGTTATAGCAACTGATTACATGCTCATCATCATAAACAATTTATCTAAGGCATCAAGTAAGACTACACAAATAAACTAAATTTCCTGCCTCTGCACAGCCAGCGGCGCAGCTGCGCAGCCAGCAGCCTTGGCACCGGCGCAGCTGCGCAAGGAAAGGATCTGGGAAGGGCAAGCGGCGCAGCTGCGCTGCTCCTGGCCTTGCTGCCGGCGCAGCTGCACAGCAACTCGGCCAGACGCAGACAGCCACAGCTCTCTGCTTTACCGACAACCCATACAAGCCAACAAACAAAAATACACAGCAACACAGACCATGTAAAGCATACATGTGCAGTAATACTCATGCTATATATGACACCAATCACATAATTCATATAAGCAACAAAAATTAAAGATTTTAAAACTCAATTTTTGACATTTTATAAAACTCATATTCTAACAAAATAATCTACTGTAAATAAATTTCTCAACTTATTAAATCCATACTACAAGCATTATTTTCGTTATTGAAACTAACATCATGCACAACTCTCAATTTGCACAAATCACATATGAAATTCATCAATTTCCATTCTAAAATCAACTAATATATGAAACTCATAAGAACACTATTCCCTCATGTTAAAAAACTTATTTTCACAGTACTTTTGATTTTTGAAAAAAAAAACCATTTATAGCATACATATAATGGATTCCAACATCTATCAATTCACATAACATGAAATCAAGTATTTCATCAATTACAATTCCAATTATTTATAAAAACTCTAGACTACAAGAAAACTAAGAACAAGGGGTGAATTATTACCTTAAATCCTTGATTAATCTTTGTTTAGATGATGAGAATAGCTTTGGTAGTCTCCTCTAAATTCTCAGAATCACCAAGTTCCTCTCTATCCTTCTCTTCAAACTAACAGAGTGTTTTCTCTCTTTCTTTGTTCTTATTCTTCTAGTTAACGTCTAATGTAAATTGATATACGTATATAATAGACATAATAACATGCAATGTAACTGACAAATATATAATGTCTAAATTAAATAATTAACAGTTATAATTTGTTTTGAATTTTAAAAGCCATAAGGTGATGTTTGGCAAACTTTTTATTTAAAAAAAAATTTTAGTCGCTAAGGCCATGTTTGGTAGAAATAGATTTAAAACAAATACAAGGGTCTTGTTTGGCAAAACAAATTTAAAAATCCTTTTCTTTATTTTAATAAATTATTTTAACACATACTTTAATGTCACATTTTAATTAATTAAATATTAAACAACTACTTTAATCAATTAAAATCTAACATCAATAAATCACATAAAATTTGTCACATAATTATAATTACTCGCTAATTATAATTCATGTAACACTAACACATAAATCATCTAATTTAATTCTCTCAATTAAATTAGAACTATAATATAAAATATACATCAATTAAATAAATATTACACATTCATTTAATTAATATATAACACTTAATTAAATTTCTTCCATAAATCACATAATTTATTTATTTAACTCAATAAATAAATCACATAAAATATTTATTTAACTCAATAAATATTTAAAATTAAATATAAAATCTTAATCGTTACAATCTTCCCTCCTTAAAAGGATTCTGTCCCCAGAATCACACATAATTTTTTTTCCCGTCTATTATATTTTTTCCTCCTTAAAAGGATTCTGTCCCCAGAATCAGTATATAAGGGGTTATACACAACTAAGCAAATAAATGCGGATAAGATTTCATCATAACATCTTCGAGTTCCCACGTAGCTTCTTCAGCACTGTGGTTCATCCAGATTACCTTAATAGAAGGTATCACTTTATTCTTAAGTACTTGTTCCTTTCTATCAACTATTTGAACAGGCACTTCTTCATATGTTAAGTCTTTATCAAATAGTAAAGGTTCATATTCTATTACATGTTTATAATCGTGCTTGTAAGGTCTTAACACAGAAATATGAAAGACATTATGTATATTCTCGAGCTCCGGAGGTAATGCAATCTCGTAAGCAACCTCGCCCACCTTTCGTAGTACCTCAAAAGGTCCAATGAATCGCGGACTCAGCTTTCCCTTCTTACCAAATCGAACCTTCCCCTTTCAGGGAGACACTTTCAGGAACACGAAACTTCCTGGTAAGAATTCTCGGTTCTGTCGATATAAATCGGCATACTTCTTTTGTCTGTCTTGAGCAGTAACTAATCTCGTTCTAAACAGCTTCACAATTTTGGCGGTTTGTTGTACCAATTCTGGTCCCAACAATTGACGTTCACCGACTTCATCCCAGCACAAAGGAGTTCTGCATTTTCTACTGTATGCTTCGTAAGGCGGCATGCCAATACTCGCATGATGACTATTGTTGTAGGCGAACTCCACCAATGGTAGATGACCCTCCCAACTTCCTTTGAAGTCCATCATACAAGCTCTCAGCATATCCTCTAGCGTCTGAATCATTCTCTCACTCGGTCCATCAGTCTGAGGATGATATGCTGTACTCATTCGTAATTGCGTTCCCATACATTCTTGCAAACGCTTCCAAAAATTAGACGTAAAACGCGGATCTCTATTAGACACAATTGACACTGGAACATCGTATCTAGAAATAATTTCCTTGACGTATAACTTTGCTAGCTTATCCAGGTTGTACTTAACCCTGATCGGCAGAAAGTAGGCTGACTTCGTCAGTCGATCCACTATAACCCATATCGCATCAAATCCCTTTTGAGTCGCTGGAAGACCTACCACGAAATCCATCGTGATATGCTCCCACTTTCACTCTGGAATTTCTAACGGTTGCAGCAAACCACTTGGTCTCTGGTGTTCTACTTTGACTTTCTGGCACGCTAAGCACTTCGCAATGCCTTCAGTAACGTCCCTCTTCATATTCGTCCACCAGAAATGATGCCTGAGATCCTGGTACATCCTTGTACTCCCAGGGTGAATAGAATATCTAGAACTATGAGCTTTGCTCATAATATCCTCTTTGACCTTTGGTACTGGCGGTACCTATATTCTACCTTCAAATCGTAACAGACCTTGATTATCGATTTTGAACTTGAACTCTTCGCCAACGGTTATCCTCTTCCGTACTTTCCCGCATTCTTCATCGTGAAGTTGTGCTTCTTTGACCTTGTCTACTAGAGTAGAGCCAGTGGTTACTTGAAACAACATCTCTTCCGATTCCTTCAGAAACTTCACTTCCAACTCCAATCTAGTCATTTGTTCTATTAATCCATCCTGATCAGTTAACACGTTCAGCTTCTCCCGACCTTTTCTGCTCAAAGCGTCGACAACAACGTTAGCTTTACCCGGATGGTAAAGTATCTCGCAATCGTAGTCTTTAATCAGTTCCAACCATCTTCTTCGACGCGTGTTCAAATCCTTCTGGGTAAATATATACTTCAGACTCTTATGATCTGTGTATATTTCACACTTCTCTCCATATAAGTAGTGCCTCCAAATCTTTAGGGCAAACACTACTGCCGCCAATTCTAGATCATGGGTCGGATACCCCTTCTCATAATCTTTCAGCTGACGTGATGCATAGGCAATGACTTTTCCACTCTGCATCAACACACAGCCTAATCCTTTATGTGAGGCATCGCTATATACTACGAAATTCCCCGAACTATCCGGTAAGGACAATACAGGCGCAATACTCAGCCTCTTCTTCAGCTCTTGAAAACTTTCCTCACACTTCTCCGTCCAAACAAACTTAACTATTTTACGAGTCAAATTCGTCAATGGAGTTGCTATTCTAGAAATGTCTTGGATAAATCTACAGTAATAACCTGCTAATCCCAAGAAACTCCTCACTTCAGACGGCGTCTTCGGCTGATCCCAATTCATAACAGCTTCAACCTTCGACAGATCTACCGAAATACAATCCTTGTCAATCACGTGGCCAAGAAATTGCACACGTTTCGAACAAAATTTGCATTTTGAGAATTTAGCGTAAAGCTTCTCTCGTCTTAGGGCTTCTAAGGTTAGTCGTAAGTGTTCAGCATGCTCCTCCTCGGTCTTGGAATAAACCAGGATGTCATCTATGAACACTACCACGAACTTGTCTAGAAATGGCTTGAACACCCTGTTCATTAAGTCCATAAATGCAGCTGGGGCATTCGTGAGACCAAATGGCATCACCAAGAACTCGTAATGACCATATCGAGTCCTAAAAGCCATTTTCGGTATATCTTCCTTCCTCACCTTCAATTGATGATACCCGCTTCTCAAATTGATTTTCAAGAAGTACTTCGCACCATTCAGTTGATCAAACAAGTCATCGATCCTAGGTAAAGGATACCTATTCTTGATCGTAACTTTATTCAACTCCCTATAATCAATGTAAAGACGCATCAATCCATCCTTCTTCTTCACGAATAAAACAGGTGCTCCCCACGGTGAAACGCTCGATTGAATATACTTATTGTCTAGCAATTCTTGTAGTTGAACCATCAGTTCCTTCATCTCGACTGGAGCCATTCGGTACGGAGCCTTCGAAATCGGAGCAGTTCCCGGCGCTAAATCGATCACGAACTCTGTCTCCCTATCTGGCGGAAGTCCTGGTAAATCGCTCAAAAAAATGTCTACAAACTCCTTAACTACCGATATTTCCTCCACCTTCGGGCTTTCCTTACGCGTATCTACTATGTAGGCTAGATATCCCACGCAGCCTTGCGTCAGAAGTTTCTTGGCTTGCATAACCGTCAAAGAACTCGCTTGTCTAGGCGATTTGCTACCATAGAATACCAACTTCGACGGAGTCGTAAGGTTCACCGACTTCTTCTGACAGTCGATTATCGCCCCATGGTTGAACAACCAATCCATACCTAGTATGACGTCGAATTCCCCAAGTTTTATCGGAATCAAATCTACTCTAAGCTCCTGACCCTTAATGTCCAATCTACAGTTCTTATAAACGCTCCTAACAGGAATAACCTCCCTATTCGCAATCTCTATGTTCAAAGGGTAAACTAACTCCTCTACAGGTAAGTCTAAGGTTTTAGCAAAATCATCAGATATGAATAAACAAGTAGCACCCGAATCAAATAATACATATGCATTTATACTATTGACCGAAATAATACTTGACACCACGTCTTTTGATTGCACAGCATCCTGCGCCGTCATATTGAATGTCCGTGCAGTGGGTCGAATAGTTTGTAATGGTGCAACAATGGTCACGAAACTGCCGCTTCCATTCCCTCCGCTCCCTGTTGACCCTGCCGTCAGCTTCTTTAGGAAGTTGCGAGCCATGTGATCTTTGGATCCACATGTAAAGCAAGCTCCCTTCTTTGGGTTTGGGAAATTAGGTGCAATGTAGCCTTCCTGACCACAGTTGAAGCACACCCGCTTCCCCTTCATGCACACGCCAGTGTGATTCTTACCGCATGTAGCACATGCTTTAAACTTCCTCTTCTGCTGGCTTCCCTGCTGACTCCCAACAAAGGTATTATCAGACCACTTCCTCTTCTGGTTCACAGCGCTGCTACCCCCAGTCTTGGTTTTTACCTCATTCTTCTTCTTCTTATCTTGGTTGAACTTCGTCACCGCTTCGCTTCCTCCCTCAGCATGTATGGCTTTCTCCAGCACCGCTGCAAAGGTATTCAGCTGGAACATAGAAACCTTGCTGTAGAGCCAGGGCTTTAGTCCCTGCTCAAACCTTCTTGCTTTCCTAGCGTCAGTGCTGACCTGGTAAGTAGCGAACCTGGCCAATTCGTTAAACTTAGCGGCATACTCGGACACCGTCATCCCTCTCTGCTTAAGCTCTAGGAACTGGACCTCCATCTAGTCCTGCGAACTCGCTGGAAAGTACATCTCGTAGAACATTTCCTTGAAACGTTCCCACGTGATGGCTCCCTCTCCCTCTCGGGTCTTGTTAGCCTGCCACCAAAAGCTAGCATCCAACTTCAACATGAAAGCCGCGTATGCTGTCTTCTGGTCTTTCCCTACCCTAGCCACGTCAAATACCTTCTCTATTTCCATAACCCATGTCTGAGCTTCGATAGGGTTAGTCGATCCTTTGAACTCAGGCGGTCCTACTGCCTTGAATTCCTTGAACATTGTTCCCTGCACTTGCGGCTGATTTCCAAGAGCTCCGGTCAACAGGTTCACCAACTGCTGAACCGAGTTGGGGTTCATCCCATCGTTATTGTTGTTGTTCGTCGAACCCTCGGGGTTTTGACGTGTTATTCTTCTTCTAGGGGGCATTTTATGTTAAGAAAATATTATTATTAGATCCTCTATTCAACTATTAAGTATCCAAGTTCATACTTAAACGTTTAAATGGCTCAGTTCACATATAACACATAGCACGTCCATAAACTTCTTTTTTTTTTCATTACTCGTAGAAAAAAAACATCAAAAAGATAGCATTTCTGCCATTTACATCATCCTTTCCTGAACTGGAAAAGTTGCAGGATTACATTATTAACTCATCCCATTCTTATCTCAAATTATGGGATTTACTTTATTTACTACAAAAAGCAACACATAAACCAACTCTACTACTTCTACTACTGCTACTGCTGCTACTGCCTAGGCATATTAATACGTCGATAGCCTCTCTGCGTTCCTCTTCCATTACCGAAAATGCTGTTCTTCGGTCCACCACATACCATGGTAAACCTAGGAACTGAGCTGGGTAGTAGAAAATACGGTCTTGAGCTCTCTCTATTGCTATATGAAAAGCATATTCTGTTACCTTCAGCTTGGCCCACTTGGCTTCAGCTTCATCTTCAGCTCGATCAGCTTGTTGATTAGCCCTCAAACTTGACTCTTCAGCTCTGGCACGCTTCCTCGACTCCTCCTGGATGTCTTGCTTCAGTTTTGCCAGTTCAAATCGAGCAGCATCTCTATCAACCTCCATATGTATCAGGTTCCACTGTGCATCTCCTAGGTCACTTGCCATTTCCTCAATCGTCTTGTCTCGCTGTTGGATAGTCTCCTCGAGATCTCCTACTCGTCAATGAAGCTCCACATTGATATTGTAGACTGCCTCGTACATCTCAGTACTAGTGAAGTGAGGTGGGAATTCCTCTTCGGGATCCTCTTCCTCCTCTTCCTCCTCTCCAGACTCGTCCTCGTCCTCATCCTATGGAATAGGTGTCAGCTCACGCTCCCGACCAGCTATGGTGATCACTGGAGATGGCTCTCTCCTAATTAACTGCTCCCAGACAACATGTATGTCATGGGGCTCCTCATCTCTAGGCACCTGAGGTACATCCTCTCTAGCCTGACTAGGTTCTCCAACGTTCGACATCCTGACAAAAGAATTTTAAAGTTCATTATTACGTGATATCGAGTCGTCACTCTTCGAATACTATAATGTAAACACATAGCACATAAGGTAGTTTATTATCTTTACCAATCACATCTATCTTTTCGATCTTACCTATAAGGCTACTACTTAAGGTTTCCCCACCTAAGGTTTCATAACCTATAGCTTTGATACTGACCTGTGACACCCCCAAATCCGGGTATGTCGTTTCCACATGATTTGGTGTTCACTTTCTAATATAACATACATCTACCCAATGAATAATGCAAAATAACTACAACTTAAATTAAAATAAATAAATCTCCCTTACAACAAGGGTTACAACCTTTGTAAAATAAATCCCGGGTTACTCTAACCCTGACAAGAATATAATAAAGTGTGGAAATAAAAACATAACATTCAAGTCTTATTACAATCATTCTCAATTAAATAAAACAAGTCTTCACTTGCTTTGCTTTCCCTTGCCCTTACTCGTAGACGGAGCATCAACGTTATCAACCTTAACTGAAATTGTTATTTAATGCAAGAGTGAGCAAACCACAGCTCACTGGAGTTTAACAATAATAAATACATGAAATGATATCTTTCAAAGAATCTGAATAATATGATTCGCTTCAACAATAAAGAATTAAATAATAATTCTTTCATCACAATTAAAATTCAATATAGAATTTATTTGAGGGTCATAAGACCTTTGAACTCTTGTCCTAGGTTATAAATATTTCTATTTAAACCTTTAACAGTCAATAAGACTATGGACCTTAACTCGTACTTAGGGGGATCAGCCCTTTGAACCATGTATTGTGCACAAACATCTTAACGCTATGCGTAGTAACCTCCCCTAGTAAATAGGGTTGGTCAACTCAGTAATTTGAATTCAAGTCCGCACCAAAGAAAGTTTACAAGGGTAATTTAGAATTCACGTTCATCAACTAAGGATTAGTTGAATCGACTATCAATAATTCGTAAATAACAGAATTATGAACTAACATATGCTTTAGAATCAACTTAAAGCATTTAAAATAATAACTGGATCTTACTTGAACAATAAGTTAAGATCATTTCAATTAAATAAACAATTGTCCAATCCAAAAATGGAAAGGACATTCTCAATAATGAATATATGAATTCAAGAAATTATATATAATTAACAAGTTTAAGGTTAGAGGACTTGCACAAAAAAATTAATACAAGATCAGGGTTTAGAAAACTTGCATAGAATTAACGAGTTTAGGGTTTAAAAAACTTGCATAGAATTAACGAGTTTAGGGTTTAGAAAACTTGCATTACGCGCAAGCTACTTAACTCAACCACGTACTTAAACACTTCCTATACACATTCAATTATAATAATCTAAATTAGTTAATACATAACTAATTCACATAAGTGGTTAACCCTATGGTTAACTCACTCTAATTAAATAAATAATAATAATCAACTATCACATAGTTAATTACATCACATACATATTCACATAATTAAATCAATTATGTATTTAACTAAATTATAATTAAACAATTATAATTCAAACACTTAATCAAATTATAATTACTTAAATTATAATTACCTTTTAAATTATAAACAAATTATAATTTATAATCAATTAAACCACATTCATGCATTTATAATTACACAATTTATATTTAATCATGTATTTATCAATTATAATCAATAATTAATTAAACTATAACATGTATTATAATTACACAATTTATAATAAATCATGTAATTATCAATTTAAAATCCACAATTAAACATGCATTTATTAAATTATAATTACTTAAATTATAATTTAAATTAACATCTAATTGATTAAAATAAATCAACTTCTATACATTATAATTTCACAGAATTATAATTTAAATTAAACATTTACTCTTAATTATAATTAATCAAATTATAATTAAGTAACTTATTTTATAATTAAACAATTATAGTTTATCATTTAAATACTATACTAAGTTTTCAAAACTTCCTTTTTCTCAAATATGAATTTTGTCACATTCATATTAACCACATGTTATAGCAACTGATTACATGCTCATCATCATAAACAATTTATCTAAGCCATCAAGTAAGACTACACAAATAAACTAAATTTCCTGCCTCTGCACAGCCAGTAGCCTTGGCACCGGCGCAGCTGCGCAGGGAAAGGATTTGGGAAGGGCAAGCGGCGCAGTTGCCTTGCTCCTGGCCTTGCTGCCGGCGCAGCTGAGCAGCAACTCGGCCAGACGAAGACAGCCACAGCTCTCTGCTTTATCGACAACCCATACAAGCCAACAAACGGAAATATACAGCAACACAGACCATATAAAGCATACATATGCAGTAATACTCATGCTATATATGATACCAATCACATAATTCATCTAAGCAACGAAAATCAAAGATTTTAAAACTCAATTTTTGACATTTTATAAAACTCATATTCTAACAAAATAATCTATTGTAAATAAATTTCTCAACCAATTAAATCCATACTACAAGCATTATTTTCGTTATTGAAACTAGCATCATGCACAACTCTCAATTTGCACAAATCACATATGAAATTCATCAATTTCCATTCTAAAATCAACCAATATATGAAACTCATAAGAACACTAGTCCCTCATGTAAAAAAACTTGTTTTCACAGTACTTTTGATTTTTGAAAAAAAAAACCATTTATAGCATACATATAATGGATTCCAACATCTATCAATTCACATAACATGAAATCAACTAATTCATCAATTACAATTCCAATTATTTATAAAAACTCCAGACTACAAGAAAACTAAGAACAAGGGGTGAATTATTACCTTAAATTCTTGATTAATCTTTGTTTAGATGATGAGAATAGCTTTGGTAGTCTCCTCTAAATTTTCAGAATCACTAAGTTCCTCTCTATCCTTCTCTTCAAACTAACAGAGTGTTTTCTCTCTTTCTTTGTTCTTATTCTTCTAGTTAACGTCTAATGTAAATTGATATACGTATATAATAGACATAATAACATGCAATGTAACTGACAAATATATAATGTCTAAATTAATAATTAGCAGTTATAATTTGTTTTGAATTTTAAAAGCCATAGGGTCATGTTTGGCAAACCTTTTATTTAAAAATAGATTTTAGTCGCTAAGGCCATGTTTGGTAGAAATTGGTTTAAAACAAATACAAGGGCCTTGTTTGGCAAAACAAATTTAAAAATCCTTTTTTTTATTTTAATAAATCATTTTAACACATACTTTAATGTTATATTTTAATTAATTAAATATTAAACAACTAATTTAATCAATTAAAATCTAACATCAATAAATCACATAAAATTTGTCACATAATTATAATTACTCGCTAATTATAATTCATGTAACACTAACACATAAATCATCTAATTTAATTCTCTCAATTAAATTAGAACTATAATATAAAATATACATCAATTAAATAAATATTACACATTCATTTAATTAATATATAACACTTAATTAAATCGCTTTCATAAATCGCATAATTTATTTATTTAACTCAATAAATAAATCACATAAAATATTTATTTAACTCAATAAATATTTAAAATTAAATATAAAATCTCAATCGTTACAATCTTCGCTCCTTAAAAGGATTCTGTCCCCAGAATCACACATAAATTTTTTTTCCTTCTATTACAAGAACGACTCATCCAACATATACCACTTCATATCATGTAAGAATTTCTTCTTTCGTTGACGTGTCAAATCTGGAGGGAGAATATTACTCACCAAATAATTGGCAAAATCCGCATACCACGAGAACTCGTCTTGAATAACAAATAACTGCTCATATGGAAAAGATTCATTAATCGACACTCTGTCTGTCTTATCTTGATTCGGATTCTCCAATCTTGAAAGGTGGTTAGCCACCTGATTTTCTGTCCCCTTCCTATCTTTGATTTCTAAGTCGAATTCTTGAAGGAGCAATATCCAGTGAATCAATCTAGGCTTTGCATCTTTCTTTGCAACCAGGTACCGTATAGCCGAATGATAGGTGTACACCACCACATTAGTTCCAATTAAATACGAGCAAAATTTATCGAAAGCGTACACAACCGTAAATAGTTCCTTCTCGGTGGTTGTGTAATTCAGCTGCGCATCTGTCAACGTTTTACTTGCATAGATTGCTTGAAAAACTTTATCTCGGCGTTGTCCCAAAATAGCCCCTACCGCATAATCACTAGCATCACACATCAATTCAAATGGCATTGTCTAGTCCGGTGCTACGATCATAGGTGCTGTAGTCAATTTCTTCTTTAACTACTCAAATGTCGATAGACATTCTTCATCAAATCTGAATGGTACATCTTTCTCCAATAAACTTCATAAGGGTTTTGTAATTTTGGAAAAATTCTTGATGAACAGGCGGTAGAATCCGGTATGCCTGAGAAAATTGTGAATACCTTTCACTGAAGTTGGCTGTTGTAATTTTTCTATTATTTCCAATTTCACTCGGTCAACTTCCAACCCCTTTTCCGAGACTATGTCCAAGTATGATTCCCTCTTGAACCATAAAATGACATTTTTCCCAGTTATGCACCAGATTGGTTTCTACGCATCTTCTAAGTACCATTACCAGATTCTCTAAGCAATTGTCAAAGGAATTCTCGAACACTGAAAAGTCATCCATGAATACCTCGACATTGCGTTCCACCATATCTGAAAATATTACCATCATACATCTATGAAATGTTATCGGTGCGTTACACAGTCCAAATGACATTTGCCGAAAGGCAAAGGTACCGTAGGGGCACGTGAATGTTATCTTCTCTTGGTCTTTCTGGTGCAATTACGATCTGATTGTACCCCGAATAGCCATCCAGCAAACAGTAGTATTTATGCCCTGCTAGTCTGTTCAACATCTGGTCAATGAACGATAATGGAAAGTGATACTTTCGGTTTGCCTTAGTTTCCTGTAGTTCATGCATACCCTCCAACCGGTCACTGTCCTATTCGGTATTAGCTCATTATTTTAATTCGTCACCACTGTCATACCACCCTTCTTTGGGACACACTGTACAGGGCTCACCCATGAGCTATTAGAGATAGGGTAGATTATTCCAGCATCGAGCCATTTCAAAATTTCCTTCTTCACTACCACTTTCATAATCGGATTAAGCCTCCATTGTTGTTCCACTGTAGGCTTACCATCTTCTTCCATCAATATCTTGTGTATGTAAAATGAAGGGCTTATTCCCTTGATGTAGGAAATAGTCCATCTAATCGCTATTTTGTATTCGCAAAGAACCCTTAACAGCTTACTTTCCTACAATTCGTTAAGTGCAGATGCAATAATGACAGGTAAGGTGGGCGAATTACCTAAAAATGCATACCTGGGGTGTTTAGGAAGAGGTTTGAGTTCAAGTGTGGGTGGTTCCTCTAATGAAGGTTTTATCCGCACCGACGATTTTTCTACAGTTTCTAATGGTTCAAACAGAATCTTGAATCTCCTCACTCTAGGTAACACATCCAACATGTGCAAATACTAAATCACTTCGGGATCGTCGAGGTCATCATCTCCCAACAATGTGTTTTCCAACGGATCCCTATTCATGCCTCGCACCAGTTCTTCACTCACCAATTTCTCAACCACATCTATCCGAAAACATTCTTCCTAATTCGTAGGGAATTTCATAGCTTTGAATACATTAAACATGACCTCTTGATCTTGAACTCTCATAGTCAATTCTCCTTTTTGCACATCGATGAGAGTCCTCCTAGTTGCTAAAAATGGTCTCCTTAAAATAATCGAAAAGTCCTTGTCTTCTTCGTAATCGAGGATGATGAAGTCAGGTGGAAATATGAACTTGTCTACTTTCACAAGTATGTCTTCCACATTTCCCCTTGGGTATGTAACTGACCTATCCGCAAGCTGTAACAAGATGTTCGTTGGTTTTGGTGCCGGGAAACCCAACTGTGCGTAAACTGATAACGACATTAGATTAATGCTTGCACCTAAGTCACACAAACACTTGTTGAATGACATGCTTCCAATAATGTAGAGAATGGTGAAGCTAACTGGATCCTTCAACTTCGGAGGCAACTTCCTTTGTAAAATCGCGCTACACTCCTCTGTAAACGCTACTGTCTCGTAATCCTCCAATTTTTTCTTTCTTGACAAAATACACTTCATAAACTTAGCATAACTTGGCATCTGTTCTAGCGCTTCTGCGAATGGAATGTTTATTTGTAGCTTCTTGAAGATTTCCAAGAATTTGGAGAATTGTTTATCTAACTTCTGCTTTTGGACCCGTTGTTGAAAAGGTGGTGGTGGATAGACAACTGGTATAACAACTGTCGGTTCCTTAACCACTGGTCTTTCCTCACCTTGTTTCTCTTCAACTATTTCTGGTTCTCTTTCCTCAGCAGCATTCCTTGTCGTTGAACTTTCTACACTCGGCCCAACTAATTATTTTCCACTCTGAAGTGTAACAGCTTGACACTACTTTTGACCTCTCCTGGGATTCTTTTCGGTGTCGCTCTGCAAAGACCCTTGAGCTCTATTGTTTAAAGCACTTGCAATCTGTCCCATTTGGGTCTCCAGATTTTTAATTGCAGCCGTCTGAGTTTTCATTGCCGCCTCATTACATGTTATGTATTTTATAAGTAGCTCCTCCAAATCTGTCTTCTTCTCATGTTGCAGAGCTGACTGTTGGTGCTAATTTTAAAAATCGGAGGGGTATGATGGTCGTGGAGCTTGCTGCTGATTTTGATTGTTACTCCATGAAAAGTTGGGATGGTTCCTTGCCCCCGGATTGTAGGTGTTCTGATACGGGCTTGGAGGCCGATGTTGTTGGTCCGATTAGATGACACAATTAACGCGCAAGTATACGCGGCCAACGAGTAATAAAGAGTGAGTAAAGATATCGTTCCCACGAGGAATTAATATATAAAGGGTCGCCAAAGCACTAGTACATAATCATCTCAGTCTTATTTAAACGGATGGTAAGGAGAATGAATTAAAACTACGTTAACTAGGCAAGAATTAAAATATACAATAACTAATCCTAGGGTAAATTCAGATAATGAAGACATGAGATTATAATTTCCCCCAACACTTCATTTGAATCTCTTAACTCTCTCACATGGGGCAATTAACACATAGAATTGACAACCGAGAAATCATGATCACATAAGAGCCTCTTTCGACGGACAACTATGAATCTTCCTAATGCGGCATGTAGTTATATGTCCATCCTACGCACTATCAAGCAACTAATATCCAGAACAATTAACAAGACACATGTCACGGGAAATCTCGTTAACTACTCTATCAATTACCAACTTTCGTATAGGAAGTCATTGCGATTAGATTCTCAAATGATTGCATAAGGCATTTAGGTATATTTCTATCCTAAACACTAACAAATTATCAACTCTTTAGGACAATGAATGAGACACACATCACATAATCTCATAGATTACCCGCAAGAATCTCTAACTTTCGCATGATATCATAACTAGGTCTAAATCTATAATCCATTTGTCAAGTTCATACAGGTTCATAAGAAATCAATCTAAAAGCACAAGTTATGATAACCAATTCATAATAATAGCAAAGAGAGAGAGCAATCAATACAAACTATATGTTGGGTTCCATTGAAACCCCAAAATATAAAATAAGTCATAAATGACTCAAGCATATCATCCACAATGTACAATAATAACAAGGAGAGATTAAGGATAGAAATTGCAAATCTTTCTCCTCGCTTGGATCCTTGATGTAATCCCTTACTTCATTCTTCAAGTCCAAAAGAAACCCTAGAATCTACTAACTACACTAATTTAACACTAATCTATACAAATCTACTCCTAAGCTAGCTAAACAAGAATTGAAAGGAAAAAGGAAAATGGAATGGAAACTGGGGCTAAACCCTTAAGGGGTTGGCTCCTGAGAAAATATGGGCTTGGCTCGTATATCAAGCCTCTGCAAAAATTTCAAGTGCAAGTGAAACTTGGTCAAGCTGCTGGTTGGCGCAGCTGCGCGGGATATTACTTGGGACATGGCGCGGTCGCGCGGGTGCAGGATTTGGGATTCTGGCTCTGGAGATTAGCGCTGCCGCGCGTGCTTACCACCTTAACGTGGCACGGCCGTACGGGCCTGTGCTGCTGGTTTTTCCTGCTGTTTTTTGCTGCACTTTTCTTCTCTTACTCCTCTAGCCACCTTGTATCCTTTTTAGCTCCTTTGCCTCACCACAACCTCATTTGGCCACTTGACTTCATGCTTTGCTCCTGTCCTGCCATCATGCTACCAAGCTCATCTTTGCATCGTTTTGGCGTCGTGGCACCATGCTCTCAAGCCTCATCATCCATGCCATCTTCATGCTCAAGCCACTTTCTGTGCGATGCCCCTTTTAGGCCATTTTTGGTCCTTTTGCGCTCAATTTGCACTAAAGGAGTTCCTAAACAAGAAAGCTACAAAAGGAAACATAAACACATTAAAAGCACGGGTTTACTTGAGTTTCGGCAACAGAATAAGCTTGATACTATCCGAATAGGCGGTCAATAAAACCACTTATCAAATATCCCCAAACTTAAACGTTGCTTGCCCTCAAGCAACCAAAACAAAACTAAACGACATATGCAATGCAATATATGATGTATGCAAACTACACTACTATGAATGCAAATCCAGACTCCAGTCGGTATTGAACTCACAAAACCATGCCTCAGAAAACCACAAGATGATTAAACAGAAAATCTACACAAGACGAGATTAAAAACATATTCCTGCAAATCCAAAACTGTCAGCACAGATGTATTGTGCGTTGTGTTCCTGGCAACCATTAAACATGCATTCAGATAACTAATTCATATACTATGCTTCTTAAGGGAAAACAAGCTTTAACTTAAGAAAAATAGTAAATCATATAAGTTCTAACTAAAACCTTGTATTACTAGAGTTAAGAGTTAACAGGGGGTATTTCATTAAGCTTTTATTGC
The DNA here is from genome assembly GCA_020205555.1 of Panax stipuleanatus. NCBI lineage: Eukaryota > Viridiplantae > Streptophyta > Magnoliopsida > Apiales > Araliaceae > Panax > Panax stipuleanatus. The sequence goes on along the minus strand of CM035115.1, from coordinate 130,073,197 downwards.
TCATGAGGGCGTATTCGCACTCTCCCGTGTACACATTCGACCGTGTAATGCCTAGTCCTCTTAGGCTTTTCAATGATATCCATGTAGCGAGCTTTCGACCAACGACTCCCAGAAAAGACAGCCTTAGGGCACTGGGTGTAGAGACACAGTCGAAGTGTTTATTCTATTTTTTTTTCTTTTTCTTTTTCTTAATCTTTTCTTTTGTTTTCTTTTTCTGCAAGGGAGTGCGTCTTACGCTCTATCTCCCCGCATAAATCATGCATGGCCACTGTTTCCCCCAAAATTAAGCTTTTAACAGTTTAGTTATTATTATATGCGAACTGAAACTCTTTTATTAAAACATAGTTTTTTCCACCAGAAGATAAGTATGTAAACATTTAAACTTAGCATATTATGGTGTTAACTCTATCGTGCTTACTGGTTACACAGTATCTGACAGGTAAGGATTTACATATATGACCATGAAATCAGGCTTAAGTCTCAAATCAGTTCAACAATCAAGTGATTTTAGTTTCCTCATAGGCAACATACATAACTAACCAAATGAAAACTGGATTCATGCAGTATGCTCTTACACAGAATGCAAAAACAAAAGAAAATTTTTAAAATTTTCACAAATTTTAACTATTTATAACCTACATGCACTAAATAAACAAACATAATATGCAATATGAAATGAACTACCCTATATGCAAAATAAAGCCAATACCCCTAAACTTAAACTATTCAATGTCCTCATTGAAGCTAAAGGTAAAAAGAAAGGAACTACCCTATTCGGCTTCTGATGCTGCATAAAATGAAGTGGCATCCTCTCAGAAGTTTCCCTGTCTCTCTCTACTCTTGGTAAAATAAACCCCGCTCAACATTATACTCAATGAACCAACCCAACTCCATATCAATCTTGCTCTGCTAATGATCCCACACTCACTGTCTCAATTGATCAGGTTGAGAGGATGAGGTGGATGGGAATTGGTACTTTGGATTGAGGAGGTAGGAGGTTTTCAAAACTAAGGCTTTTAATGGGGGGGATTGCATGAGATGGAAGAGATGGGGGATTGCATGAAGGAACTTGAGGGTTTGGGATAAGAGGCTTGAGTTTTGGGTGCTGCTGATAATCTATATGAATTGGTGCCCCCCAAAATCTACAAGATTTTTCCCAAGTCAGGCCCAGTCTGCATGTGGCGTGGCCTCGCGTGTATGCAGGCTTATATGGGCGCGGCCGTGCGGGCCATCAGATTTTGTTGCTGCAGATTTTTGGCATGAACTGAGGTTGGCTTTTTCTTTGCATTCATTCCGAGCTGCCTTGACCTAAAATACACAGACAATACTTATTAAGCCCTACTAGACTAACAAAAGTATATAAAATCTATTTACATCAAGCGAATGAACATGGAAAGATATATGCATTTATATTCCCAAAAATTCTCTAAAGGCATATATGCAATGCAAGTACACCAAAGTATGCTATAAGCTATGTAATCCCAAAAATATAAGTTCAAAAATGTAGGCAATGTACTCCAAATTCCTACAGTATGCAAAAATTTAAACTAAATATTAACTAATAAGAATTAAACGAGGGGGAGGGAAATGTGATAGAAAGCATGTAAATGGAGAATTAAACAGAGAGATAGAGAGAGAATTGATGGGAAGCAGGTAATGGAGAATTAAATAAAGATAGAGAGAAATTATGGGGTGCCTCCCATCTAGCGCTTGATTTATAGTCCTCTAGCTCGATTGTGTCTGCCCACTGCTACCCAACTCCTCGACGATACTGGAGAACTACTCCATCCATCAGAATAGCTGTGTGACTTTGGCAGCTTCCCAGTAGGAGCGGATGCAGATTTAAACTACCTAGCATTGGATAAGTAAAAGAATTCCCCGTCCTGAAGGTTGGGGAGCTAGGCAAGGATTTCGTTGTGTAGGTGAGATTATCGGGGCATGGAGGTATAGACCACACAACGGACTCTTCTTCTATTCTCTTCTCTTCTGACCACCATGGTTTGAAGCTCACGGACTCTCTCATGTCATCGAGATCTGTATCTGTAATATGGCTTCCAAGGGGGCAATGGTGTGCAAACTTGACTGGCTTGTTCCACTTAGGCGGAGGAGGCTCTTGGGGGATTGTCACTATTGGTTCACATTCATACTCCACAACCCCAATTGGCTCCTCGATATCCATTGCCTTTCGCTCTTCCAGTTCCAAGTGCACTTCGGGCTCTTCATCAGTCTCTGTACCCATGTCATAGCACCATGTATCTTGGGGTTCATAACTTACGGCTTCAGTCATTGGAGGTACAAGATCTTGCATTGTTGTCTTTTGTTCACATACCTCCTCCTTCCTTAATGCCGTGCTAATCTGCTCCACCCAAGTCTGAAGATCCTCAATTAACTTCTCTTGTTCGACCAAGATCTCCTTTATTGATGCTAATGAGCTACCCCACATAGTGTCCAATCCTTCCTTTTCTGTTTCATCCACGGGCTCCCTGTATTGAGGCTCACTGGTAGAAGTATAGTTAATTGGGGCCATCTGATATTGAAAATTTTAGTTTGATGGTTCCTGGCTCCCAAACAACTCCTCTTGGTTTTCTGAGCTTGCATACATGAAGTTCACTGTTGACTGTTCTCCTTGTAAATATGGGGATTGATAAGTGGGTTCGGGTGCACAATTTGGACTTGGCTCATATTGTTCTTGATAGCTCACAGTATGGTTTTGCATCCCTTGTTCATCCTCTATCATCAAGGCCTTGCTAATCTGCTCTGCCCAGTTCTGAATACTCTTGAATGACTTCTGTTGCTCATTCAAGATGTCCTTTAGTGATTCTATGCCACTTCCTTCCTCCAAGCTTGCATTTTCTATGTCGCCCTCAAAATTGTGTTGAGGCTCATAAACTGGAGTCTGGAAGGTGCATTCAGGGGCGTATGCGGGATTTAGATCCTAGTGTTGGTCTTAATAGTAGTTTGATGAAGGGTTTGGGTGATACCCCCAATCTTGTTGATAAGTGGGATAAGGTTCGGTGTAGGAATAACCACCCCCATACTGCTTATGTCCATAACTGATAGGCTCCTGATGGCTTGCGTAGGTCCCAGCACCGTAGTCATAGGTCACTGCCGTCTCTCAATTCTGCTGAGCTGAGACAGTATCCAGCTTCCTCGAGAGAACCTCTAGCTGTGCTGAAAGTGTTGCAATTGGGTTGACGCCATCAGTGTATGCTTCCCTTGGTTGCTCTTGCCTCGTACCATTCCATGGATAGAAATTTAAGTCCATTGTACCTGAAAAGAGAATATGAGAAAAGAATTAAACAAAAATAAAAAGTTTAAATTAAGACTAATTTGATTAAACTAATGTTGGCAAACAGTTAGCAAATAATTCCCCGATAACGGCGCCAAAAACTTATTGGTCCGATTAGATGACACAATTAACGTGCAAGTATACGCGGCCAACGAGTAATAAAGAGTGAGTAAAGATATCGTTCCCACGAGGAATTAATAGATAAAGGGTAGCCAAAGCACTAGTACATAATCATCTCAATCTTATTTAAACGGATGGTAAGGAGAATGAATTAAAACTACGTTAACTAGGCAAGAATTAAAACATACAATAACTAATCCTAGGGTAAATTCAGATAATGAAGACATGAGATAATAATTCCCCCCAACACTTTATTTGAATCTCTTAACTCTCTCACATGGGGCAATTAACACATAGAATTGACAACCGAGAGATCATGATCACATAAGAGCCTCTTTCGACGGACAACTATGAATCTTCCTAATGCGGCATGTAGGTATATGTCTATCCTACACACTATCAAGCAACTAATATCCAGAACAATTAACAAGACACATGTCACGAGAAATCTCGTTAACTACTCTATCAATTACCAACTTTCGTATAGGAAGTCATTGCGATTAGATTCTCAAATGGTTGCATACGGCATTTAGGTATATTTCTATCCCAAACACTAACAAATTATCAACTCTTTAGGACAATGAATGAGACACACGTCATATAATCTCATAGATTACCCGCCAGAATCTCTAACTTTCGCAAGATATCATAACTAGGTCTAAATCTATAATCCATTTGTCAAGTTCATACAGGTTCATAAGAAACCAATCTAAAAGCACAAGTTATGATAACCAATTCATAATAATAGCAAAGAGAGAGAGAGCAATCAATACAAACTATGTGTTGGGTTCCATTGAAACCCCAAAATATAAACTAAGTCATAAATGACTCAATCATATCATCCACAAGGTACAATAATAACAAGGAGAGATTAAGGATAGAAATTGTAAATCTTTCTCCTCGCTTGGATCCTTGATGCACTCCCTTACTTCAATCTTCAAGTCCAAAAGAAACCCTAAAATATACTAACTACACTAATCTAACACTAAGCTATACAAATCTACTCCTAAGCTAGCTAAACAAGAATTGAAAGGAAAAAGGAAAATGGAATGGAAACTAGGGCTAAACCCTTAAGGGGTTGGCTCCTGAGAAAATGTGGGCTTGGCTCTTATATCAAGCCTCTGCCAAAAATTTCAAGTGAAAGTGAAACTTGGTCAAGCCGCTGGTTGGCGCGGCAGCGCGGGATATTGCTTGGGACATGGCGCGGTTGCGCGGGTGCAGGATTTGGGATTCTGGATCTGGAGATCGGCGCCGCCGCGCGTGCCTGCCGCCTTAATGTGGCGCGGCTGCGCGGGCCTGTGCTGCTGGTTTTTCCTGCTATTTTCTGTTGCACTTTTCTTCTCTTGCTCCTCTAGCCACCTTGTATCCTTTTTAGCTCCTTTGCCTCACCACAACCTCATTTGGCCACTTGACTTCATGCTTTGCTCCTGTCCTGCCATCATGCTACCAAGCTCATCTTTGCATCGTTTTGGCCTCGTGGCACCATGCTCTCAAGCCTCATCATCCATGCCATCTTCATGTTCAAGCCACTTTCTGTGTGATGCCCCTTTTAGGCCATTTTTGGTCCTTTTACGCTCAATTTGCACTAAAGGAGTTCCTAAACAAGAAAGCTACAAAAGGAAATATAAACACATTAAAAGCACGGGTTTACTTGAGTTTCGGCAACAGAATGAGCTGGATACTATCCGAATAGGCGGTCAATAAAACCACTTATCAATTGTAACTACCCACAAACTATACTGTGGCCGAATTAATTGCATAATGTTTCGTTGGATGCTCCTTTACACATAACTCACACACCACTGTTACCTGTTGCATATTCCCTCCTGAGATTGCATCCATATTCTTTGATAAGGCTATTATTTGAGCTGACAAAGTTGTTACTGAATCCACTTCAAAATTCTCGCTACCTTGGGTTGTGTCAATCTAGCAGTCGGCCACTGATATTTTTTTGCTGCCATTGTTTCTATCAATTCATAAGCTTCCTCAAACTTCTTAGCCATGAACGCTCCCCCTGATACTGCATCAATGCTGGTCCGGGTATGACCGCCTAACCGATTGTAGAAGGTGTTCATCTGCATCCACTTAGGCAGTCCATGGTGTGGATATTTTCTCAATAATTCTTTGTACCTCTCCCAAGCTTCATATAATGGTTCACCCTGCTGTTGTTCGAATGTAGAAATCTCAGTTCTCAACCTAGCTATTTTTGCTGGCGAGAAAAACTTAGCTAGAAATTTCTGTGCCAAATCATTCCATGTGGTAATTGACCCCGGTGATAAAGAATGGAGCCAACTCTTCGCCTTGTCCCTGAGAGTGAACGGGAATAGCCTCAGTCTAATAGCATCATCCGTCACACCATTGCACTTGAAGGTGTAACAAACTTTGATAAAACTGACAATGTGATCATCCGGGTCGTCATTCGGTAGACCCCCAAACTGACAAGTATTCTGCACCATTGGTATAGTACCAAGCTTGATCTCAAAATTGTTAGCATTAATAGCAGGTTTGGTAATACTTGACCGAATTTCTGTAACCTGTGGTGTGGCATAGTCCCGCAGTGCTTTATGTTCTTCTTCAGCCATGTTGTCCGGTGTTTCAAGTGTTTCTCGAGTTTTCTCAATCCACTTACTCAACCTCTGAAATCGTTTGTCAATGTCGTCCTCATAAGGCAGCAATTCAGGCTTCTTTGACCGAGTTTGCATGCACTACTCGAGAGTACCTGAAATAATAAATAAAAAAAATAAAAATAAAAATGTTTAACTAAAACTGATTTAATTAAATTGATATTGAAAGTAATAAACACAGTTATAGTCCCCGACAACTGCGCCAAAAACTTATTGGGTGAAATCTAACTTGCACAACACGCAAGTATATGTGGTCCCCAAGTAATAAAATGATGAGTCGAGTATCTTTCCCACGGAGAAAATAACTGAATTTTATCTTAACAATTACCAACTTTATATTATCTCAACTTTATTAAACTAATGATCAAATCTGCGAAACTTATGAAAACTACTAATGAATTCAAAACCAACTAACTACCACACGCTTTTAATCAGGAATTGAAGATTTAAGTCTACAATTTCACTTGATGCTTTACTCATAATGACACACTTCCTTTTAATTCAAATCAACTATCCCACCTTATAAATCAAGAACACAATAGTATACATAATCATTCCTCAATGACTTATACACATATCCATTTAAATCCATAATTGATAGAATTAAATAGAACACCCTAGTTAACTAATCCACTATATCTCTATGTGAATTATAATTAAAGAAGGTTTAATCACGAGTTCTCATAAGATTACGTGCGATGCATAGGTATATATCTATCCTAAGCATAAATTATTACTCCCATCGTTATGCAGAAATCACACTCATATGCCACTATGATTAGGTCTAAACCCATAATCCATCTCTCGAGATCATATGGGTTGTCAAGAAATTTGTGATCAAGCAATTTATTAATTAAGCATAGACCATAGTAGACAAATATGGAAATAGTCTCAATGAATTAATATAGAAGAATGTCAATCCTCGTCAAACACAAAAATCCATCGTAGACTTAAAAAGTAATTTAGTTTATGATAAATAAATAAGAAACTGAAATCCAAAATGATACTAGCATTCTGAATACAAAGAATAAAAATTGCAAATGGAACTGCTGCTCTTCTTTAATCTCCTTTTACGTTCTTCATGCTCAAAATCCTTGCTTCAATCCTCCAATTGTGATCCAAAAGTTAGGGTTCTGTTAATGATGATGAGAATGTCCTCTATGCCCCTATATTTGCCTTTAATACTCTTCTAATCGCGTTACAAATCCATTAGCAAAAGATCTCTAGAATCCAACTCGAATAAGGAAACTTTAAGCTAACTGCCGCACACTTCGCCCCAAGCGCAGATTTCTTTTTTGAAATCTCGCCCCGACAAACTTTAATAGCCTGAAAATTGCGCCCCGACGAAGGTTCTGCTTTGTGCTGACTTTTCCCATTTTGTACTGATTTCCCTGTTCTTGTCCGCGCAACCTATCTTTGCACAAAAACACAAAACAAGTAACAATGCTCCTAAAAATACACGAAGTAGCAAAGACTTAGGTTCGAAAAGTACCCGATTCGTAGGTATGAAACCCAATCATCAATATAGACATCCTCCTCAAGTTTCCCATTGAAGAAGGCCGTTTTCACGTCCATTTGCCAGATTTCGTAGTCGTTGTAAGATGCAATCGCAAGCAAAATCTGAATGGACTTGAGCATAGCTACTGGTGAGAAGGTTTCGTCATATTCAATTCTTTGCCTTTGTTTGAAACCTTTTGCAACCAGTCTAGCCTTATTGGTCTCTACCTTGCCATCCGCTCTAGCCTTTCTCTTAAAGACCCATTTGCACCCAAAAGGCTTAATGCCTTCAATTGCTGAAACTAAAGTCCATACTTGGTTTCATACATGGAGTTAATCTCAGTTTTCATGGCTTCTTGCCATTTCTATGAGTCTTTACTACTCGTAGCCTATTCGTAATTTAATGGATCATCATCATTCATGATGCGTACCTCATCCTCATCCTCTATGATGAATCTATACCTATCAGGTATCTTCGGTATCCTTCCAGATTTACGAATAGGGTGTTGTACAATAGGTTCTTCTACTTGGTTCCTGACTTTGATCCGTTGTAATTTGTGGGTCTTGAACTTCTTCAAGATATATCTTACTCCCACTGACCCCTTCAAGGATAAACTCCTTTTCCAAGAAGGCAGCGTGTTTCGCCACAAACACCTTTTGATCAGTAGGATGATAGAAATAATACCCTAAAGTTTTTTTATGGTATCCCACAAATCTACATGTTTTGGATCTAGTTTGCAGCTTATCATTTTTAAACTTTTTGACATAAGCTGGACAACCCCAAATGTTAACAAACTTAAGATTCGATTTCCTCCTTGTCCATATCTCATATATGTTCTTTGAGACGGTCATGGTAGGTACCTTGTTAAGTAGATATGCAGTTGTTTCTAGGGCATAACCCCGGAATGATATTGGAAGATCAGTAAAACTCATCATGGAACTAACCATGTCCAACAGTGTTTGATTTCTCCTTTCAGATACACCATTCAACTTTGGTGTTCCTGGCGGAGTCCATTGTGAGATAATACAATTTTCTTTGAGACAATTGAAAAACTCACTGCTTAAGTATTCATCACCTCGATCCGATTGAAGAATCTTAATACTCTTACCAGTTTGTTTCTCTACTTCACTTCTTAATTCTTTGAACTTTTCAAATGATTCGGATTTATATTTTATTAAATACACTTATCCAAATCTTGAATGATCATCAGTGAAAGTAATAAAGTAAGAATACCCTCCTCGTGCATTCGTTGTCATAGGTTTACATACGTCTGTGTGTACCAACGCTAACAACTCTGTAACACTTTCTCCTTTTCCACTAAAGGGAGATTTAGTCATTTTTCCCATGAGACAAGATTCACAAGTTGGATATGATTCATAATCAGATAGCTCTAAGAGCCCATCCTTATACAACTTGGATAATTTTGTTTCATTGAAATGACCGAGTCTACAGTGCCACATGAAGGTACAATTAACATCATCTCTTTTTCGTTTCTTAGTTTGTTTAATTTGAAGTATATTTTCATGCAAGTCAAGTATGTAAAGTCCATTCAGTAATTTCCCAATACAATATAAAACATTCTTATTATAAATAGAACAACTGTTTTTCGTTATTATAATGTCAAAACCATCTATATCCGATACAAAAATTGAAATAATATTTCTAATGAGTGTTGGAACAAAATAACAATTATTTAAATAAATGGACTTGCTCGTAGGCAGTGCTAAACAATAAGTCCCTACAGTAAATGCAGCAACCTTTACTCCATTTCTCACTCGTAGGACGACCTCATCCTTGTTCAGCTTTCTACTTCTAACTAGTCCCTGCATAGTATTACATATGTGAGAACTACATCCGGTATCCAATACCTAAGTAAAATTATGACTTTCAGAAAAATTAATTTCAAGCATGAACAAACCTTGATTGGAAGTTGAAGCTTCTCTAAGCTTCTTCTGCTTATGTTCCGCAAGGAACTTATCACAGTTCCTCTTCTAGTGTCCCGGCTTGTTGCAATGGAAGCATATTCCTTTGCTATCTGGATCAGGTTTCTTATTGTCCATTTTCTTCTCCTTGCCCGTAGCCTTCTTGCTCTTTTTCTTTTTAGAAGATACCTTGGGCCTCTTCTTTTTCTTGGAAGAATCATCCACTAGTAAGACTTGGTTCTTCTTGAATGGGAAGTGTCCTTCAGTAGTTTTCAACATGTTATGTAATTTAGGCAAGCTGACATCCAACTTATTCATGTGAAAATTCACAACAAATTATGAGAAGGTATCTAGGAGTGACTGTAAGATCAAATCTTGACTCAACTCTCCATCCATGATTAACCCAAGCTATCCAAGACGTTCAATCAAATTGATTATCTTGAGGACATGAGTCTCAACAGTAGTGCCCTCGGTCATTCGAGATCGGAAGAGCTCCTTAGATATTTCATATCTAGCAGTTCTACTTTGCTCACCATATAATTCTTTTAGGTACAACAAAATAGAATAGCCATCCATTTTCTCGTGCTGACGCTGTAGCTCGTTACTCATGGATGCGAGTATGATGCACTCTGCAATGGATGCATTATCTTACCACTTTCTAAAAGTAGCAATCTCTTTCTCAGAGGCTTCTTCTGCAGCATTTGCAGGGACAGACGAATTTAAGACATAAGAAATCTTTTCTGCAGTGAGAATAGTTCTTAAATTTCTTAACCAGTCCGTGTAATTCGGTCCGGTTAACTTGTTAGCATCAAGTATGCTACGCAGTGATAGTAAATTTGACATTTTTCAAATTCTGTATGTGAAATAAAATAACATTTTAGCATACATTCATTTAATTAATTACCAAAAAAAAATTAGGTCTTATTTTAAATTGGTATCTCCCACGATTTTCATCAAACTATAGTACCCTCATAATATATAGTTCGACAAATCTATTTAAAGATTTGCTAGTAAGAATAAGGATTTTATTTCAAATATATATAGCCTTGTGTGACACAACAAACGATATATAAATAAATAGGTAAACAACTATTGTCAATTACATCAACATGTAACTCCTTTCATTCTACCTCTTAGATTATTTTGATCAAGTGTGACACATCTGAATCAAAACTTATCCAAGTTAAGTACAACCTAACACTTCTATATATTCAAAAGAAAAATAATGCCCTTGTGTGACACAACAAAATAGCATCGTTCAATCTATTTATAAGCATTAAATGAGATAAATCAACATCTTAAATATTTAATACTTGTCTTGTGTGACACAACAAACTCATATTAAATATTTAATATTCTATTAATTTACTGTGACGCCCCCAAAATAGGTCCAGTCAACCCAACCCATTATGAGTCGCCAAATACATGGTACAGAATTCAAATACAAACTTTATATCATACGGTCGTACAAAATACGACCACACAACTGTGAGTGTCAATACAAATATGTAGAAAATATTAATATTCAAACTAAGTCCTTATTACAATTATTATCACACTATTCATCAGGAATAGTGAGGACTACTACTGCTCTAACTTGGACCATCACTCTGTCCCCCGACTAGTCTCTGCGACATTCTCATTTCCTGAAGAGGACAACAGATGAAAAGGGTGAGCTCAACTAGCTCAGTAAAGAATATTATGACTAAGATAATGGAAAATAAATTATCGTTAATCTTCAACAATTCAGATAAAATATTATTGACAACAAGTTTTAGATCAATATTCGCAGCGAAAATAACCATTCATCATCAATATTTTATCCCTGTAACATCAATCAATATACATCTCGAATCAAATATTCATCTTTGCACTACAGGCCACAGATATTCATTTGTATCATCAGTGGTCATGTTCATCTCAACACCTGTCATCTTTGCACTACGGCCAAAGATATTCATCAGGTAATCATTCATCTTTGCTCTACAGGCCAAAGATATTCAGTTATATCACCACTTAGGACTGAGGATGATGAAAAATAATATAAATAACGAATCCAGTGAAATAAAGGATAAGATTAAGGATTCGTATTTTAGTTTATCCAAGTTCAATAATACTCCATAATAACACTTTGTGGAGCAAAATTCAAGAATAAAGCTCAAAACTTAGATCCAATCAAAGATGGTAACCATAACAGACAATTTGGACAAATAGAAGAAAATTTAGTTTTTCCGTGAATAGTGCCGTATACGTGAATACTGCCGTATACGTAAATAGTAACCCCGACAGAAAAAGTAAGAATTCCATAATAAAATCCATGCCAATATTTTGGTATAATGATATTGAGAAGAATAACATCATTTATGAAAGAAAATAACATCCCTTACCTCAAAAGAATAGTACCTCTGACTATAATATCGGATATAATACCGAAGAAAACTTGCACAGAATAGTAACACTTATAGTATCTAAATACTCACAAAAATACGCTCGATATTATAGAGAGAGAAAACTTCTTATTCTGGTATGATTTTCAATTCTAACCTAAGCACCCTATTTATAGGAAAAGTTTAGGATGCCAAAGTAGACTTTTGAATAAAATAATATTTATTTTTTTTATTCCAGCCGCCGGCTGCTCTAAAACATCAGAATTTTCAACCAAACAACAAAAGTGGGGCCCACCCATTAAAAAATATTTATTTATTTTCTGAAACATCAATAATTCATAATAAATAGTCCTTTTGTCAGAAAAATACAAATTTTATGTTCTTCTATAGGAAATTTAATTCTCTACAACTTTGTAGAAGGAAGTTTTTCCAAATTCCAAACATAAATTATCCGAAATTCATAAACGGATGATTTTCCACACCAAAATACTGATAGAAACACATCAGCGCTAATTCCTTCTTTTATATCCACAAAATAAATATTTTCTTATCATATAAATCAATAATTAATTATTCACAAATAATATTACAGAACTACAATATTGACAACCAGGTCGTTCCGAGGAAAGAGGGGGCCTTTCAATAAGGACTTCTCCTTACTGGCGCGCAATTAAATAACCCTTCTAGACAGAACTTCCTCAGACATTGTCAATAATGCTATCTAATAATATTATTCAAATAATATGAATTATTGAGTTGATAATGTGAAATACTGTGCAGTGACAATTATTGAATCAATAATACAAACTATCAACTGTAGCCATTATTGAATCAATCATATAAAATAGCAACGTAGCAATTATTGAGTCAATAAAATATCAATGTAACAATTATTGAGTCAATAATATAAAATATCAACGTAGCAATTATTGAGTCAATAATATAAACTATTGAACAGTAATTACTGTAATAATAATTGAGTAAGTGCCTTCTCACGTAAGACTCAATAATTCGAAATACTGTGCAATACCGTGTGCTACTGTGTAACACCGCGTATCACTGTATTTTAACCACCGGGTATTTCAACAGTACTAACAGTAACAACTACTCCGTTATTTTGTAAATAAAAAAGTTATTTCTGTCGCTTTTTATATCCACAGTTATTCCGTTGTGGGGCCCACAAATAGCTGCACCGTCGTACGAATATTCCCCGACAACAAGAATATTCCACGACCAAACGAATATTCCCCGACAACCAGAATATTTTATAACCACTTGCTCATTTTGAAATATTTGCACATTTCACCCATAACTTTTCACATTTATCAAATCAATACCTTACTATTTCAAAATAATATATAAAGAAAATTAAATCTTTATTCATAAAAGTTGGGGTCTTACAACCTCCCCTCCTTATGAAATTTCGTCCTCAAAATTGACGTACGTACCTGGTATGTCGAAAAGGTGAGGATACCTCGCTTTCATTTCCGATACCAACTCCTAGGTCATTTCCTCAATAGCATGGTTTCTCCACAAAACTTTAACTTGAGGTATAATTTTCGAGCATAGGACATGCTCCTTCCTATCCAAGATCTTGACAGGTACCTCCTTGTACGTTAAATCTTCGGCTATCTCGTCTGGTTCTAACTCAATAATGCGATTTGGATCTTTCACATATTTACGAAGCACGGATATGTGAAAAATGTTATGAACACGAGACATGCTTGGAGGTAAAGCAAGTCTATAAGCCACATTTCCTACTCGGTCAAGAATCTCAAATGGACCAATGAATCGTGGATTGAGCTTTCCTCTCTTGCCAAACCTCGTAACTCCTTTCCACGGAGCAACACGTAATAGCACATGGTCCCCAACATTAAATTCCACGTCCTTTCAATGAAGATCCTCATAACTCTTTTGTCGATCTTGTGCTGTTTGTATACGTTGTCGGATTATTTGGATCTTTTTCGTAGTCATACGTACTAACTCCGGTCCCAACAATGTTGTTTCACCCACCTCGTTCCAACATACGGGAGAACAACACTTTCGTCTATACAACGCTTCGAATGGAGCTACGCCTATACTTGCCTGATAACTGTTGTTGTAGGAGAATTCCACCAATGGTAAGTACTTATCCCAACTCCCTTTGAAGTCTAGAACACAAAGTCTCAATAGATCTTCAAAAGTTTGAATAGTCCTTTCCGATTTTCCGTCTTTTTGAGGATGATAAGCCGAACTGAATCGTAAATCCGTGCCCATAGCTTTCTGCAAACTGATCCAAAATCGTGAAATAAATCTGGGGTCACGATCCGAAACTATGGTTACTGGCATGCCATGCAATCTCACAATCTCATTCACGTACATATGAGCAAGACGTTCAAGGGAATAAGTCTCTCGTATCGGTAAGAAATGAGCAGACTTGGTTAACCTATCAACAATAACCCAAATTGCATCTATGCCTTGAGAAACCTTAAGAAGACCCATAACGAAATCCATCGTAATATGCTCCCACTTCCATTTTGGAATCTCCAGTGGTTGCAATGGACCCTTCGGTACTTGATGCTCCGCCTTTACACGTTGACAAGTCAAACATCTCGAAATAAACTCTGCGATCTCTCTCTTCATATTGCTCCACCAAAATGTATGTCGAAGATCACGATACATTTTGGTACTCCCAGGATGGATTGCGAATGGTGTGTTGTGTGCCTCCATCATGATTCTATGCTTCAAGTCAGAATCGTTAGGGACACAAAGTCTGGAGTTGACTCGAAGTATTCCCTCTTCATCGATTCTTGCTTCTGGAATGGCACCTTCTTGCACTTTCTTCTTCATCTTCATCAGCTCCGTATCTGTAGCTTGAGCAGCTTTAACTTTATCAATCTAAGCTGGTTCTACGCGTATACTTGACATCATCGTACTCGTTCCCACATATGATCTTCTACTCAACGCGTCAGCTACCACGTTCGCTTTTCCAGGATGGTATTGGATGGTATGATCGTAATCTTTCAACAGCTCAAGCCAACGTCGTTGCCGCATGTTGAGTTCCTTCTGAGTGAAGAAATATTTAAGGCTCTTATGATCCGTATAAATCTCCACTTTCTCTCCGTACAAGTAATGTCTCCAGATCTTCAACGTGAAAACAACTGCTGCCAACTCTAGATCATGAGTAGGATAATTCCTCTCATATTCTTTGAGTTATCGCGAGGCATAGGCTATGACTTTCCCATGTTGCATGAGAAAACATGCTAACCCTTTGCCCGAAGCATCGCTTTAGATAACAAATTCATCCGAACCAGATGGTATTGTCAGAACAGGTGCCGAGATAAGTATTCTCTTGAGCTCTTGGAAGCTCTTCTCGCATTCCTCGCTCCAAACGAATTTTTTATCTTTCCGAGTCAACTGAGTTAATGGAGTAGCAATTCGAGAAAATCCCTCTACGAACCTCCGATAATAACCAGCTAAGCCCAGAAAGCTTCGTACTTCGGTCACCGACTTAGGTTGCTCCCAACTTTGTATTGCTTCAATCTTCGTCGGGTCAACAGATACTCCACGTTTCGATACCACATGCCCAAGGAATGCTACTTCCTCAAGCCAAAACTCGTATTTCTTCAGATTGGCATATAGCTTATTCTCACGAAGCTTTTGAAGTACCAACTTCAAGTGGTGCTCATGATCTTCACGGCTTTTAGAATAGATGAGGATGTCATCAATAAAGACAACAACGAACTGATCTAAATATTCCTTAAATACACGGTTCATCATATCCATGAAAGTAGCAGGAGCATTAGTCAATCCAAAAGAAATGACTAAGAACTCATAATGCCCGTACCGAGTTCTGAAAGCAGTCTTTGGAATATCCTCAGTTTTAATCTTCAGTTGATGATATCCAGAACGAAGATCGATCTTTGAAAAGAACTGTGCTCCTTGCAACTGGTCGAACAGGTCATCAATACGAGGTAACGGATACCTATTCTTGATGGTGACATGGTTCAACTCCCGATAGTCAATACAAAGTCGCATACTCCCGTCTTTTTGCTTTACGAATAAAATAGGAGCACCCCAAGGAGACGTACTAGGACGAATAAAACCGATGTCTAACAATTCCTATAATTGGACATTTAACTCCTGAAGTTCAATAGGATCCATTCGATATGGGGTTTTAGAAATGGGTTTTGTACCGGGTTCAAGGTCAATAAAGAATTCAACTTCACGTTCTGGGGGTAGACCGGGAAGTTCTTCGGAAAATACATCAGGGAACTCATTAACAACGGAAATATTATTCAAATCTGATGTATTCTGGTTTAGATCGGTGACATGAGCTAAGAAAGCTTGACATCCGTTTTTCAATAAACGAATAGCTTTATAACTTGAAATGATATTGACTGATTTTAGTGGTTTGGTGGTTTGGATTCGTACAACAGGTTGATTAGGAATATGAAAACTAACAACTTTACGAGAAATAATCAATTTTGGCATGGTAAGTGGTTAACCAGTCAATTCCTAAAATCACGTCAAATGCAAGTATTTTCAAAGATATCAGATCGACAGGTAAGGTAAGGGTACCAATCTGAATCATGCAAGATTTGTAAATCGTAGATGTAACGAAGGTTTCTCCTAATGGAGTTTCAACAAATAATTCAAAGTCTAATTTATCAGAAGTCAAGTTCAAACGTTGAGCACAAGCAGGTGAAATAAAAGAATGGGTAGCATCGGTATCTAACAAGGTGTAAACTTCGTAAGAGTTTATGATTAGCTTACCCGTAATCACCTCGTGTGGATTCCTTGCGTTTTGAGCTGTCACGACAAACGCTCTTCCAGGAATCACCGACTTTGACTTGTCCGAAACCGCCTTTGGAATCACCACCCCCGCTGGATTTGGTTTCGCAATAAGACAATCTCGAGCTATATGTCCTTCTTTTCCACAATTATAACATGCTTTGAACTGTTGTGGGCAGTTTGGGCTGATATGTCCCTCTTTCCCGCACTTATAGCATACGATCGGTGGTCGTTCTTCTCCCCTAGAAACAGTTGATGTTGGTGCTGATGTTGACATCTTCACGTTCTTATTGTTATACCTTCTCTTTTTAAAATCTCCTCCCGATTCGCTTTTTCTACTATCACGGCCACGATTACCACCGGAGTGGTTACCGCTTTTGTCATACTTTCCTCCTCGCTGGTTGTTATTGCTCCGATGACTGCTGCCACCGGTACGACCTTGGTTGTGGTCCCTCGGTTGAACATAATTATTATCTCGTTCTAATAACTGGGCCCTGTTCACTACATCCGAATATAGAGAAAATTTATGAGAAATGAGGTATTGACGTATTTCGGGTTTTAAACCTCTCAGAAACATCCGCGTCATACGTTCCTCATTCTCCACCAAATGAGGTGCAAACCTGGACAGCTCCGCGAACTTAGCCTCATACTGGGATACAGTCATGTTATTTTGCAAGAGTCTGATAAACTCTACCTCCTTCATATGACGAATACTTTCAGGAAAGTACTTGTCATTGAACAGTTTTTGGAACGCTTCCCAAGACATCTTGAGTGCGGCAGGCTGGGTACGCTTCACGGATTCCCACCAGTAATCTGCCTCTCCACGGAACATAAACGTGGCGAATGGAACCTTCTGTTCCTCCGTACATCCCAAGACATCAAATATCTTGGTAATTTGTTTAATCCACGTCTCCGCCTTGATCGGATCCGGCTTTCCCATAAACTCTGGTGGTCCCAATTCTTTGAACTGCTTGGCGGTGACAATTCGCGAGTTATTATTATCTCCACCTGTATGTTGCACACGAGTCTCCCTCGTCTGGTTTTGCATGAACTGCAGAAAACTTCTAAACATCTCATCATTTATCGTCTGACCAGCGTTGTTTTCAAGATGAACATTGCCTTCTTGTTGCACGTTCTCCTGGTTAGTGATTAAAGGTGTCTCCACGGTCTTATTCACTACGTTGTTAACATTCTCAGCTGCCATTCTCAAATAATGCCATAAAACAAGGGTTAATTAAATAAATCAACATATCACATATTAACCCTATGCTCCGACTGACCAATTAAATACCACATAAGCTTAGGTAGGACATACTAGTGAAGGATTTACTAGTCTCTCCCCTCCTAGTTCTATTCCCCGATCTCCACCAAAGACCATATCCCTAAGCTCTGATACCAACTGTGACGCCCCCAGAATAGGTCCAGTCAACCCAACCCATTTTGAGTCACCAAATACATGGTACAGAATTCAAATACAAACTTTATATCATACGGTCGTGCAAAATACGACCACACAACTGTGAGTGCCAATACAAATATGTAGAAAATATTAATATTCAAACTAAGTCCTCATTACAATTATTATCACACTATTCATCAGGAATAGTGAGGACTACTACTGCTCTAACTTGGACCATCACTCTGTCCCCCGACTAGTCCTTGCGACATTCTCATTTCCTGAAGAGGGCAACAGATGAAAAGGGTGAGCTCAACTAGCTCAGTAAAGAATATTATGACTAAGATAATGGAAAATAAATTATCGTTAGTCTTCAATAATTCAGATAAAATATTATTGACAACAAGTTTTAGATCAATATTCGCAGCGAAAATAACCATTCATCATCAATATTTTATCCCTGTAACATCAATCAATATACATCTCGAATCAAATATTCATCTTTGCACTACAGGCCACAGATATTCATTTGTATCATCAGTGGTCATGTTCATCTCAACACCTGTCATCTTTGCACTACGGCCAAAGATATTCATCAGGTAATCATTCATCTTTGCTCTACAGGCCAAAGATATTCAATTATATCACCACTTAGGACTGAGGATGATGAAAAATAATATAAATAACGAATCCAGTGAAATAAAGGATAAGATTAAGGATTCGTATTTTAGTTTATCCAAGTTCAATAATACTCCATAATAACACTTTGTGGAGCAAAATTCAAGAATAAAGCTCAAAACTTAGATCCAATCAAAGATGGTAACCATAACAGACAATTTGGACAAATAGAAGAAAATTTAGTTTTTCCGTGAATAGTGTCGTATACGTGAATACTGCCGTATACGTAAATAGTAACTCCGACAGAAAAAGTAAGAATTTCATAATAAAATCTATGCCAATATTTTGGTATAATGATATTGAGAAGAATAACATCATTTACGAAAGAAAATAACATCCTTTACCTCAAAAGAATAGTACCTTTGACTGGAATATCGGATATAATACCGAAGGAAACTTGCACTGAATAGTAACACTCAAAGTATCTAAATACTCACAAAAATACGCTCGATATTATAGAGAGAGAAAACTTCTTATTCTGGTGTGATTTTTAATTCTAACCTAAGCACCCTATTTATAAGAAAAGTTTAGGATGCCAAAGTAGACTTTTGAATAAAATAATATTTTTTTTATTCCAGCCGCCGGCTGCTCTAAAACATCAGAATTTTCAACCAAACAACAAAAGTGGGGCCCACCCATTAAAAAATATTTATTTATTTTCTGAAACTTCAATAATTCATAATAAATAGTCATTTTGTCAGAAAAATACAAATTCTATGTCCTTTTATAGGAAATTTAATTCTCTACAACTTTGTAGAAGGAAGTTTTTCCAAATTCAAAACATAAATTATCCGAAATTCATAAACGGATGATTTTCCAAACCAAAATACTGATAGAAACACATCAGCGCTAATTCCTTCTTTTATATCCACAAAATAAATATTTCCTTATCATATAAATCAATAATTAATTATTCACAAATAATATTACAGAACTACAATATTGACAACCAGGTCGTTCCGAGGAAAGAGGGGGCCTTTCAATAAGGACTTCTCCTTACTGGCGCGCAATTAAATAACCCTTCTAGACAGAACTTCTTTAGACATTGTCAATAATGTTATCTAATAATATTATTCAAATAATATGAATTATTGAGTTGATAATGTGAAATACTGTGCAGTGATAATTATTGCATCAATAATACAAACTATCAACTGTAGCCATTATTGAATCAATCATATAAAATAGCAACGTAGCAATTATTAAGTCAATAAAATATCAATGTAACAATTATTGAGTCAATAATATAAAATATCAACGTAGCAATTATTGAAGGCAGCGTTCGAAATAATATATAAAGAAAATTAAATCTTTATTTATAAAAGTTGGGGTCGTACATTTACCACGCTAGAAGGCAGCGTTCGATATTCCAAATATCTTTGAACGCTTAGGACTTAATATAAAAACTTTGAGGGGTTTGTTATTAATTTTCTCATCTTGTTAAGCGCGTATGCACATATATATATATATAAAATACGTGTCATATTAATTGACATGCGAGGCATGTTGCATAATATATATATATAGCATAAGCATGCATATAGAATACAATATTCTACCCGGATTGATTATGAACTTTTATTCTAGTTTGGTTTACTCGAGCCATCAAGTAAACCAAAAGATCAAACCTAAGAGTGCAAGAATTAAATTTAAACATAACTTTTACATTTAAACCCGGGCTCCATACAAACAGGTCTTCATGCGCTCCTTGCTCCTTTGTCTCTAATTCTTCAAGATAATTCTAACTAATCTTATTACATTAAATATTTACATTAAATACAAACCTTGATCAGCTGTCAAGGGGAAGTACATGGGAGGAATATAGAATTTATATCAAGAAAAATTAGAGAAGACGAGGTACGCATACCCCATTTAATAAAACTCATACATTCAAGCATTCAACTAAAATAAATTCCAATCTCATTGGTCAATAGTCCATAATCAACCCCATATATTATCATACATATCACCATATGCATCAATAAATAAAACATTTAATATATACATTGCTATCGATTTAATGGGCAATCCTAGTTAGTTTTGAAATCCGATTTCAACTCTAATTAGTTATCATGGAATCTAATTCCAACTCTAATTAGTTCACATTAAATCCAATTCTAATTAAAATAAACATATTTTTTTTAATCCAATTCCAAATCGAATAAACTCCTTTATTAATCTGGAATTACAGAAAAAACATATTTTTAATTGTAATTAAAATAAACCTTTTATCTTAATTAGAAATCAAATAAAAAAAATTCAATTCTGGTAACCGGCGCTGCAACGCCTAGTTTGTAATGGGGTCACCCGTATTGTCAAAATCCGGACCTGGCACTGTGACACTCCGTTTACTCTGTAAACAGGCGCTGCCGCACTGAGTCGCCCGTTTCCTGACCCGGACCGGCGCTGCAGCGCCTAGATTACACTGTAATCCGGCGATACGGCTCCACTCGTCAGGAACTGTTTTTTCAGTTCGCGAATTGTGCCGTTTTTTCCAAAAAACATGATTCCTAACTAACAATTATGCCCAATTAAATTGTTCAAAACACATATTAATATATATATCAAATAAAAATAATTAATAACTCGCATAAAGGTTTGACTCTGATGCCACTGTTAGGTTTGTAAGATCAAAGTAGCATATAAAATTACATACATAGCAACGGAAGCGTAAAATTAGAGTTTTAAAATTTTACAAACCATGAACCCGGATCATCCTTTATGCACAATTATTAATTCAATCTAAAGAGATGAAGAACGAATCATACCCTTGATGATTCGTGCTTCCTCAGGTACGAGTTCAACTCCAATACTTTCCTTGTTTAACTTGAATCTACCGGGTGTGATTCCTTCCTTTGATCAACGTCAGCCACCCAAGTGTTTAGCCTCTAGAGGTGATCCACCAAGGATGAACAAATATTAAGAATGTGGGTTTTTATCAAAGCCTTAGTTTTCTCTTTCTCTAAAAAAGGTGTGCTCTCCTAACAATTGAAATTGCGTTAGCCCCCAATCAAAATAAGACTCCTCTTATTTCCTAACCATTTTATGATTTGGGTTTCATATTAATTAATTAAACTCTTTTAATTAATTAGGCTTCCTAATTTTATTAGGAGCAATTAATTAAACTTCTTTAATTAATTTATCTTCTAATCTTATTAGGAATATGGGATAGTACTTTTATTAATTAATTCCTAAACTCTTATAGGAATTTAAATTAATAATAATAGTAATAATAATAATAAGACTCCTCCTATTAATATATATTTAATATTTCTAAAATATTAAATAATAAATATTAAGCTAATTAATTATTCTATCACCATAGATTAAATTAAATGCACTTAACTTATTATTACAATTATGTCATTTGCTTTTTAAATAAATATTCATCTTTTTATGGTCTGACTTTTTAGGTTCTCCATATTAAACCGGTTGTGAATAAATTAATTAGAGCAATTCTAAGTTTATTTAAATAAATAAATTAACTATTAATTTATTTAAATAAATATTTATTCTATAATAAGGGTAAGCCCCCTTAGCACTCAACGACTTTTCAGATAATATAGATTTCAACATTAATCATAAAAGAACCTTTGAGTAAATAGTTACCGTACAATTCATTCCTTCTACCATACAATGTCCCAATTAAATATAAGACATAGATTTATTATCAAGTCTTATTTTAATTATTTATATATATACCGATCCTAAATGCACAAACTCCGATAATGCAAATTAGAAACTACTTTCTAATTTAATTCTGCCTTGGCCAAGGACTACTGAGTTGTCATTTATCGAATCACATAGGACATTCACTTCTTTTACTAGAAGTGGTAGATCCTATATTGATCATTCATTATCTTCATGTATAATTAATTATACCCAAGCATACCTTTGATATACCCTCAGGGTCTTAAATGACATGTTAAAGTATAACTTATCATACATAAGATACTATGATGATCTTAAGTTTAAAAATTACTTGTACTACTATCACTAATAGAATTTCTATTGATAGACAAGTAAAACCACATTAGGTATTCCTTAGCGAGTCACGTTCAGTATACTTATTGTCTAATAAGCACCTATATACTTGCTTTAGTGTCTCCACACAAATGATCATGAGATCGATCATCCTTTTCTAAAGAGCAAGCAACGTATGTACCAATCTATTCGGATTCACTAACCCCCTATTTAGTAATCCATCGATTAGAAACTATTTTAGTTTTAAGCTATCTAAGAATTTAGATCTCATTAGCATGATCATCATCATGATTCTAAAAACATTGCTTAAAACTATGAGTTTATCACATAACATCATGATGTAGATAATATAAACGTCTTTAAATAAACAATTTTTTTATTAATAAATGAATAAGATTGTTACAGAGTATAAGATTTATCATCATACATGATTGGCTTGTGTGCATATTACTTTCAATGAGAACCTCGCCGGGACGAAGGTTCCTGTGACAACAAGAAAATTTATAAAATTTTGAATGATTAAAATAAAGGTTAAAGGGTAAAACCTAGATGAGAATTTAAGGATTTATTTAAAGTTTTTAAACAAAACCTATATGTTTTACTATTCAAATAAGAATAGAGAAAATATGGGTTACAAAATTCCAAACCCTAGAAAAGAATTTATATGAATGTTAAGGTTAAGGTATTACAATACCTAGAAATTCGATGTGAACTGAATAGTGTAAGAAATGTTATAATGATACATGTGGAAATTTTATTAAGGAAATAAAATTGAACATGAAGAAAAGCTATGAGGTTAAACGAAGATGAGTATATGTATAGAAATATATATATATATATATATATATATATACTTGGTAAGATGCTATATATTTTAGCAAGAGGAATGACGAATTACGTTAAAGATATGAGAATCAAGATAAAATTATGTTAGTAATTAGCATAGCTTGAATGTTGGCCTTGCCTGGCAAATAAGAAGATGATTAAGTATAAAGTTATTAGCTAATATGATTAGCAATAAAAAATAGAGTAAGTTAAAACTCAAAATTTGAGTTAGAGATAGAATTTTGAAGTATGAACTGCTCGGTTGCGTCTAGAACGTCAAGTTTAGTCAAAGAAGACAGTAAACACAAAATGTGTAAGGGTTAACTTTTTGGTCAAAGTCAACAGTTGACTTTTAGGGAGAAAAGTTAAAATTGGAGTTAGAAGTGGAATATATGTAGTAATGAATAAATAGATATATATACCAATGTAAGGGATTTATTTTATAATCTCAAGTTATTATTTATTTTGAAACCTAATTATAGCAAGTCTAATTGGGTTACGTAAGTTAATTGATATTATTGATATATGAGAATGTGTTTATATTAATAATAATGTATAAGAGTCCAAATGATAATTTATTTCATAGACTAAGGAGAATAAATAGTTTAAACAAGCTCATTAGTTAATTAAGCATTGGACTTGTAGATAGTTTAATTAAGGGCAATTAAATTATTAATCTAGTCCAATATATTATGTATGGGACAAGTATTAAATGACCCAAATTAATTATGGGTGGAAGCCCAAATTCATTTTTGGTTAAGCAAAATTAAGAAAAGAATGCAAGCCCAATAGAATTTAAGTAAAGGAAGGCTCAATCTTAGCCCACTCAAGCAAGGCTATTATAGTCATTAAATAAGTATTACATAAAACCAAATATTTAGGGTGGGATAAGATGGAAAGGATTGAACTATGTTTATTTTCCATAGTCTAAGGAATTAATTGAAAACCCAAGAGATGAAATAAAGTGGCCCAACATTAAGCCCAATTAGAGATGGACATGTTGGACATTTGATATATTTAATAAAACATAAAAAAAAATTGGATGGATTTAATGGCCAAGTGGCCGTACTCCATGAAGAAAGAAAGAGAAAAGAAAAGAAAAAAGAAAAAGGAAAAGGAAGAGATAAGAAGAAAGAAAGGATAAGAAAGAGAGATAAGGAAAGAAGAAAAGAAAAAGCAACGGATAAGGGGATAAAGGAAAAAGATAGATAAGGTAAGAAAGAGATAGGAAAGAGAAAGGAGAGAGGTGGAGAAAGAAAGAGAAACTAAATCAAAGTCATTTCTTCTCTCATTTTTTTCCTCTCACCCGCCACTTAGAGAGAGAAATAGAGAGTGATCAGCCATGTATGAGACAAAGAGAGAGAAGAAGTTAGCCATGGAAGGAGAAGAGCTTGCACACAAAAGGTATAAAATATCCTAAGCTAATTTGTTTTCTATTCGTTTAAATTATTTTGATGGAATGGAGATCTAAGGTTTTAAAACTCCAAAACCTTAGATCTATATGTATATAAGTGTGTTATGTGTAGATCTATCACTTTTGATGATCAAAAGTTAGATCAAAAGCAAGAAAAAGGAAACTATATTTTAAAAGTTAAAAAACTCTAATTTTCCTAGCCTAAAGTATGTTTTGTTTGAGTCTGATGAAGGTTTGATGAAATTAATAAAGGATCATGGTAGATCCTTGTGTTTAAGGAAGTTTATGATGTATTATGTTAGTTTAAGTTGGTTAATGTTTGATTAGCCAAGAGATCTAGAAGTTTTCTTACAAAATTTAAAAGTGAGAAAATTATATTTTTGAGAAAACGAAATATGAAATTCAAACGACCATATCTCCTAGTGTATTTTGAATTTTTGCGTGTGGTTAATTTTTGGATTTAGATCTATAAGTCTTATAACTTTTCCAAGTGGAAGCACTAAAAAAGAAGTTATAGATTTTTGTGTGGACTATTTTTAGCGAAGGACGCTAAAACTGAAAAAGGAGAAAAATAGGCTACCACTTTTTTCCAGGGGCAGTTTAGTCCACTTATGTTTTGAAATAAATTCCAATATTTTGGAACATGAAAATATATGATATGAAGTAGCTTGTGTCCAAAAATGAGCTCATTCCGACTTAAATTGAGCAAGTTATGACCATTTCAATATATGCGTTTTTCCGACGAAAATCGCTATAACCGGAGTTCTATAACTCCGATGGCCACGAAATTTAAACTGGAGGCTCATGATAACATGTGTAAGATCCCGTCAAGAGTTGGGAATTTCAGAAGTTAAGCGTGAGGTAGTTAATTTCTTAAAGAATTAACTAAAAATGGATTTTAGAAAAATACTAAAGGAAATTGAAAAGTTCCTGAAAAATTATTTTTGTGAATGGAATACATGTATTTATGTGTGGCCCAAAGATAGAAAAATAATAAAATAATCTGGTATTTTTCTTAGAAAATTAGTGAATCCAGGTTGCTGGATTGAAGGATTAGTGAATCCAGGTTGCTGGATTGTAGGACAGTTGAATCCAGGTTTGCTGGATTGGATGTCAGTTGAATTCAGGCTTGCTGGATTAGATATTAGTTTTAATCCAGGCTTGCTGGATTGGGGGACAGTTGAATCTAGTTTGCTGGATTGAAAAATAATTTACTAAATTAAAATTCAGTTCGAATCCAGGTTGCTGGATTAGTTATGTTAGTTTTGTTGTGTTGGGAAACAACAAGTTGTTTGAATCTAGGTTGCTGGATTAGGTATTAGGCTTACTAGATTATAAGGACTTATAAAATGAAAGATTAAGTGTTAATTCACAAGTTGTATGATATAGTAGTGTTAAGTCTAAGGTAGTACAATCGTACTCTTTAATGGTTGATGTATAGTAGCTGGGCTAAACGATTCCTTCATATGGGGAAGGTATATATGAATTAGCAACCGATCTAACACGCTGTGAAAACAGTGTAGACGTGACGGAAGCTAATTTGTTGGTTGTTTGTGGGAAACCACTCAGTATACTATATTGAATATTATTAGAGACTCGATGTGTGCTAGGCTTAGACTTGTAAATGGATATGGTGTTAAGGTTATCTAATATTTAACTATGTGGTTAAGTGTTAGATAATATTATGGAATAAGGTATGATATGCTAATTGAAAGATCAATCTTATAACTGATAGGTCTTTTCAATGAAGAGAATAAATTAGATTGCTTAGCGGTAATCAGCGGTACATGCAAGTTCTCTAACTCAAACTTGAGTTATATTTCAAAGCATGTTAGTGAATGATTATTAATGATTATTCACGTCTAAATTGATTATTGATTCGCACGTAGTGCATGTTGCATATGTTCATCAGGTATGAAAGGCTGATCACCTTCATTACCCTAAGGTTCAGATAAAGTTGTTCATAGTTCTTGTTGACATTAAACGTTATTGATTCTGTTATTCAATTATTGACATATTAATTCATGCTCTTTCACAATTATCATATTGCTGAAAACTTGAAAGTTTATTCTTTCTTTCAATCATGATATATCTTTATTGAATTTAAACTTGTTGGGCAAAATTGTTGCTCACTCTTGCTATATCATGATAACAACTTACAGATTAAGACGAAGGCTTGAAGAAGGACACAGATAAGAGCAAAGTACAATAATAGACTATTATGCGGATAACTATTTAGTTATCTTATGAAAATCTTTTGTAATTTTGAAGGTATGTATTCAGTTAAGGTTAATAAACTGGGGAAATGTTATAGAAACATGTGAAATAAACAATATATGTTTATTATTTCTGCATTAGATGATAGAATATGTATGAAAATAAAGTATCGTAATGTACCAGATCCGAGGTTCTAGGGACCCGGATTTGGGGGCGTCACAGTTCCCAGATTCTAACTCTGCAACTTGCGACAACACTAATCATCAGCCCAACAACTCGATTTCTGACACAACCAACTCTGAATTAAACCTACCCAAACGATATAGACTTCACAAAAATAATACCAAACATGCATATACTGATTATAACAACAAAACAACAACAATCATCAAATTTAAACCGTTTAAATTCTATGTTTTTGCTTAAAACTCAACTTTTGACAAGTTTAGCGAAATTGAACATCACGAATCCGTTTCTCAACCAAATCAGTCCATATAACTTGCATTCTTTTTGTTTCTTGATGTATTAACAATAACAACTACCAATTTACCATTTAACATACAATTTAAGCATCAATTTTTTTATATATAAGCCATATTCATATATTATTTCTCTGTAACTCAAAACTTCCTTTTTAAACATAATTTCATGGATTAATTCACCCAAAAATTGTTTATAAACATCACATAGTAGATTATACATGCATATTAACAATTATAAATATTTTTTCAACAATTTAATCATGAAAACTCAATTATAGAGAACTTAAAATAACTTTTCATGGAGAAAACTCAAGAACACAAATTAAAGGTTAAAAGTAAAGATTTACCCTTGATTTCTTGTTTAGATTAAGCAAAGATGATGTAGAATTGCTTGCTTGAACTCCTTCTTACTCCTTGATTCTCCAATTTAGCTTCTTAATTTCACAGACTCTCAATTTTCTCTCTGGGTTTTCTCAGACTCGTGTATATGAACTGACAATTATAATATATATATATATATATATATATATATATATATATATATATATATATATATATATATATATATATATATATATATATATATATATATATAGGGTCAGCCTCTCCAGCGAACCATAAAGAGCGAACTAAAAACGAACTGGCTATAACGACGATTTTTTCCGTCGCTATAACATAGAAAGCCGGTTTTTTATGTTATAGCGACAAAAAAAACCGTCGCTATAGCCGGTTCGTCATTAGTTCGCTTCCTATGGTTCGCTAGAGAGACGGACCCTATATATATATATATATATATATATATATATATATATATTAATTGGCGCGTACATGGGTAGCAGTTAAGCATTGTATGGCCTTAACTGCTGTCATGTTCTCAAGGCCATGTTTGGCTAGCTTATTAAAGTCCCTTTCTAATTTATTTTAATTAATTCACTTATTATATGATTTATTTGTCACACTTTAATTAATTAAATTTTAATATTTAAATTCAATTAAATTAAAGCCAATATTACTCATTAAATCAAATTATCATATAATTAAAATTCTTATTTTTTAATTATAACAAATCAATAAATCTCTAATTAATTATTAAATTAATTAGGACAACATTATAAGTATTAAACAACTCATTTAATTTAATTATCCCAATTAAATTCAAACTTCAAATTATAAATTATCCAACATTAATTTAATTAATGTAACACATTTAATCAGATTAGTCCACAACAATTTCATAAAATATTTATTTAACTCAATAAAGAAATCAACAAAAATATTTATTTAATTTAATAAATATTTAAAATAAATTACAAAAATCTCGTTCATCACAATTGTTGCCCAAAATTAAGATAAACCCAATAAGCATGTTTCGACCTCTTTTTTTTTTTTTTTTTTTTTTTTCCAAAAGGCATTATTTTGCAGTTTAAAATTTTAATTTATTTGGACGTAATTTTATACAGTCAAGAGTTTCACTCCCTCCGCCTCAAAATAAATGTCCAATTTTAATTATTTTTTGTCAAAGTTATAATTTTTGAAATTAAAATTAAACACATATACATATATTTTCTAATTTACAAAAATTAGAGTTTGTAGTAAATTGGATGTAGTTTATAACGATCATATTCGCTCATTTATAATTTTGAAAAAAAAATATATAATTAATTTTTAAAATAATTTATATGAATTTTTTCTTGTAACTCGTTGTTTTACATATAAACGTTTTGACAAGGGCTAAGTAAGGAACCGAAATCGCCTCCAAAATCGCACCCAAAATTGACCTAACCACACCAATTAAGCCGCACCAGTGGTGGTTTCGGCGTAGATGCTTCCTCTTTTATTAATCCATTAATGATTAACTCTTTCTTATTGTCGACGTCGGGAAAAATCTTTGAACATATCTTCTTTTTCCTAAATTTGATGTCTTCTACCCTTGTTTGCCTTATCTGTTTTATGAAGGGTGAATTTTTAGGAAAATGCCAACATGTATCATGTCAACGATTTGGAAGGTTTACAGAGTTGCCAGTTGGTATATTTTGAAATGGTTGCACCAACTTAACCGAGTTTTGTTTAAAAAGTTTGCAAGTAGGCCCAATTACTGAACGCTGTAAAAACTTGGCCTTGGAAATCGAGATTCATAAAGTTCGGGGGCTTGGTTAAGCGGGGGGAAGGTGTTAGGCACCCCTCGACTTCCTTGAAACACGGTTACCGCATTTTTCAATTTTTCCTTTTTTATTTGCAATGTGTGTGTATGTTTTAAGTAATTGAGCCTACGTGTTTGATTGGAAGTAGTGTCGAGCTTCGTTGGACCTATATACAAAGGGTTTGATTTGTTTGAAAAGTTCTTTTTTATACAAGATATAAAAATGACATTTTTGAAAGATGATTTTCAAACCCTTTCGCTCGCATAGGAATTGAAGCTTTTTGATACTTCTATTTTATTCTATTCCGCATTCGGCTTGATTTAGATGTTTATTGTCGGGATGCGAAGCATCCTTGACCACAGAATGTATATGTTGGGTTTGTATGTAACGCATACATGCAATCAAATTACACAATAAGGGCGGAAGCACGATAAATTAGGTTTTAAAAAATTTGTACAAACCCTCACTAAGATCATGCTTCATGCTCAATTATCAATCAATAGAAAAGGAAGGATAAATTAGAATCATACCCTTGTAGAAACTAGCTTCCACATGTACGAGTTCAACTCTTTGCTCTTCGTTATCTCCTTGAATCTTCTAGATTGATTCTTTCTTTTGATCAACGTTAGCCACCCAAGTGTTTAACATCTAGAGGTGATCCACCAAGAAAGAAGAATTATTCAAGAAGGAGGGTGGTTGTCTAAACCTTAGTTTTTCTATTCTCTGTAGAAAAAGGGAGTACTCTCCAACTCTTGGAATTACGTCTACTGATATCTAATATAAGACTCCTCTTATATAGATATTGGTCAACCATTCTAATCTAATTAGAAATTGGGTTTTATTTAATTAATAAATTAATTAAATTCTTTAATTAATTAGGCTTCCCAACACATTGGGATTAATTAATTAAACTCCTTTAATTAATTTGCCTCCTAATCTCATTAGGAATAATTGAGAGTACCAATATTAAATTAATTCCTAACCTCCTTTAGAAATTAAAATAATAATAATTGTAATAATATTAATAACACTCCTCTTATTAATTTATATTTAATATTTTCAAAATATTAAATAATAAATATTAAGCTATTTAATTTATTCTATCACCATAGATTAAATTAATTACACTTAACATATTCTTACGATTATGCCATTACATTCTTAAATAATTATTCTTTCTTTTATGGTATGACCCTTTAGGTTCTCTATATTAAATCGGTTGTGAATAAATTAATTAGAACAATTCTAATCTAATTTAAGTAAAAAAATTAAACTAATAATTTATTTAAATAAATAATATTTATTCTACAATAGGGATAAGCTTCCCTAGTAATCAACTACTTTTCAGATAATATAGATTTTAACATTAATCATAAAAGAACCTGTGAGTAAATAGTTACCTTACAATTCAATCTTTCTACCATATAATGTTCCAATTAAATATAAGACATGAAATTACAGTCAAATCTTATTTTATTTAATTATATGTATTTCGATTAGAAAATGCACAACTCCAAATAATGCAAATTAGAAACTCCTTTCTAATTTTATTCTGCCTTGGCTAAGGACTACTGGGTTATTTAACGAATCACATAGGACATATCTGTTGGCTTGTTTTGGTGTTAACAAAACAGACACACACGTGCAAGTATACACGGTCAACAAGTAATATATGACAAGTCAAGTATCGTTCTCACTGAGAAAAGCAATTATCTCTAATCTATCATGCAACAACTTTATAGCTATTTATGGCTGCTTAAATGAGTAAATAAGATGTGAATTAATAACTAGAATGATTATCAACTAAAAATAACTAATTAACAAACGATTGATTCGAATTGGAAAGATATTGGATCCTAACTTCACTTAATGCATCATCCAGATTATACACCTTTTGTTAAGCCTAATTAATTACTTGGGATTGCTAGTCGAAAGCATGAAGGTGAAACATGGCTATCTTTCGATATACCATGCTCAAATCACATAAAATCCACAAAATAAATAGAATTCATATGAACATCAATATTACCTAACGCACTATATTTCTATGTGACTTACAAGTAATATCGATTTAAGTGTAAGCTCTCAATTATTTACACATGGTAAGCCGGTATATGTCTATCCGGATTACGAATCACAAAATCTATCACATGCAAATTTCATGAAAACATGCTAACATGGCCAAATCTTAATTTGTACTTCCTCTTTCAATTCCATACAAATTATTAAGGTAGATGGTGATCAAGCATCTAAATAATAAACACAACCATACTAGGAAATCCATACATAATTAACCACACATAAAAAAGAGGCATATAGATTTGAACTAAGCAATAAGATCCATTAAAATCCCATAATGGTGATTAGTTCATCTCTGAATCAATAACTATTATGGGATTTTGTCCAAGCATTGAAAGCAAATATGAAAGCAAAGAGAATTAAGAAAGTAAGCAATTGCAAATCTGATAACTCAGCCTCCAAATTAGACCTTCAAATCTAAGTTCAAAATCACAATCAAACCTAATTCAAAACCCTAAGTAATTGAAATCTACTAAGAGCAAAGAGAGAAGCCAAAATAGTAAACTATAGCTAAGAACTTTCTCTAGCTCTTCAAAACCCTAGAAATGGAAAATAAAACAATTCAATTCTTCTTCGTAACTAGCAAATACACCCTTATATGGAAAATATGCTACAATAAATTTTAAGTGAAAAAGTCAACATTAATCAATCTTGACTGGCGCGGCCGCGCTGCCCCGTAAGTCGTTTGGGGCGCTGGTGCGCTGATATCCATAACAATTTCCTCCTGGCGCGGGCGCGCCACTTTTACCCTATATGCCGGCGCGGCCGCACTGTCCTGATTTGCTGTATTGTTTTGCTGGTGCATTGCTGGTTCACTTGTACTCCTTTGTTTGCTACGTTAGTCTTCTTTCTTCTTTCACTTGTCATTGCTCAGATGCCATTTCCATATGCAGGCTATGCTCCATCTTCAGTTCACCACATGCTCACCATCTTGCCAAGTCCATGCCCTTTCCATACCCTTTTCATGCCATTGCTTGCCAATTGAGTTTCCTTAATGCAACCTATAAAACCACGATAAAAAGCATCAAAAGACACTAAAACACTTGAGATTAAGCCATATTTCTAGTAAGTTGATAACCAATAAGTATGTATAAAACCTACTTATCACTTCCCCCAAACTTGAACTATTGCTTGCCCTCAAGCAACAAACACAAATGCAAACTACATGCTATGCAACTATACTAATATGAAAATGAATCCCAAAATTTCAGTCATGTTATGAATTCCAATAAAATGTGCCTTCGAGAAATTACAAGATCTATGAACAAAGTATCAATCCCATGCTTAAGTCATAAGGACATACAATCCAAAAATCACAACCTGTGGCTAAGATGTAGTGTGTGTGTGTGTGTGCTATATCCATAAATAAGCTTGATAAAGGTGAAGATTCCACATGCTATACTTCTAAAGAAGAAAACTAAGGTTTTAAGTCAAGAACTTTGCACATATATGAAACAACAACCACTCCAACACATCAATACAAGCTAAGGTTCAACAAAGGGTTTATTATGCTTTTATTTACTCATGAGGGTGATATTCGCACGTTCCCGTGGTTACACCCGACTGTGTAATGTCAAGCCCTTTTAGGCTTTTCAATGATACCCATTTAACGAGCTTTCGACCAACGACTCCCAAACCATAAGGCTTTGTAGATACAATCCCCTAGGGCGTACTTGCTCGAGTATCGAAGGCCACAAGACTTAGCTAGCCAAGGTGTTTATTCTACTTTTTTTTCTTTTTCTCAATTTATTTTACTTTATTTTTCTTTTTCTTAATTTAGCATGCATACCCAATGTTTTCCCCCAAACTTGCATATTTGTGTCATTATGGCCATTATTCATTTTCTACACAATTTTATCATTAAAAACAAAATTTTCCCCTCAGAAGACAAGTATATGCTAATCTAACCAACAAGCAAATAATAACAATGTCGTGCTATCCGGTAACATCAAAGAAACAGGCATAGACTACAACATGTATAAAATTATAACTAAGCTTAAGTTATCAACTGAGATCAAAAATCTATAACATTTCAATATCATCATCGACCATACTGGAATTCAACAGACTAAAACATGAGATTATGCTATGCAATGCAACTAAACACATAACTAAATAAACAAAACAAAAGAAAACTGAAAAAAAAATTCATGCAAAATTAACTAACAAAATACTAAAATATAACTACTATGCAACCTAAACATGCAATTAAAACTATATGCAACTAATTACTAACTACACCCCAATACCCCCAAACTTAAAATTTTCATTGTCCTCAATGGAGATAAAGGATAAGGAAACTCCCCTATGTATCAGCATGGCCACCAGACTCGGGTGGAGAATATGGTGGTGGATATGGCATGGCAGAACCGAAGACAGGCCACTCCACAAGCGTCCCTTGCTGAGCAAACACCTCAGTCAGTGCCTGAGATAGGCCAGCTGTATATGCTATAAAGTTATCGTGCAAAACATCCATCCTCGCCTCTAATCGCCTCATTCGGCGATCCTGATTCACTGTACTGGCTAGAGGAGGAGAGGCTGCCTCTGTTGGCTGTGGTGGAGGCACTGGTGGAAGAGTAGGCAGAATGAATCCTTTGCCCTGCGGGTGTGCCGTGCCACCAGCCCAATCTTTAAATTTCTTGATGGTGGCGTGAGTGATGTCCTGGCTCGGCATCTGGACCTGTTCGTCCTCCCATTCAACTCCAGCCTGGGCACACAGATGCGTCACTATTGAAGCGTGCGTAATACTACCAATAGTACTACCTCGCATGTAGCGCAGCATGTTCTGATGGAGTAGATGTCTAACTTCGATATACTTCCCAATAATGATTCCCCACAGAATAATGGCCCTCTCGGCCGGAATGTCATGCTGGTGAGTGGAAAGCATCAGATTGGCGCATATGAATAGATTCCATACCTTTGCATATCGGTTCGGTGTGCTGAGCTGGGGAAATTGGTGGGTGTATCGGTGCCTGACTTATAATTCCACTTCGTGCCTGGCACGCATAAATCTGTGATCACCCTATCCAAGTCAGTCTCAAATAGTTCAGCTTCGACCCAATTTACTCGGCCAGTTGGGGGATTAGGCAACCAAAACACCTCAAAGATCGCTAGTGGGAAGTAATTAACTTGTATGCCCCTGACGAATGAAATTCTGCTCCGTGTCTCCTTGGCGTTTGCATAAAACTCTCAAATTATGGCCATCGGAGCAGGCGTAGGTATTGCCACAACCCCAAACCATAACCGCTCTCTGATCATATCTAGCATTTTGCCATGTTCCTTGGCCGGCTTCAGCCCCCGTTCCTTTACAAATGTCTTTACCGTAATTCTATAATATTCAGTTTGCGTAGCTAGGCTGATAAACTTGGTCAAGTCCACAGTGTCCTCGTCCTGGCTATTGTGTGCGGGTGATTCAAGAGTGGCGGAGCATCTCTTTTAGGACCCATGATAATTTCAAAAAATTTCTGTTGCAAAACCCTAACTCGAACAAACTGAACCCCCAAACTTGTACTCTGCAATCTGATTGCACAAACCCTAACTTCTGAAGATTGATCAAAATTCCTCTGAAATCCCTTTGCAAACCCCAACTCTTTTGAAAATAAAGAGTGGAGAATGGTATGATGTATTGGCTATGGCTAGAGTTAGGTTTTATAGAGGCAGAATCGTTAGAATGTTGGAGTAGGATTGAAAGATATGAGGCTAGGGCTTGTATATAGAATCGGAGAGAGAGAGAGTTTGTATATGAGAAGGAGAAGGAGGGTTTGTACATTATAATGTGATTAGGGTTAAGTTTGTGAGTGGTTTGAGAGGATGGCTCGGTCCAATAGATATAAAGTGAAGGCTGGAGTCTGATTTTTAAAACTTTAAAATCGGCAATTTTCTGAGGTCGGGCGCGCGGCGTTTGGTCTTGAGGCTAGCTCGGGCGCGTTGATCACAACTGCTCTCTGGTCTGGGTATTGGCGAGGGCGCTTGGCGTTTTGCCCAGCAGTGAACTTTTCTGCAGCAGTGGAGAACTAAGTAGCAAATCAACATGCAATTTATTTCCTGCACACATAGCATTGAAAAATGAGATATAAATGATTCCAACATCAAAATTGGACTATACAAGATGTATGTATGTATGTATCCTCAAAAATACTATATATGTGGATCCTTTCTAAAATATATGCAATATGCTCCTAACTCAAAATTATTCAAAATTTTCATGATTTTTAGAATTAAATAGGGGGGAGAGAAATATAGAGACATGTAACCAGAATTAAATGAGAGGGAGGAGAGAGGTGATGGGATGCCTCCAATCGAGCGCTTGTTTATAGTCAATTAGCTCGACTATGTCTGAACTGGTCATGTAGTAGAAAGGATCGAGGCGACTTTCTGTCGATCGACTTCGCCCCCATAGTAGTGCTTCAACCTTTGACCATTAACTTTAAACGGTTTATCTTGGTATTGGTCGAAAATCTCGACTACACCATGTGGAAACAAGGTTTTCACCGTGAAAGGGCCCGACCACTACGATTTAAGTTTCCCAGGAAAGAGTCTAAGACGAGAGTTAAAAAATAATACCGTTTGCCCCTGCTCAAAATTCCTTTCCATGATTTTGCGGTCGTGCCACCTTTTCACTTTTTCCTTATACAGCTTTGAGTTTTCGTAAGCCTACAGTCTGAATTCATCTAACTCATTTAATTGGAGAAGGCGCTTCTCCCCTGCAGCTTTCAAGTCAAAGTTTAGCTTTTTTATGGCCCAGTAGGCCTTGTGCTCAAGTTCTATGGGAAGGTGGCAGGCCTTCCCATATACTAGCTGATATGGTGACATACCCAATGGTGTCTTGTACACAGTCCTGTATACCCAAACTGCATCATTAAGCTTAAGGGACCAATCTTTTCTTGTAGGATTGACAATTTTCTCTAAGATCCTTTTCTCACCCCATACTTGGCCAATAGTGCAGTAAACTGTCGATTACAGAAATGGGTGGCTTCATCACTTATGATAGCCCGAAGAATCCTGAATCTTGTGAATATACTCTTTTGAAGAAATCGCAAGACCACCCTAGCATCATTTATTGGTAAGGCTGCTACTTCCACCCACTTGGACACATAGTTCACTACCTGTAGGATATACAAATTTTTGCATGACGAAACAAATGGCCCCATGAAGTCTATCCCCCAGACGTCAAATATCTCAACCTCTAGGGTCATATTCAAAGACATCTCATTCCGTTTGGATATATTACTTACCCTCTGACACCGGTCACATTTTTGCACGAAGTTGTAAGCATCTTTAAAGAGAGTTGGCCAATAAAATCCTGCCTAAAGCACTTTGGTTGCTGTCCTCTCGCCCCCGTTGTGTCCTCCATAGACTAATGAATGGCAATCCTGAAGTATGTTGTCTGTCTCACTTTCTGGGATGCACCTTCTGATCATTCTATCCGCGCACTGGTTAAACAGATAAGGCTCATCCTAAATATACCATTTAACATCATGTAACAACTTCTTCCTCTAGGGTCTAGTCAAATCAGAAGGGATAATTTTGCTCACTAAAAAGTTTGCAAAGTTAGCAAACCATGGCATTTCGCCTTGCACCATAAACAACTATTAGTCCAGGAAGGACTCATTAATCATCACTTTATCATTCTTGTCCTTTCCCGGATTCTCCAATCGGGATAAGTGGTCAGCCACTTGGTTTTCGGTCCCCTTTCTGTCTTTGATTTCCAAATCAAACTCTTGCAGAAGAAGTATCCATCGAATGAGATGGGACTTTGCATCTTTCTTAGAAATCAGGTATCGGATTGCAGCATGATTGGTGTATACGACTACTCTTGTGCCAATCAGATAAGAACAGAATTTATCAAATGCATATACTACCACTAGAAGCTCATTCTCTGTGGTAGTGTAATTCAGTTGGGCATCCGTCAGGGTTTTACTGGCATA
The DNA here is from genome assembly GCA_020205555.1 of Panax stipuleanatus. Taxonomy (NCBI): domain Eukaryota; kingdom Viridiplantae; phylum Streptophyta; class Magnoliopsida; order Apiales; family Araliaceae; genus Panax; species Panax stipuleanatus. The sequence goes on along the minus strand of CM035115.1, from coordinate 130,035,441 downwards.
GTAGATGACACAAAAAACCATGTCCCTGCATTGCCCCAAGATAACTCCCACAGCAAAATCACTCGCATCACACATCAGTTCAAATGAAAGAGTCCAGTCAGGAGCTGTGATAATGGGTGCCGTAGTCAATCTTTTCTTCAAGTGCTCGAAAGCGGCTAAACATTCCTCGTCGAATCTAAACGGGACATCTTTCTCAAGTAAACTTCATAGTGGCTTTGTGATCTTTGAGAAGTCCTTTATGAATCGGCGATAGAACCCCGCGTGCCCAAGGAAGCTACGGACCCCTTTCACAGAAGTTGGTGGTGGTAAGCTCTCAATAGTCTCCATCTTTGCTCTGTCCACCTCTAATCATTTCCCTGAAACTTTATGCCCTAGAATAATGCCTTCATGTACCATAAAATGGCACTTTTCCCAATTTAGCACTAAATTGGTCTCAACACACCTCTTTAATACCATAACCAGATTCTCCAAGCATATGTCAAAAGAGTCTCCAAAGACTGAGAAGTCGTCCATGAAAACTTCCACATTTTGCTCAACCATATCGAAGAATATCGCCATCATACATCTTTGTAATGTGGCTGGAGCATTGCATAATCCGAATAACATCCTCCTGAATGCAAAGGTACCATATGGGCACCTGAAGGTAGTCTTCTCCTGATGTTCCGGAGCTATAACTATCTGGTTATACCTCGAATAACCATCCAAGAGGCAGTAGTAGTCATGTCCCGCTAACCTATCCAATATTTGGTCAATGAACGGGAGAGGGAAATGGTCCTTTCTTGTCGCCTTGTTCAACCTACGATAATCCATTCAGACCCTCCACCTTGTGACTGTTCTGGTAGGTATTAGTTCATTGTTTTCATTGGACACTATTGTCATGCCTCCCTTCTTCGGAACGTATTGTACCGGGCTCACCCATGAGCTGTTAGAGATTGGGTATATTATTCCGACATCTAACCTCTTTAAGATTCCTTTCTTGACGACCTCTTTCATAATAGGATTCAATCTCCTCTGTTGCTCCACTATCGGCTTACTGTCATCCTCCAGGAGTATCTTATGCAAGCAGAATGAGGGGCTGATCCCCTTAATGCCCGCTATGGTCCACCGAATAGCTGACTTGAATTCTCGTAGGACTCGCAGCAACTTACTCTCCTGACAAGATGTTAGTGCAGCAGCAATTATAACAGGCAACTTTGAAGATTCACCTAAAAATGCATACCTTAGATGATTCGGCAGAGGCTTACGATCAAGATTGGAAGGCTCCTCAAGAGAAGGTTTAATTCGCTCCGATGTCTCCACTGTATGTCCGAGTGGTTCAATGGGAATCTTGAATTTTCTCATCTGTGGCACTGTGTTCAAAATTTGTACATACTCCACAACCTTTGTATCCTCCATGTCAGAGTCTCCCAGTAGAGCACTCTCCAAGGGATCCATGTTCATCACTTGCTTAGCTTCTTCATGCAGTACCTTGTCGACTACATCAACCCAGAAATACTCTTCTTTGTCAGTGGGGAACTTCATGTAGGGATTTCGGCACATAAACGCAGCAGAAATTTAAAATTTTATGAAACCCTAAAACAGGATCCATGTGAAAGACATATTAATTCAGAGGTTTAGATTTGTTTTATCGATTATTCAAGCCTGAACAGAGATGATGGAAATTCTAGAACTGCTTCGAATCTTCAATGCAATCCAAAGGAACTGCGTCTCTACGGTATCCATATGAACGTCCCGCGAATCGTCACACGATTTACAGCAAGCAAAGGTGCGGTACTAGCCGCCAAGGATCTGGACTTTCAAAATTTTTCTCTCTAGTCTCTCTCCAAGAGCTGCTAGGGTTTTTGATATCGATCATACCCTAAACGACTGATATATCATATATATAGCAGTTACAGGAATTAACCAAAACCTAATCTAATTAGAAAAATAAAATCCGAATTTATATATATATATATATATATATATATTATATCTTAATTAAATCTTACTTAATTAATATACATATATATACAAATTATCCTATTAATTTAAATTGGTAATTTAAATACTATCAATCATATTGATATATTTAAATCCATACAATTTAAATTAATTTCCTTTTAATTACGTTCTAAGTGTGTGACCCTATAGGTTATTATTATGTTGACAATAATTTTAAAATCATATTATAAAATTATAAATAGTGAGCGGCATCTAGTAATGCATCACTGCTACCCAAATAATAATAAGATCGGTGATTCGATACAACCTTTTCGTGGCTAATGTTTCAATGTAATTTAATCCTTTTAACCTTGACATCCTAGATTAAACTCGAGGCATGGAATGTGTCATCCTCTTCATAATTTAATCTGAGATTTCTTGATCGATGAGTAGACTATATGAAACAAATCACTATTTGAGCATGGCCATGCATTTTATAGTCCTACTCAATCAAGAGGCCTATGGATATCACCCATAATATATAGGAGGGTTAAATTCCATCTAGATCACTCATATTCCTCACACGATTCATGATGTACCTAATAATCAGCTTTATTGTCCTCCCTATTAAAGGTGACTTTTGATGATATCAAAGTACATAAATTCCTATGTAGTAATATAATGATTTCAGGTCGGAGGATCATTCCATCATTGTCACTTTGAGAATTGCTTATGACACTCTGCATAATGCTCCAATTAGAATTCTTATGGTGGGTCTGTCCAGTACATTGTTCTCTAACATGTACCTATGCATTGACTCAATATCTCATATATTTATGACCAATGAGATTTGGCCATCAGTCAATCCATATACTAGTCTCAATGTATCATTGTTGTCCCATTAACAATGACACTCGACTAGGGACATTTAAGAGTAATGATACTAATTGTACTTATATGATCTCATGTTCAAGTCACATACTTGAAGCCATATAATTTGTATCACTATTCTAAGGACTTTTATTATATTAACATTTACATAATGCAGTAAATAAAACCATAATAAAATAATTCATTTATTCAATCAAATATAATATAAAAAATGTTAAGCAATTACATCAAAGAATTGGCCTCTAGGGCATAAACTCTAACACTTCATAGCTTTAAAAACATTAAACGTGACCTCTTGGTCCTGAACTCTCATTGTCAGTTCTCCTTTCTGTACGACTATGAGTGTTCGCCCGGTAGCTTGAAAAGGTCTCCCAAGAATGATCGGTATGTCTTTGTCCTCTTCGTAGTCCAAAATAATAAAGTCGACAGGGAAGATAAACTTGTCCACTTTCACCAACACATCTTCTACTGTCGACGTTGGAAAATTTAAGAACCCCACGCGTCGGTTCATAACCCGGGTTTCCTTAAATCAATCTTCCTAAGTTCTCTCTACCCCCACTCTTTTTATTTAGGAAAAAAGTTTTGAAGGGTTTTTTAGGAAAGAGGCCAACATGCGTTTATGTCGACGATTTGAACATTTAGAGTCGCCAGTTGGTAGATTGGAAAATGGTTGTATCAACTCAACCGAGTTTGATTTGAAAAGAGGTCCAATTGCTGGACACTGTCGAAACTTGATCTTTGAAATTAGAGTTTTGAGTTCGGGGGCTTGGTTAAGTGTGGGGAAGGTGTTAGGCACCCCACGACTCCCGTGTAAACACGGTATCGCATCTTTTCAATATTTCCCTTAAAATTGTGAATGCGTGAGTCAATGCTATTTGAAAATTAGGCCTATTGATTTGATTGATTAAAAGCTTTGACAGACTTCGTTGAGCCTATATACAAAAGGTTTGATTTGATTTGAAAAAGCATTTAATTTGATTTACAAAAATCTTTTCTTTTGATTGAAAATGATGTTTTAAAAGCTGGTTTATCAAACCCTTACGGTAGTATAGGAATTGAAGCGTATCACTACTTTCAATTTTTTTATCTTTATAGCCTTAAGGCTGCATGTGAATGGTGTTTTGTCAGGTTGCGAAGCATCCTTGACCACAGGAATAGACAACTGTAGGTCTCCTCATGGGTATGAAAACCATCAGAGGGACGCTGACACAATAATTTTAACATTTCACTATGATGAGACCTTAAATTCGGATAACCGTTTTAAGGTCTGTGTATGTACATTTTATAGAAAAACTGGCAGGGTACATCTGTAAACTGGAGTTTGTCCATCATGAGAATCAGATCTCAATCGATTTGATCGTGAATCCCACGATTCCTAGGCTCACATATGAGTAGCACATAAACCTGCACAGTTCAAATTTGCACAGAAATGGATATATATACATCACGTCGCAATGAAACCAAGGATTCGTCAATAAATCCTGGCTGCGAGTGGATAAAGCGTTTCATTCCCACTAGATAGCAATCTAAGGGACACGAGTATGCTTTTAAAGCTGAAACTATAAAAAATAACTAGATTTAAAGAAATCTCAGCCATTATAGCTTCCAGGTTCTATCGGGACCTGTTTGAACAGTTGAAAGCTAGAATTGGCGAGATTTGGATGAATCTAGTCCGCCCGCAGATACGTCAGTGCAAATTCATATACAAATGAATGTTAAATGCAGCAGTTGAATGAATTGAGTAAAGCAATATATATATTTTTATATATATAATTATATATATACAAAATCTTTAAAAGGGCGATGGGTTTTCACTCGCAAGCCCGGACTGGAATTGGAATATATATATTTATAAAAACTTGTAAATAGCCACAAAATAATCTAGGCTGTGACAGTAATGAAATATATATATATATATATATATATAAATAGTAATAAGGGCGATGGGTTTTCACGCCGGTGCCCGTACTGGAATTGAAATTAACAGAAAAGTAGTCAACCAGTGACTAGGGTGAGCACCCAGTATGGCGAAGTGTGCAAAAGCAGTAAAATGGCCACGAAGTAATCCAGGCCGGACTAAAAATATATATATAAATATAAATATAAATATATATATATATATATATATATATATATATATATATATATATTGACAGAAATGTAGTCAACCAGTACTGATATGAGTACCCGTGATGGTGAAATTCGCTTATATATGCATAAATATATATAAAAGTGGTAAACTACCTCGGATTTGACATCCGGGCTTGACAGAATTGAAATGTTAGTACATAAACAGTTAACTATATACAAAAAAGGGCCAAACCCAGACTGGGAAGATAACCCAGTCCGGCTGAGTTGCTAGAATATGTGTGCTAGTGCATTGAAGCTGCTGGAGCTGTTAGATCGTCAATCCGAGTTGTAAAAATGTAAAAAACTGCGTTTATGTATAGAAATGTACCAAATTTTGACGAAAACACCCACATAACTAAGTTTCGGGCATATTTAGAAGATGAAACTTTGTGTGCAAGTGAAAAACAGTGCAAAGTAGTAGTATTGACTTTTTGATCGTAAAAATACTTACAATGGACTGCAATACGGGCTTTTTGCCAAATAGTAGGCTTCAAACGTCAAAATCTACCGGTTATTTTCTGATATGTGGTAGTATATAGGATATCTACATGTTGGAGTGAAAATATTTGGGTTTGGAAGAGGTGTAGAAGTCAAAAAATCAGACGAGCAGAGCTTCGCTGCGTTTTTGAATTCATGAAAATAAAGGGGGGTGCACGTTTATTTATAGGCTAGGGAGCCCTAGCTCTACCTGCGGCTGCCACAGGTAGAGGTGAGACTCCCTTAGGTGGGGCCCATTTGTCGGGTTCTATCATCTCGAAGTACGTGCACTCCAGATAACGCGCAGTCGAAGTCGAAACTTTCAAAGTTTTGATCGGAGCGTCCGTTTGAGGCGTGCGATACCTTTTCAAAAAGCCCACGCCGAGAGTGTCGGAATGACATGGGATAAAACATTTTCTAGGTATGAGAAGATGAGTTCATAACTAGGTCTTCAATTCCCGCAGTTTATTTGTTGAGCTGTCTTGCGTTGTTGGCACTCGGGATCGTTGTTATGGTTCGTTCTGACTTCGATGACATCAATTCGTCTTGAGTTTGACCAAATCGGTTGAGAGTTGGTAAAATAACCATTTTACCCCACCCGAGGTTGCCTGTGGTGTCGGCACGGCCTTTGATGGATCTGGCTTCCCAGGGTTGTCTCTGGGGCTGAACTACACTTCCCGAATTGATGCCGGGGATGACTTGACACGTCCTGGGTTAATGTCTAGGTTGACCTGTACTTCTCGGGTTAAGACCGAGGCTGTCTTGAAGGCCCGCCCGATCTACGATCGGATTTGAGTTGATAGCTCGATATTGAGATCGGGGTTGATCTGACGTTCCGATTGGAGATCGAAGATGGATTGACGGTCCAATTGGAAATCGAAGCCAGATCGACGGTCTGATTAGAGATCGGAGCTGGATTAATAGTTCGATTGGAGATCAAAGCTGGATTGATGGCCCGATTGGAGATCGGAGCTGGGTTGATGGTCCGATTGGAGATCAGAACTGGATAGACGGTTCGATTAGAGATCAGAGTTGGATAGACGGTCCTATTGGAGATCGAAGCTGGATAGACAGTACGATTAGAGATCGAAGCTGGATTGACGGTCCGATTGGATATCAAAGTTGGATTGGCTGTCCGATTGAAGATCAAAGCTGGATTGACGGTCCGATTGGAGATCGGAGATGTATTGACGATCCAATTAGAGATCGGAGCTGGATTGACGGTCTGATTGGAGATCAGAGCTGGATTGACGGTCCGATTGAAGATTGGAGCTAGATAAACGGTCCGATTGGAGATCAGAGCTGGATTGACGGTCTGATTAGAGATCGGAGCTGGATTGAGTACCGTCATTGGTGGTCAAATTTGCCTGATTATCGAAATTAGGGATCGGATTTGGTTGGAGTACCGATATTGGGGATCGAATTTAGGTTACCGATATTGGAGATCGGATTTAGGTTTAAGGACCGGCATTGGCGGCCGGTTTTGAGTTGAAGGATGGTTTTGCCCTCCTACAGTGTTAGTATTGGGCAAGGAAAATTTCGAGTGTCTACAGATGCCCCTCTTTATCATGTCCATGCAATGTAATGGAATGAACAGGATAAATATTAGTAGACACTAGAAATAACAAGTGCCAACACTTCTATGAAGGCTGGGCGTCTTTGAGTGGAATGGGGCTTCTGTTAGCTGCCTACGTTATCACTCTGCTGGGTATAACGTTGTCATGTACAGCCATTGATGTTGTTGGGAAATTACTGTGAACTAATTTTGTCATTTCCTGCTCGGGATGACATCATTCACGATAACTTATTTAATTCTGATGGGGATGAGATTGTCGAAGATGAGATATCACAGATTGTCCACGTTTGGATCTGCTAGGGATGACATTCTCTACGATAGCTTTGTAGATTCTAATTGAGGTTGATCTGATTGATACTACCTCAATGATCCCTTTGAGGATGTGTATAACAGATTCCATCATGTGTGATGGATTAATATAATTGCTTCCGTCGTCGGGTCCCTTCTGTTGCTTGGCTGGGGTTGAGCCGACAGTTGAAAAGTCATTGGGGTTGAGCCAATGGTTGGACTGTATTTTGATCTGTACTCGAACTTCGCTGGGGCTGAGCTAACTGCTGAAAATGCTTCGGTCAGTACCCGAACTTCGCTGGGGCTGAGCTAACGGCTAAAACTGCTTCGGTCAGTACCCGAACTTCGCTGGGGCTGAGCCAACGACTGAAAATGCTTCTTTCAGTACCCAAACTTCACTGGGGCTGAGCCAATGGCTAAAACTGCTTTGGTTAGTATCCGAACTTCGCTGGGGCTGAGCTAATGGCTGAAACTGCTTCGGTCAGTACCCGAACTTCGCTGGGGCTGAACCAACGGCTGAAACTGCTTTGGTCCGTACCCAAACTTCGTTGGGGCTGACCCAACGGCTAAAACTTCTTCGGTCAGTACCTAAACTTTGCTGGAGCTAATCCAACAGCTAAAACTTCTTCGGTCAGTATCCAAACTTTGCTGGGGCTGAGCTAACGGCTGACATTGCTTTGGTTGGTACCCGAACTTCGCTGGGGTTGAGCTAACAGATGAAACTGCTTTGGTCAGTACCAGAACTTTGCGGGGGCTGAGCCAACAGTTGAAACTGCTTTGGTCAGTACCCGAACTTTGCTGGGGCTGAGCCAACGGCTGAAACTGCTTCGGTTATTACCCGAACTTCGAAAAATGATAGTTTTTGGCAGTTTTGCGCAATTCTTAAGTAGTTTTTTTTGTAGTTTGATTTGTTGATCCCCAGACAAGGCTCCGAGATGAATACCAAGGTTCTTCGTGGAATTTTCCTTTTCGTCAGGATTACGCTGCTTAAACGCAGGATTTTTGGCCAAACCGCTCAATCGCGTAGCGATTTCTCTTTAGATTTGGCTTGGCAGCCCATTTAAACTCCGTTTTGACTCAAACTGAACCGGGCCAAGGGGAAGTGGGACCCACCTGTGTTGCCGTAGGTGGAGGTGCAGCAGCCGCAGGTAGAGGTGCGGCTACCTGGGCTTTAAATGGAGCTCAGGAGTTTTCATTTTGCAAGTTTCCCGTTTGAGCAGCGAAAGGATTTTCGATCTTCTTTTTCAGATCTACGATGTTCTGGCAGTCAAATTCTAATTCAGTCAGTGCATACGAGTTCAGCGCAGTGCAGGTAGCGTTTTACATGCTTCTTTCATAGTTTTTGACCATTAAAAGCATGTGAACGGCCTAGGGTGCTTTTAGACGCAATGTATAAAAAAATGTATGCCTATATGACCTGTAAAAAATTTTCTGACTACATATGTATGCATATCTTACTGTAATGCACGTTTGGATGTAAGAAAATTCAGGTTCTGAGACAGTCAATTTTTTCACTTTTTGATCAGTTTAATCATCCTTTTTTAGGCCTAGTGAGCCTGGATTTTTAACTAAAAATGTCCATGGTAATTTGGCTACCATGTGAGGTTGATTTTTGATTTTTTTTAGTAAATATGAACTGTTTCTATTTTTTGGTAGGTGTGCTACAGAATGGCCACCTAGGCATGCCTATGTGCATGTGTACAGTCCATTTTACAAAGGAGACTCTGGCCAAATTTTTCCAAAATCTTGGGCTTTGAAAAACATGCATTTTTGACTCTGTGGGGGAAATATTTTACTGACCTATTCAGGTTTTAAGTTGCTAGGTTTTGAAAACATGTAGTTTTGACTTTACTGGGTATTTTTGACTGACCTATGCATTTATTAGGGCCTAGAGATATATGTTGGACTGATTGAAAATGATAAGCCATAGGTTTTAGGCTTATCGCACCTTTTATGAGGTGATTTGGAGACTTGTTATCATAGATGGATCATGATAGACCCGACAGTTCAAGTAGTGTCTCCTCGGGTATTAGACGTAGGAGGGCTTCTGATGTGCCACAGCCACGTCCGGCTAGGACGCCTCGTAGACTAGTAGAGGGTAGGATTCGTCCAGCACAGGACTAGCAGCCATTCAATATTGATGATGAGGAGGCTCCGTTTGCTGTTCCTGCTCCCGCTTAGGCTCCACGTGCGGAGGTCCCAGGCATGGTTATGCCTACTCAGGAGCTACTGGGCGATTTGAGTCTCCATCCTTCGAGATATCTTCACGCCAACGAGGTGACTTGAAGTATTTTTTCTCTCTGGATTCTTTTCTTCCTTCTTGCAATTTTTGGGGCTCAGGTTTTTGACTTGGGTTGGTTTTTGATGCAGGTTCCCGGCTTTACACAGCCTCGAGGGAACTGGTTTAGCGTGCACTCCCTGTATCACACTTTGCATGAGGATTATAAGGAGATTGTAGATGGCTAGGGATTTCAAGCCTTTTTCTTGATCCTTCCCCGCCGTTGCCTCTGGTGGTATATGAAGGCTTTGTCTGAGCGCTGGTACCACCAAACTCAGTCCCTTCATTTGCTGGATTACGAGGTGATGATGACTCCTATGGACTGGAGAATTATCACCGGTATTGAGTTTGAGGGTGAGTCAGTGCCTGTCATGAGTGACATTTCGCCCGCTATCGTTCGGTCCCTGCTGGGAGTCCCGACGACAGCATTCAAGGGTCAGGCAGTCCGATCTGGTCCCTTGAGTATAGATGCCCAGGATGGGACTTTGCAGTTACCTTCGCCTGAGGACTAGAGGGCTAGAGATCGCATTCTGAGGCTATTATTTTTGTTGATCATCTGGCGTTATTTCATGGTGGATAACTCGTCTACTGTGTCCTTCTCTTTGATCAGTGCCACTCGACAGGTAGAGCGCCTCAGTGACTATGATTGGGGCTCCTATACGTTTGCCTATTTTCTCCGGGGCATGCGCATGCTTTCGGAGGGTACGACGGAGGCTTGGTTAGGATTTTACCCATTCCTGCTGGTGAGTACATCTTTTTGTATCTTTTTGATTTCAACATTTTTGTTAGTCTTGATCACTGAGGACTTTTGATATTTACATAGTCAGCTTTGGGCATTTGAGAGGCTTCTTTGCCTATGGCCCGCTACTGCCTTAGATCTGGAGACCTATCCTCGAGGACGGAGATATCATCACTCCACTTTGACGAAGGTCCTTGTTGCTGAGGGATTCACTCATGCCCGTCTATAGTTGGAGCTTTTGATGGCGGATTTGATCACCTGGACGCCGTACACATCCGAGCACTTGACCGTCGAATTCGAGGGAGGAGCCCTACTAGCTGGGAGTTTGACTTATCGACCCGCAGGGTACCATTATTGACTGCGGAAGGCTGGGAGCTCTATCTTGGAGAGCGTGCTATTAGGAGCATCACGGGAGAGATCTGCATTCCCATTGTTCCTCCAGTTTGGCATCATTGGCCATTGACTATGCCTTTGACAGACATCCCTTAGGAAGGCATTGATGGCTTCACCCTATCAGACGGTCTGTACAGCCAGGAGGCATTTGGCAAATGGTTGAGCTCTCATACTATTGGAGCTCAGACTCGGGCTACCCAGTTTATGGCAGACATGGTACCAGGATTCGTGATGATAACGGATTAGCTAGCTTGCCTCAGGGAGCCGACTCATGCAGACCAGATAACAGATCTGAGCAGGCAGTTGGAGCAGGCTCGTTTCTTTATCAGGCACCTTGGCTGAGATCCGTTAGAGGTTGGACTCTGACGAGGAGGAGCCCATAGAGGATCCAGATTCTCCTACAAAGGATGAGCTGTTCACGGGTTTAACCGCTGCTCTGGTTAGCGATTCCCCGACCATCCCTGTGGGGACAGATCCGGCTTTAGCAGACTCACTATTCAGGATGACCTTTGAGCGAGACTAGTCTAGAGCACAGATGTTGGCTGCCTTGTCTTGCAGAGATTTAACTTTTTCTAAGAGGGATGGTATCAGGGCTGCTTTAGATGCTGGATTAATTAAGTGGGAGGAGCTCTGCTCTGCTCTGCTCTGGATATTGCAGTTGTAGAGCGAGATGAGATTCGTTCGGCTAGGGATGCAGCATATGTTGAGATAGAAGAGACTTTGATTGCTCAAGATGCAGCTTTTACGGAGAGGGATGAGGCTATATCTTTCTGTGACTTCCACATTGCTGATAGTACTGCTCTTTGATCTTACAATATGGCTTAATCACCGAGATGAGTGCTTATATTGATGACCACAGTGCCACCTTGCAGATGACTGTAGATGTTTTGGGTCGTATAGAGGCTAAGTGGACTGCACTTACTGCTGCTCCACCATCTTCAGAGAGAGATGCCATGCTGGCATTGCTGGCCCGCTTATCCTTGGGTCCATAGACTAGCTTTATTTTTTCTGCACAGACTAGATCAGCCATTTTGTCATGTACCAGGCATTATGTATATAAAGCAGTTTTATATATCAGAGAAATATATTTTTGATGCACTTCCCTGACTGGAGATGTATTGTCATTGCTGAGTGATTACCAGTTCTTTCATGACTCGCAGTTGTTGATGTATCTTGAGCTTCTCCTTGATGGACTGACAGTTGAGATGTCAGGGAGTATCTTAGATTGGCCTGTTGACCAGGGTAGTTTGATAGAATTTAGCTTCTATTTGTCTTTGGTGTCTTGGAACTGGTCTTTTATTATTTTTTCTTGAAGGTCAAACCATGCCGTAGATGGCTGCCTACGTACTCCCGGGTTGAGGGAGATCAGGTCCTTCATAGTTCCGGCTTTCTAGTGAAAAACTGAACTTGATTTGATTTGTAGGACCCGAATACGGGTATGCATGTGCTTCAGACGTAATACCTTTTCACGGTGTCTGAATTGATGATTTGGGGAAACTCGGTCACATCCATCTCTTGCAGTTTGATAGCACCCCCAGTCAACACTTCTTTGACAATGAAAGGGCCTTCCCAGTTTGGGGTAAATTTTCCTTTGGCTTTATCCTGATTGGCCAAGATTTTCTTTAGCCCCAAGTTATTTTCTCTGAATTGCCAAATTCGGACCTTCTTATTGTAGGATCTGGCGATCCTTTGTTGGTATAACTGTCTGTGGAAAATAGCCACATCTCTCTTTTCATCTAGCAGAGACAGCTGATGATACCGATCTTGCAACCATTGATCTTCATCTATTTGAGCGTCAATCAACACTCGTAAATATTCCATCTCTAGTTCTATGGGAAGGACTGCTTCCATGCTATAGACCAACGAGTAGGGGGTAGCCCCAGTAGAGGTGCGCATTGACATCCTGTATGCTAACAGAGTTAGAGGCAGCAGGTCAGGCCAGTCCTTGTGATTGGCGGACATTTTCTGCATGATCTTCTTGATGTTTTCGTTGGCCACTTCGACAGCGCCGTTCATCTTCGACCGATAGATGACGAAATTGAGATGCTTGATGTGGAGCTTACTGCACAGATCCATCATCATTTGATTGTTCAAATTTTTGGCGTTGTCTGATACGATCACCTCCGGTTGTCCATATCGACAGACGACATTATTTCTGATGAAACTAATGATGACCTCTTTTGTGACTTTGGGAAAAGAGGCTGCTTCGACCCATTTGGTGAAGTAATCGATCATAGTGAAGATGAATCGATGACCATTGTTGACTTTGAATTCCACTTGACCTATTACGTCCATTCCCCATACAGAGAAAGGCCATGGTGAACTCATGTTATGCAGCTCATTTGGAGGAGCATGAATGGCATTTCCATGTATTTGGCATTGAAAGCATCTCTTAACGTGATCATCGCAATCAGCTTTGAGTGAGATCCAGTAATGTCTTATTCTGATTATCTTTTTGGCCAGCAGATGACCGCTCATGTGTGGACCACAGACTCCGCCATGGACTTCATTCATTAGTCTTTGGGCTTGCTCATTGTCGAGGTATCTTAATAGGCCTATTCCAGCATCCCTTTTATAAAGTGCGTCTCCGTTCAGATAGATCTTCTTGTCCATTCTGAGAATCCATTTTCGCTCTGATTTGCTTGCACCAGCGGGGTGGATCCATCACGGGGATATTCCTTGATGTCTTGAAACCAAGGCTGCTTGACTGGAGGTATTTCATTTGATAATTCATCCATATAATTCCCATATGTCGGGGCTTTTTGAATCATAAACTAAATTTTGGGCAATCCGCTTTTATCGGACATGCGAATTAATGAAGCCAACGTTGCTAGTGCATCAGCAAAGTCATTCCGACCCCGAGGAATGTGAACGAAGGTTATTGCTTCGAATTTCCAAGATATTTTGAGGACTTGCCGATAGTAGGGCAACAAATGCTGCTCTTTGGTGAGATACGCGCCAGTAGTTTGTCTGATGACCAGCTCAGAATCTTCAAAGACGAGTAGGTGTTTGATAGACATGGATTGGGCAAGCTTCAACCTCATGATACAGCCTTCATACTCGGTCGTGTTGTTGGTGTTGCCAAATTAAAGTTTGGTAGCCACAGGATATTGATCACCTGTACCAGAGATGAGGACTGCCCCAGCTCCGGCACCTTCCATGTTTACCACTCCGTCGAAATACATTTTCTATGGTTGGACTGTATTCTCAGACGGGAGTTATTGAATTGTCATGATCCCATTGTCTGGGAAATAGATCTCCATGGGCTCAGACCCTCCTAAAGGTGCTTCTGCTAATTGATCTACAATGCCTTGACCCTTGATTGACTTGTGAGTCACGTAGAGAATGTCGAATTGTTGTAGGATCAACTGCCATTTGGACAGTCAGTAATTCAGCATTGGTTTAAGGAATACATATTTGAGCAAATCCATGCAGGATATGAGGTAGGTCGTGTGCCCATGTAAATAGTGTTGCAACCTCATGGCGGCCCATGCTAATACACAATATGTCTTTTTGATCAGGGTGTATTTCTGTTCCCCATTGTTGAATCTTTTATTGATGTAGTAGATGGCTCTTTCGTTGCTACTATCATCCTTCTATCCTAATATACAGCCCATTGCGTTGGCATTAACGGACAGGTACATGATCAAAGGGACTCCCTCCCTTGGAGGTATCAGAACAGGAGCTTCAATCATCGATTTCTTGATGGCAAGGAAGGCTTGTTGACAATCCACATTCAATGTGGTGGAGGAATTCTTCCTGAACAGCTTGAAGATGGGCTCACAGGTTGTTGTGAGCTGGGAAATGAATCTGCTTATGAAGTTGATCCTTCCCAGGAATCCACGTATCTCCTTCTCTGTATGAGGTACGGGCATTTCAGTAATGGCTTTGATTTTGGCGGGTTCGAGTTCAATGACTTGATTGCTCACCAGGAATCCTAACAGTTTGCCTGCTTTGACTCCAAAAGCACATTTGGCGGGATTTAGCTTGAGGTTGTACTTGCGTAACCTGTTGAACAGCTTCCTGATATGGCCTATGTGATCATCCTCCCTTCGAGATTTGATGATGATGTCGTCAACATAGACTTCTATTTCTTTGTGCATCATATCATGAAAGAGGGCCATCATGGCTCGCTGATACGTTGCTCCGGAATTGATGAGGCTGAAAGATAGTCGTCAATAGCAGAAAGTTCCCCAGGGAGTGATAAAGGCTATTTTCTCCCGGTCTTCCTCAGCAACCATGATTTGATGGTAACCAGCAAAGCAATCCATGAAGGAATACATGCCATACTGTGCATTATTATAGATTAGAATGTGGATGAAAGGTACTGGGAAGTTGTCCTTGAGGCAGGCTTTGTTCAAATCCTGATAAGCCATGCATACTCATACCTTCCCTCCTGGTTTAGGTACGGGGACTATGTTTGATAGCCATTTGGGGTAGGTTGATACCATAATGATCCCGGTCTTGAATTGCTTAACGACTTCTACTTTGACAATGAGACTCCACTCAGGTTTCAATCGCCTGAGTTTTTGTTTAACTGGTTATGGGAATTCGATGGATGACAATGTCTGTGGATAGACCGATCATGTCTTCATGTGACCTTGCAAAAACATCCTAGTAGTGTGTTAGGGGTTCGATCAGGTCGGCTTTTTGATTTGGTGTGAGGTCTGAACCTATTTGGATTTCTTTGATGTTTTCGGAGGTTCCTATGTTGATGGTGGAGGTTTGGTTGAGGCTTTGTTTGGGTTTGTCTTCCACCCATTCCTTGATCTCATCTGGCACCTCATAGTCATCTTCCTCCTCTTGATCAATATCCACCAAGTCGAAGCTCAATTATACATCCAAGTCGGAGTCATCTTGACAGGTTGGCATCTCATCAGCAGAGACATACACATCCAATGCTTGGGTCCTGAAAACAAAAATTCTTTCATTAATATATACAACTGCTTAAACACACGGCATTTGCAAAGCATGATAAAAGTTACTGCTCCAGCTGTGCAATCAAAAATAAGCAGTAAATGAAAGCATGATTAAGGGCAGATGTACTCTCTGCCCCTTTACCCTTTTCGACTTAGGCAAGGGACACTGTTCCAATTGTCCAGTGTTAGATTCTCATGAATTGGGAGAATCGAGGAATTGTGCTCGTCCACCTCGTCCTGGATGATGACTGAGACATCCTTGAGAATAAGGCCAAGGCTTTTCTATGGATTGTTCCTTTTCTTGATGTGAGGAATTTGGACATGGTCTTCATCACTGTCAGGGAGTTCGTCATTCATACCCTCGTAGTTGAGAATAACTCTCATATTAGCGAATGGGTCTCGTCCTTCGTACAGGATATTTTCTTTTCCCTTTTCTCTATTTGCCTCAGGCTTGAGGGCTTTTCTTTCATGGACAGGTATGATTGGAGGAAATAGTATGGCTGATACCACCGTAGGGATCTTCTTCGTAGGTTTCACCCATCCCACATTTGTGCGGTTTGGGAGCAGAATTGTAGAGGCATGAGCCTTGGGATGTTTGTGTGGATTCCGTTGGCTTAACCAGGATGAATATCCCAATCCTGCTTTTCCCATCTGACTTGGGATTTGGATTGGCATCTTAATACCTTGCTTAGGCTTTCCCAACCCTTCTCCAGGTTGGAAACCCGAAGATACCATCTCTAGGCCTATGATCATTACATCAGTGGACACTTTAGGTTTTAGGGCTGGTGCCCCGATAGGGAGATATTGAATATTGCTTACCTCGAAAGCTTGAAAACTTGCAGGCTCAATCCCCACATCCACGCTAATCACTGGCATGTCCCCATGTATGTAGGTAGGGTATTTTGGCTCGGCATTGACCGTGATGAGGCTGTCGTTAATGATGTACTTGAGTTGCTGATGGAGGGTGGATGGCACTGCTCCTGCCATATGGATCCATGGTCTGCCCAATAGCAAATTGTATGCAGTGGCAATATTGAGCACTTGGAAGGATACGTAGAAGGTGTGTGGACCAATTTCTAGGGGAAGCTCGATTTCCCCCATAGCCTGGCGGCGAGATCCATCGAAAGCCCGGATGACCATATGACTAGTTTTGATCCGGTTCGGATTGATCTTCATTCTTTCCAACGTGTCGTATAGATAAATATTGAGGGAAGATCCTCTGTCAATAAGTACTCCTCCGATCACGTATCTGGAGGACACTACAGCTATATACAGGGATTTATGATGGCCCTTTCCCTCAGCCAAGAAATCATCGTCTGTGAAGGATATCACATTGTTGTTGAAAATGTGTTCTATCACATGACGGAATTTCTCTGTGTCTATCGTGTGTGGAAGATGGGCTTCCTCTAGTACCTTCACTATAATGTTGCGATGGTCTTCTAATAATACGACCAGATCGAGGATAGACCCTTGCTTGGGTGCGTCTTTCAAGCTTTGCACTACCTTGATTTCATTGTGTCCCATTTTGTTGAGGAACTCTTTGATCTTTTCTTCAGCCACCTTTTCTTTTGCTTTGGTAACTGATTTAATTACCCGCTAAGGCAGGTATAATGGATTATCCTTTGATAGGATGGAAATGTTGTTTGAAGTAGAGCTTTCAATGTCGGCATAGTTCCATGGGACCTTCTTCAGACTGATGATTGGATACTGAGGTCTAAAGGGCAAGCTTAGAGGCTGAGGTGCAGCCACCTTCACAGGATTTTGGACTTCTTGGACCCCTTTCCCTGTCAGTACCAGGGGTGTGAGGATTGATTCCTTATCGCAGGATATGACAGCCACTGTGTCCTAGTACCATGCATTGGGGATCCAGATGCTATCTTTGTCTACCAAGTCGGGATTTGATATCCTCTGATTAGGTCACCTTTCTCAATCAGGTCTTGAATTAGATTACGAAGTGCCCAGCATTCTTCTGTATCATGGCCGGGAGAGTTGGAATGGTACTGACATATTTGGTCAGGTTTGAATTTTCTGGATTGAGGGTTTAATGGGGGGTAATAGATCTGCAACCATCCCCTCGTTGATCATCATTTGGAGGATTTCTTTTATTGACTGGTTCAGATTGGTGAAGCTCCTTTGAAACAAGAATTTTCTACCTTCTCGGGTATACTCATTTTTGACCATTGGTTGTTCACGCAATTGGCAATGATCCCTATTGGGAATGGAATTGACTTCCGCTGGAGGAGAATGACTGCCAATGGATTGATGAATTTGCTTCAGCACCTTTCTGGTGATTTGATGTTGGTAGACGACCAGTTCAGCCAACTGCTCGATTTGTTCCTTAAGAAACGTAACTTCTTGCTCCTTCAAGAAACGCTTCTCAAAAGTTTCCCAACTCTCTGGGCTACTGAGATTGGATTGACTTGGTTCCCCAATGTAGCGGAGGTATTTAGATTCTTCTCCATTTGAGGCGCTGATCATGTTGACATTTTCCTCTTTGTGTTGTGGGAGAGGATTGTCTTGGACATGGGGTTGGTCAGGCTTTGTTACCACAATTTACCCGCTGTCAATTAAGTCTTAGATTTTGTGCTTAAGAGACCAACAGTCTTGAGTATCATGGCCTGGAGATCCAGAGATGTGAAGACCGTTTGTGCAGTGACGAAATTTGAAAAAGCTGCCTGAACTCCGTAGATCTAAAAAGAAAATTGGAATTCCTTTAGGATTCAAAACTAAAAATGAATCTGAGAAGCCATGGCTGCCCAACTTAAACTCGCACGAGGGAGTAGCCCCACCTGCGACTGTCGTACCCCTAGTTGCGGCTCCCTAAGGTGGGGTCCACCCCCTCCGACTTGGTCCAGTTCGAGTGGAAACGGAGTTTGCAGAAGCTGAAAAGTGAAATCTTGAAAAAAAAACTGCTACGTGATTGAGCGGATTGGCCTGAAATCCTGCGTATAAGTGGTGGATTCCTGACGGAGGGAAGAACTTCATACAAGATATTGGTTATGATCCTGAAGTGATATCTGGGGACCAATGATGAAACTACTAAAAAATTACGAAAAATTACCACTGTTAGAGTATCGGGAAGGTCCGACGGTATGAACAGTAGGTTCTGACTGTATCAAGGCATCCATGTTGATCTGAGGGTCAAATTTGTCAAAAAGAGTACCCCCACATCAAGATTGATCAGGTTTGACAGTTCAGTCGTTGGTGACAACTCCAGCGAAGCATCGGGAATGGTCCGTTGACATCAACCGTTAAAGGCAACTTCAGCGAAGGTTAGAGGGTGTGACATTAGCAGCCGTTGGCAACAACTTCAGTGAAGCATCGGTAACTATCCAGTGACATCAGTCGTTAAAGGCTACTTCAGCGAAGGTCAGAGGGTCTGACATTATCAACCGTTGGCGACAACTCCAGCGAAGTATTTGGAACGGTTCGGTGATATCTGTCATTGAAGGCTACTTCAGCGAAGGTAAGAGGGTCTAACACTATCAGTCGTTGGTGACAACTCTAGCGAAGCATCAGGAACGATCCGGTGATATCAGCCGTTGAAGGCTACTTTAGCGAAGGTCAGAGTTTTTGACACTATCAGCCGTTGGCGACAACTCCAGCGAAGCATCGGGGACGGTTCGGTGACATCAGCCGTTGAAGGCTACTTCAACGAAGGTCAGAGGGTCTGATATTATCAGCCGTTGGTGACAACTCCAGCGAAGCATCGGGAACGGTTTGGTGATATCAGCCGTTGAAGGCTACTTCAGTGAAGGTCAGAGGGTCTGACACTATCAACCATTGGCGACAACTCTAACGAAGCATCGGGAACGGTCCAGTGGTATCCGCCTTTGAAGGCTACTTCAGCGAAGGTCAGAGGGTCTAACACTATTAGTCGTTGGAGACAACTTCAGCGAAGCATCGGGAACGATCCGGTGGCATCAACCATTAAAGGCTACTTTAGCGAAGGTCAGAGGGTCTAACATTATCAGCCGTTGGCGACAACTTCAGTGAAGCATCGGGAACAGTCTGGTGACATCAACCGTTGAAGGCTACTTCAGCAAAGGTTAGAGGGTCTGACATTATCAGCCATTAGCGACAACTCTAGCTAAGCATCGAAAATGGTCCGGTGATATCTGTCGTTGAAGGCTACTTCAGCGAAGGTCAGAGGGTCTGACACTATCAACCGTTGTCGATCACTCCAGCGAAGCATCGAGAATGAGCCGATGATGAAAATAGCGTATACGTTTATCCCCACAGAGGACAGATGATGGAATCTGTTATACAAATCCTCAGAGGGAGCATCAAGAAAGGTCGGTGATCCAACTGACCGTTGCAAACTACCGTTCGAGTAGGCACCGAGAAGGTTCAGTGATGGTCAAACCCTGCAAACTACCATTCGAGTCGGAACGTAGGCATCAACTGGATGATATTTTAATCCATTAGCGACAACTCCAACGTAGTGTCGGGAAAGATCCGATGATGTAGACCGGTCTCAGCTATCATCAGGATATGCCTCGGGAATCTCCAATGAGGTAACTCAGCAAAAGAGGAACATCCCCAGCGGAGGAAAAGTCAGAAAGCTGATTTGGAGACATGAGACATTGGTGACAACCCTAACGTTAAGTTCAAAAATGTCTGATGACATCAGCCAATAGAAAATCTTCCCCACAGATGATTATTAACTGACATGGTCAACCAGTGGCCTCTAACCAGTGTAGCATCGAGAAAGATTTGGTGACGGTCGAGACTTTGCAAGCTACCGTTAAAGTAGGCATCAAGAGAATTCCCCAAAAGGCTATCATAGATAACATCATCCCTGGCAAAAAATGGCAAATAGACAGCGATAGCCGAACACCAAGGGTTATCACGGATAACGTTATCCCCAGCAGAAAATAACGTAAACAACTAGTGATAGCCCTACCCCCTCAAAGGTATTTAACATTCATAACATATCATGCCATGCATTGCATTACATTTGCATCTATCATATTTCTAATGTCTAGCAATCTTTATCATGTTTATTCCATTGCATTGCATAACCATTATAAAAAGGGGCATCTGTAGACACTTAAAATTTGCATTCCTATTAATAACCCTATAGGAGGGTAAAATAATCTTTTTCCTCCCGGTGACAATACAATGATGTCAAGCAGCCCCGACAACAACCCCGGGATGTCAAGTCAAATCCCGACAACATCGGGATGTCAAGTGAAGCCCCAGTGGTAATACCGGGATATCAAGCAGCCCCGACAACAACCCTGAAAGGTCAAGCTCAACCCCAATCACTATACCGGGATGTCAAGTCAAACCCCGGCAACACCGGGATGTCAATTGAAGCCCCAGTGGCAATACCAAAATGTCAAGCAGCCCCGTTGACAACCCTGGGATGTCAAGCTCAACCCCGGTCACTATACCATGATGTTAGCCAAACCCTGGCAACACCGGGATGTTAGTGAAGCCCCGGTGGCAATACCGGGATGTCAACCAGCCCCGACGACAACACCGGGATGTTAAGCTCAACCCCGGTCACAATACCGAAATGTCAAGTAAAACCCTGACAACACCAAAATATCAAGTAAAGCTCCGGTGACAACCCCGGGATGTTAAGCATCTCTGGCGACCACACCGGGATATCAATCTCAACCCCGATCACAACACTGGAGGTCAAGTGAAGCCCTGACGACAACCCCGGGATGTTAAGTAGCCCCAACGACAACACCGGGATGTCAAGCTCAACCCCGATCAGAATACCGGGATGTCAAGTCAATCCCCGACAACACCAGGATGTCAAGTGAAACCCCGACGACAACCTCGGGGATGTTATGCAGCCCCGGAGATAACCCTTGGAGGTACAGTAACCCAGAGACAACCCTGGGAAGCCAAATCAACTTCGGAGATAACCCTGAAGCATCACATCATCCCCAGAGACAACCCTGGGAAACCATGTCAACCTCAGAGATAACCCTGAGGACAAACAGAGTTAACTGGGATTAAAACCTGAGAGACAACCCCAAGAAATCAGTCAAGGGCTGTGCTGGTATAGGAGAACCCCTGGAGGGGCAAAACGGTCATTTTACCAGCTTAAAGCTAATTTGGTCAAAATTATGCCGAATTGATGCAATGAAGGTCAGGAAGAGCCATAACATTGATCCCGAGTGAAAATAACACAATACAGCTCAACGGATAAACTACGAAGAAACGAAGACCCAGTTATGAACCCTTCTTCTTGGACTCGGAAAAGGTTAAGTCATATGTCATTGTGACGCTCTTGGCGAGGGTTTTCCGGAAAGGTATAGCACGCCTCAAACGGACGCTCTGATCAAAAGTTAGAAAGTTTTGAACTTGACATCGCATTGCTTGGAGTGCACATACTTCGAGATAATGGGACCCATCTGGTGGGGCCTGCCATGTGGAGCAGCAGGTAGACCAGCTACCATCGAGTCTTTAAATACAAGGCCACCCCTTGCCAAAAAAAGAAGAAAAAAATAGAAAACGCTATGAAACTCCCATTTCATTTCCTAGCCCGACTTCTAGTACTCCAAACCCAGATTTTATTACTCTAACACGTAGGTATACTCATATACTACCACATACCAAAAATTGAACGGTGGAAACGTCCATTTGAAGCCTACCAAATGACAAAAAGCCCGTGTAACAGTTCATTATAAGTATTTTTACGATCAGAACTTCTTTCCTACTTCATTACGCATTTGTACAAGTGGACGTTAAATTTCATCTTCGAATTTTTCCCGAAACTCAGTTCTGTGGCCGTTTTTGCATACTCTTTAGTATAATTATGCGTTTTCTTGCATTTCCACATCCTTGATCGTTGATCCGTGGCTTTTAATCGCTTATATAGATATGTAATAACATATCCGGACTGGGTAGATGAATCATGTTCTTTTTAGTTTTATTATGTATATATTTGACTATATACATACTAATTTTCAATTCTGTCAAGTACGAATTTCAAATCCGTGGTAGTTACTGCTTTTATATATATAACTATGTATATATAATTTTTTTTGACTTTGTTTGGCCTGGATTGCTAATTCTTGACCTTTATTACTTATATATATATATATATATATATACTGACTGTATATATTAACATTTATATTTCAGTTTGGCCTGGATTGCTAATTTGTGGCCTTTTTACAGCCTTTATATATATATATATATATATATATATATATATATATTCTGTCGAGCCTGGATCATTTCATGGCTCTTTACATATTTTCTATATATACATTTCCATTCAGTCAAACCTGAATTATTCCGTGGCTCTTTTCTAGCATATATATATATATATATATATTTACATTCTGTCGAGCCTAGATCATTTCGTGGTTCTTTTACAGCTTTCCTATATATATATATATTTACATTTTGTCAAGCCTGGATTATCCGTGGCTCTTTTACAGCTTTTATATATATATATATATATATATATATATATATTACATTTTTGTCCGGGCCTAGGATTTGAAATTTGTCGCCCTTTACAGCTTTATATATATATATATATATATATATATATATATATATATATATATTTACATTTGTGTCCGGGCTTGAGGTGTGAAATCCGTCGCCCTTTATAGCTTTTATATATATATAGACTAAAGGACAAATTGCACCCCAAATTTTACAGATTTTTGACTTTTGCAACCCAAACTTAAAAAGGTGTCTAAGTACACCCCAAACTTCAATTAACGTAACAAAAAGCACACTTTCGTCACTTAACCGGTCAAAAGTGACCAGTTGTGTCTGTCATCCAAATTTTGAAGGGTAATTTCGATAAAACATGTTTAAGAAATAAAAAAAATATTAAAATCTTCTCTTCTTCATTTCCAAACACTTTTCTTCTTTAATTTTCTCCCCTTTCTTTATTTTCGAACACTTTTCTTCTTCTTCATCATCAAAATATTCATCTTCATTTCTATTACTTTCTCATCCCCAATTTCTTCATCTGAATTCATGGCTCAATTCATCGCTTTCTCTCTCCTCCCTTCTTTCCCCCTCCGCCGTACTCCTTTCCGCCTCAAATGGGCTCTTCTGTTTATCTCTTCCAAGCTCAAATTTCTTCCTAATCTGCAATCTCCTAGCCAGAACTTCAAGGATTGTGAAATTTTCGACAAACCCATTTGCCTTCGAGGAATTTTTGCTGGCATTGGATGCTGTGGAGGCTAGTGGGAATGAATGGGCTTACTTGCTTCCTCAGGTTTATGTGAATTTGGGAATTGCTCTTGAAGGCGAAGGTATTGTTATTAGTTCTTGTGAACATTACCAAGAGGCTGCAATTTTATGTCCAACTCATTTTAGGGCTTTATACAATTTGGGTGGGCTTTATATGGATATAGGTAGGTATCAGAGGGCTTCTGAGATGTATAATAGGGTTTTGGGTGTATGGCCGAATCATTGGAGAGCACAACTCAACAAGGCAGTCTCATTGTTAGGAGCTGGGGAAACTGAAGACGCAAGGCTTCTTTGGAGGGAATTCTTCCCAGGTTACTTAGTTTTTTGAAGCCGGAGACCTTTGTGGGAGCTGTTAAAACCATAAATCAAAAAATCCTCTCTAGTTTGGATGAAACAGAATCAAGAAGGGTGGATTGGGGCATGTTTTTTGCTGTTCTGGACCCTATCTTCTGTGGTCCACCAGACAGGCGAAAGTAGATTGCATTTGATGCACTTATGTGGTGTTCTGTTAATGAAGATACTGTACAGATTAAGAAAGTTGATACTTTAAGGTACATCAAATTGTTAAGAGCAATCTATATTCCTTCTTACGGGATTAGTGAAATGTTAGAAATCCACGGAGAAACAGATGCCTCAATGGTTTCTTTGACAAAGTTCCTTGTAATGTTTGATGATCCTGACTGGGGTACATCAAATTGCCCACACAATGCTTTCAATGATTGAAACCCTTTACCACATTGCTTGCAAACTCTCTCTTGTGGCGAAGGAAAAGGTGAATCCACAGCCCTCTATGTCTTCTTTGGGTTCTCTCTGAGTCCACAGCCAGAAGAAGGGCCACCAACTTTATTATTAGTTCCTGCTGCTAATTCTCTCTTCAAATTGCTTCCGTCAATCAAAGGGGTTACCTTTTTCATGCTCATGGGTTCAAGAATTTCATCTGATTCAGCTGAGTTTGCTGCACCAATTACATGAGACCTCATGTGACCCCCAGTGACATTCCACATGGGAATTTCTTGTCGCACAACTTGCACACAAACCTCAATTCTGGATCCATTAATTAATTTTATCACCCAATAATAATAATAATAATAATAACAAAAATAAAAATAATAGAGAAATCAAGATCAGTTAACCATTTTTTGATTAAAAATCATGAAACAACGCTACATTCATTTCTCGATGGATCCCAAATGTATGGAGCAAAAACAGAGAAAATAGAAAACAGAACAGACCCAGATCAAAAAACCGAATAATCAGGGGAGGAGATTAGAGTGGTGAGATGTGACAGTTTGGGTAAATACAGATCAGACCCACAACAACACGAGACCATTTGAATTCCATATCTATGAAATCCCCTATGGAATGTTTCAAAATTTGGAGAATTCAATGAGGAAAATCAAACTCGGAACAGATGGGTCGCTATTGATGGCCATCTATCATCAAGATAAAGAATTAAAATAGACACCCTCACTTTCTCTCTCTACATTTGTAGTCGGAGGAGAATTCCATGTCTACTCTGTTGAATTTTTAGACAACTCTGTTTCCATAATGATTTCATTGTTGTTTAATGAGGGCAAGGAAAGTTCAAGTAATAGCTGGGTCTACTGCTGCTTTCTTTACAACTCCTTTTGATGTGGTGAAGACTGCGAGGCTTTGGATTGTCTACCTGACTGTGAAACCAGCATATTGAGGCGGTGAGGGGTGGTGCGGCGGGATCAATGGTGATGGAGTTTGTTTGTGGAGGAGGAGGCACGGAAATCGAGGTAGGGAGGAGGAAGGGGAGGGATCACGGTTGGTTGGGGAATCTGGGTACTCACCGAAAAATCAGATGGCAAGGAAAGCGAATTGGGATTTGAAAAGAGAAGAAAGGAACCCAGTTGGGATATGAGGATTTGAGGGATGTAAGTGGGGATGCAAGTGATTCCGATAATGAGGGTTGTACTTTCGGCGGCAGTGGTGGTGGCCGCCGCGGCAGAGGCCATGGCGGTGGCGAGGAGAGAGAAAAAAAGGAGAGATAGTGGAATGGAGAGAGAGGCAATGGGTTTTCTGTGAGAGAAAGATGGGAGATGAAAAGAAGATAAGGAAAACACTTAAAACACCCCTTCAGATATGGGAGTTTTTTTTATTTTTAAACATGATTTATCGAAATTACCCTTCAAAATTTGGATGACAGGCACAACCGGTCACTTTTGACCGGTTAAGTGACGAACGTGTGTTTTTTGTTACGTTAATTGAAGTTTGAGGTGTACTTAGACACCTTTTTAAGTTTGGGGTGCAAAAGTCAAAAATCTATAAAGTTTGGGGTGCAATTTGTCCTTTAGTCTATATATATATATATATATTCTTTATTCATTGTGATTAAATATCCGTTTCAATTATTCATTTGATATGAATTTGTTTTAATATAAATCTGGTGGTTTAGATTTCTTTAAATCTAGCCCTATCTACCTTTCAAACGGTTCAAAATAGGTCCAACCGGAACCGAGAAGCTAGAACGGTTAAGATTTATTTAAATCTAGTTTTCTTTCTAGTTTTGTTAAATATGAAAGCAACCTCGCGACCATCAGATTTCTATTTATTGGGAACGAGAAGCTTTAACTACACGCATGCCAAGACTTGACTGATGAATCCTTAGATTTTTGCGACGTCTGGATGTAAATATACATTTTCTATAAATATTTGTGTTGTGCAGGTTTACTTGGCTTCCTTCTGTGAGCCTAGGAATCATGGGATTCATGATCAGGCTGATCAGAATCTGATTCCCATGATGGACAAACTCCACATTACAAATGTACCCTGCTAGTTTTTCTGTAAAAAATGTACATCCGAGGGACCTTAAAATGGTTATCCGGGTTTAAGGTCTTAAACATAGTGAAATAATGGTTTGTCGTGCTAGAGTCACTTCGATGACTGTCATGCCAATGAGAAGACCGACATTTGTCTATAAATTCTGTGGTCAAGGATGCTTCGCAACCCGACAATCGCCATTCAATTTGAGCCAAAAGGCTGAAAATAACAAAAAATGAAAGTATCGACATGCTTTAATTCCTATGTTAGCGTAAAGGTTTGAAAATCAACCTTTCAAAACATTATTTTCATATCTTGTCTAAAAAAATGACTTTTGCAAATCAAATCAAACCTTTCATATATAGGTTCAGCGAAGCACATCCGTACTTTCAAAACAAATAAACGTAGGCCCAATTTCTTCTAGCATTCACACACACATTGGAAATAAAAAGGAAAATATTGAAAAGATGTCGTACATATTTTCAAGGGAGTTGGGGGTGCCTAACACCTTCCCCCCACTTAACCATGCCCCCGAACTTAAGAATTTTCGATTTCAAAGATCAAGTTTAAGCAGTGTCCAACAATTGGGCCTACTTGCAAACAAAACTCAGTTGAGTTGGTACAACCATTTCAAATCTACCAACTAGCGACTCTGTAAACCGTTCAAATCGTCGACATGATACATGTTGGCCTTTTCCTAAAAAACCTTTTCACCCTTCATAAAACAGAAGGCAATAAGGGTAGAAAACAACAAGACTTAGGAAGAGAGAAAGATCAGGTCCAAAGCATCGACCGAATTTTTTTTCGACGTCGACACTAAGATATTATTAAATGATTAAAGTGTGATTAAAATATTATTAAATAATTAATAATATTAGGGAGTGACAAAAATATTATTAATGGATTAATAATATTTGAGAATGGTTAAAATAATAATAGTAGAAGGTGATTAAAATATTATTAAATGATTAATAATATTTGTAAGGGAATAAAATATTATTAAATAATTAATAATATTAGACGAGAGTTTAAGATGAATGATAAAGAGATTAAGAAGATAATAAGGGTATTAGGCTTTCATCAGAATGAATAATAAAGTGTCCTAGAAAGACTTGAATACATAATTGAGCATTGTGAATCAAGATTTACAAAGGGAAAATAATGGAAGGTAAAGTAGAGCTAGCATAAGTGACTAATAAACGTCGTTATGTAGCTCATTGCGATTGAATATGCACTTAATCATATAGGTCAATAGAAGGATAAATTTTCTTAACCGCGCAAGGAACGCTTCGAGGCAAGTTCTTCGGTAACTTGCTCTTATGTGATAATATGTATTAAACCATGTTTATGGTAGTTAATGAAATATATTGCTTTATGTGAACTTGTTGATTACATGAATGTTATGTGACTAAATGCACAATATAGAATTTGTGAAACATGAGTTAGATTACAACATGAAGATTATATTGTGTTGTATAATAAGTATGATGCATATAGAGATGCATGAAGCATGTATAGAGGCATTAATTAAATTTTTTGATGCATGAATATATGAAATTTGTATGCTATGTGAAGCATGAAAGGTGTAGACTGTTGGACTTGTTGAGCTGTCGTGCTCATTCCTTGCAAAAATAAAACTTTTGCAGATGTTGAAGAAATCCTTAAAGATATCGTATTATAGAAGATGTATGTTGTGATAAAGAGCATTCAATATAATTATTTTGATGGTTTAATTTATTGTTAGTAAGTTAGTAAATTGTTTAGTTATAAGAAAAGATATTCAATACGAAAATGAGTTGTATACTTTGCATTTTTGTTATTGCAAATTTATACAATTAGAATAATAAAGAGAGGTTAAATTATTTTAAGAATATCGTGTGTTGAATTGGACATTCGATACGCTATATTGGATATATAGTATGCTGAATTGGAATTCAATATGTTGAAAAAGGGAATGCAGTTTGTTGTATTAGTATGCAGTTTCCTATATTAGTATCCAGTTTGATGTATTAGTATACAGTTTGTTATTTAATTACTTTAGCTTGTTGTATTGGGAAACAACAAGTTGTTTGGATAATCCCTGTTGCTGGATTAGGTATTCAGCTTATTAGATTATAAAGAAGAACTTATAAAATGAAAGATTAAGTGTTAAATCATAATGTATATGATAAAGAGTTGTTATAAAGCAATGTAAAGATTGCGAATTTAGAAATAGATGAATCTTTAAGATTTTCAATAATCACTTAAATTATAGATCATGAACGATCTACAAATGTAATAACCAACTATAAAGGTTACAGATGCTGGAATAGAAGGAAATAATGTATTAATTGGTATAAAAGTCAGGTTATGTTCATTAATTTATGAATAAAGGTTGTATTTATTGAGATGATTGTAGCACCGTAACGCACCAGGTCCGTGGTTCAAGGGACCCGAATTTGAGGGCGCTACATTCTTAAGTTCTCTATAAATGAATTTTATGGCTATTTTGTGAGGAAATTGGTTATATGTGTTAACTAATATATATAATCTATTGTTTGGTGTTTATAAACGATTTTTGGTATATCAAATCCATGAAAATATGTTTCAAATTGAAGAATATGAGTTTTGTTATAACATGTATGTTTAAGCTTATTTTAGAGTCAAAATCGATGGTTAAATCTTATTAGAATCTATAAATTGATGATTGATTATGTTAATACATTCAAAAATGAAAAGAATGCATTTTAAACGGACTAATTTGGTTGAGAAACGAACTTGTAGTGATTGATTTCATTAAGGATATCTAAAAATGGAGTTATAGCAAGAACTTAGAATTCAAGGGTTTAAATTTGTTTGTTATAGTTGTTTTGTTGGTTAGAATCAATGTATGCATGCTTGGTGATGATTATATGAAGTCTTTGTCTTTTGGGTGTGTCGACGTTGAGAAATAATTCGCAGGTCGGGTCACAACCCGGATCTTTCTCTTTTCCTAAGTTATCTCTACCCTCACTCTTTTTATTGCGAAAAAAGGTTTTGAAGGGTTTTTTAGGAAAAGGTCTACATGTATCATGTCGACGATTTGAACGTTTTACAGAGTCGCCAGTTGGTAGATTTGAAATGGTTGTACTAACTCAACCGAGTTTTGTTTGAAAGAGGCCCAATTGCTGGACATTGTAGAAACTTGATCTTTGAAAATAAAGTTTTGAGCTCGGGGGCTTGGTTAAGTGTGGAGAAGGTATTAGGCACCCCACGACTCCCGTGTAAACACAGTACCACATTTTTTCAATATTTTCCTTAAAACTGAAATGCGTGTGTGAATGCTTTTTGAAATTTGGGCCTATTTTCACTATGTTGAGTCCTTAAATCCGGATAACCGTTTTAAGGTCTTTTGTATATATATTTTTACAGAAAAACTGGCAGGGTACATCTGTAAAGTGGAGTTTGTCCATCGTGGGAATCAGATTCGGATCAGTTTTATCATGAATCCCACGATTCCTAGGCTCACAGATGAGTAGCCAATAAACCTGCACAATTCAAATTTGTACAGAAAAAGATATATATCCCAAATGTAGTCAGAATCGAGGATTCATTCAGTAAATCCTGGTTCGCACCTGGCCGAATCGTCTCGTTCCCACTAGATATCGATCTAAGGGCCGCGAGGTTGCTTTTGTAGCTGAAACTAGAAAATGCTAGATTTAAATAAATCTCAGCCATTCTAGCTTTCCGGTTCCGTCTGCATCGATTTTGAACCGTTTGAAATCTAGTGTTGGAGAGATTTAAATAAATCTAGTTTGCCCACAGATATGTCAGTGCCGATTCATATAGAATGCATATTTAAAATAATAATTTAATAAAAGCGGGTAAAGCAGAATATATATATATATAATTATGTATATATAAGCTGTAAAGGGCGATGGATTTTCACACCGTTGCCCGGACTGGAATTGAAATATATATATATTTATAAAAGCTGTGTAAAAGCCACGGAATGATCCAGGAAGGACAGAATTGAAATATATATATAGAAAAACAGTAGAAAAGGGTGATGGGTTTTCACGCCTGTGCCAGGACAGAAATTGAAATGGACAGAAAAGTAGTCAACCAAGACTGGGAAGATAACCCAGTGTGGTGAATTTGCTTATATATACATATTTATATATAAAAGCAGTAAAAATGCCATAGAATAATTCAGGCCAAACTAAAATATATAAATATATATATAGAGTTAGAAATGTAGTCAACCAAGACTGGAAGGAGAACCCAGTGGTGGTGAAGGCTGCTTATATATGCATAAATATATATAAAAATAGTAAACTACCTCGGATTTGACATCCGGGCTTGACAGAATTGAAAAGTTAGTATATATATAGTTAAATATATACAAAAAAAGAAGCCAAACTCGTACTGGGAAGATAACCCAGTCCGGCGAAGTTGAGATGCAAGTATGTGCAAGCTGCTGGAAGCGACGGATCGTCAATCCGAGTTGTAGAAATGCCAGAAAATTCTTTTAGGTACTAAAATGTACGAAAAGTTGAGGAAAACGGCCACGGAACTGAGTTCCGGGCATATTTAGAAAATGAAACTTAACGTGCAAGTGTATAAAAGTGCAAAGTAGTAGTATTGACTTGCTGATCGTAAAAATACTCACAATGGACTGCTACACGGGCTTTTTGCCAAATCATAGGCCTTTAACGTCCGAATCTACGGGTCATTTTTTAATATGTGATAGTATGTAGGTATATCTACGTGTTAGAGTGAAAATATTTGGGTTTGGAAGACAAGAAATTGGACAAAAAACCAAACAAGCAGAGGTTTGAAGCGTTTTTCTTTTTTTGAAATGAGGGGGGTGCCCTCATATATTTATATAGGTCAGAGAGCCTCCACCCTATATGTTGCTGCCACAGGTAGAGGTGCGGCTCCCTTGGTGGGGTCCACGTGTCCGGTTCAGTCGTCTCGAAGTACGTGCACTCTGAGCAACGAGCGGTTAAAGTCGAAACTTTCTAACTTTTGATCGGAGCTTCCATTTGAGGTGTGCGATACCTTTTCGAAAAGCCCTCGTCGAGATTTTCATAATGATATGGGATAAAACATTTTTTTGGTCCAAGAATACGGGTTCATAACCAGGTTTTTGATTCCCCACAGTTTGTTTGTTGAGCTGTCTTGCGCTGTTTGCAGTCGGGATCATCGTTATAGTTCGTTCTGACCTTTGTGGCATCAATTCGGCTTGAGTTTGACTGAATTGGCTTAGAGTTTGTAAAATGACCATTTTGCCCCTCCCACGGTAGCCCTTAGTGTCGGCATGACCTTCGGTTGACTTCTTGGAATTTTTTCCAAGACTTGGATCACATTCGTGTCTGTTTATCCTCAGTGTTATCTCTGAGGTTGACTTGGTCATTCTAGATTTTCCTCTGGAGATGTTGTGAGGTTTCAGGTTTGTTCCCGAAGTTAGCTTGACTTCTCGGGTTGAGACCGGGGTTGACTTGCACTTCCCGGGTTGAGACCGGGGATGAGTTAACATCCCGAGACTGGTGATCGAGGCAGGGGTTGTCCCGGTATTTGGTGACCGGGGTTGAGTTGACATTCCGATATTAAGATCGGGGTTGATTTGAAGGCTTGATCTTGAGATCAGGGTTGATCTGACGACCGGATTTGAGATCAGGGTTGATGTGATGTCCCGATCTTGAGATCGTGGTTGATCTGATGGCCCGATTTGAGATCAGAGTTGATTTGATGGCCCGATACTAAGATCGGGGTTGATTGGATGGCCCAATATTGAGATCGGGGTTAATATGATGGCCGAATCTTGATATCGGGGTTGATCTGACGGCCCAATTTGAGATCGGGGCTGAATTGATGGCCCGATATTGAGATCGGGGTTGATCAGATGGCCCTGATTTGAGATCAGGTTGAATTGATGGCCCGATCTTGAGATCGGGGTTGATTTAATGGCCCTATATTATGATCGGGGCTGAATTGATGGCCCGATCTTGAGATCGGGGTTGATTTGATGGCCCAATCTTAAGATCAGGGTTGATCTGTCGGCACGATTTGAGATCGGGGTTGATTTGACGGCCCGATTTGAGATCGGGGTTGAATTGATGGACAGTCTTGCCCTCCTACAGTGTTAGTAACAGGGAAAGAAAATTTTGAGTGTCTACAGATACCCCTCTTTATCATGTTCATGCTATGCAGTGAAATGGACAGGATAAAGATTAGTAGACACTAGAAATGCAAAGGCAAAGGGAATGCATTGCATGATATGGTATGGTAGGAAGGTCAGATTCCTTCGAGGAGGTGGGGTTATTATTGACTGATTATATTAGTTTTTGCTAGGGGTGATGTTAATAGGCTATCACGAATGGTTTCTCGTCATTTTCTGCTGGGGATGATGTCATTCATGAGAGCCTAGGAATGACATTGTTGTCGCCGAATTAGGCGAATGCACTATCGATGCCTATCTTGAAGATAATTTACACCGGTAGTTGGCCACAGGGGGGTTGAATCACCAATCCTTCTTGGCGCTCCTTCTGAGGATGTGTATAACCGATTCCATCATTGGTGATGGATTACTATATTGCTTCCCCGACCGGATCCCTTTCGACGCTTCGCGGGGTGGTACTAATAGTTGAGATGTCGCTGGGGTTGAGCCAAAAGCTAAACTGTCACCGGTCTATACCTGACGCTTTGTTGGGGTTGTGCCAACGGTTGAAGTATCTCAGTTTGTACCCGACGCTTTGCTGGGGTTGAGCCAATGGCTGAACTATCTCTGTCTGTACCTGATGCTTCGCTGGTGTTGTGCCAATGGCAAAACTGTCATCGATCAGTACCCGACGCTTTGATGGTGTTGTGCTAACAGCTGAACTATCATCGGTCAGTACCCGATGCTTCACTGGGGTTGTGCCAATGGCTGAACTGTCATCGGTACGTACCCGATGCTTTGCTGGGGTTGTGCCAACAGCTGAACTGTCATCGATCAGTACCCAACGCTTCGCTGGTGTTGTTCTGTTGGGTTTGTACGAAATCGTGACGCAATCAAATTGCAAAAATTAGCGGAAGCATGGTATATCAGAGTTTAAAAAATTTCTACAAAACCATTACCCGGATCATCCTTTATGCAAATTATTAATTTAAAACGATAAATAAGAAGTTATGGAATCATACCCTTGTAGAACGAAGCTTCCACAGGTACTAGTTCAACTCCTTGTTCTTCGTGATCTCCTTGAATTTCCGGGTTAGATTCCTTCCTTTGATCAACGTTAGTCACCCAAGTGTTTGGCCTATAGAGGTGATCCACCAAGGAAGATGAATTATCAAGAAGGAGGGTGTTTGGCTTAACCTTAGTTTTCTATCCTCTATAGAAAAGGAGTACTCTCCAACAATTGGAATTGCATCAATCTAATATCTATTATAAGACTTCTCTTATATAGACATTGGTCAACCCTTCTAATCCTATTAGACATGGGATTTCTTTTAATTAATTAAACTCCTTTAATTAATTTAGGCTTCCCACCACATGGGAATAATTAATTAAATTTATTTAATTAATTTGTCTCCTAATCTTATTAGGAATAAATGAGAGTACTAAATATTAAATTAATTACTAAACTCCTTTAAAAATTAAAATAATAATAATTGTAATAATATTAATAAGACTCCTCTTATTAATTTATATTTAATATTTCCAAAATATTAAATAATAAACATTAAGCTATTTAATTTATTCTATCACCATAGATTAAATTAATTATACTTAATGCATTATTACGATTATGCCATTACCTTCTTAAATAATTATTCTTCCTTTTATGGTGTGACCCTTTAGGTTCTCCATATTAAACCGGTTGTGAATAAATCAATTAAAACAATTTTAATCTTATTTAAATAAATAAATTAAACTAATAATTTATTTAAATAAATAATATTTATTCTACAATAGGGATAAGCCTCCCTAGCGATTAACGACTTTCCAGATAATATAGATTTCAACATTAATCATAAAAGAACCTGTGAGTTAATAGTTACCATACAATTCAATCCTTCCACCATACAATGTCCCAATTAAATATAAGACATGGATTTACTGTCAAGTCTTATTTTATTTAATTATATGTATTTCGATTAGAAAATGCACAACTCCAAATAATGCAAATTAAAAACTCCTTTCTAATTTCATTTCACCTTGGCCAAGGATTCTTGGGTTGTCATTTAACGAATCACATAGGACATATCTCCTCTTTTACTAGAGGTGGTAGATTCTTTATTGATAATTCATTATCTCCATATGTAACTCATTATACCCAAGCATACCCTATATATGCCTTAAAAGGTCTTAAGGAATAAGTCAAAGTATAATTTGTTTCATACAAGATACTATGATGATCTCAAGTCCAAGGATCACTTGTACTACTATCACATTAGGAATTCCTATTGACATGCGAGTAAAACTCCATTAGGTATTCAATAGCGAATCACGTTCAGTGAACTTATTCTCCAATAAGCACCTACATACTTGCTTTAGTGTCTCCACACAAATGATCATGAGATCAATCATCCTCATCCAATGAGCAAGCAACATATGTACCAATCTATCCGGATTTACTAATCCCCTTTTTAGTAATCCCACGATTGGGAACTATTTAAGTTTTAAAACTTTCTAAGAATTTAGATCTCATTAGCATGATCATCATCATGATTCTAAAAGCATTGCTTAAAACTATGGGTTATTTACATATTATAAAAACAACAACATGTAGATAATTAAATGCCTTTAATAAATGAATATTTTATTAATAAATAAATAAGATTGTTTACAAAGTACGTGCTTTATCATCATACATGATTGGCTTGTATGCACACTACTATCATGTTCCAACTGCTGAACTATCATCGGTCAGTACCCAACGCTTCGCTGGTGTTGTGCAAACTACGGAACTGTCATCGGTCAATACCTGACGCTTCACTGGGGTTAAGCCAACGGCTGAATTGAACTCGATCTATACCCGAAACTTTGTTAGATTGAAGCCAACGGCTGAATTGAACTCGGTCTGTACCCAAAACTTCGTTCGATTGAAGCCAACAACTGAATTGAACTCGGTCTGTACCCGATACTTTGTTGGATTGAATCCAATGGCTAAATTGAACTCGGTTTGTACCCGATACTTCGTTGGATTGAAGCCAACGGCTAAATTGAACTCGGTCTGTACCCGATACTTCAAAAATGGCAGTTTTCTGTAGTTTTGCTCATTTTTCGCGCAGTTGATAAGTGGTCTTTATGACCACTTATTCGGATAGTAACCAGCTTGTTCCGCTGTCGAAACTCAAGTATCTATGTGCTTTTCACGTGTTTTTGCTTTGTTTTGTAGTTTGCATATTTTGGAACTCCCTTGGTGCTTATTGAGCTTAAAAGGACAAAATGAGGTCAAAAGGAGCAAGAATGGAATGATGGCATGACAATGGGAAGGAAATGCAATCCGGACATCGTTTGGGGGGTTTATGTTCATTTCATGTTCTTGGATTGGAGCTTAGTTCATATTTTAGAGCATCTTATAAGATTTCTGGAACATCTTAAATCATCCCAATCGGAGTTCGGAGGCGAGAGTTATGCCCCGTATACCAACGGACGTCAAACCTCACGGTTTTGAGTTTTCATGCACAGCTGTCACTTGGAGCTCAATTTCAGCCTTCATCCATCCATTATTTCTCAATGCTCAAAGAATAAAAGTTGTAGAGCTCTTCAATAGCTTCGATTTGACAGGTGGCAGGCCTCGTAACTCCTCCCGGATCAAACGTTATGGCCGTTTTACCAAAGGACTCTGCAGCAGAAAATGCTTGGCGCGGGCGCGCGGATTGCAGGGCATTTTTGGGATCGGCCGCGCCAATCTTCTGCCTGAGTAGAACAAGCCAATCAAGTTTGCACTCCCTTGCCCCCTTGGTAGCCACATTACAGAGACGGGTCTCGATGACACGAGAAATTCCGCAGTCTTGACACCATGGTGGTCAGAAGAAAAGATAATAGAAGAAGAGTCCGTTGTGTGTTCTATGCCTCCATGCCCCAATCATTTCACATACACAACGGAAGCATTGCCTTGCTCCCCGACCTTCAGTCCAGGGAATTCTCATACATATTCAATGCTAGGTAGTTTAAATCTGCATCCGCTCCTACTGGGATGCCGCCAAAGTCACACAACTATTCGATGGATGGAGGGGTTCTCCAGTATCGTCGGGGAGTTGGGTAGCAGTGGGCAGACACAGTCGAGCTAGGGGACTATAAATCAAGCGCTAGATGGGAGGCACCCCATCATTTCTCTCTCTCTCTCTCTTTGTTTAATTCTCCATTACCTACTCCCCATCATTTCTCTTTCTCCCTACTTGTTTAATTCTCCATTTCCTGCTCTCTATCATACTTCCCTCCCCCTTGTTTAATTCTTATTAGTTTAGTATTTAGTTTAAAATTTCTGAATGCTCGTAGATTAGGAGTTCATTGCCTACATTTTTGAACTTAGGCATGAATGCGTATATTTTTGGGATTACAAAGCTCATAGCATATTTTTGATGCACATGCATTGCTTATACGCACTTAGAGAATTTTTGGGAATTTAAATGCATATATCTTTCCATGTTCATTCTCTTGATGTAAATAGATAATATACTTTTGATAGTGTATGAGGGCATAATAAAGGTTATATGTCTTTCTCAGGATCAATGCATGCTGCAAGAAGCCAAACTAAAGGGCCAACCAAGTGCATAGGAAAAATTCTGCAGAAACAAAAATCTGGCAGCCCGCGCGGCCGCGCCAAATTTAAGGCATTACCACGCGCGGCTGCGCCACATGCAGACTGGACCTATCTTGGGAAAAATCCTGCAGATTTTGGTGGGTACCACTTCATGTCAATTATTAGCAGCCCCCAAGCCTCAGCCCCTCTAATCCCAAACCCTCAAGTTCCTTCATGCAATCCCTCATCTCTTCCTTAATGCAATCCCCCCCCCCCCCACTAAAAGCCTTAGTTTTTAAAACCTCCTACCTCCTCAATCCAAAGTACCAATTCCCATCCACCTCAGCCTCTCAACTTGATCAATTGAGACATTGAGTGTGGAATTTCTAGCAGAGCAAGATTGATATTGAGTTAGGTTGGTTCGTTGAGTGCAGTGCTAAGCGGGGTTTATTTTGTCAGAGCAGAAAGAGAGACAGGGGAAACTTCTGAGAGGGCGCCAATTCATTTCATGCAGCATCAGAAGCCGAATAGGGGAGTTCCTTTCTTTTTACCTTTACCTTCAATGAGGACATTGAACATTTTAAGTTTGGGGGTATTGGTTTTGTTTTTGCATGTAGTTAGTTCATTTCATGTTGTGTCAGTTCATTTAGTGCATGTAGTGTTAAAATTTGTCAAAATTTTAAAAATTTTCTTTTGTTTTTGCATTATGTGTTAGAGCATACTGCATGAATCCAATTTTCAGCTGATTAGTTATATATGTTGCCTGTGAAGAAACTGAAATCACTTGATTGTTGAACTGATTTGAGACTTAAGCCTGATTTCATGGTCATATATGCAAATCCTTACCTATCAGATACTGTGTAACCAGTAAGCACGATAGAGTAAACACCATGATATGCTAAGTTTAAATGTTTACATACTTGTCTTCTGGTGGAAAAACTATGTTTTAATAAAAGAGTTTCAGTTCGCATATAATAATAACTAGACTGTTAAAAGCTTAAGTTTGGGGGAAACTGGGGACATGCATGATTTATGCGGGGAGATGGAGCGTAAGACGCACTCCCTTGCAAGAAAAGAAAAAGAAAAAGAAAACAAAAGATAATGCATTGAAATAGGAAAAAAATTGAATAAACACATCGGCTACGTCGAGTTCTGTGGCCTTTGATATTCGAGCACGTAAGCCCGAGGGGTGTCTCTACACCCAGCGCCCTAAGGTCGTCTGGTCTGGGAGTCGTTGGTTGAAAGCTCGCTACACGGATATCATTGAAAAGCCTAAGAGGACTAGGCATTGCACAGTCGATTGTGTACACGGGAAAGTGCGAATACGCCCTCGTGAGTAATAAATGCTTAATGAAAACCCCCTGTGACTCTTAGCTTAAGTAATGCATGGTCTTGGTTAGAACTTATCTGATTTACTGCTTTTCTTGAATTAAAACTTATTTTTCCCCTAAGAAGCGTAATATGTGATAAATTTGTTCAAAAGCATGTTTAATGGTTGCTAGGCACACAACGCACAATACGTCAGTGCTGACAGCTTTGGATTTACAGAATATGCCTTATGGTCTTGTCTTGGGTAGCTTATCTATTCGATTATCTCGTGATTTTCTGAGGCATTGCTTTGAAAGTTCAATACTGACGATGATTTGGATTTGTATTCATGATAGTGTAGATTGCATACATTGTACATACTGCATTGCATCTTTTGTTTAGTTTTATTTTGGTTGCTTGAGGGCAAGCAACGGTTAAGTTTGGGGGTATTTGATAAGTGGTCTTTATGACCACTTATTCGGATAGTAACCAGCTTGTTCCGCTGTCGAAACTCAAGTATCTGTGTGCTTTTCACGTGTTTTTGCTTTGTTTTGTAGTTTGCATGTTTTGGAACTCCCTTGGTGCTTATTGAGCTTAAAAGGACAAAATGAGGTCAAAAGGAGCAAGAATGGAATGATGGCATGATAATGGGAAGAAAATGCAATCCGGACATCGTTTGGGGGATTTATGTTCATTTCATGTTCTTGGATTGGAGCTTAGTTCATATTGTAAAGCATCTTATAAGATTTCTGGAACATCTTGAATCATCCCAATCGGAGTTCGGAGGCGAGAGTTATGCCCCGTATACCAACAGACGTCAAACCTCACGGTTTTGAGTTTTTATGCACAGCTGTCACTTGGAGCTCAATTTCAGCCTTCATCCATCCAATATTTCTCAATGCTCAAAGAATGAAAGTTGTATAGCTCTTCGATAGCTTCGATTTGACAGGTGGCAGGCCTCGTAACTCCTCCCGGATCAAAAGTTTTGGCCGTTTTACCAGAGGACTCTGCAGCAGAAAATGCTTGGCGCGGGCGCGCGGATTGTAGGGCATTTTTGGGATCGGCCGCGCCAATCTTTTGCTGTGCCAGACTTGAATTTTTAATTGAACGAGACTTGGCTTTTGATTGAGATATAAGGGGGCTCGTTTGGGGCAAGAAAGGGGATGATATATTGGCCCTAAGCCCTAGTTCCTCTCTTCTCTTCCTTTACATCTTGTTTAGTCTAGATTAGGAGTAGATTAGAGAGTAGATTAGTGCTAGTTTAGTGTTAGTTAGTTAGATTCTAGGGTTTTGTTAGGGTGTTAAGATTGAAGCAAGAGGATTGACATCAAGGGTCCAAGCTTGGAGAAAGATTTGAAAGCTCTATCCTTAATCTCTCATTGCTATTACATTGTATATTTAGATGATGTTATTAAATCTTGTGGATAATATACTTGAGTTATTTATGGCTTAAGCTTATTTTGAGGTTCCAATGGTACCTTTTGAGTAGTTTACTTTGATATGCTTCCATGCTTGTCTCTTTGATTGTTATATGACTGTCTATTACGATTCGTGCTTGCATTGCTTAATTGATTCGCGATCAATTACTATGATAACCTATGTGGACTCGAAAGACAAAGCGTAGGTTTAGATCTAATTGTAGTAGTGGGTGATTGTGCATTCACATGGTGTTGGATGTATGATCTGTGCTTTAGGATAGACATATACCGAAGCGCCATCCGTAGTCAATAGAGGACTTGACCTTAAACCCTATTTATTTGTAAACACCATAGACATATAGGGGTTTAGATAATGTGGGTGTTCACGTGCGTTTTATCATCTGTAGATTGCACGTGATATGGAGTAGGTGCATCGAAAGATGGCCTTCTCTCACGTTCATGTTCTCGGCTAACTATCTTGACTATTGATTTGACCTAATTAGAAGTATGTCGATTTAGATGAATCATAGGGGAAATTGGAATCTCTTGTGTTTATTATCTGATTTTAACTCTAGAATTAATTAGTTTAAGTTAATTGCTTGCCTAGTTTAACTTAGTTTTAATTCATCCTCTTTACCATCCGTTTAAATAAGACTGAGATGATTATGTGCTAGTGGTTTGGTGTCTTTTATCCATTAATTCTCTGTGGGACGATATCTTTACTTACTCTTTATTACTCGTTGGCCGCGTATACTTGCGCGTTAATTATGTCATCTAATCGGACCAACAACAATTTTTCTGTAGTTTGCATAATTAACCCCGGATATGGCCTCGGGATGAATATCATTTGTTTTCAGAATGTTCCTCTTTCTGTCAGGATTACGCTGCTTAAACGCAGGATTTCAGGACAAATCGCTCAATCGCGTAGCGATTTTTCTTCATATTTGACTTGGCAACTCAAATAAACTCCATTTCAACTTGAACCAAACCGAGCCCGGGGCAGTGGGACCCACCCTGGGGAGCTGCAGGTGGAGGTACAACTGCCGCAGGTGGGCCCGCTTCCACCTGTGGTTTTATATTTGGGTAGTAGGAGCTCATTTGAAACATTTTCATTTTTGAGTTTCAAACGGATTTCGATCTTCTTTTTCAGATCTGCAGAGCTTGGTCAGCTATTTTCTGATTTTTGCGTTCAGCGCATCGTAGGT
This sequence comes from Panax stipuleanatus, assembly GCA_020205555.1. Classification (NCBI taxonomy): domain Eukaryota; kingdom Viridiplantae; phylum Streptophyta; class Magnoliopsida; order Apiales; family Araliaceae; genus Panax; species Panax stipuleanatus. The sequence continues at coordinate 129,994,231 of CM035115.1, read as the reverse complement.
AACATTTTACGTCCTATTTTTGCAAGTTTTGACCAATAAAAGCATGTGAACCACGTTGGGGGCTTTTAGACGCAATGTATGAAGAATATATGCCTATATGGCTTGCTAATTTTTTTTGACCACATATGTATGCATATCTTACTGTAATGCACGTTTGGATGTAAGAAAATTCAGATTCTAAGACAGTCATATTTTGCTCTTTTTGATTAGTTTACTCATTATTTTTTGAGGCCTAGTGAGCCTAGATTTTCAACTAAAAATATTCATGGTAATTTGGCTACCATGTGAAGTTTACTTTTGATTTTATTTCATAAATATGAACTGTTCATATTTTTGGGAAGGTGTACTACTGAATGGCCACCTAGACATGCCTATATGTATGCGAAAAGTCCATTTTACAAAGGAGACTCTGGCAAAAAAATTTCAAAAGCCTGAGCATTTTAAAACATGCAGTTTTGACTCTACTGGGGATTTTTGACTGACCCATGCATGTTTTGGGATTTATCTTTTGAGAAACATGCAGTTTTAACTTTTTTGGGTATTTTTGACTGACCCATGCATGTTTTAAGACTTAGGGATGCATAGAGTACTTGTTTAAATAAATAAGCCACGGGTTTTAGGCTTACCACACCCTTTATGAGGTGATTTGGAGACTTTGTTTGGGTAATGGATAGAGATCGACCCGGTAGTGCCAGTAGAGTCGTTTCAAGTGTTAGACGTAGGAGGGATTCTGATAGTCCTCAGCCACGTCCAGCTCGACCACCTCGCAGATTGGCGGAGTTGGTGATTCGTCCAACACAGGACGAGCAGCCGATCGATATTGATGACGAGAAGGCTTATTTTGCTGCTCCTGCCCATGCTCAGGCTCCACGTGCGGAGGTTCCTGGCATTGTTGTGCCGACCCAGGAGCTGTTAGGCGACTTGAGTCACCATCCATCGAGATTTCTTCACGCCAACGAGGTGACTTGAAGTTTTCTTCTGTATGGATCCTTTTTTTTCTTTTTGCCATTCTTGGGCACAGATTCTGACATGGGTTGATTTTTGATGCAGGTTCCCGGTATTACGCAACCTCGAGGGAACTAGTTCAATGTGCATTCCCTGTATCACACTTTGCACCAGGAGTACAGGGATATCATTGATGGCTGGGGGTTTCAAGCCTTCTTTTCTATTCTTCCCCAACGTTTCCCGTGGGGGTATATGAGCGCTGGTTCCACTAGACTCAGTCCCTTCATTTGCTAGATTGTGAGGTGATGATGACCCCTACGGATAGGAGGTTCATCACTAGTATTGAGTTTGAGGGTGAGCCATTGCCTGTCGTGGCTGACATCACACCTACTGCCGTTCGGTCCCTATTAGGAGTTCCTGCGAGGGCGATTAAGGGTCGAACAGTCCGATCAGGTCCCTTGAGTATAGATGCCCAGAGTGGGGCTTTACTTGAGCCTCTGCCTAATGATAAGAGGGTTAGGGATCGCATCTTGAGGAGATTGTTCCTGCTGATCATCAGGGGTTATTTTGTGGCGGACAACTCATCTACGGTGTCCTTCGTCCCGGTCAGTGCTACCCGACATGTAGAGCGCCTTTGTGACTTTGATTAGGGTTCTTACACCTTTGCCTATTTTCTCCGGGGCATGCGCATACTTTCGGAGGGTTTGACGAAGGCTTGGTTAGGGTTCTACCCATTTTTGCTGGTGAATACATCTTTCTTATACCTTTTTGATTTCAGCATTTATATTTGTCAGTCTGGGTCACTAAGGACTTTTGATATTTACATGGTTATTTCTGGGTATTTGAGAGGCTTCCTTGCCTACGGCCCGCAATTGCTTTAGGTCTGGAGACCTATCCTCAAGGACGACGTTGGCTTTACTCCACGCTGACGGAGGTCCCTGTTGCTAAGGGATTTGCCCATGCTGGCCTACAGTTGGAGCTTTTGACAACTGGATCGATCTCCTAGATGTCGTATACCTCCGAGTTTTTGATGGTTAGATTTGAGGGAGGCCTCCCCACTGGTCGATAGTTTACATTATCGACCCGCAGAGTCCTGATTTTGACGGAGGGAGGCTGGGAGCTCTATTTAGGAGAGCGTGCTATCAGGAGTATTACGGGTCAGATCTTCATTCCCATTATTCCTCTTGCTTGGCATCATTGGCCATTACTCTTGCCACTGACAGATATCCCAATGGAGGGCATAGATGGCTTTACCCTATCTGAGGGCCCTTATAGCCAGGAGGCATTCAGCAGCTGGTGGAGTCCTCGCACTATTGGAGCTCAGACTCGTGCTACCCAGTTCATGGCAGACATGGTGCCAGGGTATGTGATGATGACAGACTGGATAGCTTGCCTCAGGAAGCCGACTCATTTGGACCAAATCATATGATTGACCTAGCAGTTGGAGAGAGCTCACCTATTTATCAGGCATCATGGCAGAGATCCGTCAGAGGCATCTTCTCCAGCTCAGGAGTGGCCCCTCTTTAGATCCATTTTCCAGCAGTTTTACAGGGGCAGATCCTCCCTTATACCGCCCAAATATGCCTGATGGCAGCGATTTTGTGTCCACGGAAGACATGGAGCAGGTTAACCACCTGAGCTTAGATATCTTGGATATTTTTGGATAGCTATTGTAGCTATATCTTTTGGTCGGCCACTGTTTTGGCTTTTGGGCTGTTGTGCCCCATTTTAATAGACCACTATTTGTAGTTGGGTGGTGGTGCCCCATTTCCCTATACTTTTCATTTTGCTTTGTATTATTAGACAGGGATGATGCCCGCTGTAGATAGTTTATCGTATATGCTCATGATATTTTCTATCTATCACATCATGTTTATAATTTATCATCATATATATATTATGTCATATGTATGCATTTAGACAGATGAATTCAGATTTAACCTTGGATGGCCATGTGATACGGTGATACAGATGACGTCGTTTGTAGTTAGCCGTATAGAGCATTTACCATCGTCTGAGGTGGCCTTGTCGTTGAGATCGTGGTACGAGAGCCTGCCCTTCTCAGCTAGAGGGACAGTAGATCAGATGTTGGGGCATTCGTTGGCCCTTACAAATTTCTGGGTGCCATATCGATTTGTGGATGGCATGTTATCCTGCTGGATACCCGACAGGCATGTTTTCTGCATCGGGCGACTTGAGCTGACGTCGACTTTGGAGGAGTACGAGAGGCTTACTGATTTGACTCTGGACTTGCCGTGCGCTCGGACTGCTATTAGTGATATGAGGAGACCGTTCCAGCGGATGTCTGGTCTTTGCCAAGGGGTAGTCACGGACGAGATCATTTATGGGCGTGTGATCTCGATTAACTTCTTGATCGATCATTTTAGTGAGCTTGATAGCTACGATCAACAAGTCAGAGATTTTGTTATTTCAGCAGAGGCGTGACATCTGGCTAGGGTAGATATTCTGCTGATGTGCATCGTGGCATACGTCTACATGTCGTTATGCGTAGATCACCTGGATGTGGGATTAGTAGTCGTGGTTAGGGCCCTTAGATAGGGTAGCACCATCATCCTGATGATATTGGCTGAGATGCTGCGGTCAGCCACTCACTGTATTACCCACCCGGAAGGGTTCTTCAGAGGCAGTTCGTTCTTACTATATATATGTCTTATGTCCCATATACGACTGATTGGATCTTTCAGGCATTATGGGTATTATTTTTCCCATGATAATTATTTTCGTTGCCAGATCCCTTCTATTGGTTGGCTGGCGTTAAGCTGTCAGTTGAAGCATTATTGGGGTTGAGCCAATGATTGGACTGTATTTTGATCTGTACTCAAACTTCGTTGGGGCTGAGCCAACGGCTAAAACAGCTTCAGTCGGAACCTGAACTTCGCTGGGGCTGAGCCAACGGCTAAAATTGACTTTGGTCAGAACCCGAACTTCGCTAGGGCTGAGCCAACGGCTGAAACTGCTTCGTTCAGTACCCGAACTTCACTGGGGCTGAGCTAACGGCTGAAACTACTCCAATCAGTACCCAAACTTCACTAGGGCTGAGCCAACGGCTGAAACTGCTTCGGTCAGTACCCAAACTTTGCTAGGGCTGAGCCAACGGCTGAAACTACTTTGGTCAGTACCCAAACTTTGCTGGGGCTAAGCCAACAGCGGAAACTACATCGGTCAGTACCCAAACTTCGCTGGGGTTGGGCCAACGACTGAAACTGCTTCGGTCAGTACCCGAACTTCAAAAAATGGTAGTTTTTGGTAATTTCGAGCAATTCTTGCGCAATTTTTTACCAGTTTGATCTGTTGATCCCCGGATATGACTCCGGGATGAATATCAAGGGCCCTCATGTAATTTCCCTTTCTGTCAGGATTACGCTGCTTAAACGCAGGATTTCTGGACAAACCGCTCAGTCGCGTATCGATTTCTCTTCAGATTTAACTTGGCAGCCCGTTTAAACTCCGTTTTAACTCGAACTGAACCAGTCCCGTCGGTAGTGGGACCCACCTGGGCTGCCGCAGGTAGAGGTGCGGCAACTGCAGGTGGAGCTGCGGCTACCCAGCTTATTTAATGTGCTGCGGGATTTTTCATTTTGTAAGTTTTCCGTCAGATCTATGGAGTTCTGGCAGTCGAATTCTGATTCCGTCAGTTCCTACGCATTCAGCGCAACACAGGTAACGTTTTACATGCTTTTTTCACAGTTTTTGACCGTTAAAAGCATGCGAACCACCTAGGGTGCTTTCAAACGCAATGTATAAAAAATGTATATCTATATGACATGTAAATTTTTTTTTGTTTACCTATGTATGCATATCTTACTGTGATGTACATTTGGATGTAAGAAAATTCAGGTTCTGAGACGGTCAATTTTTCACTTTTTGATCAGTCTAATCATCTTTTTTGAGGCCTAGCGAGCCCGAACTTTCAACTAAAAATGCCTATGCTATTTTGGAGACCATATGGGGCTGGTTTTTGATTTGTTTTAGTAAACATAAATTGTTTCTATTTTTGGGTAGGTGTGCTACTGAATGGCCACCTAGACATGTCTGTGTGCATATGGACAGTCCATTTTACAAAGGAGACTCTAGCAAAAACTTTCCAAAATCTTAGGTTTTGAAAAACATGCATTTTTGACTCTGTGCGGAGTTTTTTACTAACCCAATGCAGGTTTTCAGCTTCTGGGATTTTGAAAACATGCAGTTTTGGTTGTACGGGGTATTTTTGATGAAACCATGTATGTTTTAGGACTTAGATATGTATGCTGGATTGATTGATTAATAAGCCACATGTTTTAGGCTTACCACACCCTGTCTGAAGTGATTTCAGAGTACTAGTGTATGCGATGGATCGCGATAGACCCGACAGCTCTACCAGGGTTTCATCAGGCGTTAGACGGAGGAGGGCTTCTGCCGTCCCATAGGCCCGTCCAGATAAGACGCCTCATAGATTGGTAGAGCAGGATACGTCCAGCACAGGATGAGCAGCCCATTAACATTGATGACGAGGAGGCTGCTTTTGTTGCTCTTGTTCCAGCTCAGGTTCCACGTACGGAGGTCCCGGGAATTGCTGCGCATAGACAGGAGTTGCTGGGCGACTTGAGTCACCATCCTTTGAGATATATTCAGGCTAACGAGGTGACTTGAAGTCTTTCTTCCCTCTGGATTCTTTTCCCATCTTTTGGCCATTCTTGAGGCACAGGTTTTTGTCATGTGTTGATTTTTGATGCAGGTCCCTAGCCTAACACAGCCTCGAGGGAACTGGTTTAGTCTGCACTCTCTCTATCAAACTTTGCACAAGGTCTACAGGGAGATCGTAGATGGCTGGGGATTTCAGGCCTTCTTCTCGATCCTGCCCCGCCGTTGCCCTTGGGGGTATATGAGGGCTTTGTCTGAGCGCTGGTTCCACCAGACTCAGTCCCTTTATCTGCTTGATTGCGAGGTGATGATGACTCCTATGGATTGGAGATTTATCACCGGCATTGAGTTTGAGGGCGAGACAGTGCCTATCGTGTCTAATATTTCACCCACTGCAGTTAGATCCCTGTTGGGAGTCCCTCAGTCGGCATTCAAGGGTCGGGCAGTCCGATCTAGTCCCTTGAGTATAGATGCCCAAGATGGGAATTTGCAGTTGCCTGCCTTATGATCAGAGGGCTAGAGATTGCATTCTAAGGCAATTGTTTTTGTCGATCATCAGGGGTTATTTTGTGGTAGACAACTCGTCGACGGTGTCCTTTGCTTTTATCAGCGCCACTCAGCATGTACAGCACCTCAGTGACTTTGATTGGGGTTCCTATACCTTTACCTATTTTCTCCGGGGCATGCGCCTGTTGTCGGAGGGTGTGACGGAGGCTTGGTTAGGATTCCATCAGTTTTTGCTAGTGAGTACATCTTTCTATACCTTTTTAGTTCTGCACTTATTTTTAGCAGTCTTGGTCACTTAGGACTTTTGATATTTGCATGGATAGCTTTGGGCATTTGAGAGGCTTCCTTGCCTACGACCCGTTTTAGCACTAGGTCTGGAGACCTATCCACGTGGACGGAGATGGCTTCACTCTATTTTGACGGAGGTCCCTGTTGCTGAGGGATTCACTCATGCCAGTCTGTAGTTGGAGCTTTTAACAGTGGGCTAGATCACCTAGACGCCGTACACATCCTAGCACTTGATTGTCGGATTTGATGGAGGTTTCCCCACTAGTCAGGAGTTTGATTTATCAACCCACAAAGTCCCTATGTTGACGGAGGGAGGCTGGGAGCTCTATCTTGGAGACCGTGCCATTCAGAGCGTCACAGGGGAGATCTGCATTCCCATTGCTCCTCTTTCTTGGCATCACTGGCCATTGTCCGTGCCTTTGACAGACATCCCTTTGGAGGGTATAGATGGCTTTGATCTATCAGAGGGCCCATACAGTCAGGCAGCCTTTTATAGTTGGTGGAGTCCTCGCATTATCGGGGCTCAGACTCGTGCTACCCATTTTATGGCAGACATGGTGTCGGGGTCCGTGATAATGACAGACTGGATAGCTTGTATTAGAGAGCCTACTCATGCAGACCAGATAGCATATCTGACCAGGGAGTTGGACCAGGCTCATTTCTTTATCAGGCACCTTGGCCGAGATCCATCAGAGGCATCTTCATTTGACCCATCCAGGTCTGGAGCAGGCCCCTCTTTAGGTCCACTCAGTAGCAGTTATACAAGGGCAGATCCTCCCTTATACCGCCCAGATATGCCTGATCCCAGCAACTTTTTGTAGACAGAGGATCTGGAGCAAGTCGATCGGTTTGATACCGAGGTCTTTGACTTCCTGTGATAGCTATGGCAGCTATATTTTTAGTCAACCACTGTTTTGGTTATTCGGCATCTGTGCCATCATTTTGATAGACCACTGTATTAGCTGGGTGGTGGTGCCCCATTTCCCTGTATTCTTTCTTTCACTTTGTACCAGAATATAGGGATGATGTATGCAGTAGATAGCTTTTTGTAGATATTTCTGTCATCTTTATCTGCTGCATCATGTTTATATCATTGTCATCATGCATGTATCAAGTGTATGCATTCAGACAGCTGCGATTTAACTTGACCTCTGGACGGTCTTGTGATACGGTGCTACAGGTGATGACGTCTGTAGTTAGCCGTATAGAGCATTTGCCAATATCATAGGTGGCGGCATCGTTGCGGTCATGGTATGATAGTTTGTCCTTTCCATCTAGGGGGACAGTTGACCAGATGCTGGGGCACTCGATGGCCCTTGTAGATTTTAGGGTTCCAGACGGCTTTATTGATGGCGTCCTCCCGTTATGGGTATCGAAGAGACAAGTATTCTGCATTGGGCGGTGTGAGATTTCGCCTACTCTGGAGGAGTACCAGAGATTTACTAGCTTGGATTTAGAGTCGCCGTGTGCTCGGACGGCTATCAATGACATGCGGAGACCATTTACTCGGCTGTCTGGTCTTTGGCTGAGCATAATCATGGATGAGATCGTTTCAGGGCATGTGATCTCCCTAGACTTCTTGATAGAGCGCTATGGTGAGCTTGATAGCTACGACCGTCACGTCGGAGATTTTATCATTTTCACAGAGGAGTGGCAAACAGCCAGGATAGACATGCTGCTGATGTGCATCGTGGCGTATGTTTATATGCCATTGCGTTTAGATCACCTTAATGTGGGATTGGTTGTCGTAGTCAAAGCCCTTAGGCAGGGTAGTACCATTATCCCTATGATCTTGGCGGAGACTCTGAGGTCACTCACTTATTGCAGTACCCATCCAGCGGGGTTTTTCTGGGGTAGCTCGGTCGTGCTGTATATGTGGTTGATGTCACACATACGACCGATTGGATCCTTTAGACCTCATTACTATTGTTTTAGCCACGAGATATCCTAAGTTTAGTCCTTCTGTCCGCCTGATTGTGTCGACTCAGAGTCCTGGTTAGCATTTTTGTCAGATATTGAGCATCCGTTTGCAGTTTTGTTATGCTCAGGGATGTCGACCCCGTTCAGCTTCATTACTCATGCATCTGGCATGGATTATTTGCCTTTGGCAGGATTGAGGGGTGTGACTACTTATTATCCCTTGTCAGTTATGGAGCAGTTTGATCAGTGGCAGAGTATGCACCATTTTGAGGATTCTATTGATCAGAGGATGTCAGCGTCATCTATGTCATCGGCCGACTTGGTTAGAGTCTATGAGTGTTGTACTCACAAGGAAAGGGCTGAGTTCTCCAGTAGACATCTGGGTCGTTCTCCAGAATATTCTACATGGTTAGAGGCAGAGACCGCAGTCAAAGTAGCAGAGCTTCATTTCCCTTCGCTTGTAAATTCTGACGAGGGGGAGTCCAAGAGGATCCCGATTCTCCAACTGAGGATGAGCTGTTCGCAGATTTGGTGGTAGCTTTGATTAGTGATCCCCTAGTTATTCCCACAGGGACAAATCCAGCTTTGTCAGATTCTTTATTCAGGATGACCTTTGAGAGAGATTCAGCTAGAGCACAGATGTTGGCTGCCCTGTCTGGCAGGGATTTAGCTTTTGCTGAGAGGGATGGTCTTAGGACCGCTTTGGATATTGGATTAATTGAGCGGGTGCTTTGGATACCGCCACTGTGGAGTGAGACAAGGTTCGCTCAGCCAGAGATGTAGCATATATTGAGATTGAGGAGACTTTGAATTCTTGAGATGCAGCTTTTGCAGAGAGGGATGAGGCTATAGCTTCCCGTGATTTCCACATTACTGATAGTACTGCTCTCCGATCTTACACCCATGGTTTGGTTCCTGAGATGAGTGCTTACATTGATGACTACAGTGCCACCTTGCAGATGACTGTGGATGTTCTGAGGTGTATGGAGGCTGAGTGGACTACTCTTACAGATGCTCCTCCATCTTCAGAGAGAGATGTCATGCTGGCATTGCTGACCCGCTTGTCCTTGGGTCCATAGACTAGCTTTATTTTTCCTACACAGACTAGCTCAGCCATTTTTGTCATATACAGCGCACTATGTATATAAAACAGTTTATATATCAGAGAAATATATTTTTGAGATACTTCCATGCTTAGATATGTATTGTCATCGCTGAGTGATTACCACTTCCGTCATGACTCGCAGTTATTGATGCATTTTGAGCTTCTCCTTGATGGACTGACAGTTGAAATGTCAAAGGAGTTCCTCAAATGGGTCTGGTAACTAGCCAGCTTGACAGCACTTAGCTTTTATTGGTCTTCGGTGTCTTGGAACTGGTCTTCCATTTTTTTAAAGGTCAAACCGCGCCGTAGAGGGCTGCCTATGTACTCCCAGGTTGAGGGAGATCAGGTCATGTGTAGTTCTGGTTGTTTAATTAAAGAGGTTTGAAAAGAGTTTATCTGGGTTTTGAATTTGGTTCGATGAGCTTTAGAATTTGATGCGGGGATATGCAAGTTCTTTGGATTTTTGCTTGGTTTGACAGCACCATAGATGGTTGCCTACATACTCCCGGGTTGAGGGAGATCAGGTCATTTGTAGTTCATACTTCTGTAGTGAAAAGCCGAACCTGATTCGATTTATAGGACCCAGATGCGGGTATGCATGTGCTTCAGACATAGTACTTTTTCACGGTGTCTGAATTGATGAGTTGGGGAAATTCATTCCCGTCTATTTCTTATAGCCTGATGGCTCCCCCTGTCAGCACTTCCTAGACAATGAAAGGGTATTCCCAGTTTGGGGCAAATTTTCCTTTGACTTCATCCTGATTGGCCAGGATTTTCTTTAGCACCAAATCGTTTTCTTTGAATTGCTGGACTTGGACTTTCTTGTTGTAGGACCTGGCGATCCTTTGCTGGTATAACCGTCCGTGGAAAATGGCTGTGGCCCTCTTTTCGTCTATCAGGGACAGTTGATGATATCGGTCATGCAACCAATAATCTTCGTCCATCTGAGCATCTATTAATACTCGTAAAGACTCCATCTCTACTTCTATAGGGAGGACTGATTCCATGCCATAGACCAATGAATAGGGGGTAGCCCCAGTACAGATGCGCATTGACGTCCTATAACCTAACAGGGTGAGAGGTAGCAGGTTAGGCCAGTCTTTTTGATTGGCGGACATATTCTGCATGATCCTCTTGATGTTTTTGTTGGCCGCTTTGACAGCATAGTTCATCTTGGGCTGATAGATGACAGAGTTGACATGCTTGATGTAGAACTTGCCGCACAGTTCTATCATCATTTGATTATTCAGATTTTTGGCGTTGTCTGATACGATCACCTCCGGTTGTCCATATCGATAGACGACATTATTTCTGATGAAACTGATGATGACCTCTTTTGTGACTTTAGGAAAAGAGGCTGCTTCAACCCATTTGGTGAAGTAGTCGATCATGGTGAAGATGAACCGATGACCGAGGCTGGCTTTGGGTTCGACTGGACCTATCACGTCCATTTCCCACATAGAAAAAGGCCATGGTGCACTCTTGTTGTGCAGCTCATTTGGAGGAGCATGGATGACATTTCCATGTATTTGGCATTGAAAGCATCATTTGATGTGATCATCGCAATTAGCTTTGAGCGAGATCCAGTAATGTCCTGTTCTAATTATCTTCTTGGCCAGCAGATGGCCACTCATGTGTGGACCACAAACTCTGCCATAGATTTCATCTATTAGTCTTTGGGCTTGCTCCTTGTCAAGGCATCTTAACAGGCCTATTCCAGCATCCCTTTTGTAGAGTGCATCTTCGCTTAGATAGAACTTCATGGCCATTCTGAGAATCCATTTTCACTCTTATTGGCTTGCACCAGCGGGTGTAGATCCATCACAGAGATATTCCTTAATGTCTTGAAACCAAGGTTGCTTGGCAGGAGGTATTTCGTCTAATACTTCTCCAATGTAATTCCCGTATAGTGGGGCTTTTTAATTTGTGAACTGGATGTTGGGAAACTCGCTCCTATTGGATATGCGGATTAATGAACCAACGTTACCAGTGCATCGACAAAGTCATTTCGACCCCGACGAATGTGGACGAAGGTTATTGCTTCTAACTCATGGGACATTTTGAGGACCTGCCGATGACATGGCAGCAGATGCAGTACTTTTGTGAGATACTTGCTGGTGGTTTGTCTGATGACCAACTCGAAATCTCTAAAGACCAATAAGTGTTTGATACCCATGGATTGGGCTAGTTTCAACCCCAGTATACAGCCTTCGTACTCGGTCGTGTTGTTGGTGTTGCCAGATTGAAGTTTGGTAGCCACAGGATATTGATCACCTGTACCAGAGATAAGGACTGCCCCAGCTCCGGAACCTTCCATGTTTATCGCTCCGTTGAAATACATTTTCCATGGTTGGACTGTATTCTCTGACTGGAGTTGTTGAATTGTCATAATCCCATCATCTGGGAAATATGTCTCCAGGGGCTCGAACCCTCTTGAAGGTGCTTCTGCTAATTGATCTACAATGCCTTGGCCTTTGATAGACTTCTGAGTCACGTAGATAATGTCGAACTACTGTAGAATGAACTGCCATTTAGACAGTCGGTAATTTAACATTCACTACAAAAAAAGAGTCATTGCCGAAGGGCCACGCCGTCGCTTATGACTACTCTGCCGTCGGCATTGAGTACATTAGCGACGGCATTCCCCGTCGCCCATACCGTCGCCTCCCAAGTCGTCGCCCCTGGTTCCCGTCGGACGCCATTGACAGCTAAGTCATTGGTGATGGGGGCATTGGCGACGACACTTACACATTAGCGACAGGCTTAGCGACGGGAGGACCGTCGACATTACTAAGTTCGAATTTTTTAGATACCAGTCATTGGCTATGGGAGGCCAGTCGAAAATGGTATTTCTGCCGTCGGCATTGACCCTTTTGTAATTTTATTTAGGGTATCTACTGCCTGTCACCAGTCCGTCGCTATATGTCATTGGCGACGGGGGTTGCCGTCGCCTATGCCCCGTCAGAAATGACAATGGTTTTTTGAAAAAAAAATTCAAATTTAAAAATTTCCCTGTTCATTTACAAATATATACATATAACCTGTTATAAACTAATAAAAGCCATCAAATAACAATCAAATATCATACGATATTATCATAACAATCAAATAGTAATCTAAATAAAATATATAGATCAAAAATGGCCGTCTGTACAACTCAAAAACTGTGCAAGTACATACATAAAACTTAGAATATATTATAAACTAACTACAACCCGTCTTTGTCTCATCGCTGGTCACACGCTGTACTAGAGGCTGCTCGTCATCAACTCGACGGTCATCACCCTGTACTGGAGGAGGCTACTCGTCATCAACTCGACGGTCATCGTCATCAGCTCAGCGATCATCACCAGTGCCTCCACCTCCACCTCCACGAGTCTCGTCAACAAGACCCTACAAAATTAAAATATTAATAATAAAGTCAAAATGAAAACATATTTATATTATTTTAGTTTGTGTTCTTCAAGTTATAACAAAGTAGGCAGACGGGACTCGAACTCGGGCTCTGTATATCGGAATCGAGTCCCATTAGTTGTAACGTGTGTCTATTGCCTATGCGGTGCTATTGATTGTGTTTGCGTGTCGTTTTGACGACCGAGGAGAGTTTTGGCCTCTTTTTTGACTATTTTTCTATGTTTTCGTAAGTTAGGCAGACGGGACTCGAACTCGGGCTCCGTATCAAAATCGAGTCCCATCAGTTGTAACGCATGTTTATTGCCTATGCGGTGCTATAGTCTGTGTTTGCGTGTCGTTTCGATGATCGAGGCGGGTTTTGGCCTCTTTTCGACTATTTTTCTAAGTTTTTATAAGTTAGGCAGACGGGACTCAAACTCGGGCTCCGTATATTGGAATTGTGTCCGGTCAGTTGTAACGCGTGTCTATTGCCTATGCGGTGCTATGTGTCCTTCTCAAGTATTTTAGGATATTCTTCACTGCCTTCCAGTGTTCTTCTCCTGGATTCAACTGGTATCTGCTCGTTACACTAAGTGCATGAGCAACATCCGGTCTAGTACATATCATACCATATATGATAGATCCTATTGCAGAAGCATAAGGGATCTTACTCATACGGGCTCTCTCCTCAGGTGTCTTTGGGGCCTGTTTCTTGGAGAGATGTATTCCATGGCTCATCGGCATGAGACCTCTTTTGGAATCTTCCATGCTAAATCTCTTTAGCATTGCATCAATGTACGTTCCTTGGTATAAACCAAGTATCCTTTTAGATTTATCTCTATAGATCTTTATCCCTAAAATATAGGATGCTTCTCCCAAGTCCTTCATGGAGAAGTGTTTAGATAACCAGATTTTAATCGATTGTAGCATAGGAATGTCATTCCCTATCAGTAATATATCATCAACATATAATACAAGGAATGAAACTGCGCTCCCACTAACCTTCTTGTACACACATGGTTCATCGTCGTTTTTTATAAAATCAAACTCTTTGATTGTCTCATCAAAACGAATGTTCCATCTACGAGAAGCTTGCTTCAATCCATAAATGGATCGTTGCAGCTTACAGACTTGATTTGTTCCAACCTTTGAAACAAATCCCTCTGACTGTGTCATATACACATCCTCCTCAAGTTTCCCATTGAGGAAGGTCGTTTTCACGTCCATATGCCAGATCTCATAATCGTTATAAGCTGCAATCGCAAGCAAAATCCGAATGGACTTGAGCATAGCTACTGGTGAAAAGTTTTCATCATAGTCAACTCCTTGTCTTTATTTGAAACCTTTTGCAACCAGTCGGGCCTTATAGGTCTCTACCTTGCCATTCGCTCCAGTCTTTCTTTTAAAGACCCATTTACACCCAATAGGCTTAATGCCTTCAGGTGGTGAAATCAAAGACCATACTTCGTTTTCATACATGGAGTCCATTTCGGATTTCATGGCTTCAAGCCATTTTCCTGAGTCTTTATTACTCATAGCCTGTTCGTAATTCAATGGATCATCATCATTCATGATGTGTACCTCATCGTCATCCTCTATAACGAATCCATACCTCTCAGGTATCTTCGGTACTCTTCCAGATTTACGAACAGGGTGTGGTATAGTAGGTTCTTCTACTTGGTCAGGTACCTGACTTTGATCCGTGGTAATTTGTGGTTCTTGAACTTCTTCAAGATATATCTTACTCCCACTGACCCTTTCATGGATAAACTCCTTTTCCAAGAAGGCAATATGTTTCGCAACAAACACCTTTTGATCAGTTGGATGATAGAAATAATACACTAAAGTTTCTTTAGGGTATCCCACAAATCTACACTTATCGGATTTAGTCTGTAGCTTATCATTTTCAAACTTTTTGACATAAGCTGGGCAACCCCAAGTCTTAACATGCTTAAGATTTGGTTTCCTCCCCTTCCACATCTCATATGGAGTCTTTGGGGCGAATTTTGTAGGTACCTTGTTAAGTAGGTATGCAGCCGTTTCTAGGGCATATCCCCAGAAAGAAATTGGAAGGTCGGTAAAACTCATCATAGATCGAACCATGTCCAACAGTGTTCGATTTCTCCTTTCAGATACTCCATTTAACTGTGGTGTACCTGGAGGAGTCCATTGTGAGATTATACCATTTTCTTTGAGATAATTGAGAAACTCACCGCTTAAGTATTCTCCACCTCGATCTGATCGAAGTATCTTTATACTCTTACCCGTTTGTTTCTCTACTTCACTTCTGAACTCTTTGAACTTTTCAAATGATTCTGACTTGTATTTCATTAAATACACATATCCAAATCTTGAGTAATCATCAGTGAAAGTAATAAAATAAGAATACCCACCTCGTGCACTTGTTGTCATAGGTCCACAAACGTCTGTGTGAATCAATGCCAACAACTCTGTAACTCTTTCTCCTTTTCCACAAAAAGGTGATTTAGTCATTTTACCAATGAGACAAGATTCACAAGTTGGATATGATTCATACTCAGATAACTCAAGGAGCCCATCTTTATGTAACTTGGATAATCTTGTTTCATTGATATGACCGAGTCTACAATGCCACATGTAGGTATAATTAATATCATCTGTTTTCCTTTTCTTAGTTTGTTCAATTTGAAAAATATTTTCTTGTAAGTCAAGTGTATAAAGTCCATTTCACAAATTTCCAACACCATATAAAACATCGTCTTTATAAATAGAACAACTATTGTTCTTTATAACAACGTTAAATCCTTCCATATCTAATATAGAAATTGAAATAATGTTTTTAATAATATTCGGAACATAATAAAAATTATTAAGATAAATGGACTTGCCCGAAGGCATTGCTAAATAATAAGTTCCTACAGCTAATGCAGCAACCTTTGCTCCATTCCCTACTCGTAGGATCACCTCATCATTGTTCAGCTTTCTACTTCTGACCAGTCCCTTCACATTATTACATATGTGAGAACCACAGCCGGTATCCAATACCCAAGTAGAATTTGACTTTCTGAAAAATTAATTTCAATCATGAACAAACCTTGATTGGAAGTCGAAGCTTCTCCAAGCTTCTTCTTTGCTAGAAACTTCTTGCAGTTCCTCTTCCAATGACCCGGTTCGTTGCAATGGAAGCACATTCCTTTGCTAGCTGGATCAGATTTCTTTTGTTCCTTTATGTTCACTTTTCCCTTGGTCATCCGAGATCGGAAGAGCTCCTTAGATATCTCATATCTAACAGTCATACTTTGTTCACCATACAACTCCTTGAGGGGAATCAACATAGTAGGAGCATCCATGTTTTCATGCTGACGCTGAAGCTCGTTATTCATGGATGCGAGCATGATGCATTGAGCCACAGATGCATCATCTTGCCACTTTACAATGGTGGAAATCTCTTCCTCAGAGGCTGCTTCTGGAACAGTTCCAGGGATAGGTGAGTTTAGGACATAAGAAATCTTTTCAGCTGTGAGAACTATTCTCAGATTTCTAAGCCAGTCCGTATAATTCGGCCCGGTAAGCTTATTAGCATCAAGAATGCTTCGTAGTGAAATTAGTGATTTTGACATTTTTTAAATTTCTGTATGTGAAAAGATAATATTTTAGCAAACATTCATTTAATTAATTTTGCATACCAAAATAAATTTAGGTCTTTATTTTAAATTGGTATCTCCCACTATTTTTATCAAACTATATTATCCTCACTTATATAGTTCGGCAACATCTAATTAAAGATTTGCTATTGAGAATAAGGATCCCATTTCAATTGTATATAACCTTGTGGATAGCACAACAAGCGATATACAAATAAATAGGTAGACAACTCTTGTCAATTACATCACCATATAACTCCTTTTATTTTACCTCTTAAATCATAATGGTCAAGTATGTGCACATCCGAACTAAAATGATTTAAGTTAAGTCCAGCCTAGCACTTCCATAAATTCAAAAAAAGAAAAGTGTTCGTCCTTGTGGATAGCACAACAAGACTAGATCGTTCAATTTTCTTGATAAGCATCAAATGTGATTAATTAACATCTTAAATACTCAATACTCGTTATGTGAATAGCACAACAAGCTCATATTAAATATTTAATACTCTATTAATTTATTATGCTAGAAGGCGACGTTCGATATTCCAAATATCTTTGAACGCTTCGGACTTAATCTTGTTTCTTTTAGGGGTTTGTTATTATTTGTCTCATCTTGTTTAGCGCGCATGCACATATATATATAAAATACGCGTCATTTTATTAAACATGCGAAGCATGTTTGCATAAAATATAATATATATAATATTTAGCATGCAATATAGAATACTATATTCTACCCGGACTGATTATGGACTTTTATTCTAGTTTGGTTCACTAGAGCCACCAAGTGAACCAAGAGGTCAAACCTAGGAGTGCAAGAATTAAATTTAAATATAACTATTACATTTAAATCCCAGGCTCCATACAAATGGGTCTTCACGCGCTCCTTGCTCCTTGGTCTCTAATTTCTTCAAAATAATTCTAACTAATCCTATTGCATAAACTATTTTAAATTTAAATAGAAACCTTGATTAGCAGTCAAGGGGAAGTACATAGGAGAGAGATAGAATTTTACATCAAGAAAAATCAGAGAAGACGAGGTACGCAGACCCCATTTAATAAAATCCATTCATTCAAGCATTCAACTAAAATAAAATCCAATCACATTGGTCAAATAGTCCATAATCAATCCCTATTTATTATCATACATATCACCATATATATCAATAAATAAATATCTATCTCATGAATTAAAACATTCCATATATATATGAGTATCATTTAATGGGCAATTTTAAATTGCATGAAATCCAATTTCAAGATTAAAATAAACTCTTTATTTTAATTATAAAATTATTTAAAATATAATATATAAATATATATATATATATATCATATATATATATATATATTTGATATTACCGTATATATATTATATATATATAACGAATCAGGTTATATATATATATATATATATATATAATATAAATTCACGTTTTTTTTTAAAAGGAAGTCACCTTCTTTTATTAAAAGAGTCTTGCAGGTTTATTAAAAGAGTCATTTCCTGATGGGTCACCTTCTTTTTGGAGTAAGAAAAAGACAACACCTTTTCTTTACAGAATTCAAGATTAGTACCAAAAAAAAATTGTGATTCGTCCCAAAAAAAAAGTCATTTTTTTTCTTAAAAAAAATAATTTTATACAATAAAATTATGCCCAATAAATTATTTTAAATATATACCCATATGTATATGACATCAAAAATAAATTAATAATTGTATAAAAGTTTGTCTCTGATACCACTGTTGGGTTTGTACGAAATCGTGACGCAATCAAATTACAAAAATTAGCGGAAGCATTGTATATCAGAGTTTTAAAAAAAATTCTACAAAACCATTACACGGATCATCCTTTATGCAAATTATTAATTTAAAACGATAAATAAGAAGTTATGGAATCATACCCTTGTAGAACGAAGCTTCCACAGGTACGAGTTCAACTCCTTGTTTTTTGTGATCCCCTTGAATTTCCGGGCTAGATTCCTTCCTTTGATCAACGTTAGCCACCCAAATGTTTGGCCTCTAGAGGTGATCCACCAAGGAAGAGGAATTATCAAGAAGGAGGGTGTTTGGCTAAACCTTAGTTTTCTATCCTCTATAGGAAATGAGTACTTTCCAACAATTGGAATTGTATCAACTGTTATCTATTATAAGACTCCTCTTATATAGATATTGATTAACCCTTTTAATCCTATTAGACATGTGATTTCTTTTAATTAATTAAACTCCTTTAATTAATTTAGGCTTCCCACCACATGGGGAATAATTAATTAAATTCATTTAATTAATTTGTCTCCTAATCTTATTATGAATAAATGAGAGTACTAATATTAAATTAATTACTAAACTCGTTTAGAAATTAAAATAATAATAATTGTAATAATATTAATAAGACTCCTCTTATTAATTTATATTTAATATTTCCAAAAAATTAAATAATAAACATTAAGCTATTTAATTTATTCTATCACTATAGATTAAATTAATTACACTTAATGCATTATTACGATTATGCCATTACCTTCTTAAATAATTATTCTTCCTTTTATAGTGTGACCCTTTAGGTTCTCTATATTAAACAGGTTGTAAATAAATCAATTAGAACAATTTTAATCTTATTTAAATAAATAAATTAAACTAATAATCTATTTAAATAAATAATATTTATTCTACAATAGGGATAAGTCTCCCTAGCGATCAACGACTTTTCAGATAATATATATTTCAACATTAATCATAAAAGAACCTGTGAGTAAATAGTTACCATATAATTCAATCATTCCACGATACAATGTCCCAATTAAATATAAGACATGAATTTACTGTCGAGTCTTATTTTATTTAATTATATGTATTTCGATTAGAAAATGCACAACTCCAAATAATGCAAATTAGAAACTCCTTTCTAATTTTATTTTACCTTGGCCAAGGATTCCTAGGTTGTCATTTAACGAATCACATAGGACATATCTCCTCTTTTACTAGAGGTGGTAGATTCTTTATTGATCATTCATTATCTCCATATGTAACTCATTATACCCAAGCATACCCTTTTATATAACCTAAAGGACTTTAAGGAATAAGTCAAAGTATAATTCATTACATACAAGATACTATGATGATTTCAAGTCCAAGGATCACTTGTACTACTATCACATTAGGAATTCCTATTGACAGGAGAGTAAAACTCCATTAAGTATTCCATAGCGAGTCACGTTCAGTGAACTTATTCTCCAATAAGCACCTACATACTTGCTTTAGTGTCTCCACACAAATGATCATGAGATCAATCATCCTCATCCAATGAGCAAGCAACATATGTACCAATCTATCCGGATTTACTAATCCCCTTTTTAGTAATCCCACGATTGGGAATTATTTTAGTTTTAGAGCTTTCTACGAATTTAGATCTCATTAGCATGATCATCATCATGATTCTAAAAGCATTGCTTAAAACTATGGGTTATTTACATATTATAAAAACAGCACCATGTAGATAATTAAATGCCTTTAATAAATGAATATTTTATTAATAAATAAATAAGATTGTTTACAAAGTACGTGCTTTATCATCATACATGATTGGCTTGTATGCACACTACTATCACAAAAATGTAGGCAATGAGCTCCTAAATCCAAAAGTATTTAAAAATTTACACTAAGCATTAAACTACTAAGAAATAAACAAAAGGGAGGGAGAGAAATGATGGGGTGCCTCCCATCGAGCGCTTGATTTAAAGTCCTCTAGCTGGACCGTGTCTGAACACCGCTATTCGACTCCCCGACAATATTTGAGAACCCCTCCATCCATCAGAAATGCAATGTGCTTTTGGAGGCTTCCCATCATGAGAGGACTCGGATTTAAACTACCTAGCACATGATTAGTATATGAATTCCCCGTCCTGAAGATCGGGGAGCTAGGCACCACGTCCGTTGTGTGCGTAAAATGATCAAGGCACTGAGGCATAGACCACACAACAGGTTCTTCTTCTATTCTCTCTTCTTCTGACCACCATGGTTTCAAGAATGTAGACTCTCTCATATCGTTGAGATCCGTATCTGTGATGTGGCTACCAAGGGGGCAAGGGTGTGCAAACTTCATTGGCTTTTCTAACTTAGGCTGAGAATCACTTGGGGTATTGTCACGGTTGCTTAATACTTTTCCACATCCCCAAACGTCTCCTCTATATCCATTGCCTTCTGTTCGTCCAGTTGCAAGTGCACGTCAGGCTCTCCATCAGTTTTTGCATCCATGTCATAACACCAATCTTTCTAGGGATCATAACTCATGGCTTGAAACATTTGAGGCATTGGACTTTGAAGATCTTGAGCTTCGGCTTCTTTCTCAATCACATCCTCATTCCTTAAAGCTGTGCTAATCTGCTCCACCCAAATTTGAAGATCCTCAATCGACTTCTCTCGCTCAATCAAGATCTTCTTTTCTACTTCATCCTTAGAATCCATCTACTGAATCTCCCTGGAATTCTGAGTCCCTTTGCTCACGACATCTACTACTTGAGATAGTTGATTCTGAAGATTCTGAGTCTGTATCCCTTGCTCAATCAACTCCTCTTTCATCAACGCCATACTAATCTGATTTGCCCAATACTGAAGATTCTCGATTGACTGTGATTGATCGATTAAGGTATCTCTTAATGATGCTATGTCACCTCCTTTCTCCATGCTTGCCTTTTTTGTGTCATCCTCAAAATCCATGTATTGAGGCTCATAATCTGGAGTCTGGAAGGTGCATTCTGGTGCGTACGTTGGACTTTGATCGCAGTATTGGTCTTGATAGCTCACAGTATGGGTCTGCATCCCTTGCTCATCCTCTTTCATCAAGGCCATACTAATTTGCTCTGCCTAGTTTTGAATATCCTTGACTGATTGTGCTTGCTCAATCAAGATGTCCTTCAATAATGCTATGCCACCTCCTGCCTCCAATCTTGCTTTTTCTGTGTCACCCTCAATGTACTGAGGCTCATGAGTTGGAGTCTAGAATGGGCATTCTGGGGCGCATGCGAGATTTGGATCCCAGTACTGGTCTTGATAATAGCTTGCTAAAGGGATTGGGTGATACCCCAAATCTTGCTGATAATTGGGATAAGGCTCATTGTAGGAGTACTCACCCCCATACTACTCCTGTCCATAACTGATAGGCTCCTGATGGCTTATGTAGCTCGCAGCACTGTAGTTATAAGTCATTGCTATCTCTCGATTCTGCTGGGCTGAAACAGTATCCAACTTCCTCATGAGAACCTCCAACTGTGTTGAAAGTGTTGCAATTGGGTCGACGCAATCATTCCCTATTTCCCTCAGTCGCGCTTGCCTTGCGTAGTTCCATAGATAGAAATTTAAGTCCATTGTACCTGAAAAGATAATATAGGAAGAGAATTAAATAAAAATAAAAATGTTTAAATTAAGACTAATTTGAGTTAAACTAATGTTGGCAAACAGTTATCCAATTACTTCCACAGCAACGGCGTCAAAAATTTGTTGTCCGATTTATATGATGACAATTAATGCGCAAGTATACGCTGTCATCAATTAATAAAGTGTAAGTACATATATCATTCCCACGAGGAATTAACGGATAAAAGGTCGCCAAGGCACTAGCACATAATCATTTCGGTCTTATTTAAACGAGCGGTAAAGAGATGAATTAAAACTACATTAACTAGGCAAGAAATTAAACTTAAATTAAATAATCCTAGGGTAAAATCAGATAATGAAGAGAAGATATCCCAATTTCCCCTAATGATTCGTCTAAGTCGACACACTTCTAATTAGGTCAAATCAATCGCAATACGTTATTAGCCGAGAACACGAAAATGAGAGACGACCATCTTTTGATGCACCGAATCCATATCAGATATAATCTACAGATGATAGATGCATATGTACACCCACATTACCTAAATCACTATATGTCTATGTGATTTACAAATAATTAGGGTTTATGGCCAAGTTCTCTATTGACTACGAGCGGCGCTTCGGTATATGTCTATCCTAAGCACAAATCATAAGTCTAACGCCATGTGAACCTACAATCGCCCGCTACTACGATTAGATCTAAACCTATATTTCGTCTTTCAATCCCACATAGGTTATCACAGTAATTAGTAGCTAATCAATTAAGCAATGAAAGCATGAATCGCAATAGATAACCACATAGCAATAAATAAGAACCAACATGGAAGGTGAATCAACATCAACTACTCAAAAGGTTCCATTGGAATCTCAAAATATAATCTAAGTCATAGACAACTCAAATATATTATCCACAAGTTGATTATACATTATCCGAATACACAATGATAGCAAGGAGAGTAAAGAGATAGAGAATGCAAATCTTTGTTTGTTCTTTAAGCTTGGATCTTGATGATATCACTTGCTTCAATCTTCTTCTCTAATCTAACCCTGGAATCTAACTAACTAACTAAACCCTAATCTAAAACTAATCTACTCCTAATCTAGACAAGGAATTAAAAGAGAAGGAAAAGAGAAACTAGGGCTTAGGGCCAAATATTACTCCCTAATGGAGATGCCGAGCAAATGAGGGCAAAAGCCCTAATATAAGCCTTCTCCCGATCTGCTAAGTCAAAAGTCAGACTTGGGCAAGCTGGGAGTCGGCACGGCCGCGCGACATTTGGCTTTGGTCTTGGCGCGGTCGCACAAGCAGAAAAACTCGGACTCTGGTCTGGGGATTGGCGCGGGCACGCGACAATTGTGCTTGGAC
The DNA here is from genome assembly GCA_020205555.1 of Panax stipuleanatus. Lineage (NCBI taxonomy): Eukaryota > Viridiplantae > Streptophyta > Magnoliopsida > Apiales > Araliaceae > Panax > Panax stipuleanatus. The sequence goes on along the minus strand of CM035115.1, from coordinate 129,971,072 downwards.
CCGGCAGGGCCACACGGGCCTTGACTTGCTGCTGGTGCAGGGCTTCTTCTGCTACTGTTTGGTTTCCACTTCCTTGCACACTTGGGCATTGCTGCACTTCATTCCCCCATTCCAATGCTTGAATTCATGCATTTCCATGTCCTCATTCCATTCTTGCTTTATTTGTCATCATTATGTCCTTTTAAGCTCAATTCGCCCCCGGAGAGTTCCTAAACATGCAAATCACAAAATCATGCAAAAATGCATTAAACGCACAACGATACTTGAGTTTAAGCAATAGAACAAGCTGGAAAAGATTTGAATAAGTGGTCATAAAAACAACTTATCACTTAGTTTGTTCTATTTGAAATGTATTTTCATGCAAGTCAAGTATATAAAGTCCATTTTGCAAATTACCAACACCATATAAAATATTATTATTATAAATAGAACAATTGTTGTTCTTTATTATAATTTCAAATCCTTCCATATCTAATACGAAAACAGAAATAATGTTTCTAATGATATTCGAAACAAAATAACAATTATTTAATAAATGGACTTGCCGTAGACAGTGCTAAATAATAAGTTCGTACAACTAATGCAGCAATCTTTCCTCCATTTCTCACTCGTAGGACAACCTCATCCTTGTTCAGATTTATACTTCTGACCAGTCCCTGCACAATATTACAAATGTGAGAACCACAGCCGGTATCTAATATACAAGTAGAATTTTAACTTTTAGAAAAATTAATTTCAATCATGAACAAACCTTGATTGGAAGTCGAAGCTTCTCCAAGCTTCTTCTCTGCCAGAAACTTCTTGCAAATCCTCTTCCAATGACCCGGCTCGTTGCAATGGAAGCACATTCCTTTTCTAGCTAGATCAGGTTTCTTTTGATCCTTGACTTTCGCCCTGCCCTTAGCCTTCTTAGATTTCTTCTTTTCAGAAGATACCTTGGGCCTCGGCCTCTTCCTTTTCTTGGAATAATCATCCACCATTAAGACAAAGTCTTGACTCAACCCCCCATCCATGACGAACCCAAGCTGTCAAAGGGTTCAATCAAATTGATCACCCTTCGGACATGAGTCTCAACTGCAGTGCCCTCAGACATTCGAGATCGGAAGAGCTCCTTAGATATCTCATATCTAGCAGTCCTACTTTGTTCACCATACAACTCCTTGAGGTGAAACAACATAGTAGGAGCATCCATGTTTTCATGCTAACGAGCTCGTTATTCATGGATGCGAGCATGATGCATTAAGCCACAGATGCATCATCTTGCCACTTTACAATAGTGGAAATCTCTTCCTCAGAGGCTGTTTCTTGAACAGTTCCAGGGTTAAGTGAATTTAGGACATAAGAAATCTTTTCAGCAGTGAAAATTATTCTAAGATTCCTTAACCAGTCTGTGTAATTCGGTTCGATCAGTTTGTTAGCATCAAGAATGCTATGCAATGAAATTAATGATTTCGACATTTTTAAATTTCTGCATGTGAAAAGATAACATTTTAGCAAACAGTCATTTAATTAATTTTACATACCAAAATAAATTAGGTCTTACTCTAAATTGGTATCTCCCACTATTTTCTTCAAACTATATTACTCTCACTTATATAGTTCGGCAACATCTAATTAAAGATTTGCTAGTGAGAATAAAAATTCTATTTCAAATGTATATAGCCTTGTAGATAGCACAACAAACCATATATAAATAAATAGGTAGACAAATCTTTGTTAACTACATCAACATGTAACTCATTTTTATTTTATCTCTTAGATCATAATGGTCAAGTGTGTGCACATCCAAACTAAAATGATTTAAGTTAAGTCTGACCTAGCACTTCCATATATTAAAAAAATGAAAATATTGTCCTTGTGGATAGCACAACAAAATAATATTATATAATTTTCTTTATAAGCATCAAATGTGATTAAATTAACATCTTAAATACTTAATACTTGCTTTGTGGATAGCACAACAAACTCATATTAAATATTTAATACTCTATTAATTTTATCATGCTAGAAGGCGACGTTCAATATTCCGAATATCTTTGAACGCTTTAGACTTAATATAATTTATTTGAAGGATTTGTTATTATTTGCCTCATCTTGTTTAGCGCACATGCACATATATATAAAATACGCGTCATTTTATTAAAAACATGCGAAGCATGTTTGCATAAAATATAATAAATATAATACTTAGCATGCACATATAGAATACTACATTATACCCGAATTGATTATGGTCTTTTATTCTAGTTTGGTTCACTAGAGCCACCAAGTGAACCAAAAGGTCAAACCTAGGAGTGAAATAATTTAATTTAAATGTAATTATTACATTTAAACCCGGGCTCCATTACAAACTGGTCTTCACACGCTCCTTGCTCCTTGGTCTCCAATTCTTCAAGATAATTCTAACTAGTCCTATTACATAGACTATTTAATTGAAATAGAAACCTTGATAAGCAATCAAGGGAAACTATATAGGAGAGAGATGGAATTTTACATCAAAAAAATTTAGAGAAGATGAGGTACGCAGACCCCATTAAATAAAGCTCATTCATTCAAGCCTTCAACAAAAATAAAATTCAATCATATTGGTCATTAGTCCACAATCAACCTCATTTTTTTCATATATATCACCATATGCATCAATAAATAAAACCTTTAATACATACATTGATATCGATTTAATGGGCAATCCTAGTTAGTTTCGGAAATCAATTTCAACTCTAATTAGTTATCTTGCAATCCAATTCCAACTCTAATTAGTTAGCATGAAATTTAATTCTTATTAAAATAAACAACTTTATTTTAATCCAATTCCAAATCTAATAAACTCCTTTATTAATCTGGAATTACAGAAAACATTTAATTTTTAATTTTTAAATAAAATAAACCTTTTATCTTAAAAAAATAAAATAAAAATATTTTTCTAGTGGGGTGGCGCTGCAGTGCTGCCAATGTATTAGCATGCAGTGCTACCGCACCACATTATCATCAGCTGAGACACAGAGCTGGCGCTGCAGCGTTGCTAATGAACTAGCATGCGGCGTTGCCGCGCCACGTCATCATCAACTGAGACCCGAACCCGGCGCTGCAGCGCTACTAATGAACTAGCATTCGGCGCTACAACGCCATGTCACCTTCAGGAACACGGAGTTGGCGCCACGGCGCTGCTGCAAGGCCTGTAGCCGGTGCTGCAGCGCCGCTGGGCAGTATGAGTTTTTTTTGTTCTCAAATTGTGCAGTTTTCTCCAAAAAAATATAATTCCTAGCTAACTATTATGTCCAATTAAATTTTTCAAAAACACATATCAATATATATATATATATATATATATCAAATCTAGATAATTAATAACTTGTATAAAGGTTTGGCTCTGATGCCACTGTTAGGTTTTGTATGAAATCATGGCGCAATAAAATTGCAAAATAGCAGAAGCATGGTATATCAAAGTTTAAAATTTTCCACAAAACCAATTACCTAGATCATCCTTTATGCATAGTTATTAATTAAGACGAAAAGGAAGCAGATTAGATTCATACCCTTGTAGAACGAAGCTTCCACATGTACGAATTCAACTCCTTCTTCTTCATGATCTCCTTGAATATTTGGGATCGATTCCTTCATTTGATCAACGTTAGCCACCCAAGTGTTTAGCCTCTAGAGGTGATCCACCAAGGAAGAGGAATAAGTCAAGAAGGAGGGTGGTTGGCTAAACCCTAGTTTTTTATTCTCTGTAGAAAATGAGTACTCTCCAACAATTGAAATTATGTCAACTGATATCTAACATAAGACTCCTCTTATATAAATATTGGTCAACCCTTCTAATCCTATTAAACATAGAGTTTTTATTTAATTAATTAAACTCCTTTAATTAATTAGGCTTCCTAACATATTGAGAATAATTAATTAAACTCCTTTAATTAATTTGCCTCCTAATCTCATTAGGAATAAATGAGAGTACTAATATTAAATTAATTCCTAAACTCCTTTAGAAATTAAAATAATAATAATTATAATAATATTAATAAGACTCCTCTTATTAATTTATATTTAATATTTACAAAATATTAAATAATAAATATTAAGCTATTTAATTTATTCTATCACCATAGATTAACCTAATTACACTTAACATATTATTACGATTACTCCATTACATTCTTAAATAATTATTCTTCCTTTTATGGTGTGACCCTTTAGGTTCTCCATATTAAACCGGTTATGAATAAATCAATTAGAACAATTCTAATCTTATTTAAATAAATAAATTAAACTAATAATCTATTTAAATAAATAATATTTATTCTATAATAGGGATAAGCCACCCTAGCAATCAACGACTTTCCAAATAATATAGATTTCAACATTAATCATAAAAGAACCTGTGAGTAAATAGTTACTGTACAATTCAATCCTTCCACCATACAATGTCCTAATTAAATATAAGACATGGAATTACTGTCAAGTCTTATTTTATTTAATTATATGTATTTCGATCCGAAAATGCACAACTACAAATAATGAAAATTAGAAACTCATTTCTAATTTCATTCTGCCTTGGCCAAGGACTACTGAGTTGTAATTTAACGAATCACATAGGACATATCTCTTCTTTTACTAGAAGTGGTAGATTCTTTATTGACCATTCATTATCTTCATATGTAACATATTACATCTAAGAATACCCTTTGATATACCCTAAGGGTCTTAAGGAATAAGTCAAAGTATAATTCATTACACACAAGATACTATGATGATCTCAAGTTCAAGGATCACTTGTACTACTATCACATTAGGAATTCCTATTGACAGGCGAATAAAACTCCATTAGGTATTCCTTAGCGAGTCACGTTCAGTTTACTTATTCTCTAATAAGCACCTACATACTTGCTTTAGTGTCTCTACACAAATGATCATGATATCAATCATCCTCATCCAATGAGTAAGCAACATATGTACCAATCTATCCGGATTTACTAATCCCCTTTTTAGTAATCCAACGATTGGGAACTATTTTAGTTTTAAGCTTTCTAAGAATTTAGATCTCATTAGCATGATCAATATCATGATTCTAAAAGCATTGCTTAAAACTATGGGTTATTTACATATTATAAAAATAACATCATGTAGATAATTAAATGTCTTTAATAAATAAATACATTTATTAATAAATAAATAAGATCGTTTCCAAAGTATATGCTTTATCATCACACATGATTGGCTTGTATGCATACTACTTTTAGCTATGACACTTGTGTTATCACAATGAACATGTATAGATTTGAAGTCAAACCCATAGTCTGCTAGCGGATTTTTCATCCATAGGATTTGAGCCCAACAGCTGCCAGCTGCAATGTATTCAGCTTCTGCTGTTGAGGTTGATACTGAGTTTTGCTTCTTGCTAAACCAGGACACAAGTCTGTTTCCTAGCAGTTGATATATGCCACTAGTACTTTTTTTATTTATTTTGCAACCTGCAAAATCAGCATTTGAATATCTTGTCAATTCAAAGGAGGACTCCTTGGGATACCAAAGTCCCAAGTGAGGTGTACCTTTGAGATACTTGAAAATTCCTATTACAACTGTTAAGTATGATTCCTTAAGGTTAGCTTGAAATCTAGAACGTATACATGTGGCAAACATAATGTCTGGTCTACTGGCTGTTAAGTATAGAAGAGAGCCTATCATACCCCAGTATTGAGTTATGTCTGTTGGGAATTGCATATTCAGATTTGATATTGAAAGTAAATATAAATGCTTAAGTGTACAGTCCTTAAGAGAATCATTGTACAAAGACTTAGATGATAGATCAAACATGTTAGGTTGATCTGAGCTTTAACGTTTAACATTTATGTAATGAATGTATAGAAGAAAAGATCAAACTTGTTAGGTTGATCTATTTGAGCTGTAAAAGTTAAAGTCTTGACAGAATCGTAGTCTATCAAAGACAGCATTCGAAAGATAAGGCAGAATCGTGGAGCTTAAACAAAGAGATTCAGAATCGTAGTCTACCGAAGGGATTCAAGTCTGAAGAAGACAAGGCAGGACTCATGGAGCTTTAATGACCATATAAGAATCGTAGTCTGCCAAGAGATTCAAGCTTATAGAAGTTAAGGCAGAAAACATGGAGCTTAAGTGAAGATATTCAATATAGGAGTCTGCCGAAGAATCAAGTCTGCAGAGGCCAAGGAAAGAACTGTCGAGCTCAAGTGAAAGCATCAAAGAATCGTAGTTTACCTTGGAAGCCACATTAAGAGTTATAAAGTTAAAAAGCATCTGCCGAGCCAAGTTGGGAATCGCAGAGTGCTATCAGAAGTGTGAAGTCTGCAAGACAAGCAAGCAAGGAATCGTAGTCTACCGAGAGCTTAAGAGAAATCGTAGTGTGCTCTATGAAGAAGTCTGAATTACACTGTGCAAAGCCAACACACAACGATTATGTCATAATGACCACAATCGTAGTGTTCCTCCAGTCAACATCAAAGATTGAAGATCTGATGAAGGGAGGAAGAGCAACAAATGAAGAAAAGCTTATAACCGTTGATAAAGTGATAGTTCCAATACTTCCATATTCATCTTAGTCCAAATCGAAGAAACGTATTGAAGAAGCTAAGGATAGGACTAAAGCAGCCTGCAGAAAACACCTTTTCAGGTGTTAGGTGAAAGATACAGTCTGTTGTGTCAGTGGGCCAGGCGACAGAGCAGCAGAAATGCAGGACGTCAACATTACTGCACAGAAAACGTCTGAAGCATTAAATGAAGCAACGGGAGCATTCAAAACGGCTATTTTTGAATGGCTCTTTTATAAGGAAATCAGACAAGGATTCAAACTAAGTAAGCAAGACACATAAAGAAATAATACATTGAAAAAGCTCAAGAACACTCAACGAGCAACACTACGATACTGAAGAAAGCTTTCTTCGCTACTCAGTCCTTTGAAAGACAAAAGCTGAACTGCAACTGAGTAGCACACCTCAAACTATCAACTGCCTATCCAAGTGAGGTACCAAGTCAGAGGACTTGAAGAAGTTTAGAAGTGAACTATGTGAAGATCCAAGTTAAAGGACTTGAAGAGTTCAGAAGTGAACTAGGAGCAGATCGAAGTCAAAGGACTTGAAGAGTTCAAAAGTGAACTAAGTGAAGTTCCAGGGCTGCTGGCCTTGAAGGGATCTAAGTGATCCTGTTGTAAAAAGATATCCTAGTGGATTTCCTACTCGTGGAGTAGAAGAGTGGATTAGGAGTCGCGTTGGCTCCGAACCACTTAAAACCCTGTGTCTCATTGTCTCTTAGTAACTGCTATAACTTCTATATCTATTATAACTGCTATAACTGTTTATCTCGCCTTAACTGCATTATCTTGAAGGGGAACAAAACATATATTCCGCTGCAGTTAGTATCACCAATACTGACTAAGTATTTTAAACAAAGAAATAAAATATCTAATCAACCCCCCCTTCTAGATAACTAACGTGCTTTTGGGAACTAACAATTAGTATCAGAGCAGGTTCTCATATCTAAGCATACAAGCTTGAGAAGATCCTATGGCACAACTGATAAGCGAAACCAAGACAGGTGGAGGAAGCAAACCACCCATGTGCAACAAAGATAAATTCGCAAACTGGAAAGTTCGGATGCAGGCGTACATGGATTCAATATATGATGATCTTATTGAAACTGTTCTGAACGGGCCCTATATTCCAAGAAGGCTTGCACCAACTCCAGAAAATCCAGACAACATGGTGGTCAAGATCAAATCTGAATGGACTAAAAATGAGAAGAAAGATGTTCAGCTTGACAAGAAGGCTAAGAACATCTTGTTCCAGTCCTTAGAAGACAGTCTGTTCGAGAACGTGGTTAACTACAAAACTGCAAAGGAAGTCTGGGAAGCATTACTCATCATGCATGAAGGAACTAAAGAAGTCAGAGAAAATAAGCAATCTCTACTGACTCAACAGTATGAGATGTTTGCTCATATCTCAGGAGAGAATGTCACTTCCACTTATGAAAGATTCACTACACTGCTCAACTCTCTCAGAGCATATGGAAAGACCTATCCAAACAAACATCTAGTCATCAAGTTCATGAGGTCTTTGCCAAGCAGATGGGATGCTAAGACCACTGCAATCAGAGAGTCAAAGAATCTGCATGAAATGACAGTTCAACAGCTCTACGGAAACCTTCTTACATACAAGCTTGAACTGACTCAACGAGTAGAAACTCTATTAGAAGGAAGAAGGAAGGACAAAGGAGTTGATCTCAAAGCAAAGGAAGAGATCTCCAAGGCACAGGTAGAAGATGAGTCTGACTCTGATGAAGAGGATGACATTGATGATGATGAAGCTGGAATGCTGGACAGAAAATTCAAAAGACTTATGCTCAAAGGCAGAAGCAGCAAACCTAAGAAGTTCAACAACAGCAGCAGTCAGGAGCAGATTAATGACCTATGCTATAACTGCAAAAAGCCTGGGCATTTCATTGCCAACTGCAACAAGCCTATCAGGGAAGAGTTGAAGAGAAAGTCAAATCAAAAGAAGGAGCTCAAAGGCTACAGAAAGAATAAGAAGAAAGACAAAGGGCTTGTAGCTGGAAGTTCATGGAGTGATTCAGACAATAACACTAACGCTGAGTCTGAAGATGTTGAAGCACCTCAAAAAGCCAACCTATGTCTGATGGCCAAAAATGCACTAAGCAGGGAAGATGCTAAAGCAGTCATAGACAAGGTATTTGACTTTAACTCTCCTGATATAAACATTGATGATTTAAGAACTGGCATTCGTGATATGTCAACTGATCTATATCAACATATGAAGTGGCTAAAAGTTCTATCTAAAGATTATACTGATCTTCAAAAGGAGAAAGAAAAGGTTCAGAAAGAGCTGGAAGTAGCTCTACTAAATTCTAACTCTCTCTCTAAACTTGAAGAATAGAATAAAATCTTAAGAGAGACAAATGAACTGACTATACAGAGAGTCAGATCTAACCTCTAAGATTGAGGAACTAGAAAAGACTATCTCTACATGGAATAGATCTTCTTCATCCATGGACTCCCTGATATCCAATCAGAGAAGTGTCTCTGATAGAACAGGCTTAGGGTTTGGGGAATCAACCTCAGAACCCTGTGTGGGAAAGACTAAAGAGATTAATGTAAGTAATGCTTCTAACTTAAATAGAAGTATTACATTCGTTAAGTCCACACAAAAGGATGAACCAGTGCAACCTTGCTCTTCTGAACCAAGACATGTTCCTAAACACTACGGATGTCATGCTGGCTTAGGGTTCAGAAAAGTGAAGAGTAATTCAGTCACCACTGTCCGACCTCGACGAATCATAGAGTCAAGTAAAACTGACTCCACTGATTAACTTGGAAGGAATCGTGGTGTTGAGACTCACTCAGCATAGAACATGAACTCCAGGGCTGCATAGAAAAGGAAGATACAATTTAAGGGTAAAGTCAACAAATATCCACACAAATCCAATTGGAGAAAGCATCCGCACACACACACAAATATAAATCATGTTGGATGTTTTGCATGTGGAAGATTTGGTCATAAAATTGCATCATGCTTTCATAATACTGTGCATGGAAGACCCAAAGTCAAGCAAATTTGGGTTCCTAAGGGTACTAACATTGCTGAACCCATGCTAGTCTGGGTACCAAAATGAAAGCTGAATATGTTTGCAGGAAATGAGCACCACGACTACCACATAGTATTTGGACAGTGGTTGCTCAAGGCGTATGACCGGAAATAAAACCTTCCTGTTAAATTACACAGAGAAAGAGGGACCAACAGTTATCTTTGGAGATAACAGCTCTGGCAAGACAAGAGGCTATGGTTCAGTTGGAAATGGTGTAGTGTTCTTCAGCAAAGTGGCTTATATTGATGGTCTATAGCACAATCTTCTTAGCATCAGCCAACTCTGCTATAAAGGCCATCTAGTTACCTTCCTCAACAATTAATGTCAAGTCAGAGATCTAGAGACATCCTCTATCAAGCTGACAGGAACAAGAGAAGGAAATGTATACATTGTCAATCTTGCTCAGCTCAATTCTGATGAGACAGTATGCTTCCTTGCTAAAGCTACTGAAGAAATAAGTTGGCTTTAGCATATAAGATTATCTCATCTCAACTTTAAGAGTATGTCTAAACTGGCCTCCAAAGATCTGGTAGCAGGATTACTCAAGTTTAACTTCATCAAAGAAAGACCATGCAATGCGTGTCAGCTTGGAAAACAAACAAGGAGCTCATTCAAAGGCAAAGTAGTCAACTCAATTTATAGGCCCCTACAGTTACTTCACATGGATCTCTTTGGGCCAATTCCGACTATGAGCTTAGGAGGGAAGAGATACTCACTGGTCGTGGTGGATAACTACACCAGATATACATCGGTGTTCTTTCTTAACTCAAAAGATGAGACAAGCTCCCAACTGATAAAGATGTTCAAGCTAGTGATGAATGAAAAAAGAGAAACTATCAAGGTAATAAGGAGTGATCATGGCAGAGAGTTTGACTTCTCATAAATGGACCAATTCTGTGCAGACAATGGCATCAGTCACAACTTCTCAGCACCACGAACTCCTCAGCAAAATAGAGTAGCTGAAAGGAAGAACAGAACACTTATAGAAGCCGGAAGAACTCTAGCAGCAGCTCATCTGCCTGAATACTTTTGGGGCAGAAGCCATCAATACTGCATGCTACACATAGAACAGATCTCTTGTACACTCTACGCTAAAGAAGACTCCCTATGAGCTGTGGAAAGGAAGAAAGCCAAATATCAGTTACTTCCATGTGTTCGGCTGTTCATGCTACATTCTCAACAATGGAAAGCAATATCTGACTAAGTTCCAACCTAAGTCAGATGAAGGAATCTTCCTTAGTTATGCCACAGACAGCAAAACCTATACAGTGTTCAATAAGTAGACATTAAGTGTTGAAGTCTCAATCCACATCATCTTCGATGAAACAGACTCGGATAAGTCTGCACCACCAGACACTATAATTGACGATACTGACACTACGAATGAAGTGGTCGAGCCCAACACTACGATAATAGTTCCTGAAGAAAGAATCGTAGTGTCCGAAGAAGAAATCGTAGAGAGAGCTGAACCAAATGACGATTCTGAGTAACAAGAACCAGAAGTCAATCTTGAGGAGTTCAGACAAGAAGGCACCAGAACTGATGTTCCAACAGGGAACAGGTGAACAAGAGATCACACTGAAGATTTAATTATTGGTGATCCAACTGCCAGAATAAGAACAAGATCTACAACTCAGAATGAATTCTTCTATTTGAGTTTTCTATCTCAAATAGAACCCAAGAAGATTGAAGATGCTATGCTACACACAAGCTGGATTGAAGCCATGCAAGAGGAACTTAATCAATTTGAAAGAAGCAAAGTCTGGAGATTAGTTCAAAGACCAAAGAGTCACCCAGTCATCGGCACCAAATGGGTCTTCAGAAACAAAATGGATGAAGATGGGGTGATCACTAGAAACAAAGCAAGACTGGTGGCCAAAGGTTATTCTCAAGAAGAAGGCATAGACTACGATGAGACCTTTGCACCGGTGGCCAGACTTGAAGCTATCAGAATGTTGCTTGCATTTGCTGCACATATAAAGTTCAAAGTATTGCAGATGGATGTCAAGAGTGCATTCCTAAATGGTGAACTTTAAGAAGATGACTACGTGGAGCAACCCCCAAGTTTTATCAATCCAACCCTCTCTAATTATGTCTATAGATTAGATAAAGCCTTATATGGACTTAAACAAGCACCTAGAGCATGGTATGAAACACTAACAAACTTTCTTATTGAAAAAAGATTCACTAGAGGCAGAGTAGACACTACACTATTCCTTAGAAAACACAAAGATAAAGTCTTACAAGTTCAAATATATGTAGATGATATTATCTTTGGCTCTACTGATGAAAATATGTGCAAGAGATTTGCCAAGCTTATGCAGAGCAAGTTTGAAATGAGCATGATGGGTGAGTTGAATTTCTTCCTTGGACTACAAGTAAAACAAACTGATGAAGGAATTTTCATAAGCCAAGCAAAGTACATTAAAGACTTACTCAAGAAATATGGCATGGAATCAGCTACTCCCATGAAAATACCAATTTCTCTAGCAACTAAGCTTGACAAAGATGAGAAAGGTAAAGGTATTGATATTACTCAATACAGAGGTATGATAGGCTCCCTTCTCTACTTAACTGCCAGTAGACCAGATATAATGTTTGCAACATGTATATGTGCTAGATTTCAAGCTAATCTTAAGGAATCACACTTAACTGCTGTAAAAAGGATTTTCAGGTATCTTAAAGGTACACCCTACTTGGGTCTATGGTATCACAAGGAGTCCTCATTCGAATTGACAGAATATTCAGATGCTGACTTTACAGGATGCAAAATAGATAGAAAAAGTATCAGTGGAACTTATCAACTTCTAGAAAATAGACTAGTGTCCTGGTTCAGCAAGAAGCAAAACTCAGTATGAACTTCAACAGCAGAAGCTGAATATATTACTGCTGGCAGCTGTTGTGCTCAAATCCTATGGATGAAGAACCAGCTAGCAAATTATGGGTTTGATTTCAAATTTATACCCATACACTGTGATAACACAAGTGCTATAGCAATAACAAATAATCATGTCATGCATTCTCGGACCAAGAATATAGAAATAAGATATCATTTTATTAGGGATCATGTTCAAAATGGGACAATATCCTTGCAATACATTCCTACTGAAAATTAACTTGCTGATGTGTTTACAAAACACTTAGATGAATCCAGATTTAATAAACTAATAAGTTAGTTAGGTATGTTAAATTTGCAACCATAAATTCTATGCTCTAGATGGTGCTAACCTTGCAGATATGAAGGCTAAGTCAAAATCGTAGAGATAACTAAGAGGAACCATGATCGTGGAGTGATCCAGTTAAGACATAAAAGCTCATTGTGATAGCAATAATAAGCCAAGCAACCCTTTTGATAAGCGTCTTAGGGACAAACCTAATCCTTAGTGTCAAGCTACAAGGTTGGCCCTTCCTGAGCAACCTTAACCTAGAAGGCTTGCCATTTCAGAAGGCATCACAGAAAGCTGTAGAGTCAATGATCAAGAAGCGAGCAAAGGATTGAACTCAACAATCGTGGAGTGGATCTAGACATTGGTAGTCTTCTCACAAGGGCACACCAGCTCAGGGGGAGCTAATGGCAGAACAAAGATTTCCACATAGATTAAAATCGTGGAGTTCTGTAGAATCCGATACGTGTCCCATGACGCTGAACATATAGAGGGAAGTGTTTAAAACTATTTTAAACTATCATATGTCAGTTCATCTTTGAATTTTAAAAGACTATCTTTATCTCTCTCTCTCTCAAATGAAACCATAAGTTTTAAAAAGCTAAGCCAAGTTCATTCATTTCAGGAAAATTAATCTAAATCAATGGCTGCTTCAAGAATTGTCTCGGGTTTTCAGCTATGCTTTGACGAATTTGAAGATGCTTGTCCAGAAATGCACAAAATTCTTTCCCTGCTAAATAAAGCTGGACTCAAGGATGCCCTAAGTACCGACACACTTATCTTCACAAAGCTGGTGAAAGAGTTCTACACAAATGGGATTGTTGAAGGAAACTCCGTCCTCACCAAAGTCAAGAGCGAGCAGATTCAACTCAACTCAGAAAGCATAAACCTTGCCCTAGGGTTCATCAATGAAGGACTTCCATCACTGGACCGAATTGATTTTTATGAAGGCCTAAAGAAGATGAAACACAACAAAACTGAAGGAAAGAGTGGCTACAGGAAGAAAGAGTTTCTCCAAGAATATGAGTTTCTTGCTGAAATTGTTGGAAAATGTATATGTTGCAAGGGCTCTGGCCACGATACTGTCAATGAAAAACAACTGAAGCTCATAACAGCTATCAGGTACAGAGTTCAACTCAACTATGGAGCTCTACTAATGGAATGGTTTGGAAAATGGATGGAAAGCTCCAAGAAGACCAAGAGTACTGCAAAAATGCCTTATGGGAGATTTATCAGTATGATACTAGAAGCTACACTGGGCGACAAGATTAAAGATAAAGAAGGTGTCTCCATTATCCCCAACCAGATTATAACCCAGCAATTATTTCAAAACTGGAAGAAAAATTCGACAGAAAATGTAAAGAAAAAATTTGCAATTCTATCTGCTGTAAGGGAGGAAGCCTGGGAGGTAGAAAAAGGAGTAACTGAAGAAAATACTGAAGCCTTGATCAGAAGGAGAAAAGGAAAGAAGAAGATGAATGAGGATCCCCAAGACCCAACCACTGATGCACTTCAAGCATGCCCTGATGCTGAAATGGAGTTTAGTGGCTTAATGACTGAAAGTGCTATTACTCCTGAGGCAACTCAAGCATCAGAGGAAACTCTGAAAGAGAAGGAGAAGAAAAAGAAGAGGAAAACAAGTGAGGACATGGCTGAAAGAAGTGTTGAGGCTCAAAAGAAAAAGAAACGCAGTCACAGACCAAGGAAGCCTACACTTACTTCGATTGAGGAGTCTTCACCAATCGTAGAATCCAGGAAGGCTGCTAGTATGGAAGATGATGCTGCAGTTGAGGGGGAGCTACTAAGAGCAAAAGAGTCAGAGAATGCAAAAGTTGAGGGGGAGCAACCAGTCTCCTCAGGCAATGAAGAAACTGTAGTGTATGCTGATGCTGTGATGGTGGATGTTGAAGATGATGTGTTAGAAGATGTGGTGCAAAACCAACTCATCTTCGTCGAGCGACCCGTGGATCAAGGAAATGCTTGCAAACTCAATCAGTGAAACACCATCCCTAGATGACACACTACAATTCGAGCATACTGATCAATCCGAAGAAGAAATTATAGAATGTCCAAAATAGCTCAAAGAGACACAAACACATACATCTGAGCCAAATACTATGCATATCCAGCAAACTCCTAACCCTCTAACCAAAGCAGACATTCCATCATCCTTCAATAATGAATACTTTGACATGACTCTTGCTCTTGCAAGTTTGTCAAGGAGAGATGAACACACTACAACTACTCCTCCTCCTCCAAAAACACAACAAATTCTAGATCAATTGGCTCTCATACCAACCAAGGAGGAGCTGTCTGCAACATTAAATTAAATAGGGTCAGAGTCTAAAAAGATCCTTGAAGAACACTCCCTTGCACTTCACTACAGATTCGACAACATCCTTAACTCAGTCCAAACTCTGCCAAGACAATTGGGAACTGAATTGTCCAAATCGTTGAGGGAGAATTTCAGAGAAATGGCTGCAAGTCTCAAAGCAAGGGATGCTATTCATTTTACAGAAGCAAAGAAGCAGAAAGAAGCCATGTTACTGATGCAGAAGAATCAGCAAACTCAAAATGAGCTGATGGCATAACAGATTTTAGCACTGCGTATCGCTTTGAACCAATTCCAAGAATGCAGTGCTGCTCAAATCTCCCAAAACAACGATGTCGTGAAAATGCTTCAGCAACAAAGAAGGGTCACTGAGGCTTTAGTTGCTGAACAAACCACTGATATTTCTCAACAAAGAACTCAAATGCATGCCCTGGTAGACGGAGTCAGGCGGCTCTCAAACGATATTCGAACCCTTATGACATAAAGGGGGAGAAGATTGGGCAATGAGATAAAGGCAGAGGTGGAAGATCGAGGAAGACGCACATTCAACCACCACCTCTGTAGCAGGAAAGGCAAAGGCAAACTCGTACTGGTCAATCATCGGGTGGCAACTCCAGGAGTCTAAATGTTCAAGCTCCACGATCTGATCAGTATCTGCAGTAGCCTCCAGTGGGAATACCTCTTCAAAGACATCAAGGTCAAGCTTCTGGCTCACAAGGCATGACTTCTGCACAGTCCAGATATGAGCTAGAAGACATTGAATGGAGAGATTAACAAACTAGAAGGATGAGAGCTGCTGAGTCTTCAAGGAGCAAGAGACAAAGAAAATAAAGATAAGCCTAAACTTAATTTTTTATTGATGTTTTTATGCTTGAATGTAATATCTCTTCAAACATCAATAAACACATGCTTATTCTCTAAAAATTTTAGATGTTCACTGAAACACTAAGCCATATTTACTTTCTAACATTATGCATTTAGAAAATGTTGTTATAATCTAAATCTCCTTGATTGTGTCAACATCAAATAGGGGGAGATTGTTGGGAATTGCATATTCAAATTTGATATTAAAAGTAAATATAAATACTTAAGTGTACAGTCCTTAAGAGAATCATTGTACAAGGACTTAGATGATAGATCAAACATGTTAGGTTGATCTGAGCTTTAACGTTTATCATTTATGTAAATGAATGTATAGAAGAAAAGATCAAAGTTAAAGTCTTGACAGAATCGTAGTCTGTCAAAGAGAGCATTCGAAAGATAAGGCAGAATCATGGAGCTTAAACAAAGAGATTCAGAATTATAGTCTGCCGAATGGATTCAAGTCCGAAGAAGACAAGGCAGGACTCATGGAGCTTGAATGACCATATAAGAATCATAGTCTACCAAGAGATTCAAGCCTACAGAAGTTAAGGCAGAAAACGTGGAGCTTAAGTGAAGATATTCAATATAGGAGTCTGCCAAAGAATCAAGTCTGCAGAGGCCAATGCAAGAACCTTCGAGCTCAAGTGAAAGCATTAAAGAATCATAGTTTGCCTTGGAAGCCACACTAAGAGTCATAAAGTTGAAAAGCATCTGCCAAGCCAAGTTGGGAATCGAAGAGTGCTATCGAAAGTGTGAAGTCTGCAAGACAAGCAAGCAAGGAATTGTAGTCTACTAAGAGCTTAAGAAAAATCGTAGTGTGCTCTACAAAGAAGTCTGAATGACGCTGTGCAAAGCCAACACACAACGATTATGTCACAATGACCACAATCGTAGTGTTCCTCCAGTCAACATCAAAGATTGAAGATCTGATGAAGGGAGGAAGAGCAACAAATGAAGAAAGGCTTATAGCCATTGACAAAGTGATAGTCCCAATACTTCCATATTCATCCTTAGTCCAAATCGAAGAAGCATATTGAAGAAGCTTAGGATAGGACTAAAGCAGCCTGCAGAAAACACCTTTTCAGGTGTTAGGTGAAAGATAAAGTCTGCTGTGTCAGTAGGCCAGGCGGCAAAGCAGCAGAAAAGTAGGACGTCAACGTCACTGCACAGAAAACGTCTGAAGCATTAAATGAAGTAACGGGAGCATTCAAAACGGCTATTTTTTAATGGCTCTTTTATATGGAAATCAGACAAGGATTCAGACTAAGTAAGCAAGACACATAAAGAAATAATACATTGAAAAAGCTCAAGAACACTCAACGAGCAACACTACGATACTGAAGAAAGCTTGCTTCGTACTCAGACCTTTGAAAGACAGAAGCTGAACTGCAACTGAGTAGCACACCTCAAACTATCAACTGCCTATCCAAGTGAGGTACCAAGTTAGAGGACTTATAGAAGATCATAAGTGAACTAAGTGAAGATCCAAGTTAAAGGACTTGAAGAGTTCAGAAGTGAACTAAGAGCAGATCCAAGTCAAAGGACTTGAAGAGTTCAAAAGTGAACTAAGTGAAGTTCCAGGGCTGCTGGCCTTGAAGGGATCTAAGTGATCCAGTTGTAAGAAGATATCCTTAGTGGATTTCCTACTCGTGGAGTAGAAGAGTGGATTAGGAGTCGCGTTGGCTCTAAACCACTTAAAACCCCTGTGTCTCATTATCTCTTAGTAACTTTTATAACTGCTATATCTATTATAACTGCTATAACTGTTTATCTCGCCTTAACTGCATTATCTTGAAGGGGAACAAAACATATATTCTGCTGCAGTCAGTATCACCAATACTGACTAAGTATTTTAAAAAAAGAAATAAAATATCTAATCACCCTCCCCCCTTCTAGATAACTAACGTGCTTTTGGGAACTAACAATGTCAATATATTTACCTTTTTCATCTTTGTCAAGCTTAGTTGCTGGAGTAATTGGAGTTTTCATGTGGGAAGCTGATTCCATTCCATACTTTTTAAGTAAGTCTTTGATGTACTTGGCTTGGTTAATGAAGATCCCTTCATTAGTCTGCTTTACTTGAAGTCCAAGGAAGAAATTTAGCTCACCCATCATGCTCATTTCGAACTTACTCCGCATAAGCTTGGCAAGTCTCTTACATAGATTTTCATCAGTAGAACCAAAGATAATGTCATCTACATATATTTGTACTAACAAAACTTTATCTTTGTGCTTTCTAAGGAATAGTGTGTTGTCTACTCTACCTCTAGTGAATCCCTTTTCAATAAAAAGTTTGTTAGTGTTTCATACCATGCTCTAGGTGCTTGTTTTTATAAGGCTTTATCAAATCTATAGACATAATTAGAGAGTGTTGAATTGATAAAACTTGGGGGTTGTTCAACATAGACTTGTTCTTCAAGTTCTCCATTCAGAAATGCACTCTTGACATCCATTTGGAAGACTTTGAACATCATGTGAGCAGCAAAAGCAACAAATATTCTGATTATTTCTAGTCTGGCAACAGGTGTAAAGGTCCCGTCTTAGACGATGCCTTCTTCTTAAGAGTAACCTTTGGCCACCAATTTTTCTTTGTTCCTTGTTATCACCCCATCTTCATCCATCTTGTTTCTGAAAACCCATTTGGAGCCGATGACTGGGTGATTCTTTGGCCTAGGAACTAATCTCCAGGCTTTGGTTCTTTCAAACTGATTCAGCTCCTTTTACATAGCTTCTATCCAGCTCGAATCTTCTAAGGCATCCTCTATCTTCTTGGGTTCCATTTGGGACAGAAAGCACAGATAAAAACACTCATTTTAGGTAGCAGTTCTTGTCTTGATTCTTGCATGTGGATCTCCAATAATCAAGTCTTGGGTGTGATCTCTTGCCCATCTGCTTCCTGTTGAAACATATGTTCTGGTGCCTTCTTGTCTAAATACTTCAAGATTGACTTCTGCTTCTTGTTGCAGAGGTTCATTATCTGGTGTAGTGCCCTCCACGATCTTTTCTTCTTGCTCCACGATTTCATCTTCTGGGACTGCGATCGTGGTGTTGGGATCGACCACTTCACTCGTAGTGTCTGGCTCGACGATCGCAGTGTTGAGTGGTATAGACTTGTCTGAGTCTGTTTCTTAAAAAATGATGTGAATCGAGACTTCAACACTTAGGGTCTTATTGTTGAACACTCTGTAGGATTTGCGATCTGTGGTGTATCCAAGAAAGATTCCTTCATCTGATTTCGGTTGGAACTTAGTTGGATATTGTTTCCCATTGTTGAGAATGTAGCAAGCACAGTCGAAAATATGGAAATAACTGAAGTTTGTCTTTCTTCCTTTCCACAGCTCGTAGGGAGTCTTCTTTAGTGTAGAGTGAACAAGAGACCTGTTTTGAGTGTAGCAAGAATTTTTGATGGCTTCTGCCCATAAATATTCAGGTAGATGAGCTGCTGCTAGTAGAGTTTTCCCTGCCTCAATTAGGGTTCTGTTCTTTCTTTCAGCTACTCTATTTTGCTGTGGAGTTCTTGGAGCTGAGAAGTTGTAACTGATGTCATTATCTGCATATAGCTGTTCCATCTCAGAGAAGTCAAATTCTCTTCCATGATCACTTCTACTGACCTTAATCTTCTCCCCTTTCTCATTCATCGCCAGCTTGAACATCTTGATAAGTTGGGAGCTCATTTCATCTTTTGAACTTAGAAAGAATACCCATGTGAATCTGGTGTAGTCATCCACTACTACCAGTGAGTATCTCTTCCCTCCAAGGCTTACAGTTGGAATAGGCCCGAAGAGATCCATGTGAAGTAACTGTAGGGGCTTATCATTAGAGTTGACTGCTTTCCCTTTGAATGAGCTCCTTGTATACTTTCTGAGTTGACAAGCATTGCATGGTCTTTCTTTGATGACATTGAGTTTAGGTAAGCCTGCTACCAGATATTTGGAGGCCAGTTTTAACATGCTCTTGAAGTTGAGATGAGATAATCTTCTATGCCACAGCCAGCTCATTTCTTCGAAGGCTTTAGCAAGAAAACATATTGTCTCATCAAAACTTAGTTCAGTAAGGTTGATAACATAGACATTTCCTTCTCTGGTTCCAGTCATCTTTAGAAAAGAAGTCTTCAGATCTCTTACTTGACATTGATTGTTGAGAAAGGTGACTTGATGACCTTTGTCGCACAGTTGGCTGATACTCAGGAGATTGTGCTTCAGTCCTTCCACATAAGCTACTTTGCTGAAGGACACAACACCATTTCCAGCTGAGCCATATCCTCTAGTCTTGCCATATCCATTATCTCCAAAGATGACTGTAGGACCCTCCTTCTCTTTGAAGTTAGACAAGAGAGCTTTATTCCCAGTCATGTTCGGTGAGCATCCACTATCCAGATACCATGTTATTACAATTGAGCTCTATTTCTGCAGTAAAAATTAGCTTTCATTTTGGTACCCAGACTTTCTTGGGTCTTACTATATTAGTTCCCTTAGGGACCCAAATCTATTTGACTTTAGGTCTATAGTACAAAGGGTTATAATAGTATGATGTAGCCTTGTGACCATATCTATCACATACAAAACATCTAGTATGATGCATGCTTGTGTGTGTGTGGATTCTTTCTCCATTTTGTAGAGTGAATCTCAACTCTACAATTCTTTTCTGGTTGGTTCACGGAGCCGGTTTTATTTGACTCCACGATCCTTCGAGGTTGGAAAGTGGTAGTTGATTTACTCTTCATTTTTCTGAATCCCAGGCCAGCTGTCGATGTCGATTTTAAAAATCCACAGGTCGGGACATAACCCGGGTCTTTTAATCTTTTTACCTAAGTTCTCTCTACCCTTACTTATTTTATTTAGGAGAAAGGTTTTGAAGGGTTTTTTTAGGAGAAAGGCCAACATGTATCACGTCAACGATTTGAACGTTTTACAGAGTCGCTAGTTGGTAGATTTGAAATGGTTGTACCAACTCAACCGAGTTTATTTGAAAGAGGCCCAATTGCTGGACACTGTCGAAACTTGATTATTGAAAACAAAGTTTGAGTTCGGGGGCTTGGTTAAGTGTGGGGAGGGTGTTAGGCACCCTACGACTCTCGTGTAAACACGGTACCGCATCTTCTCAATATTTTCCTTTAAAAACTGGAATGCATGAGTGAATGCTGTTTAAAAATTGGGCCTATTGATTTGATTGATTAAAAGTAGTGCTCTGCTTCGTTGAACCTATATACGAAGGGTTTGATTGTAGGAATTTCGGCACATAAACGCAGAGAAAATTAAAATTTTCTGAAACCCTAAAACAGGATCCATGCGAAAAATATATTAATTCAAAGGTTTAGATTTGTTTTACTGATTATTTAAGCCTGAACGGAGACAGTGGAAATTCTAGAACAGCTTCGAATCTTCAATGCAATCCAAAAGAACTGCGTCTCTACGGTATCCACACGAACGTCCCACGAATCGCCACACGATCTGCAGCAAGCAAAGGTGCGGTACTAGCCGCCAAGGATCTGGACTTTTGAAATTTTTCTCTCTAGTCTCTCTCTAAGAGCGACTAGTGTTTTTGATATCGATAATACCCTAAACGGCTGATATATCATATATATAGCAGTTAAAGGAAATAACCAAAACCTAATCCAATTAGAAAAATAAAATTCGAATTTATATATATATTATATCTTAATTAAGTATTACTTAATTAATATACATATATATATATATATATATATATATATATACAAATTATCCTATCAATTTAAATTCGTAATTTAAATACTATCAATCATATTGATATATTTAAATCCATACAATTTAAATTAATTCCCTTTTAATTACGTTCTAAGTGTGTGACCCTATAGGTTATTATTATATTGGCAATAATTTTAAAAACATATTATAAAATTATAAACAGTGAGCGGCATCTAGTAATGCATCACTTCTACCCAAATAATAATAAGATCGGTGATTCGATACAACCTTTTCGTGACCAATGTTTTAATATAATTTAATCCTTTTAACCTTGTCATCCTAGATTAAACTCGAGGCATGGAATGTGTCATCCTCTTCATAATTTAATCTGAGATTTCTTGATCGATGAGTAGACTATATGAAACAAATCACTATTTTAGCATGGCCATGCATTTCATAGTCCTACTCAATCAAGAGGCCTATGGATATCACCCCTAATATATAGGAGGTTTAAATTCCATCTAGATCACTCATATTCCTCACACGATTCATGATGTACTCAATAATCACCTTTATTGTCCACCCTATTAAAGGTGACCTTTAATGATATCAAAGTACATAAATTCCCATGTAGTAATATATTGATTTCAGGTCGGAGGATCATTACATCATTGTCATTATGAGAATTGCTTATGACACTTTGCATAATGCTCCACGTAAAATTCTCATGGTGGGTCTGTCCATTATATTATTCTCTAACATGTACCTATGCATTGACTCAATATCTCATATATTTATGACCAATGAGATTTGGCCATCAGTCAATCCACATACTAGTCTCAATGTATCATTGTTGTCCCATTAACAATGACACTCGACTAGGGACATTTAAGAGTAATGATACTAATTGTAATTATATGATCTCATGTTCAAGTCACACACTTGAAGACATATAATTTATAACACTATTTTAAGTACTTTTATTATGTCAACATTTATATAACGCAGTAAACAAAATCATAAAAAAATAATTCATTTATTCAATCAAATATAATATCAAAAATGTTAAGCAATTACATCAAAGAATTGGCCTCTAGGGCATAAACTCTAACATTGATTTGATTTAAAAATCAGTCTTTGATTTGATTTGCAAAACCATTTAATTTAATCTTCTTTGAAAAGCTTTTCTTTCGATTGATTTGAAAATAATGTTTTGAAAGCTTCTTTATCAAACCCTTACGCTGTCATAGGAATTGAAGCTTGTTGATACTTTCAATTTTATCTTTATAGCCTTAAGGCTGCATGTGAATGGTGATTTGTCGGGCTGCGAAGCATCCTCGACCACAGAATATACAAGTGTCGGTCTCCTCATGGGTATGAAAACCATCGGAGGGACGCTGACACGATAATCAACATTTTTTTTATTATATTGAAACCTTAAATCCGGATAACCGTTTTAAGGTCTATTTACATATACATTTTTACAAAAAAAAAAACTGGCAGGGTACATTTATAAATCGGAGTTTGTCCATCGTGGGAATCAGATTCCGATCGTTTTGATCGTGAATCCCACGATTCCTAGGCTCACATATGAGTAGCCAAAACCTGCACAGTTCAAATTTGTACAGAAAAAGATAAATATCCCAATATTGCCAGAACCAAGGATTCATTCAGTAAATCCTGGTCCGCACAGCCGAAGCATCTCGTTCCTACTAGATA
The DNA here is from genome assembly GCA_020205555.1 of Panax stipuleanatus. Classification (NCBI taxonomy): domain Eukaryota; kingdom Viridiplantae; phylum Streptophyta; class Magnoliopsida; order Apiales; family Araliaceae; genus Panax; species Panax stipuleanatus. Next base: position 129,947,697 of record CM035115.1, on the reverse strand, counting down.
GCGATCTAAGGGACGCGACGTTGCTTTTGAAACTGAAACTAGAAAGAAAGCTAGATTTAAGGAAATCTCAGCCATTCTAGCTTCCCAGTTCAGTCTGGAGGCTTTGAACCGTTTGAAAACTAGAATTGACAAGATTTAAATAAATCAAGTCCGCCTACAGATATGTCAGTTTCAATTCATATAAAATGAATATTTGAGACAGCAGTTGAATAGAAAGCGAGTAATGCAATATATATATATATAAGCTGTAAAGGGCGATGGGTTTTCACGCCGGTGCCAGGACTGGAACTGAAATATATATATATATATATATATTGACAAAAACATATTCAACCAAGACTGGGAAGAGGACTAGTGATGGTGAAGGCTGCTTATATATGCATAAATATATATAAAAGCAGTAAAAAGGCCACAGAATGATCCATGCCGAAATAGAATGTAAATGTACAGAAAAGTAGTCAACCAGGGACTGAGAAGATAACCCAGTAATGGTGAAGTGTGAAAAAATAATATAAAGACCACGAAATAGTCCAGGCCAGACTGGAATGTAAATTGCAGAAAAGTAGTTAACTAGTGACCGGGGAGATCACTCAGTATGGCGAAGTGTGCAAAAATAGTATAAAGGGCGATGGGTTTTCACGCCGGTACCCGAACTAGAATTAAAAAAATAATATATATATATATATATATATTAATAGAAATGTAGTCAACCAATACTGGGAAAAGAACCCAGTTATGGTGAAAATCGATCATATGCGTAAATATATATAAAAGCAGTAAACTACCTCGGAATTAGCATCCGGGCTTGACAAAATTGAAATGTTAGTATATATACAGTTAAATATATACAAAAAACGGCCAAACAACCCAGTCCGCCGAAGTTTCCAGAACGTGTGTGCTATTACATTAAAGCTGCTGGAGCTGCGGATCGTCAATCCGAGTTGTATAAATGCCAGAAAATTAGTTTATGTACAAAAATGTACCCAATTTTAACGAAAACGGCCACGAAACTAAGTTCTGTGGATTTTTAGAAAATAAAACTTAACGTTCAAGTGTATAAAAGTACGCAGAAGTAATATTCACTTTCTGATCATGAAATTACTTACAATGGGTTGCTACACGGGCTTTTTGCCAAATCGTAGGCTCTATACGTCCAAATCTATTGTTTATTTTCTGGTATGTGGTAGTATATGGGTATATCTATGTGTTAGAGTGAAAATATTTGGGTTTGGAAGAGGTGTAAAAGTCAGAAAATTAAACTGGCAGAGCTTCGCTGCGTTTCAGAAGTATGAAATATGAGGGGGGTGTACATTTATTTATAGGCCAGGAAGCCTCCACTCTACTTGCTTTTGTCTTAGGTAGAGGTGCGGCCCCCCAAGGCGGGGCCCACTTGCCAGTCTTCATCGTCTCGAAGTGCGTGCATGCCAAATAATGCGATGTCAGGTTCAAAACTTCATAACTTTTTATCAGAGCGTCCGTTTGAGGCGTGCTGTATTTTTCCAGAAAGCCCTCGCCGAGAGTGTTGCAATGACATAGGATCTAACCCTTTTTAATCCCAAATGGATGGGTTCATGGTCGGGTCTTTGTTTCCCCGCAGTTTGTCCGTCTAGCCGTCTTGCGCTATTTGCACTCGGGATCATCATTGTGGTTCATTCTAACTTTGGTGGCATCAATTCGGCTTGAGTTTGACCGAATCTGATGAAAGTTGGTAAAACGACCATTTTGCCCCTCTTAGGGTTGCCTCTAGTGTCGGCATGGCCTCTGGTTGACTTCCGGGAGCTGTTTCCAAGACTTGGATCCTATTCGAGTCTGTTTGTCCCTAGTGTTGCCTCTGTGGCTGACGTGGTCATTCCAAATTTTCTTTTAGAGTTATTGTGATGCTTTAGGTTTATGTCTGAAGTCGACCTGATTTCCCGGGCTGTTGTCGGGGCTGACCTGTACCTTCCGGGTTGATGCCGGGGCTGACCTTGACTTTTTGGGTTGCTACCGAGGCTGAATTTGTTGACCGATATTGAGACCGAATTTACATTTCTTGACAAATATTGGGGATCGGATTTGAGTTGACCGATATTGGAGATCGAATTTAAGTTAACCGATATTGGGGATCAGATTTCAGTTGAAGGACCGATATTGGTGACCAAATTTGACTTGAAGAGACGGCCTTGCCCTCCTGCAGTGTAAGTAACAGGGACATGAAATTTCAAGTGTCTACAGATGCCCCTCTTTATCATGCTTATGTAATGCAATGGAATGGATAGGATAAAGATTGCTAGACACTTGAAATATGGCAAGATATTAATGATACAAATCGTAATGCAATGAATGTTAACCTATTTTCACTAATCGCATTTCGTACTTCGTATATCGCATCACAAATCGCATCGTAATCGCATTGCATCGCATATCGCATCGCAGATCACATCGCAAATCGTATATCGCATCCCAAATTGCTTACCTTTATAGGTGCCTATGTAGGGGCTGATCTCAACAGTTGACTTTCATCAATGTTTTTGATGTCTATGCTGGTGTTGACTTAAACAGTTTGATTTCCATCGGTGTTACCGATTTTGTTTTTATTAGGATGAACTGACATGTTTCCCACATTTCTGCTGGGGATGACGTTCTTTATGATAGCCTTTGTTGTTATCTTGGTTTTAAAATGACGGGTTTCCCCAATATGTCGATACTATCAAGGGGCAGATTTTCTCTTGACTGATGTCGTTGTATATTTTTGAAGGCTCCTCTGATGGGGATATATCTCTTTTACCGAGTTACCTCAATGGGTGCTCCCGATGCCTATCTTGATGATAACTTACACCGATAATTTGTAACAGTGCCTACCCTGATGGTAAGGATAATTGTTGATCATTGGATTGTCCCAATGCCTACTCGAGCGGTAACTAACTTTTTCATCGAGTTTGTGTGTTTAATGTGTATGCATATTTAACTCTACTGGGTATGCATGCCTAACTTTTTAATAGAGATGTGCGCTGATGTAGCGCTTTTTGCACTTGTGCAGACCAGACATGATATGATGATCTTAATTTATCCTAGGTTGATGCATATGCTTAATTGAATTAATGTAGAACCATACCTCACTCTTTCTGTGGTGATTTGGAGTTTCTTTTCAGGCATAGATTTTGATAGGCTTATCAGCTCTAACTCTCGTATGGCTTCTTTTGTCATTCGCAGAGCAGATTTGGATATTCCCCTTTCATATGCCATCTCTGAGGAGGATCTCGTAGGGGCTGCTTTTTTCTGGATCTGGATTTGGTGCTGGTCCCTCTGGTGGTCCAAACACTGATGGCTTTATTAGGAGATATCCTGATATCTTTGCTGAAGTTGTGTTCCACGGCCTACATCACCGGATCCTTCTCAACGCCCCTTCTAAGTATTTGTATAACAGATTCCATCATCTGCCCTCTGTGGGGATGGATTGATATACTATTTATGCCATCAGACCATTTCGGATGTTTTGTTGGGGTTGTGCCAACGACTGATAGTGTCAAACAATCTGACCTTCGCTGAAGTACCCTTTAATGGTTGAACGTCACCGAACAATTTTCGATGCTTCGCTGGGTTGGGCCAACGGCTGATCATTGAGTATGAAAAGGGGCAAGCTCTCTATTTGTGACCCTGCCGGGTTAAATGCTGTCTTGGCTGATGACCCAGGTGATGTTGACGTTCTGGAGGTTGTAGCCCATTCTTTTATTGCTTAGATTTGATCTTCAGTGTAGAAGCCTCGACTGATGAGGACTTGGCGCAGGTAAACATGTTTGATGATGCAGATTTCATTTTTCAGGTCTTTTGTCATTGAGCATCTGTTCTTCCCGATTTAAGGACTCTGTTGAGGATTTTTCCCTTTTTGTGGAGGGACAGCTGATGTCGCCTTGATTTCTTTCAGGAACTCTCCCTTTTCTTTTGATGAGGAACTTGGTCCCGCCATAGATCCTTTCCATTTCTTGGAATCGACAATGCCCCAGCCCTTTGGTAGGTTATTACTGGGGTTCAAAGAAGAAACTCGCTTTGTTGATCATGTCCATGGTGAGCAATATCCTGCACATTCAGACAAATAACAATATGTGCCGAAAGCTTGATGGCTCGGGTTGTCGGGGTTAGTATGACCTTGTGAATGAGGCATTTGAAGTTAAAGTTTATGAAATTGAATGCTTGTATTCATCGAGCTCTTATCATATCACTAAAGATCTTGAAATTGAACATGAAAATGAATTTTTCCGAAGGAAATCAAAATTTTCGCTTGACAAGCTATGAAATTGCAAGAAAACTTTTAAGCATCCATGGTCATTTTTCATGGGTAGGATTAGAGTCAAAAGACTTATCTCCCTTCATCAGAGACACTTCATCTTCGCTCTAGACACTGTTCTTCACAAGATCAAAATCATATGACATGCACAGGGGTTTCTCTTCTATGACTCTAGATGATCTCATTTTCTTGCAAAATTTCCTAATTTCCTTGCTTAACTTTGTCTCGTTTTCTTAGGCTTTTCAGGGTTACCCTTGTAACGAGTTTTGGTTCAATGACTCCTAAACCAAACAATTTTAGGGCACTAAGTGTTAAGACACCCCTTAGGGTTTACTGGCTTGAGTAACAAAGGCCACACTTTGAGACAAGTTATGCGGACTACTCTATTTGATCTTCGCCTGAGCCTGTACAAGATTCATTTTCTTAGGCTCTAAACTACCCGTGTAGTTAGTGTTGGGCCGGTGACTCCCAAACCAGACGGATTTAGGGCACCAGGTGTAGAGACATCCCTCGGCCTTAATTACTCGAGTAACCTAGGCCACGATTTAGATCTGCTCAGGTTTTGACTTCTTTTAATGCTCGTTTTCTTAGGCACTGCGTTACCCATGTAACGAGAGTTGGGTCGGAGGCTCACAAACCAGATGGCTTTAGGGCACCGGGTGTAAAGACACCCCTCGGGCTTAATAACTCGAGTAACCCATTCCATAATTTAAGACATTAGACTGAATACTAATTATCATCCCTGTCGCCATAGCTTCATACCCCACAACTAAGAGTTAGGGTGATCGCAAAGTGCAGACATACATATAAGGTCAAGTTTGTTCCAAAAAGTGGTTTGAACTAGGATGACATGCCTAATCAAAAGGTTGAATAGTCTTAATTCTCTAATCGCTTGCATGATTCTTGCTCCACGGACGCTTATCAGAATTAATCCAATTCATAACAAGTTAAGCAAAAATCTTTTTTTTCCTTTCCTCTTTTTCTGAGATTCTAATGCAAGATTTATCTATGCTTAACATGTATACCCTTGTCAATGCATGTAACTGGAGATTGAAAACACATAAAGAGATGAAAGAGTTGTACCTTATCAATGGATCGAAGTATTCTCAGAAAATTATAATTGGAAAAGATCGATTGATCATATCGGATCACCAATGATGGAAGCTTAGATGATGATGGACCATGCTGATGGTGTCGACTGATGCATTTTCATTGGATGGCTGATAAATGCCCCCGTATTGAGTTGTCGCCATTTCTGGAATTGATACAGTCTTGTTGTAAGGATCCCCACATCGGGTTATCGCCAATTCTAAAATTGCGCCAGTCTTGCTTATCATATGGGGTGATTGCTTTGTTGTATGTTTGACAAATGGGCTGATAAGATGCTTAGATCGCAAGAGCTTTTGTACAGCATAACCCCTATGGTGAACAGGTAGTAGATTTTGGCTTTAATACTTGGATGCCCCAATCATTATTTTTGATTTGTAGGAGCAATTGGCTTTGATGTCCTTTATTTTGATTTGATGAAGGTTTCAGATTGAGGCTGTTCGAAGGTCCTTGCCGATGATTATGCTTGATATATCACTGTGTGGCTGTTTCAACTTTGATGTCGAGATGCCTTCGGACTCCAATGAAATGTCTCTAAGAGTTCAGCCTGGTTGGTGGTGTGATGGCTTTAACCGAATTTGGCTTGATCTGTGAGGTTTAATCCGTTACCTTTTGCTCGAGGAATATATCGTTGGGTATGAGATAGACTTTGCCACGACGGTAGCTCATGTGCTTCTGTGGGTCAAAAGAGATCCAGTCTTCTCGCACAGCAGGAGTGATGAGTTGCTAACAGGTTGCATCTTATGACGATTGTCATTTCATCCATGTGACTGGTCGTTTTAATGTATCCATGTCTCTCCCTTTTGAGACTTGCTTCGCTTAGGACTTAGCTCCACTCACAGCTTTATCACTCATGCAGTCGGTATGGATTATTTGCCCCTACCGGGTTTGAGAGGGGTGACCGCACATCATCTGCTGGCAGTCATGGGCCAGTTTGATCAATTTTAGAGCTTCCACCATTTTGAGGGGGCTATGGATCAGATGGTATCAACTTCATGTCTATTGTCAGCTGACCTGATCAGGATTTACGAGTGTTGAACTTATAGGGAGAGGGCTGATTTCTCTACTAGCCATCCAGATCATTCACCAGAATATTTGGCAAGGTTGGAGTACGATAGTGCATTGGTTACGTCTATCCAGTCAGCTATGAATATTGATTCAGATGTGGAGCAGCCTATGGAGGATCCTGATTCTCCCACCGAGGATGATTCATTTGTTGGTTTGACAACATCTTTAATCAGTGATCCTTCGATTATCCCCGCCGGGACAGCTCCGGCTATTGCTGATTCACTATCTCGGATGACTTTTGAGAGAGATCAGTCAGGACATTGATGTTGACAGGACTTTTCAGCAGATACACAACTTTTGCTACTAGAGAAGAGGCTTGAGCTAATAGGGATATAACATTGGTTGAGAGAGACGATGTAAGAACCCGAATTTTTTGATATTATTAAATAAGGATTTAATAAATAAAATTCTTAAATTGTGAGATGGGTTCGAATAAAAGTATATATATGTGATATGAGGTATGTGGTATTATATTACATAGGGTAATATGGACTATGTAATATGAGTTTTTGTGATTTATAAATATACTATTAATATATTTGTTATTTAGTGTAGAGACGATTCAGTGGAGATAAAGGAAGTGGATAAATCCCTAGCGATATTAAATAATTTATAGAATTATTTTATCATAGTAAGTTGGTAACATTAAGTATCCTTAATGTATAATTACCATATTCTTGTGTATGTGTATTAATAACAAGTATGTTTACAATATAGGTTATTAATAGCACTTAAGCTATCCGTGAATGGGTTTGGATAGTGAAGCATAAGTTAGTTAAGGGAATTAACTAATAAGAATAAATATTAGTTAATTTAAGTTGGGAGTTATATTAGGGAATAATATAATGTGAGTATTGAACCTTAATTAACTATGATGATATAGTACAGTGTTTAATTTACTTAAGTAAAGGAGTGAATTAATATGTGTGTTGAATATGTGATTATAGTTGCTACTTTTTATATATATTACTTACAATGGTAATATGTGAGAAAGTCTAATGTACGAATAACGTTAATAAATATATATATACGTTATTAAAGACAAATGAAAATCATTATATCTTTAAATGAGTATTTGAAGAAATTGTTTTGGGAACAATTTATAGAAAGAAAAGAGAAATAAATATTATATATTTCTAATAAAGGATATTAAAATAATTTCTAATATTGAAATATTTTAATAAATTGAGGAAATGTTATTTTTTAATAGTAATATTACCTTATATATTTTGTATAAGGTGTGATTGATTAATATGGTAAATATATTAAAACATATTTGCTATATGTAAATAAATTGATGAAAAAAATTTATTATAATAGAAAATAAACTTATTATCTATTTTCTATATATAATATATGTACATGTGCCGTGCATACAATTATTTTTAATAGATATTATATTGAGAATAATATCTTGAGACAATAAGTAAATTATTTTTTAATAATGAATGCCTTTAATTGGAGAAAACATAATATTTTATGTCATGGTATGGTGGAATACGTAGTTGTTATAATAGTAATGTATTTCCAAGGGAGTTAATTAATAAAAGAAAGCTGAGTTATTTTAATGTATTAAATAACTTAAGTTATTATTTTACCATAGACTTTATAAATAATTAATAGAGTAAATATTAATTATTATATGCGTAAAGGTTATACATATTATGAAGTGTATAAATAATTGACGTAGCTTAGCATTTAAATGTTTGAGTCACACCAACATTATATTAAAAGGATATTAAGTGTGGTGGAAGTAATAATAAGCTTAAGATTGAGCTTGTGAGAAATGTCTTGTGTGACACGATAATAGATCCGATGATGAATTAAATAATTCATGGATGGAGGAATTATTAATTAAATAATTAATCTATGTTAATTATTAATTGTTATTATAATAGTATATTGCTTTATTATTATGGCTAGTGGTAATATAATAATAAAGAGATTGATTATGAATATGATCAAAAATTGTATTGATAAGGAATGAGGTATATTATCCTATTATATTATTATTATGGATAATATAATATTATCAAGTAATTATGTGATAATATGTTGATTAATGAGTAAATGATTTATAAATATAATAAGATAATAAATCATATAAAGTGTTAATCAATTAGTGTAGAAATTATAATTCCATTGATTAATGAAAAATGGATTAATTAATATTATTATTAATTAATTGATGAGATAAGTAAATTATTTACTTCTATATGCAAGCATGCGAATAAAATGTACAGTGTATAGTAACTAACTATATATTATATGAGGTGTGAAGTGTAGTGCAACTATGTTATATAGTGTGGTGCAACAATTATTCATAACTTGGAACTATTACATCTTTTATTCATAACTTAAAGAATAAACTTGCTTTATTACAATTTAGAATATAAATTCTTTTTATATCCAAGATCTCGTCTTTACATCATATTCGATGTTACTAAAATGCGAAATAACTTAAACTTTTTAATATCCTTTGAATAAAATCTTTTATTGATTTTGCAACTTTAAATCAATTACAAATCCCTGAATCAACTATATGATATGATTCATTCTATTTGAGTTATCGTATAATGTCTACAACTCGACTTGATATCCTCTATGTATCAACTAATACATCTGTACAGTACGACAAGTTTTAAACAACGTATACAATTATCATGTACAACTCTTAGAACATAAACAGTGTTCAAACGATAATCCACATAGTATTCTTCGTTGCGATACTATCTATCTTTATCAATCAAGAAGCACGAAATCTTTACCATGAATCCTTAACCTAAAAGAGTGGTTATTTGCAAAAGTGAGCTCGACAGCTCAGCAATTTTAACAATTTTCATGCATCATATAGCATACAACATCATACTCAGTTCATGCATTTATAAACAATATATATTTACTACGCATGTTACTTTTCACATAACAAGTATATCATCAAAGATCAACTTTCAATCTCATTTATATCTTATATACAGTTCATATATAAGTTCACATTATCACAGCATAATATAATTCAACTAACAGTTATTGAATTCATATATCAAATAGGAACTGAAAGACTTGCCTGATTCGTAGTTTAACAACTACGACTTAACTGCTTATAGATATCTGCACTTCGTGTAATCCTACACAGTTATATAATTATAGATTCACACTCGTCAGTTATACACATCCATACATTTCCAATATAATAATAAGTATTACATTATTTTTTATATTGGTTCTTAGAACCTTGTTTCACTTTCCTATCATACGCTTAGTATCGTTACGTATGTATAGTTATATCTTAACCATACTCAATATCAATATTAACGCACTTAACTATTTAAGTGTTCGACACATATTTAAAACTCATAAATCTATAATCCATATTGCTCTTACGTTTCTCAAACCTTATCGAAACCATTACATTCAAACTTTCTAAGTTTCACCTTTCAAAATCCTTCTCGTATTTAAACTAGTCATACAAGACTACTATGTTCATCATGTTTACATGTTTATAAGGTTACTAACTCAAGTTTGAAACCTAGAATGCTCATTCTATATCAACTTCAAAGTTATATGATTTTCATGTTGGTGACCTTAAGCTAATCAAATTCATGTCTCATGGGTCAACTACAAAAGTCATATTACCACATAAAGAGGCCAAACAATACTAAGTAGTTATGCTTGTGCGTATACTACATGTATTTACCTTAATCCACATTAGTTCATGCCTTAGAATTTCATTACTTGAATACGTGTACATAGGTGGTATTCACATTTCAACCAAATGATGCTTATATCAACTTGTCTATAGGCATAATGAAATCCTAATATACATGCTTGCATTATCATAATGTAACTCACACGGTGTTGGATGCTATTACCCTTCACATTCTAAGTTTTCATAAAAATTGCACTAAATCAACAAAGGTAACTTAGTATATCCAGAGTACCTCGTAGCCATGACTCTCATATATTAGAACACATATATAAGTCACATACACGTAGTCAAATGGTCATAATCTAAAAGACATAAGTCTTGGTCAAGTTCGCTTTAAAAAGTTCTTAAGTTTCTCTTTGAAATCGTTTGAATCTTGAAATCACGTATGTTAGTTTATTCAACACTTTAAACATACATTTCATATCAATATAGACTATATGATCATATTCACAAAAATCAGAATGCTCACATAAAATATTTGTGATGAAGTTCACTTTAATCATTTCTAAGTTCACTTCTAATCTAGAAAGCTTTTTATCAAAAGTGTATGCTATTATGGCCATAAACATTCATGTTGTATCAAGGGACATGTTTATAGGAGTTATACCAGTTTTCATGCTTGTCTTAATTAATATTAATAAGTTCTCACATAGCAGGCTGCTACAGAAAATAGAAAACAAAAGTCAGGACCCTGCGCAGCTGCGCAGCTCCCAAGCATAATCCCGGCGCAGCTGCGCCGGTGTCCGGCCAAGCCAGTGACTGTATTTTAAATGAATATTTAATATTTAAAGAAATTATTTTGGAAACAATTTATAGAGAGAGAGAGAGAGAAATAATAATTATATATTTCTAACAAAGGATATTAAAATAACTTTTAATATTGAATTATTTTAATAAAATGAGAAAATATTATTTTTGAATAATAATATTACCTTATATGTTTTGTATGAGGCGTGATTAATTAATATAGTAAATATATTAAAACGTATTTACTATATGTAAATAAATTGATGAAAACAATTTATTATAAAATAAACTTATTACCTATTTTCTATATATAATGTACATGTGCCGTACATGTGATTATTACTAATAGATATTATATTAATTATAATATCTTGAGACAATAAGTAAATTATTTTTTAATAATGAATATTCTTATTTGAAGAAAACATAATATTTTATGTTATGGCTAAATACATAATTTCTAATGTATTTTCAAGGGAGTTTAATTAATGAAAGAAAACTAAGTTATTTTAATATATTAAATAACTTAAGTTATTATTTGATCGTGAATATTATTATTTGAATAATTAATAGAGTATATATATTAATTACTATAAGCGTAAAGGTTGTACTAATTATAAGTATAATTAATTGAGATAATTTAGCATTTAAGTGCTTGAGTTACACAAACATTATATTAAAAGAATAATAAGTATGGTGGTAATAAATAAGTGTTGAGAATGAGAATAAGCTTAATGTAAGCTTGTGAGATATGCCTTGTGTGGCACGATAATAGATCCAATGATGAACTAATTAATTCAAGGATGGAGGATTTCTTAATTAAACAATTAATCTATATTAATTGTTATTATTATAGTATGTCGCTTTATTATTATGACTAGTGATAGTATAATAATAAGAAAATTGATTATAGCTATAATCAGAATTGTATTGATGAGGAATGAGATATATTGTCGTATTATATTAATTATTGTTATGGATAATATACTAGTATCTAGTAATTATTTAATGGTATGTTGAATTATTATTATTGCAAGTGATAGCATAGTAATAAGTATATTGGTTATAAATATAATAAGATTTATATTTATTTAATGTGATAATTAACCATATAAATGTTAATTAATTGTTATAGAGATTAATAATTTTATTGATTTACGAGGAAGTGATTAATTAATTAATATTATTAATTAATTGATAAGATAAGTAATTTATCAACTCCTATGTGCAAGCATGCGATATTAAAAGTATATCGTATAGTAGTGTAAAGTGTAGTGTGACTATATAGTAAACTTAATTGTATTATGTAAGTTACATAATAATGTTTATGTGACTACATGTGTGTGGGTAAACCTTAATTAGTACCATGGGGATATGTTAAAGAGTAAGCAATTGTAATTGATGAGTACTTTAATAAGTTATTATAATTAAAATAATAACCATTATGTAATGTGATAATATCCGGTTAAAGTATATCAGTGTGATAAAATGTACATGGATTATATGGGATATATCTGTGTGTACCCTTACTTGATACATTGTAATTGGAAATTACATTTGTAATTCATTATAACCTAACTTATATGAAATGAAGTTTGTATATATATTATACTCTAAGTGTATGAAATGTAATATGCATATATTATATATAACCTAAGTAATTTCACTGCCAAGTTGCTATTTGCTGAGTTATAAATTGCTTGTCCCATAATATGAGTTCCTTCTCTTCCACACGTGAAACCTCATGAAGGCTAGCTACTCTAGCTCTTCTCAATTTTAGCATTTGTAGAGCTAATGAGTATGGGGGAGTGGGTTTTCATTATGGATTTCACCAACTTGCCACCTAATTCTTGTTAACCACCATACAATTGCTCATTCCTTTGGTTTGATTGGTGAGTAGGGGCATGGACTGGATAAGGGATTGCCTATATAATGAGCTCTTCCCTTCTTCCCATTTCAATTGTTGAGATGTTGATAAGTACAGTTAGTATACTGAGTTTCCATTAAGGAAGAATTAGTGTAGCAGCAAGTCTAACTCCATAGCAGAGGTATAATTCCTACCTTTTTCCCATTTTTGTTCTTTAATGGCAAGTTCTTGATTTCGTAGTTTAGATTGTAATTGAAGTGTGGAATATGGTTTTTATGTGTTCTACAAACTTCAAGATATGATAGAACTGTTACATGGCTGATTTAGAATCGAATTGATAAGAAAATTTCTGAGTTGGGCTAAGAAACTGCCGAAGCAGTCGAGCTCCTGGTCTGGAAACGGGGACGCGCGGCCGCGCGTCTCCCTAGTACAACTGGGGTGTGGTCGCGCCCCTCTGCAGAAATTGTTGGTGATTTTGTGTTTTCTAGTTGGTTAAGCATACTAGTTATACTCTAATAACTGCATAAAGGGGGTTTGACATGTGTAATAAGATTTTCATGCACGTAGTGAGTTGTATTAGTTGGTTTAACATGATTTCTTAAAAAAACCTTAAAGTTTTGAAAATGAGACTTGACGAATTTTGTGTTCTTTGAGTCGGACTTTTGAGACATGTGTAAGTGTCTTGGTTATGTGTATCAATGGGTATGAAGGTTGTTGTTAATCAGTTAGCTTGGCTAATGGTAAACAATTATACCTTGTTGTAGTGGAGTTTTTAATGAAAACTAAAGGTTTTATAAACAAATTTTGGCGTATATAAGTCATGTTTATATTCTGACTTTTTAAGTATGATCATATGGTTTAGATATGCGTGACATGTGAGTTGAAGGTATTGAGCATACAACAGAACACATTGTTTAAATTGAAAATGATTTCAAAAGATAAACTTAGAGTTTTTGGACATATATATATAGGATGTCCACATTCTGATCATTTGAGTATGTAAAAGTGCCGTATACATGTGTTCTAATACGTGAGAGTCATGATTACGAGGTACTTTGCATATACTTAGTTACCCTTGTTGGCTTAGTGCAATTTTTATGAAAAAAAACTTAGAATATGAAAGGTAATAGCATCAAACACGGTGTGAGTTACATTATGATCATACGAGCATGTATATTAGGATTCATTATGCCTATAGACATGTTGACATGAGCATCATGTGATGAAACATAGATTTCACCTATGGACGCATATTTAAGAAAATGAATTTCTAAAGCATAAACTATGTGATTAAGTATACATGTGTAGTATAAACACGAGCATGCCTACTTAGTATTGTTTAGCATTGTTATGTGATAACATGACCTTAGTAGTTGACCTTGAAGCATGGACTTGAATTACTTAAGGTGTATGAAAGTCCGACATGAAAACCATGTAACTTTGGATTGGATTTGAATGAGCATGCTAGGTTTTAAAACTTGGGTTACTGCCCTTATAGACATGCATACATGATGAATATAGTAGCCTTGCATGACTAATTTAAGTATGACAAGGATTTTGAAAGGTGAAACTTAGAAAGTTTGAATGTAATGGTTTCAATAAGGTTTAAGAAACGTAAGAGCAATGTAGATTATATATGTATGAGGTTTAAGTATGTGTCGAACACATAGATAAGTAATTGTGTGATATATAGTGTAGATGAGGTATAACTATACGTACCTAACGATACTAAGCGTATGATAGGAAAGTGAAACAAGGTTCTAAGAGTCAAGATAGAAAATAATGTAATATTTATTAGTATATTGAGGATGTGTGGAAGTGTATAACTGATGGGTGTGATCTCTATGATTGATATAAACTGAATAGGATTACACGAAGTGCAGATATCTTAAGCAGTTAAGTCATAGTTGTTAAACTACGAATCAGGCAAGTCTTTCAGTTCTTATTTGATATATATGAATTCAATAACTGTTAGTTAAATTATATTATATTGTGATGATGTGAACTTATATATGAACTGTATATGAAATATGTATGAGATCGAAAGTTGATCTTTAATGATATGTTTGTTATGTGAGAAGTAACATGCTAGTGAATATAAATCGATTATAAATGCATGAACTGACTATGATGTTATATGCTATGTGATGCATGAAAACTGTTAGAATTGTTGAGCTGTCGAGCTCACTCTTGCAAATAACCATTTTTGCAGGTTAAGGACTTACGATAAGGATTTCGTGCTTCTTGATTGATAAAGATAGCTAGTATAGCAACGAAGAATACTATTTAGATTATCGTTTGAACCCTGTTTAGGTTCTAGGAGTGTTCTTGATATATGCTTACGATGTTTAATACTTGTTGTATTTTAAAGATGTATTAGTTAATACATAGAGGATATTGATTTGAGTTGTAAACGTTTATACGATAACTCAAATAGAATGAATCATAGTATATAGTTGATTCAAAAATTGTAATTTATTTAAAGTTATTAAATCAATAAAAAGATTTTATTCAAGAGGATTGAAAAAGTTTAAGTTATTCCGCAATTTTGTAACATCGATTATGATGTATGAAATTTATATTCTAAATTATAATAAAGCAAAGTTATATTCTTTAAGTTATGAATAAAAAATGTAATGTTTTGACTGGTAGTATCGTGACTACACCAGATCCGAGGTAATAGAAGGGACCCAGATTTGGGGACGTCACAAGAAGTGCAAACATTATTTACATCACAAGAATCTCTGCTGAAGCAAGCAGTATCTCATCAGAAGAATATAAGTTGTAAATGAGAATTGGCAATCCCTTAGAATCTAAATGAAGAAGTTATCTATTGAAGCATAACCACAAACTATGATCTTCAAAGAAGATGCAAAGGTTGTAGGTCAGTCTGCGAAATCGTGGAGTACCAAGCTAAGTCATAAGTCACTCCACGGATTGAAAAAGTCAATAGTCAACAGAAGAAAAGTCAATCTAATTAACTGACACGATGGAGAAGTTACAGATTGTGACCTATCAACGTCTTACAACTGTCCCACTAAGAAACGTGGAGGGAACAGTTACAAGAGGGAAATTTAAATTATTGGCAGTTTCATTTTAGAGAGTTCATCAAAAGCTGCAAGCCTATTAAATGCATACACACACCCTCGTAAGCCAAAACCTAAACACCTCCAAACAGCCAGATCTTCTCCAACAGTCATCAAATCTCAAATTACTTCCTGACATATCACAAGATCCTCACAAAGTCATAAATCTGGAAAACCCTAACTCTTCAAATGGCAGACTGGCAAGTAATCACTGGCATTCAACTTGGAACGAAAAAGTTTGAGAAATTCGAGAAGAAGTTCAGAGATATTCTTGAGCTTGTAAAGAAGGCTGGATTTTTTGAATGCCTTGAGTTGAACACTCTTATCTATGTCAATCTAGTTAAAGAGTTCTACTCAAATATGAATATGAGTTCTGGAACTCTAACAACAAAGGTCAAAGGCCAGATTCTGAAGTTAAAACCTGCAGACATAAATCAATGTCTAGGTTTCCCTGGCCTAGGTTTAAAAAATCTTGATGAAGTTGATATTGAAGGAGCCAAGAAGATTATACGATACCAGAGAAACCCTAGTTTGAAGGATATGAAGAAAAAGGAGTTTCTTGAAGAATTTGAGTTCCTTGCAGAGATTGTAGGTAAATGCATACTATGCAAGGACACTGCCCATGACACTGTGAATGATCAACAGTTAAAGATTATGTTTGCAATAGTTCTGAGGAAGCAAATCAATTTTGGAGTTATCCTGCTTGACCTAATGTCCAAATGGCTGGACAAGGAGGAGAAGAAGAGGTTAACAGAGAAACCGCTCACAAAGGTTTTCCATGGAAGGTTCCTGAGTATCATTCTGAAGAAGAAGCTAAAGAATAAGATTAAGGATGATGAAGGTGTAGTTCTAAACAGCCATAAGATGATGACCCCTATGCTGGTTTCTAACTTGAAGAAGAACCCAATGGAGAACAAAAGGCTAATAACACATGGTAGCAACAGCAAGAGTACTTCGAAGAAGAGGAAGGTAAGTGCCATGAAAGAAGAGGAGCTATTAAACTATGAGGATGCAATTATCCCAGAATCCAGGTCTGTAAAGCCCTCGAAGAAGAAAGCTAAGGTGGTGCAGAAGCAAAAGTCAGTTTCCCAAAGAAATATATCTACTAAAGAAGAAAACGTAGAGTCAGAAGATGAAAAGGGAACTGAGAGCTTCAAGGAAGAATCTTCAAGGAGCAAGTCCACTGATGAAAAGAAGTTGAATTCAAGAAGGAAAAAGCTGAACCTATAAAAGAGGTAGCTAAGCCTGACAATAAAGAAGAATATGCAAGTCCTATGGCTAATCCTCAGAGTAGCCATTTTGCTGACAAGGGAGAATATAATTCTAAAATAGTTAAATCTCCTAGTGCTGAAATACCAAGGAGTCTATCTAATGGTCCAAGAGACGCAGAGTCTGAAGAAGAAACATCTGCCCCTCCTGCTGTTGAACCTCAAGGAAGTCTGTTTGATGAATCAGAGACTTCAAAGACTGAAGATAAAGAGAGATCTGAATCTCCTGTAGTTGAATCCCCAAAAAGAAGGAAGAGCAACAGATTGTGTGCTCGAGCTATTCTAGGAAAGAAAGGAGAATCATCTACAGCTATCATTGAACTTAGTGATGAGGCTGTATCAAAGGAAGAAGTTACTAAGGGAAGAAAAATGAAGATGTCTGCAAAGAATAGCAGCAAAAGGCTGAAGACTGTCGAGCTAGAAGAGGATAGTGAGTCTGCAAAGGCAAGCTCTGCTGATGATGATGAAGCTAATGATCAAATGCATGAACAAACTGATGAGTCAGTTGAAGGAAGTCTACACCAGTATGACTCCAGCTCAGATCATGAAGAAAGTAAAGGAGACACCAGTCCTGCGGATGACGTGCCAGAAGATTTTCACATCCCTTATCCTGTTCAACGCAAGAAAAGAATAGTGGTAAAAGTTGATGAAGAACCACTAGATGTACTTCCAGACAAATGGATTAACTGTGACGCCCCCAAAATAGGTTCAATACCAACCCATTCTGAGTCGCCAAATACATGGTACAGAATCCAAATACAATCTTTTTATATCAAACGGTCTTGCAAAATACGACCACACAACTGTGAGTGTCAATACAGTCATGTAAAAAATATAAACATTCAAACTAAGTCCTCATTACATTTATTATCACACTATTTTACAAAAAAATAGTGAGGACTTCTACATTTCTAACTCGGACCATCACTCCATTCCCCGACTAGTACCTGCGATATTCTCATTTTCTGAAGAGAACAATGGAAGAAAAGGGTGAGCTCAACTAGCCCAATAAAGAATATTATGACTAAGATAATGAAGAATAAATTATAGTTAGTCTTCAACAAATTAGATAAAATATTATGGACAACAAGTTTTAGATCAACAACTGTAGCGGAAATAACAATTCATTAGAAGAGTTAAGTAGAAAATAATGTCTACTATCTTCTTTGATTTAAAAGTCCATCATTAATATTTTATCCCTATAACATCAATCAATATACATCTCGAATTAAATATTCATCTTTTACACTACGGGCTAAAGATATTCATTTGTATCACCAGTTGGTCATGTTCATCTCAACACCTGTCCATCTTTGCACTACGGGCCAAAGATATTCATCAGGTAATCATTCATCTTTGCACTACAGGCCAAAGATATTCATCAAATAATCATTCATCTTTGCACTACAGGCCAAAGATATTCAATTATATCACCATTTAGAACTGATGATGATGAAAAACAATATGAATAACGAATCTAGTGAGATAAAAGACAAATATTAGAGAATTTATCCAGAGTTCAAGAATGAAGATCAAAACCTGGATCCAATCAAAGATAAAAAAAATATTTTTTTACCGTAAATAGTACTCTGTGAATAGTAACTCGTGAATAGTAACTCGACATGAAAAGATAAAAATTTCACGAGAAAGTTCAAAAAATTATTCCGGTGAAATGATATTAGATGAAACGCAAAACTCAAGGATATTTTGATCATTTCAGAAATTATAGAAGCAATATTTACCGTAGTAAATTTAGAGTTAGGAATCTGAAATGAAACAATATACGAAACTGCAAATGAATTTTCACCCGTCAGGCGGTAGTCTGCGCAGACAGATCATTTCCACAAATTAATAACAAATGAATACAAAGGGTTATTCACCAGGCATGCGGTAGTCCGCGTAGAGAAGTTATTTCCACAGAGTAATAAAGAATGGAATAACAAATGGATTTCACCATGCATGTGGTGGTCCGCGTAGACAGGTTATTCCAACAGAATAATAAAGAATGGAATAACAACTCTTACGAGTATTGAAAGAAAATAACTCTCTTCATGAAAACAAAAAAAATAATACCCCTTACCTTAATAAAATTTGGAGACTACACTAGTGTAATAGCAGAATACTCTTCTTCTTTCTCTCTTACTCTCTCTATACTTTCTCTCTCTATAGCTTTAGTGAATTGGTGAGAAATAATGAAGAAATAAACTTTTATTTATAGGCTTGGCAGAGTAAGGGTAAAATAGTCTTTTCGTCATAATTTATGACAACATCGCTTACATCATCGATCCTATGACATCATTGCTTACCTTATCGTTCCGATGACATCATTGCTTACCTCATCGTTCCGATGACATCATTGCTTACATCATAAGAATTCAAATTCAATTTGTTCTCTTCCACCTCATTTTACTTTTATACCATGAATTTACTATAATAAAGTTACCATTCAAATTATAAAAATCATACTATTATATAATCACATCATTCTACTATAATGTAATATTATAATAATATATTTGAATGAATTATTTTCTCGAAAAAGATAAAATATCAACTTTCAACAAATGTCACATGCTAAAAATTCCTCCGTTTAAATTCACATTGAATAAATATTTCCTTATCATATATATCAACAATTAATTATTCACAAATAATATTACATAACTACAATATTGACAACCAGATCGTTCTCAGGAAAGAGGGGGCTTTCCGATAAGGATTTTTCCTCATTGGCGCGCAATTAAATAACCTCTCCTAGACAGAACTTCCTTAGACATTGCCAATAATGCTATCTAATAATATTATTCTAATAATATGAATTATTGATTTGATAATTTGAAATACTGTGCAATGACAATTATTGAAGCACTAATATAAAATATCAACGTAGCAATTATTGAATCGATAAAATAAAATATCGAACAGTAACTACTGTAACAATTATTGAGTAGTGACTTCTTACGTAAGAATCAATAATTTGAAATACTGTGCAATACCATGTGCTACTGTGCAACACCGCGTATTATTGTATTTTAACCACCGTGTATTTCAATAGTTTAACGGTAAAAGTTTTACCGTTATTTTTGTAAAAAGGTTGTTTCTGTCGCTTTCTATATCCGACATTCATTCCGTTATAGGGTCCACCATTGACTGCGCCGTCGTACGAATATTCTCCGACAAAAAGAATATTCCTCTACCAAACGAATATTCCCCGACACAACGAATATTTTATAACCACTTGCTTACTTTGTAAACTTTGCACATCTCAACTATAACTTATCACATTTATCAAATCAACACCTTATTATTTCAAAATAATATATAAAGAAAATTAAATCTTATTCATAAAATTTAGGGTCTTACATTAACCATGGAAATGGAAGGCTGAATGTGGTGAAAATGACTGCAGCACATCTACTCAACAATCGTGAAACTATAAAGCTAGACACTTCAACCTTGATATATGATACTGAAATCAAGGATCATACGATAACATGGTTTTATCCTCACATGCCATGGGTAAAGGCATCCCTCATTGGAGACATCAGCTACTTCTCATGGTGCTTCTCTCACCTTCCCAACTTGGAGCTAGTAGCACAAAACTTTCCAAAAGTGAAGAAGTTTGCAACTCTACTGATCAAAGATAAATCTCACTTGAAGGTCTATCGACATGCTGGAAACCATTACATTCCCTATGAATGTCGAGCAGACTCAGATGGCAAAAGGATCATACCAAAGACTATGATCATAGAGTCCTCTCACTCTACCCATGAAGATAATCAAACTGAGTTTGAAAAGTTCTATGTTGATCCAACAGGGCTGTCTGATAGTCTTCCATCCTTCAACAATGATTGGCACTCAACAATCTACCAGATTTTAACTACCTTTGAAAGCCTATCCAAGAGTGAGAATCGTAGAGTCCAACTTGATGCTCAGTAGAAGGCTGATCAACCAGCTGCTCAAAAAGAGGATGAACAACATGATGCCAGATCTCTTCAAGAGGAAGAGCTTCAGAAGAATTGCTTGAGGAAGTCTCTCTTATTGGTACAGAAGTCAAGGACATGTTAACAGGAGAAGAGAATGAGTTATCCAAAATGCTTCAAGCCAGAATCTCAGACATATCTTTCAAGCTTCAACTAAGAGATCAAATATTTCTGAAGACTATGAGTGATCATAAGGAAGAAGCTCTGCGAGCTAAGAAGGCTAGTGAAGACCAAATCATATCTCTCTCTGACAAGATTGACAACCTGAATCAGTCTCTCTCCCTACAAATTGAGCTCAGTCAACAAGAACTCAAGATTGAGGTTGGTAACTCATCTTACCTGATGGAGCAGCTTATGTCAAACGTGGAGCAGCTTTCTCAAGTGATTAATGACAAAAAGGGGGAGAAAAGGAGACATAGAAAGAGGTTTACAAGGAAGAGGAAAGAAAGAAGAATGAAGGAAAAAAGAAGACCAAGAGCAGAAAGGCAAAGGAGGAGGAGAAGAAGAAGAAAGCAGTAGCAAAAGCAGAGTCATCATCTAAGGGGGAGCTAAAAGATGATGACCCTATGAAGACAGAATCTGAGGGGGAGCCAGATAAAGAAGAAGGGCATGCAACCGAACCAGAGCTAGAGCAAGATGAAGAAATGAAGCATGCATCTGAGGGGGAGCAGAGGAAAGAAGAAAAAGAAGAAAGAAAGATGAGTAGCTGAGTAGCTTATCAACAGACATCCTGGAGACATACATAGAGCGAAAAATGTACATCTCTATCTAGTTAGGTATGTTCTGGATCCAGATGTAGAGTGCTATAGCTTATGTAATTTCATATTATCATCAATAACATTCATGGTTATCTGTTTTAGAAATACAGCAGCTCACTGTATATAAGATTCATTCATCTCATGCATATGCACTGATTATTTTTGTCATAATCAAATAGGGGGAGATTGTTAGGAATATACATGAGAATATTATTCCTATTTATATAAGATTTGATTATGATACAAATGAATGAATATGAAAGTATGCTTGCATTAATGAAAGCTGTAAAGTCCTTTGATAGATTATAGAAATATATGTACAAGGACTTAGAATGAATTGATCAAATGTGTTAGGTTGATCCTACATAAACAAAACATCTTTGTTAAGTCCTTCAAAAGAAATTATGTACAAGGACTAGAAATAAAAAGATCAAACTTGTTAGGTTGATCTTATACAATGTAATAGATAGGCATGTTTGGTCATCGAGCACTGCACCAGCCATCGTAGTCTGCCAGGAGAGACAAGGAAGACTCGAGAACTATTAAGGTGGAATCGTAGTCTGCAAGGATAGTAGATCTCGGAGTTTGTAGTCTGCTAGGAGAGATGAAGCAGGATTGTAGTGTGTCGAGAAGAACTTTCTCAGAGCCGTAGTCTGCTGAGGAAGTCATGTTCAGAATCTTAGAGACAGCCTGTCTATGAGCTGACCAAGCGCCTGCCAAAGCTAAGTCAAGAATCGTAGGCCACACTTAAAGTAGTGGAGTCTAATGATCATATCAAAGGCAGAGATCATAGTCGAGCCAGATCAGACAAGGACAACAAGTATGAAGGCAAAAATCGTAGTCTGTCAAGGTTTAATCTCGAAGTCGTAATGTCTGCAGAACCAAAGCTCAATCATAGTCTGCAGAACTAAGGCTTCAACAAAGGTTCTCACAACGCCAAGGAAGAATCGTAGTGTCAACACGATTCTCAACAGATGAGCACTCCCAAAAAATCCAAAGATGAAGCCTCTGGTCTGAGCTACAAAGATACATTCCACTTGAAGGAAACCAGAGAGCACTCAAAGAATAGCATTCAAGAAAATAGAAGATCTAAGCACCAACTCAATCAACATCCTGATTGAGTTGTGAAGCCATTTAAGATGAAGTCTTCAACAAGTAAATCAGAAGAAGACTTCAGATATAGTGACTGACTAAAAAAAGTCAGCAGGTGCAGTAGATGTCAAGAGAATAGAAGACAACGATCTTGGGATTAACCAGGATCGTAGTGTTTGCCAAACAAAGCAGGAACTGATGCAGTTTACACAGAGATACTGGTCAGCTTATGAAGAACAAGGCAAAAGTGATTAAGCATGGGTCAGACCATTGATGATAGGTGAACGGGAGATCACAAGGAGAAAGAGAACTGGGCATGCCACAAATCTGATGTGTCTTGCTATTCAGAAGAGGCCAGAGAAATAAGTCAAGCTATCAGTTTCTGAGATCAGTTAAGGCAAACAGAAGTGTTGAAGCACTACACAAGTGAAGGAAGAGGTGTTCTATGTTGCAAACCCAAAGAACACTCTTCGTAATCGTAGTGTTGTCTCTTACCAGTCTATGAGCAACATTTAACAAGACACACTATGATCAAGGTCCAAGAACATCTGCATCAGAATCGTAGAGTTCGATCATCTGAAGTTTGAAGCATTGGCAACGGTTTAATCAGAAGATTGATATTCGAACGTTGCTGATTGAGAGCATCAATGCAGAAGGACAACTCCTGTAGATTCGAATCAAGGAATCAGAAAGGAGAAATAAAGGTGATTACCAGCCTGACACAGAAAGGTGAAATCTCTGAGGCGGTAAGTGAAGTAGCAGACTGCCGTGTCAGTAAAGTCATAAAGGAGCTATCACGTCACATCAGCAGTCTGCACAAAATAACTCGAGATCTGCAAAGCAATTCAAAAAGCTTCCAATGACTATTTTCCAACGGGAAGATCATGGAAGGGTATTTAACAGATGAAGCTTCAAAGATCAAGAGTTGCTAAGTTGCAGAATCGTTGAGTTGTTGGAATGCTATATTGTTGACTCTACGAGTTCCACCAGAGCTGAACAGAACAAGACTTAGTGGCATTAAGACTACAAAAGTGGAAGTAAAGCAGATTTGAAGAAGGGCTTTAACAGACTAAGGCTTTACTCAACAGTGATGAGGATGCCATTGAAAATGGCAGCTAAGCTGAGAGCCGAGAAGGCCATGAAGATAGCATTCAGAAAAGTGGCTGAGCAGAAAGAAGATCCTAAGAGCCACATTACGGATCATCATGAAGAACCAAAAGCTAAAAAGGAAAAGATGCAGAACCATGTCTGCATATCATTCAAGAAGGGTTCAGGGAATGCTAAGGACCAGAAGAAATGGACCGAAAATGTCAAGCCTTAGCAAACCCGAATGGTGATGGTGCACAGCTGACATCAGATGAATATGAGCAAAACAGAAAGAAGCTCAGCTGCACCAAAGAAGAAGTGGTCCAGACTTTACACAGAATGCAAAGAGCACCATACCAAGCTGCTAAGTACCTGAGATGATAAATCTTCAAGACATCTTAGCAGCAAGGCAGAAACAACAACAACATCAACAACAACAAGTAGCCAGGGCCTGAGGGGTCCTTGTCCAGAGGGACTAAATGAAGTTCCAAGCCTGCTGGGCTTGAAGAGTTCATAAAGAACTGGAGTTCCAAAGCTGCTGGCCTTGAAGAGTTCTTAGTGAACTAGAGGAGTTCCAAGCCTGCTGGGCTTGAAGAGTTCTTAGTGAACTGAAGTTCCAAGGCTGCTGGCCTTGAAGGAATCTTAGTGATTCAGGGTGCTACCCTTTCCTTAGTGGATTACCTGCTAGAGAAGAAGAAGAGTGGATTAGGAGCTTGAGTCTCTGAACCACTTAAAACCCCTTGTGTCTTTTACATTCTGTCATTTACTTTATGTCATTTACATTATGTACCTAACTGCTATAACTGATATGTATGTATTAACTACTTACAACTAAACTAACTCCATGAATAATGTATGAATGTTTATGAATATCAATGAAGGGGATCTTTTACTTATTTCGCTGTGCTTGAAAAGATTCTTATGTTTATCATATGCTAATTCATTAGCAATACAAAATAAACTGGAAAAGTATTTAAAATCAAAAAGGATTCTATTCAACCCCCCTTCTAGATCTATTGTGTGCCTACTGGGAACTAATAGTTTCGGCTAGACAAAAATGATTTGAGATATCAAAATATATTTTATATATCATTAATGCATCATTGAACCTGGTGCAGAGATAATAAAAATGATGGTGTTAGCAATGCAGAATTACCTAGTGTTGGATGTGATTTAAGGATCGTTAGCCCACTATGGAATGATGTAGTATGACAAAGTCACAAAATGACGAAATCCTTAAATGGACTTTAAATACCGTGCGGTATCATGACGTCATAAAATGATTTTTAAAAATTTAAAGAAAAGCTAAGTGCCAATTGAATTTGGTCAGATGCGTGTTTCGATTGATGTTCGAATTATTGGTATACGTCTAAGCTAATTAATTCAGCTAGACAAATTTTTTTGAAAATTCAAGTATCTTTTTGAGAATTTATCCCGATCCAAATTATTTTGAGGCGGATTCTTATGCTAACTCTGAGGTGAACAACCCCAAAAAAAAATAAGGATATACTTGTTGGATAAAATATATTCCAATCTTTGAACGCATATAGTCGTTCTGAAAACTAAGGTACAATAGATTGATCACCTAACGTACCAGCATCGGTAGTTTACCTTCTTCGTGATTGTAAACATACCTAGTATAACATGGTTAACAGAATTGGTTGCAGTGAATACCGTTAAACCTTAGAGTTCATGGTCTATATGATCCCTCAGCATGATATGAAAAGTTTTAACTTAGAGAAAAGTCACGAAAGAATGTGATGATAGAAGAGCTCCTCATAGAAGGAAGCAATATGTACTCATTAAATTAAGCAAGAAATCAGATAAAGGTTAAGTTGAAAACCTAGTTTTGATGAATAATGGGATAGAAATTTATAGACTGTAATTTTGAGAACAAAATTCTTAGAAGAAGAGGTTGGCTATATGTACTTATGGTGCAATAGTGATTCCAGGGACGGAATCCTTATAAGGGGGAAGAATGTGACAACCCGAAAATTTATAAGATTTTAAATGATTAAAATAAAGGTTAAAGAATAAAACCTAGATGGGTATTTGAGGATTAATTAAAATTTTTAAGAAAAATATATATGGTTTACTATTTAAAAGAGAATAGAGAAAATATGGGTTACAAAATGTCAAAACCCTAGAAATAGAGTTATATGTACTTGAAGGAATGTTAAGAATAAGGTATTATGATACCTATAAATTTGATGCGAACTGAATAGTGTAAGATATAATGATACATGTAGAAATTTTATTAAGGAAATAAAATTTTACATGAAGGGCTGCTATGAATTTAAAAGAAGATATGAGTATATGTATATATATATATACATATATATATATATATATATATATATATATATATACTTAGTGATGTGCTATATATATATTTTAGCAAGAGGAATGATAAAGATAAATACAGTATTAGATTTGTGGGACATGTCTCAAAGTTATAAATTATTTGGTACGCATATTATGTGATGGTTATATTTGTTTATTATATAAACAAATAAAAGAAACTAATGTAACCTAATTATATATTAGGAATGAGAAATTGAATAACTTAAGTGTTATAGTATGAGAGAATAATAGTATTTAAAATATATACTAATCCTAAGAGATTTATTTTATATATCTCAACTAATTAATTTTATAACCTAATTAAAACAAGTTTAATTGGGTTAAGAAATTAAAAGTATATGAGTAAGGATTTAAATCATAATTGAGTGAATAGAAACCTTAATTACATGATTAGGGTAACATAAATTAAAAGCATTGGACTATGTTAAATTATATGGCCCAAGAATTTATTTAGGTAGCCTAATGAGGATTTATTTAGTAACCCAAAATAATGGGATATGTGCTAGCAGAATAACTGTGGTTAGGAACTACTCATACTTGAGTTAAATGTAGAAAAGTGTTGGTATATAAGGGTGGGCCCCACTAGTAATGATGGGTGATGATTGTTAAGAAATTTCTAAGGAAATTTCTTTGAATTGGCAAAAGAATATTTTGCTCTAAAAGAAAATTATTAATGACTTTTGTGTCCTAGGAAGAAGTGCTAGGAAGTTTTCTAGTAATAGGGGAATGACAATTTTACCCCAAGAGAAATTTGTTAATGACCATGGCATCCTTGAAGGAAATTTCTAGGAAATTTTCTAATTATAGTTAGATGACAATTTTGTCCTTAAAAAAAATTGATTATGACCAATATGTCCTATGAGAAAATTTCTAGAAAATTTTATTGAGATGACTTAAAGACCATTTTGCCCTTTCCTAATGATGGTTAAAGACTACTTTGCCCGTGGTCTTAATTTTCTATACTAACTTAACAAAGAAAAAAAAGAAATAGAAAGAAAGAAAGAGAAAGAAAAGAGAGAAATCATTATCTCATTCTCTCACCCCACCTGCGCATAAAAGAGGAAAGGAGAGAGGAAGGGCAACCATGGATGAGGGGGGGGGGAAGAAGAGATAGGAAAAAGAAAGAAGAGAAAGAAGAAACCATAGGTTTTCTCCATAAATCTCACGTAAAATCCCTAGAGAAAATAAGAGAACTTGAGAGGCTAAGGAAGGAGGAAGACCACGGTGGAGAAAGGCTAAGAAGGAGAAGATCTAGCAAGCCAAACTACCAAGGAAGATCATCTATCATCCAAGCATAGAAGGTTTAAAAGATCTCTAATCTAGCGTTGTAATTTCTTGGTTTAGATTGTGTTTTGCTTGTTTATGTAAGAGTTTGATGAAATTAATCATGAATCATGTTAGATCCTTGAGTATAAGAAGTATTAGGATGTATTATGATGATTTATAATGGTTAGTGTTGGATTAATCAAGAGATCATTGAAGTTTTCTTAGAAAACACAAAGGTTAGAAAAATCAGATTTTAAGAAAACAAAACATAAAATTCAAACAACCATATCTCTCATTATATTTCGAATTTTTGAGTGTGGTCAAGGCCTAGAGTTAGATCTATGAGTCTTCTAACTTTTCCAAATAAAATCACTAAAAACTACCTTGTAGATTTTAGTATGGACTGTTTTTAGCCATGTAAGAAAAATCTGAAAAATAAGAAAGAGCAAGCTGCCCAAAACTGTTGGGGGCAGTTTCAGCCACTTAGAACATGAAATAAAATCAGGACTTTTAGGACATGAAAATATATGATATAAAGTATCTCTTGTCCAAAAATGAGCTTATTCTGATTTAAATTGACCGAGTTATGGTCATTTTAATTTTTATGTTTTTTCGACAAAAATGGTTATAACTCGAGTTCTATAACTGCGATGGCCACGAAATTTAAACTGAAAGTTTACATTAATACGTGTAAGATTTTTTCAAGAGTTGGGAATTCTTGGAGTTGATCATGGTATAGCTAATTTTCTTAAGTTACGAACTAAAAACGGACTTTTGAAAAATATTAAATGAAATTGAAAATTTTCAGAAAAATTAATTCTGTGAATGGAATATATGTATATATGTGTGGCCAAAAGATAAAAAAAATACTAAAATGATTTGGTATTTTTCATGCCTACAATTAAGTTAAGAATAATTAAGAAAATTAGATTATATTAAGTCCTAAAATTCGTTAATATGATTTTAGTGACTAATAATCATTAATATGTTATATTATAACCATATAAAGGTAATTTGGTCATTTTTGATAAAATGTTATATGAAGGGTTTGATATGTTTACTAAATAAATTAAATAGTAAGAGATAAACAATTAAATTAAAAAAATTTATGAGTTTTAAATAATTAAAATATTATTAAATGATTAATAATATTACTAAAGGAATAAAATATTATTAAATGGTCAATAATATTAGACGACAGTTTAATATTAATGATAAAGAGGTTAAGATGGCTTAATGAGAGTATTAGGTATTCATCAGAATAAAAAGTAATTATAAACTGTTAAGTCAGAAATTGTCAAAGTAAATTAAATCGACTAGAGTCGATCAACTTATGACATAATAAGACGTGCAATGAGGTTTAACGTAAATAAATCGAATGAATGATAAAGAGTCTTAGAAAGACTTGAACACATGATTGCGCATTGTGTCTTAAGATTTAAAAGGCAAAAATAATGAAAGATAAAGTAGAGCTAGCATAAATGACTAATAAACGTCGTTATGTAGCTAATTGTGGTTGTATATGCAGTTAATCGTGTAGGGCAACGGAAGGACAAATTCTACTAATCGCGCAAGGAACGCTTCGAGGCAAGTTCTTTAGTAACTTGCTCTTATGTGATGATATGTATTAAACCATATTATGGTTGTTAATGTAATACGTGCTTTATATGAACTCGTTGATTACATGAATGTTACGTGACTAAATGCAAAGCATGAAATATGTGAAGTATGTGTTAAATTTATAACATGAAGGGTATATTATGTTGTATGATAATTATGAACGTTATAGAGATACATATCATGAAAGGTATGATGCATATAGACATGCATGAAGCATGGGTAGATGCATTGACTAAAATTTTTGATGCATGAATATATGAAATTTGTATGCTATGTGAAGCATGAAAGGTGTAGACTGTTGAACTAGCTGAGCCGCCGTGCTTATTCCTTGCAAAAATAAAACTTTTGCAAATATTGAAGATACCAGATTATAGAAGATGTATGTTGTGATAAAGAGCATTCAACGTAATTATTCTGACAATTTAACTAATTGCTAGTAAGTTGGTAAATCGTTTAGTTATAAGAAATGATTTGTATATGTTAAGAGAGAGTTAAAATTTGATGGTGAGTTATATTTACTCATAAATGTTGTAAAGGAAATGAATTAAATTGTTATGAACTTGTAAAGTTGTGTGGATAATCCAGGTTGCTGGATTAGGTATCCAAGTTGCTGGATTAGGCATTCGGTTTGCTGGATTTAGGTATTCGGCTTACTAGATTATAAAGAATGACTTATAAAGTGAAAGATTAAGTATTAATTCACAAGTTACAGGATAAAGTATTGGTACAGTCGTACTCTTTAATGGTTGATGTATAGTATTTGTGCTAAACGATTCCTTCAGGGAGCGGAGGTATATATGAACTAGCTACCGATCTAACTCGCTGTGACAAATAATGTAGACGAGACGGAAAACTAGTTTGTTGGTTGTTTATGGGAAACCACTCAGCATACTGTACTGAATACTGTTAAAGTGTCGATGTGTGCTAGGTTTAGACTTGTGAATACTGATGATGTTAAGGTGTTATCTAATAATAATTTACTTATAAAGTAATAGTGTTGTGAAATAAAGTATGTTATGCTAATTGAAAGATCAATCTTATAACTGATAGATCTTTTCAATAAATGTAACAACTAATTGTAAAGGTTACATATTCTGGAACAAAAGGGAATAATGTATTAATTATTTTAAATGCCAGGTTGTATTCATTTAATTATGAATAAAGATGGTATTTATTAAGATGTTTGTAGCACCGTAACGTACCATGTCTGAGATTCTAGGGACCCGGATTTGGGGGCGTCGCGCTGTTATTAAGCAAATATTCTATATATAACATTTAATTATGTGCAAGCCAGTTCTTAAACAATATTCAATTTATTCATTGAATACCAGTATTTCATTATTGTCTTCATATGATTCATATATAATCAAAAATTGTTCTGTTCTTTGTAAGCTAAGTTTGGTTATGCAAGTGTCCTTACTTGTATGAACTGTTGTATTTGAACAAGTATTCTTAAACTCAAAATTCTTTGACATGACAAGTTTTGATGCATACTATTCAATTTTGGTATGAATACATGGTTCAAAAGTTGTCTAATCTATTTGACTCGGCTAAACATAGTTTGAAATGTATCGTTAAATATTATTATTTATGATAAAGTCGTCCAACTAAATTACTTTAGTTCGAACTCCAGACTGAGTATGAACATCCTGAAATTGGGAAATTTTTATGCGCTAAAGGTGGTTATGATGAACATAAATATCGTTCTATTAAGTAGTGTTGATCAATACAGGGTATACGGGCTGATCACCCAACGTGTCCGTAAGTCATGACGGTTTGCAGATGAATTTCTGTACAAACCTTTTCAAACTTGAAAACAATGGTTCAAGGTCTATTGACCGCTCAACATTTATAGTCACTACGTTGTTTAAAAAATGTAAACGGTTTGATATGTTGTTATGAATTGTTTCAAATGGCTTCACAACTATTGATTCGCTGTAGAAGTATACTTTTAAAAAAATATTTATTTCTTTTAGCTGATGTTTATTATATGATATTACTTGCTGAGCAATTAAATGCTCATTCTTACTTTAAATTAAATATTTTCAGTTAAGCGTGATCGACCAGAAGGTTCTGGCAAGGACAAAGGAAAGGGGAAGCTGAATGAATAGTTATAAGGTGTTAGTTGTAATATTTAGAACTTTTTATTGTGATAATATGTTATTTATCATTTAATAAAGTACTTAAAGGTCGCCGTACCTGGGGATTAGTAAACTTTGATATAATTTTTAAGTTTATAATATAGTAAGCAGTTCGTATGAATGGTATCGTGTAGCACCAAGTACGGGTTTCAAGTACCCGAATTTGAGGACGTCACAGGTTGGTATCAGAGCTTTAGGTTAGAAATCTTAGGTGGGAATACCTTAGGCTAGATAGAAACGTTGAAAAACAAAAAACTCAAATAGAGTTTAAAGGAGATGAATTAAGGAAATTCATTGTAAAATGAAATAAAAGCAACTTATATAAAACTATTGTTTATTATGTGTACTAATCAAGACAAATTATGTGTAGATGTCAGACAGAAAAGGATTAGGAGACTCTCATATCCTGAAGAAAGAGCAAATCACTCTATCCGAGCTAATAGCTGAAATAGAGGCTCACATTGAAAGCAACCCTAATGAGATCATCATTTTGGAAAATATAGTACCAGAACCAGTAACGGTGGTACTAACAGATAGTGATTCGGACACGGAAGTTGGAGCTGATCAGGCATCAACTGAAGTGCAGAATTTGAAGAATAAGGTTTCTTCTTTGGAAAAGTTATGGGAAATAGAAAAGTTACTAAATAGTCAATTACAAAAGGCTTTAATCGAAATAATAGAAGAATAAGATAAGTTGAAGATCCAAATTGATCAGATGGGAGCCAAATGCAGCATATCTTATGCAGCTCCAAGCCAGAAGTGGGAAAAGAAAGATGAATGATCGTGATCTAGGAAATTCTGGTTATAACCAAGGGAACTTTAAAAAAATAGGAAAGTGTACAAACTGTAAAACGAAGCATGAAGGCGTATGTAGGAAAGGGCAAAATGTATGCTACAATTATGGACATGCGGGACATATCTCTCCTCATTATCCCAATCTGAAGCAAGGTGCATGTTTTATATGTGGGTTGGTAGGTCACTAGGCGAAAGTTTGTCCAGGATCAAGGGAGGGTGTAGGAAACAAGTAGGATAAGTATTATATGATTATGTATGGTAGAAAATGTGTGTATGATATACATATGTGTGTAATGTAATACTCTCAACTTTTGTATAAGTCGTAGCAGCGATTCCTGTAATACCCATGAATTTTATAAATAATATTAATATTGATATTAATAAATGTGTGAATATTTATTCTAATATAAATATTTGTGGTATGAGATGGGATAACTCAATTAAATTAAATTAAATTTATGATAATTGAGAAATGTGGAGAATTTAAGATAAGCTTATGAAATGTCTTGTGTGGCACGATGATGGACTTAATGATGGTTTAATTAATTTAAAGAATGAATGATTTAAATAAGTGGAAGGATTAATTAATATTATATTCTTTAATTAATTGTTGCTATGCGTAATAGCATATTAATAAGTAAATGATATAATAGACTAATATTTAGTATTATTGAGTTATTGCTACGAACAATAATATGTAATGTGTGATCATATGTTATAAAAACCACTACATCCATTTAATATAAAATAAGGTGTGACATTACAATGCGATTACATGATACATGAAACTATATAATAAAATTAGGTGAATCATATAATTCTATTAAAGTTACGTAAAGAAGCTTATGTGACAACATGATGTGTGGTGTGGATAAATTATATGTGTACTTAAATGTTATGGGAGAAATTAAATTAGAATAAATAAATATTTATTATTAAATAATTTTTTTAATTATGTGTAATTGAAATAATAAAGTTTTATGAAAATATGGGTTGATAGTACTCAGTGAAATTATATTTCAGTATTATCTAGACTAACCAAATGTACATGAATTATATAATTATGTGTATATATACCCCCCCCCCCCCAACTTACTATAATGTAATAATATTAACTCATTACAATTATACTTGTGAGTCCAAAAAAAAATAAACCTAAGTATGTTAGCATCATTGTTTTGCAAATGCTGAGTTTAAAAGAAGTTGTCCCATATTCTGTGTCCCTTTTATTCATTCACGTGTAATGGTCATTGGCCTAGTCTACCTCTCATGCTCAAACTAGCTTGCAAATGATGGTGATCATGGCAAGGGGAGTGGGTTGATAGGGATGGTTAGCTACTATTCCACCAAATCATCAATACCCATCATCTTCTTCCTTCTTCCCTTGGTTTGATTCATTGAGCAAGGACCATGAATTGGTCCCTAGTTTCTCTATAAATGGAAGACTTCTTTTCTCAAAATTTACTTTGTTAGATTGTCTGTAAGTTGCAATTAGAGTGTGAGCTATTGGCTTGAGTGAGCAATCTAAAATTTGCAGTGCAGTCTGTTCATGTTATTTGCACTCTGAAACTTGATGCATGCTTATATTAATATCCTAAAACTGCAATACATGATTAATAGGATGTTCAAGGGTTAATGTATATGTTGACTATAGGAAACTAAGAATTGATAAGTGTTTCTAAAACTTTCAAAACGCTAAGTCAACGACAATTACAAAAGTTATGTTGTTTGATTACGTAGTAACGTATAATCTGATTATGTAATGTGTGTGTTTAAAGTACGTAATGGAGTACGTGTAGGATCGTCGGTTTATATATTGAGTTTGCATAACTAATGTGTATATATATATACATAAATAGGATACTATAAGACCTTGTGGTGATGTTAAGATTTACGTTAATTTGTAATCTACGTAAAATGCAAGTTTCCTAACTTCATTTGATTTTGATATTAAATGCAAGTTTCCTAACTTCATTCTTATAATTGAATGCAAGTATATAGATCTTATTTTTTATTGCAAAACTTTGAATTATTGTTATATCAAACATACTTATATTGAGCAAATATCTACATTCGTATGATTACTAGTCATAATCGTAAATTAATTTTAAATATTGACTCATGTTACGAGAAGTAAACTTATTGTTCCTAAAAGTCGTCTAAGCCATTTGATTCAGCTAGACTATTATCATGTGTTAGAAAGCTATCCAAACCAATTATCTTAGTGCGGACTCTTATAAATCTACTGAGATAAACAACCCTTATTGAAGGGCAAATTATATAACCATCGGGGAGCCGACGTGCGCACATACAAGCATGTTTAAATGTTATGCATAACGTATGGTAATTTAAGCTGATCAGCTGTTGTACTTGTTTATATTGGATTTTCAGCATAATACTGTTAATTCTAGTAGAAGTTCATAGTCCCTAGCATCTGCTCAATGTTCATTATTCTTGAACCTTGAAATGATTAGACCTTTGAATTTTGTTGATATCTTTCAGTCCATAGCGACATTTATTGAGAACTACTGATACTTCTTGTTTTTCTTGAACTATCATTTATTGTTATACCCTTGAGATTCGAATTTCCTAATGTTCACCCTTCTTGCTATATTACTTGCTGGGCAAATCTATTGATCATTCTTGCTTCCCTAAAAATATTTCAGTTATGGAAGAACAAGGTGGTACCTCGGGGAAGGACAAAGGAAAGGGCAAGGCTTCAGAATAGCTTTAGTCCTTTAAGATTAGGAGAACTATTATTAATATTATGATAATATATTAAGGGATGATTAAATTATGTTTAAGTTATGTTTTAAGTTTAATTATTGAAATGATGTAGCAACGATCACGAGACCTTGGGACGAGAATATTTATATTAAATCAATATAAATTTTTCTATTATTTTGTTGCATGAGATTTTAGCATGTTATTAGAAATAGATCGTGATGCACCAAATTCGAGATATGAGTGGTCTAAATTTGGGGGCATCACAGGTTGGTATCAGAGCCTTAGGTTATAAACATTAGGAGCGAAAACCCTTAAACTATAACCTTAGAAGAATTTAGAAGATAGAAGGAGATGAAACTCATACAGAGTTTTCCTAGAGACTTAATGTGTTATGAAATATAGTTTCATTCTATACAATGAACTTATATTTTATTTAACATTATAATGGAGTTTGTTGTTTGTTTTCTTATGATTGTGGTTGTAGGATGACAGACTTGGGAGGACCAAGTAGAGTAGTAGAGGAGGAGCCACGTGATATACACGTAGTGTATGAGGCTCCTTTGGTAGCCAAACCTGTGAAGGCAGTAGCACCATCCGAGGATGAGATAAAGGTGGAGTCGAATCCTAAGGAGGAACCCATGGAGGAGGAACCCATGGAGGACGAACCCACAGAAGATTCTGGCTAGGCTGCGATCGAGGATAGGATGTTAGGAGAGTATGAGGAGCTAATCTTGGAGTTAGACTGTCGAGTTCAGAAACTAGAGGCTAAGGCTCAGGACAGAGAGAGAGACTGAGTTACAGAAACTAAGGGACGAAGACCACCAGAGGAAGTTGGCGATGCAAGATATAGAGGTGGAGATTGCTTATCTCAAGGAAGCGGGAATTCAGATGGGGACCCTTTTCCACCGTTCGATATCTAGGAATGTGGACTTGGTAGGAAAACTGGAGGAGTTTGAGCAGAGGAAGTTGAGTGAGAAAGCTGAGAAGGAGGCTCTCCGCACTCAGCTCGAGCTAGAAGTGATGGAG
The DNA here is from genome assembly GCA_020205555.1 of Panax stipuleanatus. Lineage (NCBI taxonomy): Eukaryota > Viridiplantae > Streptophyta > Magnoliopsida > Apiales > Araliaceae > Panax > Panax stipuleanatus. The sequence continues at coordinate 129,911,723 of CM035115.1, read as the reverse complement.
AAGATCCACTTCAAGGAGAAGTAGGAAGGAGCTAATGATAGGGCAGAAGATTTAGAGGATGAGGTTAGATGTAAGAAGAGGAATATGAACAAGATGGGCTATGTTTTTCGCACACCCATAGAGAGAGTGATTGATGGTGTATACCACTACCCGACAGAGCAGGGACAGACCCGACACACCATGAGCAGGGATTTGATGGCACACATATCACAAGTGGAGTACAAGAGTGTCGTGGGGCGTGGGATGTTAGGATGAGACCCATTATTATGGTAGTAGTAGTATTTATTTTTATGTAATGTATATATTGTGATGTAATCTTAATCTTTTGTGTAAGATATGGGATAGTTATGTAAACCTCGAGTAGGTTCATGTTAGAGGGGTAGTATGATAATGTTTCCCCATCATTTATGATATTAGGTGATAGATGTTGACATTTATAGAAGTATGCTAGGAATGATCATATCGATGTAATGATTTAGCATATGAATATAAATGTTCTTATTTCAGAAAACGTGTTATAAAATTTTATTCCTTTGCATTAAAGAAATACTTAAGTAATATAATTAGATAATAAGAATGAAATTTTGTGATGCATATAATGGCGCCCAGACGTAAACAAACTGCGCCAGAGGAGTCGGTTAACAATGAGAGGGAGCAAGTAGATTGTCAACGTTGGTTAAAAAAATCCGCGTGTCGGGTCACAACCCGGATCTTTTAATCTCTTTTCCTAAGTTCTTTCTACCCTCACTCTTTTTATTTAGGAAAAAGGTTTTGAAGGGTTTTTTAGGAGAAAGGCCAACATGTATCACGTCGACGTTTTGAACGTTTTATAGAGTTGCCAGTTGGTAGATTTGAAATGGTTGTATCAACTCAACCGAGCATTGTTTGAAAAAGGCCCAATTACTGGACACTGTCGAAACTTAATCTTTGAAAACAAAGTTTTGAGCTCGGGGGCTTGGATAAGTGTGGGGAAGGTGTGAGGCACCCCACGACTCTCGTGTAAACACTGTATCGCATCTTTTCAATATTTCCCTTAAAACTGGAATGCGTGAGTGAATGCTATTTGAAAATTGGGCCTATTGATTTGATTGATTGAAAGTAGTGCTTTGCTTCGTTGAACCTATATACGAAGGGTTTGATTTGATTTGAAAATTAGTCTTTGATTTGATGTGCAAAAGCATTTAATTTGATTTTCTTTAAAAAAACTTTTCTTTTGATTGATTTGAAAATGATGTTTTGAAAGTTGGTTTATCAAACCCTTACGCTACCATAGGAATTGAAGCCTGTTGATACTTCCAATTATATCTTTATAGCCTTAAGGTTGCATGTGAATGGTGATTTGTCGGGCTACGAAGCATCCTCGACCACAGAATATACAAGTGTCGGTCTCCTCATGGGTATGAAAACCATCGGAGGGACGCTGACACGACAATCAATAATTTTTATTATATTGAGACTTTAAATCCAGATAATCGTTTTAAGGTCTGTTTACATGTACATTTTTACAGAAAAACTGGCAGGGTACATTTGTAAATCTGAATTTTTCCATCGTGGGAATCAGATTCTGATCGTTTTTATCGTGAATCCCACGATTTCTAGGCTCACATATGAGTAGCCAAAACCTGCACAGTTCAAATTTGTACAAAAATAGATAAATATTCCAATATTGCCAGAACCGAGGATTCATTCAGTAAATCCTAGTCCGCACGGTCGAAGCATCTCGTTCCCACTAGATAGCGATCTAAGGGACGCAAGGTTGCTTTTGAAGCTGAAACTAGAAAGAAAGCTACATTAAAGGAAATCTCAGCCATTCTAGTTTCTCGGTTCAGTCTGGAGATTTTGAACCATTTGAAAACTAGAATTAGCAAGATTTAAATAAATCTAGTTCGCCTGCAGATATGTCAGTGCCAATTTATATAAAATGAATATTTAAATCAACAGTTGAATAGAAAACGAGTAAAGCAATATATATATATATATATATATATATATAAGTAAATTACTTTTACTAAAGTAAAGTTGTCATTTACTTTTGACTTTGTCGGATGCGTTGATTGCATCTGATGATGACTGGAGCATCCGATGACTGTGGGACCCTGGGGGGCCAGCGTCGTCTGATTGTTGACTGTTGACTGTTGAGGTCTGGCTCCTTCCTCGCCGGTAGGTGCTGTTGATCTTCTTCTTAGAGAGATCACCATCCCCTATATCATTAAAAAGATTAAAAGATATAACTATTCAAAAATGGTATATAGGGGATGGTGATCTCTTTGAGAAGAAGATCAACAGCACCCACCGGCGAGGAAGGAGCCGGACCTCAACAGTCAACAGTCAGACGACGCTGGCCCCCAGGGTCCCACAGTCATTGGATGCTCCAGTCATCATCAGATGCAATCAATGCATCCGACAAAGTCAAAAGTAAAGGATAACTTTACTTTAGTAAAAGTAATTTACTTAAGTAAAAGTAAATGTAAATACTTTAAATAGATTGCCATTTGGCAAAAATATGTTTAGCAGCTATATTTTTAACATCCTTTTCTAAAATATACTTTGCTGACTTGTAGTCAATACGAACTAAAAGCTTTTGATTTAATAAATCATTTTGAAATTTACTAATACATAAAACTAAAGCTAGAATTTCTTTTTTAATTGTGCCATAAATTAATTGGGCTTGATTCCACGCACCAGAGTGGAATCGAACAATTTGCTCAGATGAAGCAGGTGTTAATTTCTGCTTCAAGATACCATCGAAGCCAATTTCGGAGGCGTCAGTTTCAATAATTTTAAAAGCTGACTCATTGGATATGCCAAGGCAGGGAAGAACCTTAACATATTTCTTAACTTGTTGGACGATGGCAATATGCTCATCAGTCCAGGGAGGAGGATTCTTCTGCAAACGAAGGAACAAAGGTTTACAAATTTTTCTCAAATTTTGATAAAACTTACCGACGTAATTAAGGGATCCTAAAAAACGCTGGAGTTGAGTTTTATCAGTAATTTTATCAGAAAATTTATCGGCGAATTGGATGACTCTTTGAATAGGACGAACAAGACCGCGATAAATATCATGACCAAGGAATTTAACTCTAACTTGGAATAGACTACATTTGGTTGGGGAAAGAACCAAACCATTAACTTTAATAGCCTTGAAGAACGAATTCAAATGTTTGAAATGTTCATCTATAGACTTGGAAAAAACCAGAATATCATCAATATACACAATGATAAAATGATTAAAAGGATTCAAAATTTTATTAAGAATATTTTGAAATTCACTAGGAGCGTTTTTCAAGCCAAATGCTTGAACAACCCATTCATAGTGACCAAAGGGGGTGGTAAAAGCAGTTTTATACCTATCACTAGGATGAATATTGACTTGCCAAAAACCCGACTTAAGGTCAAATTTACTAAAGATTGTAGCATTACTAAGCCGACTAAGAAGGTCTTCTTTATTGGGTAGGGGATACCTAATCCATTCAAGAACCTTATTAAGAGGCTTGTAATTAATAACTAGGCAAGGGACTCCTCTCTCTTTCTCAGCTTCATTGTTAACATAAAAGGCTGGGCAAGACCAAGGAGACTTACTATATTTTATTAGGCCTTTTGCAGGCAAGTCATTAATCTCTTGCTTATAAAGTTCCATCTGCTGATGACTCATTTGGATAGGTCTGGCCTTAGTAGGAATTAGGTGCTCCTTAAATTCCTTAGCATAAGGTAGTTTAACCACATGCTTCCTACGATGCCAAAATGCATTAGGAGAATCAGCACATAAGTTTTTAACCATAAACAATCGAAGCTCTTCAATCTTATCTTGAATTTTATCAAGTAGGAGAAGATCCTCAACTTGCTTATATTTGATTTCTTGTTTTAAGAATTTTAACTGTGAAGTTTTACAATTTAACAAGTTGAGCGACTTTGAAATAGATTCGTCTTGAATGAATTTCAAGTCTCTTTCTTTAGGCTGAGTGATAAATTCAAATACCGCTTTCTGCCCAAGATGCTTAGTTGTTAAACCATGATTACTAGTAGTAAATGGATACAATAAATATATAGATGGCAATCCTGAAATTATTTTATCTGTCAAGTTGCGAATTAAAACAAAAGAAGTTTTAAAACACATATTATCTTGGCAAATATGAACTTTAGGCAGTTTATATTTTATTTCCATGCTACTACCATTAGCAGAATTAAGGTGTTCACTAGTTTTCTTATAGAACTTGGTAGGGATTAACCCTTCCTGAATACAATTGAGATCTGCACCTGTATCAACCAGGGCAGGAAGCTGAATTGCAAAGGTTCCATCGATAACTAGACGAACAATTATATACCATTTTTGAATAGTTATATCTTTTAATCTTTTTAATGAATTACCTTGAACCATTAATAAAGATTCATCATCTTTGACTCCCGAAGATTCAGGTTGATCATCATTATCTGAAGAATCAAAAATGTGAAGTTCTGAACCTTTAGAGGCCAAATTAGTTATATCTTTTCTTAAGTCTGAAATTTCAGTCTTAAGACCAGAAATTTCTCTCTTAAGTTTGTTGACTTCTTGATTTAATTCTGAGAGAGTAATTTCTTTCTCGGCAGTTTTAAATCTTTCTAGGATTTTATTAAGGCTAATAACAGGCTTATCTTTTCCTCTAATAACCTTACCCTTTTTCGAATTATTTTTACTAAATAAGTCTTTTAATTATTTCATATACTGTAATTTTAAATCTTCATCTGTAAGTGTACTAATTAACTCGATTAACAAAGAGCTTTCTTGGACTTCTTTGTTAAGGACGTTAATAGTTTTACAGCAATCAGATCTACAGTTATCAGTACAAAGGGTGACTTCATTATCATCACTAGACTACTTTAGTTAAATGTTTTTAACTTTAGTTAAATGTTTTTACATTTACTTTTACTTAAGTAAATTACTTTTACTAAAGTAAAGTTGTCCTTTACTTTCGACTTTGTCGGATGCGTTGATTACATCTGATGATGACTTGAGCATCCGATGACTGTGGGACCCTGGGGGTCCAGCGTCGTCTGACTGTTGACTGTTGAGGTCCGACTCCTTTCTCGCCGGTGGGTGCTGTTGATCTTCTTCTCAAAGAGATCACCATCCCCTATAATTAGTAAACATTTTCATATTAATGTAATCCTTTCCGAAATGTTTATAAATACAAGAAAGAGATTACTTTACCGATTCACCGGTCATCTTCTTTATGTTTCAAAATTATTTTAAGTTTAAATTTTTATTTAAACTTTTCGTCCGCTGTTAAATGGTATCAGAGCCATACGGTGTTGTCTCTTGGTGTCACTGTTTGTAATTCAGTTTGAAAAGGTAAGCCTGTTATCTCAAGTTATCTGTTTGTAATTATTTCTTTATTCAATAAAAATTTTATTTCAAACTTCTATTTTTATATATGAACTACTGTTATTATTTCTTATAGTTTTGCTATAGTTGTAATTCAGCTTTGTATGCGCCACTCTTCTCTCTCTCTTCTCCATTTATTCCGCCTTTTGGTATCTATAGGGGATGGTGATCTCTCTGAGAAGAAGATCAACAGCACCCACCGGCGAGGAAGGAGCCGGACCTCAACAGTCAATAGTCAACAGTCAGACGACGCTGGCCCCCCAGGGTCCCACAGTCATCGGATGCTCCAGTCATCATCAGATGCAATCAACGCATCCGACAAAGTCAAAAGTAAAGGACAACTTTACTTTAGTAAAAGCAATCATTTTTGCTTAATCTGTTTAATCTTAATCATTTTTGAAAATCAAAAGTTTTTGATAAATCTTTGTTCAAGAAGTCACCTAGTCTCTTTGTATAAACCACCCTCCATCGCCATAGGTCCCTGTCTCGCCTTTGTAAGTCTCGAGTGTGTGAGCAGTTTTGGCTTACTGGGAATCACTAGATGATAGGGTATGTGTTTATGTTAAGCAAAGAAAGGGGTATGTATGGAAGAATGCAGATTGTTAAAAAAATTTAATTTTTAATATGAGTAGATTATTCAGATCTAGTTCGTAGTTAGTAATCGATCTTCACTTCCTCCTGTTCCAAACATAGTTAATCAAGAAGAACACAGTTATGAAAATATTAATCAAACCCTTAGTAACTGGAATATACCTAGTGTGTCTCCTAAGGAGATTTACCAGTCAACTTTTATTGATAACTTTAAAACTGATTATAATGTTAAAACTGTTGAACGTGTTTATGCGATCAACAAAGAATATGAAAATTGTAGTCTTCTTTCTCCTGATGTCATTAATAAACATAGAAAGAAAGGTTATAATTTTATTCATATTGGTTTAGTTCAGGTCGCAGTTAAACCATTAACTATTAAAGGAATAAACTCAAGTGTCTTTTTATGTTTAAGAGATGCTCGATATCTTAATTATGCTCCAAGTATAATTGGTATCATGGAGTCAAGTCTGCATGATGGTTCTATCCATTTTAATTGCTTTCCTGACCTTCCATTGAGTTTATCTGACATTAATTTATTAAAAGCCTTAACTCTGAATATTAAAACTGCAGGAGAGATAACTCAAATGATTGAGGGTTCTCAACCTATAACTTTAATATACATAATTTATTATAAGGTAATGAAAACTAATTTAAATATTCACGCACTTAATAAAAGTCCTAAAGATCATACTGTGCTAATTCAAAGAAGTACTAGTAACGCTAATATCCAAACCCCAAAGACTATTCTTTGGAAAGATATTACGTTACCTAGTCAGTGGATTCTCCCCCAAGAGATTCCACAAAAACCAGTTAATAATAATTTATTAAATTTGAAAAATATTAAACAATTTTCTGATGGTACTGTTCGGGTCAGTTTCGAACGTACTAAAAGACCTTTAATTATAAAAGAATTTACTAATTCTTCAGTTCCTTCTGTTTCAAGAAGAGATACCGAGGTATTAAGTGATTTTTCTATTCCTGATTTTAAAATGAAAAGTATTCTAAATCAAGGTCAGACAAGTCATCCTTGTTGCACTCCTGCTACTCAAACAGAAGATGAACAAGATGATGTGTCCCCTACAGCCTCTGTAGGTCCTACTCCTTCTGATTTTGAAGCACCTATTAATCACCAGTTAAGAGTTATAACTAAAGCTACTAAGTTAGATTGGAATAGTCTGGTTGCAGATTTTAATTCCAAATCTAACCATGAAAAATGCCTTGCTTTTCGTAACATGTATGATAAGCATGATAGGGATAAATTATTTATAATTGGAAAAAATATGTTAAACTTAATCAAGAGAACCTTACATTCTATGATTGGTATAATAAGTATCACTCACGGTGTAAAGTTCTTTCTAAAAGTCAGTGGATGAAAGAGGATAAGACTAAGATTTTAGCATCTCATCCTCCCTTAGAAACTGTTCTTTTATAGGTTAAAAACACTTCAGTTGTTGCCAGCCCTTTTAAGGTTGCGGATGGTAAAACTGATGATAAAAAGATTATTGAACAAAATAATTTCACCAACCAGTATTTAGCAACAATCGATAAACAGCTTGATAAAATTGAAGAAAAATTTGATCATACTTTAATTAAAAATCCTCAAGAAAAACTAGATCAACCTTTATTAACTCTCCCTGAAAACAGAGAAGGAAAGGGATTGCCAAATAAAGATTCTGACCTAGTTAAAAGTATTGATAAGCTAATTAAAAAGATTGGTTCAAGTTCTGGCGAAGCTAGTGGAACTGTTGCTATCATTGACCAAATCCAAGATTCTAACAATGAAAGCAATAGTGATTCAGAAGAAATTTCTGAAGTCGCTTTTATTCCTGATCTTGCTGAACAATTAAATAAATTAACTTTTAATAACACAAGTATAACAAAAAAATTGGTATACTAGACCTACTCCCCCTGATCTTCAGTACGAGGAGAAAAATCTAGATAATCAATTTTATGTTTCGTCTAATAAAATTTATGAATGGAATATTAATGGTTTTAGTGAGCATCAAATTCTCACTAAAATGAACCATTTGTCGATGGTTGCCAATAGTTTTATCACAGCTTTCAGCAGTCTTACTAAACCTGATATTGTTGAGATATTAACTAATGGCTTCACTGGTGTACTTTGTTCTTGGTGGAAAAAACACATTGACAAAGATGCAAGGAACTCTATTATCCATGCTCGCCAGTTAGATGACAATGGTCAGCCTATCTTCCGAGAAGATATTGGTTTTGGTATTCCTGATGGTATTAATACGTTAATATTCACGATAATAAAATATTTTATAGGAACTCCTAGTAATATCACTGAAAGAATTCATGATCAGTTAAGTAATCTCACTTGTCCCACTTTAAGTGATTTTAAGTGGTGCAAAGATGTTTTTATTTCTCGGGTTATGATGAGAAGTGATAGTAACAAACTTTTTTGGAAGAAAAAATTTGTTAATGGTCTTCCTAGCTTGTTTGCTCACAAGGTTAGAGAAGAACTCAGTAAACCCCTTGGATATATTGATTATGATAACCTGACTTATGGTGGCATAATCAGCTATATTCAAAAAATTGGATTAAAAATGTGTATTGACTTTAAAATTGCTAAACAAGCCGCTAAGGATAAAAAGAAAGCTAAGTATAAGCTTGGAACATTTTGTGAACAGTACGGTTTGCCTCCTATTGCTCCTTCCAGAAGAAAGCATAGGAAAAAGCAAATTGAAAGTCACAAAAAATGCAAGCATCATAAGAAGCGTTCTAGTCAGTCTAATAACAAAGATAGTTATTACGAAAAACCTAAGTCAAGAAAGAAAACACATAATAAAAAATCTACTTCAAAACCTAATGATAAGAGTAAAATGACCTGCTATAATTGTGGTAAAAAGGGTCATTATAAAAATGAATGTAAGTTAAAACAGAAGTTAAGTCAGTTAAATATTTCTGCTGAAGATACTGAAAAGATTTTCGAGTTAATAAGAATTCAGACTGATGATGAGAATGATCATTCTGATATTCCTTATTCCTCAGGTAATGAAAAAAATAGTCAAACTCCTAGTGATGATAATGAAGTCACCCTTTGTACTGATAATTGTAGATCTGATTGCTGTAAAACTATTAACGTCCTTAACAAAGAAGACCAAGAAAGCTCTTTGTTAATCGAGTTAATTAGTAAACTTATAGATGAAGATTTAAAATTATAGTATATGAAACAATTAAAAGACTTATTTACTAAAAATAATTCGGGAAAGGGTAAGGTTATTAGAGGAAAAGATAAGCCTGTTATTAGCCTTAATAAAACCCTAGAAAGATTTAAAACTGCCGAGAAAGAAATTACTCTCTCAGAATTAAATCAAGAAGTCAACAAACTTAAGAAAGAAATTTCTGGTCTTAAGACTGAAATTTCAGACTTAAGAAAAGATATAACTAATTTGGCCTCTAAAGGTTCAGAACTTCACATTTCTGATTCTTCAGATAATGATGATCAACCTGAATCTTCGGGAGTCAAAGATGATGAATCTTTATTAATGGTTCAAGGTAATTCATTAAAAAGATTAAAAGATATAACTATTCAAAAATGGTATATAATTGTTCATCTAGTTATCGATGAAACGTTTGTAATTCAGCTTCCTGCCCTGGTTGATACAGGTGCAGATCTCAATTGTATTCAGGAAGGGTTAATCCCTACCAAGTTTTATAAGAAAACTAGTGAACGCCTTAATTCTGCTAATGGTAGTAGCATGGAAATAAAATATAAACTGCCTAAAGTTCATATTTGCCAAGATAATATGTGTTTTAAAACTTCTTTTGTTTTAATTCGCAACTTGACAGATAAAATAATTTTAGGAATGTCGTTTATATATTTATTGTATCCATTTACTACTAGTAACAATGGTTTAACAACTGAGCATCTTGGGCAGAAAGTGGTATTTAAATTTATCACTCAGCCTAAAGAAAGAAACTTGAAATTCATTCAAGACGAATCTATTTCAAAGTCGCTCAACTTGTTAAATTGTAAAACTTCACAGTTAAAATTCTTAAAACAAGAAATCAAATATAAGCAAGTTGAGGATCTTCTCCTACTTGATAAAATTCAAGATAAGATTGAAGAGCTTCGATTGTTTATGGTTAAAAACTTATGTGCTGATTTTCCCAATGCCTTTTGGCATCGTAGGAAGCATGTGGTTAGACTACCTTATGCTAAGGAATTTAAGGAGCACCTAATTCCTACTAAGGCCAGCCCTATCCAAATAAGTCATCAGCAGATGAAACTTTGTAAGCAAGAGATTAATGACTTGCTTGCAAAAGGCCTAATAAAACATAGTAAGTCTTCTTGGTCTTGCCCAGCCTTTTATGTTAACAATGAAGCTGAGAAAGAGAGAGGAGTTACTCGCCTAGTTATTAATTACAAGCCTCTTAATAAGGTTCTTGAATGGATTAGGTATCCCCTAAGCAATAAAGAAGACCTTCTTAGTCGGCTTAGTAATGCTACAATCTTTAGTAAATTTGACCTTAAGTCGGGTTTTTGGCAACTCATTATTCATCCTAGTGATAGGTATAAAACTGCCTTTACCACCCCCTTTGGTCAGTATGAATGGGTTGTTCAAGCATTTGGCTTGAAAAACGCTCCCAGTGAATGTCAAAATATTCTCAATGAAATTTTGAATCATTTTAGTCATTTTATCATTGTGTATATTGATGATATTCTGGTTTTTTCCAAGTCTATAGATGAACATTTCAAACATTTGAATTCGTTCTTCAAGGCTATTAAAGTCAATGGTTTGGTTCTTTCCCCAACCAAATGTAGTCTATTCCAAGTTAGAGTTAAATTTCTTGGTCATGATATTTATCGCAGTCTTGTTCGTCCTATTCAAAGAGTCGTCCAATTCGCCGATAAATTTCCTGATAAAATTATTGATAAAACTCAACCCCAGCGTTTTTTAGGATCCCTTAATTACGTCGGTAAGTTTTATCAAAATTTGAGAAAAATCTGTAAACCTTTGTTCCTTCGTTTGCAGAAGAATCCTCCTCCCTGGACTGATGAGCATACTGCCATCGTCCAACAAGTTAAGAAATATGTTAAGGTTCTTCCCTGCCTTGGCATTTCCAATGAGTCAGCTTTTAAAATTGTTGAAACTGACGCCTCCGAAATTGGCTTCGGTGGTATCTTGAAGCAGAAATTAACACCTGCTTCATCTGAGCAAATTGTTCGATTCCACTCTGGCGCGTGGAATCATACTCAATTAAATTATAGCACAATTAAAAAAGAAATTCTAGCTTCAGTTTTATATATTAGTAAATTTCAAAATGATTTATTAAATCAAAAGTTTTTAGTTCGTATTGACTGCAAGTCAGCAAAGTATATTTTAGAAAAGGATGTTAAAAATATAGCCGCTAAACATATTTTTGCCAGATGGCAATCTATTTTAAGTATTTTCAATTTTGATATTGATTATATTAAAGGCAGTGATAATTCAGTTCCTGATTTTTTGACTCGGGAATTTATTAATTCAGGTACCCCTCAAATTCAAAATGAGTGTGAGAGGATCCAGTAAAAGTGTTCGGCCCCCTGGCCCTCCAGGCCCAGGCCCGCCTAGTCAGAAGCCCATGGGAGCTGTAATCCCACACCCAGTTACCCCTCTTACTGTAGTTAATAGGTTTGCCCCTCTTGTTTCTGGAACAAAGCCCTACAGCTCGGCTTTGGCCCAGCCCCCTCAGATTATTGATCCTTTTGCTTCGTCCAGTAATCCTCCTGCTGGTCAACGTACTCAATCCGAGTACATCCCTGTCTATTCCACCAATTAGTTTCATATTGAGAGACATATGAAATCAATTGATGATCCAGTTAAATTAGCTGCCCAGTTCTTCCCAACTGGTTGGCACTTTCTTCCTTTGGCTCCTTATAAATCTCTTATGTATTATAAGGATGTCTTGCTTCAAACCCAGTCAATTCTTATTAAACCCATTTATGATAGAAATGATTCTTCGAAAATTATCTATCATTCGTTATATATTAAACAGATTATCACCATGCCAAACTGGGGTAATCATCCGTCAGATTTAAGATAGTTAGATGGTCATGATAGCCAGTTCTGCTATTATGACTACATGGAAGCTTGGAACAGGGTTTTTCTGTTTCAAACTCCATCGTTTAGTCATTCGTGGTTCATACAATTTGACCACAGGTTCAAAAGTCAAATCCCTCATTGGTTTATTTTATGGTGGGAACGTTTTGGTCTCATCTATAAAATCCTTCCAACTGAGCTCCAGTCAGTTCTAAATGTCTTTAGTTCTAGAGTTCCTGCGGTGCAATCTAATTGTTGCGTTCCAGTAACTCTTCATTTCGTTAGTAAATATAAAATTCCATGGATTCTTAAATGGAACTATGGATTTTATTCTCCTGTTGCTAATGTTGCCCTTTCTTCTGTTGTTTCATCCGAAAAAGATGTTTCTCGCTCCAATTCTAGTCAAATTACTTTTGTTACTCGAGAATTTTCAGTTAAATGATGGGATAAGTTTGATCCTTATCGCATTGTTGGTCAAGTTCAGAAGGAATTTCCCAATCATTCTCATATTCAAACGATTCCTCCTCCAAAGGAATCATCCTCTAGTAAATCAAAATCCAAAAAATCTTCCGTTTCAAAATTAGATTTTACGGATATTGAGCATTGTCCAAATTCTGAGTTAAAATAGTTATCTAAACTCATTCAGAAACGAATGGATAAACTCAGTGAGGACTCAGTTCCTTCTGTCTGTTCATCTTCTTCGTCTCATTCCAGTCATTATTCTGGTCACAGCGATCCGTACGGAAGCATCTCCCTTCAAGATGCTCAGGACCCATTTGCCTAGAATGCCTACAGTCATTTTTGTCAGCCTCTATGCAAGATGCTCCTGCCCGCGCAGCCCGTGCTCCTTTGTCCAAGTAGCCGAAAGCATGTGATGAGTCATTTGTCGTCTTGTTTGAGTCATGTCCTGTTTGTCGGCTATCTGTGGTCGTTTAGTCAAAAGTTATTCTGTATTTTATTCTTTACGCGTCTGTAATAGTGAAAAGTTAATTGTAATAGTCAAAAGTTGTAATAATGCTTTCATCTTTTGATAAAGCATTATTATTGTGCAATAGTCATTCATGTTTTGTAATCATTGAGTTGAATTGGTTCTGCCTTTTCTCTTCCTTTATAAGAGAGGCTAAGTCATTTGTATAAGGCAGGATTTAGAAATCCAATAGAGAGCTTGTGAAGACTTAGATTCCTATCTAACTAATCTTCAGCACTCTTGCCTTCTACCTTAGTTATGCTAGGTTTCTATAATCGAGTCAATTTGTAAGTTATCTCAAGTTATCTGTTTGTAATTATTTCTTTATTCAATAAAAATTTTATTTTAAACTTCTATTTTTATATATGAACTGCTGTTATTATTTCTTATAGTTTTGCTATAGTTGTAATTCAGCTTTGTATGCGTCACTCTTCTCTCTCTCTTCTCCCTTTATTCCGCCTTTTGGTATCATATATATATATATATATATATATATATATATATATACAGAAACGTAGTCAACCAAGACTGGGAAGAGGACTAGTGATGGTGAAGGCTGTTTATATATGCATAAATATATATAAAAGCAGTAAAAAGGCCACAAAATGATCAAGGGCGAACTTGAATGTAAATATACAGAAAAGTAGTCAACTAAAGACCGGGAAGATAACCCAGTAATGGTGACGTGTGCAAAAATAGTATAAAGGCCATGAAATAGTCCAGGCCAGACTGGAATGTAGATTGTAGAAAAGTAATCAACCAGTGACTGGGGAGATCACCCAGTATGGCGAAGAGTGCAAAAATAATATAAAGGGCGATGGGTTTTCATGCGGTACCCGGACTAGAATTGAAATATATATATATATATATATATATATATATTGACAGAAATGTAGTCAACCAATACAGGGAAGAGAACCCAGTTATGGTGAAAATCGCTCGTATATGTGTAAATATATATAAAAGCAGTAAACTACCTCGGATTTGGCATCCAGACTTGGCAAAATTGAAATGTTAGTATATAAACAGTTAAATATATACAAAAAAGAGCCAAATCTAGACTGGGAAGATAACCCAATTCGGCGAAGTTGCCAAAACGTGTGTGCTAGTGCATTGAAGCCGCTGGAGCTGACTGATCGTCAATCCGAGTTATAGAAATGCCAGAAAATCAGTTTATGTACAAAAATATACCAATTTTTGACGAAAACGGCCACGGAACTAAGTTCCGGGCATTTTTAGAAAACGAAACTTACCGTGCAAGTGTATAAAAGTACAAAGAAGTAATATTCACTTTTTGATCATGAAAATACTTACAATGGACTGCTACACGGGCCTTTTGCCAAATTGTAGGCTCTATATGTCCTAATCTACCGTTTGTTTTTTGATATATGGTAGTATATGGGTACATCTACGTGTTAGAGTGAAAATATTTGGGTTTGGAAGAGGTGTAAAAGTCAGAAAATCGAACTGGCAGAGCTTCGTTGTGCTTTTCCTTTTTTTAAAATGAAGGGGGCACGTTTATTTATAGGCCATGGAGCCTCCACTATACCTGCTACTGCCGTAGGTAGAGGTGCAGCTCCTCTAGTGGGGCCCGCAGTGCTGGGTTCTGTCATCTCAAAGTATGTGCAATCTAGACAATGAGCAATCGAAGTTGAAACTTTTTAACTTTTAATTGGAGCATCCATTTGAGGCGTGCGATAACTTTTCGAAAAGTCCTCGCCGAGAGTGTTGCAATGACATGGGATAAAACATTTTCTGGGTCCCAGAAGACGGGTTCATAACCAGGTCTTTGATTCCTCGCAGTTTATTCGTTGAGCTGTCTTGCGTCGTTTGCACTCAGGATCGTCGTTATGGTTTATTCTTACTTCGATGGCATCAATTCGACTTGAGTTTGATTGAATCTACTAAGAGTTGATAAAATAACCATTTTGCCCCTCCCGGGGTGGTCCTTGGTGGATCTGGCTTCCCAGGGTCATCTCTAAGGCTGAACTGCACTTCCTGGATTGAGACCGGGATGACCCGACATGTCCTGGGTTGATGTCGAGGTTGACCTGTACCTCCTAGGTTGATGTCGGGGCTGACTTGAAGGCTCGATATTGAGATCGGGGTTTGCACTGATGGTCTGATTGGAGATCGGAGCTTGATAGACTGTCCGATTAGAGATCAGAATAGGATAGACAGTCCGATTGGAGATCAGAGCTGGATAGACGGTCCGATTAGAGATCAGAGCTGGATAGACGGTTCTATTGGAGATCAGAGCTGGATAGACGGTTCTATTGGAGATCAGAGCTGGATAGATGGTCTGATTGGAAATCGGAGCTGGATAGACAGTCTGATTGGAGATCGGAGCTCGATAAACGGTCCGATTAGATATCGGAGATGGATAGACAGTCTGGTTGGAGATCGGAGCTGGATAGACGGTCTGATTGGATATTGGAGATGCATAGACAGTCCGATTGGAGATCGGAGATGGATAGACGGTTCGATTAGAGATCGAAGCTGGATAGACTGTCTGATTGAAGACCAGAGCTGGATAGACGGTCCGATTAGAGATCGGAGTTGGATAGATGGTCCGATTAGCATTCGGAGCTGTATAGATTGTTCGATTGGAGATCGAAGCTGGATAGACGGTCTGATTGGATATGAAAGATGGATAAATGTTCCGATTAGAGATCGGAGCTGGATACACGGTCCGATTAGATATCAGAGATGGAAAGACTATTCGATTGGAGATCGGAGATGGATAGACGGTCCGATTAGAGATCGGAGCTGGATAGACAGTCCGATTAGAGATCGGAGCTAGATAGACTGTTTGATTTGGGATCGGAGCTGGATAGGCTGTCCGATTGGATATCGGAGCTAGATAGACGGTCTGATTAGAGATCGGAGATGGATAGACGGTCCAATTGGAGATCAAAGTTGGATAGACGGTCTGATTGGAGATCGAAGCTGGATAGACGATCCGACTAGAAATCGAAGCTGGATAGACGGGTTTATAACCAGGTCTTTGATTCCCAGCAGTTTGTCCGTTGAGCTGTCTTGCGTCGTTTGCACTCAGGATCGTCGTTATGGTTCATTCTAACTTTGATGGCATCAATTCTGCTTGAGTTTGACTAAATCTACTGAGAGTTGATAAAATGACCGTTTTGCCAATCTCGGGGTGGTCCTTGGTGGATCTGGCTTCCTAGAGTCATCTCTAGGGCTGAACTGCACTTTCTGAATTAAGACCGGGATGACTCGACATGTCCTGGGTTGATGTCGAGGTTGACCTGTACCTCCCGGATTGTTGTCGGGGCTGACTTGAAGGCCCGATATTGAGATCGGGGTTTACACTGATGGTCTGATTGGAGATCAAAGCTTGATAGACGGTCCGATTAGAGATCGGAGCAGGATAGACAGTCTGATTGGAGATCGGAGCTGGATAGATGGGTTTATTGGAGATCGGAGCTAGATAGACAGTCTGATTGGAGTTTAAAGCTTGATAGACTGTCTAATTGGAAATCAGTGCTGGATAGACGGTCCGATTAGAGATCGGAGCTGGATAAATGGTCCGATTGTATATCGGAGATGGATAGATGGTCCGATTGGAGATCGGAGCTGGATAGACTGTCCGATTGGATATCAGAGGTGGATAGACGGTCCGATTAGAGATCGGAGATGGATAGACGGTCCGATTGGAGATCAAAGCTGGATAGACGGTCTGATTGGAGATCAAAGCTGTATAGACGGTCCGATTGGATATCAAAGATGGATAGACGGTCCGATTGGAGATCGGAGCTGGATACACGGTCCAATTGGATATCGGAGCTAGAAAGACGGTTAGATTGGAGATCGAAGATGGATAGACGGTCCGATTGGAGATCGGAGCTGAATAGACGATTTGATTGGAGATCGGAGCTGGATAGATGGTCTGATTGGAGATCAGTGCTAGGTAGACGGTTTTATTGGCGATCGGAGCTGGATAGACGGTCCGATTGGAGATCAGAGCTTGATATAGTCCAATTGGATATCGGAGCGGGATAGACGATCCGATTGGAGATCGGAGCTGGATAGACGGTCCGATTGGAGATCGGTGCTGGATAGACGGTCTGATTGGATATCGGAGATGGATATACAGTCTTATTGGAGATCAATGCTGGATAGACGGTCCGATTAGAGATTGGAGCTGGATAGACGGTCCGATTGGATATCAGAGCTGGATAGACGGTCCGATTGGATATCGATGAAAGATAGACGGTTTGATTGGAGATTGAAGATGGATAGACGATCCGATTGGAGATTGGAGCTTGATAGACAGTCCGATTGGAGATCGAATTTGACTGGAATACCGACATTGGTGATCGGATTTGGGTTTACCGATATTGGGGATTAGATTTGGTTTTATCGATATTGGGGATTGGATTTAATTGAATGACCGACATTGGTGGCCAAATTTGGATTGAAAGCCTGGTATTGGTATCGGGGTTGATTTAATTGACGACTTTGCCCTCCTAAAGTGTTCGTATTGGGGCAAGGAAAATTTTGAGTGTCTACAGATGCCCCTCTTTATCATGTCCATGCAATGTAGTGGAATGGGCAGGATAAAGATTAGTAGACACTGGAAATAAGACACATGCCAGAGACGTTATGAAGGCTTGGTGTCTTTGAGTGGAATGGGGCTGCTCTTGGTTGCTTACGTCATTTATCTGTTGGGGATAACGTTGTCATGGACAGCCCTTGATATTATTGACAGGTTATCGCGAACTATTCTTATCATTTTCTGCTGGGGATGACGTTATTTATGGTATCCGGTTTAATTCTGACGGGGATTCTATTATGCTACTATGGTTTAAAACCCATAGTTTCTCGCATCTGTCAGCATTATCAGGGGGCAGATTTCCTCTTGGCTGATGCCGTTTGTGTGTTTTTGAAGGTTCCTTTGACGGGGTTATCCCTCAGGTATCGAGTCACCTTGCTGGGATCTTTCGATGCTTATCCGAATAATAGGTTTCACTTGGCAGCTTGTAGTAGGGAGCTGAATATCCAATCTTTTACCTCATTCTATTTTGAGGATGTGTATAACAGATTCCATCATTGACGATGGATTACTAAAATTGCCTCCATCACCTAATCATTCCCGATGCTTTGCTGGGGCTGAGCAATTAGTTAAACTGTATCGGTCAGTACCCGACGCTTCGCTGGGGTTGTGCTAACGGTTGAACTTGACTTCGGTATGTACCCGAACTTCGTTGGGGTTGAACCAACGACTGAACTTGACTTTGGTTTATACCCAAACTTCGCTGGAGTTGAACCAACGGCTGAAATTGACTTCGGTCTGTATTCGAACTTCATTGGAATGGAAACAACGGTTGAAATGGACTTTGGTATGCACCCGAATTTCGCTGGAATAGAACCAACAGTTGAACTGGCTTCGGTCTGTACCCAAAATTCACAAGGAATGAAACCAACGGTTAAATTGGCTTTGGTCTGCACCCGAACTTTGCTAGAATGGAACCAATGGTTGAACTGGCTTCGGTATGTACCCGAACTTTGCTGGAATGAAACCAACGGTTGAACTGGCTTCGGTCTGTACCCAAATTTCGCTGGGGTTGTGCCAACGGTTGACCTTGACTTTGGTTTGTACATAAACTTCGCTGCAGTTGGACCAACTGTTGAACTTGACTTTGGTCTGTACCCGACGCTTCGCTGGGGTTGTGCCAACGATTGAACTGGCTCCGGTCTGTACCCGAACTTCGCTGGAATGAAACCAACAGTTAAACTGGCTTTAGTCTGTACCCAAACTTTGCGGGATTGAAACCAACGGTTGAACTGGCTTCGGTCTGTACCCGAACTTTGTTGGGGTTGGACCAACGGCTGAAATGTCATCAGTCAGTACCCGACGCTTCGCTGGGGTTGTGCCAACGGTTGAACTTGACTTCGGTTTGTACCCGGACTTTGCTGGGGTGGTCCCAACGGTTGAACTTGACTTTGGTCTATACCTGAACTTCAATGGGGTTATGCCAACGACTAAACTTAACTTTGGTCTGTACCCGAACTTCGTTGGAGTTGAACCAATGGCTGAGATTGACTTCAGTCTGTACCCAAACTTTGTTGGAGTTGAACCAACTGCTAAACTTGACTCCGATCTGTACCTGAACTTTGCTGGAGTTGAACCAATGGCTGACACTAACTTCGGTATGTACCCGAACTTCGTTGGAGTTGAACCAACGGTTGAACTTAACTCGGTCTGTACCCGACGCTCCGAAAGTGGCAGTTTTCGGCAGTTTTACGCAATTATTTTGCGTAATTTTTCATAGTTTGCTTTGTTGATCCCCAGACATGGCTCTGGGATGAATACCAAGGGTCTCTATGGGGCTTTCCTTTCTGTCAAATTCCAGATGCTTAATCGCAGATTTTCAGGACAAATCGCTCAATCGCGTAGCGATTTTTCTTTAGATTTGACTTGGCAGCACATAAGAACTTCATTTTTACTCGAATTGAACTGAGCCCGGGGGAGTGGGACCCACCCTGGGGTGTCGCAGATGGAGGTACGGTAGCCGTAGGTGGGTCCGCTTCCACCTTGGCTATTTAATGGGCTGCGAGATTTTCATTTTTCAAGTTGCAATTTTGAGTTCGAAACGGATTTCGATCTTCTTTTTCAGATCTACGGAGCTTGGACAGCTGTTTTCTAAATCCGTCAGTTCCTACGCGATCAGCGTAGCATAGGTAACGTTTTATGTCCTTTTTTCTAAAGTTTTGATCTTTAAAAGCATGCGAACCACTTAGGGGCCTTTCTGACACAATGTATGAAAAATGTATACCTATATGACCTGCTAAATTTTTTTTGACTACATATGTATGCATATCTTACTGTAATGCACGGTTGGATGTAAGAAAATTCAGGTTCTTAGACAGTGTTATTTTGCACTTTTTGACCAGTTTAGTCATCCTTTTTGAGTCCTAGTGCACCTGGATTTTCAACTAAAAATTTCCATGGTAATTTGGCTACCATGTGAGGTTGACTTTTGATTTTTCTACATAAATGTAAACTTTTTCTATTTTTGGGTAGGTGTGCTACTGAATGGCCACCTAGACATGCATGTGTGCATGTAGACAGTCTATTTTACAGAGGAGACTCTGGCAAAAAATTTCCAAAATCTTAGGCATTGAAAAACATGCATTTTTGACTCTACTGGGGATTTTTGATTGACCCATGCAGGTTTTTAGCTTCTAAGTTTTGACATCATGTAGTTTTGAGTTTACTGGGTATTTTTGACCAACCCATGCATGTCTTAGAACCTAGAGTTATATGCTAGACTGATTAAAAATGATAAGCCACATGTTTTAGGCTTACCACACCCTCTCTAAGGTGATTTGGAGTACTGGTGTATGCGATGGATCACGATAGACCAGACAGTTCTAGCAGGGTATCCTCAGGTATTAGACGGAGGAGGACTTCTGAGTTCTTCAGCCTCGTCCAGCTCGGACGCCTAGTAGACTGGTAGAGGCGATGATTCATCTAGGACGGGACGAGTAGCCACTTGATATTGACGATGAGGAGGCTCCTTTTGCTGCTGCTGTTCCCGCTCAGGCTCCACGTGCAGAGGTCCCTAGCATTGTTGTGCAGACGCAGGAGTTGCTGGGCGACTTGAGTCGCCATCCTTCGAGATATCTTGACCCCAAAGAGGTGACTTGAAGTTTTTCTTTTCTCTGGATTCTTTTCTTTATTTTTGCCATTCTTCTGGCACAGGTTTTTGACATAGGATGGTTTTTGATGCAGGTTCCTATCTTTATGCAGCCTCGAGGGAATTGGTTCAGCGTGCATTCCCTGTATCACACTTTGCACAAGGATTACAGGGAGATCGTAGATGGCTGGGGCTTTAAGGCTCTTTTCTTGATCCTTCCGCGTCGTTGCCCCTGAGGGTATATGAGGGCTTTGTCTGAGCACTGGTTTTACCAGACTCGGTCCCTTTATCTACTAGATTGTGAGGTGATGATGACTTCATGGATTGGAGATTTATCACCGGCATTAAGTTTGAGGGCGAGCCAGTGCCTGTTGTGGCTGACATTACGCCCACTATCGTTCGGTCCCTGCTAGGAGTTCCTACGACGGCGTTTAAGGGTCGAACGGTCCGATCTGGTCCCTTGAGTATAAATTCCTAGGGTGGGACTTTACAGGAGCCCCCGCCTAATGATCAGAGGGCTAGAGATTGCATTCTAAGGTGATTATTTTTATTGATCATCAGAGGTTGTTTTGTGGTGGACAACTCGTCTACTGTGTCCTTCGCCTTGATTAGCGCCACTCAACATGTAGAGCGCCTCAGTGACTATGATTGGGGCTCTTATACCTTTGCCTATTTTTTTCATGGCATGCGCATGCTTTCGGACGATATGACGGAGGCTTGGTTAGGATTTTACCCATTTCTGCTAGTGAGTACATCTTTATATACATTTTTGATTTCAGCATTCATTTTTGTCAGTCTTGGTCACTAAGGACTTTTGATATTTGCATAATTAGCTTTGGGAATTTGAGAGGCTTCCTTACCTACGGCCCGCTTCTGCCCTAGGTCTGGAGACCTATCCTCGGGGACAGAGATGGCATCAGTCCACTTTGACAGAGGTCTCTATTGCTGAGGGATTCACTCATGCCTGTTTGCAGTTAGAGCTTTTAACGGCGGGTTCGATCACCTGGACGCCGTATACCTCCGAGTTTTTGATCACCGAATTTGAGGGAGGCGTCCCTACAAGTCAGGAGTTTGTTTTGTCGACCCGCAGAGGCCCTTTATTGACGGTGGGAGGCTAGGAGCTCTTTCTTGGAGAGCATGCCATTAGGAGCATTATGGGAGAGATCTGCATTCCCATTGTTCCTCCTGCTTGGTATCATTGGCCATTGGCCGTGCCATTGATAGATATCCCTATGGAAGGCATAGATGGCTTCGCCTTATCAGAGGGCCCCTATAACCAGGAGGCCTTTAGCAGTTGGTGGAGTCCTCGAACTATTGGAGCTCAGACTCGTACCACCCAGTTCATGGCAGACATAGTGCCAGGGTCCGTGATGATGACAGACTGGATAGCTTGACTTAGGGAGCCTACTCATGCAGACCAGATAATAGATATGACCAGGGAGTTGAATCAGGCCCGTTTCTTTATCAGGCACCTTGGCCGAGATCCGTCAGAGGCATCTTCTTTTTACCCATCTAGCTTAGGAGCAGGTCCCTCTTTTGGTCCATTTAGTAGCAGCTATGCAGGGGAAGATCCTCCTTTATACCGCCCAGACATGCCTGATAGCAACAGTTTTGCATCCACTGAGGAGATAGAGCAGTTCGATCGCTTTGACACTGATGTCTTTGACTTCTTCTTATAGCTATTGGAGCTATATTTTTGGTCAGCCACTGTTTTGGCTATTTGGCAGTTGTGCCATAATTTTGATAAACCACTGTATTAGTTGGGTGGTGGTGCCCCCATTTCCCTATATTTTCCTTTATGCTTTATATTAATAGACAGGGATGATGTCCTGCAGTAAAAAGTTTGTTATAGATAGTCATGATCTTTTCTATCTATCGCATCATGTTTATATTTGTCATCATGCATATATTATGTCATGTGTATGCATTCAGACAGCTGCGACTTGATTTGAACTCTAGATGGTCTTGTGGTACGGTGCTATAGATGACGTCGTCTGCGGTCAACCGTATTGAGCATTCACCATCGTCTGAGGTGGTCACATCATTGAGGTCAGTGTATGAGAGCCTGCCCTACCCAGTCAGAGGGACAATGGACCACATGCTGGGGCATTCGTTGGCCCTTACAGATTTTTGGGTGCCATCTAGATTTGTTGATGGCATTTTACCCTTCTAGATACTTGAGAGGTAGGTGTTCAGCTTCGGGTGGCATGAGTTGATGCCGACTCTCGAGCAGTACGAACGATTTACTAGGTTGGCTTTGGATTTTTCGTGTGCTCGTACGGCTACTAGTGATATGAGGAGACCGTTTACCCGTATGTCCGGTCTTCGTTAGAGCTTGATCAGGGACGAGATTATATCTGGACAAGTGATCTCGATTGATTTCTTGATCGATTGATTTGACGAGCTCGACAGCTATGATCGCCATGTCAGAGATTTTATTATTTCAATAGAGGCATGGCATAGGCCAGAGTAGACATTCTGCTGATGTGTATTGTGGCATACGTCTATATGCCGCTTTGCTTGGATCATTTGGACATGGGATTAGTAGTTGTGGTTCGGGCCTTTAGACAGAGTAGCACCATCGTTTCGATAATATTGGCTGAGACATTTAGATCCTCCACACATTGTAGTACCCATCCAGAGGGGTTTTTTAGGGGCAGCTCGGTCTTGCTGTATATATGGATGATGTCCCATACGACCGATTGGATTCTTCAAACCTCGGGGTTTTTACTTTACTCACACGACATCCACAGTTTACTCCTTTCAGCTTGCGGAGTACATTGATGCAGAGTCAAGGTTGGCATTTTTGTCGGATATTGAGCATCCGTTCTCGATCTTGCCATGCTCAGGGCTAGCATCCCCATATAGCTTTATCACCCATGCTTTTGGCCTGGATTATTTTCCCCTAGCGGGTTTGAGGGGAGTGACTACCGATCGTCCCCTGGCAGTCATGTGTCAGTTCAATCAGCTACAAAGTTTGCACCATTTTGAGGGGTCTACTAATCAGAGGACATTGGCTTCTTCTATGTCGTTTACCGACTTGGTTAGAGTATATAAGTGTTGGACTCATCGAGAGAGGTCTGATTTCTTTGGTAGCCATTCGGGTCATTCTCCGGAGTATTCTGCATGGTTGGAGGCAGAGATAGCAGTTGCAGCAGCAGAGCCTCATTTATCTTTGATTGTGGACTCCGACGAGGAGGAGTCTATGAAGGATCCAGATTCTCCTACCGAGGATGAGCTGTTCACGAGTTTGACAGCGACTCTAGTGAGTGATCCGTCAATTATTCCTGCAGAGACTGATTCGGATTTAGCGGACTGACTATTCAGGATTACCTTTGAGCGAGATTCAGCTAGAGCGCAGATGTTGGCTACCTTGTCTGGCAGAGATTTAGCTTTTTCTGAGAGAGATGGACTCAGCGTCGCTCTAGATGTTGGATTGATTGAGCTGGAGGAGCTTCGATCTGCCATAGATGCAGCTGTTGTAGAGCAAGAGGAGATCCGCTGGGCTAGAGACGCAGTATATATTGAGATTGAGGAGACTTTGATTGCTCGAGATGCAGCTTTTGCAGAAAGGGATGAGGCTATAGCTTCCCGTGATTTCCACATTGCTGATAGTACTGCTCTTCAATCTTACACTCATGGTTTGGTCACCGAGATGAGTGCGTATATGGATGACCACAGTGCCACCTTGCAGATGATCGTGGAGGTATTAAGCCATATGGAGGATGAGTGGATTGCACTTACAGCTGCTCCCCCATCTTCAGAGAGAGATGACATGCTGGCATTGCTGACCCGTTTGTCCTTGGGTCCATAGACTAGCTTTATTGTTCCTGCACAGACTAGATTAACCATTTTTATCATGTACAGGGGATTATGTATATATCAAACAGTGTTATATATTAGAGAAATATAGTTTTGATTCAATTCCCTGATTGGATATGTACTGTCATTGCTGAGTGATTACCACTTCTTTAATGACTCGCAGTTGTAGATGTATCTTGAGCTTCTCCTTGATGGAATGACAGTTGAGATGTCAGGGAGTATCTCAGATGGGCCTGTTGACTAGGATAGCTTGATAGAATTTGTCTTCTATTTGTCTTTGGTGTCTTGGAACTGGTCTTTTTTTGTTTTTTATTTTTTCTTGAAGGTCAAACCGCGCCGTAGATGGCTGCCTACGTACTCCCGGGTTGAGGGAGATCAAGTCATTCGTAGTTCTGGCTGTTTAGTTTAAGAGAGGTTTGAAAAGTATTTATCTTAGGTTTTTGAGTTTGGTTTGATGAATTTTTGAGTTTTTTATTTGGTTTGACCACACCAGAAATGGCTGCCTACGTACTCCCGGGTGTAGGGAAATCAGGTCATTCGTAGTTCCAGCTGTTTAGTTGAAGAGAGGTTTGAAAAGTATTTATCTTGGGTTTTTGAGTTCGGTTTGATGAATTTTTGAGTTTTTTATTTGGTTTGACCGCACCAGAAATGGCTGCCTACGTACTCCTGGGTGTAAGGAGATCAGGTCATTCGTAGTTCCGGCTTTCTAGTGAAAAACCAAACCTAATTTGATTCGTAGTACTTGGATGCGGGTATGCATGTGACTCAGATGTAATACCTCTTGATGGTGTCTGAATTAATGAGTTGAGGGAATTCGTTCCCATCCATTTCCTGTAATCTGATAGCTCCCCCTGTCAACACCTCCTTGACAATGAAAGGGCCTTCCCAATTTGGGGCAAACTTTCCTTTGGTTTCATCCTGATTGGCCAGGACTTTTTTTAGCACCAAGTCATTTTCTTTGAATTGCCGAATTTGGACCTTTTTGTTGTAGGATCTGGCGATCCATTGCTAGTATAACTGTCCATGGAAAATGGCTATAGCCCTTTTTTCATCTATCAGGGACAGTTGATGATACCAGTCTTGCAACCACTGATCCTCGTCTATCTGAGCGTCGATCATAACTCGCAAAGATTCCATCTCTACCTCTACGGGAAGGATTTCCTCTATGCCATAAACCAACGAATAGGGTGTAACCCCAGTAGAGGTGTGCATTGACATCCTGTATGCTAACAGGGTGAGAGGCAGCAGGTCAGGCCATTCCTTGGGATTGGCGGACATTTTCTGCATGATCTTCTTAATGTTTTTATTGGCCGCTTCGACCCCACCGTTCATCTTGGGCCAATAGATGACGTGGAACTTACTGCACAATTCTTTCATCATTTGATTATTCAGGTTCTTGGCGTTGTCTGATACGATCACCTCCGGTTGTCCATATCGACAGACGATATTGTTTCTGATGAAACTAATGATGAGCTCTTTTGTGACTTTGGGGAAGATGGCTGCTTCAACCAATTTGGTGAAGTAATCGATCATGGTGAAAATGAATCAATGGCCATTGCTGGCTTTTGGTTCCACTGGACCTATCACATCAATTCCCCACATGGAGAAAGGCCATGGTAAACTCATGTTGTGCAGCTCATTCGGAGGAGCGTGGATGGCATATCCATGTATTTGTCATTGAAAACATCTCTTAACGTCATCGTCACAGTCGGCCTTAAGAGAGATCCAATAATGTCCAGTTCTTAATATTTTCTTGGCCAACAGATGACCGCTCATGTGTGGACCACAGACTCCACCGTGGATTTCATCCATAAGTCTTTGGGCTTGCTCTTTGTCGAGGCATCTCAATAGGCCTATTCTAGTATCCCTTTTGTAAATTGCATCTCCGCTCAAATAGAACTTCATGGCCATTTTGTGAATTCTCATTTGCTCGTATTAACATGCCTAGTGGGTGTAGATCCATCACGGAGATATTCCTTGATGTCTTGATACCAAGGCTGCTTGACAAGAGGTATTTCATCTGATACTTCTCCAACATAACTCCCATATGTCGGGGCTTTCTGAACTGTGAACTTGATGTTGGGAAATCCACTCTTATCGGATATGCGGATTAATGAAGCCAACGTTGCTAATGCATCAGTGAAGTCATTCCGACCCCGAGGAATATGAACAAAGGTTATGTCTTCAAATTCTCAGGATATTTTGAGGACCTTCCGATGATAGGACAAGAAATGCAGTTCTTTGGTGAGATACGCGTTGCTGGTTTATCTGATGACTAGCTCGAAATCTTCGAAGACGAGTAGGTGTTTGATAGACATGGATTGGGCTAATTTTAACCCCATTATACAGCCTTCATACTCAGCCGTGTTGTTGGTGTTTCCAAATTGAAGTTTGGTAGCCACAGGATACTACTTTCCTACACTAGAGATGAGGACTGCCTCAGATCCGGCACCTTCCATGTTTACCACCCCGTCAAAATACATTTTCCATGGTTGGACTGTATTCTTTGACTGGATTTATTGAATTGTCATGATCCCATTACTCGGGAAATATGTCTCCAGGGGCTCGAACCCTCTTGAAGGTGCTTCAGCTAATTGATCTGCAATTCCTTGACCCTTGATTGACTTCTGAGTCACGTAAACAATGTCGAATTATTATAGGATTAACTGCCATTTGTACAGTCAGCAATTCAGCATTGGTTTGTTGAATACGTATTTGAGTGGATCCATACGGGATATGAGGTAGGTCGTGTGCCCATGCAAATAGTGTTGTAACCTCATGGCAGCCTATGCTAACGCATAACATGTCTTTTCGATCAAGGTGTACTTCTGTTCACCACTGCTGAATCTTTTGCTGATGTAGTAGATAGCTCTTTCTTTACTACTATCATCCTTCTGTCCTAACATACAGCCCATTGCCAAAATAGGTGCTTCAGTCAGCTGTTTCTTAATGGCAAGGAAGGCTTGTTGACAATCCGCATTCCATTTGGTGGAGAAATTCTTCCTTAATAGCTTGAAGATGGGTTCACAGGTTGCTGTGAGTTGGGAAATGAATTGGCTTATGAAGTTGATCCTTCCTAAGAATCCACGTATCTCCTTCTTTGTCCAAGGTATGGACATTTCATTAATGGCTTTGATCTTGGCAGGATCCCGATAATCCACGCAGACTCGTACCTTCCCTCCGAGCTTAGGTACGGGAACTATGTTTGACAGCCATTCTGGGTGTGTTGATACCATGATGATTCCGGCTTTAAATTATTTAACAATTTCTTCTTTGACTTTCAGACTTCATTCAGGTTTCAATTGCCTGAGCTTTTGCTTGACTGGTTTGAATCCATCTTTGATGGGCATTCCATGGATGACAATATTAGTGGATAAGCCAATCATGTCTTTATGTGACCATGCAAATAGATCCTGGTACTGTGTTAAGAGTTTGATCAGGTCGCCTTTTTGATTAGGTGTGAGGTCTGAACCTATTTGGATTTCTTTGATGTTTTCGGAGGTTCCTATGTTGATGGTGGTGGTTTGGTCGAGGTTTGGTTTGGGTTTGTCTTCAACCCATTCTTTTATCTCCTCGGGCACCTCATAGTCATCTTCCTCTTCTTGATCAATATCCATCAAGTTGAAGTTCAATTCTACATCAAAGTCATAGTCATTTTGACAGGTTGGCATCTCATCAGCAGAGACACACACATCCAATGCTTGGGACCTGAAAACAAAAATGCTTTCATTAATATATACAACTGCTGAAACATACAGAGCATTTATAAAGCATGACAAAAGTTACTGCTATAGCTGTGCAAGCAAAAGTAAGTAGTAAATGAAAGCATGATTAAAGGGCAGATGTACTCTCGGCCCCTTTACCCTTTTCGACAGAGGCAAGGGACACTGCTCCAGTTGTCCAAGGTCAGATCCTTATGAACCGGGAAGATCATGGATTTGTGATTATCTGTCTCGTCTTGGATGATGACTAAGACATCCTTTATAATAGGGTCAGGGCTCTTCTTTGACCTGCTCCCTTTTCCCTTCTTGATAAGAGGAATTTGAACTTGATCCTCGTCGTCGCTATCTGGGAGTTCTTCATTCATGCCCTCGTAGTTGATAATGACCCTCATGTTAGCGAATGGGTCTCGTCCTTCGTACAGGATCTTTTTTTTCCCTTTTCGCTGTCTGCCTCAGGCTTGAGGGCTTTTCTTTCATGGACATGTATGATTGGAGGAAATAGCATGGCTAATACCGCAGTCTGGATTTTCCTCGTAGGTTTCACCCATCCGACATTTGTGAGGTTTGGCAGCAGAATTGTGGAGGCATGAGCCTTGGGATGTTTCTATGGGTTCCAGCGACTTGACCCAGATGAATATCCCAATCCTGCTCTCCCAGTCCGACTTGGGATTTGGACTGGCATCTTGATACCTTGCTTATACTTTCCCAACCCTTCTCTAGGTTGGAAACCCGAAGATACCATTTCTTGCCCCACTGTCATTACTTTGGTGGACACGCTAGGTTTTAGGGTTGGTGCCCCGATAGGTAGATACTGAGTATCGCTCACCTTTAGAGCTTGAAAACTGGCAGGTTCAATCCCTGCATCCAGGTTGATTACTGGCATATCGCCATATATATAGGTAGGGTATTCTAGTTCGACATTCACTGTGATGAGGCTGCCGTTGATAATGTACTTGAGTTGTTGATGGAGGGTGGATGGCACTGCCCCTGCCATGTGGATCCATGGTCTACCCAGCAATAAGTTGTATCCGATGGTGATGTTGAGCACCTGGAAAGATACGTAGAATGTGTGTGGGACAATCTCTAGAGGAAGCTGTATTTCCCCCATAGCCTGTCGACGAGATCCATCGAAGGCCCGGATGACCATATGACTGGTTTTGATCCGGTTTGGATTGATCTTCATCCTTTCTAAAGTATCGTATGGGAAAATGTTGAGGGATGAACCTCCATCGATGAGCACACCTCCGATCACATATACAGAGGACATTACAGCTATATGTAGGGACTTGTGGTGGCCTGTTCCCTCTGCCGGGATATCATCGTCAGTGAAAGATATCACATTGCTGTTGAAGATGTGCTCTATCACGTGACGGAATTTCTTGGTATCCACTGTATGTGGCAAATGAGCTTCTTCTAGTACTTTTACTAGAATGTTGCGATGATCCTCTGAGGATAGGACCAAGTCGAGGATGGACACTTGTTTAGGTGCGTCCTTCAAGCTTTGCATTACTTTGATTTCATTGTGTCCCATTTTGTTGAGGAACTCTTTGATTTTCTCTTCAGTAACCTTCTCTTTTGCTTTGAGGACTGGTTTGATTACCCGCTGAGGTAGGTATAAGGGATTGTACTTCGGCACAACGGTAATGTTGTTTGAAGGGGAGCCTTTATTTTCCCCATAGTTCCATGGGACACACTTCAGACTGATGATTGGATACTGAAGTCTGAAGGGAAATATTAGAGGCTGAGGAGCTGCCACCTTCACAAGATCTGGTATTTCTTGAACCCCTTTCCCGGGCAGTACTAAGGGTTTGAGAGTCGACTCCCTATCGCAGGATATAACAACCACTGTGTTCTGATTCCATACAGTGGGGATCCAGAGAGTGTCATTGTCTGGGAGATCGAGGATTTGATTTCCCCTTATTAGGTCCCCATTTTCAATCATGTCTTGAATCAGGTTACAAAGTGCCCATCAATCCTCGGTATCATAGCCGGGTGAATTTGAGTGGTACTGACATATTTGGCCAAGTTTGAATTTTCTGGCTCGAGGGTTCAATGGAGGTAACAAGCCTGCAATCATTCCCTCGTTGATTAGCATTTGAAGGATTTCTTTCATTGATTGATTTAGGTTGGTGAAGTTCAT
Source organism: Panax stipuleanatus (assembly GCA_020205555.1). Lineage (NCBI taxonomy): Eukaryota > Viridiplantae > Streptophyta > Magnoliopsida > Apiales > Araliaceae > Panax > Panax stipuleanatus. The sequence goes on along the minus strand of CM035115.1, from coordinate 129,881,408 downwards.
CTGAAATAGGAATTTCCCATCCGCTCTGAGATTCTCTTCTTCAGCCACCCTGTTGGCCCAAAGATCATTCTCATTAGACTAGTATTGATTTCTCGGGGAAGTGATCTCCGGTGTGGGAGGATGATCGACAATGGACTGGTTGATTTGTTTCACCATCTTTCTGGTGAGCTGATGCTGGAAAACGACCAGTTCTTCTAACTGCACGATTTATTCCTTGAGAGATTTTATTTCCTTCTCTATCAGAAATCACCTTTCAAAAACTTCATAACTATCTGGGCTGGTGTTGTTAGATTGAATTGATTCTCCCACATAAAGGAGGTAATTGGATCCTTCTCCATTTGTGGTGCTGATCATGTTGACATTCTCTTCTTTATGCTGTGGCAGAGGATTGTCCTGCACATGGGGTTGCTCAGGCTTTGTGACAACAATCTCTCTGCTATCAACCAAGTCTTGTATTTTGTGCTTGAGAGACCAACAGTCTTGGGTGTCATGGCCTGGAGATCCAGAGTGATAAGCACACTTCTTTCTTGGGTCGAAATTTTGTCCATTAGTGTTGGTTGGTGGAAGGAGTTGGAAAATCTTCTTCTGGGCTGTCAGAAGTTTGAATATGTTTTCAAGTCAATCCCCTAAAGGGGTGAAATTTCTTCGCCGCCTGACCTCCATATTTTTCTGGAATGGAGAATTTGAAGGATGTTCTGGATTTTGAAAAGGGGTATAGTTCCTCCTTTGAATGGGAATATTGTTGGACTCGCCCCTTTTATTTTGTCCTTATAAGACCAAGGAGACTTCTTCATCTTTCTTTTTGTGAACCCTCCGTGGATTACTCCCGTAATTTTCGGACAGGATATGCTCACCGACATCTTCGAGGGCGGTTAGATCTTTTATCTTCCCATATTTGAGCCCCAATTCTGCCATTTCGCCATGTTTGATCATTTCAGAGAATGGTTTTCCTATGCCTGCTAGGACCCTCTCATAATAAGGAGCTTCTTTGATGTCGATGAAGGTCATGGCTATTTCAAATTTATTCATGGCTGGGGTGACTTGTGCTGCGACCCTTCTCCATCGCTGGGCATATTTTCTGAATGATTCAGTGTTATTCTTCTTGATCTTGGTAATTTGGTATCTATCTGGAGCCAGCTGAGATTGGAAGCTGCATTGACCGAGGAAGGAGTGGGCCTTTTCTTCCCAATTGTGGATTTTGGTCTTGTCCAAACGGGCATACCATGCTCTGGCTTCTCCAGTCAGACTCTTTTGAAATAACTGCATTCGAAGCTTCTCATCCTCTGCATAGGATCCGAGTTCTCCGATGAATACTTTCAAGTGTGTGTAAGGATCTCCCATTCCATCATACTTCTCTAAGTAAGGAGTTTTAAATTTTTTGGGATAACGAGCCCTGGGGAATATACAGAGGTCGGAGTAATTGACACTACCGAATGCCCCAATCCCTTTGATTGATCGGAGAGCTTCCTCCATTTGTTGTACTTTCTTCATAATGTCACTAGCTTCCTGTTCTTTGACGAGGGGGGTGATTTCAGGGGTTTTATTGGTCGTGTCCTGGTTTTGTGTTCCAGGAATATGAGTTTAGGCCTTTTCAGTCTCTTGACCGCCAGCACTACCACCAGATGCTCCTAGTTCGGTGTGAGCTTGAGACTGTTTCCCTTTAAGGGCTTTGCTTTGTCCTCGTAGGAAACCGGCTAACTCGGCTATCTGATTTTTTAGACCTTCAAACTCTTCCCTGGATACCGGGGTGGATTCTGGTTGAGCACTAGAAGCCATGTCCGTGGATGGACTGGGTGCTTTAGATTTAGACCTAGTACCTACAACAAAACGTAGGTGTGTCAATTTCCTGATGTAAGCAAGGACAGGATGCATGATGTGTTTTTTAGATTTTATCCTGCAAAACCGAGGTTAGTTGTTTTGATAACAGGATGACATGGTATTTTGACAGGGAAAGTAAATCTTTCATTATGATATTTACATTGTGCTCCTCGATAATTGAAGACTTAACAAGGAATTGAAAGAGGAAGGCATGAAGAAGCTTCCCTTCGGATTTGGTTAATCAGAGGCTGGCCTATTCTAGGTTACTCTCGCGGCTTTGTTTTTGGCATGAAGGTTCCCAGATCATCGCAATCTACCAGAGGGGAAATTAATCCGATCGTTCAACTGGAACGAATCTGGGTGGTGCATTTTCATGAGCCCCAGAGACTTAGTCATCCCCAGAGACATTACTTATCACAGACCGGGTTTTCCTCTTTGGGAGAGGGACACACAATATACATTCACATACACTGTGCCTCACCATTGTGCATATGATGACATGGGTGTGAAGCACTAAATATGGGTGCAACGCACTAAAAGTAGGAAAACATTCATTCACATTCATTCAATGTAAAGATGCAGCATTCATACAGTCAATAAAGACGCAACATTCACTCATTCATTGACTATGGAGACGCAGAATTTTGCGCATTCAATAGTTTTGAAATGGAAATGTTTGAAAAGATTTGAAAGCGGCCTAAGCCCTCTACTGTCCCCAGCAGAGTCGCCACCTGTCGACATTGGTTTAAAAAATCTGCGGGTCGGGTCACAACCTGGATCTTTTAATCTTTTTTCCTAAGTTCTCTCTAACCTCACTTTTTTTATTTAGGAAAAAGGTTTTGAAGGGTTTTTAGGAGAAAGGCCAACATGTATCATGTCGATTATTTGAACGTTTTACAGAGTCGCAAGTTGGTAGATTTGAAATGGTTGTACCAACTCAACCGAGTTTTGTTTGAAAAAGGCCCAATTGATGGACACTGTCGAAACTTGATCTTTGAAAATAAAGTTTTGAGCTCGAGGGCTTGGTTAAGTGTGGGGAAGGTGTTAGGCACCCCACGACTCCCGTGTAAACACGGTACCACATCTTTTCAATATTTTCCTTAAAATTGGAATGCGTGAGTGAATGCTGTTTGAAAATTGGGCCTATTGATTTGATTGATTGAAAGTAGTGCTTTGCTTCGTTGAACCTATATACGAAGGGTTTGATTTGATTTGAAAATCAGTCTTTGATTTGATGTGCAAAAGCAATTAATTTGCTTTTCTTTAAAAAAACTTTGCTTTTGATTGATTTGAAAATGTTGTTTTGAAAGCTGGTTTATCAAACCCTTACTCTGCCATAGGAATTGAAGTCTGTTGATACTTCCAATTTTATCTTTATAGCCTTAAGGCTGCATGTGAATGGTGATTTATTGGGCTGCGAAGCATCCTCGACTACAGAATATAAGAGTGTCGGTCTCCTCATGGGTATGAAAACCATCGGAGGGACGCTAACACAACAATTAATATTTTTTATTATATTGAGACCTTAAATCCGGATAACCGTTTTAAGGTCTGTTTACATGTATATTTTTGTAGAAAAACTGGCAGAGTACATTTGTAAATCTGAATTTGTCCATCGTGAGAATCAGATTCCGATCGTTTTGATCGTGAATCTCACGATTCCTAGGCTCACATATGAGTAGCCAAAACCTGCACAGTTCATATTTGTACAAAAATAGATAAATATCCCAATATTTCCAGAACCGAGGATTCATTCAGTAAATCCTGGTCTTCACGGCCGAAGCATCTCATTCCCACTAGATAGCTATCTAAAGGATGCGAGGTTGCTGTTGAAGCTGAAACTAGAAAGAAAACAAGATTTAAGGAAATCTCAGCCATTCTAGCTTCCCGGTTCAGTCTGGAGATTTTGAACCGTTTGAAAACTAGAATTGGCGAGATTTAAATAAATCTGGTCCACCTGCAGATACGTCAGTGCCAAGTCATATAAAATGAATATTTAAAACAACAGTTGAATAGAAAGCGAGTAAAGCAATATATATATATATATATATATATATATATAAAAGATGTAAAGAGCGATGAGTTTTCACGCCGGTGCCCGGACTGGAATTAATATATATATATATATATATTAACAGAAACGTAGTCAACCAAGACTGGGAAGAGGACCAGTGATGGTGAAGGTTGCTTATATATGCATAAATATATATAAAAGTAGTAAAAAATCCACAGAATGATCCAGGCCGAACTTGAATGTAAATATACAGAAAAGTAGTCAACTAGGGACTGGGAAGATAACCCAGTAATGGTGAAGTGTGCAAAAATAGTATAAAGGTCACGAAATAGTCCAGGCCAGACTGGAATGTAAATTGCAGAAAAGTAGTCAACTAGTGACTGGGGAGATCACCCAGTATAGGGAAGAGTGCAAAAACAATATAAAGGGCGATGAGTTTTCACGCCGGTGCCCGGACTGTAATTAAAAAAAAAATATATATATATATATATATATATATATATTGACAGAAATGTAGTTAACCAATACTGGGAAGACAACCCAGTTATGGTGAAAATCGCTCATATATACGTAAATATATATAAAAGCGATAAACTACCTAGGATTTGGCATCCGGACTTGACAAAATTGAAATATTAGTATATATACAGTTAAATATATACAAAAAAGGGCCAAATCCAGATTGGGAAGATAACCCAGTCCGACAAAGTTGCCAGAACGTGTGTGCTAGTGCATTGAAGCTGCTGGAGCTGACGGATCGTCAATCTGAGTTATAAAAATGCCAAAAAATCAGTTTATGTACAAAATGTACCAATTTTTGATGAAAACGGCCACGAAACTAAATTTCGAGCATTTTTAGAAAACGTTAACGTGCAAATGTATAAAAGTACGAAGAAGTAATATTCACTTTCTGATTGTGAAAATACTTACAATGGACTGCTACACGGGCTTTTTGCCAAATCGTAGGTTTTATACATCCAAATCTACCGGTTGTTTTCTGATATGTGGTAGTATATGGGTATATCTACATGTTAGAGTGAAAATATTTGGGTTTGGAAGAGGTGTAAAAGTCAGAAAATCGAATTGGCAGAGCTTCGTTGCGCTTCTTCTTTTTTTATAATGAAGGGGAACACCTTTATTTATAGGCCAGGGAGCCTCCACTCTACCTGCTGCTGCCACAGGTAGAGGTGCGACTCCCCTAGTGGGGACCACGATGCCGGGTTTCGTCGTCTCAAAGTATGTGCACTCTGGACAATGCATAGTCGAAGTCGAAACTTTCTAACTTTTAATTGGAGCGTCCGTTTGAGGCGTGCGATACCTTTTCAAAAAGCCCTCCCCGAGAGTGTCTTAATGACATGGGATAAAATATTTTTTGGGTCCCAGAAGATGGGTTCATAACTAGGTCTTCGATTCCCCACAGTTTGTCTGTTGAGCTTTCTTGCGTCGTTTGCACTCGGGATCGTCGTTATGGTTCATTCTGACTTCGATGGCATCAATTCGGCTTAAGTATGACCGAATCTACTAAGAGTTGATAAATGACCATTTTGCCCCTCTCGGGGTGGTCCTTAGTGGATCTGGCTTCCCAGGGTCATCTATGGGGCTGAACTGCACTTCCAGGATTGAGACCGGGATGACTCGACATGTCCTAGGTTGATGTCGAGGTTGACCTGTACCTCCCAGGTTGATGGCGAGGCTGACTTAAAGGCCCGATATTGAGATCGGGGTTTACACTGATGGTCCGATTGGAGATCAGAGCTGGATAGAAGGTCCGATTAGAGATCAGAGTTAGATAGACGGTCCGATTGAAAATCGGAGCTGGATAGACGGTTCGATTGGAGATCGAAGCTGGATAGACGGTCCAATTGGATATTAGAACTGGATCGGAGCTGGATAGACGGTCCGATTGAAGATCAGAGATGGATGGACGATCCGATTGGAGATCCAAGATGGATAGACGGTCCGATTGAAGATCGGAACTGGATAGACGGTCCGATTAGAGATCGGAGCTGGATAGACAGTCCGATTGGAGATCAGAGCTGGATAAACAGTCCGATTAGAGATCAAAGCTGGATAGACGTTTCGATTAGATATCGGAGATGGATAGACGGTCTGATTGGAGATCAGAGCTGGATAGACTGTCCGATTGGAGACCGGAGCTGGATACATGGTTCGATTGGATATCAGAGCTGGATAGACGGTTCGATTGGAGATCAGAAATGGATAGACAGTCCGATTAGAGATCGGAGCTGGATAGACGGTTCGATTGAAGATCGGAGCTGGATAGACGGTCTGATTGGAGATCAGAGCTGGATAGACTGTCCAATTAGAGATCAGAGCTGGATAGACTGTCCGATTAGAGATCGGAGCTGGATAGACGGTCTGATTGGATATAGGAGATGGATAGACTGTCCGATTAGAGATCGAAGCTGGATAAATGGTCCGATTAGATATCGGAGATGGATAGACGGTCTGATTGGTTATCAGAGCTGGATAGACGATCCGATTGGAGATCGGAGGTGGATAGACTGTCCGATTGAAGATCGGAGGTGGATAGACGGTTCGATTAGAGATCGGAGTTGGATAGACGGTTTGATTGGAAATCGGGGCTAGATAGACGGTCCGATTGGATATCGAAGAGGGATAGACTGTTCGATTGGAGATCGGAGCTAGGTAGACGGTCCGATTAGAGATCAGAGCTGGATAAACAGTCCTTTTTGAGATCAGAGTTGAATAGACGGTCCAATTTGATATCAGAACTAGATAGACGGTTCAATTGGATATCGGAGAAGGATAGACGGTCCGATTAGAGATCAGAGATGGATAGACGATCCGATTGGAGATCAGAGATGGATAAAAGGTCCGATTAGAGATCAGATTTGACTGGAATACCAACATTGGTGATCGAATTTGACTAGAATACCTACATTGGTGATCGAATTTGGTTTTATCGATATTTAGGATCGGATTTGGGTTTACCGATATTGGGGATCAGATTTGACTAAATGACCGATATTGGTGGCCGGATTTGGATTAGAAGCTTGGTATCGGTACCGGGGTTGATTTAATTGACGGCTTTGCCCTCCTACAGTGTTCATATTGCGGCAAAGAAAATTTTGAGTGTCTACATAGATCCTATACAACGACTAGTTGACTTGTTAGGAGAAGCCCTTCGAGGAAGGAATAATGAACCCGTTCACTCTAATCCCTAAGCGGTTCCAGTTATGAACGTTAAAGACTTTAGGAGCGTAGGACCTCCAAAATTTGAGGGTACTACCGATCCTATCGTGGCGTAGACATGGATTAAAGAGATGGAGAAAGCCTTCACCATTGCTCGTGTGTTCGCTATGTACATGATGAGGGGTGAAGCAAATTACTGGTGGGAGGCCAATCAACAGAGAGCGGGAGAAGGGACTATAACCTGGGAAAGATTTAAGACCTTGTTCTTCAAGAATTATTTCCCGAAGAGCATGAAGAATAGGATGGAGGTGAAGTTCCTAAAACTTAAGCAAAGGGAGATGACGGTGGCGCAATATGCGGCTAAGTTCAACAAGCTCGTCCAGTTTGCAGCACACCAGGTAGGGGACGAAGAAAGGAAAGTCAGACGCTTCGAACAAGGACTGAAACCTTGGTTGTTCAACAAGGTGTCAGTTCTCCAGATCAACTCATTTTCCATGCTATTGGAAAAGGCCATCATTGCAGAGGGAGGTAGTGAGGCCTTGAGTCAGTATAACAAGGAGAAGAAAAGCAAGAATACAGGAGGAGAGAGCCGTGGATGAAGTAGCAAGAATACAAGAATACTGTGGCATGCCCAGCTCTCTCCACCAGTATTCTTCATCCACAGCTCGTAAATTCATTTTTCACCCAAATCAATTCTTAGGACACGTGGTAGACAAGGACGGAGTTTCAGTGGATCCTACAAAAGTGGAGGCAGTTAGTGATTGAGAGCAACAAAAGACCCCAACAGAGGTAAGAAATTTCTTAGAGTTAGCTAGGTACTATCGAAGATTTATCCAAGATTTTTCTAAGATAGCAACACCATTGACCAATCTAAAGAGGAAGATAGTAAAGGTCGTATGGACGGAGAAATGCGAAGATAGTTTTCAGGAGTTAAAGAAGAGATTAAGCGAAGGGCCTATATTATCATTGCCAGACGATGTGGGAGGTTTTGTGGTATATAGTGATGCATTACATAAGGGACTTGGTTGTGTGCTAATGCAACATGACAAGGTCATTGCGTATGCATCACGACAATTGAAGGATTACGAAAATCGATACCCTACTCATGACTTAGAGTTAGCGGCAGTAGTTTTTGCATTAAAGATAAGGAGACATTATCTGTACGGAGAAAAATGTGAGATATACACGGACCACAAGAGCCTGAAATATATCTTCACACAGAAGGAGTTGAACATGCGACAGAGGAGGTGGTTGGAACTGATCAAGGAATATGACTGCGAGATTCTTTATCACCCAGGAAAGTCAAATGTAGTTGCCTACTCACTGAGTAGAAAGGGAAGGGAGAAATTGTTATAATTGACAACTCAGGAGGAGTTAATAATAGAAATGGAGAAATTAGAAATAGAAGTGAAGGGACCTGGAAGGTCTGAAGAAAAAAGTATTTGTTAGGAATATTCATAAGAATGGTATTCCTATTTATATGAGATTTGATTGTGATATTAATGAATGAATATGCAAGTATGATTGCATTGATGAAAGCTCTAAAATCCTTTGATAGATAATAGGAATATATGTACAAGGACTTAGAATGAATTGATCAAATATGTTAGGTTGATCCTACATAAACAAAACAGCTGTGTAAAGTCCTTAAAAAGAAATGATGTACAAGGACTAAAAATAGAAAGATCAAGCTTGTTAGGTTAATCTTATAAAATGTAATAGATAGGCTTGTTTGATCGTCGAGCACTGCACCAGTCATCGTAGTCTGCCAGGAGAGACAAGGAAGGCTCGAGAACAATCAAAGCGGAATCGTAGTCTGCAAGGATAATAGATCTCAGAGTTCGTAGTCTGCCAGGAGAGATGAAGCAAGATCGTAGTGTGTCGAGGAGAACTTTCTCAGAGCCGTAGTCTGCTGAGGAAGTCATGTTCAGAATCGTAGAGACAGCTTGTCTATGAGCTGACCAAGCGCCTGCCAAAGCTAAGTCAAGAATCGTAGGCCACACTTGAAGTAGTGGAGTCTACTGATCATATCAGAGGCAGAGATCGTAGTCGCGCCAGATCAGACGAGGACAGCAAGCATGAAGACAGAAATCATAGTTTGTCAAGATCTGATCTCGGAGTCGTAGTGTCTGCAGAACTAAAGCAAGATCATAGTCTACAGAACTAAGGCTTCAACAAAGATGCTCACAATGCCAAGAAAGAATCGTAGTGTCAACACGATTCTCAACAGATGAGCACTCCCAAAGAATCCAAAGATGAAGCCTCTGGTTTGAGTTGCAAAGATATATTCCACCTGAAGGAAACCAGAGAGCACTCAACGAATGGCATGCAAGCAAATAAAAGATCTAAGCACTAACTCAATCAACATTTTGATTGAGTTCTGAAGCCATTCAAGATGAAGTCTTCCATAAGCAAATCAGAAAAAGACTTCAGATATAGTGACTAACTAAAGAAAGTCAGCAAGTATAGTAGCTGTTAAGAGAACAGAAGACAACGATCTTGAGATTAACCAGGATCATAGTGTTTGCCAAACGAAGCAGGAACTGATGCAGTTTACACAGAGATATTGGCCAGCTTATGAAGAACAAGGCGAAAGTGATTACGCATGAGTCAGACCATTGATGATAGGTGAACGGGAGATCACAAGGAGAAAGAGAGCTGGGCATGCCACAAATCTGATGTGTCTTGTTATTCAGAAGAGGCCAGAGCAATAATTCAAGCTATCAGTTCCTGAGATCAGTCAAGGCAAGCAGAAGTGTTGAAGCACAGCACAAGTGAAGGAAGAGGTGTTCTACATTGCAGATCCAAAGAACACTCTTCAGAATCGTAGTGTTGTCTCTAACCAGTCAATGAGCAACATTCAACAAGATTCACTACGATCAAGGTCCAAGAACATCTGCATCAGAATCGTAGAGTTAGGTCATCTGAAATTGAATCATTGGCAACGGTTTAATTTGAAGATTGATATTCAAACGTTGCTGATTGAGAGCATCGATGCAGAAAGACAACTCCTGTAGATTCAAATCAAGGAATTAAAAAGGTGAAATAAAGGTGACTACCATCTTGACATGAAAAGGTGACATCTTTGAGGCGGTAGGTGAAGTAGCAGACTGTTGTGTCAGTAAAGTCATAAAGGAGCTGTCACATCACATCAGCAGTCTGCACTAAATAACTCATGATCGGTGAAGCAATTCAAATAGCTTCCAACGGCTATTTTCCAACGGGAAGATCATGGAAGGGTATTTAACAAATGAAGCTTCAAAGATCAAGTGTTGCTGTGTTGCAAAATCGTTAAGTTATTGGAATGCTATGTTATTGACTCTACGAGTTCCACCAGAGCTGAACTGAATAAGTCTCAATGGCAGTAAGACTACGAAAGTAGAGGTGAAGTAGATTTAAAGAAGGGCTTCAACAGACTAAGGTTTCACTCAACAACGATGAGGATGCCATTCAAAATGGCAGCTAAGCTGAGAGACGTGAAGGCCAAGAAGATAGTATTCAGAAAAGTGGCAGAGCAGAAGGAAGATTCCAAGAGCCACTTTACGTATCACCATGAAGAACCAAAAGCTGAAGAAGAACAGATGCAGAACCATATTTGCATATCATTCAAGAAGGGTTCAGGGAATGCTAAGGACCATAAGAAGTTAACCAGTAATGTCAAGCCTTAGCAAACCCGAGTGGTGATGGTGCACAGCTGACATCAGATGAAGATGAGCTGAACAGATAGAATATCAGCCACACCAAAGAAAAGGTGATCCAGACTCCACGCAGAATGCAAAGAGGACCACGCCAAGCTGCTAAGTACAAGAGATGATAAATCTTCAAGTCATCTTAGCAACCAAGCACAACCAACAACAACAAAAACAAAAACAAGCAGCCAGGGCCTAAGGGGTCCTTGTCCAGAGGGACTAAAAAAAGTTCCAAGGCTGCTGGCCTTGAAGAGTTAGTAGAGAACTAGAGTTCCAAGGCTGCTGGCCTTGAAAAGTTCTTAGTGAACTAGAGGAGTTCCAAGCCTGCTGGGATTGAAGAGTTCTTAGTGAACTAAAGTTCCAAGGCTACTGGCCTTGAAGGAATCTTAGTGATTCCGGGTGTTGCCCTTTCCTTAGTGGAATTTCTGCTAGTGAAGCAGAAGAGTGGATTAGGAGCTTGAGTCTCTGAACCACTTAAAATCCCTTGTGTCTTTTACATTCAGTCATTTACTTTCTGTCATTTACATTATGTACTTAACTGCTATAACTGCTATGGATGTAATAACTATTTACAACTAAACTAACTCCAAGAACAATGTGTAACAATATTTATGAATATATCAATGAAGGGGATCTTTTTACTTATTCCGCTGTGCTTGAAAAGATTCTTATTTTTGTCATATGCTAATTCATTAGCAATACAAAATAAACTGGAAAAGTATTTAAAATCAAAAAGGAACTATTCAACCCCCCTTCTAGATCTATTGTGTGCCTACTAGGAACCAACAATTGGTATCAGAGCAGGTTCTCATACTATATTCTAAAGCTAATCGTTTTGAGTCTGATTCTAGGCACAAACATTGTTCTAAACTTAGTTTAGTAGTAAGTCACTTGTAAATGCAGATGAGCTCACATACTGGAAATAATGCGTACAGGTAAATGTGTATATACACCTAAAGCTGCTCAGATTGGTCCATGTTCTTAAATGCTATAGCAACAAGACCAATCCGTGTCCATAGTCAATCTTGTAGTCTGCAGACCAGAGAAGGAAAGTCAAGAGGCATCAAAAGAAGAGAATTAGCATCCACCATTCTGAAAGATGAAAGACCATATATGCTAAGAAATGCTTATCCAGAGGAGAAAGAAGAATTTCTCAAATATGCATTTGGCTAACCAACAGTTGGATGTGAACCTTGAGGTTCAAGGTTATCAAAGAAATAAAGCTACCAAGACTTTTCTATCTTACATCTCCAAGACTATGCCTGATTGATTTAAGGCAAATAGAGCTACAAGCTGTCAGAAATTAAATGCAAAGATATTCACATCAATGCCTAACAACATTATAGCAAGAAAAATGACTGTCAAAGAACTGACAGTGTAAAGGTATAGTTCCTCATTTATACTTATATGAATATCATACTGCATCACATTATGCACTATAACAGTATTTCATCAAGAGACCATACTCTTCCTAAAAAGGGGAAAGAGAGAAAGTACACTAAGGTTGGAAACTTAATTGCTAACAAACTTTCTCTCCATCCAAGTTTTAGGTTGAAGATAACATCTTAAAAGAAGTCTGAAATAGGTCATAAGCATATGAAGATTTAATTAAGCTTAAGTGGAGTAATCCTTGCTGAAGGGTTGGTATGTGTAATACCCAAGAAATTCTTAATATTATTAAATAAATATATTAATGAAAATGAGAATTTATTTGAATATAAATGATTTTGTGTTATGAGATGAGTTGATTCAATTATATTAAATTGAATAATTATAATCATAATTGAGAAATTTATAGAGTTTGTGATAAACTCGTTGATAGCCTTGTGTGGCACAGTGATGAGAATTATTAATGATTATATTAATTAACGAATGAATTATTAAGTAAATAACTAATCTATAGTAATTGTTAATTGCTATTGTAGAATATTAATTAATGGTTATTGAATATTAACTATGATTGATTAATAATACGTGATTATTATTATTGCAAGAAATATAGTAATAATAAGCAATGTGTTTATAAATATAATAAGATTTATATTCATTTAATGTGATATTTAATCACGTAAGTGTTAATCGATTATTATGGAAATTAATAATCAATGAGGAATGAATTAATTAATATTATCGTTAATTAATCAATGAGATGAATATTTTATTTAAATAAGTAGATTAATAATATAATAAGATTATGCTGATTGTTATATGCAAGTGTACAAGTATTAAATATAAACTATATAGGATACCACTCTATTAGATAGCGTAGAGAAACACTTAAGTGTGACCATGCAAGTATACCTAAACTATGTTATATAGTGCAATGTGATTGAACATATTTAAACTATATGTTATGATCAACTAAACTATGTGAGCTACATGAATTATGTGTATGTGACAATATGCATGCAAGTATACATTAAATTAATACATCTTGAAAGTGTTGTAAACAAGGGTTGATTAATAGAATTTAATAATAAAGGAAATAATGTGATGTGATTATATCCGAGTAAATTATACCAGTATGATAAAAATGTACATGGATTATATGTGTACAAGTCACAATTACTACATTATGTGAATTATAGTGTGACATTTTAATTAAAGACATATGTATAAAATATATATATGTATAGATAGCCTAAGTATTTAATACATATGTGTATAATAATTTAAGTGTAGTATGTTGCATAGCATTATATGAGACCCATTCTCCTTCACGTGCATAGCATTATAAAGGCTAAAGCCTACAACCTTAAAACTCAGCAAAACTCTCCTAGCTTTATAGTTCATAATGAGCAAAGGAGTGGGCATGATGATGAGTTTCAACTACTAATTACCTACCATTTCTTAACCTCCATACAATTCAAATTCTTATTGGTTTGATTCATGGGAAGATAGCATTGTCTGAGTATTGGTTTTTGCTATAAATACAACCCATTTCCTTCACATTTCAAATTGCTGAGAATTGCTTGAGTGTTGAGGTGAGAGTTATAAATATATATCAGTGTTAAGTATTCTGAGAAGTTGAGATTGCATTACAGAGGTATAATTCTATTCCCTTGTTCTTCATTTCGTGGACTCCATTTTCTGTTTCTGCAAATTCTTAGATTTCTTAGATTCTTGGTCATGTGGAATTAAAGTGTAATTGGGTTATATAATGATTGTTTAAGTGTTACATGAACTAATGAGCATGTTAGTAAACAATGTGGTGTGATTACAATCAAATTCGTAGTGTAATTTCTGTGTTAGGCTGGGTTTCTGCCGTAACAGGCTGATTTCTGGTACGAATCAGTAGTGGCGCAGCTGCGCCAGTTTATAACTGAGGCGCAGCGCAGCTGCGCTGGTAACTGAACTCAGTTGCTTGGCTGCTGCTACAATCTGTTAGGTAATAGCTTGTTCATATAAGTTTAGACAGCATGATGACTAGTCCAGCATATATATTGATGTACCTAGACCTAAAGAGAACATGTTTTATTATAATAGCATGCATGAATGATGAAAACTTATAGTTTTGAAATAAAACTTAGAGTTTTAAAAAGGGTTTTGATATGTTATACTCATGGTTAATATTCTGACTTTGAGGCACATTAGTATGACCCAGAAACACATGAAATGCATGTTGTCTTGCGTATATAAGTTTCGTAATATAACATGAGCATGTTGGACTTCGTTAGTGAATAATTACTAACAAAAATGTAAGTTTCAAAGGTGAACCTTGGCACGTAAATATCATACATACATTCTAATTTTGCAAGCATGTCTACGTGGCCTAGAAATGCGTGTCGGACATATTAACATATGAATCTAGATAGCATGAACATGTTAGGCCTTATTAGCAAACTTTACTAATGAAAGTATAAGTTTTGAACGTGAACGTCGACATGTTACATTGAGATTTGAATTCCGATACTTATGAACATGTTTGGTAGTGCTCATAACCTCATTAAAATGTCATAAACATACACATGCCATGTTCGATGCCATGAGAACTAGTTAGGCACAAGTGAAGCATGAATTAAGTTGTAACGGTGCTAGTTATATGTGTATAATATAGATTCTTGCCAGCATGCTTAAAACAAGTTATGTGATCACCTCGTATAACAAAGCATGATAGGCTTTGTGAATTCCATAACCTTGAATGACAGTAAATTGTCGAAAGAGTTGACTTAGAAGCTATATCACATATGTTTGGAACGAGGGAAGGTTATACAAACATAAAAGTATTCTTTAAAATGTATACATGCTACGTGATATTATATGATGTTACTTGAACCCGATTTTGACGGTTAACTTATGGGAATGCCATAACTTGCTAAAATAAAATATATTTAGTATTGATTGTGGTTTCTGTGATATTAAGAGCACGTTTGCTAATTGTTGCGATCTTATATGATATGAGAATGTGTTTAAACTCAAAAGGAGGAACGTTAAGGATAGAAATTATATTCTATATAACTGTGTAACTAGGTTAAAACTTAGCTTATGTGTTGATCGTATATTCGAAGATAAAATGTGAAGTTAAATTATATGACTAATGAATATCATATATACATAACTATATTACGATAGGATTCGAAAAGTGTTGATTAATTTACGGGGATAAACTACACTTATGGCAAGTATCCTAACCGACGCAATTAATTTATGCAAGTATTCTATCCTTGTATATTGCGAGCTAGTTTCTTTACTTACTCGTTTGAATTGAATTAGCATACTTGAACTCTTATTTCATTAAAGCTATTATTCATGATGAACTTAGTATTATTCTTTAATATTGTGAAAGTGTCTATGCCATTTGATTCGGCTAGACTTATATTATTGAAAAGCGACCCAAACCAATTGATTGGTGCGGGATCTCGTATTTGACTGAGAAGAACAACCTTCTTTGAAGGGAATATATAATTATCGGAGAACCGACGTGCGCACTTGAGTATGATTGATTGTTATGCATAACGTATGGTACTTTAGGTTGATCACCTATTGTACCTATTTTTGTTGGATTTTCAGTTTAATACTGCTAATTCTAGTAGAAGTTCATAGTCCTTAGTGACTGCTCAGTATTCAGTTATCCTGAAATCTTGAATTGATTTATTATTGAATCATATTGATATTATTCTGTCCTTAGCAACTGTTATTGAAAACTGTTGATATTCTTGTTTTCCTTGAACTATCAAACCTTGCTATACCCTTTTGAGAATTGAGAATTATATTACTCACCCTTATTGTATATTACTTGCTGGGCAATTTATGCTCATTCTTGCTTTCCCTAAAAACATTTCAGTTAAGGCCGAGCAGTGCGGACCTTCGGGCTCAGATAAGGGCAAGGGAAAGGCTACTGAGTAGCTTAAATTATGTAGAACTTATGATTGTAATAAAGAACTTATGATATTATGTACTAGTTAAGGTTATTTATGCTTAAGATATGTCTAAGCTATGTAATCACTGTTTAAGTTACGAGACCTTGGGACGTGAATAATTATATTATTTAAATGTAATTTATTCGATATTAGTTGTGTATTATTTCGCTGTGCGATGCGACATTTAGTCGTATTATTATTGTGATGTATTACCATGAGCACGTGACGAACCGAATTTGAGAGACCAAGTGGCGGTCCCGAATTTGGGGGGTTCACAGGTTGGTATCAGAGCTGTAGTTATAAACCTTAGGAACTAGTGTCCTTAGACTATAACTTAGGCGAACTTAGAAGTTGGAAAGGAGATAAAACTCACATAGAGTTTTCCCTAGAGCAAGACTTAGCGTGTTATGAAATGTAACTTCATTCTATACAATGAACTTATGTTTTATTTAACATTCTAATGGAGTTGCTATTTGTTTGTTTTGTGTTTGTGATTGTAGGATAACAGACACAGGTGTACCTAGTAGTGTGGCAGAGGAGGAGCCCAGGGATATACATGTAGTATATGAAGCACCTCTAGAGGCTACACCAGTGCAGGCTATTGCACTGTTTGAGTCTGACGATGAGGACGAGATTGAGATAGAGTCTGATCTAGAGGAGGAGCCGATGGGGGATGAGCCAGTAGAGGACTCTGATGAGGCTACTGTAGAGGAAAAGATGCTAGGAGAGTATGAGGAGCAGATCCTATAGTTAGACTGCAGGGTCCAAGAGCTGGAGGCCGAGGCCCATGAGAGAGAGTCTGAGTTCCAGAAACTGAGGGACGAGGACCACCAGAGGAAGCTGGCCATGCAGGAGTTAGAGGTAGAGATTGCATATCGTAGGGAGGCAGGGATCCAGATGGGAACTTTATTCCATAGGTCAGTGGCGAGAAATATAGATATAGCATGGAAGTTGGAAGAAGTAGAACAGAGAGAATTGAGTGAGAAGACTGAGAAAGAGGCACTCCATACTCAGCTAGAGTTGGAGGTGATGGATAGGATACACTTCGAGGAGAAGTGGGAAGCGGCCAATGAGAGAGCTGACGACCTAGAGGACGAGGTCAGGTGCAAGAAGAGGAAGATGAACAAGATGGGGTATATGTTCCGTTCAACTTTTGAGAGGGTGATTGATGGTGTGTACCACTACCCGGCAGAGCAGGGACAGACTCTACATACCTTGAATCTAGAGCTGGTTGCGTATATAGCACAGATGGAGTATAGGAGCGCTGTGGTGCGTGGCATGGTGTGATGAGATTTCCTTAAATGGTCTAGTGGTAGTTTAGTAGAATTTATCTTTATGTGTTGTATATACTACGTTGTAATCCCAGTCTTTTGTGTAAGATGTGGGATAGTGATGTGAACCCCGTGTAAGCTTTTGTTAGAGGGGTAGTATGGTAGTAGGTTGGTATATTCCCCGTCTTTTGTGATATTAGGGGATATATGTGATAACATTTATAGCAGTATGCTTGGATAATCATGTAATGAAATGAAATGGCATATTAATATAAATGGAGTTTATTCAGAAACGTGTTATAAATTTATTCTTTTAGTATTAAAAAAAATACTTAAGTAATATACTTGAATAATAATAAAATGAAAATTTGTGATGCAGATAATGCCGCCCAGACGTAGATTGACTGCACCCGAAGAATCTATTAATAATGAGAAGGAACAACTTGACCCAATCCAGAAACTGGTAGACTTGTTAGGAGAAGCCTTAAGGGGAAGAAACAATGAACCCGTTCGCCCAAACCCTCAGGCTGTGCCAGTAACAACCTTTAAAGACTTTAAGAGTGTAGGACCCCTGGAGTTCGAGGGAACTACCGACCCAATCGTCGCACAAACATGGATAAGGAGATTGAAAAAGCTTTCACTATAGCTCGAGTAGACGAAGATCAGAAGACGGTATTTGCCACATTCATGATGAGGGGAGAAGCGAACTACTAGTGGGAGGCTAATCAACAAAGAGCTGGAGAAGGGATAATAGCTTGGGATAAGTTTAAGACTCTGTTTTTTGAGAATTACTTCCCAAAAAACATGAAGAATAGGATGGAGGTGAAATTTTTAGAGTTAAAACAAGGGGAGATGACGGTGGCGCAATACGCGGATAGGTTTAACGAACTAGCGCGATTTGCGGAGCACCAAGTTGGTGTTGAAGAGAGAAAGGCTAGAAGCTTTGAACAAGGGTTGAAGCCTTGGCTATTCAATAAGGTGTCAGTTCTTCAGATCGATTCTTTTGCAACACTGCTAGAAAAGGCTATTATTGTCGAGGGAGGAAGTGAAGCTTTGAGCTTGTACAACAAAGAGAAGAAAGGAAAGAATGCTAGAGGAGAGAATCGTACTGGAGGAAGCAGTAGTGTAGGAAGCAATTTGGGAAAGAGAAAATGGGAGAATAACAACAACAACAAAAACAACAATAATCAATCAGGGAATTTTCGTGGAGGTTTCAAGAAGAGGGCTGAAGGATGCCCAAAGTGTGGGAAGAATCACCAGGGCGAGTGCTGGAAGGGACGTGGCACTTGCTACAACTGTGGACAGGAAGGGCACATCTCGCCCAACTGTTTGAAACCAAATAAGATACAAGGATGCTTTGCGTGTGGCTCGATGGAGCACCGAATTAAGGACTGCCCAAAGAAAGGAAGTGGCGGGGGTATCAATCAGCAAGGAGGCAACAAACTGATGATCGGCGGATCGGTACAATCCAACAGCCCAACCGCCAGAACCTTTAACATGACCGTCCAGGACGCAGTGGCTGCGAAGGACGTGGTGTTAGGTATAATCCCAATCAATGATATAAATGCTTATGTATTATTTGATTCGGGTGCCACCTGTTCTTTTATATCTGAAGAATTTGCTAGTAAACTTAGTACACCCCGAGAACGGTTAGAAAATCCTTTGAACATAGAAGTTGCGAATAAGGAAATAATCCCTGTAGAATACGTTTATCAAAATTATCGCACAAACATTAGAGAACATAAACTGAGCGTAGACTTGATTCCTATTAGATTGGGATAATTTGATGTAATACTGGGAATGGATTGGTTGTATAACCATGCAGCGATAATTGATTATCAGAATAAATGTGTGAACCTTCAGACTCCGAGTAAGTCTAAGGTAGTGTTTTATGGTAGCTCATCGCTTAAGCAATCGTGTTGCATTACGATGATGCAGGCCAAGAAATTGTTAAGGAAAGGATGTGTAGGATATTTAGCTTACATCGTAGATACTCGAAAAAAGGGAGTAGAAATTAAGGATATATTCGTAGTTAATGAATTTCAAGATGTGTTTCCGGACGATCTGCCTGGTCTTCCGCCAGACAGAGAAATCGAATTCGTAATAGACTTAGCACAGGGAATGGCACCGATTTCGAAAGCTCCATATCGTATGGCTCCAGTAGAAATGAAGGAATTGATGATACAACTGCAAGAGTTATTGGATAAGGGTTACATTCGACCGAGTGTTTTTCCTTGGGGAGCACTAGTGTTATTCGTTAAGAAGGACGGATCGATGAGGCTCTGTATCGATTATCGAGAATTGAACAGAGTAACGATCAAGAACCGATATCCACTACCAAGGATAGACGACCTATTTGATCAACTGAAGGGAGCAAAGTGTTTCTCGAAAATTGACCTACGAACAGGATATCATCAACTAAAAGTGAGGGATGAGGACATACCAAAGACTGCGTTTCGAACCCGTTATGGACACTACGAGTTTTTGGTAATGTCATTTGGATTGACTAATGCTCCGACAGCATTTATGGACTTGATGAACTGAGTTTTCAAGCCATACTTGGATAAATTTATAGTGGTTTTTATCGACGACATTTTGATCTACTCGAAGACAGAGGAAGAACACGCCGAACATCTGAAGATTGTTTTGGAGGCACTAAGGAAGGAGAAGATGTATGCAAAATTTTCAAAGTGCGATTTTTGGATGGAGAAGGTTCAATTCTTAGGCCACGTGGTGGATAAGAATTGAATCGCTGTAGACCCTGCAAAAGTAGAAGCATTAAGTAATTGGGAACAACCGAGAACACCGACGGAGATGAGAAGCTTTTTAGGGTTAGCTGGGTACTATCGAAGATTCATCCAAGATTTTTCTAAGATAGCAACCCCGTTGACCAATTTAACTAGAAAGACGGTGAAATTTGTATGGACCGACAAATGCGAAGAAAGTTTTCAAGAACTGAAAAGGAGATTGAGCGAAGCACCTGTGTTATCATTACCAGATGATGCGGGAAATTTTGTGGTGTATAGTGATGCATCGCACAAGGAACTTGGCTGTGTGCTTATGCAGCGTGGCAAAGTCATTGCGTATACATCACGACAATTGAAGGATTACAAAAAATAATACCCTACTCACGACTTAGAGTTAGCGGCAGTCATTTTTGCATTAAAGATATGGAGGCATTATTTATATGGGGAAAATGTGAGATATACACGGACCACAAAAGTCTGAAATATATCTTCACAAAGAAGGAGTTGAACATACGGCAGAGAAGGTGGTTAGAATTAATCGTAGACTATGACTGTGATATTCTTTATCACCCAGGAAAGGCAAACGTGGTTGCCGAAGCTCTGAGCAGAAAAGGAAAGGAAAAGTTGTTTAATTTGATGACTCAGGAAGAGTTGATAAGAGAGATGGAGAAATTGGAGATAGAAGTGAAAGAACAAAAGAAGCCTGGAGAGAAGTTATTTGTAGTGGAAGCTCATCCGACATTGTTGGATAGAGTGAAGGAAGCCCAGGAAAAGGATGAAGAGTGTGAGAAAATCCGAAAGAGGATCACAGAAAATGAGGAAGAGAAATTTTGAATGGATAAAGACGGTATTTTGAGATTTGAAGAAAGATTATGGGTACCAGTGGTAACCGAGTTAAGGGAAAAGATTTTGCACGAGGCACATAATACGACATATTTTGTTCATCCGGGTGGTAATAAGATGTACCGAGATTTAAAGCAACATTTTTGGTGGCCTAATTTGAAACGGGAAGTAGCAGAGTATGTCAGTAGATGTTTGACTTGCCAACGCGTTAAAGCAGAGCATCAACGGCCGAGTGGGTTACTACAACCGTCGAAAATACCAGAGTGGAAATGGGAGCATATTACGATGGACTTCGTGGTAGGACTTCCAGTTACACAGAAAGGTTATGATGCCATTTGGGTTATCGTGGATCGACTTACCAAGACCGCATATTTTCTACCAATCAAGATCCGCTACAGTTTGAATCAGTAAGCGAGTCTGTACGTAAAGGAGATTGTCTCACGACATGGAGTCCCGGTTACTATTGTCTCTGATCGAGATCCGCGCTTCACGTCCAATGTTTGGAAGAGTTTTCAAGAGAGAATGGGAATGCAATTGAGGTTGAGTACCGCTTATCATCCTCAGACAGACGGACAGAGTGAGCGAACAATACAAATGCTGGAGGACATGCTTAGGAATTGCGTGATGGATTTTAAGGAAAATTGGGACGACCACCTACCCTTAGTCGAATTTGCGTATAATAATAGTTACCATGTGAGTATCGGCATGCCACCGTACGAAGCTCTTTACGAAAGAAAGTGCAAAACGCCATTATATTGGGACGAAGTCGGAGACCGACGAATACTCGGACCTGAGCTAGTACAACAAACCGCAGACGTGGTGACAGTGATAAGAGCTAGATTAGTAGCAGCTCAAGATCGCCAGAAGAAATACGCAGATTTGTATCGACAGGACCGAGACTTCAAAGTTGACAGTTTCGTATTCTTGAAGGTATCTCCATGGAAGGGAAAATCCTTTTCGGCAAGAAAGGAAAATTGAGTCCAAGATTTATAGGACCGTTCGAGATACTGAAGCGAGTGGGCGAAGTGGCATACAAAGTTGTGTTACCACCCGAGTTGGAGCACATCCACAACGTGTTCCACATTTCCGTGTTGCGACCGTACAAGGCAGACTACAAGCACGTGATTTTTTATGAGCCCATTCTAGTGGAGAAGAACTTGGCGTATGAAGAAATTCCTGTCCAGATATTAGATAGGAAAGAGCAAACCTTAAGAAATAAAATTATTTCGTCTGTAAAAGCACTTTGGCGTAACCACGATGTCGAGGAGGCAACGTGGGAGTTAGAAGATAGGATGATGAGGGATTATCCCCATTTATTTGTGTAACCTTGTAGCAATTTCGGGACAAAATTTTTACAAGGGGGGGGGAGGATGTAATACCCGAGAAATTCCTAATATTATTAAATAAATATATTAATGGAAATGAGAATTTATTTGAATATAAATGATTTTGTGTTATGAGATGAGTTAATTCAATTATATTAAATTGAATAATTATAATAATAATTGAGAAATTTATGGAGTTTGCGATAAACTCGTTGATAGCCTTGTGTGGCACAGTGATAAGAATTATTAATGATTATATTAATTAACGAATAAATTATTAAGTAAACAATTAATCTATATTAATTGTTAATTGCTATTGTAGAATATTAATTAATGGTTATGGAATATTAACTATGATTGATTAATAATACGTGATTATTATTATTGCAAAAAATATAGTAATAATAAGCAATGTGTTTATAAATATAATAAGATTTATATTCATTTAATGTGATATTTATTCACATAAGTGTTAATCGATTATTTTGGAAATTAATAATCAATGAGGAAAGAATTAATTAATATTATCGTTAATTAATCAATGAGATGAATAATTTATTTAAATAAGCAAATTAATAATATAATAAGATTATGTTGATTGTTATATACAAGTGTACAAGTATTAAATATAAAATATATGGGATACCACTCTATTAGATAGTGTAGAGAAACAATTAAGTGTGACCATGCAAGTATACCTAAACTATGTTATATAGTGCAATGTGATTGAACATATTTAAACTATATGTTATGATCAACTAAACTATGTGAGCTACATGAATTATGTGTATGTGACAATATGCATGCAAGTATACATTAAATTAATACATCTTGAAAGTGTTGTAAACAAGGGTTGATTAATAGAATTTAATAATAAAGGAAATAATGTGATGTGAATATATCCGAGTAAATTATACCAGTATGATAAAAATATACATGGGTTATATGTGTACAAGTCACAATTACTACATTATGTGAATTATAGTGTGACATTTCAATTAAAGAAATATGTATAAAATATATATATATATATATATATATATATATATATATGTGTGTGTGTGTGTGTAGATAGCCTAAGTATTTAATACATATGTGTATAATGATTTAAGTGTAGTATGTTGCATAGCATTATATGAGACCCATTCTCCTTCACATGCATAGCATTATAAAGGCTAAAGCCTATAATAACCTTAAAACTCAGCAAAACTCTCCTAGCTTTATAGTTCATAATGAGCAAAGGAGTGGGCATGATGATGAGTTTCAACTACTAATTACCTACCATTTCTTAACCTCCATACAATTCAAATTCTTATTGGTTTGATTCATGAGAAGATAGCATTGTCTGAGTATTGGTTTTTGCTATAAATACAACCCATTTCCTTCACATTTCAAATTGCTGAGAATTGCTTGAGTGTTGAGGTGAGAGTTATAAACATATATCAGTGTTAAGTATTCTGAGAAGTTGAGATTGCATTACAGAGGTATAATTCTATTCCCTTGTTCTTCATTTCGTGGACTCCATTTTCTGTTTCTGCAAATTCTTAGATTTCTTAGATTCTTGGTCATGTGGAATTAAAGTGTAATTGGGTTATATAATGATTGTTTAAGTGTTACATGAACTAATGAGCATGTTAGTAAACAATGTGGTGTGATTACAATCAAATTTGTAGTGTAATTTCTGTGTTAGGCTGGGTTTCTGCCGTAACAGGCTGATTTCTGGTACGAACCAGTAGTGGCGCAGCTGCGCCAGTTTATAACTGAGGCGCAGCGCAGCTGCGCTGGTAACTGAACTCAGTTGCTTGGCTGCTGCTGCAATCTGTTAGGTAATAGCTTGTTCATATAAGTTTAGACAGGCATGATGACTAGTCCAGCATATATATTGATGTACCTAGACCTAAAGAGAACATGTTTTATTATAATAGCATGCATGAATGATGAAAACTTATAGTTTTGAAATAAAACTTAGAGTTTTAAAAAAGGTTTTGATATGTTATACTCATGGTTAATATTCTGACTTTGAGGAACATTAGTATGACCCAGAAACACATGAAATGCATGTTGTCTTGCGTATATATGTTTCGTACTATAACATGAGCATGTTGGACTTTGTTAGTGAATAATTACTAACAAAAATGTAAGTTTCAAAGGTGAACCTTGGCACGTAAATATCATACATACATTCTGATTTTGCAAGCATGTCTATGTGGCCTAGAAATGCATGTCGAACATATTAACATATGAATCTAGATAGCATGAACATGTTAGGCCTTATTAGCAAACTTTACTAATGAAAGTATAAGTTTTGAACGTGAACGTCGACATGTTACATTGAGATTTGAATTCTAATACTGATGAACATGTTTGGTAGTGCTCATAACCTCATTAAAATGTCATAAACATACACATGCCATGTTCGATGCCATGAGAACTAGTTAGGCACAAGTGAAGCATAAATTAAGTTGTCACGGTGCTAGTTATATGTGTATAATATAGATTCTTCCAAGCATGCTTAAAACAAGTTATGTGATCACCTCGTATAACAAAGCATGATAGGCTTTGTGAATTCCATAACCTTGAATGACAGTAAATTGTCGAAAGAGTTGACTTAGAAGCTATATCACATATGTTTGGAACGAGGGAAGGTTATACAAACATAAAAGTATTCTTTAAAATGTATACATGCTACGTGATATTATATGATGTTACTTGAACCCGATTTGGACGGTTAACTTATGGGAATGCCATAACTTGCTAAAATAAAATATATTTAGTATTGATTGTGGTTTCTGTGATATTAAGAGCACGTTTGCTAATTGTTGCGATCTTATATGATATGAGAATGTGTTTAAACTCAAAAGGAGGAACGTTAAGGATAGAAATTATATTCTATATAACTGTGTAACTAGGTTAAAACTTAGCTTATGTGTTGATCGTATATTCGAAGATAAAATGTGAAGTTAAATTATATGACTAATGAATATCATATATACATAACTATATTACGATAGGATTCGAAAAGTGTTGATTAATTTACGGGGATAAACTACACTTATGGCAAGTATCCTAACCGACGCAATTACTTTATGCAAGTATTCTATCCTTGTATATTGCGAGCTAGTTTCTTTACTTACTCGTTTGAATTGAATTAGCATACTTGAACTCTTATTTCATTAAAGCTATTATTCATGATGAACTTAGTATTATTCTTTAATATTGTTAAAGTGTCTATGCCATTTGATTCGGCTAGACTTATATTATTGAAAAGCGACCCAAACCAATTGATTGGTGCGGGATCTCGTATTTGACTGAGAAGAACAACCTTCTTTGAAGGGAATATATAATTATCGGAGAACCGACGTGCGCACTTGAGTATGATTGATTGTTATGCATAACGTATGGTACTTTAGGTTGATCACCTATTGTACCTATTTTTGTTGGATTTTCAGTTTAATACTGCTAATTCTAGTAGAAGTTCATAGTCCTTAATGACTGCTCAGTATTCAGTTATCCTGAAATCTTGAATTGATTTATTATTGAATCATATTGATATTATTCTGTCCTTAGCAACTGTTATTGAAAACTGTTGATATTCTTGTTTTCCTTGAACTATCAAACCTTGCTATACCCTTTTGAGAATTGAGAATTATATTACTCACCCTTATTGTATATTACTTGCTGGGCAATTTATGCTCATTCTTGCTTTCCCTAAAAACATTTCAGTTAAGGCCGAGCAGTGCGGACCTTCGGGCTCAGATAAGGGCAAGGGAAAGGCTACTGAGTAGCTTAAATTATGTAGAACTTATGATTGTAATAAAGAACTTATGATATTATGTACTAGTTAAGGTTATTTATGCTTAAGATATGTCTAAGCTATGTAATCACTGTTTAAGTTACGAAACCTTGGGACGTGAATAATTATATTATTTAAATATAATTTATTCGGTATTAGTTGTGTATTATTTCGCTGTGCGATGCGACATTTAGTCGTATTATTATTGTGATGTATTACCATAAGCACGTGACGAACTGAATTCGAGAGACCAAGTGGCGGTTCAGGATTTGGTGGCGTCATAGTATGTATGCATATATATATATATATATATACAAACCTATGTTCTAGGTTTTTGATAATACATATAGTATGATCAGTTCTAGAGGAGTATCTTGAAGATTCTTAGAAACTGATCATCTCCATGAATCAACCAGATACAAATAAGAAATAGAGTTGATTCCTACTCTGTGAACATTCAAAATCTGTGAACATAACCAAGCAAAGGGTGAAACCATCAAAGAAAATGAGTGTCTTATTAAAATGATTAATCTTACACACACTCACCATCATGCATGATAAATGTCACATCTAAATCTGATACATGCATGGATATGATTGTTGATGCTAAATTTGATGTAAATTCAAATATATGAGGAATATGGATTTTGAGAAAACTAACCTAGCAGGACCCAATCAAGCATAGGTACCAAAATAGAAATTATCTAAACCTACAGGTACTTGGTCTATCCGACTACACTGAGGAATGCTGAAGCAGATAGCTTCAGTCACGAAGATTTAACCAGTTGGTGGCTCAAGATATTTCAGCAATGTTCTTGACAAAATCACTCAATGCCAAAGCCGGTCCTCAAAGACTTGCTGAGCCCACATGAATGAAACTCACATGATTGCTGATCTCCATATGGAAGCGGGCTATTCATGACAAGCTGAAAGAAATCCTCTATGCTTATTCATATAAAGCATATCAACTCAGAGGGAACATCAAAGAAGTTCACTTCAGAGGATCATCAAGCATTGATCATGAAGAATGCATCATAGAAGCAGAACTCGACGTATGCATTCTACCTAAGAGCTTTAAGAATATTGTAATGTTCTCTACGATCAAGACTGAATTCAGCCTGTGCAAGTCAACACACAAAGATTATGGTACAATGATCATAATCATAGTGTCCCTTCAGTCAGCATCAAAGTCCGCAGTTCTGATGAAGGAGGAAAAGTAACTAACTGAAGAAAGGCTATAAGATGTTGACAAATTGACAGTCCCAAATGATTCTTCATTCTTCCTTAGCGTATACTGAAGAAACTAAGGAAGAACTACCAGGTTGCTGAAAACACCTGCTCAGGTGTCAGATGAAGAAAACTACGTTCGTAGTTCTGTCAACAATTATGGAGTGATCATTTCTGAAGATATCTCTCTATGATCTAATGGAGTTTATTCAATCTTAATGATCTCATCCAGAAAGAGATATGGAAAGCTGCTCTCTTATGCTTATGAAGAAATAGAAGAAAAGCAGCCATAGAACGAAGAAGTCTTCACTCACTACGATTGTGAAGTCATCATCAATCGTAGAGTCCAGACTGATTGTTACTGCAGACGGAGAAGCTGCAACAGCCTCTTAGCCTGAACAACTGTCAGGATTGAATCTGAAGAAAGTGCAAAGGCTGTGTCCAAGTCAAAGAAGAGGACTAAGAGACTTGTCAAGAAGTATGATCTAGCAAATGAGGAAGTATTTAAAGAAGATGATTAGAACATGATCAGTCATGTAGAGCACACTACTATATCTGATCAGACTATAATCTATCCTGAGAAAGAAAAGTTGAAGGTGGTGGAGATTGTGGGAGAACAGATGAAGATATAGAGATGGTAAAGCTCAGGGATCAAAATGAAGAAGTGGAATTCTTGCTAGAAGATCTGAGATAAGCTCAGAAGATAAATCAACCATGGTGCATGTCTGTTGACCAGACCACGAATATCAAGACCACTACTGTCAAGTTCATAGAGCACATAGGCTAACCCTAAATAGAAATATCCCAGTTACACAGTCCCAAAACTTTGTGGCTGATGAACTAAATGAAGATCCATAGTCAGTAGTAACGTCTCAAAACGTGCTACTGATAACCATATCAACCACTCACCTCTAATCGTGGAGTGCCTACGATCAAACAATTGATCGTAGTGTAAGAGCATAAGGAAACCACAACTGCAGCATATACAAAAGCCAACACCAATGAAATCCAGAGTTGGTAAATGAACCCTCCAGCAGAAAAGCCTAATGTGATGACATTGTAACCACTATGTTTATAAAGCTCTTCATCTGATAGGCGCCTCAGGGACAAACCTAACCCTTAGCCTTGGTCTAAGAGGTTGGCCCTTCTTGAGCAATCTTAATCCAGAAGAAGTGCAAATATTCATTGCATCAGATGAATCTCTGTTAAAGCATACAGCATCTCATCAGAAGATTTCAAGCTGCAAATGAGAATTGCCACTCTCTTGAAGTATAATGAAGAAGTTGCCTATTGAAGCATAGCCACAGACTACGATCATCGAAGAAGGTGCTAAGTCTGTAAACCAAATGAAGAAACCATGGAGTACCAAGCTAAGTCATAAGTCACTCCACGAATTGAAGAAGTCAATAGTCAATAGAAGAAAAGTTAAATCTGGTTAACTTACATGATGGAGAAATTATAGATTGTGACCTATCAACGTCTTACAACTGTCCCACTAAGAAACATGGAGGAAACAGTTACAAGAGGGAATGTGACATCCCAGATTTTTAAGAATTAATAAATAAAATTCTTATTATCTGATGTTTTGAGTTTGAGTATGTATATACGTGTCATATATTGTGAAATATGTGAATTGATGTGAAGAGGATTTTAGATATTAATTTTAATATTTATTTAATTAAAATAAATATTTTAATTGAATTATTTATTGAGTTAAATAAATAATTATGTGATTAATATATAGTCATATAATTAAGTGTATTATATTAATTAAATAATTATTTAATATTTAATTTAATTAATATGTAATGATTTTATGTTATAGTTCTAATTTAATTGAGATAATTAAATTAGATGTAGTGACGTGGTAATTGTTACATGAAGTTATAATTAGCGAGTAATTATAATGTGATAATTTTATGTGATTAATTGATGTTAAATATTTAATTAATTAAATTAATATTAAGATTTAATTAATTAAAGGATAACATTAAGAATATGTGTTAAAGGATTTATTAAAAGAGTTTTTAAAATCGTTTTCCCAAACAAGGCCCTTACTTTTGTTTTAAATCTGTTTTGTCAAACGGGGTCTTAACTATTTAAAAACCTATTTTAAAAATAAATTATTTTGCCAAACAAGCCTTAGGGCTTTTTAAATTCCAATTGTGTAACCTATATATTAAGTACAATTATTATAATTATTATGGTAATTATGTGTTATAAGTTATAAGTTATAAATTATAAACTTTATATTTATGTTTATACTTATAATATATGTATATTATATTACATATACATACGTTAGTTTAGAGGTTAGAAGAGTTAGAGGAAATAATCAGTGTTAACAAAGAAGATAAAAATACAAAGAGAAAACACTATGTGATTTTTACAAAGAAAATTGAGAGGAGTTTGGTGATTCTGAGAATCAAAAGGGGGATTATCAGAACTATTCTCACCATTTAACGAAGCTTAATCAAGGATTGAAGGTAGTAATTCACTTCTTGTTCTTAGTTTCCTTGTAATTCGAGTTTCATAGATAATTGGAATTATAATCAATGATTTAGTTAATTATAGGTAATACAAATTGATAGATGTTGTAATCCATTAATTCGAATGCTGTAAGCAATTTTCAGAAATCAAAGTATTGTAAAAATAAGGTTTTTCATGAAGAAATTGTGGTCTTATGAGTTTTCTTATATTGGCTGATTTTAGAATGAAAATTGATGATGTAGTATGTATTAATATGCAAAATTGAAAGATGTTCATGATACTACCTTCAATAATGAAAATAATGCATGTATTATGAATGGAATCGGTTGAGAATTGAAATTTTGGTGAATTATTTTGTTAAAAGTATAAGTTTTATGAAAATAGAAATTTACAATGAACTAACTAAAAAAAATAGTTTTTTAAATATCAAAATTAGTGTTTGGTTGTGATATGTTATGTAAATTGATCATAGATAATAATAATATATCAAGAAACGAACAAAACATGATTAGAATCATGTGATTTGGGTTAAAAACGAACTCACAATGTTAATTTTCGTCAAGAACACTTAATAATGGTGTTTTCTTCAAAATATGAAAATTAGGTGCTTTAATTATGTGTTGTGGTGTTATTGTATATTAAAATTATGCTAGAAGTTTAAGATTTTATTTGTATAAAGTTTCATGTACATTGTGTTAGTTAAAATCGGACTTTAATGCGAAGAAATAAGCCAAATTGGCTTATTTCTTTGCAAGTTTGCGAGCCGAGAAACCCAACAGCAGGGAGCCCTGCCCCAGCGGGGCTACAAGCTGTCCGGAGTTGTTTAAGTAGTGTAATGCAAAACTGCTTTGACCTCCTGTAGTAAAACGACCATAACTTTTTCATACGAACTTGGATTGAGGAGATACAAGATGATCCGAAATGAGCACGTGTAGACCTACAACTTTTGTTCTTTAACGTTTTCAATTTGAGGTCGTTAGCAGGGGTCAAAATGGTCATCTTTGTGACTGATGCGTATTCGGAGGCAATCGGAGGGCGTCGGACATGCACATACGCAAGTATAGTGCTGTCGACGATAATAGATGTTGTTCTAAGTTATAAAACATGAATGTTAGTAAATATAATGATGCTTAACATTAATAAATGATGTATTAGATAAGTTATATAAGCACACTAAGCATACACAAGAGAGATAATTCGGGCGTGTGACGAATGAACGTCGGAACGATGTGACAAGTTTTAACGAACGTAAAACGTGTTTTAAGTCAAATGAAATGAACATTATAAGATATGAAATGAGGTTAATATAAAACCCATAAGTAGTCCTAGCAATACTTAAACACTTGAATGAATTTTGAATATTACTAAAAAGAAATATAGTGAGATATATATCGAAAGTTAACACAATCAAATTGAACATTTTGTATTGATAGTATGAAGAGTTATGAGATGTAGAGTATAATTTACATTACAACTAATATGTGTTGCTATGTGACTAATAGTTGATGTGCATGATTATATAATTATGTAGGGCACGTGAAGTGCAGATAGCTGCAAGCTGTTAATCTGTTATTGGTAAACAACGATCAAGGCAAGTCTTTCAGTTCCTTTTTTATACGTGAACTTGATGATGAACTATTTTAAATTATTTTTCAAAGAGCATGATATGTTATATATATTGCAAGCATGAAATGTTAAAGTCAATTTATGACTACATTGATTGATTAAAGAATGTTGATTGAGTAAGGAACTCAATCTTTATATTTGTTATGTGAATTAAAGCATGTATGCCATGTTACTTTGATGATTATGAGATTTATGTTGAGCATGTTATTATGTGCTATGTGATGCATAAAAACTGTTAGGTCTTGCTGAGTTGTCGAGCTCACTTTTGCAAATAACCACTTTTGCAAGTCAAGGATGCAAGGTAATGATGCGTGCTAATTGAATGTTAAGATCAATAGCGATGCAAGAAATTATTTATTCTAGATGAGTAATGTATTTATTTTGGATGTATTATACTTGATAAAGTTATAAAGTTATGTTATCCGATGTATAGTGGATATTGCTTGTGATGTAATATTTGCATAGTAACTTAGAGGAAGCGATTCATGTAATAGAATTGAATCAAATTTTTGTAATGTAAAGGTTGCGATTCAGGGAAATAAAGAATGATTTTATAAAAGTTTTAAATATTCTGCGTTTTTAGTGATTTTAATATCGGATAATGATGCAAAGATAGATTAAAGTTGTATTGTTAACAATCGATAATGAGAATTATATTGTAACAATTTTGGGGTCGTTACAGTTGGTATCAAAGCTGATAGGTTATACACCTTAGGTAAGAGTACCTTAGGCTATAACCTTAGGTTATAAGAAGAAGAAGTTAAGTTTAAGTTACGTATAATGAAAAGGTGATTCTTTTCACATACATAGAAGTATAAGATGCGTTAAGTCCTAGAAATGTTATAAGAAGAAGATTAGAATGACAAGGGATAAAACTCGAATAAAATATTGAGTAACGTGAATGATATTAAATTCTTTAAGGAAGAGTTAATAAATAAACAAGAAGATTCAATGAAGAATCTTGAAGAGATATGTAGATAAGAATCAGGAGTTACCTAACTCCAATAATAAAGATGACGAATAACGATGAATAGACAAAGTCTATAAGATTAAAAGCAAAAATGAAATCATAGTATAATATGATGAAAGGTAAGATAAGAAGTTTTTAAAACAAAACGATAATGGAATAAGAAAAGAATCATAAGAAGATGATTGTAGAATAAGATCACAGCGTGATCTTTTAAAGTTGTAAAAGACAGATGGTCTGTAATGATTGAATAGTTATAGTTTAATACTATAACGAGAATGTACTATGATATAGTACGAGGTAAACTCACGAGGAGTTATAAATGATGAGATACAGAAGTCTGTATCGAGTATAGAGCGAGAAGTTATAAGTAAGATATAGTTAAGTGGGATTTCAATTGAGGACTCATGTGATGGCTGAGTTGTACAAATCTTTGTATGGGCAGGGTTTTGTGCTTACATTTGGCTTATTATATTGATAATCGTTGGAAGGTTGGTGTCGCGCTATCGATATATATATGACGAGAAGGTGATTCTTTTCTCATATTATATTTGATAGTTAGAGTCAATAGAGGATAGATTAGATGATATTAAAATTACAGTAGATGATCTTAAGGTTAGGCGAGTTCTTAAACCTCATACTAATGGTAAGTTCTTGACTCGTAATCGTATGTATGTTTTTGTACCCCTAAGCATATGGACAGTCCCTGATCAGTTCTTTGACTACGTATTGCTAGGACAAGTTCTTAAACTCATATTATTGTGGCAAGTTCCTGAACTCCCAAAGTGTGGTAAGTTTGATGACCTATACTGGGTATAGAAAGGTTATGGTAGAGAAAGCATTGACGTTATTTAAGATTATAGAATGTTTAAGTAATGATGGAGTAAAAATTTAATTGATGGAGAAAGTTTTTATATTCTAAATCTCCTAGCTTTGCTAGATTTTCAAAATTTATTGACTTCGTGCTAATGTTGCACTTCTGTTTTTTCTTGAAAAACATTGGATCAAATGATGGAACCAATGAAATTTTAAAATAGTGCTATTATTCACATGTCTATTCTAATTGCTTCAGCTAGACAAAAATGAATTTAAATTTTCAAAATGTATTTTATATATTCTATGCATCATTTGATATGGTGTAGAAATAATAATCGAGGAAGTTATCAATACAGTTATACCTAGTATTGGATGTGATCATATGATCGTCAGCCCACTATGGTATGATGTAGTATGACGACGTCATGTAATGACAAAATCCTCAACGTACCATTACTACGGTACGGTATCAGGATATTATGAAAAGATTTACTTATTATTTTTAGTTTCCTTAAACTATATATAAAAAAACATTTATAAATAAATAAATAATTATTTTGTTGGGTAAAAATATATATGTATATATATATATATATTTCGATTGATGTCTGAACTGTTGCTAGAAGTCTATGCTACTTGATTCAGCTAGACAAATATTGAAGATGTTTATGAAATTCGAGCGTTCTTGGTCAAACTATGCCAAACCAAATTGTTTTGGTACGGATTCAGATGTTAAGAAGCTGAGGTGAACAACCCTATAAAAGGGACATGTTATCGGAGACAATAGTTCCGAGTGTAACGCATATAGTCGTTATGATGTACTACGTTTGGGCTCGACGTAGGGGTACGATAGGCTGGTCACCTAGAGTACCGATGCGGTTTTTATAGTGTGAAGTACCGGGGGTGAAGAACTATTAAACCTAAAAATAAGTTCAAGGTCTTGTGACCACTCAACATGATTTGGAATCTTTTAAATTCCTGAGTTATTTATATCGCTTCCCAATTATTGAGCAATTGTGGAAAATTCTTATTATTCTAAAGATGAATGTAGCGAGAAGGATATTCCTTAGAAAGAAGTAGTGGTAGAACGCTTTAATCTAGTGAATTAAAATATTAAAATTTCAAGGACGAAATTCCTAGAATAAGAGGTGAATGTCATAACCCGAACAATTATAGATGGTGAATTATGTAGTATATTAATTCGACAAATAGAATATTTGGTAATGATCCCTAGAAAGGAATTAACGAGTTAAAGAATAGATAATATTTGATATATGATTGTGTTTAACTGAAGGTTATGTAATAAAACCTAAAAGTTATTGAAGAAATGAATGGATGAAGATATATATAAATGTTATTAAGTTAACGTGTTGAAGTTATTCAACAATAAAATTGTGAAAGAGATTTTGTGAAAATCGAGTAAGGGAGGTTTCGTTGATTCTGAGGACGGAATCCTTATAAAGAGGGAAGGATGTGACATCCCGGATTTTTAAGAATTAATAAATGAGAATTTAATAAAAAAAATTCTTATTATCTGATGTTTTGAGTTTGAGTATGTGCATACGTGTCATATATTGTGAAAAATGTGAATTGATGTGAAACGAATTTTAGATATTAATTTTAATATTTATTGAATTAAAATAAATATTTTAATTGAATTATTTATTGAGTTAAATAAATAATTATGTGATTAATATGGAGTAATGTAATTAAGTGTATAATATTAATTAAATAATTATTTAATATTTAATTTAATTAATATGTAATGATTTTATGTTATATGTGACGAACGCGAATTTTATAAAGATATTTAAATATTTATTGAAATAAATAAATATTTTAAATGATTTAATTATTGAGTT
This sequence comes from Panax stipuleanatus, assembly GCA_020205555.1. Lineage (NCBI taxonomy): Eukaryota > Viridiplantae > Streptophyta > Magnoliopsida > Apiales > Araliaceae > Panax > Panax stipuleanatus. Next base: position 129,846,383 of record CM035115.1, on the reverse strand, counting down.
AAATAATTAATTCATGAATTTATGGTAGATTAATTTAATTATATGTGTTACATTGATTAAATTAATGCGTAGTAATTTAATAGTTCAAAGAAAATATTTAATAGAGTTTATTTCATTAAATTAATTAATTAAATAAGAATAATGTTACTTTAATTAATTTAATAATTAATTAAGAAATTAATGAATTAACATAATTAATAAATAAAAATATTAATTATGTGACAATGTTATTTAATGTGAATTATCTTAATTTATTTAATTAATTTAAATAAGATTAATTGAATTAATTAAAGTGTTACAATTAACTATATACTAAACTAGTTAATTAAAATAAATGAAAAAGAAATTAGGAGGATTGCCAAACAAGGCCCTTGTGGGAGTTATATTGCAACGGATATATTATATATTATATATGTATATCGTCGTCAGACGTATTTCACTTTTTCATATTCAAAGTTAGAAATTGTCAGAGGAAAGTTCAGAGAGAAGAGAAGAGGAATTTGAGATGATTTGAGAAATTATTGAATTATCTTTGATTATATCATCTTCACTACTAAGGGTAATTCATTCTTTTAAGTTTTCAAAAGTTATATTTTCCTAAGTTTTCATTTACGTACTTTTGGTTTTCTGTGAAATTGGGTTTCCCAATTGGGTTATGATATGGCTTTATCTAGAAGGGGTATGTGATCATAACGTGTATTCTAATATATAATCGTGTTTTAAATGATCAATTTTATATAATTTGGCCGTTAATTGGGTTTTCAAAGATTTACAGAGTTTTTCATATACGTGTTTTGTAAAAGTCCTCTGTCAATGGAGAAAGTTGACAATTGATGATTTTATAGATATATATATATATATATATATATATATATATATATTAACATATGTCCATGATATAATTTAGGCTATACATTCATGATTCACAGTGATTACACCAAGTAATTTTGTTAATAAATGGATTTTAAATAAGACAGAGTCTTGAATATGGGTTAGTAACCCATATGGGTGAAATACATGTTGTAATCAAATGTTTTAATTAAAATTGACACATGATTATGATTGTATGTGTTAAAATAAAGAAAATGGAATTGGAATGAGTGGATTCGGTGTAGTAACGAATCCGCAATGAGAAATTTTATATTTTCTTTGAAGTTTGCAAAATGTTGAAGAACAGTGAAATTAAAAGTGTTAGATTGTGTAACTATGTGATTATAATTGTTAAGAACATGATATAAGTGTTGTATAATGTTTCTACGAAGTTTATACTTCATAGATAACCTTATAAATCAGTGTAATGATGTAAATTAGGAAAAATGAGAGAAAATCTGTGTTCGTTCGCGAACTTTAGATTCTAAGATTCCGCAGCCGCGTGGCCGCGCCGAGTGCAAGGCCAAACAGCGCGCGGCTGCGCCAGTCATAAAATTTTGAAAATTTTTTGTTGAGTGTTGGAATTTGAGAAATGTGTTTTTAATCCAATAAACATGAAAACATGGTATATATATGATAAAATGTTGATACAAGTTTAATAATTTATGTTAAGTCATTAATTAATAAATTAATTACGTGACTTAAACTATTATTTGTCAAGTTTAAATAATGTGTTATAAATATTAAGACATTATTTTAAGTCTAATAAACATGAAGACATGTCATGTATGTAATAAGTTGTTAATACAAGTTAATAACTTAAGTTATGTGGTTAATTAATAAGTTAATTAATCAGCGTGAACCGTTATTGAAAAACCTAATAATGAGTTCGAAGAATACTATTGTAAATCAATAATCATATCGAACCTGTGATTAATTGATATTGTAAATGTGTGATATGTAAGAGTAATTAAAGAAGTGAGTAATAATTGTAGTTTGCGCACGAGGCAAGTTTTCTATCCCTAACTTACTATTATTGTTGGGCAAGCTTCCTAATCTAAACTCTTTAAATTGAGCAATTGCTATGATTAATTACTATTGTTGAGCAAATTCTTACTCTTGAATATCCAAGTTTAGAATTTCACATGAGACGCCATTTTTCTTTTAAAAGTATGATTTAAGTGTACAATACTTATTCGATTGTATACCTTGAGAAGTTAATATTCAATTTGAATATCATTTATTGAGTTATCCAAACCAACATTATTTGGTACGAATTCTGATGTCAAATTGAGATGAACAACCCTAATATAGGGGACTAATGAAGATGCTTTAAGCGTTAAGATAGTGTGCACAGTATCAGTACAAAGGGTTGATCTCCTTAAGTATAAGAAGTAAAGTTTATAGTCTTATGACTGTTAAAGGTTTGAAAGGTTAATATACTTGATAACCTAAGACTCGGTTCAAGGTCTTAATGACCCCCAGAAGTAATTTGATTCTCGATTAATATTCTTGATTCAAAATTTGAGCTTTCTGTTATTCAGAATTCTTTTATTCGCATGTTATTATTCTGTCATATTTTTATACTTGCGAGCATTCGTGCTCACTCTTGCATAATAACATTGCAGATAAGAATGAACAGTCTGGTGAGCCTTTTAGTAGCAAGGGAAAAGGAAAATCTAACACGTGATGAAGACTTGTGTTGTCATTAACAATATTAAAGTTCAAAACTTATGTGTGATGATTTAAGACTTATTTATTTACGTTTTCGCAACAGAGATTTAAGGTTAAGTATAACCTGGGATTTATGATGTATTATTATGTCAGATGATGTCAGATGATGATTTATTTATCTAATAAATGAATTTCATTATTTATGGGTAGATAGTTGTATGATATTGAAATAGTGAACACTAAATCCTGTGGAAATTAAGATACCGGATTTGGGGGTGTCACAAGTTGGTATCAAAGCCGTAGGTTATGAACCTTAGGTGGGAGGAAAACCTTAAGATAGTAGCCTTCGTGAAGATTGTAATGATAACTCTGATTGAGTTCTAAGAAAGATAATAAAATTACCTTATGTGCTATGTGCTTATGTGTTCATACTTGTTAGAGTATTGATTAGCATCACGTAAAAAAAACTAAGACTTAAAACTTATTTTGTCAGGATGTCAGATACTGGAGGAGCTAGTCAGCCCAAGAATGTTGTATTCCTAGAGACTAGAGATGAGGAGCCCCGGGACATACATACTGTCTGGGAACAGTTAGTACAGCCAGAGCCATCTCCTGTGATTCCAGATTTTGGTCAGGAGCATGAGTCAGAGATTGACTCAGAGGAGGACCCTGAGGAGGTTGAGATTTCGGCTGAGGCAGCTGAGGAGGAGGAAGAAGAGGAGGAAGACCCTGAGGAGTTCCCACCGAACTCTGTCAGTGCGGATATGTATAATTTATTGTATGATCGCAACGTAGAGTTACGAGATACATTTCAGGAGTTGAGGGAGCAGTCAGTTGCTCAGGGTGGTGAGATTGAGACACTCCACACCCGTCTTGGCAATGTGGAGTGGGATTTAGTTCATGAGAAGGGCCAAATTGAGCAGAAGACAGAGGAGATAGAAAAGTTAAAGAATAAGTTGAAAGAGAAATCTAAAAGACTCACCATAGTTGAAGAAGCTTGGGTGAGAAATGCACGACGTGCAGATCTGGCAGAGGATGATGCGCGTGCGAAGAGAGTTAAGGTTGCAGAGACGTGCTACACGTTTTTGAGGGCAATGGATGAGGCCCAGGACCGAGTTATGATATATCCAATTCAGTTCGAGGGACTGCCTGGGTATATATTAGATCGCATGACTATATCCCGCATTATAGAGGAGGAGCATAGTGAAGCTGTCCGACGCCTTAGTAGGTCGTGATAGGACAATATGATATTGTTAATGTTTAAATGATCGTAAATAATGTAAATTCTGATGTGATTATAAACAAAGGAATATTGTGATAATGTAAATCCTGTAAAAACTTTATTTCAGGATAGTTGATGTAAATGGCATAAATGCTATCGTATTGTATTAAAAGCTTTTAGTTTTAATAAAATAATAAAGTTTGTTCAAGATGATATGGGTTAAGTGAGTATGTTAAAGTATTTAACATTATGCGATACTCTTTGGAGTAGTTAATGTAAATTCCGATGTGATTAAAAACAAAGGAATATTTTGAGAAACTAAATCCTGAAGATTCTTTATCTTGGGATAGTTAAAGTAATTGGCAGAGATGCTATAGTACCATGTTTAAAACTTTTGATTTAAATAAAATATCAAAGGTTATTTGAAAAGAAAAGAGTTAAAGTAGTTATGTTAAATATTTGAGTTAAGTCTTAAATATTTAAGAGATTGAATAAAGATCTAATGAGCGTATATTTTTAACAGAAATATACCGCCAAGAAGAAGACAAAATCGTCGACAAGCCCAAGAAGGGTCAACCAATAACATTAACAACAATGATGCCAATGCGAACCCCATTCAGCAGTTGGTAAATTTGTTGGCTGGAGCGATGAACAATCAGCCTCAAGCTCCACCGAACACCTCATTTAAAGACTTTAAGGCAGTGGGACCGCCAGATTTTAAGGGTTCCACGAACCCGATAGAAGCTCAGACTTGGGTTATGGAAATGGAGAAAATTTTTGAGGTCGCCCGAGTTAGGGAGGACCAGAAGACCGCCTATGCGACATTTATATTAAAATCAGAAGCCAGCTACTGGTGGCAGGCAAATAAGTTCAGGGGAGGAGAAGGTGTAATAACCTAGGAAAGGTTTAAAGAAATGTTTTTTGAGATGTATTTCCCGACCAGCTCCCAGAATCAAATGGAGGTGCAGTTTCTGGAGTTGAAGCAGGGGAATATGTCTGTACCCGACTACGTGGCAAAGTTTAACGAATTGTCTAGGTTTGCCCAATATCATGTGCATACTAACGAAAGAAAGGCCAGGCATTTTAAACAGGGACTGAAACCCTAGTTGTATAGCAAGGTATCAATGTTTCAATTGAACACTTTTGTTGGAGTTTTGGAGAAGGCCATCCTAGCTGAAGGTGGAAGCGAGGCAGTGTCCAAGTACAATCAGGATCAAAAGAAGAAGAAGACTGATAGTGAAGGAAACAATAAGGCTAGTGGCAGTCACACAAGGGGAACTAATAATCATAAACGAAAGTGGAATGACAACCCGTCATCTGTAAGTCAGCAAGGTAGTCAGAAGAAAACGTTAGAACCATGCCCAACCTGTGGGAAGACTCACTTGGGAGTCTACATGAAAGAAAAAAGAGTTTGCTACAATTTTGGCCAGGAAGGCTACATAGCACCTAACTGCCCTAACCCTAAGAAGGGCGCCTGCTACACATGTAGGTCAAAGGATCACTTGGCTAGAGACTGTCCAAAGAAGGCATCTGGAGGGGCAGGGTCAGGTGGAAATAAGGGAAATAATAGTGGAAATCCTCTTACCATTACCTGACCGACTTTGACAAATCGACCAACTGCAAGGACATTTAACATGACCGTACAAGATGCTGTGCAGTCTTGTGATGTGGTGTCAGGTATCATTCCGATCAATAAAGTCAATGCTTATGTTTTATTTGATTCGGGTGCTACTTGTTCATTTATATCCAATGACTTTGCAAAGAATTTAGAATTGCTTAAAGACGAATTAGAAATCCCTATGAATATAGAGATTGCGAACAAGGAAGTAATTCCTGTTAAGTATATACACAAGAACTATAGAGTGGATATTAAGGGTAACGTTATGAATGTAGATCTTATCCCGATTAAACTTGGGGAATTTGACATTATCCTGGGAATGGATTGGTTTTTTTTATTATGGAGCAGTAATTGATTGCCAGAAGAAATGTATTAACCTTATGACTCCGTCAAAGGTTGTATTTTATAGCAGCAAGTCACCTAGACAAGCGAGTTGTCTGATGATGATGCAAGCCAGGAAGTTATTAAGACAAGGCTGTGTGGGGTATTTAGCCTACATAGTCGATAGTCGTAAAGAGAATCCAAAGTTAAAAGAAATACCAGTCGTAAAAGACTTCGTAAATGTTTTCCCGGATGATCTGCCAGGACTTCTGCCTGACAGAGAAGTAGACTTTGTAATCGATTTGGTGCCAGGAACGGCTCCAATATCGAAAGCATCGTACCGGATGGCTCCGGTAGAAATAAAGGAATTGATCATACAGCTACAAGAGCTATTGGTTAAAAAATATATTCAACCGAGCGTATCACCGTGGGGAGCGTCGATATTATTTGTTAAGAAGAAGGATGGAACGATGCGACTCTGCATCGACTATAGAGAATTGAACAAGGTTACCATTAAGAATAGGTATCCCTTGCCAAGGATTGATGATCTGTTTGATCAATTAAAAGGAGCGAGATATTTCTCGAAGATAGACTTGAGAAGTGGTTATCATCAGTTGAAGGTGAGGCCAGAAGATGTCCCGAAGACAGCATTTAGGACACTATATGGTCACTACGAATTTTTGGTTATGTTATTTGGTCTAACAAATACGCCTGCAGCATTTATGGGCCTAATGAATGGAGTGTTCAAACCGTTTTTGGACAAATTTGTAGTGGTTTTTATTGATGATATATTGGTGTATTCTAAGACCAAGGAAGAACATGTTGAGCATTTGAAGTTGACATTAGAAGTATTAAGAAGAGAGAAATTGTATGCCAAATTCTCAAAGAGTGAATTCTGGATTGAAAGAGTGCAATTTCTCGGACACGTGATTGATATAGACGGAATTTTGGTGGATCCCTCCAAAGTTGAAGTAGTGATGAATTGGGATCAGCCGAAAACACTGTTGAAAGTAAGAAGTTTTCTTGGATTAGCCGGTTATTACAGAAGATTCATTCAGAATTTTTCCAAGATCGCCACTCCGTTAACGAATTTGACTAGGAAAGTTGTGAAATTCGTTTGGACAGAGAAGTGTGAGGAAAGCTTTCAAGAACTTAAGAGAAGATTAAGCACAGCACCTGTGTTGTCCCTTCCAGATGACACAGGAAATTTTATGGTATATAGTGATGCGTCGCATAAAGGGCTAGGCTGTGTGCTTATGCAAAATGGCAGAGTCATTGCGTATGCGTCACAACAACTAAAAGATTACGAGAAGGGATATCCAATCCATGATTTGGAATTGGCTGAGGTGGTATTCGCTTTAAAGATTTGGAGACACTATCTCTATGGGGAGACGTGTGAAATATATATACAGACCATAAAAGTCTGAAGTATATTTTCACACAGAAAGACTTGAATATGCGCCAAAGAAGGTGGCTGGAGTTAATAAAGGATTATGATTGTGATATCTTACACCACCCAGGCAAAGCGAATGTTGTAGCCGATGCCTTAAGTAGAAAGGGTCGGGAAAAGTTGATGTTGCTGACAGCACAGGAAGAATTGATTTCAGCAATGGAAAAACTGGAATTGGAAGTAGGATGTCCAATGGAGATTGATGAGAAGCTGTTCGAGATGCAAGCTGGTACAACTTTGTTGGATAAGATTAAGGAAGCTCAAATACTAGATAAAGAATGTGAGGAAGTAAAAAAAAAGATATCTGAAGGGACTGAACTTAGATTTAAAATGGACAGCGAAGGATTGTTGAGATTTGAAAGTAGAGTTTGGGTAGGGCCAATACCAGAAATTAAGGAGGACATTCTGAGCGAGGCTCATAGTTCAAGGTATTCCATTCACCCCAGAAGTACCAAGATGTATCAAGATTTACGACAACACTTTTGGTGGACAAATATGAAGAGAGACGTTGCCGATTGTGTTGCAAAATGTCTGACTTGCCAAAGGGTCAAGGTAAAACATCAAAGACCAAGTGGTTTGTTACAACCTTTAGAAATCCCAAAATGGAAATGGAAACATATTACAATAGATTTTGTTGTAGGCCTTCCGACGACCCAGAAAGGCTATGACGCAGTGTGGGTTATCGTCGATCGATTAACGAAATTCGCACACTTTCTTCCGATCAAAATTAGATTTAACCTAGAACAATTAGCAAAGTTATACGTAAAAGAGATTGTTTCGAGGCACGGGGTGTCAGTAACAATTGTTTCTGACCATGATCCGCCCTTCACATCGAATTTCTGGAAGCGACTGCAAGAATGCATGGGAACACAGTTGAGGATGAGCACTGCTTATCACCCTCAGATTGACGGGCAAAGTGAAAGAACGATCCAAACATTAGAGGATATGCTGACAGCATGCATAATAGATTTTAAAGGCAATTGGGATGATCATTTGCCACTTGTAGAATTTGGTTATAATAATAGTTACCACGCTAGTATTGGTATGCCGCCTTACGAAGCGTTGTACGGTAGAAAGTGCAGAACTCCACTGTACTGGGATGAAGTTGGCGAAAGACAATTGCTAGGACCAGAGTTAGTTCAACAAACAGCAGAGATAGTTAAAGTAATTCGGACAAGATTAGTAGCGGCTCAGGATAGGCAGAAGAAATACGCCGATCCACACCGCAAGAATGTAGAGTTTGAATCGGGTAGCTTTGTATTTTTGAAGGTCTCTCCTTGGAAAGGAAAGATCAGATTTGGAAAGAAGGAAAAATTGAGCCTGAGGTTCATTGGACCCTTTGAGGTATTACGACGAATTGGAGAAGTAGCCTATGAGGTAGCTTTACCTCTGGCACTGGAACATGTCCACAATGTTTTCCATGTGTCGGTATTACGACGTTATAAACCCGATTACAAATATATGATAGCATATGGACCCCTACAACTTGAGAAAAATTTATCATACGAAGAAGTTCCTGTTCAGATTGTTGAAAGGAAAGAACAAGTTCGCAGGAACAAAGTAATACCTTCTGTTAAGGTAATTTGGAGGAACCACAACGCTGAAGAAGCTACGTGGGAACTCGAAGAGAATATAATGAAGAATTATCCCCACTTATTTTCTTGAATAGGTGAACGCGATTCTGGGGACAGAATCTTTGTAAGGGGGGGAATGTAACGAAAGACGAAATTATTAATCGAACCGTGATTCTGAGGACAGAATCCTTTTAAGGGGGGAAAGATGTGACGAGAATTTTGTAAAGATATTTAAATATTTATTAAAATAAATAAATATTTTAAATGATTAAATTATTGAGTTAAATAATTAATTCATGAATTTGTGGTAGATTAATTTAATTATATGTGTTACATTGATTAAATTAATGCATAGTAGTTTAATAGTTCAAACAAAATATTTAATTGAGTTTATTTGATTAAATGAATTAATTAAATAAGAATAATGTTACTTTAATTAATTTAATAATTAATTAAGGAATTAATGAATTGACATAATTAATAAATAAAAATATTAATTATGTGACAATGTTATTTAATGTGAATTAACTTATTTTATTTAATTAATTTAAATAAGATTAATTGAATTAATTAAAGTGTTACAATTAACTATATACTAAACTAGTTAATTAAAATAAATGGAAAAGAAATTAGGAGGATTGCCAAACAAGGCCCTTGTGGGAGTTATATTGCAACGGATATATTATATATTATATATGTATATCGTCGTCAGACGTATTTTACTTTTTCATATTCAAAATTAGAAATTGTCAGAGAAAAGTTCAGAGAGAAGAGAAGAGGAAATTGAGAGGATTTGAGAGATTATTGAATTATCTTTGATTATATCATCTTCACTACTAAGGGTAATTCATTCTTTTAAGTTTTCAAAAGTTATATTTTCCAAAGTTTTCATTTACGTACTTTTGGTTTTCTGTGAAATTGGGTTTCCTAATTGGGTTATGATATGGCTTCATCTAGAAGGGGTATGTGATCATAACGTGTATTCTAACATATAATCATGTTTTAAAGGATCAATTTTATATAATTTGGCGTTTAATTGGGTTTTCAAAGATTTACAAAGTTTTTCATATACGTGTTTTGTAAAAGTCCTCTGTCAATGGAGAAAGTTGGCAATTGATGATTTTATAGATATATATATATATATATATTAACATATGTCCATGCTATAAATTAGGCTATACATTCATGAGTCACAGTGATTACACCAAGTAATTTTGTTAATATATGGGTTTTAAATAAGACAGAGTCTTGAATATGGGTTAGTAACCCATATGGGTGAAATACATGTTGTAATCATATATTTTAATTAAAATTGACACATGATTATGATTGTATGTGTTAAAATAAAGAAAATGGAATTGGAATGAGTGGATTCGATGTAGTAACGAATCTACAATGAGAAATTTTATATTTTCTTTAAAGTTTGCAAAATGTTGAAGAATAGTGAAATTAAAAGTGTTAGATTGTGTAACTATGTGATTACAATTATTAAGAACATGATATAAGTGTTGTATAATATTTCTACGAAGTTTATACTTCATGGGTAAAGTTATAAATCAGTGTAATGACGTAAATTGGAAAAAATGGGAGAAATCTGTGTTCATTCGTGAACTTTAGATTCTGAGATTCCGCAGCCGCGCGACCACGCCGAGTGCAAGGCCAAACAACGCGCGACCGCGCCAGTCAAAAAATTTTGATTTTTTTTTTTGGTAAGTGTTGGAATTTGAGAAATGTGTTTTTAATCCAATAAACATGAAAACATGGTATATATATGATAAGATGTTGATACAAGTTTAATAATTTATGTTAAGTGATTAATTAATAAATTAATTACTTGACTTAAACTATTATTTGTCAAGTTTAAATAATGTGTTATAAATATTAAGACATTATTTTAAGTCTAACAAACATGAAGACATGTCATGTATGTAATAAGTTGTTAATACAAGTTAATAACTTAAGTTATGTGGTTAATTAATAAGTTAATTAATCAACGTGAACCATTATTGAAAGGCCTAATAATGAGTTCGAAGAATACTATTGTAAATCAATAATCATATCAAACCTGTGATTAATTGATATTCTAAATGTGTGATAGGTAGGAGTAATTAAAGAAGTGAGTAATAATTGTAATTTGCGCACGAGGCAAGTTTTCTATCCCTAACTTACTATTATTGTTGGGCAAGTTTCCTGAACTAAACTCTTTAAATTGAGCAATTGCTATGCTTAATTACTATTGTTGAGCAATTTCATACTCTTGAATATCCAAGTTTAGAATTTTACATGAGATGCCATGATTCTTTTAAAAGTATCATTTAAGTGTACAATACATATTCGATTGTATACCTTGAGAAGTTAATATTCAATTTGAATATCATTTATTGAGTTATCCAAGCTAGCTTTATTTGGTGCGGATTCTGATGTCAAACTGAGATGAACAACCCTAATATAGGGAATTAATGAAGATGCTTTAAGCGTTAAGATAGTGTGCACAGTATCAGTACAAAGGGCTGATCTCCCTAAGTACGAGAAGTAAAGTCTATAGTCTTATGACTGTTAAAGGTTTGAAAGGTTAATATACTTGACAACCTAAGACTCGGTTCAATGTCTTAATGACCCTCAGAAGTAATTTGATTCTCGATTAATATTCTTGATTCAAAAGTTGAGCTTTCTGTTATTCAGAATTATTTTATTCGCATGTTATTATTCTGTCATATTTTTATACTTGCGGGCATTCATGCTCACTCTTGCATAATAACATTGCAGATAAGAATGAACAGTCTGGTGAGCCTTCTAGTATTTAGGGAAAAGGAAAATCTAACAAGTGATGAAGACTTGTGTTGTCATTAACAATGTTAAAGTTCAAGACTTATGTGTGATGATTTAAGACTTATTTATTTATGTTTCCGCAATAGAGATTTAAGGTTAAGTATAACCTGAGATTTATGATGTATTATTATGTCAGATGATGTAAGATGATGATTTATTTATCTAATAAATGAATTTCATTATTTATGGGTAGATAGTTGTATGATATTGAAATAGTGAACACTAAATCCTGTGAAAATTAAGATACCGGATTTGGGGGTGTCACATTATAGTTCTAATTTAATTGAGATAATTAAATTAGATGTAGTGATGTGGTAATTGTTACATTAAGTTATAATTAGTGAGTAATTATAATGTGACAATTTTATGTGATTAATTGATGTTAAATTTTTAATTAATTAAATTAATGTTAAGATTTAATTAATTAAAGGATAACATTAAGAATATGTGTTAAAGGATTTATTTAAAGAGTTTTTAAAACCGTTTTTCCAAACAAAGCCATTATTTTTTTTTTAAATCTGTTTTGCAAAACGGGGCCTTAACTATTTAAAAACCTGTTTTAAAAATAAATTATTTTGCCAAACAAGCTTTAGGGCTTTTAAAATTCCAATTGTGTAACCTATGTATTAAGTAGAATTATTATAATTATTATTGTAATTACGTGTTATAAGTTATAAGTTATAAACTCTATATTTATGTGTATACTTATAATATATGTATATTATATTATATATACATACATTAGTTTAGAAGTTAGAAGAGTTAGAGAAAATAATCAGTGTTAACAAAGAAGAGAAAAATACAGAGAGAAAATACTATGTGATTTTTAAAAAGAAATTTGAGAGGAGTTAGGTGATTCTGAGAATCAAAAGGGAGATTATCATAGCTATTCTCACCATCTAACGAAGCTTAATCAAGGATTGAAGGTAGTAATTCACTTCTTGTTCTTAATTTCCTTGTAATTCGAGTTTCATAGATAATTAAAATTATAATCGATTATTTGGTTAATTACAGGTTATATGAATTGTTAGATATTGTAATCCATTAATTCGAATGCTATAAGCGATTTTCATAAGTCAAAGTATTATAAAAATAATGTTTTTCATGAAGAAATTGTGGTCTTATGAGTTTTATTATATTGGTTGATTTTAGAATGAAAATTGATGATATAATATGTATTAATATGCAAAATTGAAAGATGTTCATGATACTATCTTCAATAACGAAAATAATGCATGTATTATGAATGGAATCGGTTGAGAATTGAAATTTTGGTGAATTATTTTGTTAAAAGTATAAGTTTTATGAAAATAGCAATTTATAATGAACTAACTTGAAAAAATAGTTTCTTAAATATCAAAAGTAGTGTTTAGTTGTGATATGTTATGTAAATTGATCATAGATTATAATAATATATCAAGAAACAAACAAAACATGATTTGAATCATGTGATTTGGGTTAAAAACGAACTCACAGTGTTAATTATCATCAAGAACGCTTAATAATAATGTTTTCTTCAAAATCATGAAAAATAGGTGCTTTGATTATGTGTTTTGGTGTTATTGTATGTTAAAATTATGTTAGAAGTTTAAGATTTTGTTTGTATAAAGTTTCATGTACATTGTGTTAGTTAAAATCGGACTTTGGTGTAAAGAAATAAGCCAAATTGGCTTATTTCTCTGCAAGTTCGCAAGTCGGGGAACCCAACGGCAAGGTGCCCCGCCCCAGCGGGGCTACAAGCTGTCCGGAGTTGTTTAAGTAGTGTAATGCAAAACTACTTTGACCTCCTGTAGTAAAACGGCCATAACATTTTTATACGAACTTCGATTGAGGAGATACAAGATGATCCGAAACAAGCACGAGTAGACCTACAACTTTTGTTCTTTAACGTTTTTGATTTGAGGTCGTTAGCAGGTGTCAAAATGGTCATCTTTGTGACTGATGCGTATTCGGAGGCAATCGGAGGGCATCAAACATGCACATACGCAAGTATAGTGCTGTCGACGATAATAGATGTTGTTCTAAGTTATAAAACATGAATGTTAGTAAATATAATGATGCTTAACATTAATAAATGATGTATTAGATAAGTTATATAAGCACACTAAGCATACACAAGAGAGATAATTCGGGCGTGTGACGAATGAACGTCGGAACGATGTGACAAGTGTTAACGAACGTAAAAAGTGTTTTAAGTCAAATGAAATGAACATTATAAGATATGAAATGGGTTAATATAAAACCCATAAGTAGTCCTAGCAAGACTTAAACACTTGAATGAATTTCAAATATAACTAAAAAGAAATATAGTGAGATATAAGTCGAAAGATAACACTATCAAATTAAACATCGTGTATTGATAGTAGGAAGAGTTATGAGATGTAGAGTAGAGTTTACATTACAACTAATATGTTTTGCTATGTGACTAATAGTTGATGTGCATGATTATATAATTGTGTAGGGCACGTGAAGTGCAGATAGCTGTAAGCTGTTAATCTGTTATTGGTAAACAACGATCAAGGCAAGTCTTTCAGTTCCTATTTTCTACGTGAACTTGATGATGAACTATTTTAAATTATTTTGCAAAGAGCATGATATGTTATATATGTTGCAAGCATGAAATGTTAAAGTCAATTTATGACTACATTGATTGATTAAAGAATGTTGATTGAGTAAGGAACTCAATCTTTATATTTGTTATGTGAATTAAAGCATGTATGCCATGTTACTTTGATGGTTATGAGATGTATGTTGTGTTGGGTTTGTACAAAATCATGACGCAATCAAATTGCAAAAATTAGCAGAAGCATGGTATATCAGAGTTTAAAAAAATTTCTACAAAACCATTACCCGGATCATCCTTTATGCAAATTATTAATTTAAAACGATAAATAAGAAGTTATGGAATCATACCCTTGTAGAACGAAGCTTCCACAGGTACTAGTTCAACTCCTTGTTCTTCGTGATCTCCTTGAATTTTCGGATTAGATTCCTTCCTTTGATCAACGTTAGCCACCCAAGTGTTTGGCCTCTAGAGGTGATCCACCAAGGAAGATGAATTATCAAGAAGGAGGGTGGTTGGCTTAGTTTTCTATCCTCTATAGAAAAGGAGTACTCTCCAACAATTAGAATTGCATCAAGTAATATCTATTATAAGAATCCTCTTATATAGATATTGGTCAACCCTTCTAATCCTATTAGACATGGGATTTCTTTTAATTAATTAAACTCCTTTAATTAATTTAGGCTTCCCACCACATGGGAAATAATTAATTAAATTCATTTAATTAATTTGTCTCCTAATCTTATTAGGAATAAATGAGAGTACTAATATTAAATTAATTACTAAACTCCTTTAGAAATTAAAATAATAATAATTATAATAATATTAATAAGACTCCTCTTATTAATTTATATTTAATATTTCCAAAATATTAAATAATAAATATTAAGCTATTTAATTTATTCTATCACCATAGATTAAATTAATTTCACTTAATGCATTATTACGATTATGCCATTACCTTCTTAAATAATTATTCTTCCTTTTATGGTGTGACCCTTTAGGTTCTCCATATTAAACCGGTTGTGAATAAATCAATTAGAACAATTCTAATCTTATTTAAATAAATAAATTAAACTAATAATCTATTTAAATAAATAATATTTATTCTACAATAGGGATAAGCCTCCCTAGCGATCAACGACTTTCCAAATAATATAGATTTCAACATTAATCATAAAAGAACCTGTGAGTAAATAGTTACCATACAATTCAATCCTTCCACCATACAATGTCCCAATTAAATATAAGACATGAATTTACTGTCAAGTCTTATTTTATTTAATTATATGTATTTCGATTAGAAAATGCACAACTCCAAATAATGTAAATTAGAAACTCCTTTCTAATTTCATTTTACCTTGGCCAAGGATTCCTGGGTTGTCATTTAACGAATCACATAGGACATATCTCCTCCTTTACTAGAGGTGGTAGATTCTTTATTGATCATTTATTGTCTCCATATGTAACTCATTATACCCAAGCATACCCTTTTATATACCCTAAAGGGCTTTAAGGAATAAGTCAAAGTATAATTCATTACATATAAGATACTATGATGATCTCAAGTCCAAGGATCACTTGTACTACTATCACATTATGAATTCCTATTGACAGGCGAGTAAAACTCCGTTTGGTATTCCATAGCGAGTCACGTTCAGTGAACTTATTCTCCAATAAACACCTACATACTTGCTTTAGTGTCTCCACACAAATGATTATGAGATCAATCATCCTCATCTAATGAGCAAGCAACATATGTACTAATCTATCCGGATTTACTAATCCCCTTTTTAGTAATCCCATGATTAGGAACTATTTTAGTTTTAGAGCTTTCTAAGAATTTAGATCTCATTGGCATGATCATCATCATGATTCTAAAAGCATTGCTTAAAACTATGGGTTATTTACATATTATAAAAACAGCACCATGTAGATAATTAAATGCCTTTAATAAATGAATATTTTTATTAATAAATAAATAAGATTGCCTCCAAAGTATATGCTTTATCATCATACATGATTGGCTTGTATGCATACTACTTTCAATCTCCCACTTGCACTAAAGCCAATCGCTATGGTATCTCATACCCAACTTCTCTAAGTGACGATCAAACTGCTGTTGTGTTAAAGCTTTAGTTAATGGATCTGCAATGTTGTCTTGAGAGTCTACACTCTCCTCTTTCAATGATTTCTTTAATCAAAGTGCCGCAACACATGTTTAGATTCAAGATGAGACTTAGGACCTATTCCTAGTTCTGTAATGAACTTTTCATCTAAAACATCAACTTGCAGCTTCACTTACAGTTATATACTTTGTCTTTGTCACTAAACCAACAACCTTTTGTTGTTTGGAACCTTTTCAATTTACTGCACCATCTTTCAAGGTAAACACATACCCTGAAACAGATTTACTGTCATCTTGGTCTGTTTGAAAACTTGAGTCTGTGAATCCCTTGAGTTTTAATTCAGACCCACCGTAGACAAGAAAAATATCTTTAGTCCTTCTCAAGTACTTTAGGATATTCTTCACTGCCTTCCAGTGCTCTTCTCCAGGGTTTGACTGGTATCTGCTCATTACACTAAGTGCATGAGCAACATCCGGTCTAGTACATATCATACCGTACATGATAGATCCTATTGCAGAAGCATAAGGGATCTTACTCATACGGACTCTCTCCTCAGGTGTCTTTGGGGCCTGTTTCTTGGAGAGATGTATTCCATGGCTCATCGGCATGAGACCTCTTTTGGAATCTTCCATGCTAAACCTCTTTATCATTGCATCAATGTACGTTCCTTGGGATAAACCAAGCATCCTTTTAGATCTATCTTTATAGATCTTTATCCCCAAAATATAGGATGCTTCTCCCAAGTCCTTCATGGAGAAGTGTTTAGATAACCAGATTTTAATCGATTATAGCATAGGAATGTCATTCCCTATCAGTAATATATCATCAACATATAATACAAGGAATGAAACTGCGCTCCCACTAACCTTCTTGTTCACACATGGTTCATCGTCGTTTTTGACAAAATCAAACTCTTTGATTGTCTCATCAAAACGAATGTTCCATCTACGAGAAGCTTGCTTCAATCCATAAATGGATCGTTGCAGCTTACAGACTTGATTTGTTCTAACCTTTGAAACAAATCCCTCTGGCTGTGTCATAGACACATCCTCCTCAAGTTTCCCATTGAGGAAGGCCGTTTTCACGTCCATCTGCCAGATCTCATAGTCGTTATAAGCTGTAATCGTAAGCAAAATCCGAATGGACTTGAGCATAGCTACTGGTGAGAAGGTTTCATCATAGTCAACTCCTTGTCTTTGTTTGAAACCTTTTGCAACCAGTCGGGCCTTATAGGTCTCTACCTTGCCGTCCGCTCCAGTCTTTCTTTTAAAGACCCATTTACACCCAATAGGCTTAATGCCTTCAGGTGGTGAAATCAAAGTCCATACTTTGTTTTCATACATGGAGTCCATTTCGAATTTCATAGCTTCAAGCCATTTCCCTGAGTTTTTATTACTCATAGCCTGTTCGTAATTCAATGGATCATCATCATTCATGATGTGTACCTCATCGTCATCCTCTATAACGAATCTATATCTCTCAGGTATCTTCGGTACTCTTCCAGATTTACGAACAGGGTGTGGTATAGTAGGTTCTTCTACTTTGTCAGGTACCTGACTTTGATCCGTGGTAATTTGTGGGTCTTGAACTTCTTCAAGATATATCTTACTCCCACTGACCCCTTCATGGATAAAATCCTTTTCCAAGAAAGCAGTATGTTTCGCAACAAACACCTTTTGATCAGTTGGATGATAGAAATAATACCCTAAAGTTTCTTTAGGGTATCCCACAAATCTACACTTATCGGATTTAGTCTGTAGCTTATCGTTTTCAAACTTTTTGACATAAGTTGGACAACCCCAAGTCTTAACATGCT
Organism: Panax stipuleanatus; assembly: GCA_020205555.1. NCBI lineage: Eukaryota > Viridiplantae > Streptophyta > Magnoliopsida > Apiales > Araliaceae > Panax > Panax stipuleanatus. The sequence goes on along the minus strand of CM035115.1, from coordinate 129,828,317 downwards.
TAAGATTTGGTATCCTCCCCTTCCATATCTCATATGGAGTCTTTGGGGCGGATTTGGTAGGTACCTTGTTAAGTAGGTATGCAGCCGTTTCTAGGGCATATCCCCATAAGGAAATTGGAAGGTCGGTAAAACTCATCATAGATCGAACCATGTCCAACAGTGTTCGATTTCTCCTTTCAGATACTCCATTTAACTGTGGTGTACCTAGAGGAGTCCATTGTGAGATTATACCATTTTCTTTGAGATAATTGAGAAACTCACCGCTTAAGTATTCTCCACCTCAATCTGATCGAAGTATCTTTATACTCTTGCCCGTTTGTTTCTCTACTTCACTTCTGAACTCTTTGAACTTTTCAAATGATTCTGACTTGTATTTCATTAAATACACATATCCAAATCTTGAGTGATCATCAGTGAAAGTAATAAAATAAGAATACCCACCCCGTGCACTTGTTGTATAGGTCCACAAACGTCTGTGTGAATCAATGCCAACAACTCTGTAACTCTTTCTCCTTTTCCACTAAAAGGAGATTTAGTCATTTTACCCATGAGACAAGATTCACAAGTTGGATATGATTTATAATCAGATAACTCAAAGAGCCCATCTTTATGCAACTTGGATAATCTTGTTTCATTGATATGACCGAGTCTACAGTGCCACATGTAGGTATAATTAATATCATCTCTTTTCCTTTTCTTAGTTTGTTCAATTTGAAAAATATTTTCTTGTAAGTCAAGTGTATAAAGTCCATTTCGCAAATTTCCAACACCATATAAAATATCGTCTTTATAAATAGAACAACTATTGTTCTTTATAACAACGTTGAATCCTTCCATATCCAATACAGAAATTGAAATAATATTTTTAATAATATTCGGAACATAATAACAATTATTAAGATAAATGGACTTGCCCGAAGGCATTGCTAAATAATAAGTTCATACAGCTAATGCCGCAACCTTTGCTCCATTCCCCACTCGTAGGATCACCTCATCATTGTTCAGCTTTCTACTTCTGACCAGTCCCTTCACATTATTACATATGTGAGAACCACAGCCGGTATCCAATACCCAAGTAGAATTTTGACTTTCTGAAAAATTAATTTCAATCATGAACAAACCTTGATTGGAAGTCGAAGCTTCTCCAAGCTTCTTCTTTGCCAGAAAATTCTTGCAGTTCCTCTTCCAATGACCCGACTCGTTGCAATGGAAGCACATTCCTTTGCTAGCTAGATCAGATTTCTTTTGTTCCTTTATGTTCACTTTGCCATTGGTCATCCGAGATCGGAAGAGCTCCTTAGATATCTCATATCTAGCAGTCCTACTTTGTTCACCATACAACTCCTTGAGGTGAATCAACATAGTAGGAGCATCCATGTTTTCGTGCTGACGCTGAAGCTCGTTATTCATGGATGCGAGCATGATGCATTGAGCCACAGATGCATCATCTTGCCACTTTACAATGGTGGCAATCTCTTCCTCAAAGGCTGTTTCTGGAACAGTTCCAGGGACAGGTGAGTTTAGGACATAAGAAATCTTTTCAGCAGTGAGAACTATTCTCAGATTTCTTAGTCAGTCCGTATAATTCGGCCCGGTAAGCTTATTAGCATCAAGTATGCTTTGCAGTGAAATTAGTGATTTTGACATTTTTAAAATTTTGCATGTGAAAAACAACATTTTAGTAAACATTCATTTTATTAATTTTGCATACCAAAATAAATTTAGGTCTTTATTTTAAATTGGTATCTCCCACTATTTTTATCAAACTATATTACCCTCACTTATATAGTTCGGCAACATCTAATTAAAGATTTGCTAGTGAGAATAAGGATCCCATTTCAAATGTATATAACCTTGTGCATAGCACAACAAGCGATATACAAATAAATAGGTAGACAACTCTTGTCAATTACATCACTATATAACTCCTTTTATTTTGCCTCTTAAATCATAATGGTCAAGTGTGTGCACATCCGAACTAAAACGATTTAAGTTAAGTCCAGCCTAGCACTTCTATAAATTCAAAAAAGAAAAATGTTCGTCCTTGTGGATAGCACAACAAGACTAGATCGTTCAATTTTCTTGATAAGCATCAAATGTGATTAATTAACATCTTAAATATGCAATACTCGCCTTGTGGATAGCACAACAAGCTCATATTAAATATTTAATACTCTATTAATTTATCATGCTAGAAGGCGACATTCTATATTCCAAATATCATTTGAACGCTTCGGACTCAATATTATTTCTTTGAGGGATTTGTTATTATTTGTCTCATCTTGTTTAGCGTGCATGCACGTATATATATAAAATACGCGTCATTTTATTAAACATGCGAAGCATGTTTGCATAAAATATAATATATATAATATTTAGCATGCAATATAGAATACTATATTCTACCCAGATTGATTATGGACTTTTATTCTAGTTTGGTTCACTAGAGCCACCAAGTGAACCAAAAGGTCAAACCTAGGAGTGCAAGAATTTAAATTTAAATATAACTATTACATTTAAACCCGGGCTCCATACAAACGGGTCTTCACGCGCTCCTTGCTCCTTGGTCTCCAATTTTTTCAAGATAATTCTAACTATTTCTATTACATTAAACTATTTAATTTAAATAGAAACCTTGATCAGCAGTCAAGGGGAAGTACATAGGAGGGAGATAGAATTTTACATCACGAAAAAAAAAATTAGAGAAGACGAGGTACACAGACCCCATTTAATAAAACCCATTCATTCAAGCATTCAACTAAAATAAAATCCAATCACATTGGTCAAATAGTCCATAATCAATCCCCATTTATTATCATACATATCACCATATATATCAATAAATAAATATTCATCTCATGAATTAAAACATTCCATATATATATGAGTATCATTTAATGGGCAATTTTAAATTGCATGAAATCCAATTTCAAGATTAAAATAAACTCTTTATTTTAATTATAAAATTATTTAGAATATAATATATAAATATATCATATTTATTTTTTTTAAAAAGAAGTCACCTTCTTTTATTAAAAGAGTCCTGCAGGTTTATTAAAAGAGTCCTTTCCTGATGGGTCACTTTGACGCCCCCAAATTCCAGGACCGCCACTTGGTCTCTCGAATTCGGTTCATCACGTGCTCATGGTAATACATCGTAATAATGATAACTAAATATCACACAACCACAGCGAAAAATCTATTCTAGAATAATTTACAATGATTTATTATAATTATTCCCCCAAGTCTCGCAACCTACAGTACTTAATAGATTACATAGCAATATCAATTAACGACTTGTTATATAATCTAATTTAAGCTTAAACATAAACAAATCCAGTCTTACTACATCATCTTCACACAATATTAATATATTTGAAACATAACAGACATAAGCTAGTTGGTAGCCTTGCCCTTGCCCTTATCAATGCCCGAAGGTTCGCCATGCTCTGCCTTAACTGAAATGTTTTAGGGAAAGCAAGAATGAGCACAAATTGCCCAGCAAGTAATATGCAATAAGGGTGAATAATAAGATTCTCAATTCTCGAAAGGGTATAGCAAGATTTGATAGCTCAAGAATAACAAGAATATCAACAGTTCTCAATAATAGTTGCTAAGGACAGGATATGATTCAATAATAAGTAAATTCAAGATTTCAAATAATTGAATACTGTGTAGTCACTAAGGACTATGAACTTCTACTAGAATTGACAGTAATAAACTGAAAATCCAACAAAAACAGGTACAACAGGTGATCAGCCTAAAGTACCATCGTTATGCATAACAATCAATCATACTCAAGTGTGCACGTCGGTTCTCCGATAATTATATATTCCCTTCAAAGAAGGTTGTTCTTCTCAGTCAAATACAAGATCCCGCACCAATCAATTAGTTTGGGTCGCTTTTCAATAATATAAGTCTAGCCGAATCAAATGGCATAGACACTTTCACAATATTCAAGAACAATACTAAGTTCAACATGAATAATAGCTTTAATGAAATAAGAGTTCAAGTATGCTAATTCAATTCAACCGATTAAATAGGAAACTAGTTCGCAATACACAAGATAGGATACTTGCATAGTAAAAGAGTATAAGTTAGGAAACTTTTACAATCATAGCTTTCCTTGCATAAAGTAAATGCGTCGGTTAGGATACTTGCACTTTAAGAGAGTGTAAGTAAGAGAACTTGCCTTTAGCGTAGTTTATCCACGAAAAGCAATAAACACTTTCGAATTCCTATCGTAATACAGTTACGTATATATATGATATTCATTAGTCATATAATTTAACTTCACATTTTCTCTTTGAATATACGATCAACACATAAGGTAAGTTTTACCTAGCTACACAGTTATATAGAATATAATTTCTATCCTTAACGTTCCTTCTTTAGAGTTTAAACGCATTCTCATATTATATAAGATCTCAACAATTAGCAAACATGCTTGCATATTATTAATATCACATAAGACCACAATCAATACTAAATATATTTCATTTTAGCAAGTTACGGCATCTCCTTAAGTTAACCGTCAAAATCGGGTTCAAGTAACATCATATAATATCACGTAGCATGTATTCATATTTAAAGGATACTTTACATGCTTGTATAACTTTTCCAAATCCAATCGTACATGGTATAGGTTCTTAAGTTAATACTTAAAGCCATTCAAGGACACGAACTCATATGGTCTAACATGGTCGCTTTTAAACACATAAGATATTCATATAACTTGTATTAGTCATGCTCATGAGTACTCGTATTGCATATATGTAGCTAGCATTGTTATTATCTTGAAAACATGCTTTGTTTATGCTAAACTTTAATCACGACAACCAATCATGGTATATATATATGCATGACACATGAATGAGTCTAAGAGTACTATCACATGTGTCCATAAATATCAGAATTTAAATCTCCACGTATCGTGTTAATGCTCATGTGCAAGGCTTGTATTTCTATTAGTGAATCTTACTAATAGAGCCTAACATGTTCATGCTTCCTTACGAACCATATAAACACAAGTTAAGGCTTCATTCATATATTTCAAAGTTATCTAAACATGCTCATAACATCAAAATGACTATATAGCATTTACATGATCATATCCACCTTCAAACTTATATTTTTGTTAGGAATGAGCACTAGTTAGGTTCACATGTTCATATTTTATTACGGAACCAATATAGATAAGCTAACATGTACTTCATGTGTCTCTAGGTGGTACTAACGTGCTTGCAAGGTCAGTATGTAAACATGCTTTATAATGTTAATGAGTGTTTATGAAATTTTAAGTTCGTTTCCAAGCTTCATGTCGTTTTGTTAACCATGCATGCTAATACACTAAAACATGCTTACATTGCCTCATTAGGTTTATATATATGTATTAATCATGCTTCCATGCTTGTTTAAACAAAAATCAACCAATTAGTACATAACAGTTTTGTTGCAGAATGCAGAAAACTGAACACAGAGGCCGGCGCTGCGGCGCGGCAACAGCAGCCTATTCTAGCGCTGCGGCGCGGGCTGCGGTGTGGGTGGGGCTGCGGCGCGGGCTTCGGCGCTGCGGCGCGGGCTGCGGCGCTGGCTGCGGCGCTGCGGCGTGGGGACAGTTCCTGTAGTTCAGACTGCAGCGAAACCGACCCAAAACCTCCCATTTTATCGATCTCGACATACCCATATGCTATTAGACTAACCTTTTTAACTTACTAACACATATATATGCTTATATAACAGTCAATCGCCCAAACGATTCCCAATTTGATGAACCCCAACTAATTTCACGAATTCGATGCTTTACAGAAATTACAGAGCAACAATGGAAATGAAAGTCAAGAAAGCTATATAGTGGTTCCATCACGTATGTATGTTCATATAACAACAATGTAAGGGTTCTACAAACCAATCATGAACCAATTTGGCATAATCAAAAATTTGAAGGAAACTTCAGAAACAGAAAACGAAAATGAATAACAAGGAAACTGTATTATACCTTCTGTTATATTCTGATCTTGCTGCTACTCAAGAACACTGATAAATATATATATAACTCTTAACTTACTTAGCCAAAATTCTCAGCAAATGAATTAGGAAGAGGATGGGTTATATTTATAGAAGAATTTCATAACCAGGCAATGCAATTACATCCAAAATCAAACTAACAAATTATAGGAATGTTTGCTAGATAAGAGGGAGTTGGTAATTAGTTGGTGATCTCCACTATTCCACCCACTCCCTTCATGATCATGATGGCTAGAATGCTGAGTTTGAGAGAAGAGAGTAGGCTAGCTTCATGATGCATTTCACGTGTACAAGGTTTGTGTTTAATAATATGGGACAAGGCCATATACTCAGCATTTTATTAGTACACAACACTTAAATTATTACACACACATAACATACTTCCTACTCTTATGTTATATTATATATACTTATTGTCCCTACATAGGTTATAACTTAATGTCACAATATAAATTTGCATAAGGAATACTTCAATATAGTGAAGGTGACTTGTACGCATATAATCCATGTACCTTCTGTTAATACCGGATATAATTTAATCAGATGTTAACACATTACACTGTCTCCTTTATTAAAACTAATTGTTTACAATATGTTCATGATATATTATACAATGTATACCCACATATTTATTGTCACACAAGTTATTAATCAAGTAGCTCACATGGTTTAATAAGCCTTACCATATAATAGTGTCATATTACACTTTACATAATACATAGTCAGCTAATATATGTTACACATTTAATTCGCATGCTTGCACATATAATTTCTCATCTTATAAATTGAATATTAATTAATAATATATACATATACTACATCAATCAATATAATTGTTAACCTCCATAACAATTTAATTAACCCTTATATGATTAATTATCACTTTGATATAAGTCTTATTATATTTATAAACACGTTGCTCATTATTATTATGTTTCTTGCAATAATAATAATCACATATTATTAATCAATCCTCATTAGTATTTTATAACAGTTAATTAATATTCTTCGATTAACAATTAATATAGATTAATTGTTCGCTTAAATTAATATAATCATTCTTATATTACGTCACTGTGCCACACAAGGCAATCAACGAGTTTATCACAAACTCCACCAATTTCTCAATTATTATAATTATTCAATTATATATAATTGAATTAATTCATCTCATAACACAAAATCATTTATATTCAAATAAATTCTCATTTCCATTAATATATTTATTTAATAATATATGGAAATTCTCGGGTATTACAGTCACATTCTTTTTGGAGTAAGAAAGAGACAACACATTTTCCTTGCAGAATTCAAGATTAGCTCCCAAAAAAAAAAAAATGTGATTCGTCCCAAAAAAAAAAAAAAAAAAAAACGTCATTTTTTTTTTCTTAAAAAAAATAATTTTATACAATAAAATTATGCCCAATAAATTATTTTAAATATATACCCATATGTATATGAAATCAAAAATAAATTAATAATTGCATAAAAGTTTGGCTCTGATGCCACTGTTGGGTTTGTACGAAATCGTGACGCAATCAAATTGCAAAAATTAGCGGAAGCATGGCATATCAGAGTTTAAAAAAATTTCTACAAAACCATTACCCGGATCATCCTTTATGCAAATTATTAATTTAAAACGATAAATAAGAAGTTATGGAATCATACCCTTGTAGAACGAAGCTTCCACAGGTACTAGTTCAACTCCTTGTTCTTCGTGATCTCCTTGAATTTTCGGATTAGATTCCTTCCTTTGATCAACGTTAGCCACCCAAGTGTTTGGCCTCTAGAGGTGATCCACCAAGGAAGATGAATTATCAAGAAGGAGGGTGGTTGACTTAGTTTTCTATCCTCTATAGAAAAGGAGTACTCTCCAACAATTAGAATTGCATCAAGTAATATCTATTATAAGAATCCTCTTATATAGATATTGGTCAACCCTTCTAATCCTATTAGACATGGGATTTCTTTTAATTAATTAAACTCCTTTAATTAATTTAGGCTTCCCATCACATGGGAAGTAATTAATTAAATTCATTTAATTAATTTGTCTCCTAATCTTATTAGGAATAAATGAGAGTACTAATATTAAATTAATTACTAAACACCTTTAGAAATTAAAATAATAATAATTATAATAATATTAATAAGACTCCTCTTATTAATTTATATTTAATATTTTCAAAATATTAAATAATAAATATTAAGCTATTTAATTTATTCTACCACCATAGATTAAATTAATTTCACTTAATGCATTATTACGATTATGCCATTACCTTCTTAAATAATTATTCTTCCTTTTATGGTGTGACCCTTTAGGTTCTCCATATTAAATCGGTTGTGAATAAATCAATTAGAAAAATTCTAATCTTATTTAAATAAATAAATTAAACTAATAATCTATTTAAATAAATAATATTTATTCTACAATAGGGATAAGCCTCCCTAGCGATCAACGACTTTCCAGATAATATAGATTTCAACATTAATCATAAAAGAACCTGTGAGTAAATAGTTACCATACAATTCAATCCTTCCACCATACAATGTCCCAATTAAATATAAGACATGAATTTACTGTCAAGTCTTATTTTATTTAATTATGTGTATTTCGATTAGAAAATGCACAACTCCAAATAATGTAAATTAGAAACTCCTTTCTAATTTCATTTTACCTTGGCCAAGGATTCCTGGGTTGTCATTTAACGAATCACATAGGACATATCTCTTCCTTTACTAGAGGTGGTAGATTCTTTATTGATCATTCATTGTCTCCATATGTAACTCATTATACCCAAGCATACCCTTTTATATACCCTAAAGGGCTTTAAGGAATAAGTCAAAGTATAATTCATTACATACAAGATACTATGATGATCTCAAGTCCAAGGATCACTTGTACTACTATCACATTAGGAATTTCTATTGACAGGCGAGTAAAACTCCATTTGGTATTCCATAGCGAGTCACGTTCAGTGAACTTATTCTCCAATAAACACCTACATACTTGCTTTAGTGTCTCCACACAAATGATTATGAGATCAATCATCCTCATCTAATGAGCAAGCAACATATGTACTAATCTATCCGGATTTACTAATCCCCTTTTTAGTAATCTCATGATTAGGAACTATTTTAGTTTTAGAGCTTTCTAAGAATTTAGATCTCATTGGCATGATCATCATCATGATTCTAAAAGCATTGCTTAAAACTATGGGTTATTTACATATTATAAAAACAGCACCATGTAGATAATTAAATGCCTTTAATAAATGAATATTTTTATTAATAAATAAATAAGATTGCCTCCAAAGTATATGCTTTATCATCATACATGATAGGCTTGTATGCATACTACTTTCATGTTGAGCATGTTATTATGTGCTATGTGATGCATGAAAACTGTTAGGTCTTGCTGAGCTGTCGAGCTCATTCTTGCAAATAATCAGTTTTGCAGGTTTAGGATGCAAGGTAATGATGCGTGCTAATTGAATGTTAAGATCAATAGCGATGCAATAAATTATTTATTCTAGATGAGTAATGTGTTTGTTTTGGATGTATTATACTTGATAAAGTTGTAAAGTTGAGCTATCCGATGTATAGTGGATATTGCTTGTGATGTAATACTTTGTATAGTAACTTAGAGGAAGCGATTCATGTAATAGAATTGAATTAAATATTTGTAATGTAAAGGTTGCGATTCAGGGCAATAAAGTAAGATTTTATAAAAGTTTTAAAAATTCTGCATTTTTAGTGATTTTAATATCGGATAATGATGTAAAGATAGATTAAAGTTATATTGTTAACGATCGAGAATGAGAATTATATTGTAAGAATTTTGGGGTCATTACAGGGAAAATTCAAATCGATGGCAGTTATACTTTTGAGAGTTCATCAAAAGCTGCAAGCCTGTCAAATCCATACACTCTCTTAACCAAGCCAAAACCTAAACACATCCAAACAGCTAGATCTTCTCAAACAAATTATCAAATCTCGAATCGCTTTCTGACATCTCACAAGATCCTCACAAAGTCAGAAACCCAGAAAGCCCTAACTCTTCAAATGGCAGACTGGCGAGTAATCACTGGCATTCAACTTGGAATGACGAAGTACGAGAAATCAGAGAAGAAGTTCAGAGATATTCTTGAACTTATGAAAAAGGCTAGATTCTCAGAATGCCTTGAGTCAAACACTCGAATATATGATGACTTTGTTAAAGAATTCCACTCCAACGCAACCATGAATTCTGGAACCCTATCCACCAAGGTCAAAGTAGACACCGAAGGAGCCAAGAAGATTATGCGGTACCAGAGAAACCCTAGTCTGAAGGATATGAAGAAAAATGAGTTTCTTGAAGAGTTCAAGTTCCTTGCAGAGATTGTAGGGAAATGTCTACTATGCAAGGACACTGCACATAACACTGTGAGTGATCAACAGTTAAAGATCATGTCTGCAATAGTTCTGAAGAAGCGAATCATTTTTGGAGCTATCCTGGTCGACCAAATGTCCAAATGGCTGGACAAGGCAGAGAAGAAGAGGTAAACAAGGAAACCACTCACGAAGGTTTTCCATGGAAGGTTCTTGAGTATCATTCTGAAGAAGAAGCTGAAGAATAAGATTAAGAATGATGAAGGTGTAATCCTAAACAGCCATAAGGTGATGACCCCTCAGCTATTTACTAACTGGAAGAAGAACCCAATGGAGAACAAAAAGCTGTTAACACATGGCAGCACTAGCAAGAGCACTACGAAGAAGAGGAAGGCAAGTGCTACGAAGGAAGAGGAGCTGTCAAACTCTAAGGATTCAATTATTCCAGAGTCCTAGTTTAGAAAGCCACCAAAGAAGAAAGCTAAGGTGGAGAAGAAATATAAATCAGTTCCTCAAAGAAGTGTATCTAAAAGAGAGGAAAACGTAGAGTGAGAAGAAGCAAAGAAAACTGAGAGCTTTAAGGATGAATCCTCAAGTAGCCAGTCAACTAATGATGAGGAAATTGAGTCTGAAAAGGAGGAAGTAGGTTCTGAAGGTGAAGACGAAGAAAATATAAGTCCTGTGACTGAGCTCCAGAGTAACCAATCCACGGATGAAAAGAATTCAGGACAACATAAAGAGGAGAAAACAAAACCTGAAGAAGAAAATGAAAGTTTAATGGCTAAACCCCAGAATAGCCATTCTGCTGAAATTCCAAGGAGCTCTTATGATGGTTCAAATAACGCTGAGTCTGAAGAAGAAACATCTGCCCCTCCTGCTGTTGAACCTCAAAGAAGTCTGTCTATTGACTCAGAGACTTCAAAGTCTGAAGATGGAGAAGAGTCTGAAACCCCTGAAGTTGAACCCCCAAAAAGGAGGAAGAGCAACAGATTGCATGCTCAAGCTATTCTAGGAAAGAAAGGAAATTCTTCTACAGCAATCATTGAACTTAGTGATGATGAGGCTGAGTCAAAGGAAGAAAGTGCTGAAAGAGAATAATGAAAATGTCTACAAAAGTTAGAAGCAAGAGAATGAAAACTGCAAAGCTAGAAGTGACTAGTGAGTCTGCAAAAGCAAGCTCTACTTAATCTAATGAAGATGATGATCAAAAGCTGAAACAAACTGATGAGTCAGTTGAAGAAAGTCTACCCCAGTCTGACTCCAGCTCAGGACATGAAAAAAATGAAGAAAGTTCCAATTCTAAAGATAAAATACCAAAAGAATTTCACATCCTTTATCCTGTTCATCACAAGAGAAGAATCGTTGTGGAAGTTGATGAAGAACCACTAGATGTACTTCTAGGAAAATTGGTTAATCTTGGAAATGAAAGGCTGAATGTGGTAAAAATGACCGCAGCCTATATGCTCAACAATCTAGAAGCTATAAAGCTGGACACTTCAACTCTGATATATGAGCCTGAAATCAAGGACCATGCGATAAGGTGGTTCTATCCTCATAGGCCATGGGTAAAGGCATCCCTCACTAGAGACAACAGCTACTTCACCTGGTGCTTCTCTCATCTTCCCAACCTAGAGCTGGTGGCACAGAACTTTCCAAGGGTGAAGAAGTTTGCAACTCTACTGATCAAAGACCAATCACACTTTAAGGTCTATCGACATGTTGGAAATCATTATATTTCCTACGATTGTCGAGTAGGTTCAGATGGGAGAAGGACCATACCCAAGTTTGTGATCGAAGAATCTTCTCACTCTACCTTTGAAGATGGTCAAGATGAAATTGAGAAGCTGTATTCTGCCCAAGCAGCATGGTACTTAACGATCTATCAGATTCTCACTACCTTTGAAGGTCTGTCCAAGTGTGAGAATTATAGAATCCAAACTGATGCTTAGCAGGAGACTGATCAACTAGTCACTCAGCAGGAAGCTGACAAATCAGCTGTTCAGACGGAGGATGCACAACTAGATGCCAGATCTCTTCAAGAGAAAGAGTTGCTAAAGAACTCTGAAGGATTGATTGAGGAGATCTCTCTCATTGCTGCAGAAGTAAAGGACATGTCAACAGGAGAAGACAATGAGCTATCCAAAAGGCTTCAAGCTAGAATTTCAGACATATCTCTCAAGCTCCAACTGAGGGATCAAATATTTCTAAAATCTATGAATGATTAAAAGGAAGAAGCTCTGAAAGCTCAAAAGGAAAGTATAGATCAAATAATGTCTCTCTATAACAAGATTGACAATCTGAATTAGTCTCTCTCCCTACAACATGAGCTCAGCCAATAAGAACACAAGATTGAGATTGGAAACTCATCTCACCTGGTGGAGCAGCTCTCACAAATGATTAATGACAAAAAGAGGGAGAAAAAGAGACATAGGAAGAGGCATTTAAGGAAAAGCAAGGAGAGAAGAATGAAGGAAGAAAAGAAGACCAAGAGAAGAAAGGCAAAGGAGGAGGAGAAGAAGAAGAAAGCAGCAGCAGAAACAGAGTCATCATCTGAGGGGGAGCCAAAGGATAATGACCCCCTGAACACAGAGTGTGAGGGGGAACCAAATAAAGAAGAAGAGTATGCACCAGAACCAGAACAGGAGCAGAATGAAACAATGGAGCTTGCATCTGAGGGGGAGCAGAGGAAAGAAGAAAAAGAAGAAAAGAAAGATGAGTAGTTGAATAGATGATCAGCAGACATTCTGGAGACATACATGAAGCAGAAAAGGTACATTTCTATCTACTTAAGTATGTTCTGGATCCAGGATATAGAGTGTCATGTAGTGTATAAATTTTATATTATCATCAATAACATTCATGATTATCTATTTTAGAAATACAACTGCTCACTGTATATTAAGAATCATTCATCTCATGCATATGCACTAATTATTTTTGTTATAATCAAATAGAGGGAGATTGTTAGGAATATTAATGAGAATGGTATTCCTATTTATATGAGATTTAATTATGATATTAATGAATGAATATACAAGTATGATTGCATTAATGAAAGCTGTAAAGTCCTTTGATAGATAATAAGAACATATGTACAAGGACTTAGAATGAATTGATCAAATATGCTAGGTTGATCCTACATAAACAAAATAGCTGTGTAAAGCCCTTAAAAAGAAATGATGTACAAGGACTAGAAATAGAAAGATCAAGCTTGTTAGGTTGATCTTATAAAATGAAATAGATAGGCTTGTCTGATCGTCGAGCACTGCACCAGTCATCGTAGTCTGTCAGTAGAGACAAGGAAGACTCGAGAACTATCAAGGCAAAATCGTAGTCTACAAGAATAGTAGATCTCGGAGTTCGTAGTGTGCCAGGAGAGACGAGGCAGGATCGTAGTGTGTCGAGGAGAACTTTCTTAGAGCCGTAGTCTGCTAAGGAAGTCATGTTTAGAATCATAGAGACAGTTTGTCTATGAGCTGACCGAGCGCCTGCAAAGGCTAAGTCAAGAATCGTAGGCCACACTTGAAGTAGTGGAGTCTACTGATCATATCAGAGGCAGAGATCGTAGTCGAGCCAAATCAGACGAGGACAGCAAGTATGAAGGCAGAAATCGTAGTCTGTCAAGATCTAATCTCGGAGTCGTAGTGTCTACAGAACTAAAGCAAGATCGTAGTCTGCAGAACTAAGGCTTCAACAAAGATGCTCACAATGCCAAGGAAGAATCGTAGTGTCAACACGATTCTCAACAGATGAGCACTCCCAAAGAATCCAAAGATGAAGCCTCTGGTCTGAGCTGCGAAGATATATTCCACCTGAAGGAAACCAGAGAGCACTCAACGAATGGCATGCAAGCAAATAAAAGATCTAAGCACCAACTCAATCAACATCTTGATTGAGTTGTGAAGCCATTCAAGATGAAGTCTTCCACAAGCAAATCAGAAGAAGACTTCAGATATAGTGACTGACTAAAGAAAGTCAGCAAGTGTAGTAGCTGTCAAGAGAACAGAAGACAACGATCTTGGGATTAACCAGGATCGTAGTGTTTGCCAAACAAAGCAGGAACTGATGCAGTTTACACAGAGTACTGGCCAGCTTATGAAGAACAAGGCGAAAGTGATTAAGCATGGGTCAGACCATTGATGATAGGTGAACGGGAGATCACAAGGAGAAAGAGAGATGGGCATGCCACAAATCTGATGTGTCTTACTATTCAAAAGAGGCCAGAGCAATAAGTCAAGCTATCAGTTCCTAAGATCAGTCAAGGTAAGCAGAAGTGTTGAAGCACTGCACAAATGAAGGAAGATATGTTCTACATTGCAGATCCAAAGAACACTCTTTAGAATCGTAGTGTTGTCTTTAACCAGTCAATGAGCAACATTCAACAAGACACACTACGATCAAGGTCCAAGAACATCTGCATTAGAATTGTAGAGTTAGGTCATCTGAAGATTGAAGCATTGGCAACGGTTTAATATGAAGATTGATATTCAAACGTTGCTGATTAAGAGCATCGATGCAAAAAGACAACTCCTATAGATTCGAATCAAGGAATCAGAAAGGAGAAATAAAGGTGACAACCAGCCTGACACAGAAAGGTGACATCTCTGAGGCGGTAGGTGAAGTAGCAGACTGCTGTGTCAGTAAAGTCATAAAGGAGCTGTCACGTCACATCAGTAGTCTGCACCAATTAACTTGAGATCTGCGAAGCAATTCAACTAGCTTCCAACGGCTATTTTCCAATGGGAAGATCATGGAAGGGTATTTAACAAATGAAGCTTCAAAGATCAAGTGTTGTTGTGTTGCAAAATCGTTGAGTTATTGGAATGCTATGTTGTTGACTCTACGAGTTCCACCAGAGCTGAACAGAACAAGTCTCAGTGGCAGTGAGACTACGAAAGTGGAAGTGAAGTAGATTTGAAAAAGGGCTTCAACAGACTAAGGCTTCACTCAACAACGATGAGGATGCCATTCAAAATGGCAGCTAAGCTGAGAGCCGAGAAGGCCAAGAAGATAGCATTCAGAAAAATGGCAGAGCAGAAGGAAGATTCCAAGAGCCACTCTACGAATCACCATGAAGAACCAAAAGCTGAAAAAGAACAGATGCAGAACCATATCTGCATATCATTCAAGAAGGGTTCAGGGAATGCTAAGGACCATAAGAAGTTGACCAGTAATGTTAAGCCTTAGCAAACCCGAGTGGTGATGGTGCACAACTGACATCAGATGAGGATGACCTAAATAGATAGAAGATCAGCCGCACCAGAGAAAAGGTGGTCCAGACTCTATGCAGAATGTAAAGAGGACCACGCCAAGCTGCTAAGTACAAGAGATGATAAAGCCTCAAGTTATCTTAGCAGCCATGCACCAACAACAACAACTGCAATAACAACAAGCAGCTAGGGCCTGAGGGGTCCTTGTCCAGAGGGACTAAATGAAGTTCCAAGGCTGCTGGCCTTAAAGAGTTCGTAGAGAACTAGAGTTCCAAGGCTGCAGGCCTTGAGAAGTTCTTAGTGAACTAGAGGAGTTCCAAGCCTGCTGGGCTTGAAGAGTTCTTAGTGAACTAAAGTTCCAAGGTTCTTGGCCTTGAAGGAATCTTAGTGATTCGGGGTGCTGTCCTTTCCTTAGTGGAATTCCTGCTAGTGAAGCAGAAGAGTGGATTAGGAGCTTGAGTCTCTGAACCATTTAAAATCCCTTGTGTCTTTTACATTAAGTTATTTACTTTCTGTCATTTACATTATGTACTTAACTGCTATAATTTCTATGGATGTAATAACTACTTACAACTAAACTAACTCCAAAAATAATGTGTAACAATGTTTATGAATATATCAATGAAGGGGATCTTTTACTTATTCCGCTGTGCTTGAAAAGATTCTTATGGTTGTCATATGCTAATTCATTAGCAATACAAAATAAACTGGAAAAGTATTTGAAATCAAAAAGGATCTATTCAACCCCCCTTCTAGATCTATTGTGTGCTTACTAGGAACCAACAGTATTTGTGATGGAAGCTGGTCCAACATTATTGGATAGAGTAAATGAATCACAAGAGAAGGACGAAGAATGTGAGAAAATAAGAAAGAGAATATTAGAAAATGAAGAAGAGAAGTTCAAGATAGATAGAGACTGTATATTAAGATTCGAAGGACGAGTATGGGTGCCAGCTGTAACTGAACTGAGATAGGAAATCTTGCACGAAGAACACAATATGACGTATTCTGTTCATCTAGGAGGCACAAAAATGTATAGAGATCTTCGACAACACTATTGGTGGCCCAATCTAAATGAGAAATCGTAAAGTGCGTCAGTAGATGTCTCACTTGTCAACGAGTCAAAGCAAAGCACCAAAGGTCGAGTGGTCTACTTCAACCTTTAGAAATACTAGAGTGGAAATAGGAGCACATTACGATGGACTTCGTGGTGGGACATCTAGTCACGCAGAAAGGTTATGATGACATTTTGGTTATCGTGGATCAACTAACAAAGACAGCTCATTTTCTACCCATCAAGATCCAATTTAATCTAAATCAGTTAGCGAGTCTGTACGTAAAGGAAATTGTTTCACGAAATGGAGGGCCGGTCTCAATTATCTCTGATCGATATCCGCGCTTCACGTCAAATTTTTGGAAAAGCTTACAAGAGAGAATGGGAACACGGTTAAGATTAAGTACTGCTTATCATCCTCAGACAAACAGACAGAGTGAGCGAACAATTCAAATGCTAGAGGACATGCTTAGAACTTGCGTGATGGACTTTAGAGGGAATTGGGACGATCACCTACCGTTAGTAGAATTTCCTTACAACAATAGTTATCATGCAAGTATCAGCATGCCACCGTACCAAGCTCTTTACGAGAGGAAATGCAGAATGTCGTTATGTTGGGACGAAGTCAGAGAACAATGAATTTTGGGACTGGAATTAGTGCAACAAATAGCAGATGTGGTGACAACAATAAGAGCCAGATTGGTAGTAGCCCAAGATTTCCAGAAAAAGTATGCATATTTGCATCAACAGGACCGAGACTTTGAAGTCGGTAGTTTCGTATTTTTGAAAGTATCTCCCTAGAAAGGAAAGATATGATTCGGTAAGAAGGGAAAATTGAGTCCGAGGTTTATAGGACTATTTGAGGTATTGAAGCAAGTGGGCGAAGTGGCATACAAAGTAGCCTTACCACCCAAGCTGGAACACATCTACAACGTGTTTTATATTTTTGTGTTGCGTCCATATAAGCCCGACTATAAGCACGTTATCTTCTATGAGCTCATTCAAGTAGAGAAGAATTTGGCGTATGAAGAAATTCCTGTCCAGATACTAGATAGGAAAGAACAAACATTAAGAAATAAAGTTATATATTCTGTAAAAGTAGTTTGGCGAAACCACGATGCCGAAGGGGCCACGTGGGAATTAGAAGATAAGATGAGGAGAGACTATCCCCATATTTTTGTGTAACCTTGTACCAATTCTGAGGACAGAATTTTTATAAGGGGGAATGATTTAATACCCGTGAATTTTATAAATAATATAATTATTGATATTAATAAATGTGTGAATATTTATTCTAATATAAATATTTATGTAGTATGAGATGAGATAACTCAATTAAATTAAATTAAATTTATGATAATTGAGAAATGTGGAGAATTTAAGATAAGCTTATGAAATGCCTTGTGTGGCACGATGATGGATTTTGTGATGGTTTAATTATATTAAAGAAGGAATGACTTACATAAGTGGAAGGATTAATTAATATTATATTTTTTATTTAATTGTTGCTATAAGTAATATCATATTAATGAGTAAATGATATGATAGACTAGTAGTTAGTATTATTGAGTTATTGCTACGAACAACAATATTTAATGTGTGATCATATGTTATAAAAATCACTACATCTATTTAATATAAAATAAGGTGTGACATTACAATGCGATTACATGATACATGAAACTATATGATAAAATTAAGTGAATCATATAATTCTATTAAAGTTACATAAAGGAACTTATGTGACAACATGATGTGTGGTGGGTAAATTATATGTGTACTTAAATGTTATAGGAGAAATTAAATTAGAATAAATAAATATTGATTATTAAATAATTATTTCAATTATGTGTAATTGAAATAATAAATTTTTATAAAAATATGGGTTGATAGTACTCAGCTAAATTATATTTCAGTATTATCTGGACTAACCAAATGTACATGAATTATATAATTATATGTATATATACCCCCCAACTTACTATAATGTAATAATATTAACTCATTACAATTATACTTGTGAGTCCAAAAGAAAATAAACCTGAGTATGTTAGCATCATTGTTTTGCAAATGTTGAGTTTAAAAGAAGTTGTCCCATATTCTATGTCCCGTTTCTTCATTCACGTGTAATGGCCATTGGCCTAGTCTACCTCTTATGCTCAAACTAGCTTGCAAATGATTGTGATCATGGCAAGGGGAGTGGGTTGATGGGGGTGGTTAGCTACTATTCCACCAAATCATCAATACCCATCATCTTCTTCCTTCTTCCCTTGGTTTGATTCATTGAGCAAGGACCATGAATTGGTCTCTAGTTTCTCTATAAATGGAAGACTTCTCTTCTCAAAATTCACTTTGTTAGATTGTCTGTAAGTTGCAATTAGAGTGTGAGCTATTGGATTGAGTGAGCAATCTAAAATTTGGGTCAAGGAAATACCAATTTAACTTCACAGAGTTAATACTACTATTATATGTTCTTGATTTCAAGCTTGACAAATTTCTAGAATTATCATGAATTCGTTGTTACATTAATTATGAGTTGATATCTATGTTGTTAGTTAAGTTTTATGCATGTATTAAGCAATGTGGTTACTTGTAAGTATGCTAATGTAGAAGGTTTGTTGATTGAGTTCTGAGTTCTGCAGAAGCAGAAGCCAAGTATGTGTCTGTACCGGAGTGGCGTGGCCGCGCCACTTCCCAGTACAAACACAGCACGGGCGCGCCGACAGGCAGTTATGAAATCCAACCTTGTTGTTTTCTATTAGGATGAGCATGCTAGTTTGACTTGATTTTAGTTATAAATGTCCCTGATATGCTAACATAAGTAACTTATAAATGTATATTAATGAGTATAACATGTGATCCAAAGCCCTTTGCATGATATAAATTACGTGAGCTTAAATTCTAAAAGAAATATAACGTTCAAAAATAAAACTTGACGGACTTAGTATACTTTAAGTTCTAACATTGAGTATGCTTATATGGCTTGGTTTGGTATATAATTGTATGATATATGAATCCAATGTATCTTGCATGTTTGGTTTATTTAACATGAGATTTTCAAGAAAAGTTTAGAGTTTGAAAACTAACTTTGTTGATAACTACCTTATGTTGTATTCTAAAATTGAGGACCATCATGATAGGATATGTTATGCATCTAGACATGATCGATAGCTAAGCATGATTTAGACTTGTCAAAAATAATGTAAAATGACATTTTAAGTGTTAAGCTATTCAACCTAGATGTAAACGAGTGGTATGTATGCAGATATGTGTATTAAAGACTTATGGGTAGCAAGATAAGATTTAAAGACTTATATAATTGATCCTTTGATTGTTCTTGAAATCTTGTTGATTGAAATAAAAATGAAACTAAATGATTTGATTGCAAACTTGAAGAAGGATCCCCTTAATATGTGAATATTTTATGTGTTGATTCCTAAGTATGCTAGTAAGTGAGCTAGATTCCTGCAGGCTCAAAGTTGTTTCTGGTTTTGACAGGGAGTAGCATGGTCGCGCCACGCCCTAGTCTAAATCCAGCTCGGCTGCACCACCCTGAAGTGCAGTCTATTCATGTTATTTGCACTCTGAAACTTGATGCATGCTTATATTGATATCCTAAAACTACAATACATGATTAATATGATGTTCAAGTGTTAATGTATATGTTAACTATAGGAAACTAAGAATTGATAAGTGTTTCTAAAACTTTCAAAACGCTAAGTCAACGACGATTACACAAGCTATGTTGTTTGATTATGTAGTAACGTATAATCTGATTATGTAATGTGTGTGTTTAAAGTACGTAATGGAGTACGTGTAGGATCGTCGGTTTATGTATTGAGTTTGCATAACTAATGTGTGTGTATATATATATATATATATATATATATATATATATATATATACAAAAATAGGATACTATAAGACCTTACGGTGACGTTAAGCTTTAAGTTTGTAATCTACGCAAAAGGCAAGTTTCCTAACTTCATTTGATTTTAATATTCAATGCAAGTTCCCTAACTTCATTCTTATAATATTTACGCATATATAAGCGACTCTCACTATAACTGAATCTCTCACCAGTATTGGTTGACTACATTTCTGTCAATATATATATACTTTCAGTCCGGTCTGGATTACTTCGTGGCCATTTTACTGATTTTGTACACTTCCCCATACTGGGTGCTCTCCCAGTCACTAGTTGACTACTTTATGTCAATTTCAATTCTAATACGGGCACCGGCGTGAAAACCCATCGCCCTTATTATTGTTTATATATATATATACATATATATTTCATTTCTGTCACAGTCTGGATTATTTCGTGGCTATTTACAATTTTCATATATATATACACACACACACACACACACACACACATATATATATATATATATATATATATATATATATATACAGTCCGGGCTTGCGAGTGAAAACCCATCGCCCTTTTACAGCTTTTGTATATATATAATTATATATATTGCTTTACTCAATTTATTCAACTGATGTATTTAATATTCATTTGTATATGAGTCTGCACTGATATATCTGCGGGCAGACTAGATTTATTTAAATCTCGCCAATTCTACTTTTCAAACGGTTCAAAACCTCCAGACTGAACCGGGAAGCTAGAATGACTGAGATTTCTTTAAATCTAGCTTTCTTTCTAGTTTCAGTTTCAAAAGCAACCTCACGTCCCTTAGATCGCTATCTAGTGGGAACGAGACGCTTTGGTCACACGCAGCCAGGATTTACTGATGAATCCTTGGTTCCATTGCGACGTGAGGATGTGTATATATATATATATATATATATATATATATATATATATATATTTGTGCAAATTTGAACTGTGCAGGTTTATGGGCTACTCATATGTGAGCCTAGGAATCGTGGGATTCACGATCAAATCGATCGAGATCTGATTCCCATGATGAACAAACTCTAGTTTACAAATGTACCCTGTCAGTTTTTGTGTAAAAATATACATACACAGACCTTAAAATGGTTATCCGAATTTAAGGTCTCAATATTATAAAAAAATGTCAATTGTCGTGTCAGCGTCCCTCCGATGGTTTTCATACCCATGAGGAGACTGTCACTTGTATATTTTTGTGGTCGAGGATGCTTCGCAGCCTGGCAAATCACCATTCATATGCAGCCTTAAGGCTATAAAGATAAAATTGAAAGTAGCGATACGCTTCAATTCCTATATCAGCGTAAGGGTTTTATAAACCAGCTTTCAAAACATCATTTTCAAATCAATCAAAAGAAAAGCGTTTCAAGAAAATCAAATCAAATGCTTTTGCAAATCAAATCAAAGACTGATTTTCAAATCAAATCAAACCCTTCGTATATAGGTTCAACGACGCCTGTCAAAACTTTCAATCAATCAAACATTGGCCTAATTTTTAAATAGCATTCACTCACGCATTCACAGTTTTAAGGGAAATATTGAAAAGATGCGGTACCGTGTTTACACGGGAGTCGTGGGGTGCCTAACACCTTCCCCACACTTAACCAAGCCCCCGAACACAAAACTTCGATTTCAAAGATCAAGTTTCGACAGTGTCTAACAATTGGGCCTCTTTTCAAATCAAATTCGGTTGAGTTGGTACAACCATTTTCAAATCTACCAACTGGCGACTCTGTTAAAACATTCAAAAATCGTCGACATAAACACATGTTGGCCTCTTTCCTAAAAAACCCTTCAAAACCTTTTTCCTAAATAAAAAGAATAAGGGTAGAGAGAACTTAGGAAGATCGATTTGAGGAAACCCGGGTTATGAACCGACCCGTGGGGTTCTTCAATTTTCCATCGTCAACAGCGACTACTCAGTGTTCATTAGTCTTGAACGTTGAAATAATTAGACCTTTGAATCTTGTTGATATGTTTCAGTCCATAACGACATTTATTGAGAACTACTGATACTTCTCGTTATTCTTGAACTATCATTTACTGTTATATCCTTGAGATTCGAATTTCCTATTGTTCACCCTTATTGCTATATTACTTGCTGGGCAAATCTGTTGCTCATTCTTGCTTCCCTAAAAACATTTCATTTAAGGCAGAATAAGGCGGTACCTCGGGGAAGGACAAAGGAAAGGGCAAGGCTTCGAAATAGCTTTAGTCCTTTAAGATTAGGAGAACTATTATGATAATGTATTAAGGGATGATTATATTATGTTTAAGTTATGTTTTAAGTTTAATTATTGAAATGATGTAGTAATGGTCACGAGACTATGGGACGCAAATATTTATATTAAATTAATGTAAATTATTCTATTAGTCCTTTGCATGAGATATTAGCATGTTGTTGGGAATTGCATATTCATATTTGATATTGAAAGTAAATATAAATGCTTAAGTGTACAGTCCTTAAGAGAATCAATGTACAATGACTTAGATGATAGATCAAAAATGTTAGGTTGATCTGAGCTTTAATGTTTATCATTTATGTAAATAAATGTATTGAAGAAAATATTAAATTTGTTAGGTTGATCTATTTGAGATGTAAAAGTTAAAGCCTTGACAGAATCGTAGTCTGTCAAAGGTAGCATTCAGAAGACAAGGCAGAATCATGGAGCTTAAACTAAGATGTTCATAATCGTAGTCTGCTAGGATAATCAAGTCTGCAGAAGACAAGGCAGAATCATGGAGCTTAAGTGAAAGTATCAGAATCGTAGTCTGCTCTTAAAAGCCACACTGAGAATCATAGAAACGATCCGAGCGCCTGCTGAGCTAAGTCAAGAAATGCAGTATGCTCTCGAAAATGTGGAGTCTGCAAAACGAAGCAAGAAGGAATCGTAGTATGCCAAAGTGCTTAAGAGAAATCGTAGTGTTCTCTACGATCAAGTCTGAGTCAAACCTATGCAAGCCAACACACAACGATTATGATACAATGATTATAATCGTAGTGCTCCTCCAGTCAGCATCAAAGCTCATAGTTCTGATGAAGGGAGGAAGAGCAACAAATGAAGAAAGGCTTATGTCCGTTGATAATTTGATGGTCCCAATGATTCCATAGTCATCCTTAGTTCAAATTGAAGAAGCGTATTGGAGAAGCTAAGGAAAGGACTAAACCACCTGCAAAAACACTTTTTCAGGTGTTAGGTGAAGTTACAGTCTGCTGTGTCAGTGGGCCAGTCAGCAGTGCAGCAGGAAAGCAGGATGTCAACATCAACTGCACAGAAACGTCTGAAGCATTAAATGCTACAACGGGAGCATTCAAACGGATATATTTTGGATGGCTCTTTTATAAGGAAATCAGACAAGGATTCAGTTTAAGCAAGCAAGACGTGAAAAGAAAGAATACATTGAGAAAAGCTCAAGAACACTCAACGATCAACTCTACGATCCTGAAAGAGGAAAGCTTGCTTCGCTACAAATTCTTCAGAACTAATGCTTAATTGCAACTGAGTAGCACTCCTCAACCAACTACTGTCAATCCAAGTGAGGAACCAAGTTAGAGGACTTGAAGAGTTCAAAAGTGAACTAAGAGAAGATCCAAGTCAGAGGACTTGAAGAGTTCAAGAGTGAACTAAGAGAAGTACCAAGTCAGAGGACTTGAAGAGTTCTAAGTGAACTAAGAGAAGTTCCAGGGCTGCTAGCCTTGAAGGAATCTAAGTGATTCATGTTGTAAGAGACATCCTTAGTAGATTTCCTACTCGTGGAGTAGAAGAGTGGATTAGGAGCCTTGTGTGCTCTGAACCACTTAAAACCTTATGTCTCATTGTCTCTCATTAACTGCTATATCTGTTATAATTGCCATAACTGCTTATCAAACCATAACTGCAATATCTTGAAGGGGAACAAAATATATATTCTGCTGCTGTCAGTATAATCAATACTGACAAAGTATTTTAAACAAATAAATTTTAAAATATCTATTCAACCCCCCTTCTAGATAACTAAAGTGCCTTTGGGAACTAACAATTGGTATCAAAGCAGCTTCTCTCAACTAGCATACAAGCTTGAGTAGATCCAATAGCACAACTGATAAGCGAGACCAAGACAGATGGAGGAAGCAAGCCGCCAATGTGTAACAAAGACAAATTTGCCAACTGGAAAGTTCGGATGCAGGCTTATATGGATTCAATAGATGATGATCTATTTGAAACTGTTCTAAATGGTCCTTATGTTCCAACTAGGCTTGCACCAACTCCAGAAGATCCAAACAAATTTATGATCAAGGTCAAAGCAGAATGGACTAAAACCGAGAAGAAAAATGTGCAGCTAGACAAAAAAGTTAAGAACATCCTGTTTCAGTCTTTAGAAGATGTTTTATTTGAAAACGTGGTCAACTGCAAAACTACAAAAGAAGTCTGGGAAGCATTGCTCATCATGCATGAAGGAACTGAAGAAGTCAGAGAAAATAAGCAATCTCTACTAACTCAACAGTATGAGATGTTTACACATATTTCTGGAGAAAATGTCACTTCAACCTATGAAAGATTCACATTGCTGCTCAACTCTCTTCGAGCTTATGGAAGGAAATATCCAAACAAAGATCTAGTCATCAAGTTCATGAGGTCCTTACCATGCAGGTGGGATGCCAAGACCACTACAATCAAAGAGTCTAAGAACCTGCATGAGATGACTGTTCTACAAAT
Source organism: Panax stipuleanatus (assembly GCA_020205555.1). Classification (NCBI taxonomy): domain Eukaryota; kingdom Viridiplantae; phylum Streptophyta; class Magnoliopsida; order Apiales; family Araliaceae; genus Panax; species Panax stipuleanatus. The sequence goes on along the minus strand of CM035115.1, from coordinate 129,803,039 downwards.
CTATGGAAATCTTCTTACATATGAACTAGAGTTGACTCAACGAGCAGAGACTCTATCTGAAGGAATAAAGAAGGACAAAAGAGTTGCTCTTAAGGCAACAGAAGAAATTTCCAAAGATTGTGATGAAGATGAATCTTCATCCGATGAAGATGATGATGAGGATGCTGATAAAGTTGCAATGTTGGCCAGAAAACTAAGAAGGTTCATGCGCAAAGGAAGAAGCAGCAAACCTAAGAAATTCAGAAACATCAGCAGTCAGGAACAGATCAATGAGCTATGCTACAACTGCAAGAAGCCTGGCCACTTCATTGCAAACTGTAACAAACCCATCAAAGAAGAACTCAAAAGGAGAACTAATCCAAAGAAGGAGTTCAGAGGCTACAAGAAACATCAGAAGAAAGACAAAGGTTTTGTAGCTGGAAGTTCGTGGAGTGACTCAGACAATGACACAAATGCTGAGTCTGGAGACGCTGAAGAACCTCAAAAAGTCAACCTATGTTTGATGGCCAAGGATGCAAACAACATGAAATACACTGACCATCCTGAGGTAAACACAGATGAGGTATTTTTACTTTAATAATCCTAATGTAAGTATAGATTACTTAAGAATTGCTCTTCATGACATAACATTTGATCTATATCAATATATGAGAAGGTTCAAAATTCTGTCCAAAGATTATTCTGATCTTCAAAGAGAGAAAGAGAAAGTTCAGAAAGAACTGGAAACAGCTCTACTCAATTCTGCATATCTCTCTCAATTTGAAGATGAAAATAAAATCTTAAAACAGACCAATGAACTAAGCACACTAAGAGAGTCAAAACTAACCTCTAAAATTGAGGAGCTAGAAAAGACCATCTCTATGTGGAATAGGTCTTCCTCATCCATAGACTCCCTGATCTCAAGTCAAAGAAGTACTTCTGACAGGACAGGTTTAGGTTATGGGGAGTCTACCCCAGAACCTAGTGTGGAAAAGACAAAGGAAACTAACATGAGTAGTGCTTCTAACTTAAATAGAAGTATTACATTTGTAAAATCCACACAAAAGGATGAACCAATGCAACCTTGCTTTTCTGATCCAAACCATGTCTCAAGACACGAAGAATCCCATGCTGGCCTGGGATTCAAAAAAGAAAAGATAAACTCAGTCACCGTTGCCCAACCTCAACGAATTGTAGAGTCGAGTAAAACTGACTCCACGAATCAACCTAGAAGGAATCATGGTATTGAGGCTTACTCAACACAAAACATGAACCCCAAGGCTGCATGGAAAAGAAAGATGCAATACAAGGTTAAAGCCAATCAGTACCCACACAATTCCAGATGGAGAAAGATTTCATTCACACATACAAGCATGCCTTATGTTAGACACTTTGCATGTGCTAGGAATGGTCATAAAACTGCATTATGTTATTATACCACTGTACATGGAAGGCCCAAAATCAAACAGATTTGGGTCCCCAAGGATACTAACACTGTATGACCCATGCTAGTCTAGGTACTAACATGAATGCTGAAACTGCATTCAGGAAATGATGACCATGATTACAACATGATATCTGGATAGTGGTTGCTCAAGGCATATGACCAGAAACAAAGCCCTCCTGTCGAACTACACAAAGAAGGAGGGACCAACGGTTATCTTTGGAGATAACAGCTCTAGCAAGACAAGAGGTTATGGATCAGCTGGGAATGGTGTCGTGTCCTTCAGCAAAGTAGTTTATGTTAATGGTCTAAAGCACAATATTTTTAGCATTAGCCAACTCTACGATAAAGGTCATCAAGTTACCTTTCTCAACAATCAGTGTCAAGTCAGAGATCTGGAGACATCTTCTATCAATCTGACAGGAACAAGAGAAGGAAATAAGGTTATCTCATCTCAACTTCAAGAGTAAGTCTAAGCTGGTCTCCAAAGATCTGGTTGCAGGATTACCCAAGTTCAGCTTCATCAAAGAAAGACCATGTAATGCATGCCAACTTGGAAAGCAAACAAGGAGCTCATTCAAAGGCAAAGCAGTCAACTCAATTGGCAGGCCCCTATAATTACTACATATGGATCTCTTTGGGCCAATTCTAACTGTGAGCCTAGGAGGAAAGAGATACTCACTGGTCGTAGTGGATGACTACACTAGATACACATGGGTGTTCTTTCTTAACTCAAAAGATGAGACAAGCTCCTAACTGATAAAGATGGTCAAGCTGGTGATGAATGAGAAAGGAGAGACTATCAAGGCTATAAGGAGTGATCACGGTAGAGAGTTCGACTTCTCAAATATGGATCAGTTCTATGCAGACAATGGCATCAGTCACAATGTCTCAGCACCACGAACTCCTCAGCAAAATGGAGTAGCTGAAAGAAAGAACAAAACACTTATAGAAGCTGGAAGAACTCTACTAGTAGCAGCTCATCTTCCTGAATACTTCTGGGCAAAAGCCATCAACGTTGCGTGCTACACACAGAACAGATTTCTTGTACACTCTACGTTGAAGAAGACTCCCTACGAGCTGTGGAAAGGAAGAAAGCCAAATGTCAGTTACTTCCATGTGTTTGGCTGTTCATGCTACATTCTCAATAATGGTAAGCAATATTTGACTAAGTTCCAACCCAAGTCAGATGAAGGAATCTTCCTTGGATATGCCATAGACAGCAAAGCTTATAGTGTTTAATAAGAAGACACTAAGTGTTGAAGTCTCGATCCACATCATCTTTGATGAAACAGACTCGGACAAGTCTTCACCACAAGACACTACGATTGACGATACCGACACTACGAATGAAGTGGTCGAGCCTAGCACTACGACCGTAGTTCCTAAACAAAGAATCGTAGTGTCCGATGAAGAAATCGTAGAGAGAGCTGAACTAGATAACGATTCTGACCAACAAGAACCAGAAGCCAATCTTGAAGAGTTCAGACAAGAAGGCACCAGAACTAATGTTCCAACAGGGAACAGATGGGCAAGAGATTACACTCAAGATCTGATCATTGGTGATCCAACTGCCAGAATCAGAACAAGATCTACAACACAGAATGAGTGTTTTTACTTGAGTTTTCTGTCTCAAATAGAGCCCAAGAAGATTGAAGATGCAATGCAAAATGCAAGCTGGATTGAAGCCATGCAAGAGGAACTGAATCAATTAGAAAGAAGCAAAGTCTGGAGATTAGTTCAAAGACCAAAGAATCACCCAGTCATTGGCACCAAATAGGTCTTCAGAAACAAGATGGATGAAGATGGGGTGATCACAAGGAACAAAACAAGATTGGTGGCCAAAGGTTATTGTCAAGAAGAAGGTATAGACTACGATGAGACCTTTGCACCATTTGCCAGACTTGAAGCAATCAGAATATTCCTTGCATTTGCTGCCAACATGAAGTTCAAAGTATTTCAGATGGATGTCAAGAGTGCATTCCTAAATGGTGAACTTCAAGAAGAAGTATATGTGGAACAACCCCCAAGTTTTGTTAATCCAACCCTTTCCAATTATGTCAATAAATTAGATAAAGCCTTATATGGACTTAAACAAGCACCTAGAGCATGGTATGAAACACTAACAAACTTTCTTATTGAAAAAGGATTCACTAGAGGTAGAGTAGACACTACACTATTTCTTAGGAAGCACAAAGATAAAGTTTTACTAGTTCAAATATAATGTTTGCAACATGTATATGTGCTAGATTTCAAGCTAATCCTAAGGAATCACATTTAACTGCTGTAAAAAGGATTTTCATGTATCTTAAAGGTACACCCTACTTGGGTCTATGGTATCACAAGGAGTCCTCATTCGAACTGACAGGATATTCAGATGCTGACTTTATAGGATGCAAAATAGATAGAAAAAGTAGCAGTGGAACTTATCAACTTCTAGAAAATAGACTAGTGTCCTGGTTCAGCAAGAAGCAAAACTCAGTATGAACTTCAACAGCAGAAGCTGAATATATTACTGCAGGCAGCTGTTGTGCTCAAATCCTATGGATGAAGAACCAGCTAGCAAATTATGGGTTTGATTATCTATACCCATACACTATGATAACACAAGTGCCATAGCAATAACAAATAATCACGTCATGCATTCTAGGACCAAGCATATAGAAATAAGATATCATTTTATTAGGGATCGTGTTCAAAATGGAACAATATCATTGCAATACATCCCTACTAAAAATTAACTTGCTGATGTGTTTACAAAATCATTAGATGAATCCAGATTTAATAAACTGATAAGTGAGTTAGGTATGTTAAATTTGCAACTATAAATTCTATGCTCTAGATGGTGCTAACCTTGCAGATATAAAGGCTAAGTCAAAATCGTAGAGATGACAAAGAGGAACCACAATCGTGGAGTGATCCAGTCAAGGCAGAAAAGCTCACTGTGATAGTAGCATCATTAAGCAAAATAATTCTTCTGATAAGTATCTCATGGACAAACTTGATCCTTAGTGTCAAACTAAGAGGTTGGCCCTTCCTGTGTAACCTTAATCTAGAAGGGATGTCATTTCAGAATGCATCACAAAAAATCATAAAGTCCACGGTCAAGGAGCAAGCAAAGGATCGAACTCAACAATTGTAGAGTGGTTCTCAGAAATCGTAGTCCTCTCACAAGGACTCACTAGCTCAGGAGGAGCTAAGGGCAGAACGGAACTTTGCACATGATTTAAAACTGTGGAGTCCTGCAGAACTTGACACGTGTCCCACTATACAAAACTGATGGAGGGAAGTTTTTAAATCAATCTTAAATAGTCATTTGTCAGTTTACTTTTTTAATTTCAAACGCTTCTCTCTCATTCTCTCTCAAACAAAACCCTAAGTTTTAAAAAGCTAAGCCAAATCCGTTCATTACAGGAAAATCAATCTACATCAATGGCTGTTTCCAGAATTATCTCTGGTTGCCAGCTATGTTTTAAAGGGTTCAGAGATGCTGGCCCAGAAATTCACAAAGTTCTTTCACTACTAAAGAAAGCTGTACTTGAAGAAGCTCTGAGCACCAGCACCCTGATCTACACTAGACTAGTGAAAGAGTTTTACATTAATGGAGTCGTTGAAGAAGACTCCATCCTCACCAAAATCAAGGGCGAGCAAATAAGATTCAACGCCAAAATCATAAACCTAGCCCTAGGTTTCAACAATGAAGGTCTTCCGTCACTGAAAAGAATTGATTTTCTTGAAGGCCTAAAGAAGATAAAACACGTCAGAACTGAAGGAAAGAGTGGCTACAGGAAGAAAGAGTTTCCCCAAGAATATGAGTTCTTTGCGGACATTGTTGGAAAATGCATATGTTGCAAGGGCTCGGGCCATGATTCTGTCAACGAGAAGCAACTAAAGCTCATGACAGCTATCTGGTACAGAATTCAACTCAACTATGGAGCTTTACTGATTGAATGGTTTGGGAAATGGATTGAAAGTCCCGAGAAGACCAAGAGCACTGCAAAGATGCCCTATGGAAGGTTTATCAGCATCATCTTGGAAGCTACTCTAGGGGACAAGATTGAAGATAAGGAAGGCGTATCCATTATTCCCAACAGAAAGATGACCCAACAACTATTTTAAAACTGGAAGAGGAATCCAGCTGAAAATGTCAAGATGATGTCTACAACCTCATCTGCTGTGAAGGAGGCTGAGGAAGATGAAGAGGTAAACCAAGAAGAACCTGCAGCTCTGGTCAGGAAGAACAAAGGAAAGAAGAAGGTAAATGAAGATATGCATGTGACTGAGGAACCCCAAGGCTCAACCACTGATGCACCTCAAGCAAGCCCTGATGCTGAAATGGAGTTTTAAAGTTTAATGCCTGACAGAGTTATTACACCTAAGGAAACTCAAGCACCAGAGGAGGGAGCTCTGAAAAAGGAGAAGAAGAAGAAGAGGAAAATTAGTGAGGACAGGGCTGAAGGTAGTTCTGAGCCTCAAAAAAAGAAGAAATGCAGCCACAAAACAAGAAAGCCTACACTGACTACGATTGTGTTGTCTTCACCAATCGTAGAGTCTAGGCTGGTCACTGCTATGGAAGGAAATGCTGCAACAGCCTCTCAGCCTGAACAGACTATAAGTGCTGAAGCTGAAGAAGGTTCTAAGGTTGTGACCAGACCAAAAAGGAAGAAGACTCTGGTGAAGAAGTACATCCTTCAAAATGAAGAAGTTTTAAAGGAAGATGAAAGAAGAAGGGCTGCTGAGAAGGCTAAACAAGCCACTGAGCCTCAAGCATATGTTCTAAACCCAGAAGAGACCAGACCTACTGAAGAAGTGGATCAGTCCATGTTCAGTCAGGCAAAAACCATTGCTGCTCCTAATCAGGTTATGATCAGTGTTGAAGAGGAGCTGCATAAAGATGTTGGTCCTTCTGAAAAGGTTCTGATGGAAAAAGAAACGGCTCAGTCTGAGGAAGAAGTGCCAGAATCACTTGAGCTGAATCAAGATGAAGTATTGAACGAAACTCTGGTAACTCATATTGAAAAGAGTGCTACAACTAAGGGGGAGTTATTAAAAGCACAAGAGACAGAGTATACAGGAATTGAAGGGGAGCTATCTACGAATGGAGAAAACATAGTCTCCTCAGTCAATGAAGAAACCGTAGTGTCTGCTGATGCATTGATGGTGGATGTGGAAGATAATGATGTGTTGGAAGATATGGTGGAAATTCTTGATGAAGATGAAGACAATGATGAAGAGCTGAATGATGATATTGAGATCTTATCCATAAGCAGGAATGCAAAAAGGGCAGCTAACTACACACAGTTGTTCAACTACCTGCCTATAATGCCTTATCATAGAGCTCTGATAGTCAGCAACTGGGATCATATATTCTGGACCTTCAAGGCATATCCAGCAATCTCAGTGCTTGTCAATGGTTTCCCAAGAAAGAGGAAGTTTGCTCAGAAGCTTATTTCAAATAAATTAACTTCAGAATCTAAGTATGAGGTACATTTTACTCCCATCTCTTTTATTGTCAACCATTCTCCATCATCGCACTTCAATGAGTTCTATGAATTGTCTAAATGGATGGAAGTGGTTCTTCACCCACTCAACCAATTTCCAGTCACAGAGTCCCAACACTCTGTGACTGACGAACCAAACAACCAACTTAACCTCATAGAGTAAACTACCTTTGATCCAATGGTTTTTGAGCACATCACCAGAATCGTCGAGGAGATGCTCGATAGCTCAACCATTGAGATACCCTCTCAGGACAAAGAATTATGGTATATGCCTAATAATCAATCTAATTCGGCAATCGTAGAGTCACTATAATTACTCAACGAATCAAAGACACATGAGCCAAACACGACACCTATACAGCAAACGCCAACTCAACCCCCTATAACCCAAGCTGATATTCCATCATCCTCCAACAACGAGTATTTTGACATGACACTTGCCCTCGCAAACATGTCAAGGAGAGGTGAACACACTATGACAACCCCTCCTCCTCCTGAAACACAACGAATTCTAGATCAATTGGCTCTAATGCCAACTAAGGAGGAGCTGACTGAAATATTAAACCAAATGGGTTCAGAGTCTAGAGAGATTCTTGAAGCACACTCACTTGCACTTCACTTGATATTCGACCACATCATTAACTCTGTCAAGACTCTTCCAGGACATTGGGAATTGAATTATCTAAAATGTTGAGGGAGATTTTCAACGAAATGGCTGAAAGCCTCAAGACAAGGGATGTTATTCATTTTGCTACAACAAAGAAGCATAAGGTAGCTATGGAAATAATGCAAAAGAATCAGAAATCTCAAAATGAGCTGATGGCCAAACAAATTTCAGAACTGCGTATCTCTCTGTAACAATTCCAAGCATGTAGTGTAGCTCAAATCAATCAGAATAACAATGCCATGGAGCTGCTTCAGCAACAAAGAAGAGACACTGAGGCTATAGTTGTTGAACAAAGTAGTAACCGCTCTCAGATGCATGAGCTTGTCAAAGGAGTTAGACGTCTCTCTGAAGATATTCAAACCCTTAATGCTGACATAAAGGGGGAGAATAATGAGCAAGGAGATAGAGGCAGAGGTAGAGTTACCGGCAGCGGCAGAGGTAGAGTTACCGGCAGCGACAGAGGTGGAAGACAGAGGCAAACATATATTCAACCACCTTAGTAGGGAAGGCAGAGGCAAACTCTTGCTAGTCAGTAACTTTCAGCCTCCACAATTTGATCAACGTCTACAAAGTCCTCCCATGGTTATACCTCTTGAAAGGAGTCAAGGTCAAGCTTCTGGTTCACAAGGCATGACTCCAACTGATCAGCAGTATCAAGACGAGCTTGAAGACATTGCCTAGAGAGTTGAGCAAACCAAAAGAATAAGAGATGCAGAGTATGCCAACTCTCAGAGAAATAAGAGGCAAAGAAGATAGAGATAAGTCAAAGCTTAACTTGTATTGATGTTTCTATGTCAGATTGTAATATCTTTTCAAACATTCAATAAATTCATGCTTATTCTTTAGAAAATTCAGTTGCTCACTGAAACACTAAGCCATATTTACGTTCTAGCACTCTGCATTTAGAAAATGATGCTATGATCTAAATCTCCTTGATTATGTCAACATCAAATAGGGGGAGATTGTTGGGAATTGCATATTCATATTTGATATTGAAAGTAAATTTAAATGCTTAAGTGTACAGTCCTTAAGAGAATCAATGTACAAGGACTTAGATGATAGATCAAAAATGTTAGGTTGATCTGAGCTTTAATGTTTATCATTTATGTAAATAAATGTCTAGAAGAAAAGATCAAATTTGTTAGGTTGATCTATTTGAGCTGTAAAAGTTAAAGTCTTGACAGAATCGTAGTCTGTCAAAGGTAGCATTCAGAAGACAAGGCAGAATCGTGGAGCTTAAACAAAGATGTTCATAATCGTAGTCTGCTAAGAGAATCAAGTTTGCAGAAGACAAGGTAGAATCGTGGAGCTTAAGTGAAAGTATCAAAATCGTAGTCTACTCTTGAAAGCCACACTTAGAATCATAAAAAAGATCCGAGCGCCTGCTAAGCAAAGTCAAGAAATGCAGTGTGCTCTCAGAAACGTGGAGTCTGCAAGACGAAGCAAGAAGGAATCGTAGTATACCAAAGAGCTTAAGAGAAATCGTAGTGTTCTCTACGATCAAGTCTGAGTCAAGCCTGTGCAAGCCAACACACAATGATTGTTAGTCCGAATTATATAATGACAATTAACGCGCAAGTATACGCGGTCAACAAGTAATAAAGAGTGAGTAAAGATATCTTTCCCACGAGAAATTAAAGGATAAAAGGTCGCCAAAGCACTAGCACATAATTATTTTAGTCTTATTTAAACAGATGGTAAGGAGAATGAATTAAAACTAAATTATAACTAGGCAAGGAATTGAAGTTAAACTAATTAATCCTAGAGTCGAATTAGATAATGAAGATAAGAGATCCCAATTTCCCCTAATGATTCGTCTAAGTCGATACATTCCCAGTCAGGTCAAATCAATCGCAATAATTATTAGCCGAGAACACGAAAGTGGGAGAAGGCCATCTTTCGATGCACCTAATCCATATCACGTGCAATCCACAGGTGATAGACGCACATGAACACTCATACTATTTAAACCACTATATGTCTATGTGATTTACAAATAAATAGGGTTGAAGATCAAGTTCTTTATTGGCTACGGGCGGCACTTCGGTATATGTCTATCCTAATCACAAATCATAAATTCAATGCCATGTGAACCTACAATCTCCCACTATCGCGATTAGATATATACCTATATTTCATCTTTCGATCCCACATAGGTTATCACAGTAATTGGTAGCTAATCAATTAAGCAATGAAAGCATGAATCGCAATAGATAAGCATATAGCAATCAATAAGAACCAACATGGAAGGGAAATCAACATCAACCACTCATTAGGTTCCATTGGAATATCAAAATATATTTTAAGTCATAGACAACTCAAATATATTATCCACAAGTAGATTATACATTATCCGAATACAAATTGAATATAAAGAGAGTTAAGAGATAGAAATTGCAAATCTTTGTTCTTTCTCCAAGTGTGGATCTTCAATGCTAATCCCTTGCTTCAATCTTCAAAAGCTAACTAAACCCTAGAATCTAACTAACTAAACTAACCCTCCTCTACTCCTAAGCTAGATTACACAAGAAATGTAAAGAGAAGGAAATAGAACTAGGGCTAGGGCTAAAAATGAACTCCCAAGGTGAGGATGTAGAACAAATGAGACTCACACTCCTTATATCATATGCCTCTGCAGATCAGCTAAGTGAAAGTCAAAGCCTGGCCAAAAATTAGACTGGCGCGGCCACGCGCCATAATGCCTTGTTCCTGGCGCGGCCGCGTGGCTGCTGAAGTTGAGGCTCTGGCTCTGGGGATCAGCGCGGGCGCGCGGGCTGACTTTGTTATGCTGGTGCGGCAGCGCAGTACCTGCAATATTACTGGTGTAAGGCTTTTTTCTGCTGCTGCACTTGGTTTCTCTTTTGTTGCACACTTGCACATTGCACGCAACACTCATCTGCCCTATCATGCCATCATGCCTTAAGCCTTCTGCTGTACGTTGCCCCTTTTTGGCATCTTTTTTCCTTTTTAGCTCAAATTGCACTCGGAGAGTTCCTAAACATGAATAACTGCAAAACAAAGTAAAAACACATTAAAAGCACAGGAATACTTGAGTTTCAATAACAGAACAAGTCAGTTACTATCCGAATAAGTTGTCATAAAACCACTTATCAAATACCCCCGAACTTAAACGTTGCTTCCCCTCAAGCAACCAAATCAAAACTAAACAAAAGATGCAATGCACTATCTACAATGAATGCAACCTATACTAATATGAATGCGAATCCAAGTCTCCGTCAGAATTGAACTTTCAAAGCAATGCCTCAAAAAACCACAAGATAATCAAACATAGAGATATCCAAAAATAAGATCATAAGGTATATTCATGCAAATCCAAAACTGTCAGCACTGATGTATTGTGAGTTGTGTGCCTAGCAACCGTTAGACATGATTTCAGATTAATAACTCACATACTATGATTCTTAGGGGAAAAATAAGTTATAACCTAAGAAAAGCAGTAAATCATATAAGTTCTAACCAAGAACATGCATTACTAAAGCTAAGAGTCAACAGGGGATTTTCATTAAGCTTTTATTGCTCACGAGGGCGTATTCGCACTTTTCCGTGTACACAATCGACTATGCAATGCCTAGTCCTCTTAGGCTTTTCAATGATATCCATGTAGCAAGCTTTCGACCAACGACTCCCAGACTAGACGGCCTTAGGGCGCTGGGTGTAGAGACACCCCGAGGGCTTACTTGCTCGAATATCAAAGGCCACAGAACTCGACGTAGCCAAAGTATTTATTCTATTTTTTTCCTTTTCCAATGCATTTTTTTTTGTTTTCTTTTCTTTTCAAAGGGGAGTGCGTTTTACGCTCCATCTCCCCACATAGCATGCATGCCCCTTGTTTTCCCCCAAACTTAAGCGTTTTATAGTCTATTTATTATCATATGAGAACTGAAATTCTTTTATTAAAACATAGATTTCCCACCAGAAGACAAGTATGTGAAAATTTAAACTTAGCATGTCATGGTGGTTACTCTATCGTGCTCACTGGTTACACAGTAATTGACAGATAAGGATTTACATATGTGATAATACTATCAAGCTTAAGTCTCAAATCAGTTCAAAAATTAAGTGAATCAGTTTCCTCATAGGCCAAATACATAACTAACCAACTGAAACTGGATTCATGTAGTATGCTCTAACACAGAATGCAAAAATAAAAGAATTTATTTTTAAAATTTTGACATATTTTAACAAAATATGACCTATATACACTATATAAACAAACACAATATGCAATGAACTAACTACATGCAAAACATGAAATGAACTAACTAGATGCAAAAATAAAACCAATAAATACCCCCAAACTTAAAATGTTCAATGTTCTTATTGAAGGTAAAGGTAAAAAGAAACTCCCCTATTCAGCTTCTTATGCTGCATGAAATGAAGTGGCCTCCTCTCAGAAGTTTCTCCCGTCTCTCTTTCTGCTCTGACAAAATAAACCCCACTCAGCACTGTACTCAATGAACCAACCTAACTCAAGATTAATCTTACTCTGCTAATGATCCCACACTCACTGTCTCAATTGATCAGGTTGAGAGGCTGAGGTGGATGGGAATTGGTACTTTGGATTGAGGAGGTAGGAGGTTTTCAAAACTAAGGCTTTTAGTGGGGGGATTGAATGAGATGGAAGAGATGGGGGATTGCATTAAGTAACTTGAGGGTTTGGGATGAGAGGGAATGAGGCTTGGATAGAGGCTATGGCATTTGAACTTTGCTCCCTAGCAGCTTTCTCCTGAAACATGCAAGCAAGACTTATTAAGCCCTATTAAACCATCAAAAGTATATTAACTATTTACATCAAGAGAATTAAATATGGAAAGTGTACATTTAAATTCCCAAAAATTCTCTAAGTGCGTATAAGCAATGCAAGTGCATCAAAAATATGCTATAAGCTTTTTAATCCCAAAAATTATACGCATTCATGCCTAAAACCAAAAATGTAGGCATTCAACCTTGTAAAACCAACAATGTGAAAATATTTACAACTACGATCTATACTACGGAGAATTAAACAAGGGGGGAAATGTGATAGAAAGTAAGAAATGGAGAATTAAACAGGTAGGCAGAGAGAAATGATGGGGTGCCTCCTATCGAGCGCTTGATTTATAGTCCTCTAGCTGGACTGTGTCTGACCACTGCTATCCGACCCCCCGACGATATTGGAGAAACCCTCCATCCATCAGAATTGCAATATGCTTTTAGAGGCTTCCTAATAAGAGAGGACTCGGGATTAAACTACCTAGCATCGGATATATATGAGAATTCCCCGTACTGAAGGTTGGGGAGCTAGGCAATGGTTTCGTTGTGCTTGTGAAATGATGTGGGCTTTGAGGTTCACATGACACAATGGTTTCTTCTTCTATTCTCATCTCTTCTGACCACCATGGTTTGAAGCTTGCGGACTCTCTTATATCATCGAGATCCGGCTCTGAAATATGGCTACCAAAGGGGCAAGGATGTGCAAACTTGACTGGATTCTCAAACTTCAGTGGAGAAGGCTCTTGGGGTATTATCACTATTTTTTCATACTGTTCCACATCCCCAATTATCTCCTCTTGTTCCATTGCCTTAGGCTCGTCCAATTGCAATTGCACTTCAGGCTCTTCATCAGTCTCTACATCCATCTCATAGCACCTATCCTTCTGAGGGTCATAACTTATGGCTTCAATCACTAGAGGCACAAAATCTGGCATTGTTGTCTCTTGTTCACCTACCTCCTCCTTCCTTAAAACAGTGCTAATACCCAAATATGAAGATCCTCAATTGATTGTTCTTACTCAACCAAGGTCTCCTGTGTTGATGCTAAAGAGTTCCCCCACAAATTATCCAATCCTTCCTTTTCTGTTTCAGCCACGGGCTCCCTGTATTGAGGCTCACTGGTAGAAACATAGTTGATTGGGGCCATCTGATATTGAAAATTTTGGTTTGATAGTTCCTGGCTCCCAAACAACTCCTCTTGGTTTTCTAAGCTTGCATACATGAAGTCCATTGTTGACTGTTCTCCTTGTAAACATGGGGATTGATAAGTGGTTTCAGGTGCACAATTTGGACTTGGCTTGCATTGTTCTTGATAGCTCGTAGTATGGGTCTGCCCTTGCTCATCCTCTATCATCAAGGCCCTACTAATTTGCTCTGCCCAGTTTTGGATATTCTTGACTGACTTCTGTTGCTCAATCAAGATGTCCTTCAGTGATATGTCACCTCCTTCCTCCAAGCTTGCATTTTCTGTGTCACCCTCAAAATTGTGTTACGGCTCATAAATTGGAGTCTGGAATGTGCATTCTGCAGCGTAAACGGGATTTAGATCCCAATATTGGTCTTGATAATAGTTTAATGAAGGGTTTGCTGAAGGGTCTAGGTGATACCCCCAATCTTGCTGATAATTGGTGTAAGGCTCACTGTAGGAGTACTCACCCGCATACTGCTCCTGTTTATAACTGATAGGCTCCTGATGGCTCATGTAGCTCCCAGCATTATACTCATGAGTAAAAACTGGCTCTCGACTCTGTTGAGCTGAAACAATATCCAGCTTCCTTAAGAGCTCCTCTAGCTATGCTGAAAGTGTTGCTATTGGGTTTACGACATCATTGTTTGTTTCCCTTGGTTACTCTTGCCTTGTACCATTCCATGGATAAAAATTCAAGCCCATTGTACCTGAGAAGAGAATATAGGAAGAGAACAAAAATAAAAAGTTTAAATTAAGACTAATTTGATTAAACTAATGTTGGCAAAAAGTTATCGAATTAATTCCCCGGCAACGGTGCCAAAAACTTGTTGGTCCAATTTATATGATGATAATTAACGCGCAAGTATACGCGGTCAACAAGTAATAAAGAGTGAGTAAAGATATCGTTCCCACGAGGAATTAATGGATAAAAGGTCACCAAAGCACTAGCAGATAACTATTTCAGTCTTATTTAAACGGATGGTAAGGAGATTGAATTAAAATTAAATTATAACTAGGCAAGGAATTGAAGTTAAACTAATTAATCCTAGAGTCGAATTGGATAATGAAGATAAAAGATCCCAATTTCCCCTAATGATTCGTCTAAGTCGATACATTCCCTGTAATACCCGTGAATTTTAATATATTATTAAATAAATATATTAATGGAAACGAGAATTTATTTGAATATAAATGATTTTGTGTTATGAGATGAATTAATTCAATTATATAAGATTGAATAATTATAATAATTGAGAAATTGGTGGAGTTTGCGATAAACTCGTTGATTGGCTTGTGTGGCACAGTGACGTAATATAAGAATAATTATATTAATTTAAGCGAACAATTAATCTATATTAATTATTAATCGTAGAATATTAATTAATTGTCATCGTAGAATAATTGTTATAAAATATTAATGATGATTGATTAATAATATGTGATTATTATTATTGCAAGAAACATAATAATAATGAGCAACGTGTTTATAAATATAATAAGATTTATATTAAAGTGATAATTAATCATATAAGGGTTAATTAAATTGTTATGGAGATTAACAATTATATTGATTAAACTATATGAGCTACTTGATTAATAGCCTATGTGACAATATGTATGTAAGTATACATTAAAATATTGTATCATAAATATAAATAATTGATGAATATTTATATATATAATGGAATAATAAAATTTAATAAAGGAAATAATGTGATGTGATTATGTCCGGTATTAATAAATGTACATGAATGATATGTATGTTACATTGTCATATCACATCTACTATTTTGAAATATTAAGCATGTGACTTACATTATAATGATAATTATAATCTAAATATATAGTATGAATGTATATGTAATAGCCTAAGTGTATGATATATATATATATATATGGCCTTAGTGTTAATACACTTCATGTTGCAAAATGCTGGATACTTAGAAGCTTGGCCCATGCTGACAAACACAATCTTTATACACGTGAACAACTCAAGCTAGCCTACTCCCTATTTCTTCCTCAAACTCAGCATTGCATAGCTCATGATTATGGAGGGAATGGGATTCATGATGAATCCAACTACCATTTACCTACTACTCTTTAACCCCCATACAATTCACAAATCTCATTGGTTTAATTTGTTGTACAATTACATTATCTGGGTCTTGGCTTTGCTATTTATATGGCCCCTTCTCCTCCAATTTCATTTGCTGTGAGTTTACATAAGTGTTGAGTTGAGAGAATACATTGATAGTATAGCAGCATTGTAAGTAGTAGTATAGCAGCAAGTTCAATTCACAAACTAACAGAGGTATAATTCCTCTCCTTGTTCTTCATTTTCATTTCCTGTTTCTGTTACTGCAATTGCTTAAATTCTTGATTATGCAAAATTGGATTGCAATTGGATTGTAGAGCACTTATATTGTTGTTATATGAACATACATACCTGATGGAACCACTATATAGCTTTCTTGACTTTCATTTCTATTGTTGCTCTATAATTTTTGTAAAGCATCAAATTCCTGTGAAATTAGTTAGGGTTCATGAATTTGAGAATTTATAAATGCGATTGACTGTTATATAAGCATATATATGTGTTAGTAAGTTAAAAACGTTAGTGTAATGGCATATGGGTATGTTGAAATCGATGAAATGGGAGGTTTTGGCTCGGTTTCGGTTGCAGTGTGAACTGCAGAAACTGTCCCCACGCCGCAGCGCCATCGTCCGCGCCTCCCACGCCGCAGCTCCAATCCTCGCGCCACAGCGCCACCCGAGCCACAGTGCCAGATTGTGGCTGCTGTTGCCGCGCCGCAGCGCCAGACTCTGTGTGCAGTTTTCTGCATTCTGCAACAAAACTGTTATGTACTAATTGTTTGATTTTTGTTTAAACAAGCATGGAAGCATGATTAATACATATATATAAACCTAATGAGGCAATGTAAGCATGTTTTAGTATATTAGCATGCATGGTTAACCAAACGACATATAGTTTGGAAACGAACTTAAAGTTTCCTAAACGAACGTTAACATATATGAAGCATGTTAATATTCTGATTTTTCAAGGCATGTCGGTATGAGGTAGAGATGCATAAAAGACATATTAACTTATGTATATATGGTTCGTAGTATGACAAGAGCATGTTAGACCTCACTATTGAACATATCTAACAAAAATACAAGTTTTGAAGGATGATATTAACATGTAAAGACCATGTATACATTCTGACTTTTCGAGCATGTTTATAGGGCCTTGAAATGCATGAAAAGCATGTTAACTTATATATATAGGTTTCATAAGGAAGCATGGACATGATAGACCTTATTAATGAACTAAACTAACAAAGTATAAGCTTTGAACGTAAACTTTGGTATGTTATGACGAGAATTAGAATCTGATAATTTGGACACATGTGATAGTACTCTTAGACTCATTCATGTGTCATGCATGTATATATACCATGATTGGTTGCCGTGATTAAAGTTTAGCATAAAAGAAGCATGTTTTCAAGATAATAACAATGCTAGCTACATATATGCGATACGAGTACTCATGAGCATGCCGAATACAAGTTATATGAAAATCTTATGTGTTTAAAAAGCGAGCATGTTAGACCATATGAGTTCTTGTCCTTGAATGGATTTAAGTATTAACTTAAGAACCTATACCATGTACGATTCGATTTGAAAAAGTTATACAAGCATGAAAGTATCCTTTAAATATGAATACATGCTACGTGATATTATAGGATGTTACTTGAACCCGATTTTGACGGTTAACTTAAGGGGATGCCGTAACTTGCTAAAATGAAATATATTTAGTATTGATTACAATCTTATAAGATATGAGAATGTGTTTAAACTCTAAAGGAGGAACGTTAAGGATAGAAATTATGTTCTATATAACTGTGTAGCTAGGTAAAACCTAGCTTATGTGTTGATCGTATATTCGAAGATAAAATGTGAAGTTTAATTATATGACTAATGAATATCATATATATACGTAACTGTATTACGATAGGAATTCGAAAGTGTTGATTTCCTTTCGTGGATAAACTACGCTAAAGGCAAGTTCTCTTACTTACACTCTTTTAAAGTGCAAGTATCCTAACCGACGCATTTACTTTATGCAAGGAAATCTATGATTGTGCAAGTTTCATAACTTACACTCTTTTACTGTGCAAGTATTCTATCCTTGTATATTGCGAACTAGTTTCCTACTTAATCGGTTGAATTGAATTAGCATACTTGAACTCTTATTTCATTAAAGCTATTATTCCTGTTGAACTTAGTATTGTTCTTGAATATTGTGAAAGTGTATGTGCCATTTGATTCGGCTAGACTTATATCATTGGAAAGCAACCCAAACTAATTGATTAGTGCGGGATCTTGTATTTGACTGAGAAGAGCAACCTTCTTTGAAGGGAATATATAATTGTCGGAGGACCGACGTGCACATTTGAGTATGATTGATTGTTATGCATAACGATGGTACTTTAGGCTGATCACCTATTGTACCTGTTTTTGTTGGATTTTCAGTTTATTACTGTTAATTCTAGTAGAAGTTCATAGTCCTTAGCAACTGCTCAGTATTCAGTTATCTTGAAATCTTGAATTAATTTGTTGTTGAATCACATTGATATTATTCTGTCCTTAGCGACTGTTATTGAAAACTGTTGTTATTCTTGTTATCCTTGAATTATCAAACCTTGCTATACTTTTTTTAAGAATTGAGAATTATATTACAAACCCTTATTGTATATTACTTGCTGGGTAATTTGTGCTCATTCTTGCTTTCCCTAAAACATTTCAGTTAAGGCAGAGCAGGGCGAACCTTCGGGCGTTGATAAGGGCAAGGGCAAGGCTACCAACTAGCTTGTCTCTTTTATGTTTTTAAATATTTTCTTGTCGTATTAAGATGATGTAGTAAGACTGATTTTGATTATGTTTAAGCTTAAGTTAGGTTATGAAATAAGTCGTTAATTGATATTATTATGTAATCTATTAAGTACTGTAGGTTGCGAGACTTGGAGGAATACTTATAATAAACCATTGTAAATTATTCTAGAATAGATTTTCTGCTGTGATGTGTGTTGTTTTGTTATTATTATTGTGATGTATTACCATGAGCACGTGATGAACCGAATTCGAGAGACCAAGTGGCGGTCCTGAAATTTGGGGGTGTCACAGGTTGGTATCAAAGCCGTAGTTATAAACCTTAGGAACGAGTGTCCTTAGACTATAACTTAGGCGAACTTAGAAGTTAGGAAGGAGATAAAACTCATGTAGAGTTTTCCTTGAGAGGCTTAGTCTGTTATGAAATGTAACTTCATTTTATACAATGAACTTATATTTTATTTAACATTCTAATGGAGTTGCTGTTTGTTTGTCTTGTGTTTGTGATTGTAGGATGACAGACACAGGTGCACCTAGTAGAGTGACAGAGGAGGAGCCCAGGGATATACATGTAGTATACGAGGCACCTCTAGAGGCTGTGCCAGTGCAGGCAATTGCACCATCCGAGTTTGATGACGAGGATGAGATCGAGATTGAGATAGAGACTGATCCAGAGGAGGAGCCGATGGAGGATGAACTAGTAGAGGACTCTGATGAGGCTACTATAGAGGAGCAGATGTTAGGAGAGTACGAGGAACGGATCCTAGAGTTAGACTGCAGGGTCCAGTAGCTGGAGGCAGAGGCCCAAGAGAGAGAGTCCGAGTTCCGAAAACTGAGGGACGAGGACCATCAGAGGAAGCTGGCTATGCAGGAGTTAGAGGTGGAGATTGCCTACCGTAGGGAGGCAGGAATCCAGATGGGGACTCTGTTTCACAGGTCAGTGGCTCGGAACGTGGATCTGGCAGGAAAGCTGGAAGAAGTAGAACAGAGAAAATTGAGTGAGAAGACTGAGAAAGAGGCACTCCGTACTCAGCTAGAATTGGAGGTGATGGATAGGTTACACTTCGAGGAGACGTGGGAGGCGTCCATTGAGAGAGCTGACGACCTAGAGGACGAGGTCAGGTGCAAGAAGAGAAAAATGAACAAGATGGGGTACGTGTTCCGTTCGGCATTTGAGAGAGTGCTTGATGGTGTGTACCACTACCCGGCAGAATAGGGACAGACCCTACACACTATGAGCCGAGAGCTGGTTGCTTATATAGCACAGTTGGAGTACAAGAGCGCAGTGGAGCGCGAGATGATGGGATGAGATTCCCTTAGACAGTCTAGTAGTAGTTAGTAGCATTTATCTCTATGTGTTCTACATTCTATGTTGTAATCCCGATCTTTTGTGTAAGATGAGAGATAATGATGTGAACCCCGTGTTAGCTTTTATTAGAGGGGTAGTATAGTAGTAGGTTGGTATATTCCCTGTCTTTTGTGATATTAGGGGATATATGTGATAACATTTGTAGCAGTATACTAGGGAAATCATGTAATGAAACGATTTGGTATATGAATATAAATGAAGTTTATTTCAGAAATATGTTACAAATTTTGTTTTCTGTTAGTATTAAAAGAAATACTTAAGTAATATACTTGAATAATAATAAAATGAAAAAAAATTGTGATGCAGATAATGCCGCCCAAACGTAGATTGACTGCACCTGAGGAGTCAGTGAACAATGAGAGGGAACAAGTAGACCCGATCCAGAAACTGGTATACTTGTTAGGAGAAGCCTTAAGGGGAAGGAACAATGAACCCGTTCGCCCGAACCCTCAGACTGTGCCAGTAACAACCTTTAAGGACTTTAAGAGTGTAGGACCCCCGGAGTTCGAGGGAACTACCGACCCAATCGTCGCACAAACCTGGATCAAAGAGATCGAAAAAGCTTTCACTATAGCTAGCGTAGGCGAAGATCAGAAGACGGTGTTTGCCATGTACATGATGAGGGGAGAAGCGAACTACTGGTGGGAGGCTAATCAACAAAGAGCTGGAGAAGGGATAACAGCTTGGGATAAGTTTAAGACGTTGTTCTTCGAGAATTACTTCCCGAAGAGTATGAAGAATAGGATGGAGGTGAAATTCCTAGAGTTAAAACAAGGTGAGATGACGGTGGCGCAATACGCGGCTAGGTTTAACGAACTAGCGCGATTTGCGGAGCACCAAGTTGGTGATGAAGAGAGAAAGGCTAGACGCTTCGAACAAGGGTTGAAGCCGTGGCTGTTCAATAGGGTATCAGTTCTTCAAATTGATTCCTTTGTAACATTACTGGAAAAGGCAATCATTGCGGAAGGTGGCAGTGAGGCCTTAAGCCTGTATAACAAAGAGAAGAAAGGAAAGAATGCTGGAGGAGAGAATCGTACTGGAGGAAGCAGCAGTGGAGGAAGTAATTTGGGAAAGAGAAAGTGGGAGAATAACAACAAAAACAACAATAATCAATCAGGGAATTTTTGTGGAGGTTTCAAGAAGAAGGCTGAAAAATGCCCAAAGTGTGGGAAGAATCACCAGGGCGAGTGCTGGAAGGGACGTGGCACTTGCTACAACTGCGGACAGGAAGGGCACATCTCCCCCAACTGTCCGAAACCAAAGAAGATCCAAGGGTGTTTTGCTTGCGGCTCAACTGAGCACCGTATTAAGGATTGCCCGAAGAAGGGAAGTGGCGGAAGTGGTAGCCAACAAGGGGGAGGAAACAAACTGATGATCGGTGGACCGGGACAATCCAACCGCCCAACCGCCAGAACCTTTAACATGACCGTCCAGGACGCCGTGGCTGCGAAGGACGTGGTGTCAGGTATAATCCCAATCAATGATATAAATGCTTATGTATTATTTGATTCGGGTGCCACCTGTTCTTTTGTATCTGAAGAATTTGCTAGTAAACTTAGTACACCCCGAGAACGATTAGAAAATCCTTTGGTCATAGAAGTTGCTAATAAGGAAGTAATCTCTGTAGAATACGTTTATCGAGATTGTCGCGCAAACATTAGAGAATATGAACTGAGCGTAGACTTGATTCCTATTAGACTGGGAGAATTTGACGTAATACTGGGAATGGATTGGTTGTATAACCATGCTGCGATAATTGATTGTCAGAACAAATGTGTGAACCTTCAGACTCCGAGTAAGTCTAAGGTAGTGTTTTATGGTAGCTCATCGCTTAAGCAATCGTGTTGCGTTACGATGATGCAGGCCAAGAAATTGTTAAGAAAAGGATGTGTAGGTTATCTAGCTTACATTGTTGATACTCAGAAAAAGGGAGTAGAAATTAAAGATATATCCGTAGTTAATGAATTTCTAGATGTGTTTCCGGACGATCTGCCTGGTCTTCCGCCAGACAGAGAAATCGAATTCATAATAGACTTAGCACCGGGAACGACACTGATTTCGAAAGCTCCATATCGTATGGCGCCAGTAGAAATGAAGGAATTGATGATACAATTGCAAGAGTTGTTGGATAAGGGTTACATTCGACCGAGTGTTTCTCCTTGGGGAGCACCAGTGCTATTCGTTAAGAAGAAGGACGGATCGATGAGACTCTGTATCGATTATCTAGAATTGAACAGAGTAACGATCAAGAACCGATATCCGCTACGGAGGATAGATGACTTATTTTATCAACTGAAGGGAGCAAAGTGTTTCTCAAAGATCGACCTACGAACAGGATATCATCACCTGAAAGTGAGGGATGAGGACGTACCAAAGACTGCGTTTCGAACCCGTTATGGACACTACGAGTTTTTGGTAATGTCATTTGGATTGACTAATGCTCCGGCAGCATTTATGGACTTGATGAACCGAGTTTTCAAGCCATACTTGGATAAATTTGTAGTGGTTTTTATCGACGACATTTTGATCTACTCGAAGACAGAGGAAGAACACGCCGAACATCTGAATATTATTTTGGAGGCACTAAGGAAGGAAAAGATGTATGCAAAATTTTCAAAGTGCGAATTTTGGATGGAGAAGGTTCAATTCTTAGGCCACGTGGTGGATAAGAATGGAATCTCTGTAGACCCTGCAAAAGTAGAAGCAGTAAGTAATTGGGAACAACCGAGAACACCAACGGAGGTGAGAAGCTGTTTAGGGTTAGCTGGATACTATCGAAGATTCATCCAAGATTTTTCTAAGATAGCAACCCCGCTGACCAATTTGACTAGAAAGACAGTGAAATTTGTATGGACCGACAAATGCGAAGAAAGTTTTCAAGAACTGAAAAGGAGATTGAGCGAAGCACCTGTGTTATCATTACCAGATGATGCGGGAAATTTTGTGGTGTATAGTGATGCATCGCACAAGGGGCTTGGTTGTGTGCTCATGCAACATGGCAAGGTCATTGCGTATGCGTCACGACAATTGAAGGATTACGAAAAACGATACCCTACTCACGACTTAGAGTTAGCGGCAGTAGTTTTTGCGTTAAAGATATGGAGGCATTATTTGTACGGAGAAAAATGTGAGATATACACGGACCATAAAAGTCTGAGGTATATCTTCACACAGAAGGAGTTGAACATGCGGCAGAGGAGGTGGTTAGAATTAATCAAAGACTATGATTGCGATATTCTTTATCACCCGGGGAAGGCGAATGTGGTTGCCGACGCTCTGAGCAGGAAAGGAAGGGAGAAGTTGTTTAATTTGACGATTCAGGAAGAGTTGATAAGAGAGATGGAGAAATTAGAGATAGAAGTGAAAGGACCAGAAAAGTCTGGTGAGAAGTTAATTATAATGGAAGCTTGTCCGACATTGTTGGATAGAGTAAAGGAAGCCCAGGAAAAGGATGAAGAGTGTGAGAAAATCCGAAAGAGGATCACAGAAAATGAGGAAGAGAAATTTCGAAAGGATAAAGACAGTATCTTAAGATTTGAAGGAAAAGTGTGGGTACCAGCGGTAACCGAGTTAAGGGAAGAGATTTTGCACGAGGCACATAATACGACATATTCCGTTCATCCGGGAGGCACTAAGATGTACCGAGATTTGAAGCAACATTTTTGGTGGCCCAATTTGAAACGGGAAGTCGCAGAGTGCGTCAGTAGATGTTTGACTTGCCAAAGCGTTAAAGCAGAGCATCAACGGCCAAGTGGTTTACTACAACCGTTAGAAATACCAGAGTGGAAATGGGAGCATATTACGATGGACTTCGTGGTAGGACTTCTAGTTACGCAAAAAGGTTATGATGCTATTTGGGTTATCGTGGATCGACTAACCAAGACCGCACATTTTCTACCAATCAAGATCCGCTACAGTTTGAATCAGTTAGCGAGCTTATACGTAAAAGAAATTGTCTCACGACATGGAGTGCCGATGTCAATTGTCTCTGATCGAGATCCGCACTTCACGTCTAATTTTTGGAAGAGTTTGCAAGAAAGAATGGGAATGCAGTTGAGGTTAAGTACTGCTTACCATCCTCAGACAGACAGACAGAGTGAGCGAACAATACAAACGCTGGAGGACATGCTTAGGACTTGCGTGATGGATTTTAAGGGAAATTGGGACGACCACCTACCCTTAGTAGAATTCGCATATAATAATAGTTACCATGCAAGTATCGGCATGCCACCGTACGAAGCTCTTTACGAAATAAAGTGCAGAAAGCCATTATGTTGGGACGAAGTCGGGGAGCGACGAATACTCGGACCAGAGTTAGTACAACAAACCGCAGACGTGGTGACAGTGATAAGAGCCAGATTAGTAGCAGCTCAAGATCGCCAGAAGAAATACGCAGATTAGCATCGGCAGGACCGAGACTTCAAAGTCGGCAGTTTCATATTCTTAAAGGTATCTCCCTGGAAGGGAAAAATCCGTTTCGGCAAGAAAGGAAAATTGAGTCCAAGATTCATAGGACCGTTCGAGATACTGAAGCGAGTGGGCGAAGTGGCATACAAAGTTGCGTTACCACCCGAACTGGAACACATCCACAACGTGTTTCACATTTCCGTGTTGCGACCGTACAAGGCCGACTACAAGCACGTGATTTCTTACGAGCCCATTCAAGTGGAGAAGAACTTGGCGTATAAAGAAATTCCTGCCCAGATATTAGATAGGAAAGAACAAACTTTGAGAAATAAAATTATTTCATCTGTAAAAGTACTTTGGCGTAACCATGATGTCGAGGAGGCAACGTGGGAGTTAGAAGATAGGATGATGAAGGACTATCCCCATCTATTCGTGTAACCTTGTAGCAATTCCGGGACGGAATTGTTATAAGGGGGGGAGGATGTAATACCCGTGAATTTTCATATATTATTAAATAAATATATTAATGGAAACGAGAATTTATTTGAATATAAATAATTTTGTGTTATGAGATGAATTAATTCAATTATATAAGATTGAATAATTATAATAATTGAGAAATTGGTGGAGTTTGCGATAAACTCGTTGATTGCCTTGTGTAGCACAGTGACGTAATATAAGAATGATTATATTAATTTAAGCGAACAATTAATCTATATTAATTGTTAATCGTAGAATATTAATTAATTGTCATCGTAGAATAATTGTTATAAAATATTAATGGTGATTGATTAATAATATGTGATTATTATTATTGCAAGAAACATAATAATAATGAGCAACGTGTTTATAAATATAATAAGATTTATATTAAAGTGATAATTAATCATATAAGGGTTAATTAAATTATTATGGAGATTAACAATTATATTGATTGAACTATATGAGCTACTTGATTAATAGCCTATGAGACAATATGTATGTAAGTATACATTAAAATATTGCATCATAAATATAAATAATTGATGAATATTTATATATATAATGGAATAATAAAATTTAATAAAGGAAATAATGTGATGTGATTATATCCGGTAATAATAAATGTACATGGATGATATGTATGTTACATTGCCATATCACATCTACTACTTTGAAATATTAAGCATGTGACTTACATTATAATGATAATTATAATCTAAATATATAGTATGAATGTATATGTAATAGCCTAAGTGTATGATATATATATATATATATATATATATATGGCCTTAGTGTTAATACACTTCATGTTGCAAAATGCTGGATACTTAGAAGCTTGGCCCATGCTGACAAACACAATCTTTATACACGTGAACAACTCAAGCTAGCCTACTCCCTATTTCTTCCTCAAACTCAGCATTGCATAGCTCATGATTATGGAGGGAATAGGATTCATGATGAATCCAACTACCATTTACCTACTACTCTTTAACCCCCATACAATTCACAAATCTCATTGGTTTAATTTGTTGTACAATTACATTATCTGGGTCTTGGCTTTGCTATTTATATGGCCCCTTCTCCTCCAATTTCATTTGCTGTGAGTTTACATAAGTGTTGAGTTGAGAGAATACATTGATAGTATAGCAGCATTGTAAGTAGTAGTATAGCAGCAAGTTCAATTCACAAACTAACAGAGGTATAATTCCTCTCCTTGTTCTTCATTTTCATTTCCTGTTTCTGTTACTGCAATTGCTTAAATTCTTGATTATGCAAAATTGGATTGCAATTGGATTGTAGAGCACTTATATTGTTGTTATATGAACATACATACCTGATGGAACCACTATATAGCTTTCTTGACTTTCATTTCTATTGTTGCTCTATAATTTTTGTAAAGCATCAAATTCGTGTGAAATTAGTTAGGGTTCATGAATTTGAGAATTTATAAATGCGATTGACTGTTATATAAGCATATATATGTGTTAGTAAGTTAAAAACGTTAGTGTAATGGCATATGGGTATGTTGAAATCGTGAAATGGGAGGTTTTGGCTCGGTTTCGGTTGCAGTGTGAACTGCAGAAACTGTCCCCACGCTGCAGCGCCATCGTCCGTGCCTCCCACGCCGCAGCTCCAATCCTCGCGCCACAGCGCCACCCGAGCCATAGCGCCAGATTGTGGCTGCTGTTGCCGCGCCGCAGCGCCAGACTCTGTGTGCAGTTTTCTGCATTCTGCAACAAAACTGTTATGCACTAATTGTTTGATTTTTGTTTAAACAAGCATGGAAGCATGATTAATACATATATATAAACCTAATGAGGCAATGTAAGCATGTTTTAGTATATTAGCATGCATGGTTAACCAAAAGACATATAGTTTGGAAACGAACTTAAAGTTTCCTAAACGAACGTTAACATATATGAAGCATGTTAATATTCTGATTTTTCAAGGCATGTCGGTATGAGGTAGAGATGCATAAAAGACATATTAACTTATGTATATATGGTTCGTAGTATGACAAGAGCATGTTAGACCTCACTATTGAACATATCTAACAAAAATACAAGTTTTGAAGGATAATATTAACATGTAAAGACCATGTATACATTCTGACTTTTCGAGCATGTTTATAGGGCCTTGAAATGCATGAAAAGCATGTTAACTTATATATATAGGTTTCATAAGGAAGCATGGACATGATAGACCTTATTAATGAACTAAACTAACAAAGTATAAGCTTTGAACGTAAACTTTGGTATGTTATGACGAGAATTAGAATCTGATAATTTGGACACATGTGATAGTACTCTTAGACTCATTCATGTGTCATGCATGTATATATACCATGATTAGTTGCCGTGATTAAAGTTTAGCATAAACGAAGCATGTTTTCAAGATAATTACAATGCTAGCTACATATATGCGATACGAGTACTCATGAGCATGCCGAATACAAGTTATATGAAAATCTTATGTGTTTAAAAAGCGAGCATGTTAGACCATATGAGTTCTTGTCCTTGAATGGCTTTAAGTATTAACTTAAGAACCTATACCATGTACGATTGGATTTGAAAAACTATACAAGCATGAAAGTATCCTTTAAATATGAATACATGCTACGTGATATTATAGGATGTTACTTGAACCCGATTTTGACGGTTAACTTAAGGGGATGTTGTTACTTGCTAAAATGAAATATATTTAGTTTTGATTACGATCTTATAAGATATGAGAATGTGTTTAAACTCTAAAGGAGGAACGTTAAGGATAGAAATTATGTTCTATATAACTGTGTAGCTAGGTAAAACCTAGCTTATGTGTTGATCGTATATTCGAAGATAAAATGTGAAGTTTAATTATATGACTAATGAATATCATATATATACGTAACTGTATTACGATAGGAATTCGAAAGTGTTGATTTACTTTTCGTGGATAAACTACGCTAAAGGCAAGTTCTCTTACTTACACTCTTTTAAAGTGCAAGTATCCTAACCGACGCATTTACTTTATGCAAGGAAATCTATGATTGTGCAAGTTTTATAACTTACACTCTTTTACTGTGCAAGTATTCTATCCTTGTATATTGCGAACTAGTTTCCTACTTAATCGGTTGAATTGAATTAGCATACTTGAACTCTTATTTCATTAAAGCTATTATTCCTGTTGAACTTAGTATTGTTCTTGAATATTGTGAAAGTGTCTATGCCCTTTGATTCGGCTAGACTTATATCATTGGAAAGCAACCCAAACTAATTGATTGGTACGGGATATTGTATTTGACTGTGAAGAACAACCTTCTTTGAAGGGAATATATAATTGTCGGAGGACCGACGTGCACACTTGAGTATGATTGATTGTTATGCATAACGATGGTGCTTTAGGCTGATCACCTGTTGTACCTGTTTTTGTTGGATTTTCAGTTTATTACTGTTAATTCTAGTAGAAGTTCATAGTCCTTAGCGACTGCTCAGTATTCAGTTATCTTGAAATCTTGAATTGATTTGTTGTTGAATCACATTGATATTATTCTGTCCTTAGCGACTGCTATTGAAAATTGTTGATATTCTTGTTATCCTTGAATTATCAAACCTTGCTATACTTTTTTTAAGAATTGAGAATTATATTACAAACCCTTATTGTATATTACTTGCTGGGCAATTTGTGCTCATTCTTTCTTTCCCTAAAACATTTCAGTTAAGGCAGAGCAGGGCGAACCTTCGGGCGTTGATAAGGGCAAGGGCAAGGCTACAACCTAGCTTGTCTCTTTTATGTTTTTAAATATTTTATTATCGTATTAAGATGATGTAGTAAGACTGATTTTGATTATTTTAAGCTTAAGTTAGGTTATGAAATAAGTCGTTAATTGATATTATTATGTAATCTATTAAGTACTGTAGGTTGCGAGACCTGGAGGAATACTTATAATAAATTATTATAAATTATTCTAGAATAGATTTTCCGCTGTGATGTGTGTTGTTTAGTTATTATTATTGTGATGTATTACCATGAGCACGTGATGAACCGAATTCGAGAAACCAAGTGGCGGTCCTGGAATTTGGGGGTGTCACATTCCCAGTCAGGTCAAATCAATCGCAATAGTTATTCGCCGAGAACATGAAAGTGGGAGAAGGCCATCTTTCAATGCACCTAATCCGTATCACGTGCAATCCACAAATGATAGATCACATGAACACCCACATTATCTAAACCACTATATGTCTATGTGATTTACAAATAAATAGGGTTGAAGGTCAAGTTCTTTATTGGCTACGGGCGGCGCTTCGGTATATGTCTATCCTAATCACAAATCATAAGTCAAACGCCATGTGAACCTACAATCGCCCGCTATCGCGATTAGATCTATACCTATGTTTCGTCTTTCGATCCCACATAGGTTATCACAGTAATTGATAGCTAATCAATTAAGCAATGAAAGCATGCATCAAAATAGATAAGCACATAGCAATCAATAAGAACCAATGTGGAAGGGTAATCAACATCAACAACTCATTACGTTCCATTGGAATCTCAAAATATAATTTAAGTCATAGATAACTCAAATATATTATCCACAAGTAGATTATACATTATCCGAATACAAATTGAATACAAGGAGAGTTAAGAGATAGAAAATGCAAATCTTTGTTCTTTCTCCAAGTGTGGATCTTCAATGCTAATCCCTTGCTTCAATCTTCAAAAGCTAACTAAACCCTAGAATCTAACTAACTAAACTAACCCTCCTCTACTCCTAAGCTAGATTACACGAGAAATGTAAAGAAAAGGAAATGGAACTAGGGCTAGGGCTAAAAATGAACTCCCAAGGGGAGGATATCAAACAAATGAAACTCACACCCCTTATATCATATGCCTCTGCCGATATTATATCAAAGCCTGGCCAAAAATTAGACTGGTGCGACCGCGCGCCATAATGCCTTGTTCCTGGCGCGGCCGCGCGGCTGCTGAATTTGAGGCTCTGGCTCTGGGGATCGACGCGGGCGCGCGGGCTGGCTTTGTTATGCTGGCGCGGCCACGCGGCACCTGTAATATTGCTGGTGCAAGGCTTCTTTCTGCTGCTGCACTTGGTTTCTCTTTCCTTGCACACTTGCACATTGCACGCAACACTCATCTGCCCAATCATGCCATCATGCCTTAAGCCTTCTGCTGTGTGTTGCCCCTTTTTGGCATCTTTTGTCATTTTTAGCTCAAATTGCACTCGGAGAGTTCCTAAACATGAATAACTGCAAAACAAAGTAAAAACACATTAAAAGCATAGGAATACTTGAGATTCGGCAAAAGAACAAGTCAGTTACTATTTCGAATAAGTGGTCATAAAACCACTTATCAACGATTATGATACAATAAGCATAATCGTAGTGCTTCTCCAGTCAGCATCAAAGTTCGTAGTTCTGTTGAAAGGAGGAAGATCAACAAATGAAGAAAGGCTTATGTCCGTTGACAATATGATGGTCCCAATGATTCCATATTCATCCTTAGTTCAAATCGAAGAAGCGTATTGGAGAAGCTAAGGAAAGGACTAAATCGCATGCAGAAAACACCTTTTCAGGTGTTAGGTGAAGTTGCAGTCTGCTGTGTTAGTGGGCCAGTCAGCAGTGCAGTAAGAAAGCAGGATGTCAACATCAACTGCACAGAAATGTCTGAAGCATTAAATGCTACAACGGGAGCATTCAAACGGATATATTTTGGATGGCTCTTTTATAAGGAAATCAGACAAGGATTCAGTTTAAGCAAGCAAGACGTGAAAAGAAAGAATACATTGAGAAAAACTCAAGAACACTCAACGATCAACTCTACGATCCTGAAAGAGGAAAGATTGCTTTGCTACAAATTCTTCAGAACTGATGCTTAATTGCAACTGAGTAGCACTCCTCAACCAACTATTGTCAATCTAAGTAAGGAACCAAGTCAGAGGACTTGAAGATTTCAAAAGTGAACTAAGAGAAGATCCAAGTCAAAGGACTTGAAGAGTTCAAGAGTGAACTAAGAGAAGTACCAAGTCAGAGGACTTGAAGAGTTCTAAGTGAACTAAGAGAAGTTCCAGGGCTGCTGGCCTTGAAGGAATCTAAGTGATTCATGTTGTAAGAGACATCCTTAGTGGATTTCCTACTCGTGGAGTAGAAGAGTGGATTAGGAGCCTTGTGTGCTCTGAACCACTTAAAACCTTGTGTCTCATTGTCTCTCATTAACTGTTATATCTGTTATAATTGCCATAACTGCTTATCAAACCATAACTGCAATATCTTGAAGGGGAACAAAACATATATTCCTCTGCTGTCAGTATAATCAATACTGACAAAGTATTTTAAACAAAGAAATTTTAAAATATCTATTCAACCCCCTTTCTAGATAACTAACGTGCCTTTGGGAACTAACACATGTTATTAGAAATAGATCGTGATGCACCGAATTCAAGATAAGAGTGGTCTGAATTTGGGGGCGTCACAATTCCTAACTTTTGTTGTCACAAAGGGATAGTCGATGTTTAAAGCAATATACGCTATATAATGTAAAGTATTATGAACTAGTGGAATGAATATGAATATATGCTTGATTAAGTAAATGACTTTTGAAAATTAAGAGAGTAAGTTGTTTATCTGATAATGTGGTAATGTAGGAAACCAAATTGGTTAATACAGTAAACTAAAATTTCTAAAATCCAACACTTTGATTATATGATTGTCTGAGTTTCAAAGTACGTGTTACATTTAAATGATAACATTTATACGATGAGGCAAATCAAACCAGAGTCGGATACGGAGTGATAGTGTGGACTAAGTTCAAGGACCTTTTCTTCGAGAATTATTTCTCGTCCAGTATGCAAGCTAAGATAGAGGTGAAATTTTTAGAATTGAAGCAGGAAAATATGTTTGTGTCATAATACGCCGCAAAATTTAATGAATTAGCTAGATTCACTCCACACCAAGTGGATACAGAAGCAAGGAAGGCAAGAGATTTTGAGCAGGGCCTAAAACCCTGGCTCTACAATAAGGTGGTGGTGTTGCAGATTAATTCTTTTGGATCGCTCTTGGAAAAAGTTATCATAGCAGAAGGAGAAAGTGAGGCCATGAGCCTCTACAATAAGGAAAAGAAGAATAAGGTTAAGGTCGAGGGAGCTATCGAGGTTGAGGGAAGCAGTGGATGTGGGAAAAGGAAGTGGAACAATTTCGGGAATACCAAAAATAGGAAAGGAGGTGTGAAAAAGCAAGGTGAGTAGTGTGGAAATTATGGGAAAAATCACTCGGATTCCATCTTTTGGGACTGCGATTGTGGTGTTGGGATCGACCACTTCCTTCGTAGTGTCTGGCTTGACAATCGCAGTGTTGAGCAGTACAGACTTGTCTGAGTCTGTTTCATCAAAAATGATGTGAATCGAGACTTCAACACTTAGGGTCTTCTTGTTAAACACTCTATAGGCTTTTTTGTCTGTGGCATATCCAAGAAAGATTCCTTCATCTGACTTCGGTTGGAACTTAGTCAGATATTATTTTCCATTGTTGAGAATGTAGCATGCACAGCTGAATACATGGAAATAACTGACGTTTGGCTTTCTTCCTTTCCATAGCTCGTAGGGAGTCTTCTATAGTGTAAAGTGAATAAGAGACCTGTTCTGAGTGTATCAAGCAGTATTGATGGCTTCTGCCCAAAAGTATTCAAACAGATGAGCTGCTGCTAGTAGAGTCCTTCCTGCTTTAATTAGGGTTCTGTTCTTTCTTTCAGCTACTCTGTTTTGCTGTGGAGTTCGTGGAGCTGAGAGATTGTGACTGATGTCGTTGTCAGCATAGAACTGATCCATCTCAAAGAAGTCGAACTCTCTTCCATGATCACTTTTGATGACCTTGATCTTCTCTCCTTTCTCATTCATCACCAGCTTGAATATCTTGATAAGTTGGGAGCTCGTTATCTCCTTTGAACTTAGAAAGAATACCCATGTGAATCTAGTGTAGTCATCCACTTTGACCAGTGAGTATCTCTTCCCTCCAAGGCTTATAGTTGGAATTGGCCTAAAAAGATCAATGTGAAGTAACTGTAGGGGCTTATCAATTGAGTTGACTGCTTTTCCTTTAAATGAGCTCCTTGTCTGCATTCCAAGTTGATAGGCATTGCATGGTCTTTCTTTGATGAAGCTGAGTTTGGGTAAGCACACTGCTAGATCTTTGGAGGCCAGTTTTGACATACTCTTGAAGTTGAGATGAGATAATCTTCTGTGACACCCCCGAATCCGGGTCCTCTGACCCCGGTCCGGTCGTCACGATCTAACATAAACATCCTCCTCTAAACAACATATGATAACTAAAATGCGGAATATAATAAACATACGTCGTTCATTCAAAAGGTGTTACTAGTCCCAAGATTCAATAACCTTAATACAACATACAAACATACCCTAGAATAGTCAATAGGGTTCATATTACATAATAGTAAATTAATTAAACATAACGATAAAGTCTGCTCCCTTGCAAACTAATCCTACATCTTCCCTTTACCCTTGTCCTTCCCTGAAGTCTCGGGCTTAACTGCAATATAAGTCATTATATAGCAAGAATGAGCAACAAGTTTGGTCAGCAAGTTGATATACAATAATAAAGGATATATCATGATGAAAAGAATATATCTGACACTGAATTCAACAATATGAATATCGAAAGCAGAATAATAATTGCTTTTAGAATAACTGATAGTCAAGTAGACCTTTGAACTATAAAACTCCAATGGAATCAATAGCTGATTGACCCTTTAGTTACTGGCTACAGAATAAGTACTTCAAGGGATCATCCTTGCGTACGCTATGTATATGCATAACATTCAACTCTGCTGTTTGTATCTTTATACAAGATACCTGGGGTACTCCCCTATATATATAAGGGGTGTTCTTTCAGTCTAAGAATCCTTACCATCAATTGGTTTGGATAGCTTTTATAGAATTTCATATACTTGTCTGACCGAACAAAGGTTCAGACTCTATCTAACACAGTTCAAGAATTATTGAACTTTACAAAATGTACAAGTCCAAGACTGTACGAACTCAAATGCACTAAGTGCGAATATTAATAATATCGATGTGGAATAATTGTAAAGTAATTAAACCACCTAATAGCATGCTTGGAAATAAAGTTCAAGCTTTAAATAATTAACCGTCAATACGATAATAACTTGCTCAATACAATATGAGAAGGATAGGAACTTGCACAATAAAGAGTGTAAGGGAACTTGCATTCAAATCAAGTGAAGTTAAGAAACTCGCTTACACGATTCATTGAATAAGGTAGTGCAAGAATTTAGAATACTTGCATTCAATATAACAATCAAATGAAGTTAGGAAACTTGCCTGTTTGCTTAGCTACAAATAAGTTTTAGCTTTAATTAACTTGTGTTGAAACGACCTAACATTAATAAGTCGGCCTTTCAATTAGTAGATATAAACTAATATAAGTCTATACTTACAAGCATCTACTTATGATATAAGTTTATCACGTAATTCATGTAAGTCAATCACTATGACTGAGTCTATAAACAATTAACTCTGTCCTTGATTTAATAGTTGTAGAACACCTAGTTTCTATACATCAACATAGGTTTGAATATTTATCATTTCAAATTAATCATGCTTCAAGAATATACTTTCAAGTTTGAATCCTAGCATGCTCACCCTATTCAATTCAAAATCATATGTCTTTATGCCGACCATTCACATACTTTAAGCAATACACGTTCATGCTTCAAAATCAGTTACTAAAGTCATGTTATCACATAACAAGGCTAAACAATATTTAATATGCATGCTCGAGTATACTACACGCTTATACTTTAATCACGTAGTTCATGCTTCAGAAATTCATTTCTTATGAATACGTGCATATGCGAAACTCACACTTTGACCAAACGAGGTCTATGTTAATATGCTTATAGGTATAATGAACGTTAATACACATGCTCGCATGATCATAATATCATTTTCATGGAAATCGACGTTATTTAGTTTTCTCATTCGAAGTTTTCACATCGAAAATCGCATTAAGTCAACAAGATATCATAACACATGTTTAGTGCATTGTAGTCATGACTCACATGTATTAGAATGCATATCTAAACCACATGAAAGTTCTCATATGGTCAGAAATCTAAAAGACATTAAGTCGTGGTCAAGTTTGTTTTCAAAAGCCTTAAGTTTCGCCTTTGAAAACCTTTAAATCCATCAATCTCGTATGCTAACGTTTTCAACATTTTAAACATGCATTTCAAGTTAATATAACCCTACTATCATGCTCATAATATCATAATACACATACTCGATAGGTTCATAACAAGTTCACTTTAGAAATCTCTAAGTTTATATTAAAAGTATAAGCTTATTTTAAAACCACAAGTTTTCTTTCTCTAATATATACTAGCATGGTGTTGCATCAAGGAACATATATTAAGAGTTAATATCAACTTCCATGCATGTCCAAATTGGTACCATCAAGATAGCATGATCAGATATGAAACAGAAAACAAAAATCAAGAACAGGCCATGGCGCAGTTGCGCCGCTGGCCAGTACACAACTGGCGCAGCTGTGCAGGCTGTTGGCTAGTGACAGTAGCTGCCCAGCAACGGCAGAACTTAGCCCAACTTAGAAATTTTCCTACAAATTCCTTTCTAGACATGCTACATTAAAGAGCTAACATGCATAACAACTTAAATAAGACTCAACAAACATACATCAAATAAATTATCTACTAATACTTGCTTAACTCAAGAATCAAGGATTTAGAAATTTATCAGAAACTGAAGAACATGATATACCTCTGTAATTAGTTTGCTTGAATTAGCAAATCTCCCTCACTGATATCTCACTCACTATCAACTCTACACTTATATGAAAATCTCAGCAAGTGTAAATGAGAAGGAGGAAGCTCATTATATAGATAATTCAATAACCAGTCAATGCAATTCTCCTTCAAATCAATTCAAAGGATTGCAAGAATGTATAATGGATAAGAAGAAGTTGGTGAGAATTGGTAGATTCAATCATAAATCCCACATCTCTTACAATCATGAGCTAGAATTTGTGAATTTGAGAAGAAGCTAGACTAGTGTAGCATATGGGTTTACACGTCAAGAAGAAAATTGAGGGTGGGACTCTCATTTAGGGACAATGAAATCTCAGTCTTTGTAATTGTATATATATATTATGTATGCTTAACATAATACATACATACTTAGATTATATAAAGTATATGCATATAGTATCTACTTAATTTATATGTATTTATTCTATATATATTTAGATGGGTGATACTATGTTATCTCAATTAGCAATTAATAATGAATATGTACACAACATATAATCCATGCACATTTTCCTTAATACTGAATGTAAAGTAATTGGGTATTATTATTACTCATTATTATAACCGTTATCATTATAATAACTTACTGAGATCAATTATTTATTGATATTACTATATGTTGATGAAGTATACATTAATGTTTTCCCACACATGTATTGTCACATAAACATTAGTATGTAACTCTCATAATGTAATTATTCTTACTATATAGTCCATACATGCAATATTCACCACATTAATATGTCACATTGCATTATACATAATATAGATAGCTACCATATAGTAAAGGTTTAGTATCGCATGCTTGTATAAAAATAATAAATCAATTAAATATAATAATATTATATTATCAGTTCTCTTACTCATTAATTATTATTTATTCATAATAATTACTAATCAATATGCTATCAATTAATTACTCATAATTGAAATTAATCAATAGGTTCAAATCTTGCCCCTATATTCAAATAAATTCAATATTTAATTATTAATAATGTCATACATTCTCTGATATTAAATCCTTAAGGTTAGTCCACTAATTTAAATAACTCATTAGTGACTTCCTTTAATCCTTTCATAATTCTCACCCCCACATAAGATTTAAATAAACTCACAAAAATTAACTCGTTAAAATTAAATCACATATTTAATAAATAAGGAGTTTAAAATTCATGGTCGTTACATCTTCTATGCCATAGCCATCTCATTTATTCAGAGGCTTTAGCAAGAACACATATTATCTCATCAGAACTCAGTTCAGCAAGATTGACAATGTAGACATTTCCTTCTCTGGTTCTAGTCAGCTTTAGAGAAGAAGTCTTCAGGTCTCTGACTTGACATTGATTATTGAGAAAGGTTACTTGATAACCTTTGTCGCACAGTTGGCTGATGCTCAAGAGATTGTGCTTCAGTCCTTCCACATAGGTTACTTTGTTGAAGGACACTGCGCCATTTCTAGCTGAGTCATATCCTCTTGTCTTGCAAGATCCATTGTCTCCAAATATGACTGTTGGACCCTCTTTCTCTTTGAATTTAGACAGGAGAGCTTTATTCCCAGTCATGTGCCGAGAGCATCCACTATCCAGATACCAGGTTGTTACAGTGGAGCTCTGTTCCTGCAGTAAGATTAAGCTTTCATTTTGGTACCCACACTTGCATGGGTCCTACTCTGTTAGTTCCCTTGGAGACCCTGTAACGATTGAAATTTTATATATTAAATTTTAATATTTATTGAGTGAATAAATATTTTTATGATTTATTTATTGAGTTAAATAAATAAATTATGTGATTGTGTGGACTGATTTAATTAAGAGTAATATTTAATTAAATTGATATGTTGTAGCATAATTCTAATTTAGTTGATAATAATTCAATTAGAATTAATTTTATGAGCTAAGTGTTAATAATAATTTGTTACATGAATTATGTTTAATAAAGGAATTACAATTGTGTAACAATTTGGTATTATGTGTTTTTATTAATTAATGGGTGTTAGTTTTTATTTAATTAAATTAGAATGTTGTAATTTAATTAAATAAGTGTAGTATTTAATCTATTGATTTAAAGAGTTATTAAAAGAATGAAAAAGGGTTTTAAGTGGTGTTTCCAAACAAGGCCTTAGCTAATAAGTTATTTTTAAAAATAAAGGGTTTACCAAACATGATCTTAGGCTTTTCAAATTCAATTTTTGTAACCTATGTAATAAGTGGTAGTTAGTATAGTAATTAGTATATTACTTATTAGCTATATTAATATTATAAGTTACATATATATTATATATGTATATGTATATTAGAATATATGTCAGATAGTTAGTACGTTAGTTTTACAAACAAAGAAAGAAAACAAGAGAAGGGTCATAGAGAGTTATAAGAGAAGAAGAAGAGGAAGAAAAAGAAGAAAAAGGGAAAGCTTTGAGAAGACAAAGCAAGCCCCATCATCATCATCTCCATCTCTCTCTTAATTCAAACTAGTAAGGTTATAATCTTAACCCTAGAATCAATTCATATGTGTTGTGTTTTCTTCTTTGTCAAATTGGGTTTGTCATAATCATGAAATTATATGTATATATGGTATTCATATGTGATTGTATGCCATGAAAGGATTTTCAGAAATCAATTGTTGTAAAAACAAGTTTTAAAAGTTATGTTCTTCATTATTTCTTAGTTTAAAACTTCTTTGTAAAAGTCTTTTTGTGAAAGTTCTTGAGTTTGATATGTATATGGGATGTGAACATATATATATATATATATATATATATATATGTTTACATATGATTTCTATAGTTGTTTAAGTGTTTCAATTCACAAAGATGTGATGAACACTATGAAATCATGTTCATAGTGTTTGATCATGAAGTTATTTTGAAAATAGTTTTTAAATTATCAAAGAAATTGATGAAAGCATAAAGTTATGTGTAATATGTGATATAACATGATTATATATGAGTTATATGGTTGTGTTAGAAATTCAATCCATGTATTTTTTATAAACAAGAAGAATTATGTTCATAATGATTTTCTGTGAACTAGTTTCTAAAAAATGGCTTTTGAAACTATTAAATTGATGTTTGATTTTGGTTTGTTGTTAAAATTGATCATGTATTATGTTAGTATGTTAAGAATAGAAGTTATTACAATTGGAATTACTTAAATTGGGTTAAAAACGAATTCGTAGTAGCAATTTTCGTCAAGAACGCTTGATTTTGTAGTTTTCTTCGAAAATCATGAAATCTTGGGTTTGATTATGTGTTATATGGATTTTATATGTTATGATCATGTTAATGAGTTTAAAATATTGTTTGTATCAAGTTTCATGTTTATCATGTTGGCAAAAATTGAATTTGGTGTGAAAGAATAAGCCAAATTGGCTTATTTCTCCACCAATTCGCGAACCAGCTCCTTCACCAGGGGGGTGACCCTCCCCAGCGGGTTAGCTTGCTGTCCGGAAAAGTTGGTTTTTGGTTTTTGAGTTTTCATGCCCCGTTTGTTTAGCTAACTTATTTCTACGACTTGGAAAGTGAAATAGGTAATAAGATAACATGCTTTTGATGTGTTTATGATAGATTGAAGTATTTCATGAATGTGTTACATGTGTGTGGGTGTGTTACTTTCTTAAGGTACACAACACGATTGATAGCGTATAAGCTTATGAAATATATGTCGTGAATGTAGACTCACGTATTTGACTAGTTAGCAACCAATGTGATAAATTACATTGTGAGTTGGACTTGGATATGAAGTAAGATGGTTTAAACGTTATAGTTAGGTACTAATAGACATTTTAAACGTAATGTAATATGTACGGTAATTGTGGAAGTGACTGTAGTTATTAAAGTGTAGCTTGCGCTTGAGGCAAGTTTCCTATCTCTAAACTTATTATTGTGCAAGTTTTCTAATCCTTATTCTCTTACGTTAAGCAAGTTTCCATTTCGAACTCGTGGTTTACTTTGTACAAGCTTTGTTATATTCTAATATTCTTATTGCACAAGTATTAAAATATTGTTGAAGCATTGTGATCTTGACTTAGCTGTTCAAGCATGATCTACTTATTCTTTCAGTTGCTTTGAGTTACTTCTAAAGCATGCTTATCTATTATGTAGATTTGTTCTATATCTTGCAATTGGTTCATGATTCTTATATTATCGAACAGTTAAAGTACTATATGTCGATTAAACTACTCCTAGTTGATGATAGTTAAAACTCTAAAGTTCCCTTATCAATCCAAATCAAATTATCTTTGGTGCGGACTTGTATTCAAATACTGAGATTGAACAACCCTAATTACTAGGGGACATTTATGCGAAAGCGTTAAGATGGTTGTGCACAATTTATGGTACAAAGGGTTGATTCCTCTGAGTACGAGTTAAAGGTCCATAGTCTTAGTGACTGTTAAAGGTTTAAATAGAAATATTTATAACCTAGGACATAGTTCAAGGTCTTATGACCCTCAGATGATTCTATATTCGAATTCTACGTATTGATGAAAGAATTATAATTCAATTCTTTATATTGATGAAAGTAAAGTTATTCGAACTCTTTTGAAACTATCCACTTATGTCATATCACTGTTGTATTTCCAAGTGAGCTTTTGTTTGCTCACTCTTGCATGTTTTATCACCACTTGCAGTTAAAACCAAGAATGTTGACATACCGTCAACAAGTAAAGGAAAAGGAAAGATGAACAAGTGAAGGCTTGTTGTTTCCAAGTTTTGGTTGTAATAAGACTTAATTGATTACGTTATGTTTTATTTCCGCATTTATTGTTTGATGTTAAGGTTTAGTTAACCCTGGGGTTTTATTGGCAAGTTGTAATCCTTTTTTAAAGGATGATTTTTATTAAGGTTTTATGAAGGTTGTAATTTACTTTGCAAGTCTTTATATTTGGGTAGATGTATGTTTTAATTAGAAAGTGAACACCAAATCATGTGAAAATGAAGTATCCGGATTTGGGGGTGTCACAGGTTGGTATCAAAGCTATAGGTTATGAACCTTAGGTGGGGGGGGGGGGGAAACCTTAGGTAGTAGCCTTATAGGAAGATCGAGAAGATAGTGGTGATAGGTAAAGATAATAAACTACCTTATGTGCTATGTGTTTACGTTTAGGTATTCGAAGAGTGACGATTCGATATCACGTAATAATAAACTTTAAAATTCTTTTGTCTGGATGACGAACATTGGAGAATCCAATCAGGCTAGAGAGGATATACCTAAGGTACCTAGAGAGGAAGAGCCCCGAGACATCCATGTTGTCTGGGAGCAGCTGGTTAGGAGAGAGCCATCTCCAGTGATCACCGTAGCTGGTTGGGAGCGTGAGCTGACACCTATTCCAGAGGAAGAGAACGAGAACGAGTCTGAAG
Organism: Panax stipuleanatus; assembly: GCA_020205555.1. NCBI lineage: Eukaryota > Viridiplantae > Streptophyta > Magnoliopsida > Apiales > Araliaceae > Panax > Panax stipuleanatus. The sequence continues at coordinate 129,762,121 of CM035115.1, read as the reverse complement.
AGCAGGAAGAGGAGGAAGAGGATCCCGAAGAGGAATTTCCACCTCACTCTATTAGTGCTGAGATATACAAGGTAGTTTACGACAGTAATGTAGAGCTTCATGGTCGAGTTGGAGAGCTCGAGGAAACCATCCAGCAGCGGGACGAGACTATCAAGGATATGGCTAGTTACCTAGGAGAAGCACAATGGAACCTAATACACGCAGAGAATGATCGAGACGATGCACGAGCCAAGCTAGCAAAGTTAAAGAAAGATATCCAAGAGGAGTCGACGAAGCGTGCCAGAGCTGTGGAAACAAGCTTGAAGGCTACTCAACGAGTCGATCGAGCTGAGTACGAGGCAGAAACCAAGAGAGCCAAGCTAAGGGAAACAGAATACGCTTTCCATACGGCCATAGATAGGTCCCAAGACCGTATCTTTTATTACCCAGCTCAGTTCTAAGGGTTACCATGGTATGTGGTGGACCGAAGGACAGCGTTTTGGGTGATGGAGGAAGAATGTAGAGAGGATGTGCGACGTCTTAATATGCCTAGACATTAGAACTTTTAAATTATATGTTTTCTTTTGTAATAAATAAATATAAATCCCATAATTTGAGATAATAATGGGATAAAGTGATGATGTAGTCCTGCTGTAACTTGTTCCAGTTCAGGAAAGATGATGTAAATAGCAGAAATGCTATCTATCCGATGTTTTTTTTTAAACTATGAGTAATGAAAAAAAAGAAGTTTATTGATGTGCTATGTGTTCATATATGAACTGAGTTATTTGCTTATTTAAGTTTAACTTAAATACTTAAGAATCGAATAAAGGATCTAATAATAATATTTTCTTAACAGAAAATGCCTCCTAGAAGAAGACCAACACGTCAAAACCTTGAGGGTTTGATGAATAACAACAACAATAACGATGGAGCAAACCCTAACTCAATTTAGTAGTTAGCGAACCTACTGACAGGAGCAATGGCGAATCAGCCGCAAGTGCAGGCCACGACGTTCAAAGAGTTTAAGACGGTAGGACCGCCTGAATTCAAGGGATCGACGAACGAACCCTATAGATGCTCAGACGTGGGTTATGGAAATGGAGAAGGTCTTTGACGTGGCTAAGGTCGGTGAAGACCAGAAGACAGCATTTGCAACTTTCATGTTGAAGGCAGATGCTAGTTTCTGGTGGCAGGCGAATAAGACCCGAGAGGGAGAAGGAGTCATAACGTGGGAACGTTTCATGGAAATGTTCTACGAAATGTACTTCCTAGTGAGTTCGTAGGACCAGATGGAGGTCCAATTCTTAGAGCTGAAACAGGGAGGAATGACAGTGTCGGAATATGCCGCAAAGTTCAACGAGTTGGCCAGGTTCGCTACTTACCAGGTCAGCATGGACGCTAGGAAGGCGAGGAGGTTTGAGCGGGGACTGAAACCCTGGCTCTACAGCAAGGTCTCTATGTTCCAGCTGAACACGTTTGCAGCTGTGCTGGAAAAGGCCATTCTAACTGAAGGAGGGAGTGAAGCCGTGACTAAATTCAACCAAGACAAGAAGAAAAAGATTGAGATGGAAAATAAGGCTGGTGGTAGCGAGGCTATCCATCAAAAAAGGAAGTAGAATGACAATACCTCTGCTGGGAGTCAGCAGGGAGGACATCAGAAGAGAAAGCTCAAAGCATGTGCTACATGCGGGAAGACTCACACTGGAGTGTGCATGAAAGGGAAACGGGTGTGCTACAACTGTGGTAAAGAAGGCCACATCTCACCGAATTATCCAAACTCGAAGAAGGGAGCTTGCTATACATATGGATCCAAGGATCACATGGCTCGTAATTTCCCTAAGAAGCCAGTGACAGGGTCAACAGGGAATGGAGGAAGTGGCAGCGGCAACATTCTGACTATTACTGGACCGTCGCCATTATAAGTCGTTCGACCCACTGCCCGCACATTCAATATGACGGTACAGGACACCGTGCAATCAAAGGATGTGGTGGCAGGTATTATTCCGATCAATAGTATAAATGCATATGTATTATTTGATTCGGGTGCTACTTGTTCATTCATATCTAATGATTTTCTAAAACCATAGACTTACCTATAGAGGAGTTAGTTTACCCCTTGAACATAGAAATTGCGAATAGGGAAGTCATTCCTGTTAGGTTTATATACAAGAACTGTAGATTGGACATTAACGGTCAAGAGCTGAGGGTAGATTTGATTCCGATTAAACTTGGGGAATTCGATATCATATTGGGGATGGACTGGTTATTCAACCATGGGGCGGTAATCGACTGTCAGAAGAAGTCGGTAAACCTTACGACTCCGTCGAAAGTAGTGTTCTATGGTAGTAAATTGCCTGGACAAGCGAGTTGTCTGACGGTGATGCAAGCCAAGAAACTTTTGATGCAAGGCTGTGTAGGATATCTAGCTTACATAGTAGATACGCGTAAGGAGAGCCCAAGGGTAGAAGAGATATCGGTGGTTAAGGAGTTTGTGGACGTTTTTCCAAGTGACTTGCCAGGACTTCCTCCAGATAGGGAGATAGAGTTCGTGATTGACTTAGCGCCAGGAACTGCTCCAATTTTGAAGGCTCCGTACCGAATGGCTCCAGTTGAGATGAAGGAACTGATGGTTCAACTTCAAGAATTGCTGGACAAGAAGTATATTCAACAAGTGTTTCGTCGTGGGGAGCGCCAATTTTGTTTGTTAAGAAGAAGGATGGTCGATGCGTCTTTGCATTAATTATAGAGAGTTGAATAAAGTTACGATCAAGAATAGGTATCCTTTACCTAGGATCGATGACTTGTTTGACCAATTAAAGGGTGCTAAATACTTCTCGAAAATTGATTTGAGAATCGGGTATCATCAATTGAAGGTGAGAAAGGAAGATGTACCGAAAACGGCTTTTAGGACTCGATATGGTCATTACGAGTTCTTGGTGATGTCATTTGGTCTAATGAATGCCCCAGCTACATTTATGGACTTAATGAACAGGGTGTTTAAGCCATTCTTGGTTAAGTTCGTAGTGGTGTTCATAGATGACATCCTGGTTTATTCCAAGACTGAGGAGGAACACATTGAACACTTAAGGCTAACCTTAGAATCGCTGAGACGAGAGAAGCTTTATGCGAAATTCTCAAAGTGCGAATTTTGGTTAGAACGTGTGCAATTTCTTGGCCACGTGATCGACAAGGATGGTATTTCAGTAGATCCGTTGAAGGTTGAAGCGGTAATGAATTGGGATCAGCCAAAAATATCGTCTGAAGTGAGGAGTTTCTTGGGATTGGCAGGTTATTACCGGAGATTTATCCAAGATTTTTCCATGATCACAACTCCGTTGACGAATTTGGCTCGTAAAACAGTTAAGTTTGTGTGGACGAAAAAGTGTGAGGAAAGTTTCCAAGAATTGAAGAAGAGGTTGAGTACTGCGCCGGTGTTGTTTTAACCGGATAGTACAGGGAATTTCGTGGTATATAGTGATGCCTCACATAAGGGTTTAGGCTATGTGTTGATGCAGAGTGGAAAGGTCATTGCTTATGCATCACATTTGCTGAAGGATTATGAGAAGGGGTATCCGACCCATGACTTGGAATTGGCGACAGTGGTGTTTGCTCTAAATATTTAGAGACACTACTTATATGGAGAGAAGTGTGAAATATACACAGATTATAAGAGTCTGAAGTATATCTTTACCCAGAAGTGTTTGAACATACGCCAAAGAAGATGGTTAGAACTGATCAAAGACTATAACTGTGAAATACTTTACCATCCGGGTAAAGCTAATGTTGTAGCCGATGCTTTGAGTAGAAAAATTCGGGAGAAGCTGAATATGTTAACTGATCAGGATCAGTTGATAGAACAGATGGCTAGATTAGAACTGAAAGTGAAGTTTCCGAAGGAATCAGATGAGAAGTTATTTCAAGTAACTACTGGTTCTACTCTAGTAGACAAAGTAAAAAAAGCACAACTTCATAATGAAGAATGCGAGAAGATTCGGAAGAGAATAGTCGATGGCGAAGAGTTTAAATTTAAAATCGACAGTGTAGGACTGCTACGATTTAAAGGTGGAATCTGGGTACCGCCAGTACCAGAAGTTAAGGTGGAGATCTTGAGTGAAGCTCACAGTTCAAAGTATTCAATTTACCCTAGGAGTACGAAGATGTACCAGGATCTTAGGTATCATTTCTGGTGGCCAAATATGAAGAGGGATGTTGTTGAATGCGTTGCAAAGTGCTTAACGTGCCAGAAAGTTAAGGCAGAACACCAGAGACCAAGTGGACTGCTACAGCCGTTAGAAATTCCAAAGTGGAAGTGGGAGCACATCACGATGGATTTCGTGGTAGGTCTTCCAGCGACTCAGAAGGGATTTGATGTGATTTGGGTGATTGTGGATCGACTGACGAAGTCAGCCCACTTTCTGCTGATCAGGATTAAGTACAACTTGGATCAACTAGCGAAGCTATATGTGAAGGAAATTATTTCTCGACATGGTGTTCCAGTGTCGATTGTGTCCGATAGAGATCCATATTTTACATCGAATTTTTGGAAACGTTTGCAAGAGTGTCTGGGAACGCAATTGCGAATAAGTACAGCATACCATCCTCAAACTGATGGCCAGAGAAAAAGAACGATTCAGATGCTGGAAGATATGCTGAGAGCTTGCGTAATGGACTTCAAGGGAAGCTGGGAGGATCATCTACCGTTGGTGGAGTTCGCCTACAATAATAGTTATCACGCGAGTATCGGCATGCCGCCTTACGAAGCATTATACGGCAGAAAATGCAGAACTCCTTTGTGCTGGGATGAAGTCAGTGAACATCAACTGTTGGGACCAAAATTGGTACAACAAACTATTGAAATTGTGAAGCTAATCAGAACAAGATTGGTTGCTGCTCAAGACAGACAAAAGAATTATGTCGATCAACATCGACAGAACCGAGAATTCTTACCAGGTAGTTTCGTTTTCCTGAAGGTATCTCCGTGGAAAGGAAAGATTCGATTTGGTAAAAAGGGAAAATTGAGTCCCCGATATATTGGACCTTTCGAGGTACTGCGAAAGGTGGGCGAGGTTGCTTACGAGGTTGCGTTACCTCCAGAGCTCAAGAATATACATAATGTCTTCCACATTTCTGTGTTAAGACCTTACAAGCACGACTATAAACATGTAATAGAATACAAGCCTTTACAATTCGATAAGGACTTAACATATGAAGAAGTTCCTGTTCAAATAGTTGACAGAAAGGAACAAGTACTTAGGAATAAAGTGATACCTTCTGTTAAGGTAATCTGGAGGAACCATAGTGCTGAAGAAGCCACGTGAGAACTCGAGGATGTAATGAGAAAATTGTATCCTCAATTATTTGCTTAATTGATTTGTGTAACCCCTTATATATCAATTCTGGGGACAGAATTCTTTTAAGGGGGGAAAATGTAACAGATGAGAATTTTTATGACAATTTTATGATAATTTTTTTATGTTGTGATTCTGGGGATAGAATCCTTTTAAAGAGGGAAGATTGTAACGATTGAGATTTTATATATTAAATTTTAATATTTATTGAGTGAATAAATATTTTTGTGATTTATTTATTGAGTTAAATAAATAAATTATGTGATTGTGTGGACTGATTTAATTAAGAGTAATATTTAATTAAATTGATATGTTGTAGCATAATTCTAATTTAGTTGAGAATAATTTAATTAGAATTAATGTTATGTGCTAAGTGTTAATAATAATTTGTTACATGAATTATGTTTAATAAAGGAATTACAATTGTGTAACAATTTGGTATTATGTGTTTTTATTAATTAATGGGTGTTAGTTTTTATTTAATTAAATTAGAATGTTGTAATTTAATTAAATAAGTGTAGTATTTAATCTATTGATTTAAAGAGTTATTAAGAGAATGGAAAAGGGTTTTAAGTGGTTTTTCCAAACAAGGCCTTAGCTAATAAGTTGTTTTTAAAAATAAAGGGTTTGCCAAACATGATCTTCGGCTTTTCAAATTCAATTTTTGTAACCTATGTAATAAGTGGTAGTTAGTATAGTAATTAGTATATTACTTATTAGCTATATTAATATTATAAGTTACATATATATTATATATGTATATGTATATTATAATATCTGTTAGATAGTTAGTACATTAGTTTTACAAACAAAGAAAGAAAACAAGAGAAGGGTTAGGCAGAGTTATAAGAGAAGAAGAAGAGGATGAAGAAGACGAAGGGAAAGCTTTGAGAAGACAAAGCAAGCCCCATCATCATCATCTCCATCTCTCTCTTAATTCAAACTAGTAAGGTTATAATGTTAACCCTAGAATCAATTCATATGTGTTGTGTTTTCTTCTTTGTCAAATTGGGTTTGTCATAATCATGAAATTATATGTATATATGGTATTCATATGTTATTCATATGTGATTGTATGCCATGAAAGGATTTTCAGAAATTAATTGTTGTAAAAACAAGTTTTAAAAGTTATGTTCTTCAATATTTCCTAGTTTAAAACTTCTCTGTAAAAGTCTTTTTCTGAAAGTTCTTGAGTTTGATATGTATATGGGATGTGTACATATATATTTGTATATATATATATATATATATATATATATATATGTTTACATATGATTTTTATAGTTGTTTAAGTGTTTCAATTCACAAAGATGTGATGAACACTATGAAATCATGTTCATAGTGTTTGATCATGAAGTTATTTTGAAAATAGTTTTTAAATTATCAAAGAAATTGATGAAAGCATGAAGTTATGTGTAATATGTGATATAACATGATTATATATGAGTTATATGGTTGTGTTAGCAATTCAATCCATGTATTTTTTATAAACAAGAAGAATTATGTTCATAATGATTTTCTGTGAACTAATTTCTAAAAAATAGCTTTTGAAACTATCAAATTGATGTTTGATTTTGGATTGTTGTTAACATTGATCATGTATTATGTTAGTATGTTAAGAATATAAGTTATTACAATTGGAATTACTTGAATTGGGTTAAAAACGAATTCGTAGTAGCAATTTTCGTCAAGAACGCTTAATTTTGTAGTTTTCTTCAAAAATCATGAAATTTTGGGTTTGATTATGTGTTATATGGATTTTATATGTTATGATCATGTTAATGAGTTTAAAATATTGTTTGTATCAAGTTTCATGTTTATCATGTTGGGAAAAATTGAATTCGGTGTGAAGGAATAAGCCAAATTAGCTTATTTCTCCACCAGTTCGCAAACTAGCTCCTTCACCAGGGGGGTGACCCGCCCCAGCGGGGCTTCTAGTTAGGAACCAATGTGGTAAATTACATTGTGAGTTAGACTTGGATATGAAGTAAGATGGTTTAAACGTTATAGTTGGGTACTAATAGACATTTTAAACGTAATGTAATGTGTAGGGTAATTGTGGAAGTGACTGTAGTTATTAAAGTGTAGCTTGCGCTTGAGGCAAGTTTCCTATCTCTAAAGTTATTATTGTGCAAGTTTTCTAATCCTTATTCTCTTACGTTAAGCAAGTTTCCATTTCAAACTTGTGGTTTACTTTTGTACAAGCTTTGTTGTATTCTAATATTCTTGTTGCGCAAGTATTGAAATATTGTTGAAGCATTGTGATCTTGACTTAGTTGTTCAAGCAATATCTACTTATTCTTTCAGTTTCTTTGAGTTACTTCTAAAGCATGCTTATCTGTTATGTAGATTTGTTCTATATCTTGCAATTGGTTCATGATTCTTATATTATCGAACTCTTAAAGTACTATAAGTCGATTCAGCTACTCCTAGTTGATGATAGTTGAAACTCTAAAGTTCCCTTATCGATCCAAACCAAACAATCTTTGGTGCAGACTTGTATTCAAATACTGAGATTGAACAACCCTAATTACTAGGGGACATTTATGCGAAAGTGTTAAGATGGTTGTGCACAATTCATGGTACAAAGGGTTGATCCCCCTGAGTACGAGTTAAAGGTCCATAGTCTTAGTGACTGTTAAAGGTTTAAATAGAAATATTTATAACCTAGGACATAGTTCAAGGTCTTATGACCCTCAGATGATTCTATATTCGAATTCTACGTATTGATGAAAGAATTATAATTCAATTCTTTATATTGATGAAAGTAAAGTTATTCGAACTCTTTTAAAACTATTCACTTATGTCATATCACTGTTGTATTTCTAAGTGAGCTTTTGTTTGCTCACTCTTACATGTTTTATCACCACTTGCAGTTGAAACCAAGAATGTTGACATACCGTCAACAAGTAAAGGAAAAGGAAAGATGAACAAGTGAAGGCTTATTGTTTCCAAGTTTTGGTTGTAATAAGACTTAATCGATTATGTTATGTTTTATTTTTGCATTTATTGTTTAATGTTAAGGTTTAGTTAACCCTGGGGTTTTATTTGCAAGTTGTAATCCTTTTTAAAGGAAGATTTTTATTAAGATTTTATGAAGGTTATATTTACTTTGCAAATCTTTATATTTGGGTAGATGTATACTTTAATTAGAAAGTGAACACCAAATAATGTGGAAATGAAGTACCCAGATTTTGGGGTGTCACAGACCCAAATCTGTTTGACTTTGGGTCTATAATGCATGGGGTTATAATAGCATGTTGCAGCCTTGTGACCATATCTATCACATACAAAACATCTAGTATGATGTATACTTGTGTGTGTGTGTGTGTGTGCATTCTTTCTCCATTTGGACATACGTGGATACTTCTTTTTCCATGCTACTTTGTGATTCAGGGTTTTGTTTGCGTGAACCTCAACTCTACGATTCCTTCCTGGTTGGTTCGTGGAGCTAGTTTTATTTGACTCCACGATCCTTTCGAGGTTGGAGAGTAGTAGTTAAGTTATTCTTCTCTTTTCTGAATCCCAGGCTAGCATGGGATCCGTTATGTCTTGGGACATGACTTGGATCAGAAGAGCAAGGATGCATTGGCTCTTCACTCTGTGTGGATTTCACAAATGTAATGCTTCTATTACAATTTGAAGCACTACTAATGTTAGTTTCCATTGATTTTTCCACACATGGTTCTAAGGTAGATTCCCCAAAACCTAAACCTGATTTGTCAGATGCAATTCTCTGATTGGAGATCAGGGAATCCATGGATGAAGAAGACTTGTTCCACATTAAGATTGTCTTTTCTAGCTCTTCAATCTTAGAAGTTAGATTTAACTCTCTTTGTGTACTGAGTTCATTGGTCTGTGTTAAGATTTTATTCTCAGCTTCAAGATTAGAGAGAGAGGAAGTGTTGAGTAGAGCTGTCTCCAGTTCTACTTGAACTTTCTCTTACTCTTCTTGAAGAAGAGAATAATCTTTTAACAGACCTCTGAACCACTTCATGTATTAATGAAGATCAAATGTTATATCGTGTAGTACAGTTCTTAGATCATCAATATCTACATTAGAAGAGTTAAAGTCGAATACCTCATCAATACTTACTTCATGATGGTCAGTGTTTTTCTTGTCTTTGACTTCTTTGGCCATCAGACATAGATTGGCTACTTGAGGTTCTTCATCATCTCCTGACTCAGAGTTTGTGTCGTTGTCTGAGTCACTCCACGATCCTCCAGCTACAAGACCTTTGTCTTTCTTCTGAAACTTCTTATAGCCTTTGAACTTCTTCTTTGTATTTGTCTTCCTCTTCAGCTCTTCTCTAAGAGGTTTATTACAGTTTGCAATGAAGTGGCCTGGCTTCTTGCAGTTGTAGCATAGGTCGTTGATCTGCTCCTGACTGCTGTTGTTGAATCTCTTTGGTCTGTTGCTTCTGCCTTTGCGCATGAACCTTTTGAGTCTTCTGACCAGCATTGCAATATCTTCATCATCTTCTTCTTCAGAGTCAAATTTATTTTCGACTCGAGCTTTGGAGGTTGCTTCTGTTGCCTTGAGAGCAACTCCTTTGTCCTTCTTCCTTCCTTCTGATAGAGTTTCTGCTCGTTGAGTCAGCTCCAGCTCATAGGTGAGAAGGTTGCCATAAAGTTGTTGTACTGTCATTTCATGGAGGTTCTTTGATTCTCTAATGGTAGTGGTTTTGACATCCCACTTTCTTGGTAAGGACCTCATGAACTTGATGATAAGATCTTTGTTTGGGTAGATCTTTCCAAAACCTCGAAGAGAGTTGAGCAGTATGTTGAATCTTTCATAAATGGAAGTGATGTTCTCTCCTGGTACGTGGGTGAACATCTCATATTGTTGAGTCAGAAGAGATTGCTTGTTCTCTCTAACTTCTTTTGCTCCTTCGTGCATGATGAGCAATGCTTCCCAGATTTCCTTTGCAGTTTTGTTGTTGACCACATTCTCGAACAGATCATCTTCTAAGGACTAGAACAGAATGTTCTGGCCTTCTTGTCTAGCTGGACAACTTTTCTCTCATTGTCAGTCCATTCTGATTTGATCTTGATCTGCGTTCGGTTTGGATCTTCAAGAGTTGGTGCATGCTTTGTTGGAATATAGGGCCCACTCATAACAGTTTCAAACAGATCGTCATCCATTGAATCCATATAAGCTTGCATACAAACTTTCCAGTTGGAAAATTTATATTTGTTGCACATTGGTGGCTTGCTGCCTCCACCGAGCTTGGACTCGCTTATCATGTGTGCCATTGGTCTACTCGAGCTTTGTAGGCTTTAGATATGATGTGACGCCCCCAGAATAGGTTCAATTCACCCAACCCATTCCGAGTCGCCAAAATACATGGTACAGAATCCAAATACAATCTTTTATATCATACGGTCGTGCAAAATATGGCCACACAACTGTTAGTGTCAATACAAATCGTATATAATATGAAATATAAATACTCAAATTCAGTCCTCAATAGTTATAATTATTATAACACTATTATACAAAAATAGTGAGGACTACTACTGCTCTATTCTGACCATCACTTTGTCGCCCGACTAGTCCTTGCGACATTCTCATTTCCTGAAGAGAACAATAGAATAAAAGGGTGAGCTCATTTAGCTCAGTAAAGAATATTATGACTAAGATAATGAAAAATAAATTATCGTTAGTCTTCAACAAATCAGATAAAATATGATGGACAACAAGTTTTAGATCAACAACTGCAGCGAAAATAACAATTTATCAGAAGAATTAAGTAGAAAATGATGTCTACTATCTTCTATGATTTAAAAGTTCATCAACAATATTTTATCCCTGTCAATCAATATATATCTCAAATCAAATATTCATCTTTGCACTACGGGCCAAAGAAATTCATTTGTATCACCAGTGGTCATGTTCATTGATAAATGGCTTTTATGACCACTTATTCGGATAGTAACCAACTCATTTTGTTGCTTAAACTCAAGTATCGTTGTGCGTTTTATGTGTTTTTGCTTTGTTTTGTGATTTTCAGGTTTAGAAACTCTCCGGGTGCAAATTGAGCTTAAAAGGGCAAAAGAACGCTTAAATGGGGCAAAGCACTGAAATTGGCTTAAAGCATGAAGATAGCATGGGTGAGGAAGCAATGAAGGTGATGCCGCGAGTCTAGAGGCCAAAAGGAGCAAGAATGGCCTTCGAAGCAAAAATGGGAAGGAAGTGCAATTCAGACATCGTTTGGGTGGTTCACGTTCATTTTATGTTCTTGGATTGGAACTTGGTTCATATTGTAGAGCATCTTATAAGCTTTCTGGAATATCTTGAATCATCCAAATCGGAGTTCGGAGGCGAGAGTTATGCCCCGTATACCAACGGACGTCAAACCTCACGGTTTTGAGTTTTCATGCACAGCTGTCAGTTGGAGCTCCATTTCAGCATTCATCCATCCATTATTTCTCAATGCTCAAAGAATGAAAGTTGTAGAGCTCTTCGATAGCTTCAATTTGACAGGTGGCAGGCCTCGTAACTCCTCCCGGATCAAACGTTATGGCCGTTTTACCAGAGGACTCTGCAGCAGAAAATACTTGGTGCGGTCGCGCGGATTGTAGGGCATTTTTGGGCGCGGCCGCACCAATCTTCAGCTGTGCCAGACTTGACTTTTCAATTGAACGGGACTTGGATTTTGCTTGGGATATAAGGGGGCTCGTTTGTGGCAAGAAAAAGCATGATATATTGGCCCTAAGCCCTAGTTCCTCTCTTCTCTTCCTTTACATCTTGTTTAGTCTAGATTAGGAGTAGATTAGAAAGTAGATTAGTGCTAGTTTAGTGTTAGTTAGTTAGATTCTAGGGTTTTGTTAGTGTGTGAAGATTGAAGCAAGAGGATTGACATAAAGGGTCCAAGCTTGGAGAAAGATTTGAAATGTCTATCCTTAATCTCTCTTTGCTATTACATTGTATATTTAGATGATGTTATTGAATCTTGTGGATAACATACTTGAGTTATTTATGGCTTAAGCTTATTTTGAGGTTCCAATGGAACCTTTTGATTAGTTTACTTTGATATGCTTCCATACTTATCTCTTTGATTGTTATATGACTGTCCATTATGATTCGTGCTTGCATTGCTTAATTGATTCGCAACCAATTACTGTGATAACCTATGTGGACTTGAAACACAAAGCATAGGTTTAGATCTAATCGTAGTAGCGGGTGATTGTGCATTCACATGGCGTTGGATGTATGATTTGTGCTTAGGATAGACATATACCGAAGCGTCGTCCGTAGTCAATAGAGGACTTGACCTTAAACCCTATTTATTTGTAAATCACATAGACATATAGTGGTTTAGGTAATGTGGGTGTTCACGTGCGTTCTATCATCTGTGGATTGCACGTGATATGGAGTAGGTGCATCGAAAGATGGCCTTCTCTCACGTTCGTGTTCTCGGCTAACTATCTTGACTATTAATTTGACCGAATTGGAAGTATGTCGATTTAGACGAATCATTAGGGGAAATTGGAATCTCTTGTCTTCATTATCTGATTTTAACTCTAGAATTAATTAGTTTAAGTTAATTGCTTGCCTAGTTTAACTTAGTTTTAATTCATCCTCTTTACCATCCGTTTAAATAAGACTGAGATGATTATGTGCTAGTGATTTGGTGTCTTTTATCCATTAATTCTCTGTGGGACGATATCTGTACTTACACTTTATTACTCGTTGGCCGCGTATACTTGCGCGAATATATTGACCGATAAATCGGCCAACAAGTTTTTGGCGCCGTTGCCGGGGAACTATTTGGATAACTATTTGCCAACATTTGTTTAAATCAAATTAGTTTTACTTTAAACATTTTATTTTAATTTTTATTTAATTCTCTTCTCATATTCTCTTTTCAGGTACAATGGACTTAAATTTCTATCCATGGAATGGTACATGGCAAGAGCAACCAAGGGAAGCATACACTGATGTTGTCAACCCAATTACAAAACTCTCAGCACAGCTTGAGGTTCTCTCGAGGAAGCTGGATACTGTCTCAGCTCAGCAGAATCGAGAGACGGCAGTGACCTATGACTACGGTGCTGGGAGCTACGCGAGCCATCAGGAGCCTATCAGTTATGGACAGGAGCAGTATGGGGGTGGTTATTCCTACACCAAACCTTATCCCACTTATCAACAAGATTGGGGGTATCACCCAAACCCAGAATGCACCTTCCAGACTCCAGTTTACCAGCCTCAACACAACTTTGAGGGTGACACAGAAAATGTAAGCTTGGAGGAAGGTAGTGGCATAGAATCACTAAAGGACATCTTGAATGAGCAATAGAAGTCATTCAAGAGTATTCAGGACTGGGCAGAGCAGATTAGCAAGGCCTTGATGATAGAGGATGAACAAGGGATGAAAAACCATACTGTGAGCTATCAAGAACAATATGAGCCAAGTCCAACTTATGCACCAAAACCCCCATATCAATCCTCATATTTACAAGGAGAACAGTCTCCAATGGAATTCATGTATAGGAGCTTAAAAAGCCAAGAGGAGAGGCTTAGGAGCCAAGAGCAATCAAGCCAGAACTTCCAGAATCAGATGGCCCTAATCCACAACACTCCTACCAATGAGCATCAGTACATGGAGCTCGAGGCTGAAACAGAAAAGGAAGGATTGGAAATTATGTGGGGGAATTCCATAGCATCGACAGAGGAGACCTTGATTGAGCAAGAGCAATCGATTGAGGATCTTCAGATTTGGGTGGAGCAGATTAGCACGGCATTAAGGAAGGAGGAGGTATGTGAACAAGAGACAACAGTGCAAGATTTTGTGCCTCCAATGACTGAAGCCGTGAGTTATGACCCTCAAAAAGATTGGTGCTATGAGATGGATGCAGATACTGATGAAGAGCCTGAGGTGCACTTGCAACTGGACGAGCGAAAGGCAATGGAAATCGAGGAGCCAATTGGGGTTGTGGAGTATGAATGTGAACCAACAGTGACAATCCCCCAAGAGCCTTCTCCGCTGAAGTTTGAGAATCCAGTCAAGTTTACACATCCTTGCCCCCTTGGTAGCCATATTTCAGAGCCGGATCTCGATGATATTAGAGAGTCCGCAAGCTTCAAACCATGGTGGTCAGAAGAGAAAAGAATAGAAGAAGAGTCCATTGTGTGGTCTATACCTCCATGCCCCGATCATTTCACCTACACAACGGAACCCTTGCCTAGCTCCCCAACCTTCAGGACGGGGAATTCTTTTACTTATCTAATGCTAGGTAGTTTAAATCTGCATCCGCTCCTACTGGGGAGCCGCCAAAGTCACACAGCTATTCTGATGGATGGAGGGGTTCTCCAGTATCGTCGGGGAGTCGGATAGCAATGGTCAGACACAGTCTAGCTAGAGGACTATAAATCAAGCGCTAGATGGGAGGCACCCCATCATTTCTCTCTCTTTATTTAATTCTGCATTACCTACTTCCCATCATCCCTCTCTCTATCTCTTTGTTTAATTCTCCATTTACATGTTTTCTATCACATTTCCCTCCCCCTCGTTTAATTCTTATTAGTTAATATTTAGTTTAAATTTTTGCATCCTGTAGGAATTAGGAGTTCATTGCCTACATTTTTGAACTTAGGCATTAGTGCATATCTTTTTGGGACCATGAAGCTTATAGCATACTTTTGATACACTTGCACTTTGTGTATACGCACTTAGAGAATTTTTTGGGAATTTGAATGCATATATCTTTCCATGTTTAATTCTCTTGATGTAAATAGTTAATATACTTTTGTTAGTATAAGAGGGTTTAATAAAGATGCTATGCTTTCTCTCAGGTCAAAGTTGCTGGATAGAATGCAAGCTCAAAGCCAACCTCATTGCCTAGCAAAAATCAGCAGCAGAAAAATCTGATGGTCCGCGCGGCCGCGCCTAATTCAAGGCATTACCACGCGTGGCCGCGCCACATGCAGACTGGGCCTGACTTGGGAAAAATCTTGCAGATTTTGGGGGGCACCAATTTATATCAATTATTAACAGCACCCAAGCCTCAACCCCTCTAATCGCAAACCCTCAAGTTCCTTCATGCAATCCCCCATCTCTTCCATCTCATGCAATCCCCTCCACTACAAGCCTTAGTTTTGAAAACCTCCTACCTCCTCAATCCAAAGTATCAATTCTCATCCACCTCATCCTCTCAACCTGATCAATTGAGATATTGAGTGTGGAATCTCTAGCAGAGCAAGATTGATATGGAGTTAGGTTGGTTCGTTGAGTACAGTGCTGAGCAGGGTTTATTTTTCCAGAGCAGAGAGAGGCGGGGAAACTTCTGAGAGGGCGCCATTTCATTTCATGCAGCATCAGAAGCCAAATAGAGGAGTTTCTTTTTACCTTTACCTTCAATGAGGACATTGAATAGTTTAAGTTTGGGGGTATTGGCTTTATTTTGCATATAGGGTAGTTGCATTCATATTGCATATGGTGTTTGTTTATTTAGTGCATGTAGGTTGTAAATAGTTAAAATTTGTGAAAATTTTAAAAATTTTCTTTTGTTTTTGCATTATGTGTTAGAGCATACTGCATGAATCCAGTTTTCAGTTTGTTAGTTATGTATGTTGCCTGTGAAGAAACTGAAATCACTTGATTGTTGAACTGATTTGAGACTTAAGCTTTATCTCATGGTCATATATGTAAATCCTTACCTGTCAGATACTGTGTAACCAGTAAGCACGATAGAGTAAACACCATGATATGCTAAGTTTAAATATTTACATACTTGTCTTCTGGTGGAAAAACTATGTTTTAATAAAAGAGTTTCAGTTCGCATATAATAATAACTAGATTGTTAAAAGTTTAAGTTTGAGGGAAACAGGGGACATGCATGATTGCGGGGAGATGGAGCGTAAGACGCACTCCCTTGCTGAAAAAGAAAAAGAAAACAAAAGAAAATGCATTGAAAAAGAAAAAAAAATAGAATAAACACATTGGCTACGTCGAGTTCTGTGGCCTTTGATATTCGAGCAAGTAAGCCCTAGGGGTGTCTCTACACCCAGCGCCCTAAGGCCGTCTGGTCTGGGAGTAGTTGGTCGAAAGCTCGATACATGGATATCATTGAAAAGCCTAAGAGAACTAGGCATTGCACGGTCGATAGTGTACACGGGAAAGTGCGAATACGCCCTCGTGAATAATAAAAGCTTAATGAAAACCCTCTGTTGACTCTTAACTCTAGTAATGCACGGTCTTAGTTAGAACTTATATGATTTACTGTTTTTCTTAAGTTAAAGCTTATTTTTCCCCTAAGAAGCATAGTAGGTGAGTTATTTATATGAATGCATATCTAATGGTTGGTAAGCACACAACGCACAATACATCAGTGCTGACAGTTTTGGATTTGCAGAATATGCCTTATGGTCTTGTTTTGGGTAGCTTATCTATTTCGACTATCTCGTGGTTTTCTGAGGCATTGCTTTCAAAGTTCAATACTGGCTGGGAACTTGGATTCGCATTCATGATAGCGTAGGTTGCATACATTGTAGATACTGCATTGCATCTTTTGTTTAGTTTTGTTTTGGTTGCTTGAGCGCAAGCAACGTTTAAGTTTGGGGGTATTTGATAAATGGCTTTTATGACTACTTATTCGGATAGTAACCAACTCATTCTGTTGCTTAAACTCAAGTATGGTTGTGCGTTTTATGTGTTTTTGCTTTGTTTTGTGATTTTCAGGTTTAGAAACTCCCCGGGTGCAAATTGAGCTTAAAAGGGCAAAAGAACGCTTAAATGGGGAAAAGCACTGAAATTGGCTTAAAGCATGAAGATAGCATGGGTGAGGAAGCAATGAAGGTGATGCCGCGAGTCTAGAGGCCAAAAGGAGCAAGAATGGCCTTTGAAGCAAAAATAGGAAGGAAGTGCAATTCGGACATCGTTTGGGTGGTTCACGTTCATTTTATGTTCTTGGATTGGAACTTGGTTCATATTGTAGAGCATCTTATAAGCTTTCCAAAACATCTTGAATCATCCAAATCGGAGTTCGGAGGAGAGAGTTATGCCCCGTATACCAACGGACGTCAAACCTCACGGTTTTGAGTTTTCATGCACAACTGTCACTTGGAGCACAATTTCAGCCTTCATCCAGCCATTATTTCTCAATGCTCAAAGAATGAAAGTTGTAGAGCTCTTCGATAGCTTCGATTTGACTGGTGGAAAGCCTCATAACACCTCACGGATCAAAAGTTATGGCCATTTTACCAGAGGACTCTCCAGCAGAAAATGCTTGGCACGGGTGCGCGGATTGTAGGGCATTTTTGGGCGCGGCCGCACCAATCTTCAGCTATGCCAGACTTGACTTTTCAATTGAACGGGACTTGGCTTTTGATAGGGATATAAGGGGGCTCGTTTGTGGCAAGAAAGTGCATGATATATTGGCCCTAAGCCTAGTTCCTCTCTTCTCTTCCTTTACATCTTGTTTAGTCTAGATTAGGAGTAAATTAAAGAGTAGATTAGTGCTAGTTTAGTGTTAGTTAGTTAGATTCTAGGGTTTTGTTAGTGTGTGAAGATTGAAGCAAGAGGATTGACATCAAGGGTCCAAGCTTGGAGAAAGATTTGAAATCTCTATCCTTAATCTCTCTTTTCTATTACATTGTATATTTAGATGATGTTATTGAATCTTGTGGATAATATACTTGAGTTATTTATGGCTTAAGCTTATTTTGAGGTTCCAATGGAACCTTTTGACTAGTTTACTTTGATATGCTTCTATACTTATCTCTTTGATTGTTATATGACTGTCTATTACGATTCATGCTTGCATTGCTTAATTGATTCGCAAACAATTACTGTGATAACCTATGTGGACTTGAAAGACAAAGCGTAGGTTTAGATCTAATCGTAGTAGCGGGTGATTATGCATTCACATGGCGTTGGATGTATGATTTATGCTTAGGATAGACATATACCGAAGCGCCGTCCGTAGTCAATAGAGGACTTGACCTTAAACGCTATTTATTTGTAAATCACATAGACATATAGTGGTTTAGGTAATGTGGGTGTTCACGTGCGTTCTATCATCTGTGGATTGCACGTGATATGGAGTAGGTGCATCGAAAGATGGCCTTCTCTCACGTTCATGTTCTCGGCTAACTATCTTGACTATTAATTTGACCGAATTGGAAGTATGTCGATTTAGACGAATCATTAGGGGAAATTAGAATCTCTTGTCTTCATTATCTGATTTTAACTCTAGAATTAATTAGTTTAAGTTAATTGTTTGCCTAGTTTAACTTAGTTTTAATTCATCCTCTTTACCATCCGTTTAAATAAGACTGAGATGATTATGTGCTAGTTGTTTGGTGTCTTTTATCCATTAATTCTCTGTGGGACGATATCTGTACTTACACTTTATTACTCGTTGGCCGCGTATACTTGCGCGAATATATTGACCGATAAATCGGCCAACATTCATCTCAACACCTGTTATCTTTGCACTACAGGCCAAAGATATTTTTCAGGTAATCATTCATCTTTGCACTACAGGCCAAAGATATTCATCAAATAATCATCCATCTTTGCACTACAGGCCAAAGATATTCATCAAATAATCATCCATATGTGCACTACAAGTCAAAGATATTCTTTTGTATCATCATTTAAGACTGAAGATGATGAAAATATTTTTAAAGAACGAATCCAGCGAGATAAAGGACAAAAATTAGGGATTCTTAAATCAGTTTATCACAGTTCAAAAATACTCTCTAATAATCATTTGTGGAGCAAAATTCAAGAATGAAGTTCAAAACTTGGATCCAATCAAAGATAGGACCCATAATAGCCAACTTGGACAAAGAAAAGAAAATTTAATTTTTTGGTGAATAGTACCGTATTCATGAATAGTGTCGTATACGTGAATAGTAACCCCGACATGAAAAGGTAGAAATTTTATAATAAAATTCATACCAATATTTCGATGAAATGATATTGAAAGAAATAACATCATTTACAAAAAAAAAATAACATCCCTTACCTCAAAAGACAAGTACTTCTGACTGCAATATCGGATATAATGCTGAAAAAAACTTGCACTGCTTATCAACTCTTAAAGTATCTAAATACTCACAAAAATACGCTCGATTTTATAGAGAAAGAAACTTCTGATTCTGGTGTAATTTTCAATTCTAACTAAGCACACTATTTATAAGAAAATGCTTAGAACACCAAATGAGAAAAAAAAACAATCGGACACCAACCAACTATCGAAAAACAATTTTTAGCATTTAATCAACAAGTGGGGCCCACCATTCTAGAACAACTTCTCCAGCATTTTACAACAAACAAGAGTGGGGCCCACTATATGTTTTAAAAAATATTTATTTACGAAACTTCAATAATTCATAATAAATAGTCATTTTATCAGAAAAATATGGACCTTATGTCCATTCCATATAAAATTTAATTCTCTATAACTTTGTAGAAAAAAGTTTTTCCAAATTCTGAACGAAAAATGACCCAAAATTACATACGGAGCATTATTATTTTCAAAATCCTCCACCACCAATCATCTTTTTCTTTCTTTTCATCCTTTCCCATAATTTCCTACTAATTATCTCTCTTCTCTCTCTCTCTCTCTCCATCATTTCCTCCACACACACACACATATATATTGAAAAACTTACTACGTAGCATTCACTTCTTGAAAAAAAACAAACAAAGGACAATCAGCATCCTCTTTTTTTTCTTCTTTCCCACCACTTTACACGTTTTAATTTTAATAAACATTTATACCACCAAAAATAATTCAGATCCAATTTGCTCTCTTTCTCCTCATTTTATTCATATATCGTCAATTCATTGTAAAAATATTACCATTATTATATTATTATATTATTATATTATTACATCATACACTTATAATCTAATATTACAATAATATATTTGAATGAATTATTTTATCGAAGAAGATAAAATATTAACTCTCAATTATTGTCTCTTTAAAAATTCCTCCATTAAATAAATATTTTCTTATCATTTTTATCAATAATTAATTATTCACAAATAATATTACAGAACCAATATAACAACCAGGTCGTTCCCAGGAAAGAGGGGGCTTTCCGATAAGAATTTCTCCTTACTGGCGCACAATTAGGTGACCAAACTCCTTTCCTAGACAGAACTTCCTAGACATTGCCAATAATGTTGTCTAATAATATTATTCAAATAATATAAATTATTGATCTGATAATGAAAAATACTGTGCATTGACAATTATTGAATTAACAATAATATAAAATACTGTGTAATACCTTGTGCTACTGTGCAACAACGCTTATTACTTTATTTTAACCACCGGGTATTTCAATAGTGTTAACGGTAATTGTTACGCCATTATTTTTGGAAAACTTATTCTTGTCGTTTTCGTCATCCGATAGTTTTTCGTTATGGGGCCCACAAATGGTTGCGCCATCGTACGAATATTCCCCAACAATAAGAATATTCCACGACCAAACGAATATTCCCCGACAACAATGAATATTTTATAACCACTTGCTTATTTTGAAATATTTGCGCATATAACCCATAACTTACCACATTTATCAAATCAACCCCTTACTATTCAAAATAATATATAGAGAAAATTCAATTTTATTCATAAAAAGTTGAGGTCTTACAACCTCCCCTCCTTATGAAATTTCGTTATCAAAATTAACGTATGTACTCGGTATTTCAAAAAGGTGAGGATACCTCGCTTTTATTTCCAATTCTAACTGCCAGGTCATTTCTTCAATTCCAACTGTGACTCTCATGGTGCCTCAACCATAGCACCTCACAATGGTACCTATCAGTTTGTCACCGCACAAAAACGGCGTCCCCTATAGAGAGTATGGCTTCGGTGCATCCCACACAGGAAGTCACCAGCGAGAGGCTCGGGGCTCTTCACACCTTATGGCTCTTGATGCTTCGCCTTAACACGTTGGCACGTTAAACACCTCGAGATAAACTTCATGATTTCTCTCTTCATATTGCTCCACCAAAATGTATGTCGAAGATCACGATATATTTTGATACTTCCAGGATGGATTGCAAACGGTGTGTTGTGTGCCTCCATCATGATTCTATACTTCAAGTCAGTATCATTAGGAACACAAAGTCTGGAGTTGACTCAAAGTATTCCTTCTTCATCGATTCTTGCTTCTGGAACCGCACCTTCTTGCACCTTCTTCTTCATCTTCATTCCAGGTCTGTAGCTTGAGTAGCTTTAACTTTATCAATTAAAGCTAGTTCTACGCGTATACTTGACATCATCACATGGCTCCATGGAGTCTTTAACTCTATCTCCATCCTTTGTACGTCATACAAAATGGTCCTTTGTGTTGACAGCATCGCACTCGTTCCTGCATACGATCTTCTACTCAACGCGTTAGCTACCATGTTCGCTTTTCATAATCCTCCAACGTCGTTGTCGCATATTGAGTTCGTTCTAAGTAAAGAAATATTAGGATGTCATCAATAATGATAACCACGAAATGATCCAAATATTTCTTAAATATTCGGTTCATCATGTCCATAAACGCAACATGGACATCGGTTAATTTGAAAGATATAACTAGAAATTCGTAATGCGCATATCGAGTTCTAAAGGCAGTCTTTGGAATATCCTCAGTTTTAATCTTCAGCTGATGATATCCAGAACGAAGATCGATCTTTGAGAAGAATTGCGCACCTTACAACTGATCGAACAGGTCATCAATACGAGGTAACGGATACTTATTCTTGATGGTGACATGGTTCAACTCCCGATAGTAAATACAAAGTCGCATACTCCCGTCTTTCTTCTTTACGAATAAAATAGGAGCACCCCAAGGCGATGTACTAGGACGTATAAAACCGATGTCTAGCAACTCCTGTAGTTGGACCTTTAACTCCTAAAGTTCAATAGGAGCCATTAGATATGGGGTTCTAGAAATGGGTTTTGTACCGGGTTCAAGATCAATAAAGAATTCAACTTCAAGTTATGGGGGTAGGCCAGGAAGTTCTTCAGGAAATACATCAGGAAACTCATTAACACCAGAAATATTATTCAAATCTGACGAATTCTAGTTTAAATCAGTGACATGGGCTAAGAAAGCTTGACATCCATTTTTTAATAAACGAATAGCTTTATGACTTGAAATGACATTGATTGATTTTAGTGGTTTGGTTGTTTGAATCCGTACAACAAGTTGGTTAGGAATATAAAAACTAACAACCTTATGAAAATAATCAATTTTGGCATGATGAGTGGTTAACAAGTCAATTCCTAAAACCACGTCAAATGCAAGTATTTTCAAAGATATAAGATCCACAGAATTGGTAGAACTGGTATCTAATAAGGTATAGACTTCGCAAAAGTTTATGATTAACTAACCCGTGATAACTTCGTTCGGGTTCCTTGTATTTTGGGAAGTCACGACAACCGCTCTCCCTTGAACCGCTGACTTTGATTTGTCTGGGACAATCTTTGGTGTCACTATCCCAGCTGGACTTGACTTTTCTATAAAGCACATTCCACCCTCAATTGCTTCGTCGCACTCTTGATCCATGATTTGAATCATTACTCTTCTATCCATAACGAATTGGGGTTGACCGCTATGCATAGGGTAACTCCAAACTCGATGTTGGATTCTCCCAATTGTTGTCCAAAAAGTGAAATCCATATAATCTATTTTGGTCTTCTTGGATCGAACTTCTTTTTCTAAAATATCAACGCGTCGTGCGGCTTTTACCCATACATCTTTAATTCTCACTCGTTCAGTTGTTTCTTCTTTCAGCTGATCGTTGACATTTGCATTCTCAGATTCCATCTCTAATAGCATATACTCTGCTAGAGAGAGCTTCTGTTCAAGCCTCGCATATCGAATAGCAAAATCTTGAATTGTTGTATCCCTTTGTTCCACGGCTGTCTGTCGTTCTTCACCCTTCTCTTCTAACTCATGAATACGATTCTGTAGTTCTACATTTCGATCATAAAATTCTTTTAATAAATCCTCCTCAGGTTCACCTTCTTCCTCACTCTCAATTGCTATCTCTGCGATTAGCTCAGGTGCAACTATTAATTCTTCACTCACCATATGGATATCTCTATATTCTTCTTTACCTGACATCCTACAATCAAGTTCAATGACTTAATTAGCACTCCCCAATAAACACCTTTGTTATAACAAGATATTATACTCTAATAATGATTCTTTAAATAAATCTCCTCGATTCATCACTTAAAACTCTGTATGAGTTCATTTCTTGATTTTCAAATGTCATTCTTAGATACTGCCACAAAACAAGGGCTAATTAAACAAATTAACATATCACATATTAACCCTATGCTCTGACCGACCAACCAAATAACAAATAAGCTTAGGTAAAACACACTACCGAAGGTTTTACTCGTCTCTCCCCTCCTAGTTCTATTCCCAAATCTCCGCCAGAGATCATATCCCTAAGCTCTGATACCAACTGTGACTCCCCCAGAATAGGTTCAATCCACCCAACCCATTTTGGGTTGCCAAAATACATGGTACAGAATCTAAATACAATCTTTTATATCATACGGTCGTGCAAAATACGACCACACAACTGTGAGTGTCAATACAAATCATATATAATACGAAATATAAACACTCAAATTCAGCCCCCAATAGTTACAATTATTATCACACTATTATACAAAAATAGTGAGGACTACTACTGCTCTATTCTGACCATCACTCTGTCCCCCAACTAGTCCATGCGACATTCTCATTTCCTGAAGAGGACAATAGAATAAAAGGGTGAGCTCAACTAGCCCAGTAAAGAATATTATGACTAAGATAATGAAAAATAAATTATCGTTAGTCTTCAATAAATCAGATAAAATATGATGGACAACAAGTTTTAGATCAACAACTGCAGCGGAAATAACAATTTATCAGAAGAATTAAGTAGAAAATGGTGTTTACTATCTTTTATGATTTAAAAGTTCATCATCAATATTTTATCCCTGTCAATCAATATATATCTCAAATCAAATATTCATCTTTGCACTACGGGCCAAAGATATTCATTTGTATCACCAGTGGTCATGTTCATCTCAATACATGTCATCTTTGTAGGGTTTTCGGCACATAAACGCAGCAGAAATTAAAAAATTTTCGAAACCCTAAAACAGGATCCATGCGAAAAATATATTAATTCAGAGGTTAAGATTTGTTTTACCGATTATTCAAGCCTGAACGGAGACGATGGAGATTCTGGAACTGCTTTGAATCCTCAACGCAATCCAACAGAACTGCGCCTCTACGGTATCCACACGAACGTCCCGCGAATCGTCACACGATCTGCATCAAGGAAAGCTGCGGTACTAGCCGCCAAGGATCTGGACTTTCGAAATTTTTCTCTCTAGTCTCTCTCTAAGAGCGGCTAGGGTTTTTTATCGATAATACCCTAAACGGCTGATATATCATATATATAGCAATTAAAGGAATTAACCAAAACCTAATCCAATTAGAAAAATAAAATTCAAATTTATATATATATATATATATATATATTATATCTTAATTAAGTCTTACTTAATTAATATACATATATATATATAAATTATCCTATTAATTTAAATTCGTAATTTAAATACTATCAATCATATTGATATATTTAAATCCATACAATTTAAATTAATTCCCTTTTAATTACGTTCTAAGTGTGTGACCCTATAGATTATTATTATGTTGGCAATAATTTTAAAATCATATTATAAAATTATAAAGAGTGAGTGGCATCTAGTAATGCATCACTGCTACCCAAATAATAATAATAAGATCGGTGATTCGATACAACCTTTTCGTGACCAATGTTTCAATGTAATTTAATCCTTTTAACCTTGACATCCTAGATTAAACTCGAGACATGGAAT
The DNA here is from genome assembly GCA_020205555.1 of Panax stipuleanatus. Classification (NCBI taxonomy): domain Eukaryota; kingdom Viridiplantae; phylum Streptophyta; class Magnoliopsida; order Apiales; family Araliaceae; genus Panax; species Panax stipuleanatus. Next base: position 129,736,916 of record CM035115.1, on the reverse strand, counting down.
GTGTCATCTTCTTCATAATTTAATCTGAGTTTTCTTGATCGATGAGTAGACTATATGAAACAAATCACTATTTGAGCATGGCTATGCATTTCATAGTTTTACTCAATCAAGAGGCCTATGGATATCACCCCTAATATATAGGAGGGTTAAATTCCATCTAGATCACTCATATTCCTCACACGATTCATGATGTACCCAATAATCACCTTTATCGTCCACCCTATTAAAGGTGGCCTTTGATGATATCAAAGTACATAAATTCTCGTGTAGTAATATAGTGATTTCAGGTCGGAGGATCATTACACCATTGTCACTATGAGAATTGCTTATGACACTTTGCATAATGCTCCACGTAGAATTCTCATGGTGGGTCTGCCCAGTACATTGTTCTCTAACATGTACCTATGCATTGACTCAATATCTCATATATTTATGACCAATGAGATTTGGCCATCAGTCAATCCACATACTAGTCTCAATGTATCATTGTTGTCCCATTAACAATGACACTCGACTAGGAACATTTAAGAGTAATGATACTAATTGTAACTATATGATCTCATGTTCAAGTCACATACTTGAAGCCATATAATTTGTATCACTATTCTAAGGACTTTTATTATGTTAACATTTATATAACGCAGTAAATAAAACCATAATAAAATAATTTGTTTATTCAATCAAATATAATATCAAAAATGTTTAAACAATTACATCAAAGAATTAGCCTCTAGGGCATAAACTCTAACAATCTTTGCACTACAGGCCAAAGATATTCATCAGGTAATCATTCATCTTCGCACTACAGGCTAAAGATATTAATCAAATAATCATCCATCTTTGCACTACAGGCTAAATATATTCATCAAATAATCATCCATCTTTGCATTACAGGCCAAAAATATTCTTTTGTATCACCATTTAAGAATGAAGATAATGAAAATATTTAAAAAAAAACGAATCCAGCGAGATAAAGGACAAAAATTAGGGATTCGTAAATCAGTTTATCCAAGTTCAAAAATACTCCCTAATAATCATTTGTGGAGCAAAATTCAAGAATAAAGTTCAAAACTTGGATCCAATCAAAGATAGGACCCATAATAGCCAACTTGAAAAAAGAAAAGAAAATTTAATTTTTCGATTAATAGTACCGTATTCATGAATAGTGCCGTATACGTGAAAAGTAATCCCGACATAAAAAAGTAGAAATTTCATAATAAAATTCATACCAATATTTCAATGAAATGATATTAAAAGCAATAACATCATTTATGAAAAAAATAACATCCCTTACCTTAAAAGACAAGTACTTCTGACTGGAATATCGGATATAATACTGAAAAAAACTTGCACTGCTTGTCAACTCTCAAAGTATCTAAATACTCACAAAAATACGCTCGATATTATAGAGAAAGAAACTTTTGATTCTGGTGTGATTTTTAATTCTAACTAAGCACCCTATTTATAGGAAACTGCTTAGAACACCAAAGGAGAAAAAAAACAATCGGACACCAACCAACTATGGAAAAAAAAATTAGCATTTAATCAACAAGTGGGGCCCACCATTCTAGAACAACTTCTCCAGCATTTTAGAACAAACAAGAATGGGGCCCACCATATGTTTTAAAAAATATTTATTTTGTGAAACTTCAATAATTCATAATAAATAGCCCTTTTATCAGAAAAATATAAACCTTATGTCCATTCCATATGAAATTTAATTCTCTACAACTTTGTAGAAGAAAGTTTTTCCAAATTTCGAACGAAAAATGACCCAAATTTACATACGAAGCATTTATTATTTTCAAAATCCTCCACCACCAATCACCTTTTTCTTTCTTTTCATCCTTTTCCATAATTTCCCACTAATTCTCTCTCTTCTCTCTCTCTCTTTCCATCATTTCCTCCACACACACACACACACACACACACACACACACACACATATATATTGAAAAACTTCCTACGTAGCATTCACTTCTTGAAAAAAAATAAACGAAGGACAATCAGCATCTTTTTTCTTCTTCTTTCCCACCACTTTACACGTTTTAATTTTAATAAACATTTATACCACTAAAAATAATTCAGATCCAATTTGCTCTCCTCCTCCTCATTTTATTCATATATCATGAATTCATTGTAAAAATATTATCATTATTATATTATTATATTATTACATCATACACTTATAATGTAATATTACAATAATATATTTGAATGAATTATTTTATCGAAAAAGATAAAATATCAACTCTCAATAATTGTCTCTTTAAAAATTCCTCCATTAAATAAATATTTCCTTATCATTTTTATCAATAATTAATTATTCACAAATAATATTACAGAACCACAATATGACAACCAAGTCATTCTCAGGAAAGAGGGGGCTTTCCGATAAGGATTTCTCCTTACTGGCGCGCAATTAGGTGACCAAACCCCTTTCCTAGATAGAACTTCCTAGACATTGCCAATAATGTTGTCTAATAATATTATTCAAATAATATGAATTATTGATCTGATAATGGGAAATACTGTGCAGTGACAATTATTGAATTAACAATAATATAAAATACTGTGTAAGACCATGTGCTATTGTGCAACAACGCGTATTACTTTATTTTAACCACCGGATATTTCAATAGTGTTAACAGTAACTGTTACGCCGTTATTTATAGAAAACTTATTCTTGTCGTTTTCTTCATCCGATAGTTTTTTGTTATGGGGCCCACAAATGGCTGCGCCGTCGTACGAATATTCCCGACAAGAATATTCCACGACCAAATGAATATTCCCCGATAACAATGAATATTTTATAACCACTTGTTTATTTTGAAATATTTGCGCATATTACCCATAACTTACCAAATTTATCAAATCAACCCCTTACTATTCAAAATAATAGATAGAGGAAATTCAATTTTATTCATAAAAAGGTGGGGTCTTACATATGAGAACCTACTCTGATACCAATTGTTAGTTCCTAGAGGCACAATAGTTATCTAAAAGAGGGGTTGAGTAGATATTTTAAAACTTTTGCTTTTCAAAATACTGATCAAATTTGTTAATTAAATAAATTAATTAACCACAGCGGAATATATGATTTGTTTGCCCCCTTAAGATAAAGTTTATAGTCCGATTAGCAGTTAAAGCAGTTATGGCAGATATAGCAGTTAAGAGAATATAAATGTCACAGTGTTTTTAAGTGGTTCAGAGAACTCAAAACTCCTACTCCACGAGTAGGAAATCCACTAAGGATATCGATACAACTTTGAATCATTGAGATTCCTTCAAGACCAGCAGTCTTGGAACTTCTAATTCACTAAGAACTCTTCAAGTCCAGCAGACTTGGCACTTCTAGTTCGCTGAGAACTCTTCAAGTCCAGCAGACTTGGAATACACTGTAATGAGAGTTTAGTTCTTTGGTGTGCTACTCAGTTGCCGTTAAGCATAAGTTATAAAGAACTGAGTAGCAAAGCAAGCTTTTTTTCTGATCGTAGATTTGGCTTTGAGTGTTCTTAAGCTTTTTGCGTTATTTCTTGCTTACTTGCTTAGTCTGAAATCTTCAATCTATTTTTCTTATGTAGGAGCCTTTGAAATCTTCCCGTTGAAAGGCTTCTGTTTGAGCATTTAATGTTCTAGACGTTCTGAGCACTGATGTTGACTTTCTAGGGATATGGTGCACTACTGTTCTGACTTGCCTGACACTGCAGACTGTTTTCTCACCTAACACCTGAAAAGGTGCTTTCAGCAGATAGAAAGTAGTCACCTTATTTTTTTCCACACGTTCCTTCGATTCAAACTAAGGATAAGTGTTGGAGCATTGGGATTCCAAAAATATCAACGTTCATATGCCATTCTTCATTTGTTAGACATCCTCTTTCATCAGAATTGTAAAACTTGATACTTATGATGCTAACTGAAGAAGCACCACGATTGTTGTCTTCATACCACGATCGTTGTGTGTTAGTGTGCTTGCAAGTGATTCAGTCTTGATCGTAGAGCACTCTACGATTATATATAAGCTTTGACTGACTATGATCTTTACTTGCGACAACTTGCAGATTCCATATTTCTGAGAGAGGACTGCGATTCTTGACTTGGCTCAGCATGCGCTCGACAGACTGTCTCAACGATTCTGAAGTTGCTTCCTTGACAGACTACGATTCCGAGAGAGTCTTTCTCGACACTCCACGATTCTGCAATATCTTCTACAAACTCTTGACTGCCTCTACAGACTATGAATCTGTTACGGCCTAACTATTATATTTCAAGAGATTAACCTAACAAGCTTGATCTTTCTTCAATACATTTAATTACAAAATGATAAACGTTCAACTTAGATCAACTTAACAATTTTGATCCTCAATCTAAGTCCTTGTACATATGTTCTATTAAAGACTTTATAATATTGGAAAATATATGCACATTTATTTACTTTCAAAATCAATTTTGAATATGCAATTCTTAACAGGTTTTAACCTTTTCTTATTCGCTATGTCTATGGATTTTATTAAAGGGTGAGGTTTTAGGAAAACGGGACCGACATAAGTGTCGACAACTTTGAAAAGATTGATTTATTATTTTATGATTGCACCGAATGAGACAAAGCCGCCAGTTATTATAATGTAAATGGATGTACCAACTCATCCGAGTTTTGAAGGTTTTCGCAATATGGTCCAATATGTGACTCCGTAAGATTAGTCTAAAACCCGAGATTCATGGAATTCGGGGGCTAGGTTAATCGGGGGGAAGGTGTTAGGCACCCCCCGACTCCCGTGAAAACACGGTACCACATCTTATTGATTTCATATGATATTTTGGGAAAAACACAAGTTTTTTAAATTCTTCGTCCGAATAGTAATCAAGGACCTTTGATACTTCCATTATAGATTTTTAAGACTATATAATTATTACGAAAGTAGTGTTGTACCTCTTTAACCCTATGCACAAAGGATTTGATTTTTATAAAAGTTCATTTTTAGAAAACAATATATATCAATGATGTTTTGAAAACAAAGTTTTCAAATATTTCGTCAAATAGGAATCGAGGTCTTTTAATACTTCCATTTATGATCTAATGTCTATCCCAAATTGCTTTATTGTTATTATGGAAGTTCTTTGCTATTTTGATTTTAAAATCATTTTGGTGAAAATGCATGCTAAAAGCACCAAAAAGGGTCGGATCATCGTTGGGCATATAAGCCATCTTGATGAATCCGAGCACCCACAATCAAAGTTTTCACTATCAGGGGATCTTGAATCCGACTTCTCGGGACTAACCACTCAAGTTCGTCTTCAAGATCCAAACATTACATATGAAATGATTTTTTACGTTATTTAAACATTACATCACAAAACTGATCCATCGTGGGAATCAAGTCGGGATCTAATCATGGTATCTCGACACCGGGATTCCTAGGCTCACATTATTATGCACAAATATATATGTACAATGTCCTAGACTTTGGTATTAGATGATTTCATCTGTTGAAATCACCCTTTCAAGCCATTTTGGACCCCTTCCACCTCTAGATATAGATCTAGGGCTATACGGTATAACCAGGACCGATTAAAAGAAATAAATGCATAGATCTACCATATATCTAAGCCGATATAGCATACGAGTTAAAGCTTCATGCTTAATAACCACTCAAAGGCTAGATCTGGCTTAGATCTAGGTAGATCTAGCCTCCGGACTTGATTTACAACCAAATATGGGATAAATAACCGATGGGATCTATAGATTTACCACCTAGACAACAATATATGTATAAAACAACAAGTATAACAATGTTTACATAATATATCACATAAAGCTAGTACATTAAACACTAGTTACAAAGAAAGTGGCTAAAATGAGAGTTTTTCACCTTGGGGGACGCGTGAACAAGCGTTTTATCACCCGGGATCAACTAAGAGCACTCTCGAGACTTAAAGTATGTGTTAAACAAGAATAAACAACTAAAAATGGGTGTAGAACGATCAAACCCGAGGGTTTCTCTCTCTAAAAACTATTTCTCTCTCTAAAACTCTTCTTTTTTTTTAAATGAGCTGATGTTTCTCATTTATGATCTCGAAGCCAGACATATATATACCTGCGGCTAGCCGCATGTATACCTACAACTGGGCCCCATGCGTCCCTCCGTCTCGAAGTTCTTTCCTTCGGTCTTGGTTTGGAGAAAGTTGAGCCAAAGCTCGGAAAGTCTTTGCGGAAGGCTGCGGAATAAGGTCGAGTCTGACTGAATCGAGGTCCGGGAAGATGCTGCTGGTAGCTGAGAGGTATCTTTCGGTTCTAGACTATAGTTAACTGGCTTATCTTTGATGGCACGTAATTTGAGGTTTGCTGAGGTGACTTCAGGCGGACACTTTCTTAGCTTTGCGATCCTCGTTTAGTTCGCGTCTTGTTCGGACGTCATAATTCCTTTGAATCATTCACAGGGTTGTCTCTGGGGTGATCGGATGCTTTTCCCCTATCTCGGGGTTGTCTCCGAAGTAAAATTATGATTTTTCCCTTCTGCAAGGTTAGTATAAAGAAAGCAAAATTTCAAGTGTCTACACTAACTCCTCCCAGATTGAGCGTTATGGCCGTTCTAGTGCGCAATATGAAAACCTAACTTACCGGGATGAATATCGAGCAAGTGAGACCCACTTTTGGGCTGCCGTAGGTGTACCCACGGCTGCCGCAGGTAGACCTACGGCTCCTCCATTTTCCTCTTTAAAAAGCGGATCTTAGCTTCTAATGGAAGAGAGGAAAGAGAGAGGGGGAAGCTAAAGAGAAAGAAAGCTCAGTTTAGAGAGAGGAAGGGGCTAGATTTTGCGTTTAAACTCTGTAAATCTCTTCTATAAACACTCATATACATATATATTGTAACATATATATTGGAAACCGAGTTTTGAGGCGCCAAAAGCCGTTCGAAAGCCATTCTTGTGCCATACTATAAGTTTTCATCAGATCTGGTCTCTTCACTCGCTCTAACATATATATAAGTGTTATATATATATAGTTAGTGGTTAATATTGGTCAGATCTGACTTTTTAACAGTTTATTTCATGTAAATAGTTAATATTTATGCTTTATTGACTAGATCTATACTAAATCTAGCCAGATCTAGCTTTTAACCGGTTCAAAAGTTGTAAAACTTGAACCTGGAAGCTAGAATGGCTAAGATCTGTACAGATATAGTTTTCTTTCTAGTTTTTGTAAATATTTAGCAACCACATGACTCTAGATCTGTATCTAGAGGAAACTAGAAGCTTTGGGCTACTCGCTTACGAGGATTTAACTGATGAATCCTTCGTCCAGCGATGTCTAGAATAGATATGTGTTTTATCGCAATATATTTGTTATGCAGGCTATATATGTGATATCCTGTGAGCCTAAGAGCTACAGGATCTACGATTCAATTAATGAATCTAGATTCAGTTCCCATGATGGACTTTTTAAGTTGTTTAGTTATCTTTCAAATCTTCGTACTTGTAAATCTAGGGCCTTAAAACGATTATACGAGTTTAAGGCCCTAAAATAGTGAAAATCATACATGTTTTGATTGGGCATACTTCGATGACTTTCATGCCCATAAGGAGCCCGTCACTTGTAGATAGTTTTATTTATTGTCAAAGATGCTTCGCATCTCAATAAAATCAAATAAAGCCGAATACGGAATAAAATAGAAGTATCAAAGGGCTTCAATTCTTATGCGAGCGAAAGGGTTTTAAAACCTCTTTTCAAAACATTACTTTCATATTCTTGTTTAAAAATAAATGTTTCAACAAGTTAAATCCTTCGTATATAGGTTCAACGAAGCACAACACTACTTTCAAAACAAAGTATTTCGAGCACATTTATCTACATCACACACACACAAAAAATCAATGTATAGGGAATGAAAAGACGCGGTAACCGTGTTTCATGGAAATCGAGGGGTGCCTAACACCTTCCCCTCACTTAAGCAAGCCCCCGAACTCTATGAATCTCAGTTTTCAGACCAATTAAAAGGAGTCACATATTGGGCCATATTGCAAAAATCTTTCAAAATCCGGTTGAGTTGGTACAACCATTTAAACTCATACCAACCGGTGGCTCTATCTAATTCGGCCCAATCATTAAAATTAATCTTTTCAAATTGTTGACATTGTATGTTGGTCTTTGTTGGGTATTTTCTATACGCGCTACACGCAAGTGTACGTGGTCAACAAGTAATATACTGATAAAATAAGGTATCGTACCCACAGAGACAATAATTCCTATTTAATCAAACAAGTACCAGTTTTATATTATTTCAGCTTTATCAAACTAATGATTAAAAGATGATTTTCTAAATAAACTACTACTTAAACTAATTTTAACACTAACTCCGGATTTTAACAAGTTTTGGAGAATTAAGCCTACAACTTCACTTCAGATAATATACTTTCCTTCAGTTTATATCAATTACTCCAGATTATTAATCAAGAACACTAAAGCAGATATAACCATCTCTCAATGCATTACATCCATACTCACTTAAATCCACAGGTGATAGAATTAAGTAAGACACCTTAAATAACTAATTCACTATATCTCTATGTGAATTACAATTAAATGAGGTTTAATATCAAGTTCTTAACATATTATATATAATGCATCGATATCTCTATCTTATACATGTATTATGAATCCTAACTACCCAGAAATTACAAACATATGTCACTATGGATAGTTTCAATCTCATATATCATCTCTCGAATTCATATGGGATAACGGATAATTGGTGATCAAGCAATTATATAGATTAAGCACAACTCATAGCAAATAATCTGGAAATAATATTCATAAACTGAAGTAAAAGCTAGTTAATCCTCCGTTACATAATAAGATCCATTATATGCTTAAATAGAAAGTTAGTTCATCATAGATGAATCAAAATCCATAATCCACATAATAGAAATCATTCTGAATACGAGATGTTAAAGAAGAGAGAAAATAAACTCTAAGTTATATCACCGCTCGTCTCTACGCTTCTTGCGTTCTTCGTGATCCAATCTGCTTCAAATCTCTTTACTAGTCCAAGTTATGAATTAGGGCTTCAAAATCTCTCTAAGTGTGTGGTATTATAGCCTCTCTATTCTCCTGATATACTCTCCCCAGCCGCAATCCATACCAAATCTCTATTGCTCCACAATCCTACTCAAAGAAGGAAACTGTCAAATTAACTGTCGTACCCCCTCCCCAGTGGGGGTTTCTCTTGGTACGCCAGCCCCGGCGGGTAGCCACTCTTCATCCTGAGTTTTTGTATACCCGCCCCAGTGGGTGATTTAGCTTTGTGAGGCCCGCCCCAGCGGGAATCCACTTTTCCTAGGATGTCTAAAACTTTGTCTTTTAGCCCCTGATTTCTCCTTAGTCCAACTCCTGCACTTAACAACACAAAACCAAGTAAAAAGACACTAAAACTGCTAGAAGAAAGTAAGAATCAAGCTATAACGGATATCAATTCGTAGGTATAAAACCAACTTATCAAATACCCCCAAACTTGAGACTTTGTTTGTCCTCAAGCAAAACAATGCATATGCAAATAAATACAATGCCTACGAATGCAACTGCTAGATAATACAAAGATAACCAATAACGCCTCAGAGAATTCACAACAGATATAAACAATAAATCCAACCAAAGACATATCCGCACTGCAAACCAATCTATGAATCAATACCTGTTAACTCCACTGCAGTGTGTGTGTGCTCAACAACAATATACTCAACTACAGTTCAAATATATCACATAATACGCGTCTTAGGAAGAAAATACAACTTTAACTCAAGGAATCGCGTAAACAAGGTAAAGTGAACTCGACTCAACGTCAACCAAGTTGGAAGTTAATATGGGAGATTTTCTATCTTTATTCATTTACGGGGGCATTTTGCTTGTTTTCCTGTATCTCTATTTTCCTCATTACTATGAAATGTCTAGTTCCCTTAGGCTCTTCAGTGATACCCATGTAGCGAGCTTTCGACCAACGACTCCCAAACCAAATGGCTTTAGGGCGCTGGGTGTAAAGATATCCCCTAGGGCGTACTTACTCGAATATCAATGGCCACAAAACTAAACTAGTCACGGTGTTTATTCACGAGTTTCTCTTTTTTCTCTTTTTTCATATTTTCCAAATTTTTTCTTTTCATTTTTTTTTCATCCAGATAGCTCCCATATCTTCCTCCAAACTTAGGTTTCAGTCTAATCTTAGTCATTACTACCAGTTCACTGAATTTCTGTCATTAAAGCACAATTTCTATTCAAAACGTCAATTATGTGACTATTTGACCCAAGTTGACTATATTGTTGTCCTATCGTGCTAACCGGTGCAAAAGTGTCAAATAGGCAATGATTCATGTAAAGATCTGAAATTACATATATGTCCTAGTTATCATTACTGTTTAAGTTCTATGTAGGTCTAATCTCATCACTGGCTAAGGTTACATTATACCCACTGACATACTGACTCATGACATCCTAACTAATAACTCTTTTTGGTATTTTCTTATTTTTTTCATTTTTTTATATAAGCATAAAAACTCTTACTATACCAAATATAAAACACTTAACTAAACTACTTATGCAATTAACTACTGATGCAAGTAACAAACTACTACTATCATGCAATGCTAACTAAATGCAAGTTCTAATAATGTTATGAAGAATAATGTGCACACCCCCAAACTTAATCAGCATAATGTCCTCATTGATAAAAAAATAAAATAATTAAAGCTTTGAGGACTTCCCTGAGACATCAAGTGTCCGGCTCAGTCTCCTCAACATCAGAATATGACAGTGGATAAGCTGGCAGTGGCTGTGGGGTCGAAAATTGGAAAGGATAGACAGAAGTGTTCAGTCTCTCAAATGCTACAGCCACCATGGCATTGAATTAATTCTGTGTGTCGAACATATGGCTCTGCCGCGCAGCCAACCGGTCATCCAATCGGCACTGCTCATCCAATTGCTGCTGCAGAGCTCTAAACTGGGAACTGAAGTTGAACTGGGAACTGAAGTTATTCTCGCTCGGCGTTATTGCTTCGCCCTCTGCAGGCAGTCGGTCTGTCTCCGCCTCAGTCGGTTCATCCGTACCCATGGTCGCTGCTCTCTGCGCATCCGCAGCTGAGGGAAAGATGAAGCCTAGACCACGGGGATGTGGCGGTGCCACCGGCCATTTTCCGAACCTGGCAATCATCCTCCTGTCTAGCAGCTGGAGTGGCTATTGAGTCAGCTCACCGTCCGTCCACCTTACACCCGCACAGCGACACAAACCCGTGATAAAAGATAGATGTGGCAAGCCTCCCGACATTAATCCCCTCAAACACCGACTGATCGAGAAACTAATGATTAACCCAATGTCGATGTCGTAGTCATTGAAGATTGCATACAAGAGGGAGATTTTTTCTTTTGTGATTTCGTTTGTATGCGTCGAAAGAAGAAGTTTGGCACACAGGAACGAATATGAAACTTTCCCGTAGAGGCTTAAGCTAGAGTTCATGATCAACGTGCCCCTTTCTTGCCTCTAGTCTATACTATGCCCGATTTGCATATCTCTGCTAGAATCTAATCGCAGTCAGGCCCCGCATCTATGAACTCCTAGTATTGACACATATTTGGCTGTTGCAGATTATAGAAATCACTGATTGTTGTGGGACTGAAGTCCACCATTTTCCCTCGGACGAATGCCTAAAACGGAGGTATGTCCTCGGCATTCGCGTAGAACTCTTTCACGACTGCAACCACTGCTGCATCGGGCTATTCAGTGAAAGTGTCCCAGCCCTGATGTTTAATTAGCAGTGACATCTTCCCGTCCGTTGCATCGGGTCTGAGGCCCCGCTCTGGGGTTAGCTTCTTTGTCGTTAAATAGTTGAATCGGTCGGAGGCGATCTCACTTCGGAAATTTTTTTTGTCATATATCCTGGAAGGGTGGACGATCCCTCACCCTTTTGTCGCTTGGGTGCTCTTGGTGGCATGTTGATAAATTGCTCAAAATCAACTATTTTTGAGTAGTTTTTTGTTGAGACTTTCTGTCGAACAGATGGTGGGAAAGGATAATATAGGTGGAGGTTGATGATGGTTGCTTCTTGGCTTTCCCCAAAATTTATCTCTCAAACAACCAACTAAGACAAGCAATATATATATATAGTAATCACACCAATTACAAACCCACTCAGAAATTCCCAAAACAGATAACCCAAAATTGCCTACAAACTTTCCCAATTGAAGAAGTACTTGTATACCTTGATATTGTTGTTTGATGATGGTAGGATGAGGGATTATGCTTGCAATCCCGATTGGTTTGTGGTAGTCCTCTTGAAATATCAATTTAGTGTGGTTATCGATGGTTCTTCCCTTTGAAGGGTGGTTTTTGGCAGGTTAGGTGTGACGCCCCCAAAATAGGTTCAATACTCAACCCATTCTGAGTCGTCAAATACATGGTACAGAATTCAAATTCAATCTTTTATATCAAACGGTCGTTCAAAATACGACCACACAACTGTGAGTGTCAATACAGACATGTAGAAAATATAAACACTCAGACTAAGTCCTCATTACATTTATTATCACACTATTTTACAAAAAAAAAATAGTGAGGACTTCTACAGCTCTAACTCGGACCATCACTCCATTCCCCGACTAGTACCCGCGATATTCTCATTTTCTAAAGAGAAAAATGGAAGAAAAGGGTGAGCTCAACTAGCCCAGTAAAGAATATTATGACTAAGATAATAAAAAATAATTTATCGTTAGTCTTCAACAAATCAGATAAAATATTATGGACAACAAGTTTTAGATCAACAACTGAAGCGGAATTAACAATTCATTAGAAGAGTTACGTAGAGAATGATGTCTACTATCTTCTATGATTTAAAAGTCCATCATTAATATTTTATCCCTGTAACATCAATCAATATATATCTCGAATCAAATATTCATCTTTGCACTACGGGCCAAAGATATTCATTTGTATCACCAGTGGTCATGTTCATCTCAACACCTGTCCATCTTTGCACTACGAGCCAAAGATATTCATCGGGTAATCATCTTTGCACTACATGCCAAAGATATTCAGCAAATAATCATTCATATTTGCACTACAGGTCAAAGATATTCGTTTGTATCACCATTTAAGACTGAGGATGATGAAAAATAATATAAGGAACGAATCTAGTGAGATTAGAGACAAAGATTAAGGATTCGTAATTTAGTTTATCCAAGTTCAATAATACTCTATAATAATCAATTGTGGAGCAAATTTCAAGAATAAAGTTCAAAACTTGGATCCAATCAAAGGTAATTTGGAAAAAAATAATATATTTTTTTATCGTGAGTAGTAACTCGTCATGAAAAGATGAAAATTTCATAACAAGATCAGACCAATATTCCAGTGAAATGATATTAGAAGAAGCGCAAAACTCAAAGAATTTCTGATCATTTCAGGAATTATAGCAATACTTACCGTAGTAAGTTTAAATTTAGAAATATGAAATGAAATATTACCACTTTCATAATATGAAATATGAAAGAAAATATTATTCATTATGAATATTGAAAGAAAATAACATCATTTACGAGAAATATAACATCCTATACCTTAGTAAAATACTAGATCTAACTGGAATATCGGATATTTTGTTGAGAATAATCTTGCACCGTAATCCACACTCAAACTATCCTTATACTCATAAAAAATACGCTCGAAATTATAGAGAGAAATTTTTTTGATTCTGGTGTGATTTTCATTTATTAACTAAGCATCCTATTTATAGGAAACGCTTAGCACACCAGGATTGATAAAATTTTCTACGATGGCTTCTCATCACCCAACTTTGAAAATCAAGCACAACACTTTTGAAATAATGCTCAGCACATTTCACACAAACAAAGGACAAGAGTGGGGCCCGCACATTCTAGAAAATCCTCCACCAAAAATTAATTCAGACTCAATATTTTGAAACTTTAATAATTCATAATAAATAGCCCTTTTATCAGAAAAATATGAACCTTATGTCCATTCCATATAAAATTTAATTCTCTACAATTTTGTAGAAGAAAGTTTTTCCAAATTCTGAACGAAAAATGACCCAAATTTACATACGGATGATTTTTCTACACTCACCACTCTTGAAAATCACCAACACACTCAAAATTTCAAAACCTCCACTTTTGAAATAATGAATTCCATCACATGTTTATATATATATATATTAAAATATTTATAATTATTAAAAAAATTCCAAATTTCATTTTCTCTCTTCCGTCTCATTTTACTCATATATCGTGAATTTGTTGTAAAAAATATCATCACTATTATATTATTATATTATCACATTATATACTTATAATGTAATATTATAATAATATATTTGAATGAATTATTTTATCAGAACAGATAAAATATCCATTCTCAATAATTGTCACTTTTACTAAAAATTCCTCCGTTTAAATTCATATTGAATAAATATTTACTTATCGTTTTTATCAATAATTATTATTCACAAATAATATTACAAAATCATAATAATGACAACCAGGTCATTCCCAGGAAAGAGGAGGCTTTCCGATAAGAATTTCTCCTTACTGGCGCGCAATTAGATTAACTAACCCCTTTCCTAGACAGAACTTTCTAGACATTGTCAATAATGTTGTCTAATAATATTATTCAAATAATATGAATTATTAATTTGATAATATGAAATACTGTGCAGTGGTTACTGTGACAATTATTGAATCAATAATATAAAATATTAACGTAGCAATTATTGAACCAATAAAATATTATGCAATTATAGCAATTATTGAATCAAGAATATAAAATATTGAACAGTAATTACAGTAACAATTATTGAATGAGTGACTTCTTACTTAAGAACCAATAATTCAAAATACTGCGCAATACCGTGTGCTACTGTGCAACAACGCGTATTGCTGTATTTTTATCACCGAGTATTTCAATAGTTTAACAGTAACAGTTTTACCGTTATTTTTATAAAAATTTACTTCTGTCGCTTTCTATATCAGACATTCATTCTATTTTGGGGTCCACCAATGACTGCACCGTCGTACGAATATTCTCCGACAAAAAGAATATTCTTCGACCAAACGAATATTCCCCGACACAACGAATATTTTATAACCACTTGCTTACTTTGTAAAATTTGCACATTCCACCCATAACTTACCACATTTATCAAATCAACACCTTACTATTTCAAAATAATATATAGAGGAAATTAAATCTTATTCATAAAAAGTTGGGGTCTTACAACCTCCCCTCCTTATGAAATTTTGTCCTCGAAATTGACGCACGTACCTGGTATGTCGAAAAGGTGAGGATACCTCGCTTTCATTTTTGATTCTAACTCCTTGGTCATTTCCTCGATATTATGGTTCCTCCACAAAACTTTAACTTGAGGTATAATCTTTGAGTGTAGGGCATATTTTTTCTTATCCAAGATCTTCATAGGTACCTCCTCGTACGTTAAATCTTCGTCTATCTCCTCTGGTTCTAACTCAATAATGTGGTTTGGGTCTTTCACATACTTACGAAGCATGGATATGTGAAAAACGTTATGAACACGTGACATGTTTGGAGGTAAGGCAAGTCTATAGGCCACAGTTCTTACTCGGTCAAGGATTTCAAATGGACCAATAAATCATGGATTGAGCTTTTCTCTCTTCCCAAATCTCGTAACTCCTTTCCATGGAGCAACACGTAACAATACATGATCTCCAACATTAAATTCTACGTCTCTTAGATGAAGATCCGCATAACTCTTTTGTCGATCTTGTGCTATTTGTATACGTTGCCGGATCATTTGAACCTTTTTCGTAGTCATACGTACTAACTCCGGTCCCAACAATGTTGCTTCACCCACCTCGTCCCAGCATATTGGAGAACGACACTTTCGTCCATACAACGCCTTGAATGGAGACATGCCTATACTTGCCTGATAACTGTTATTGTAGGAGAATTCCACCAATGGTAAGTACTTCTCCCAACTTTCTTTGAATTCTAGAACACAGAGTCTCAATAGATCTTCAAGAGTTTGAATAGTCCTTTCCGATTGCCCATCCATTTGAGGATGATGTGCAGAACTGAATTATAAATCGGTGCCCATAGCTTTCTACAAACTGACCCAAAATTGTGAAGTGAATCTTGGGTCTCAATCCGAAACTATGGATACTGGTATGCTATGCAATCTCACAATCTCATTTATGTGCATACGAGTGAGACGTTCAAGTGAATAAGTCTCTCGTATAGGCAAGAAATGAGCAGACTTGGTTAATCTATCAACAATAACCCAAATCGCATCTATGCCTTGAGAAACCTTGGGAAGACCAGTAACGAAATCCATGGTAATGTGTTCCCACTTCCATTTTGGAATCTCAAGTGGTTGCAATGGACCCTTTGGCACTTGTTGCTCCGCCTTGACACATTGACACGTTAAACACCTCGAGATAAACTCCGCGATCTCTCTCTTCATATTGCTCCACCAAAATGTATGTCGAAGATAACGTTACATTTTGGTACTCCCAAGATTGATTGCAAACGTTGTGTTGTGTGCCTCCATCATGATTCTATACTTCAAATCAGAATCGTTAGGAACACAAAGTCTGGAGTTGACTCGAAGTATTCCTTCTTCATCGATTCTTGCTTCTGGAATAGCACCTTCTTGCACTTTCTTCTTCATCTTTATCAGCTCCGGGTCCGTAGCTTGAGCAACTTTAACTTTATCAATTAAAGTTGGTTCTACACGTATACTTGACATCATTACGTGGGTCCCCGGAGTCTTGAACTCTATCTCCATCCTTTCTAAGTCACACAAAATGGGCCTTTGTGTTGACAGCATCGCACTCATTCCCGCATATGATCTTCTACTCAACACGTCAGCTACCACGTTTGCTTTTCCAGGATGGTATTGAATGGTATGGTCGTAATCTTTCAACAACTCCAACCAACGTCGTTGTTGCATGTTGAGTTTGTTCTAAGTAAGAAATATTTAAGGTTCTTATGATCCGTATAGATCTCCACTTTCTCCCCATACAAGTAGTGTCTCCAGATCTTCAACGTGAAAACAACTGCTGCCAACTCTAGATCATGAGTAGGATAATTCCTCTCATATTCTTTGAGTTTCCGTGAGGCATAGGCTATGACTTTCCCATGTTGCATGAGAACACATCCAAACACTTTGCCTAAAGCATCGCTGTAGATGACAAATCCATCCGAACTAGATGGTACTGTCAGAACAGGCGCTGAAATGAGTCTCTACTTGAGTTCCTCGAAACTCTTCTCGCATTCTTCGTTCCATTCGAATTTTGTATCTTTCCGAGTCAGCTGAGTTAATGGAGTAGCGATTCGAGAAAATCCTTCCACGAATCTCCGATAATAACCAGCTAAGCCCAGAAAGCTACGTAGTTCGGTTACTAACTTAGGCTGGTCCCAATAGAGTTTCAATAGATAAGTCAAAGTCTAATTTCTCAGTGGTTAAGTTTAAACGTTGAGCACACATAGGTGAAATAAAAGAATGGGTAACACCGGTATCTAATAAAGTATAGACTTCGCAAGAGTTTATGATTATCTAACCCGTGATAACTTCGTTCGGGTTCCTCGTATTTTAGGAAGTCACGACAATCGCTCTCACTTGAACCGCTAACTTTGACTTGTCTAGGAAAGTCTTTGGTGTCACCATCCCAGCTGGACTTAACTTTGTCATTCAGCACATTCCACCCTCAACTGCTTCATCGACCTCCGGATCCATGATTTGAATCATTACTCTTCGATCCATATCGAGTTGGGGTTGACCGCTCTACACAGGGTAATTCCAAACTCGATGTTGGATTCTCCCAATTGCTGCCAAAAAGTGAAATCCATATCGTCTATTTTGGCCTTCTTGGATCGGACGTCTCTTTCTAAAATATCAACGCGTCGTGCGGCTTTTACCCATGCATCCTTCATTCTCATTCGTTCAGTTGTTTCTTCTTTCATCAGAATTTTGACAATTGCATTCTCAGATTCCAGCTCTAATATCATATGCTCTACCAGAGAGAGCTTCTGTTCAAGCTTCGCATATCGGGTAGCAAAATCTTGAATTGTTGTATCCCTTTGTTCTACGACTGCCTGCCATTCTTCTTCTCCCAACATCACATTATTCTGGTTGGTGATTAGCGGTGTCTCAATGGTCTCATATGTTCTATTTTTTAAATTTTCAGCTGTCATTCTCAAATATTGCCATAAAAAAGGGTTAATTAAACAAATTAACATATCACATATTAACTCTATACTCCGACCGACCAATTAAATAGAAAATAAGCTTAGGTAGGACAAACTAGCGAAGGTTTTACTCGTTTCTTCCCTCCTAGTTCTATTCCCAGATCTCCACCAGAGATCATATCCCTAAGCTCTGATACCAACTGTGACGCCCCCAAAATAGGTTCAATACTCAACCCATTCTGAGTCGTCAAATACATGGTACAGAATCCAAATAAAATCTTTTATATCAAACGGTCGTGCAAAATACGACCACACAACTATGAGTATCAATACAGACATGTAAAAAATATAAACACTCAAACTAAGTCCTCATTACAATTATTACCACACTATTTTACAAAAAAAAATAGGGAGGACTTCTACAGCTCTAACTCAGACCATCACTCCATTTTTCGACTAGTACCCACGATATTCTCATTTCCTAAAGAGAACAATGGAAGAAAAGAGTGAGCTCAACTAGCCCAGTAAAGAATATTACGACTAAGATAATGAAAAATAATTTATCGTTAGTCTTCAACAAATCAGATAAAATATTATGGACAACAAGTTTTAGATCAACAACTGCAGCGGAATTAACAATTCATTAGAAGAGTTACGTAGAGAATAATTTCTACTATCTTCTATGATTTAAAAGTCCATCATCAATATTTTTTTCCTGTAACATTAATCAATATATATCTCGAATCAAATATTCATCTTTGCAATACGGGCCAAAGATATTCATTTGTATCACCAGTTGTCATGTTCATCTCAACACCTGTCCATCTTTGCGCTACGGGCCAAAGACATTCATCAAGTAATCATCTTTGCACTACAGGACAAAGATATTCATCAAATAATTATTCATCTTTGCACTACAGGCCAAAGATATTCGTTTGTATCACCATTTAAGACTGAGAATGATGAAAAATAATATAAGGAACGAATCCAGTGTGATAAAGGACAAAGATTAGGGATTCGTAATTTAGTTTATCCAAGTTCAATAATACTCTGTAATAATCAATTGTGGAGCAAAATTCAATAATGAAGTTCAAAACTTGGATCCAATAAAAGATAATTTGGAAAAAAAAATATTATTATCGTGAATAGTAACTCGTGAATAGTAACTCGTCATGAAAAGATAAAAATTTTATAACAAGATCAGACCAATATTCCAGTGAAATGATATTAGATGAAGCGCAAAACTCAAAAAATTTCTAATCATTTCAGGAATTATAGAAGCAATACTTACCGTAGTAAGTTTAAATTTAAAAATATGAAATGAAATATTATCACTTTCATAATATAGAATATGAAAGAAAATAATATTCATTATGAATATTGAAAGGAAATAACATCATTTACGAGAAAAATAACATCCTTTACCTTAGTAAAATACTAGATTTGACTGGAATATCGGATATTTTGTTGAGAAAAATCTTGCACCGTAATCCACACTCAAACTATCCTTATACTCACAAGAAATACACTCGATATTATAGAGAGAAAATTTTCTGATCCTGGTGTGATTTTCATTTTTTAACTAAGCACCCTATTTATAGGAAATGCTAAGGCACACCAGGATTGACAAAATTTCCTACGGTGGCTTCTCATCATCCAACTTTGAAAATTAAGCACAACACTTTTGAAATAATGCTCAGCACAATTCACACCAACAAAGGACAAGAGTGGGGCCCACACATTCTAGAAAATCCTCCACCAAAAATCAATTCAGACTCAATATTCTAGAACTTTAATAATTCATAATAAATAGCCCTTTTATCAGAAAAATATGAACCTTATGTCCATTTCATATAAAATTTAATTCCCTACAACTTTGTAGAAGAAAGTTTTTCCAAATTTTAAACGAAAAATGACCCAAGTTTATATACGGATGATTTTTTCACACTCACCATTCTTGAAAATCTCCAACACACTCAAAATTTCAAAGCCTCCACTTTTGAAATAATGAATTCCACCACATATTTATTTATATATATATATATATATATATATATATATATTAAATCATTTATAATTATTAAAAGAATTCTAAATTTCATTTTTTTCTCTTTCGTCTCATTTTATTCATATATCGTGAATTTGTTGTAAAAAAAATATCATCACTATTATATTATTATATTATCACATTATACACTTATAATATAATATTATAATAATATATTTGAATGAATTATTTTATCAGAACAGATAAAATATCCATTCTCAATAATTATCACTTTTACTAAAAATTCCTCCGTTTAAATCCACATTAAATAAATATTTATTTATCATTATTATCAATAATTATTATTAACAAATAATATTACAAAACCACAATAATGACAACCAGGTCGTTCCCAGGAAAGAGGGGGCTTTTCAATAAGGATTTCTTCTTATTGGCGCGCAATTAGATTAACTAACCTCTTTCCTAGACAGAACTTCTTAGACATTGTCAATAATGTTGTCTAATAATATTATTCAAATAATATGAATTATTGATTTGATAATATGAAATACTGTACAGTGGTTACTGTGACAATTATTGAATCAATAATATAAAATATCAACGTAGCAATTATTGAACTAATAAAATATTATACAATTGTAACTATTATTGAATCAATAATATAAAATATTGAACAGTAATTACTGTAATAATTATTGGACGAGTGACTTCTTACGTAAGAACCAATAATTTAAAATATTCTGCAATACTGTGTGTTATTGTGCAACAACGCGTATTACTGTATTTTTATCACCGGGTATTTCAACAGTTTAACAGTAACAGTTTTACCTTTACTTTTATAAAAAATTTACTTTTGTCGCTTTCTATATCCAACATTCATTCCGTTGTGGGGTCCACCAATGACTGCGCCATCGTACGAATATTCTCCGACAAAAAGAATATTCCTCGACCAAACGAATATTTTTCGACACAACAAATATTTTATAACCATTTGCTTACTTTGTAAAATTTGCACGTTCCACCCATAACTTACCACATTTATCAAATCAACACCTTGCTATTTCAAAATAATATATAGAGAAAATTAAATCTTATTCATAAAAAGTTGGGGTCTTACATTAGGTCTTGTTTATGTTGTAGAATGGCCCAAGTCGAGTGCCTAAAGTAGTTTGTTTTAAAAAGAAATGTCGATAGCCCGCTGGGGCGGGCATGTTGTGCTTGAGAAGCCTGCAGGGGCGGGCATCATACAGGGACTTGGCCTGGGAAGCCTGCGAAGGCGGGTCTTTTGGCCTTGATCTGCACGTGGGAGCGGGCTTGTGGCACTCAGAAATTGAACTTTTTACTTCCTTTTTTTCTGCTGAACTGCTTGAGTAGCCTGCCCTTGTGTCTTTAATGATTACCATATGGATGATTGGCTTGAATTTTCTTGCACTTGGCCTATACCTGCACGAGCAACCTGAGAATTTTAATAACATGCATTATTAAGACTCGAATTATACTAACTAAGCATGGCTCTCCTAATATACATAGATTTACTACTAATGAATGTAATGGATGGGTTGCCTCCCATCGAGCGCTTGATTTTTAGTCTTTAAGCCTGACTACTCCCTGTATCAGTTTGGCTTGGTCAGATCGACGGCGGTCTCCTGGCAATCGATGTCCCCTCCCCAATAATACTTGAGGCGTTAGCCGTTCACTTTGAATGATTCAGTGGGATCCCGGCCATATAGCTCAACGGCGCCGTGTGAAAATACAGTCTTTATGGTAAATGACCCCGACCACCTGGATTTTAGTTTTTCAGAAAAAAGTTTCAACCGAGAGTTGAACAGCAATTCTGATTGTCCCGGTTCGAACTTTCTATCCAATATCTTCTGATCGTGCCACTTTTTGACCTTCTCCTTGCAGACGGAATTCATCTATCTCATTAATTTGCAACAATCTCTTCTTTCTTGCTGCTGATAAGTCAAAGTTCAGTCCCTTGAACGTCTTGCTCATATGTACGTGAATGAGATTGTGAGGTTGCATGGCATGCCAGTATCCATAGTTTCGGATCGTGATCCCAGATTTACTTCACGATTTTGGATCAGTTTGCAGAAAGCTATGGGTACGGATTTACGATTCAGTTCGGCTTATCATCCTCAAACAGACGGACAATCGGAAAGGACTATCCAAACTCTTGAAGATCTATTGAGACTCTGTGTTCTAGACTTCAAAGGGAGTTGGGATAAGTACTTACCATTGGTGGAATTCTCCTACAACAACAGTTATCAGGCAAGTATAGGCGTAGCTCCATTCGAGGCATTGTATGGGAGAAAGTGTCGCTCTCCAGTATGTTGGAATGAGGTGGGTGAAACAACATTGTTGGGACCGGAGTTAGAACGTATGACTACAGAAAAGATCCAAATGATTCGACAACGTATACAAACCGCGCAAGATCGACAAAAGAGTTATGCGGATCTTCATCGAAAGGATGTGGAATTTAATGTTGGAGACCATGTATTGTTACGTATTGCTCCGTGGAAAGGAGTTACAAGGTTTGGGAAGAGAGGAAAGCTTAACCCACGATTCATTGGTCCATTCGAGATTCTTGACCGAATAGGAAATGTGGCCTATAGACTCGCTTTACCTCCAAACATGTCTCGTGTTCATAACGTGTTTCACATATCCGTGTTACGTAAATATGTGAAGGATCCAAACCGCATTATTGAGTTAGAACCAGACGAGATAGCCGAAGATTTAACGTACGAGGAGGTACCCGTCAAGATCTTGGAATGGAAGGAGCATGTCCTACGCTCGAAAATTATACCTCAAGTTAAAGTTTTGTGGAGAAACCATGCAATTGAGGAAATGACCTGGGAGTTGGAATCGGAAATGAAAGCGAGGTATCCTCACCTTTTCGACATACCAGGTACGTACGTCAATTTCGAGGACGAAATTTCATAAGGAGGGGAGGTTGTAAGACCCCAACTTTTATGAATAAAGATTTAGTTTTCTTTATATATTATTTCGAAATAGTATGGTGTTGATTTGATAAATATGAAAGTTATGGGTGAAATGTGCAAACATTTTAAAAATGAGCAAGTGGTTATAAAATATTCTTGTTGTCGGGGAATATTCGTTTGGTCGTGGAATATTCTTGTTGTCGGGGAATATTCGTACGACGGCGCAGCTATTTGTGGGCCCCCACAACCGAATAACTGTCGGATATAGAAAGCGACAGAAATAACTTTTTTACAAGATAACGGCGTAGTTGTTACCGTTAGTACTGTTGAAATACCCGGTGGTTAAAATACAGTGATACACGGTGTTGCATAGTAGCACACGGTATTGCACAGTATTTCGAATTATTGAGCCTTACGTGAGAAGCCATTACTCAATTATTGTTACAGTAATTACTGTTCAATATTTTATATTATTGACTCAATAATTGCTACGTTGATATTTTATATTATTGACTCAATAATTGTTACATTGATATTTTATTGACTCAATAATTGCTACGTTGCCATTTTATATGATTGATTCAATAATGGCTACAGTTGATATTTTGTAGTATTGATTCAATAATTGTCGTTGCACAGTATTTCACGTTATCAACTCAATAATTCATATTATTTGAATAATATTATTAGATAGCATTATTGACAATGTCTAAGGAAGTTCTGTCTAGGAGGGGTTATTGAATTGCGCGCCAGTAAGGAGAAGTCCTTATCGGAAGGCCCCCTCTGTCCTGGGAACGACCTGGTTGTTAATATTGTAGTTCTATAATATTATTTGTAAATAATTAATTATTGATTTATATGATAAGGAAATATTTATTTTGTGGATATTAAAGAAGGAATTGGCGCTGGTGAGTTTTTATCAATATTTTGGTGTGAGAAATCATCTGTTTTTGGATTTCGGATAATTTATGTTTGGAATTTGGAAAAACTTCCTTCTGCAAAGTTGTAGAGAATTAAATTTCCTATGGAAGGACATAGTATTTGTATTTTCTGACAAAGTGGCTATTTATTATGAATTATTGAAGTTTCAGAAAATAAATATTATTTAATGGGTGGGACCCACTTTTGTTGAAAAAAATTCTGAGTTTGGATAGCAGCCGGCGGCGGAGGAAAATTTTAAAAAATAATATTATTTTATTATTTTAGTCTCCTTTGGCATCCTAAGCTTTTCCTATAAATAGGGTGCTTAGGTTAGAATTGAAAATCACACCAGAATCAGAAGTTTTCTCTCTCTATAATATCGAGCGTATTTTTGTGAGTATTTCAATACTTTGAGTGTTGCTATTCAGTGCAAGTTTCCTTCGGTATTATATCCGATATTCCAGTCAGAGGTACTATCTTTTTGAGGTAAGGGATGTTATTTCTTTCGTAAATAATGTTATTCTTCTCAATATCATTATACAGAAATATTGTCATGGATTTTATGTTGAAATTCTTACTTTTTCCGTCGGGGTTACTATTCAAGTATACGGCACTATTCACGTATACGGCACTATTCACGAAAAAATTAAATTTTCTTCTATTTGTCCAAATTGCTTGTTAAGGTTACTATCTTTGATTGTATCCAAGTTTTGAGCTCTATTCTTGAATTTTGCTCCATAATTGATTATTACGAGGTATTTTTGAATTGGATATACCAAAATACGAATCCTTAGTCTTTGTCTTTTATCTCACTGGATTCGTTTTTTTAAAATATTTTTCATCATTCTCAGTCCTAAGAGGTGATGTAACTGAATATCTTTGGCCTGTAGAGCAAAGATGAATGATTACTTGATGAATATCTTTGGCCTGTAGAGCAAAGATGAATGATTACCTGATGAATATCTTTGGCCTGTAGTGCAAAGATGACAGGTGTTGAGATGAACATGACCACTGATGATACAAATGAATATCTTTGGCCTGTAGTGCAAAGATGAATATTTGATTCGAGATGTATATTGATTGATGTTACAGGGATAAAATATTGATGATGGACTTTTAAATCATAGAAGATAGTAGACTTTATTCTCTGCTTAATTCTTCTAATGAACTGTTATTTTCTCTACGAATATTGATCTGAAGTTGGTTGTCCATTATATTTTATCTGATTTGTTGAAGACTAACGATAATTTATTTTTCATTATCTTAGTCATAATATTCTTTACTGAGCTAGTTGAGCTCACCCTTTTCATCTGTTGTCCTCTTCAGGAAATGAGAATGTCGCAGGGACTAGTCGGGGGACAGAGTGATGGTCCGAGTTAGAGCAGTAGTAGTCCTCACTATTTCTAATAAATTGTGTGATAATAATTGTAATGAGGACTTAGTTTGAATCTTAATATTTTCTACATATTTTTATTGACACTCACAGTTGTGTGGTCGTATTTTACACGACCGTATGATATAAATTTTGTATTTGAATTCTGTACCATGTATTTGGCGACGCAGAATGGGTTGGGTTGAATGCACCTATTCTGGGGGCGTCACAACAAGATCGACAAAAGAGTTATGCGGATCTTCATCGAAAGGACGTGGAATTTAACGTTGGGGACCATGTATTGTTATGTATTGCTCCGTGGAAAGGAGTTACGAGGTTTGGGAAGAGAGAAAAGCTCAATCCACGATTTATTGGTCCATTTGAGATTCTTGACCGAGTAGGAAATGTGGCCTATAGACTCGCTTTACCTCCAAGCATGTCTCGTGTTCATAACGTGTTTCACATATCCGTGTTACGTAAATATGTGAAGGATCCAAACCGCATTATTGAGTTAGAACCAGACGAGATAGCTGAAGATTTAACGTACGAGGAGGTACCCGTCAAGATCTTGGATAGGAAGGAGCATGTCATACGCTCGAAAATTATACCTCAAGTTAAAGTTTTGTGGAGAAACCATGCAATTGAGGAAATGACGTGGGAGTTGGAATCAGAAATGAAAGCGAGGTATCCTCACCTTTTCGATATACCAGGTACGTACGTCAATTTCGAGGACGAAATTTCATAAGGAGGGGAGGTTGTAAGACCCCAACTTTTATAAATAAAGATTTAATTTTCTTTATATATTATTTCGAAATAGTAAGGTGTTGATTTGATAATTATGAAAGTTATGGGTGAAATGTGCAAATATTTTAAAATGAGCAAGTGGTTATAAAATATTCTGGTTGTCGGGGAATATTCGTTTGGTCGTGGAATATTCTTGTTGTCGGAGAATATTCGTACGACGGCGCAGCTATTTGTGGGCCCCACAACGGAATAACTGTCGAATATAGAAAGCGACAGAAATAACCTTTTTATAAAATAACGGCGTAGTTGTTACCGTTAGTACTGTTGAAATACCCGGTGGTTAAAATACAGTGATACGCGGTGTTGCACAGTAGCACACGGTATTGCACAGTATTTCGAATTATTGAGTCTTATGTGAGAAGGCACTTACTCAATTATTGTTACAGTAATTACTGTTCAATATTTTATATTTGTTGACTCAATAATTGCTACGTTGATATTTTATATTATTGACTCAATAATTGTTACATTGATATTTTATTGACTCAATAATTGCTACGTTGCCATTTTATATGATTGATTCAATAATGGCTACAGTTGATATTTTGGTATTATTAATTCAATAATTGTCATTGCACAATATTTCACATTATCAACTCAATAATTCATATTATTTGAATAATATTATTAGATAGCATTATTGACAATGTCTAAGGAAGTTCTGTCTAGGAGGGGTTATTTAATTGCGCGCCAGTAAGGAGAAGTCCATATCGGAAGGCCCCCTCTTTCCTAGGAACGACCTAGTTGTCAATATTGTAGTTCTGTAATATTATTTGTGAATAATTAATTATTGATTTATATGATAAGAAAATATTTATTTTGTGGATATTAAAGAAGAATTAGTGCTGATATATTTTTATCAGTATTTTGGTGTGAGAAATCATCTGTTTATGGATTTCGGATAATTTATGTTTGGAATTTGGAAAAATTTCCTTCTACAAAGTTGTAGAGAATTAAATTTCCTATGAAAGGACATAAAATTTGTATTTTTCTGACAAAGGGGCTATTTGTTATGAATTATTGAAGTTTTGGAAAATAAATATTTTTTAATGGGTGGGCCCCACTTTTGTTGAAATTTTTTTAGCCGCCAGGCGGCGTAAATTTTTTGAAAATAATAATATTTTATTATTTAGTCTCCTTTGGCATCCTAAGCTTTTCCTATAAATAGGGTGCTTAGGTTAGAATTGAAGATCACACCAGAATCAGAAGTTTTCTCTCTATAATATCGAGCGTATTTTGTGAGTATTTCAATACTTTGAGTGTTGCTAGTCAGTGCAAGTTTTCTTCGGTATTATATCCGATATTTCAGTCAGAGGTACTATTCTTTTGAGGTAAGGGATGTTATTTTCTTTCGTAAATGATGTTATTCTTTTCAATATCATTATACCGAAATATTGGCATGGATTTTATTAGAAAATTCTTACTTTTTCCGTTGGGGTTACTATTCACGTATACGGCACTATTCACGTATACGGCACTATTCACGAAAAAATTAAATTTTCTTCTATATGTCCAAGTAGCTTGTTAAAGTTCTTATCTTTGATTGGATCTAAGTTTTGAGTTTCATTCTTGAATTTTGCTCCAAAAGTATTATTTTGGAATATTCTTGAACTTAAATAAACTAAAATACGAATCCTTAATCTTATCCTTTGTTTCACTGAATTCGTTATTTATATGGTTTTTCATCATCCTAAGTCCTAAAAGGTGATGTAACTGAATATCTTTGGCCTGTAGAGCAAAGATGAATGATTACCTGATGAATATCTTTGGCCGTAGTGCAAAGATGACAGGTGTTGAGATGAACATGACCACTGATGATACAAATGAATATCTTTGGCCTGTAGTGCAAAGATGAATATTTGATTTGAGATATATATTGATTGATGTTACAGGGATAAAATATTGATGATGAACGGTTATTTTCGCTGCGAATATTGATCTAAAATTGGTTGTCCATTATATTTTATCTGATTTGTTGAAGACTAACGATAATTTATTTTCCATTATCTTAGTCATAATATTCTTTACTGAGCTAGTTGAGCTCACCCTTTTCATCTGTTGTCCTCTTCAGGAAATGAGAATGTTGCGGGAACTAGTCGGGGGACAGAGTGATGGTCCGAGTTAGAGCAGTAGTAGTCCTCACTATTTCTGATAAATAGTGGAATCATAATTGTAATGAGGACTTAGTTTGAATATTAATATTTTCTACATATTTGTATTGACACTCACAGTTGTGTGGTCGTATTTTGCACGACCGTATGATATAAAGTTTGTATTTGAATTCTGTACCATGTATTTGGCGACTCAGAATGGGTTGGGTTGACTGGACCTATTCTAGGGGCGTCACATATTAAGTGTCATTTATTTATTATTTTATAGTAATGTTTGATTGAAAGTCGAAACTTCTCTAAGCTTCTTCTCTGCTAGAAACTTCTTACAGTTCCTCTTCCAGTAACCCGACTCGTTGCAAAAGAAGCACATTCATTTGCTAGCTGGATCAGATTTTTTTTGTTCCTTTGTGTTCTCCTTACCCTTAGCCTTCTTAGATTTCTTTTTTTCAGAAGATACCTTGGGCCTCTTCTTTTTCTTGAAAAAATTCACCATTAAGACATGGTTCTTCTTGAATGGAAAGTGACCTTCTGCAGTTTTCAACATGTTAAGTAATTCAGACAAGCTGACATCTAACTTATTCATGTGAAAATTAACAACGAATTGCGAGAATGTCTCAGGGAGTGACTGCAGGACTAATTCTTTACTCAACTCCCTATCCATGACAAATTCAAGCTGTCCAAGGCGTTTAATCAGATTGATCACCCTTAGAACATGAGTCTCGACGGCAGTGCCCTTGGTTTTTCGAGATCAGAAGAGCTCCTTAGATATCTCATATCTAGCAGTCCTACTTTGTTCACTATACAACTTTTTGAGGTGAAGCAACATAGTAGGAGTATCCCTATTTTCATGCTAACGCTGAAGCTCATTATTCATGGATTCAAGCATGATGCATTGAGCCACAGATGTATCATCTTGTCACTTTGTTATGGTGGCAATCTCTTCCTCAAAGGCTGAATCTGGAACAGTTCTAGGGACAGGTGAATTTAAAACATAAAAAATCTTTTCAGCAGTGAGAACTATTTTCAGATTCCTTAATTAGTCCGTGTAATTCGGCCCGATAAGTTTATTAGCATCAAGTATGCTACGCAGTGAAATTTGTGATTTCGACATTTTTAAATTTATGTATGTGAAAAGACAATATTTTAGTAAACATTCATTTAATTAATTTTATGTACCAAAATAAATTAGGTTTTATTTTAAATCGGTATCTCTCACTATTTTTTTCAAACTATATTACCCTCACTTATATAGTTTGACAACATCTAATTAAAGATTTACTAGTGAGAATAAGGATTCCATTTCAACTGTATATAGCCTTGTGGATATCACAACAAACGATATATAAATAAATAGGTAGACAAATCTTTGTCAATTACATCAACATGTAACTCCTTTTTATTTTACTTCTTAAATCATAATGGTCAAGTGTGTGCACATCCGAACTAAAATGATTTAAGTTAAGTCCAACCTAGCACTTTCATAAATTCAAAAAAGAAAAATATTGTCCTTGTGGATAACACAACAAAATAATGTTATTCAATTTTTTTGATAAAAATCAAATGTGATTAAATTAATATCTTAAATACGCAATACTTGTTTTGTGGATAGCACAACAAACAATTATTAAATATTTAATACTCTATTAATTTATCATGCTAGAAGGCGACATTCGATATTCCAAATATTTCTGAACGCTTTAGACTTAAAATAATTTCTTTGAGGGATTTGTTATTATTAGTTTCATCTTGTTTAGTGCGCATGCACATATATATATAAAATACGCGTCATTTTATTAAAACATGTGAAACATGTTTGCATAAAATATAATATATATAATACTTAGCATGTACATATAGAATACTATATTCTACCCGGATTGATTATGAATTTTTATTCTAGTTTGGTTCACTAGAGCCACTAAGTGAACCAAAAGGTCAAACTTAGGAGTGCAAGAATTTAAATTTAAACGTAACTATTATATTTAAATCCGAGATCCATATAAACAGGTATTCATGCGCTCCTTAATCCTTGGTCTTCAATTTTTTTAAAATAATTCTAACTATCTCTATTACATTAAACTATTTAAATTAAATAGAAACCTTGATCAGCAGTCAAGGGGAAGTACATAGGAGGGAGATAGAATTTTAAATCAAGAAAAAAAATCAGAGAAGACGAGGTACGCAGACCCCATTTAATAAAACCCATTCATTCAAGCATTCAACTAAAATAAATCCAATCACATTGGTCAATAGTCCTATAATCAATCCCATTTATTATTATACATATCACCATATGCATTAATAATTTAATATTCATCTCATGAATTAAAACATTTCATATATATACGAGTATCATTTAATGGATAATTTTAAATTGCATGAAATTCAATTTTAAGATTAAAATAAACTCTTTATTTTAATTATAAAATTATTAAAAATATTATATATATATATATACATATATATACAATATAATTATAAAGTGATTCCTTTTAAAACAATCGCACGTTTCACTTTTCTAGAAATCCATCCTGCCACGTTCCAAGGTGATTTTAATGTGAATACTTTTAAAACAATCTCATGGACCACGTTCCACGAACAGCGAACGAAGAAACAAAAAAAATATTCTCGTTTCTGTTTTTTTTTCTTCCATAAAAAAATAATTTTATACAATTAATTATGCCCAATAAATTATTCTAAATATATACCCAAACATATATGGAAATAAAATAATTAATAATTACATAAAGGTTTGGCTCTGATACCACTGTTGAGTTTGTACGAAATCGTGGGCGCAATCAAATTGCAAAAAATAGCGGAAGCATAGTATATCAGAATTTAAAATTTTCAACAAAATCATTACCCGGATCATCCATTATGTAAATTATTAATTTAAAACTATTAGAATCATACCTTTGTAGAACGAAGCTTTCACATGTATGAGTTCAACTCCTTGTTCTTCGTGATCTCCTTGAATTTCCGGGTTAGATTACTTCCTTTGATCAACGTTAGCCACCCAAGTGTTTAGCCTCTAAAGGTGATCCACCAAGGAATAGGAATTATCAAGAAGGATGGTGGTTGGCTAAACCCTAGTTTTCTATCCTCTATAGAAAAGAAGTATTCTCCAACAATTAGAATTTCATCAACTGATATCTAACATAAGTCTTTTCTTATATAGATATTGGTCAACCCTTCTAAACCTATTAGAAATAAGTTTTATTTAATTAATTAAACTCATTTAATTAATTTAGGCTTCCGACCACATTGGGAATAATTAATTAAATTTATTTAATTAATTTGCCTACTAATCTTTTTAGAAATAAATGAGAGTACTAATATTAAATTAATTCTTAAACTTCTTTAGAAATTAAAATAATAGTAATTGTAATAATATTAATAAGACTCCTCTTATTAATTAATATTTAATATTTCTAAAATATTAAATAATAAACATTAAGCTATTTAATTTATTCTATCATCATTGATTAAATTAATTACACTTAATGCATTATTACGATTATGCCATTATCTTATTAAATAATTATTCTTCCTTTTATGGTGTGACCCTTTAGGTTCTCCATATTAAATCGATTGTGAATAAATTAATTAGAACAATTCTAATCTTATTTAAATAAATAAATTAAACTAATAATCTATTTAAATAAATAATATTTATTCTACAATAGGGATAAGTCTACCTAGCGATCAACGACTTTCCAGATAATATAGATTTCAACATTAATCATAAAAGAACATGTGAGTAAATTATTACCGTACAATTCAATCTTTCCACCATACAATGTCCCAATTAAATATAAGACATGGAATTACTGTCAAGTCTTATTTTATTTAATTATATGTATTTCGAATAGAAAATGCACAACTCCAAATAATGTGAATTAGAAACTCTTTTTTAATTTCATTCTGCCTTGGTCAAGGACTACTGGGTTGTCATTTAACGAATCACATAGGACATATCTCTTCTTTTACTAGAAGTGGTAGATTTTTATTGATCATTCATTATCTCTATATGTAACTCATTATACCCAAGCATACCCTTTGATATACCCTAAGGGTCTTAAGGAATAAGTCAAAGTATAATTCATTACACACAAGATACTATGATGATCTCAAGTCCAAGGATCACTTGTACTACTATCACATTAGGAATTTCTATTGACAGACAAGTAAAACTCCATTAAGTATTCTATAGCGAGTCACGTTCAGCGAACTTATTCTCCAATAAGCACCTACATTCTTGCTTTAGTGTCTTCACACAAATGATCATGAGATCAATCATCCTCATCCAAAGAGCAATCAACATATGTACCAATCTATCTGGATTTACTAATCTCCTATTTAGTAATCCAACGATTGGGAACTATTTTAGTTTTAAGCTTTCAAAGAATTTAGATCTCATTAGCATGATCAACATCATGATTCTAAAAGCATTGCTTTAAAACTATGAGTTATTTACATATTAGAAAAACAACATTATGTAGATAATTAAACACCTTTAATAAGTGAATACTTTTATTAATAAATAAATAAGATTGTCTCCAAAGTATGTGCTTTATCATCATACATGATTGGCTTGTATGCACACTACTATCATATACTTAATCTCTAAATCAAATTCTTGAAGGAGAAAAATCCATCGAATAAGTCTCGGCTTGGCGTCCTTCTTTTCAACTAGATATCGAATGGCCGAATGATCTGTGTAAACCACCACCTGTGACACCACCAAATTCGGGTTCTCTAACCACGATTCGATCGTCACGATACAGTACAAATATCCACCTCTAAACAACATACAATAACTAAATGCGGAATATAATAAACGTATGTCGTTTATTCAAAAGGTGTTATTAGTCCCAAGATTCGATAACCTTAATACAATATACAAACGTACCCTAGAATAATCATTAGGGTTCATATTACATAACAGTAATTAAACTAATCATAAAGCAAAGTTTGCTCCATGCAAACTATTCCTACATCTTTCCTTTACCCTTGTCCTTCCCTGAAGTCTCGGGCTTAACTGCAATAAAAGTCATGATATAGCAAGAATGAGCAACAAGTTTGCTCAGCAAGTTTAAATACAACAATAAAGGATATATCATGATGAATAAAAAATATCTGACAATGAATTCAATAATAAGAATATCAGAAGCAAGAATAATGATTGCTTTTAGAATAACTGATAGTCAAGTAGACTTTGAACTATAAAACTTCAACGGAATCAATAGCTGATTGACCCTTTGGTTACAGGCTACAGAATAGTACTTGAGGAGATCAGCCTCGCGTACGCCATGTATATGCATAACATTCAACTCTGCTGTTTGTATTTTTATATTAGATACCTAGGGTACTCCCCTATATATAAGGGGTGTTCTTTTCAGTCGAAGAATCCATACTATCAATTGATCTGGATAGCTTTTATAAAATTTCATACAATTGTCTGACCGAACAAGGGTTCAGACTCTATCTGACGCAGTTCAAGAATTATAGAACTTTAAATAACGTACAAGTCCAAGACAGTACGAACTCAAGTGTACCAAGTGCGAATATCAATAAGATCGATGTGGAATAATTGCAAAGTAATTAAACCACCTAAAGCATACTTGGAAATAAGGTCCAAGCGTCAATAAATAACTAGCAACACAATAATAACCTGCTCAATACAATATGAGAAGGATAAAAAACTTGCACAATAAAAAATAAAGTTCAAAAACATGCACAATATTCAAAGTTGTGTAAGATAGGGAACTTGCTTTCAATATAACAATCAAATGAAGTTAGGAAACTTGCCTGTTTGCTCAGCTACAAATAAGTTCTAGCTTTAAGTAAATAGCGTTGAAATGACCTAACATTAATAAGTCGGTCTCTCAATTAGTATGTGTAAACTAATATAAGTTCATACATACAAGAATCTAATTATAATGCTACATCATTATAATATGTAGTTATCTCAAGTAAACACATATCAGTAGGGTCAGATTCTAGTTTGCAGTTTAAACATCATATAAGTCAACTAGCATAGTTAGGAAATTAGTAGACTGCAACAACCTGTGCCAACCCTCTAGCATGCAAACTACTGACATTAAACAAGTACACATGCTTATCAGATTATTAACTCAAGTTCGAGACTTAGCATGTTCATTATATTCCAATTCAAAATCATATGTTTTCATGTCGGACATTCACATACTTTAAACAATGCAAGTTCATGCTTCAAGGTTTGTTACTAAAGTAATGTTACCACATAACAAAACTAAACAATACTTAACATGCATGCGCGTGCGTATACTACACACGTATACTTCAACCACATAGTTCATACTTGAAATTCATTTTCTATGAATAAGCATGCATAGGTGATATTCATGTAGGATGCTCATGTCAACATGCCTATAGGTATAATGAACTCTAATATACATGCTTGCATGCTTAGAATGTATCTTACGTATTGATCAATGACATTAGCTTCCAATTTCTTAGTTTTCTTTGAAAATTGTACTAAGTCAACAAAGGCATCATAGTACATGCAAGGAATCTCGATATATATTTCATATGCATTAGAAACACATATTTAAACCACATAAACGTTCTCATATGGTCAGAATCTAAAAGACATAAGTCTTGGTCAAGTTTGCTTTCAAAGTCGTTAAGTTTTTCTTTGAAATTATTTGAATCTTGTAATCATGTATGCTAGTGTATTTAACACTTTAAACGTACATTTCATGTCAATATAGACTATATGATTATGCTCTAAAAATCAGAATACACATGGTACTCGTATGCTCATGACAAGTTCACTTTAACAAATTCTAAGTTCATTCATAAAACTATAAAGCTTTTCATTCCATAATACATACCAACATAGTCATGAGCATACATGTATTATCAAATACCACGAGCTAATATTAGTTCTCGTGCTTGCTCAAAGTGATATCATAGGTTAACACATATCATGCCTTAACAAAAGCAGAAATAGTTTACAGGAACCTGCGCAGCTATCAAGCATAAACCCGGCGCAGCTGCGCCGGTGTCTGGTCAAAGATAGAACCTGAACTGCTTCGGCAGTTTAATATCCCAACACAGAAATTTTTTACGAAATTCATTTCTAACATAACACATTGCAATTCTAACATATTTAGAAGTTTGTATAACACTTAGCAACATATCCCAAATCAAATATCAACTAATACATGCTTAATTCAAAGAATTAAGAACTTAACATTTTATCAGAAAATGAAGAACATGAAGGTAAATGTTATACCTCTGTAACTATAAGCTTGCTGCTATACTAATTCTTCCTTAACTTAAATGGAAACTCAGTATACTAACTCTACTAGACAATATCTCAGCAAAAGAAACTACAAGGAGGAGAGCTTACTCTTATAGGCATTTGAAAATACAAACAAAACATTTACTCACCAAATCCAACCAAAGGATTGCAAGAATGTATAATGGTTTACAAGAAGTTGGTGAATCAAATCATGAATCCCACTCCCCCTACAATCATTATTTCTATGTTGCTGAAATTGAGAGAAGGAGTAGAGTAGTATAATAGCCATGTGGGAGTTCACGTGAAGAGGAAATTGAGGAAGAATGACTCCAATATTGGGACATAATCTCAGCACTTGTAAAATATATATCATATATGTCCAACACTTAGTCATATAATAAATACACTAGGTTATATAATATATATACACATAGTATGTATTTAAGTTATAAATAATTTAAAGTCACAATCTCAATGGGCAATAATAAAATAATGTATTAAATAAGGGTACATATATATTAACATATATTCCATGTACATTTCCTTAATACCGAACATAAAGTAATTGGGTATTATTATTACTCATTATCTTAACTGTTATTATTATAATTATAATAACTTATTGAAAGTATTATCAATTAATAATTGTTTATTGATATTACTATATGGTAATAGGGTTATATATTAAGTTTCACCCACACATAACATGTAACTCATAAAATGTCATTAATCTCACGATATAGTTTATAATGTATAGTCATATTAATGTGTGACCTTGTACTATATAAAATATATAGTTAACTACCATATATTAAAGTTTACTTATCACATGCTTGTATAAAATAATTAATCAAGTAAATATAATCTTATTATATTTATTAATCCTTTGCTTATTAGTATATTATCCTCAACAATAATAAATTCATACGTTATCGATTAATTACCTAAAATATTAATTAATCAATCACGTTTAAATCTCTACACTATATTCAAGTAATTGAATATTTAATTAATAATCATCTTATCAATTCTTTTGATATAAAAGTCTCAGGGCTAGTCCACCAATTTAAATCAACCATTAGTGACTTCCTTTAAATATTCCTACCAATTAATTCGCATAGGCTCTTTCTCACATAACTACATAACCATATAAGGTTTAAATAAACTCATAAAGCTTACTCATTAAAATTAAATCACATATTTAATTAATAATGAAGTTTAAAAATTTAACGGTTATTACATCCCTCCCCCTTATAAAAATTCCGTCCTCGAAATTGTAAAAATAAGGTTACTCAAATAAAAACGGATAATTTGCTCTCATTTTCTCTTCTAGCTCCCATGTAGCCTCCTCGACCGCGTGATTCCTCCAGAGGACCTTGAAGGAATGGATGATCTTATTCCTCAGCTTTTGTTCCTTTCTATCTAGTATCTGGACAGGAACTTCCTCGTACGATAAGTCTTTCTCGACCTGGATCGGTTCATAGGAGATAACGTGCTTGTAGTCCGGTTTATACGGTCGTAACACTGACACGTGAAACACGTTGTGAATGTGCTCAAGTTCAAGAGGTAATGCTACCTCATACGCCACTTCACCGACTCGCCTCAGAATCTCGAACGGTCCTATGAACCTAGGGCTCAACTTGCCCTTTTTCCCAAAATAAATCTTCCCTTTTCAGGGAGATACCTTCAGAAAAGCATAGCTTCCTAATTCAAAATATTTTTTCTTGCGATGTAAGTCCGCATACTTCTTCTGGCGAACTTGAGCCGCTACCAGTCGGGCTCTTATCACCTTGATAATCTCTATAGTCTACTGTACCAATTCCGGTCCCAACAGTCGACGTTCACCTACTTCGTCCCAACACAAGGGTGTTCTACATTTCCTCCCATACAGTGCTTCGTACGGCGGCATTCTAATACTGGCGTGATAACTATTGTTATACGCGAACTCTACTAATGGAAGGTGATCCTCCCAGCTACCCTTGAAGTCTATCACACAAGCTAGGAGCATGTCTTCAAGTGTTTGAATTATTTTCTCGCTTTGTCCATCGGTCTGCGGATGATACGCGGTACTCATTCGTAACTGTGTCCCCATTCTTTCTTGAAGACTCTTCCAGAAGTTTGACGTGAATCGTGGATCTCTATTCGATATAATAGATACCGGCACTCCATGTCTCGAGATAATTTCCTTGACATAAAATTTGGCTAACTGATCCAAACTATACTTAATCTTAATCGATAAAAAGTGAGCTGACTTGGTAAGATGATCTACAATTACCCATGTGGCATCGTGCCCTTTCTGCGTTGCTGGAAGTCCCACCACAAAGTCCATCGTGATGTGCTCCCACTTCCATTCTGGAATCTCTAACGGCTGTAATAACCTGCTTGGTCGTTGGTGCTCTGCCTTGACCCTCTGACAAGTTAGACATCTGCTTACACATTCCGTAACCTCTCTCTTCATGTCTGGCCACCAGAAGTGGTGACGCAAATCTTGGTACATGTTTGTGCTCCCTGGGTGTATCGAGTATCTCGCACTGTGTGCTTCTTATAAAATCTCTTCTCTTAGTTCTGGTACTAACGGTACCCAAATTCGTCCTTCAAATCTTAGCAATCCAGTGCTATCAACCTTGTACTTCAATTCACCATCTTCAGCCAATCGCTTCTTGATGTTATTGCAATCTTCATCCTTCTCTTGTGCCTCTTTAACCTTATCGAACAAAGTCGGGCTCGCTGATACTGTAAATAATTTCTCGTTGGTCTCCAGCGGATACTTAACCTCCAAGTCGAGCGTTCAAAATCTTTCACCAATTTCTCTTGAATGGTTAACTTCAATAATTTCTCTCTGCCTTTTCTGCTCAAGGCATCTGCCACTACATTTGCTTTACCTGGATGGTACAAAATTTCACAATCATAATCTTTGATCAATTCCAGCCATCGGCGTTGCCTCATGTTTAACTCCTTTTGCGTGAAGATATACTTCAGACTCTTGTGATCTGTATATATCTCACACTTCTCGCCATACAAATAATGCCTCCAAATCTTCAAGGCAAAAACTGCTGCTGCTAACTCCAGGTCATGAGTCGGATAACCGTTCTCATAATCTTTCAGCTGACGTGAAGCGTACACAATGACCCTGCCATGCTGCATTAGTACACAGGCAAGACCCTTGTGTGATGCATCACTATACACTACAAACCCTCCCGTGTTGTCCGGTAAAGCCAGCACAGGTGCTTGACTAAGCCTCTTCTTCAATTCTAGGAAACTCTCCTCACATTTCTTCGTCCAAACGAACTTTACCGTCTTTCTTGTAAGATTGGTCAACGGCGATGCTATCTTCAAAAAATTCTGAATGAATCTCCGATAGTATCTCGCTAATCCTAAGAAACTTCTGATTTCTGTCGGCGTCTGGCTGCTCCCAATTGATAACCGCTTCTACCTTTGCTGGATCCATCGAAACACCATTCTTGTCTATAACGTGCCCCAAAAACTGCACTCTCTGCAACCAAAACTCACACTTGGAGAATTTTGCATACAACTTCTCCTTCCTTAAGGTTTCCAACACTATCCGTAGATGCTCGACGTGTTCTTCCTCCGTTTCTGAATATACCAGAATGTCATCGATGAATACGACAACAAACTTATCCAAATACTATTTGAACACTCTGTTCATTAAATCCATAAATGCTGTCGGTGCGTTCGTCAATCCGAATGACATTACCAGAAACTTGAAGTGTCCATACCGAGTTCTGAATGCCATCTCCGCCCTCACTTTCAGTTGGTGATAATTGGTTCTCAAGTCAATCTTTGAAAAGTACTTCGCCCCCTTCAATTGATTAAATCGTCAATCCTAGGCAATGGGTACTTGTTCTTAATGGTGACCTTGTTCAACTCCCGGTAGTCGATACAAAGTCTTAGCGATCCATCTTTCTTCTTTACGAATAAGACTGGTGCTCCCCACGGTGATACGCTCGGTCGAATGTATCCTTTGTCTAACAACTCTTATAATTGAGCCATCAGTTCTTTCATCTCTACCGATGCCATACGATACGACGCTTTGTATACCGGTGCTGTCCCTGGTGCCAAATCAATAACAAACTCAATCTCTCTATCCAGCGGCAATCCCAGAATCCCGTCTGGGAAGACATCGGCGAATTCCCTTACAATAGGTATTTGACCCAGTTCCCTCGACTCGTCGAGTATCAACCACATGAGCCAAATAACCTACATAACCCTTCCTAAGTAATCTCTGTGCTTGCATCATCGTCAGACAATGAGATTGTCTCGGTGATTTACTACCATAAAATACCACCTTTGACTTATTCGGAGTCTTAAGGTGTACGCACTTCTTCTTACAGTCTATAACTGCTCCATGAATCGATAACAAATCTATTCCAAGGATTATATCGAACTCCCCTAAACGAATCGGTATCAAATCCACGTTGAGCTTAAATCTTCTCAATTTGGTATAACAGTTCCTATGAATGTATTCTACGAGGATAATTTCCTTATTTGCTACTTCTACGTTCATAGGGTGTTCTAATCTTTCACGGGGTAAGTCTAACTGTTTAGCAAATTCTTCAAAAACAAAAGAGCAGGTAGCACCCGAATCGAATAACACATAAGCATCAATATCATTGATCGGGATGATACCTGACACCACGTACTTAGACTCCATCACATCCTGAACGGTCATGTTGAACGTGCGTGCCGTTGGTCTGTTGGCTTGACTGGCTGGCCCTCCGATGCTCAGTCCGCTGTTGTTGTTGTTGCGGTTACCGCTAGCTGCATCGCCCTTTTTCTTCGGGCAGTCCTTAATTTAGTGGTCTGGGGCTCCACATGAGAAACATCCTCCTTTCTGCTTATTCGGACAGCGAGGAGCCATGTGCCCCGGTTGTCCACAACGATAACAAACACTCTTTCCCTTTATGCACTCCCCCGAGTGACTCCTCCCACAGTTGTTGCACTTCACACTTTTCTTGGACTCTCCCCCAGACTTGTTATCTCCAGTGGATTGGCTCTCCGTCCATTTACTCTTGTTGGGGTTGCTGCCTCCGCTGCTTCCCCCTTTCTGTCCTTCATGTCCAGTCTTCTTTTCTTGTTTAAATCGAGCAATGGCTTCATTGCCTCCTTCGGCAATGATAGCCCTTTCCAGTAGATTAGAGTAAGTCTTAATCTTCAACACAGATACAGCTTTCTGCACCCATGGTTTCAGTCCTAATTCAAACCTCCTTGCCTTCCTGGCCTCCGTGTTAACCTGATGTGAAGCGAATCGGGCCAACTTGTTAAATTTTGCCGCTTACTCTGCGACAGACATACTACCTTGTTTCAGCTCCAGAAACTTAACCTCCATATCCTATTGCGTATTCTCCGAGAAGTAATTCTCGAGGAATAGCTCCTTAAATTTGTCCCAAGGAATAACTCCTTTGCCTGCTCGTCCCTTATTGGCTTTCCACCAATAGTTAGCTTCGCCCTTCATCATGAAAGTGGCAAAACTCGTCTTCTGTGCTTCGGCCACCCGTGTAACCTCAAACACTTTCTCCATCTCTTCTATCCAGGTTTGGGCTTCGATTGGGTCTAAGGTTCCCTGGAACTCCTGTGGTCCTACCAATTTAAAATCCTTGAAGCTAGCCAAGTGATGTCCTGGCTGCCCTGCTGGCGGGGGTCTGTTTTGCAGGCAACATGATCTGAGGAAAGGAAGAAAATATTAGGTTTTACGTGATATGCTATTCATGTTAGCATTAAGAAGTTTAAGACGTCTATCAATCATATTTGATTCAAATAAACAACTTCAGTATCACAATAAAACTCGATGGATCTCCTCAACCCATCACTTAAATACTTTAATTGAGTTTTCTACTAAGGTTATATCCTAGGTTTTGCATTCCTAATATTTATAACCTACAGCTTTGATACCAATCTGTGACACCCCCAAATTCGGGTTCTCTAACCCCAATTCGGTCATCACGATACAATACAAATATCCACCTCTAAACAACATACAATAACTAAATGCGGAGTATAATAAACGTATGTCGTTCATTCAAAAGGTGTTACAAGTCCCAAGATTCGATAACCTTAATACAACATACAAACGTACCCTAGAATAATCATTAGGGTTCATATTATATAACAGTAATTAAACTAATCATAAAGCAAAGTCTGCTCCTTGCAAACTATTCCTACATCTTTCCTTTACCCTTGTCCTTCCCTGAAGTCTTGGGCTTAACTGCAATAGAAGTCATGATATAGCAAGAATGAGCTACAAGTTTGCTCAGCAAGTTTAAATACAATAATAAAGGATATATCATGATGAATAGAAAATATCTGACAATGAATTCAACAATATGAATATCGGAAGCAAGAATAATGATTGTTTTTAGAATAATTGATAGTCAAGTAGACTTCGAACTATAAAACTCCAACGGAATCAATAGCTGATTGACCCTTTGGTTACTGGCTACAGAATAGTACTTGAGAGGATCAGCCTAGCGTATGCCATGTATATGCATAACATTCAACTCTGCTATTTGTATCTTTATACTAGATACCTGGGATACTCCCCTATATATAAGGGGTGTTCTTTTCAGTCTAAGAATCCATACCATCAATTGATCTGGATAGCTTTTATAAAATTTCATACAATTGTCTGACCGAACAAGGGTTCAGACTCTATCTGACGTAGTTCAAGAATTATCGAACTTTAAATAATGTACAAGTCCAAGACTGTACAAACTCAAGTGCACCAAGTGCGAATATCAATAAGATCGATGTGGAATAATTGCAAAGTAATTAAACCACCTAAAGCATACTTGGAAATAAGGTCCAAGCGTTAATAAATAGCTAGCAACACAATAATAACCTGCTCAATACAATATGAGAAGGATAGGAAACTTACACAATAAAAAGTGAAGTTCAGAAACTTGCACAATATTCAAAGTTGTGTAAGATAGGGAACTTGCTTTCAATATAACAATCAAATGAAGTTAGGAAACTTGCCTGTTTGCTCAGCTATAAATAAGTTCTAGATTTAATTAAATAGCGTTGAAATGGCCTAACATTAATAAGTCGGTCTCTCAATTAGTATGTGTAAACTAATATAAGTTCATAAATATAAGAATCTAATTATAATGCTACATCATTATAGTATGTAGTTATCTCAAGTAAACACATATCAGTAAGGTCAGATTCTAGTTTGCAGTTTAAACATCATATAAGTCAACTAGCATAGTCAGGAAACTAGTAGACTGCAACAGCCGGTGCCAACCCTCTAGCATGCAAACTACTGACATTAAACAAGTACACATGCTTATCAGATTATTAACTCAAGTTCGAGACTTAGCATGTTCATTCTATTCCAATTCAAAATCATATGTTTTCATGTCGGACATTCACATACTTTAAACAATACAAGTTCATGCTTCAAGGTTTGTTACTAAAGTAATGTTACCACATAACAAAACTAAACAATACTTAACATGCATGCTCGTGCGTATATTACACACGTATACTTAAACCACATAGTTCATACTTGAAATTCATTTTCTATGAATAAGCATGTATAGGTGATATTCATGTAGGATGCTCATGTCAACATGCCTATAGGTATAATAAACTCTAATATACATGCTTGCATGCTTAGAACGTATCTTACGTATTCATCAATGACATTAGCTTCCAATTTCTAAGTTTTCTTTGAAAATTACACTAAGTCAACAAAGGCATCATAGTACATGCAAGACATCTTGATATATATTTCATATGCATTAGAAACACATATTTAAACCACATAAACGTTCTCATATGGTCAGAATCTAAAAGACATAAGTCTTGGTCAAGTTTGCTTTCAAAGTCCTTA
Source organism: Panax stipuleanatus (assembly GCA_020205555.1). Taxonomy (NCBI): domain Eukaryota; kingdom Viridiplantae; phylum Streptophyta; class Magnoliopsida; order Apiales; family Araliaceae; genus Panax; species Panax stipuleanatus. Next base: position 129,693,397 of record CM035115.1, on the reverse strand, counting down.
AGTTTTTCTTTGAAATTATTTGAATCTTGCAATCATGTATGCTAATGTATTTAACACTTTAAACGTACATTTCATGTCAATATATACTATATGATTATGCTCTAAAAATTAGAATACACATGGTACTCGTATGCTCATGACAAGTTCACTTTAACAAATTCTAAGTTCATTCATAAAACTATAAAGCTTTTCGTTCCATAATACATACCACCATGGTCATGAGCATACATGTAGTATCAAATACCACGAGTTAATATTAGTTCTCATGCTTACTCAAAGTGATATCATAGGTTAACACATATCATGCCTTAACAGAAAACAAAAATAGTTTACAGGAACCTGCGTAGCTATCAAGCATAAACCCGGCGCAGCTGCGCCGGTGTCTGGCCAAAGATAGAACCTGAACTGCTTCGGCAGTTTAATAACCCAACATAGAAAATTCTTATGAAATTCGTTTCTAACATAACACATTGCAATTCTAACATATTTAGAAGTTTGTATAACACTTAGCAACATATCCCAAATCAAATATCAACTAATACATGCTTAATTCAAAGAATCAAGAACTTAACATTTTATCAAAAAATAAAGAACATAAAGGTAAATGTTATACCTCTGTAACTATGAGCTTGCTGCTATACTAATTCTTCCTTAACTTAAATGGAAACTCAGTATACTAACTCTACTAGACAATATCTCAGCAAAAGAAACTACAAGGAGGAGAGCTTACTCTTATAGGCATTTGAAAATACAGACAAAATATTTACTCACCAAATCAAACCAAAGGATTGCAAGAATGTATAATGGTTTACAAGAAGTTGGTGAATCAAATCATGAAACCCACTCCCCCTACAATCATTATTTCTATGTTACTGAAATTGAGAGAAGGAGTAGAGTAGTATAATAGCCATGTGGGAGTTCACGTGAAGAGGAAATTGAGGAAGAATGACTCCAATATTGGGACATAATCTCAGCACTTGTAAAATATATATCATATATGTCCAACACTTAGTCATATAATAAATACACTAGGTTATATAATATATATACACATAGTATGTACTTAAGTTATAAATAATTTAAAGTCACAATCTCAATGGGCAATAATAAAACAATGTATTAAATAAGGGTACATATATATTAACATATATTCCATGTACATTTTCTTAATAACGAATATAAAGTAATTGGGTATTATTATTACTCATTATCATAACTGTTATTATTATAATTATAATAACTTATTGAAAGTATTATCAATTAATAATTGTTTATTGATATTACTATATGGAATAGGGTTATATATTAAGTTTCACCAACACATAACATGTAACTCATAAAATGTCATTAATCTCACTATATAGTTTATAATGTATAGTCATATTAATGTGTCACCTTGTACTATATAAAATATATAGTTAACTACCATATATTAATGTTTACTTATCACATGCTTATATAAAATAATTAATCAAGTAAATATAATCTTATTATATTTATTAATCCTTTTCTTATTAGTATATTATTCTCAATAATAATAAATCCATACGTTATCGATTAATTACCCAAAATATTAATTAATCAATCACGTTTAAATCTCTACACTATATTCAAGTAATTGAATATTTAATTAATAATCATCTTATCAATTCTTTTGATATAAAAGTCTCAGGGCTAGTCTACTAATTTAAATAAACCATTAGTGACTTTCTTTAAATATTCCTAGCAATTAATTCGCATAGGCTCTATCTCACATAACCACATAAGGTTTAAATAAACTCACAAAGCTAACTCATTAAAATTAAATCACATATTTAATTAATAATGAAGTTTAAAAATTTCACGGTTATTACACCACCTTTGTCCCCACCAAGTACGACCGAAATTTGTCAAATGCGTACACAAATGCAAGTAATTCTTTTTCAGTGGTTATGTAGTTTAACTGTGCATTAGTCAGTGTCTTGCTCTCATAATAGATGGCATGAAAGATTTTATCCACTCGTTGTCCAAGCACTTCTCCTACTGTATAGTCACTGGCATCACACATGAGCTCGAACGACATAGTCCAATCCGGTGCGATGATCACTGGGGCGATGGTTAGCTTTTTCTTCAATTGCTCAAACGTCACTAGACAGTCTTCATTAAATTTGAACGGTACATCCTTTTCTAAAAGACTGCATAGTGGCTTTGTGATTTTTGAGAAGTCCTTAATAAATCGTCGGTAGAATCCAGCGTGCCCGAGAAAGCTCCGAATACCCTTTACTGAAGTTGGCGGTGGCAGATTCTCTAATGTTTCTAATTTAGCTCTATCAACTTCCAACCCTTTTCCAGAAACTTTATGCCCAAGAATTATCCCTTCTTGGACCATAAAGTGGCATTTCTCCCAGTTGAGCACCAGGTTCGTCTCAACACACCTTTTCAATACCAATACTAAATTTTCTAGGCATCTATCAAACGATTCCCAAAATACTAAAAAATTATCCATAAACAACTCAACACTGCGTTCCACCATATCTGAAAAGATTGTCATCATGCAACGCTGAAAGGTCGCTGGTGCATTACACAGCCCGAATGGCATCCTTCTGAAGGCAAAGGTGCCGTAGGGACATGTGAATGTCGTCTTATCTTGATCCTCCGGTGCAATGACGATCTGGTTGTACCCGGAATACCCATTTAACAAGCAGTAGTACTCATGTACAGCTAGTCTGTTCAACATCTGATCAATGAAACGCAAGAGGAAGTGGTCCTTTCTGGCTGCCTTGTTCAACTTTCTGTCATCCATCCAGACCCTTCAGCCGATTACTGTCCTTGTCGGTATCAGTTTGTTGTTCTCATTCTTCACTACCGTCATCCCACCTTTTTTCGAAACATATTGAACCGGGCTCACCCATGCACTGTCTAAAATTGGGTAGATAATGCCAGCGACCAGCCATTTCAAGATCTCCTTCTTCTTTACCTCTTTCATTATTGGGTTGAGCCTCCTTTGGTGTTCCACTGTTGGCTTGCCATCTTCCTCCATCAGAATCTTGTGTATACAGAATGACGGGTTGATTATTTTAATGTCGGCGATTGTCCATCCAATAGCAGACTTGTATTCCCTTGGAACTCTTAACAGCTTACTTTCCTGCAGTTCGTTAAGTGCAGATGCAATAATAAAAGGTAAAGTAGATGAATTACCCAAATACGCATACCTGAGGTGATTGGGTAAGGGTTTGAGTTCTAATGCTGATGGTTCCTCTAGAGATGGCTTCATCTTTGCTGATGAAGTTCCTGCTGCTTCCAAAGGCTAAAATGGTAACTTGGACTTGTTTACTCTCAGATGGGCCTCTAACAGTTGCATATACTCTTTTATCTCTGAATCCTCTTCATCACAGTTTCCCATCAACGTTGATTCTAACAGGTCGGTACTAAGTATCCGATGTTGCTCATCACCTACCACTGTGTCAATAATATCCATCCGGAAACACTCCTCATCCTCCTTGGGGAAATTCATGGGCCTTAAACACGTTGAAGGTTACCTCTTGATCTTGCACCCTCATGATCAACTCTCCTTTCTGAACGTCAATGAGAGTCCTACCAGTAGCCAAAAATGGTCGCCCAAGGATTATTGGAATGTCCTTATCTTCTTCATAATCCAAAATGATAAAGTCTACTGGGAATATGAATTTGTCCACTTTAACCAAAAAATCCTCAACAATCCCCCGTGTATAGGTTACGAATCTGTCTGCCAGTTGTAGAGAGATATTTGTCGATTTAGGTGTCGATAAACCTAACTGAGTATAAACTGAAAGTGGCATAAGGTTTATATTGGCACCCAAATTATATAGACACTTGTTGAAAGCCAAACTCCCTATTTTACATGGGATGGTGAAACTACCCGGATCTTTCAATTTTGGTGGAAGCTTCTTTTGCAAAATCGCACTACATTCCTCCGTTAATGCCACAGTTTTGAAGTCCTCTAATATTTTTTTCTTTGACAATATATCCTTCATGAACGTGGCATAACTTGGCATCTACTCTAATGCCTCTGCGAAAGGGATGTTTATGTGTAGTTTCTTGAACACTTCCAGAAACTTAGTGAACTGTTGCTCTAATTTTTACTTTCCAATCCTTTGTTGAAATGGTGGTGGAGGGTAGACTATAGGTGTAGCCACTTGTTCTTTTTTCGCAGATTTTTCTCCTGCTATCCTTTCCACTGTTTCTTCTACACTGGTTTTAACCTGCTTATCCATAGTCGGCTTCTCTGTCTCCTTCTCGGATATCTGTTTCCCACTCCGCAGTGTGACAGCTTGACATTGCTCATGTCCTCCCCTTGGATTCTTTTTGGTGTCACTCGGCAAGGTTCTTTGGGGTCTATTATTTAATGCACTCACAATCTGTCCAATTTGAGTTTCTAGATTTTTAATCACAGTCGCCTGAGTTTTCATAGCTGCTTCATTTCCTGTTATGTATTTTGCCACTATCTCCTCCAAATCTATCTTGTTCTCTTGATGTGGAGCTGCCTATTGATTTTGATTCTGAAAACCAGGGGGTATGATGGTCTTGGAGCCTGCTGCTAATTTTAATTCTGGTTGTTGCTCCACACAAAGTTCGGATTGTTCCTTGCCTGATTGTATGCATTCTGATATGTGTTGGGAGGCCTGTTATAGCTACCCATAAATTGAACTGAAGCTGGGTTGATTGCACACTGGTCTGTCGAATGCTCACCTGCGCAAAGCTCACATATGAATGCTACCTGCTGCACGTTTCCCGTGGATATGGCATCCATTTTTTTCGATAACGCTGCTATTTATGCCAATAGAGCTGTCATTCTGTCCACTTCCAAAATGCCTGCTACCCTAGGTTGAGTCATTCTCTCAATCGGCCACTGATAGTTGTTTGCAGCCATTGTTTCTATCAAGTCCCATGCCTCCTCAAATTTCTTTGCCATAAAAGCTCCACCTAAGGCTGCATCGATGTTGGTCTGTAAATGACTCCCTAACCCGTTGTAAAATGTATTCATTTGCATCCACTGTAGTAGTCCATGATGTGGGCACTTCCTCAACAACTCTTTATACCTTTCCCACGCTTCATATAGAGATTCTCACTACTGCTGTGCAAATGACGAGATATCCATTCTCAATTTATGTGTTTTTGCTGACGGGAAGAACTTAGCCAAAGATTTCTGTGCCAAGTCATTCCATGTGGTGATTGACTCCAGTGGTAGAGAATGGAGGCAAGCCTTCGCCTTGTCTCTAAGCGTGAACGGAAATAATCTCAATCTGATAGCATCGTCTAACACCCTGTCGCACTTGAATGTATCGCAGATTTCTATGAAACAGGGAATATGCTTGTTTGAATCATCATTCGAAAGACCCCCAAACTGACAAGTATTTTGTACCATCTGTGTCGTTCCAGGCTTGATCTCAAAGTTATTAGCATTAATCGTCGGCCTGGTAATGCTCGACTGAATTTTTGAAATCTGCAGTGTAGCATAATCCCGTAGTGCTTTTTGTTCCGGTTCAGCCATGTTTTCTTTGGGTGTTTAAATTTCATCTCGAGTCTTTGCAATCCACTTAGTTAACTTCTGAATCCGTTTGTTGATGTCATCCTTTAAAGGCAATAAATATAGCTTCTTCGATTAAGTTTGCATGCATTACTCGAAATTACCTGAAATAACCAATCAAACAAAAATAATAATATATATATATATATATATATATATATATGTTTAACTAAAACTGATCTAATTAAACTGATATTGTAAGTAATAAACGCAATTACTGTCCCCAGCAATAGGCCAAAAACTTGTTGGGTATTTTCTATACGCGCTACACGCAAGTGTATATGGTTAATAAGTAATATACTGATAAGATCAGGTATCGTATCCACAGAGATAATAATTCCTATTTAATCAAATAAGTACCAGTTTTATATTATTTCAGCTTTATCAAACTAATGATTAAAAGATGATTTTCTAAATAAACTACTACTTAAACTAATTTGAACACTAACTCAGGATTTTAACAAGTTTTGGAGAATTAAGCCTACAACTTTACTTATTACTTCACTTTAGATAATATACTTTTCTTTAGTTAATATCAATTACTCCAGATTATTAATCAAGAACACTAAAGCATATATAACCATCTCTCAATGCATTACATCCATACTCACTTAAATCTACAGGTGATAGAATTAAGCAAGACACCTTAAATAACTAATTCACTATATCTATATGTGAATTACAATTAAATGAGGTTTAATATCAAGTTCTTAACAGATTACATATGATGCATCGATATCTCTATCCTATACATGAATTATGAATCCCAACTACGCAGAAATCACAAACATATGTCACTATGGCTAGTTCCAATCCCATATGTCATCTCTCGAATTCATATGGGATAACGGATAATTGGTGATCAAGCAATTATATAGATTAAGCACAACTCATAGCAAATAATCTGGAAATAATATTCATAAACTGAATTAAAAGCTATTTAATCCTCCATTACATAATAAGATCCGTTATAGGCTTAAATAGAAAGTTAGTTCATCATAGATGAATCAAAATCCATAATCCACATAATAGAAATCATTCTGAATACAAGATGTTAAAGAAGAGAGAAAATAAACTCTAACTTATATCACCGCTCGTCTCTACGCTTCTTGCGTTCTTCGTGATCCAATCTGCTTCAAATCTCCTTACTAGTCCAAGTCATGAATTAGGGCTTCAAAATCTCTCTAAGTGTGTCGTATTATAGGCTCTATGTTTTCCTGATATACTCTCCCCAGCCGCAATCCATACCAAATCTCTATTGCTCCACAATCCTACACAAAGAAGGAAACTGTCAAATTAACTACCGTACCCCCGCCCTAGCGGGGGTTTTACTCTTGGTACACCCGCCCCGGCGGGTAGCCACTCTGCATCCTGAGTTTTTGTACACCCGCCCCAGCGGGTGATTTATCCTTGTGAGGCCCGCCCCAACGAGAATCCACTTTTCCTTGGAAGTCTGAAACTTTGCCTTTTAGCCCCTGATTTCTCCTTAGTCCAACTCCTGCACTTAATAACACAAAACCAGGTAAAAATACACTAAAACTACTCGAAGAAAGCAAGAATCAAACTATAAGGGATATCAATTCGTAGGTATAAAACCAACTCATCAGTCTTTTTCTAAAATCTAACCCTTTAAACAAAATAACTTAAATCACATAGCAAGATATAAAGGGTAAGAACCAAACACATGAATTAAATTTTTCCTGACATTGACAATATGTTGTTAGTTTCATCGAAGGTAGAGCACGTGGAAGATTCATGGATTCTCAGCATGGTCATTTCACATGACGCTTAACAAGGAGTGGTTTGACACATACAGGTCAGTGAGTTGTGGTATTGTTCTAATGGGTAATGATGCTTCATATAATGTCAATGGAATATGCATAATGAATATTAGAAGGTTTGATGTTGTTGTGAGAACTCTTGGTGATGTTAAGCATGTTCTAGGTTTAAGAAAAATTTAATTTCATTGGGAACCTTAGACTCTAATGGCCATGAGTATAAAACAGGTGGTGGAGTCATGAGGGTAACAAAGGGTGCTCTGGTGATTATGAAAGCTTCTAAAGTTGGTGGGAATATCTATCGTTTGATAGGGAGTACAGTTGTAGGTGGAGCTGCTGCCACTACATCTGAAGATACTGATGATACTATGTTGTGGCATATACGGTTGTGGCATATGCGGTTTGGACATATGGGGGAACGTGGGATGTTTGAATTACATAAAAGAAATCTGTTGAAAGGGATTAAATCATGCAAACTTGATTTTTGCAAGTTCTGTGTTCTTGGAAAATAATTTAAGGTACAGTTTAGGCGAGCAGTGAACAAAACTAAAGGAATACTTGACTATGTGCATTCTGATGTTTGGGGATCAGTGAGGGTTGCTTTAAAAGCAGAATCTCTGTATTTCGTCATCTTTATCGATGATTATTTGAAAAAATATTGGATGTACTTCATGCGACACAAGTTTGAGGTTTTTGAGAAATTCAGAGTGCGAAAAGTTGAAGTGGAAAATCAAACAGAGAAACGAGTTAAATACCTTAGAACAGATAATGGGAAAGAGTAAATGTATGGGCCTTTTTTGAAGTGTTGTGAATAGTAGGGGATTCAGCGTCACTATACTGTTAGGAAGACTCCACAAAAGAATATGGAGGTATAGAGAATGAACAGAAATATAGCAGAGAGGGCGCGTTGTACCACGTTGAATGCAGAGCTTCAGAAGGATATCTGTGCAGAAGCAGTGAGTATGGAAATTTTTATTATAAACAAGTCACCGAGTACTACTCTGGATAGTAAGGTAGCACATGAGGTGTGGACAGTGAAAGAGGTAGATTATTCAGGTATGAAGATCTTTGGTTGTCCGGCCTATGTTAATGTTTTCGGTGATGAGAGGTTAAAGTTTGATGCTAACTCCAAACAGTGTATCTTTATTGGGTATGAGAAAGGTGTGAAGGGGTACAAGCTTTGGGATCTGAACTCAAAGAAAGTTGTGATCAGTAGGGATGTGGTATTTGAGGAAGCTTCTATGGTCAAGGAAAATCAAGAAGTTCATAAAACTGAGGCTGGGGAAGGCACCAGCAAAGATCAACAGGATGTTCAAATTGAGCTAGAAAGTTGTGACACTGGCAATCCACCTCCAGTGGGATAGGTTAATCAACAGCAGTAGCAGGAAAACATAGCCACAGGGAGACACAGACGCACTATCAAACCACTTGAGAGATATATGTTTGAGGATATGGTTGCATATACACTATCAACCACTAGTGGGGATCCGTCTACATTTCAAGATGCTATCACTAGTTCTGAAATTACAGATGGATGGAAGCCATGGTGGAGGAGATGGAATCATTGAAGAAGAATAAGACATGGGGAGTTAACAGAATTGCCTGAGGGAAAGAAGATAGTGGGTTGCAAATGGGTATACAAGAAAAAAGAGGTTGTGTCAGAAAAGGAAAGGGAGAGGTTTAAGGCTCGATTAGTTACAAAGGGATACTCACAGAGGAAGGGCATTGATTATGATGAGGTATTTTCTCTAGTGGTGAGACATACTTCAATCAGGATTATTTTGGCATTAGTGGCTAGCTATGATCTAGATTTAGAGTAGTTGGATGTGAAAATAGTTTTTCTCCATAGTGATTTGGAGGAAGTCATATTCATGGAGCAGCTTCAGGGTTCAAGCAGCCAAAGACTGAGCACATGATATGCAGGTTAAAGAAGTCACTATATGGGCTGAAGAAGTCTCCGAGACAATGGTATAAGGAAGTTTGATTTGTTCATGATCCGGATTAGGTTCACATGTTGTGAGTATGATTGTTGTGTTTGTGTTAAGAGTCTTGTGGATGGTTCATATATTTTTATGTTACTTTATGTGGATGATATGCTTATTACTGCGAAAAGTATAGTTGAAGTCAACAAGTTGAAGGCCTTATTGGGAAAGGAGTTTGACATGAAGGATTTGGGTGCTGCTAAGAAAATACTTGGGATGGAGATTTGCAGGGATAGGTCAGCTGGTAAGTTGTGTTTGTCCTAGAAAAATTACGTGGAGAAAGTGTTAAAGAGGTTTAGTATGGCTAATGTTAAACATGCTAGCACTCCATTGGCGAGTTATTTTTGATCGTCTACATCACAATGTTCGAAGTGAGCTGAAGAGATTCAGGATATGTCAAACGTGCCTTATGCAAGTGCAGTTGGTTATTTGATGTATGCTATGGTATGTACAAGACCCGATTTGGCACATGCAGATAGCATAGTGAGCAAGTACATGGAAAATCCAGGCAGAGAGCACTGGAAAGCGGTCAAGTGGATATTCAAATACTTGAGAGGTACTGCAAATCATGGGATTATCACTACAAGAAAAAGCCCTAATTTTGACGGAATATTCCCTCGGATATAAGACTATTCTATCAGAACTAGCTTATTTCCGACGGAATATTCTGTCAAAAATTCCGTCGTATATATACACGTCAGAAATAAAGTTCGTCGTAAATTTCGTCGAACTTATCTTATCTTCGACTGACATATTGCTGACAAATTTTCGTCAGATATATCATATCTTCGATGAACTGATTTTGAGGGAACTATTCCGTCGCAAGTACTATATCTTAAACTGAGTAATTACGAGGGGCCACTTCCATCGAGGATAATACCAAATTATTTTCGACGGAATTTTCTCTCGGTCATAGCTTATCTTCGACGAAAAAATAAATTACAAGAAATATATTTAACCTCTATTCTCGACGGAATATTCCCTCGAAACTAAGGTATTTCGACGAAAAAATAAAAATAAAAATTTATTTGGAAATTAATTTGGGCTCATAAATTCGACGAAATATCAGTTGAAAATAGCTTATTCCGTCAAAATTAAGGATTTTTTTTAAAAAAAAATTTGAAAATGCAATTTACAGGTATTTAAACCCATTTATGTACCTGTAACCTGTTTTATCCCAATACAGATAGACAATAATATATTTCACATTCAAATATTCAACGTAGTGCTAAAAACCTGTACCATGTTGCAACAACAACGTAATCGATTAACTGATAACAAATAACATCAACAACGATAACAAATATAAGCTAATGTATCATCACATCAACAACGATATTTACAAATGTTCTACAAATGAATGAATACAACGTAATCTCATTTTATAGACGCAACTATATAAACTACAATATGTACAAATGTTCTACAAATGAATAACATAAATATGTACTAATGAACTAGAATGAATAACATAAATACTAATGAACTATAATCCAGTAATAGTATCATCATCGGGCGGAGGTGGACGACGCCCGTCTGGTGTCTGAAAATCTCGGCGGTCCTCCTGGTCATCATCATCAGTCCGCTCGTCATCGCCAATCCGCTCATCATCGCCACCCTATTAAAAGAATTATAAATAAAAATCATTAGTCCGTATATATTTTAGAATTAACAAGCTAGCCTTAATTTAAAATAACATAAACAATAAGAATACTTGAGTTGGCAGGGGCGGACGAAAAGCCTCCTCCAAGAAGGTAATCACCATCTGGAGTATCTCGCAGCTGAAAGCGTCGAACTGCTCCCGCGATAATCCCGTACTCTCTGTGAAGGCCCCTGTTATAATATCCTGAGTAACCTGGTAAAGACGAGAACTTCTAGGCAACTGCTGACGGCAAAAGATCGGATCGGTATGGAACCTATCCGACACGACCCCTATCAGCCTCTAGAAAATCTCGTCATCCAAGCTAGCGCTCGTATGAGATGGTCCGATATGTGCTCTCGGGCGCTACCGCTGGCTGGAGCCTACAAAAAGAGATAAATTCCATTACTAATAATAATTTATATAATGTGATGAATTCTGATAATTTTGTGAAACATAAAAAATATTACCTCTAGAAAGTGTATATGCGGGTATCCTCGGCAGACCCAACACCTGTATCTGCCGGTACTGCTAGTAGGGGGATCCTGAGACGCGACCCATAGTCTCAGCTCCTCATACTGATCTAATACAATATCGGGAAGGGGGTGGCGAAATCTAACGGCTCAGAACCCCTCCTAATAGCCTCCAACTCAGCTATATGCTGGTCCTGAAGCCTCTGAAATTGGTCCTTTAATTTATTTTGTATACGTGTGTTAATTATACCATTTTATTTACGATTGAATATTACTAAAAGCTAAATAGTAAGATGAGTTTTACCCGTATAGCTAAAGCTGCTAGAGACAAAGCACGCTCGTCCTTAGGTGTGTGGGCTCTATCCCAAACCTCTAAACTGGTGGGATCTCGGCCCAAGGTCCTCCTCAAAGCCTAGTAAAAACATTTATATAACAGGTATTAAGTATTTGTGTGAGAACTTGATAACTAAACAACTAAATACAGCGCACTTACCGTCTTCGCCTCCTCGAACGACTGAGAACCAGTGGTGTGTGCTATTCGGAGCTGACCACGGTTCTTCTTCACCTGCTCAGACTTATTCTTGAGGTCATCAGCGTCCCAGTGCACACACATAGCCTCACAGGCTAAATCAGAGACTATGCGGGGCTGGTGAGATCTGATAGTGGTCCCGGGCTGGTCCTCAACTGCCCGGGCTGCCCTCTGTCGCATCTCATACAACCAGCCGGAGTAATTCTTAGTGACATATGAAATAATCACATCGTCGCCAGCTGTCTGAGAGATACTCGGGTCAAATCTATAATAAACCTATAACAAAGGTTTAAAAATTAGGAACAATTAATTTCGTCATCCTAATACAACTATGAAGTAATTAATATAATATGCTTAACTTATGTGAAACTCTCGCAAGACAGTCTGCAAAAAGGTGGCATCATACCGCGCATACTGGCTGAACCACATGCACCCTCTCAGGAGGTGCGTCAAACAGATCACGTGTAGGGTGTGCTTAGCCACCAGGTCTAGTATACTACAGAAAAAATATAACAATGTGTTATGTGAAATATATTTTACAATAACTGACAGAAATATTAACAATATATTAACACTTACTGTCCAAAAGCGACATCCACCAGTATTGTAAGTGGAACTGCCGATGGACGACCAAAGATACCGAGGTTCGTCCCTCGGTGTCGTCGACGAGGTGCATCTGTAATAATTTTATTTAACTGAGTCAATAAATATAAACAAATGCAGCTTCAGATATATTTAAATCCTAGTTAAGATAACTTACTAGCTCCTGAAGACGAGCCTCCATCGTGGCTACCGTCTCCCGTACCGGATCGCCCACCACCTTGGCGACCTCCACCGCTATGTCTATCCATGAATATCCTACTGCAATAACCAAATTGGTAGATTATTAATATGTAAGGTTTAACAATATGTGGTATTTACTATTATGAATGCTCATTTTCAATTACGTACATCATCAAACCCATTAGAATCAACGTGTATATCATTCTCGAATTCGGTATCTTCCTCATCCTCAGTTTCGAGATCAGTTTCGTCATCGTTATCATCCTCAACGACTACATAATCATTCACGATGACATTTTCCTCGACATCCTCATCGTCAGGTACGTCAATGACATCAGCACTCATCACATCTTTAGCATTTAACACTACGACCAAAGGGTTGCTAACATCTTCTTGCAACGCCTCATTTATACCAAACATATTCTCAGCATCAAATGAACTTGTTTTAGTTGTGACTACTGTGTACCAGGGGCTTCAAGTATTTACGACATTAGGAGCGTAATACACTTGAGTCGCTTGACTTGCTAACACGAACACGTCATCAGACTTTAACACCGACTTGATATCTACAGTTGTGATTCTATTACGATCAACTTTAACCCCCTTTTCAATATCAAACCAGCTATACTTAAATGTAACTACCTTTTTACCCCCGTGATAATTGAGCACAACCACATCCTGTAAACGGCCATAGTAATTGGACTCAGAATCATGGTAGCAGCTTCCCAACACCACAACCCCAAAATTGACTGATGTGAGTTCATTCAAGTCATCGACCCTAAATCTGTACCAAGTCACGATGCAACCGGGAAAAGAACTAACAACTTTGTAAGGTCCTCGGATGACATCTATAAAACGCTCAAAAATGTTCTCTTATACCAAGAATAAATATGTACATATTTACAATACATTAGGCTACAAATATTTCTTTAATTCTCTAATACCAAGAATAAATATATACATATTTACAATACATGTATTTACTTAATCTCATATATGTCCCACATAAGTCATAAGGTATATCTTATTAACACATTACTATGTATATATATATATATATCTATACATGTACTCATCTCCTTTTAACCTCATAGCATCTTTTCATATGAAATTTTATTTCCTCAATAAAATTTCCACATGTATCATTGTGACGCCCCCAAATTTGGACAGTCATAGACCCGAATTCGGTTTGTCACGTTCTATAATCTAATATAATAATATGACTAAATATCATATTGCACAGCGGAATAACACATAATACGAATAGATTACATTTATTTAATATAACCAATCATGTCCCAAGATTTCGTAACTTAAACATCTCTTGTAGCTTAAACATAGCTTAAGCATATATAATCTTAACTTAATACATAATAGACTAGAATCTTATTACAATCAACATAAAATTTCTACACAAATAACAAGCTACTTCATAGCCTTGCCCTTGCCCTTATCAGTGCCCGAAGGTCCGCCTTGCTCTGTCTCAACTGAAATATTTTTAGAGAAAAGCAAAAATGAGTAACAAGTTTGCTCAGCAAGTAATGTAGCAATAAGGGGGCAATATAGTTTTCAATTCCCAAGGGTATGACAATAAAGGATAGTTCAAGAATAACAAGAAGTATCAATAATTTTCAATAACAGTCACTAAGGACAGAAAGATATTAATAAGATTCAAGGTTTAACCTTTTCACAGTTCAAGAATAATGAATATTGAGCAGTCACTAAGGACTATGAACTTCTACTAGAATTAACAGTAATATGCTGATAATCCAATAAAACAAGTACAACATGTGATCAGCCTAAAGTACCCTATGCTATGCATATCGTTCAATCGTACTCAAGTGCGCGCGTCGGTCTCTCGATAATATACAATTTTCCCTTTCAAGATGGTTGTTCATCTCAGTCAATATAAGATTCTGCACCAATCAATTGGTTTGGATCGCTTTTCAAATTCATAATATAGGTCTAGCCGAATCAAATGGCATAAACTGCTCTTTCCATGTATATAAGAACAATCATAAGTTCAAAACTCAAGATTTAAAGTTTGAAGAATATAAATCGACTTTATCTTATGCACGAAGTATTTAAGTCATAAAACATAAATCGTAATTTCAATAGCTTACTTGTACAACAATAATAGCACAAGCTTAAGAATTTCTCAATAAGGAGTAGAGTTCGAGTATTTGCATTCAATACCAAATCAAATGAAGTTATGAAACTTGCATCAAAGAGATAAGGTTTAGATACTTGCACAACAAAAGAGTGTAAGTCAAGGAACTTGCCTTAAGCGTAGTTTACCATTTATAGCTTATCAACACTTGAAATTCCTATTGTAATATATTTACGTATATAGGATATCTATTAGTCACATAGTTTAACAACATACATTAACTCGTACATATCATCAACACGTACTTAAGTCTTTAACCTTGCTACATAGTTATACCACGTATAGCATTATATAAAGTCATAGTACTTAATCGATTATATCTTTACTTATCTATGGAATTCTTTTTTATAATTTAAACATCATCATGTTACATTATCACCACATATCAATACATATCAGTAGTGATTAGACTCTGATTAGCAGCTTAGGTATCATTATAAATCAACTGTCAAAATCAGAAAGTAAGCAAACTGTCCAGATTACATTTCAGCCCGACACAGCTGCGCCCTGGTTAAGCATAGGGACGGCGCAGCTGCGCTGTCCCCTCGCCAGACCAGGGTTGAGCTTTTATTTCCTTGGTTTTATTCCACTTTTTAGCATAACAGTGTGTTAACACCTAACAATCATCATGTTCAGAGGTCTTTGGACTTCCATAGGGTCACTTCAAGTTCATGTTTATATAGTATACTTTTAGTTGGATTTTCTAAAGGATCTAGGCTAAATAAGGTCATGAAATCATAAAGATGTATCATATCAACCTTATACCCACATAGAGATCCCATAATCTTCAATATGCATGCTCACAATAGTATTTTTTTTAAAGCATGACGATCATCGTTTATTGCATTAAAACATGTCTAAACTCATACTTGACTAACTTCCATTATAACTAATAAGTTGGGTGCACATGTAGGACATCTCAGGGACATTAGAAGTACTAGCATGCATATCAACAATATCAGAATATCAGAAATATCAGAATGTAACATTAACATGCTTGTGAACATCAGTCCTCCAAAACTTTCAAGTTTCTCTTTAAAAGTTATTTTGAACTAGGCGAACATGGATTAACACATGCAAACATATTTTAGATTGTATTTCAATCATAACCAATTCACATACACGTGCTCCTATGGTCAGAACCTAATCATCGACATTATATGTTAAAGTCCATTTTCAAACTATAAGTTTTCTTTTCTTAAATGTATACTTACGAAGTCAAAATAACTCATGCTACATCAAGAAACATATATACACGTGTTAAACCTGTCCTTTATGTATTGTTAAAGTAATACCAAGATGTTACCACTTATCAAATATAACAGAAACTGAAAAACCAAAACAAGTGCCTGGCGCAGCTGCGCTGCACCCTAGTACAAAATGGGCGCAGCTGTGCCGCTTCTCGGCCAGAACTAGAATAGCTTCTGCTACGGCAGAATGCAAACCCAAACACAAAACTCTCTGACGATACATGCTCAAATCAAACCACATTATATTTCTAACATGCATAGTAACTTATATAACACTTAACAATCACCTCTCAATCCAATTAACATATAATTCATGTTTTATCAAGAATTCATTGAACTCAAAGAAGAAGAGGTTATACCTCTATTAAGCTAGATAGGAACTTGCTGCTAAATTGCTCTTCCTTCAACTGATTTCTCCCTCTCCCTCTCACAGTATACTTATATTAGTTCCACTTAGAAATCTCAACAATTAGAAAAGAGGAAGAATAGAGCTTTATTTATAGAGAAAGCATTACACAGACAATGCCATTCTCCACCAAATCAAACCATTGGATCGAAGAAGAATTTGATGGACATTAGGTAGTTAGTGGAGTTGGTGATCCCCACTATTGAGCCCACTCCCCATATGATCATTGCTAGCTATATTGCTGAGAATTGGGAGAAGAAATGGAGAAGGCTAGCCTTAGGCCAATGGCCTATGCACGTGAGAAGAAATGGGTCACTCAATTAGGGACAAGGAAAATAACTCAACAACTTGGCAAATGAAGTAATATTAACACTTAGGCTATATACATATACATATTATGTACTCTTAGGTCAAATTCATTTAGACTCATAATGTAGATTTAAATGAGGAAATAATATTACAATGCAGTAAGTTGGGGTACATATATATATATATATATATATATATATATATATATATATATATATATATCAACATATAATCCATGTTTCATCATACCGAATATAATTTGATTGGGCATGGTCACACTACATTATTCCAACTCCATTATTTAAATTATATTAAACTATTGAAATCATTATTAAGTAACAATTGTTTACTTAGTTTATTATAATATTCATGAGGTACGTACTTAGTGTAGTCACATATCACCTATTTGTCACATAAGCATTATTATGTAACTTACACAATTTATTTAATCTTAGTACATAGTTCTTATATATTATATAATTACATGTTAGTGTCACATCCCATAATACTTTAGATGTAGGCATTTTAATATACAATCACCCATTACATAATATTACTCTTAGCAATTAATTGAGTAATCATTATATTAATTATTCATTTACTCTTAAACCTGTTATTATTCATAATAATAATTAATAACATTATTATATGATTAATTATCACATACCTTGCACACCACAATTAGTCGAGTAAATATAATTCTTATTATATTTATTAATAATTTACTCATTAATGTTTTATTATTCACAATCACAATTACTCAACATTAATTAATTACTCATTAATATTCTATTACCCACCACAACAATTAATTAATAATATAATATTAATTAATAAGTTACTTATCCATTCATCCTTTAATTAAATCAAATCATCATCGTTTCTATTCTCGTGCCACACAAGGCATTCTACGAGTTTATCGTAATTCTCCATATTCTCTTAATTATCAAAATTCAAATTGAAATTAATTGAATTACTCATCTTATAACACATAAACATTTATATTCAAATAAATATTTATTTTCTTATTAATATCAAAATAAATATTTATTTATGAAATTCACAGTTCTTACATCCTTCCCCCTTATAAAAATTTCGTCCTCGAAATTGTTACAAAGTTACACAAATAGATGGGGATAGTCCCTCATTATCTTATCTTCTAATTTCCACGTAGCCTCCTCGACATCGTGGTTACACCAAAGTACTTTTACAGAAGATATAACTTTATTTCTTAAGAATTGCTCTTTCCTATCTAATATTTGGACAGGAATTTCTTCATATGCCAGGTTCTTCTCTACTTGAATGGGCTCATAAGAAATCACGTACTTGTAGTCGGTCTTGTATGGACGCAATAGGTAGATGTGAAACACGTTGTGGATGTGCGTCAACTCAGGTGGTAATACAACTTTGTATTCCACTTCGCCCGCTCGCTTCAATATCTCGAACGGTCCTATGAATCCCGGACTCAATTTTCCTTTCTTGTCGAATCGTATTTTTCCCTTCCAAGGAGATACCTTCAAGAATACGAAACTGCCGACTTTAAAGTCTCGATCCTGCCGATGTAGGTCTGCGAACTTTTTCTGGCGATCTTGAGCTGCTACCAGTCTGGCTTTTATCACTGTCACCACGTCTGCGGTTTGTTGCACTAACTCTGGCCCCAACATTCGTCGTTCTCCAACTTCGTCCCAATATAATGGCGTTCTGCATTTTCTTTCGTAAAGAGCTTCGTACGGTGGCACGCCGATACTCGCATGGTAACTATTGTTATACGCGAATTCTACAAAGGGTAGGTGGTCGTCCCAATTTCCCTTGAAATCCGTCACGCAAGTCCTAAGCATGTCCTCCAGCGTTTATATTGTTCGCTCACTCTGTCCGTCAGTCTGAGGATGATAAGCAGTACTCAACCTCAACTGTGTTCCCATCCACTCTTGTAAGCTTTTCCAAAAGTTTGACGTGAAGCTCGGATCTTGATCAGAGACAATTGACACCGACACTCCATGTCGTGAAACAATCTCCTTAACGTAAAGATTCGCTAACTGATTCAAACTATATCAGATCTTGATCGGTAGAAAATGTGGGGTCTTTGTTAGTCGATCCATGATAACCCAAATGACATCATAACCTTTCTGCGTGACTGGAAGTCCCACCACGAAGTCCATTGTAATGTGCTCCCATTTCCACTCGAGTATTTCCAATGGTTGTAGTAAACCACTTGGCCGCTGGTGCTCTGCTTTGACGCGTTGGCAAGTAAGACATTTACTAACGCACTCTGAGACTTATCGTTTCAGATTGGGCCACCAAAAATGTTGTCTCAAATTTTGGTACATCTTCGTACCTCCCGGATGAATGAAATATATCGTATTGTGTGCCTCGTGTAAAATTTCTTCTCTCAATTCGACTACCGCTGGCACCCACTGTGACACTACCAAATCCGGGTACTTCGTTTCCACATGATTTGGTGTTCACTTTCTAATATAACATACATCTACCCAATGAATAATGTAAAATAAACTACAACTTAAATTAGAATAGATAAATCTCCCTTAAAACAAGGGTTACAACCTTTTCAAGATAATCCCGGTTTACTCTAACCCTGACATGAATATAATAAAGTACGGAAACAAAAACATAACATTCAAGTCTTATTACAATCATTCTCAATAAAATAAAAACAAGTCTTCACTTGCTTTGCTTTCCCTTGCCCTTACTTGTAGACGGAGTATCAACGTTATCAGCCTTAACTGAAATTGTTATTTAATGCAAGAGTGAGCAAACCACAGCTCACTGGAGTTTAACAATAACATAGATACGAAAGGATATATTTAAAAGAATCTGAATAACTTAGCTTGCTTCAATAATAAAGAATTGAATAATAATTCTCTATCAACATTAAAATTCGAATATAGAATTTATCGGAGAGTCATAAAACCATTGAACTCTTGTCCTAGGTTATAAATATTTCTATTTAAACGTTTAACAGTCAATAAGACTATGGACCTTCACTCGTACTTAGGGGGATCAGCCCTTTGTACCATGTATTGTGCATAAACATCTTAACGCTATATGTAGTAACCTCCCCTAGTAAATAGGGTTGTTCAACTCAGTAATTTGAATTCAAGTCCGCACCAAAGAAAGTTTGGTTTGGATAAGCTTACAAGGGTAGTTTAGAATTCACGTTCATCAACTAAGGATTAGTTGAATCGACTTTCAATAATTCATAAATAAAAGAGTTATGAATTAACATATGCTTTAGAAGTAAATTAAAAGCATTTAACATAATAACTGGATCTTACTTGAAAGATAAGTTAAGATCATTTCAATTAAATAAACAATTGTCCAATACAGAAATGGAAAAGACATTCTCAATAATGAATATATGAATTCCAGAAATTATACAAGATTAGGGTTTAGAAAACTTGCATAAAATTAACGAGTTTAGGGTTTAGAAGACTTGCCTCAAGCGCAAGCTACTTAACACAATTCACGTACTTTAATACTTCCTACACATATATATTCAATCACAATAACCTAAATTAGTTAACACGTAACTAATTCACATAAGTGGTTAACCCTCATGGTTAACTCACTCTAATAATAATAATCAACTTTCACATAGTTAATTAAATCAATTATGTATTTAACTAAATTATAATTAAACAATTATAATTCAAACACTTAATCAAATTATAATTACTTAAATTATAATTACCATTTAAATTATAAATAATTATAATCAATTAAACCACATCATGCATTTAATTACACAAATTATAATTAAACATGAAATTATCAATTTATAATCCATAATTAAACATGCATTTATTAAATTATAATTACATAAATTATAATTTAAATTAACATCTAATTGATTAAAATAAATCAACTTCTATACATTATAATTTCACAAAAATTATAATTTAAATTAAACGTTTACTCTTAATTATAATTAATAAAATTATAATTAAGTAACTTATTGTACAATTAAACAATTATAGTTTATAATTTAAACACCATATTAGTTTTTCAAAACTTCTTTTTTCTCAAATTATAACACATGTTATAGCAGCTAGATACATGCTCATTGTCATAGAATAATTAAACTAAGCTTAGAATTAACACTGCACAAAAACTAAAGTCACTGCCACTGCCCGGGACACGGCGCAGCTGCGCCACCTTTAGCCTTGACACCGGCGCAGCTGCGCAGGGGCCAAACCTGCGAAAACCCAGCGGCGCAGCTGCGCCGCTTCTACCCTTACTGCCTGCGCAGCTGCGCCGGCAGCGGACAGAAATAGAGCAGCTTCGCGAACAGTGCAGAGAAAAGCCAAATTGGCTTAATTCTCTACAATGAGTTCTCAATTCAGCCAACAATTTTTATGTAAAACTTTACAGAAACAAAGTGCAAAGCTTTTAACATGTTTTGAACACACTAATACATCAATTAGCAAGATTACAACGCTTAATTTTTATAAAAATTTAAAAAAAATACTAATGTCAGTTTTCTAGATGAAATTGAACACTGCGAATTTGTTTTAAAACCAATTCTCACAATTCCAATCTCAATCAACTAATTTCTAAACATAATAACATATTCCACAATTAATTTATACAAAAATCAACAATCAACATATATTTTGATTTCTATGAGAAACTTTATTTTTCCCAGACACTTCACTGTGACTTTTGAAAAACATAAATTCTCCATTATATCATATATATATTCATGAATTAAACAACTAATTAAGCATACCATCACATATAGACATGATATGAACACAATTATATAAATATATATATATATATATATATATATATATATCCATCATGCTATACAACTTCCAAAACATGTTTTACAGAGAATGAAAATATAAGGATCATAACTTTGAAACTGGTTTTTTACAACAATTGTATTTTGAAAATCTTTCCATTGCACACAATTACATATGAAAACATATGAATATCATATATACATAGTCATAATTATAAAACTTCATGAAAACTCAACTTTTGACAGAGAATAAAATACATGTAACATATGAATTGAGTTCTATAATAATTAAAGATTATAGATAATACCTTTTGTTAATAAATTGAAAGAGAAAGCGATGTGAGTTCAATTCTAGCAATTATTCTTCCTCTTTTCTCATCTCTGCTCTTCCTTTTCTCTGCTCTTTTTTCTTATTAGTTCTTAGTTTAGACTTAGGAAAAACTAACGTAGTTTAGATATATTATAACTGATATAATATACGTATACTAATGATATATATGTAACTGCTAATTACTTAATATATATAATAAATACATTTATTATGTAAGTTACAAAAATTCAAAAATCACAATGCCTTGTTTGACAAAACAAGGTTATTTTCAAAAACAGATTATTAATGCCAAGGTATTGTTTGGTAACAGTTTATTTAAAAACAGCTTTTTGATAGCTAGGGCCCTGTTTGGTAGAAATAGGTTTAAAACAAATACAAGGGCCTTGTTTGGCAAAATAATTTAAAACATTTTCTTTATTTTAACAAATCATTTAACACATACTTTAATGTCACATTTTAATTAATTAAATATTAATCAACTAATTTAATTAATTAAAATCTAACACCAATTAATCACATAAAATTGCCACATAATTATAATTACTCGCTAATTATAATTCATGTAACACTTCATCACATAATTCATCTAATTTAATTCTCTCAATTAAATTAGAACTATAATATAAAATTAATATATACACATCAATTAAATAACATTCATTAAATTAATATGTAACACTTAATTAAATCATTTCCATAAATCACATAATTATTTATTTCACTCAATAAATAATTCACATAAAATATTTATTTAACTCAATAAATAAATCACA
This sequence comes from Panax stipuleanatus, assembly GCA_020205555.1. Taxonomy (NCBI): domain Eukaryota; kingdom Viridiplantae; phylum Streptophyta; class Magnoliopsida; order Apiales; family Araliaceae; genus Panax; species Panax stipuleanatus. The sequence goes on along the minus strand of CM035115.1, from coordinate 129,670,664 downwards.
TAAAATATTTATTTAATTCAATAAATATTTAAAATTAAATATAAAATCTCAATCGTTATAATCTTCCCTCCTTAAAAGGATTCTGTCCCCAGAATCACACATAAAAATTTCTCGTCTATTACATTCTTTCCTCCTTAAAAGGATTCTGTCCCCAGAATCAGTATATACGGAGTTACACATAACTAAGCAAATAAATGCGGATAAGATTTCATCATAATATCTTCGAGTTCCCACGTAGCTTCTTCAGCACTGTGGTTCCTCCAGATTACCTTAACAAAAGGTATCACTTTATTCCTAAGTACTTGTTCCTTTCTATCAACTATTTGAACAGGCACTTATTCATATGATAAGTCTTTATCAAATAGCAAAGGTTCATATTCTATTGCATGTTTATAATCGTGCTTGTAAGGTCTTAACATAGAAATATGAAAGACATTATGTATATTCTCGAGCTCCGAAGGTAATGCAATCTCGTAAGCTACCCCGCCCACCTTTCATAATACCTCAAAAGGTCCAATAAATCGGGGACTCAGCTTCCCCTTCCTACCGAATCGAATCTTCCCCTTCCAGGGAGATACTTTCAGGAACACGAAACTTCCTGGTAAGAATTCTCGGTTCTGTCGATGTAAATCGGCATACTTCTTCTGTCTGTCTTGAGCAGCAACTAATCTCGTTCTGATCAGCTTCACAATTTCAGCGGTTTGTTGTACTAATTCTGGTCCCAACAATTGACGTTCACCGACTTCATCCCATCACAAAGGAGTTTTGCATCTTCTGCCGTATAATGCTTCGTAAGGCGGCATGCCTATACTCGCATTATAACTATTATTGTAGGCGAACTCCACCAACGGTAGATGATCCTCCCAGTTTCCTTTGAAGTCCATCACACAAGCTCTCAGCATATCCTCAAGCGTCTAAATCGTTCTCTCGCTCTGTCCATCAGTCTGAGGATGGTATGCTGTACTCATTCGCAACTGCGTGCCCATACATTCTTGCAATCGCTTCCATAAATTAGACGTGAAACGTGGATCTCTGTCGGACACAATCGACACCGGAACACCATGTCGAGAAATAATTTCCTTCATGTAGAGCTTCGCTAGTTTATCCAGGTTGTACTTGACCCTGATCGGTAGAAAGTGGGCTGACTTCGTCAGTCGATCCACTATAACCCATATTGCATCAAATCCCTTCTGAGTCGTTGGAAGTCCTACCACAAAATCCATCGTGATGTGTTCCCACTTCCACTCTGGGATCTCTAACGGTTGTAGCAACCCGCTAGGTCCTTGGTGTTCTGCTTTGACTTTCTGACACGTTAAGCATTTTGCAACGCATTCAGCCACGTCCTTCTTCATATTCGGCCACCAAAAATGATGCCTGAGATCCTGGTACATCTTCGTACTCCCAGGGTGAATAGAATATCTAGAACTATGAGATTCGCTCAAAATCTCCTCTTTGACTTCAGGTACTAGCGGTATCCAGATTCTACCTTCAAAACGTAACAGACCTTCATTATCGATCTTGAACTTGAACTCTTCGCCATCAGTTAACCTCTTCTGAATCTTTTCACATTCTTCATCATGAAGTTGTGCTTCTTTCACTTTGTCTACTAGAGTAGAACCAGTGGTTACTTGAAACAACATCTCATCCGATTCTTTCGGAAACTTCACTTCCAACTCCAATCTAGCCATCTGTTCTATTAACCGATCCTGATCGGTTAATACGTTCAGCTTCTCCCGACCTTTTCTGCTTAATGCGTTGGCAACAACGTTAGCTTTACCCGGATGGTAAAGTATCTCTCAATCGTAGTCTTTAATCAGTTCCAAACATCTTCTTTGGCGCATGTTCAAATCCTTCTGGTAAATATATACTTCAGACTCTTGTGATCTGTGTATATTTCGCACTTCTCTCCATATAAGTAGTGCCTCCAAATCTTTAGGGCAAACACTACTACCGCCAATTCTAGATCATGGGTCGGATACCCCTTCTCGTAATCCTTCAGCTGACGTGATGCATAGGCAATGACTTTGCCGCTCTGCATCAATACACAACCTAATCCTTTATGTGAGGCATCGCTATATACTACGAAATTCCCCGAACTATCCGGTAAAGACAATACAGGCGCAGTACTCAGCCTCTTCTTCAGCTCTTAAAAACTCTCCTCACACTTCTCCGTCCAAACAAACTTAACTATTTTACGAGTCAAATTCATCAACGGAGTTGCGATTCTAGAAAAGTCTTGGATAAATCTACGGTAATAACCAGCCAATCCCAAGAAACTCCTCACTTCAGACGGCGTCTTCGGCTGTTCCCAACTTATAACAGCTTCAACCTTCGACGGATCCACCAAAATACCATCCTTGTCGATCACGTGGCCAAGAAATTGTACTCCTTCCAACCAGAATTCACACTTCGAGAATTTAGCATAAAGCTTCTCTCGTCTCAGTGCTTCTAAGGTTAGTCGTAAGTGTTCAGCATGTTCCTCCTCAGTCTTGAAATAAACCAGGATGTCATCTATGAACACTACCACGAACTTGTCTTGAAATGGCTTGAACACCCTGTTCATTAGGTCCATAAATGCAGCTGGGGCATTCGTGAGACCAAATGACATCACCAAGAACTCGTAATGACCATATCGAATCCTAAAAGCTGTTTTAGGTATATCTTCCTTCCTCACCTTCAATTGATGATACCCGCTTCTCAAATCAATTTTCGAGAAGTACTTCACACCCTTCAGTTGATCAAACAAGTCATTGATCCTAAGTAAAGGATACCTATTCTTGATCGTAACTTTATTCAACTCCCTATAATCAATGCAAAGACGCATCGATCCATCCTTCTTCTTCACGAATAAAACAGGCGCTCCCCACGGTGAAACGGTTGGCTGAATATACTTCTTGTCCAGTAATTCCTGTAGTTAAACCATCAGTTCCTTCATCTCGACTGGAGCCATTCGGTACGGAGCCTTCAAAATTGGAGCAGTTCCCGGCGCTAAATCGATCACGAACTCTGTCTCCCTATCTGGCGGAAGTCCTTGTAATTCGCTCAGAAAAACGTCCACTAACTCCTTAACCACCGATATTTCCTCCACCTTCAGGCTTTCCTTACTCGTATCTACTATGTAGGCTAGATATCCTACACAGCCTTGCGTCAGAAGTTTTTGGCTGGAATAACCGTCAGACAACTCGCTTGTCTAGGGGATTTACTACCATAGAACACCAACTTCGACGGAGTCGTAAGGTTCACCGACTTCTTCTGACAATCGATTACCGCCTCATGGTTGAACAACCAATCCATACCTAGTATGTCGAATTCCCCAAGTTTTATCGGAATCAAATCTACTCTAAGCTCCTGACCCTTAATGTCCAATCTACAGTTCTTATAAACGTTCCTAACAGAAATAACTTCCCTATTCGCAATCTCTATGTTCAAAGGGTAAATTAACTCCTCTACAGGTAAGTCTAGGGTTTTAGCAAAATCATCAGATATGAATGAACAAGTAGCACCGGAATTAAATAATACATATGCATTTATACTATTGACCGAAATAATACCTGACACCACGTCTTTTGATTGCACAGCATCCTGCACCGTCATATTGAATGTCCGTGCAGTGGGTCGAACAGCTTGCAATGGTGCAGCAATAGTAACGGTACTGCCGCTTCCATTCCCTCCGTTCCCTATTGACCCTGCCGTCAGCTTCTTCGGGCAGTTGCGAGCCATGTGATCTTTGGATCCACATGTAAAGCAAGCTCCCTTCTTCGGGTTTGGGCAATTAGGCGCGATGTGGCCTTCCTGACCACAGTTGAAGCACACCCGCTTCCCCTTCATGCACACGCCAGTGTGATTCTTACCTCATGTAGCACATGCTTCGAACTTCCTCTTCTTCTGACTTCCTTGCTGACTCCCAACAGAGGTGTTGCCATTCCATTTCCTCTTTTGGTTCACAGCGCTGCTACCCCCAGTCTTGGTTTCTACCTCATTCTTCTTCTTCTTCTCTTGGTTGAACTTCGTCACTGCTTCGCTTCCTCCTTCAGCAAGTATGGCTTTCTCCAGTACCGCTGCAAAGGTATTCAGCTGGAACATGGAAACCTTGTTGTAGAGCTAGGGCTTCAGTCCCTGCTCAAACCTCCTCGCTTTCCTAGCGTCAGTGCTGACCTGGTATGTAGCGAACCTGGCCAACTCGTTAAACTTAGCGGCATACTCGGACATCGTCATCCCTCCTTGCTTAAGTTCTAGGAACTGGACCTCCATCTGGTCCTGCGAACTCACTGGAAAATACATCTCGTAGAACATTTCCTTGAAACGTTCCAACGTGATGACTCCATCCCCCTCTTGAGTCTTGTTAGCCTTCCACCAAAAGCTAGCATCTGACTTTAACATGAAAGCCGCGAATGTTGTCTTCTGGTCTTCACCTACTCTACCCACGTAAAATACCTTCTCCATTTCCATAACCCACGTCTGATTCGATAGGGTTAGTCGATCCTTTGAACTCAGGTGGTCCTACTGCCTTGAATTCCTTGAATGTTGTTCCCTGCACTTGCGGCTGATTCGCAAGAGCTCCGGTCAACAGATTCACCAACTGCTGAACCGAATTGGGATTAGTCCCATCGTTATTGTTGTTGTTTGTCGAACCCTTGGGATTTTAACGTGTTACTCTTCTTCTAGGAGGCATTTTCTGTTAAGAAAATATTATTATTAGATCCTTTATTCAACTATTAAGTACTCCAGTTCATACTTACACGTTCTAGACAATTCAGTTCACATAGAACACCAAGCACGTAAATAAACTTATTTTATTCATTAGTCGTAGTTTAAAAACATCAATCAGATAGTATTTCTGCCATTTACATCATCCTTCCTGAACTGGAAAAGTTACAGGATTATATTATTAACTTCTCCCATTCTTATTTCAAATTATGGGATTTACTTTATTTACTACAAAAAGCAACATAAATAAAACTCTACTACTGCTACTACTGCTACTGCTAATACCACTGCCTAGGCATATTAATACGTCGCACAGCCTCTCTGCGTTCCTCTCCCATCACCCGAAACGCCGTTCTTCGATCCACCACATACCACGGTAAACCTTGGAACTGAGCTGGGTAGTAGAAAACACGGTCTTGAGCTCTCTCTATCGTTGTATGAAAAGCATATTTTGTTTCCCTCAGCTTGGCCCTCTTGGCTTCAGCTTCACCTTCAGCTAGATCAGCTCGTTGATTAGCTCTCAAGCTCGACTCCTCAGCTCTTGCACGCTTCCTCGACTCCTCCTGGATGTCTTGTTTCAGCTTCGCCAGTTCAAATCGAGCAGCATCTCTCTCAACCACCATATGTATCAGGTTCCACTGTGCATCTCCTAGGTCACTTGCCATTTCCTCGATCGTCTCGTCTCGCTGCTGGATAGTCTCTTCAAGATCTCCTACGCGTCCATGAAGTTCCACATTACTATCGTAGACTGCCTTGTACATCTCAGCACTAGTAGAGTGAGGTGGGAATTCCTCCTCTTCCTCCTCTTCAGATTCATCCTCGTCCTCATCCTCTGGAATAGGTGTCAGCTCACGCTCCCGACCAGCTATGGTGATCACTGGAGATGGCTCTCTCCTAACCAGCTGCTCCCAGACAACATGTATGTCACGGGGCTCCTCCTTTCTAGGCACCTGAGGTACATCCTCTCTAGCCTGACTAGGTTCTCCAACGTTCGACATCCTGACAAAAGAATTTTAAAGTTCATTATTACGTGATATCAAGTCGTCACTCTTCGAATACTATAATGTAAACACGTAGCACATAAGGTAGTTTATTATCTTTTACCTATCACATCTATCTTTTCGATCTTACCTATAAGTCTACTACCTAAGGTTTTTCCCCACCTAAGGTTTCATAACCTATTGCTCTGATACCAACATGTGACACCCCCAAATCCGGGTACTTCGTTTCCACATGATTTGGTGTTCACTTTCTAATATAACATACATCTACCCAATGAATAATGTAAAATAAACTACAACTTAAATTAGAATAGATAAATCTCCCTTAAAACAAGGGTTACAACCTTTTCAAGATAATCCTGGTTTACTCTAACCCTGACATGAATATAATAAAGTGCGAAAACAAAAACATAACATTCAAGTTTTATTACAATCATTCTCAATATAATAAAAACAAGTCTTCACTTGCTTTGCTTTCCCTTGCCCTTACTTGTAGACGGAGCATCAGCGTTATAAACCTTAACTGAAATTGTTATTTAATGCAAGAGTGAGCAAACCACAGCTCACTGGAGTTTAACAATAACATAGATACGAAAGGATATATTTAAAAGAATATGAATAACTTAGCTTGCTTCAATAATAAAGAATTGAATAATAATTCTTTATCAACATTAAAATTCGAATATAGAATTTATCTGAGAGTCATAAAACCATTGAACTCTTGTCCTAGGTTATAAATATTTCTATTTAAACCTTTAACAGTCAATAAGACTATGGACCTTAACTCGTACTTAGGGGGATCAGCCCTTTGTACCATGTATTGTGCACAAACATCTTAACGCTATGCGTAGTAACCTCCCCTAGTATATAGGGTTGTTCAACTCAGTAATTTGAATTCAAGTCTGCACCAAAGAAAGTTTGGTTTGGATAAGCTTACAAGGGTAATTTAGAATTCACGTTCATCAACTAAGGAATAGTTGAATCGACTTTCAATAATTCATAAATAAAAGAGTTATGAATTAACATATGCTTTAGAAGTAAATTAAAAGCATTTAACATAATAACTAGATCTTACTTGAACGATAAGTTAAGATCATTTCAATTAAATAAACAATTGTCCAATACAGAAATGGAAAGGACATTCTCAATAATGAATATATGAATTTCAGAAATTATACAAGATTAGGGTTTAGAAAACTTGTATAAAATTAACGAGTTTAGGGTTTAGAAGACTTGCCTCAAGCGCAAGCTACTTAACACAATTCATGTACTTTAAAACTTCCTACACATATATATTCAATCGCAATAACCTAAATTAGTTAACACGTAACTAATTCACATAAGTGGTTAACCCTCATGGTTAACTCACTCTAATAATAATAATCAATTATCACATAGTTAATTAAATCAATTATGTATTTAACTAAATTATAATTAAACAATTATAATTCAAACACTTAATCAAATTATAATTACTTAAATTATAATTACCATTTAAATTATAAATAATTATAATCAATTAAACCACATCATGCATTTAATTACACAAATTATAATTAAACATGAAATTATCAATTTATAATCCATAATTAAACATGCATTTATTAAATTATAATTACATAAATTATAATTTAAATTAACATCTAATTGATTAAAATAAATCAACTTCTATACATTATAATTTCACAAAAATTATAATTTAAATTAAACGTTTACTCTTAATTATAATTAATAAAATTATAATTAAGTAACTTATTGTACAATTAAACAATTATAGTTTATAATTTAAACACCATATTAGTTTTTCAAAACTTCTTTTTTCTCAAATTATAACACATGTTATAGCAGCTAGATACATGCTCATTGTCATAGAATAATTAAACTAAGCTTAGAATTAACACTGCACAAAAACTAAAGTCACTGCCACTGCCCGGGACACGGCGCAGCTGCGCCACCTTTAGCCTTGACACCGGCGCAGCTGCGCAGGGGCCAAACCTGCGAAAACCCAGCTGCGCCGCTTCTACCCTTACTGCCTGCGCAGCTGCGCCGGCAGCGGACAGAAACAGAGCAGCTTCGCGAACAGTGCAGAGAAAAGCCAAATTGGCTTAATTCTCTACAATGAGTTCTCAATTCAGCCAACAATTTTCATATAAAACTTTACAGAAACAAAGTGCAAAGCTTCTAACATGTTTTGAACACACTAATACATCAATTAGCAAGATTACAACGCTTAATTTTTACAAAAATTTAAAGAAAATACCATTGTCAGTGTTCTAGATGAAATTGAAAACTGCGAATTTGTTTTAAAACCAATTCTCATAATTCCAATCCCAATCAACTAATTTCTAAACATAATAACATAATCCACAATTAATTTATACAAAAATCAACAATCAACATATATTTTGATTTCTATGAGAAACTTTATTTTTCTCAGATAATTCACTGTGACTTTTGAAAAAAATAAATTCTCCATTATATCATATATATATTCATGAATTAAACAACTAATTAAGCATACCATCACATATAGACATGATATGAACACAATTATATATATATATATATATATATATATATCCATCATGCTATACAACTTCCAAAATATGTTTTACAGAGAATGAAAATATAAGGATCATAAATCACAATGCCTTGTTTGACAAAACAAGGTTATTTTCAAAAATAGATTATTAATGCCAAGGTATTGTTTGATAACAGTTTATTTAAAAATAGCTTTTTGATAGTTAGGGCCCTGTTTGGTAGAAATAGGTTTAAAACAAATGCAAGGGCCTTGTTTGGCAAAATAATTTAAAACCTTTTCTTTATTTTAACAAATCATTTAACACATACTTTAATGTCATATTTTAATTAATTAAATATTAATCAACTAATTTAATTATTTAAAATCTAACACCAATTAATCATATAAAATTGCCATATAATTATAATTACTCGCTAATTATAATTCATGTAACACTTCATCACATAATTCATCTAATTTAATTCTCTCAATTAAATTAGAACTATAATATAAAATTAATATATACACATCAATTAAATAACATTCATTAAATTAATATGTAACACTTAATTAAATCATTTCATTTGGACAGTCACAACAAACACTCTTCCAGGAATCACCGACTTTGACTTGTCCGAAACCGCCTTTGGAATCACCACCCCCGCTGGATTTGGTTTCGCAATAGGACAATCTCGAGCTATATGTCCTTCTGTTCCACAGTTATAGCATGCTTTGAATTGTTGTGGGTAGTTTGGGCTGATGTGTCCCTCTTTCCCGCATTTATAGCATACGACCGGTGGTCGTTCTCCTCCCCTCAAAACAGCTGATGCTGGTGCTGATGTCGACGTCTTCACGTTCTCATTGTTGTACCTTCTCTTCTTCAAATCTCCTCCCGATTCGCTTTTTCTACTATCATGGCCACGATTACCATTGGAGTGGTTACCGCTTCTGTCATACTTTCCTCCTTCCTGGTTGTCATTGCTCCGATGACTACTGCCACCGGTACGACCTTGGTTGTGGTCCCTCGGTTGAACATAATCATTATCTCGTTCTAACAACTGTGCCCTTTTCACTACATCCGAATATAGAGAAAATTTATGAGAAATGAGGTATTGACGTATTTCGGGTTTCAAACCTCTTAGAAACATCCGCGTCATACGTTCCTCATTTTCCACTAAATGAGGTGCAAACCTGGAAAACTCCGCGAACTTAGCCTCGTACTGGGATACCGTCATATTATTTTGTTCTAGTCTGATAAACTCTACCTCCTTCATATGACGAATATTTTCAGGAAAGTACTTGTCATTGAACAGTTTCTGAAATGCTTCCCAAGACATCTTGAGTGCAGCAGGCTGGGTACGCTTCATAGACTCCCACCAGTAATCTGCCTCTCCACGGAACATAAATGTGGCGAATGGAACCTTCTGTTCCTCCGTGCATCCCAAGACATCAAATATCTTGGTAATTTGCTTAATCCACGTCTCCGCCTTGATTGGATTTGGCTTTCCCAGAAACTCTGGTGGTCCCAATTCTTTGAACTGCTTGGCAGTGACAATTCGCGTGTTGTTATTATCTCCACCTGTATTTTGTACACGAGTTTCCCTCGTCTGGTTTTGCATGAACTGCAAAAAACTTCTAAACATCTCATCGTTTGTTGTCTGACCAGCGTTGTTTTCAGGATGAACATTGCCTTCTTGTTGCATGTTCTCCTTGTTAGTGATTAAAGGTGTCTCCACGGTCTCATTCACTTCGTTGTTAACATTCTCAGCTGCCATTCTCAAATACTGCCATAAAACAAGGGTTAGTTAAAGAAATAACATATCACATATTAACCCTATGCTCCGATTGACCAATTAAATACCACATAAGCTTAGGTAGGACATACTAGTGAAGGATTTACTCGTCTCTCCCCTCCGAGTTCTATTCCCCGATCTCCACCAGAGATCATATCCCTAAGCTCTGATTCCAACTGTGACGCCCCCAGAATAGGTCCAATCAACCCAACCCATTCTGAGTCGCCAAATACATGGTACAGAATTCAAATACAAACTTTATATCACACGGTCGTGCAAAATACGACCACACCACTATGAGTGTCAATACAAATATGTAAAAAATATTAATATTCAAACTAAGTCCTCATTACAATTATTATCACACTATTTATCAGAAATAGTGAGGACTACTACTGCTCTAACTCGGACCATCACTCTGTCCCCCGACTAGTTCCCGCAACATTCTCATTTCTTGAAGAGGATAACAGATGAAAAGGGTGAGCTCAACTAGCCCAGTAAAGAATATTATGACTAAGATAATGGAAAATAAATTATCGTTAGTCTTCAACAATTCAGATAAAATATTATTGACAACAAGTTTTAGATCAATATTCGCAGCGAAAATAACCGTTCATCATCAATATTTTATCCCTGTAACATCAATCAATATACATCTCAAATCAAATATTCATCTTTGCACTACAGGCCAAAGATATTCATTTGTATCATCAGTGGTCATGTTCATCTCAACACCTGTTCATCTTTGCACTACGGGCCAAAGATATTCATCATGTAATCATTCATCTTTGCTCTACAGGCCAAAGATATTCAGTTATATCACCACTTAGGACTGAGGATGATGAAAAATAATATAAATAACAAATCCTGTGAAATAAAGGATAATATTAAGGATTCGTATTTTAGTTTATTCAAGTTCAAGAATATTCCATAATAATACTTTGTGGAGCAAAATTCAAGAATGAAGCTCAAAACTTAGATCCAACCAAAGATAGTAACCATAACAGACAATTTGGACAAATAGAAGAAAATTTATTTTTTTCGTGAATAGTGCCGTATACATGAATAGTGCCGTATACGTGAATAGTAACCCCGACGGAAAAAATAAAAATTTTATAATAAAATCCATGCCAATATTTTGGTATAATGATATTGAAAAGAATAACATCATTTATGAAAGAAAATAACATCCCTTACCTCAAAAGAATAGTACTTCTGACTGGTATATCGGATATAAGGCTGAAGAAAGCTTGCACTGAATAGTAACACTCACAGTATCTAAATACTCACAAAAATATGCTCGATATTATAGAGAGAGAAAACTTCTGATTCTGGTGTGATTTTGAATTCTAACCTAAGCACCCTATTTATAGGAAAAACTTAGGATGCCAAAGTAGACTTTTGAATAAAATATTATTTTTTAAAAAAAAAATTCCGCCGCCTGTTGAAATTTCAAAAGCCAACAGCCACCTCAAGTGGGACCCACCTCCTATTAAAAAATATTTATTTTTTGAAACTTCAATAATTCATAATAAATAGCCCCTTTGTCAGAAAAATACAAATTCTATGTCCTTGTATAGGAAATTTAATTCTCTACAACTTTGTAGAAGGAAGTTTTTCCAAATTCCAAACATAAATTATCCGAAATCCATAAACAGATGATTTTCCACACCCAAAATATTGATAAAAACTCATCAGCGCTAATTCCTTCTCTTATATCCACAAAATAAATATTTCCTTATCATATGAATCAATAATTAATTATTCACAATTAATATTATAGAACTACAATATTGACAACCAGGTCGTTCCCAGGAAAGAGGGGGCCTTCCGATAAGGACTTCTCCTTACTGGCGCGCAATTAAATAACCCCTCCTAGACAGAACTTCCTTAGACATTGTCAATAATGCTATCTAATAATATTATTCAAATAATATAAATTATTGAGTTGATAATGTGAAATACTGTGCAATGACAATTATTGAATCAATAATACAAAATATCAACTGCAGCCATTATTGAATCAATCATATAAAATAGCAACGTAGCAATTATTGAGTCAATAAAATATCAATGTAATAATTATTGAGTCAATAATATAAAATATCAACGTAGCAATTATTGAGTCAATAATATAAAATATTGAACAGTAATTACTGTAACAATAATTGAGTAAGTGCCTTCTCACGTAAGACTCAATAATTCAAAATACTGTGCAATACCGTGTGCTACTGTGCAACACCGCGTATCACTATATTTTAACCACCGGGTATTTCAATAGTACTAACGGTAACAACTACGCCGTTATTTTATAAAAAGGTTATTTCTGTCGCTTTCTATATCCGACAGTTATTCCGTTGTGGGGCCCACAAATAGCTGCGCCGTCGTACGAATATTCCCCGACAACAAGAATATTCCACGATCGAACGAATATTCCCCGACAACAATAAATATTTTATAACCACTTGCTCATTTTAAAATATTTGCATATTTCACCCATAACTTTTCATATTTATCAAAACAACACCTTACTGTTTCGAAATAATATATAAAGAAACTTAAATCTTTATTCATAAAAGTTGGGGTCTTACAAAAGTAATACCTTCTGTTAAGGTAATTTGGAGGAACCACAACACTGAAGAAGCTACATGGGAACTCGAAGAGAATATGATGAAGAATTATCCACACTTCTTTTCTTGAATAGGTGAACGTAATTCTGGGGACAGAATCATTTTAAGGGGGGAAAGATGTGACAAACAAGAGTTGTGCAAAGTTGTTTGAATATTTATTGTAATAAATAAATATTTTGGTTATGAGAATGTGATGGGACGAAATTATTAATCGAACCGTGATTCTGTGGACAGAATCCTTTTAAGGGGGGAAAGATGTGACGAACGAGAATTTTATAAAGATATTTGAATATTTATTAAAATAAATAAATATTTTTAATGATTTAAGTATTGAGTTAAATAATTAATTCATGAATTTATGGTAGATTAATTTAATTATATGTGTGACATTAATTAAATTAATGTGTAGTAATTTAATAGTTCAAAGTATATATTTAATTGAGTTTATTGGATTAAATAAATTAATTAAATAAGCATAATGTACTTTAATTAATTTAGTAGTTAATTAAAGAATTAATGAGTTGACATAATTAATAAATAAAAATATTAATTATGTGACAATGTGAATTAATGTAAAGTTATTATTATTTTATTTAATTAATTTAAATAAAATTAATTAGTTAATTAGTAGTGTGACTATTAACTATATTATAAGAGTTTATTAAAATAAAGGGAAAGGAAGAAAATAAGAAAGCCAAACGAGGCCTTAATAAAAGTTAATTTGGAACAGATATAATTTATACGTATAATACCCATATCATATTGACATTTGTTATTATTATTTGGGTTAGAAAGTCAGAGAAAGTTTCTGAAGTCAGAGAGAAAAAAAGAAGAAGAAGAAGAGATTGAGAGAGATTGAGAAAGGAAATATTGAGAAATCAATTGTGTTTTTTTGATTTGTCTTCACTACTAAGGATAATCCCTTCTTTTCAAGTTTTTAAAATTGATATTTCTTCATTACGTGATTTAAAGTTTTCTGTGAAAATTGAGTTTCATAATTGGGTTATGATATGACTTTATCTATATGGGTTTATGATTATAAGGTGTTTTATAATTGGTATGAATGATTTAAAATGATCAATTTTATTTAATTTGGCCTTAATTGGGTTTTGAATGAAATTACAGAGTTTTTATGCGTCTTTGTAAAAACTCTCTGTTAAGAATCATTTTGAGAAATTAAAGTATGAGGTTATCATATATGTGATCGTAGATGTTAGTATTATGTGTTAGATCATGTATCCATGATTTACACGGATCACACCAAGTAATTTTGTTAATAAATGGGTTTTATGAAATTACAGAGTATTGAATATGGGTGAATAACCCATATGGGTTAAATTAATGATTGAATCATATATTTATATTTAAATTGATACATGAATATGATTGTATATGTTAAAACAAAGAAAATAGAATTGAAATGAATGGATTCGGTGTAGTAACGAATCCGTAAGGAGAATTTTTATGTTTTTCATTAAACTCTTGAAAGTTTTGAAGAACAGTGAAAATTAATGTTTTGATTGTGTAATTACATGACTTGGAATGTTAAGAACATATTATAAGTGATATATAATGATATATAATGTTCCTGTGAAGTTTATACTTCATGGGTAATATTATAAATCAGTGTATTGGTGTAAAATTTGAAAAAGTGGCTGAATGTCTTTGTTCTTCGCGAACTGGAAATTCTGGGAAAACGTAGCCGCGCGGCCGCGCCTGTCTGAAATTTTCAAAAAATTTGCTAAGTGTTGAAATTTGAGAAAAATATTTTTAATCTAATGAACATGAAAACATGTTATAAATATGATAGGATGTTGATATGAGTTTAATAAATTGTGTTACGTGATTAATTAATGAATTACTTATGTGACTTAAATTATTATTTATAAACTTTAAATAATGTGATATAAATATTAAGACATTATTTTAAGTCTAATAAACATGAAGACATGTTATGTATGTAATAAGTTGTTAATACAAGTTAACAACTTAAGTTATGTGCTTAATTAACAAGTTAATTAATCAACGTGAACCATTATTTGAAAAACCTATTAATGAGTTCAAAGAAAACTAATTGTAAATCAATAATCATATCGAACCTGTGATTAATTGATATTGTAAATGTGTGATAGGTAAGAGTAATTAAAGAAGTGAGTAATAATTGTAGCTTGCGCACGAGGCAAGTTTTCTATCCCTAACTTACTATTATTGTTGGACAAGTTTCCTAAACTAAACTCTTTAAATTGAGCAATTGATATGCTTAATTACTATTGTTGAGCAAATTCTTACTCTTGAATATCCAAGTTTAGAATTTCACATGAGATGCCATGATTCTTTTAAAAGTATCATTTAAGTGTACAATACTCATTCGATTGTATACCTTGAGAAGTTAATATTCAATTTGAATATCATTTATTGAGTTATCCAAACCAACTTTATTTGGTGCGGATTCTGATGTCAAACTGAGATGAACAGCCCTAATATAGGGAATTAATAAAGATGCTTTAAGCGTTAAGATAGTGTACACAGTATCAGTACGAAGGGCTGATCTCCCTAAGTACGAGAAGTAAAGTCTATAGTCTTATGACTGTTAAAAGTTGGAAAGGTTAATATACTTGACAACCTAAGACTCAGATTAAGGTCTTAATGACCCTCAGAAGTAATTTGACTCTCAATTAATATTCTTGATTCAAAAGTTGAGAAGTAATTTGACTCTTGATTAATATTCTTGATTCAAATGTTGAGCTTTCTGTTATTCAGAATTCTTTCACTCGCATGTTATTATTCTGTCATATCTTTATACTTGCGGGCATTCGTGCTCACTCTTGCATAATAACATTGCAGCTAATAATGAACGAAGTGATGTACCTTCTAGTAGCAAGGGCAAAGGAAAAGCTAACAAGTGTTGAAGACTTGTGTTGATGTTAAGAATGTTAAAGTTCAAGATTTATGTGTGATGACTTAAGACTTATTTATTTACGTTTCCGCAACAGAGATTTAAGGTTAAGTATAACTTGGAATTTATGATGTATTATTTTGTCAGATGATGTAAGATGATGATTTATTTATCTAATAAATGAATTTCATTATTTATGGGTAGATAGTTGTATGATATTGGAACAGTGAACACTAAATCCTGTGAAAATTAAGATACCGAATTTGGGGGTGTCACAAGGAGCAAGTGGGAGCTTGATGATTTGCTGATCACAGATTTATTCTCTTCTTTACTTATATTCTGATCTTTTAATGTGTATTCAATTATGGATTCTTAGTTTTAATTCAATATCAATGAACTAATTCTTTGTTTGAGATTACAATGGATCTTATTGTGTAGTTTATTTTTTTATTTTTTTTGTTATTGTGGAGTTTCCAACCCGTGGGTCGACTAATCTCCACAACCCGATACTAGAGCGGTTTGCTACCCGACTTACGTCAGGGGTACCGTGGCCATTCGGAATTATTTCTAATTCCTCACATTGTTGCTAGCGGGGTTTTATTTTACTATGCTTCTCTATCAATTATTATGATCTATCTTTGTTAATTGTCTATTGTGATTTGAACTTAACTTTTAATTGCCTAATTATCAATTACTGTGATAATTTATATGAAATCGAGAGAGTGTTAGTGTTTATGCCCCAGAGGCCAATTCTTTGATGTAATTGCTTAACATTTTTGATATTATATTTGATTGAATAAATGAATTATTTTATTATGGTTTTATTTATTGCGTTATATAAATGTTAACATAATTAAAGTCCTTAGAATAGTGATACAAATTATATGGCTTCAAGTATGTGACTTGAACATGAGATCATATAATTACAATTAGTATCATTACTCTTAAATGTTCCTAGTCGAGTGTCATTGTTAATGGGACAACAATGAGACATTGAGACTATTATGTAGATTGACTGATGGCCAAATCTCATTGGTCATAAATATATAAGATATTGAGTTAATGCATAGGTACATGTTAGAGAACAATGTACTGGACAGACCCACCATGAGAATTCTACGTGGAGCATTATGCAAAGTGTCATAAGCAATTCTCATAGTGACAATGATGTAATGATCCTCCGACCTGAAATCACTATATTACTACAAGGCAATTTATGTACTTTGATATCATCAAATGTCACCTTTAATAGGGTGGACAATAAAGGTGATTATTGGGTACATCATGAATCGTGTGAGGAATATGAATGATCTAGATGGAATTTAACCCTCCTATATATTAGGGGTGATATCCATAGGTCTCTTGATTGAGTAGGACTATGAAATGCATGGTCATGCTCAAATAGTGATTTTTTAATATAGTCTACTCATTGATCAAGAAAACTCAGATTAAATTATGAAGAGTATGACACATTCCATGACTCGAGTTTAATCTAGGATGTCAAGGTTAAAAGGATTAAATTACATTCAAACATTGGTCACGAAAAGGTTGCATCGAATCACCAATCTTATTATTATTTGGGTAGCAGTGATGCATTACTAGATGCCGCTCACTGTTTATAATTTTATAATATGATTTTAAAATTATTGTCAATATAATAATAACTGTAATAATCGTGAATTTTAAGTCACTATATATGTATGTACATTATTAATATTTAAAAATTTGTGTTATACAGTGATTTAATATGTGACAAAATATGTGAAGTGGTGCATGAGTCAATTAACATGTATGCTATAGTTATGGATATATACATTTACAGATTTCATTAAAAATGAAAGCTTCGTAACCTAATTATACATTAGGTGAGACAATTAAATAACCTAAGGGTTATGGTGATAATGAGAGGTTAGTATTTAATATGTATACTAACTTAAGTGGATAATCTTATTATTTCAAGTCACTAATAATTTTAAACCTAATTCTTGTGAACCTAATTAGGTTATGAGCTAAAGTCACATGTATAGGTAATTAAATTTCATAAGATAAGGAATGAAAACCCTAAATAATCAAATTGGGTAACGCATATTAAAATTGCTAGACTATGTTTATTACATAGCCCAAAACAATTAAGGAGGAAGCCCAAATGAAATAAAATGCAAACCAATACTTAGCCCACTTGGTTAAGGGTATTGTAGACATTTGATTAATCAAAATTGGGCATTAAAAATAAAAGCAAATTGGGAGTTAAAATGGGACATAATGACAAGCCATATTAGGCCTTTTAAGGAAACTAATTAAGCTAAGCAATGTCCATTAGTAGTAACTCTTACACAAAAGGACATGGTTGTCAAGCTCCCATTGGTTGCCACTTTATTAAGCATCCTTAATCATGATTAGACTAATTAAAGTGATAAGGCAAAGCTTCTATCCATGGGGTAAAGAAAGTATGGGGGATAATAGCTAGATACACTAAGTGTATCTATATTTTTTGTAAATATCCTTTTATTTCATTTCATTTCTTCTCTCATTCTTCCTCTTATAATTTTCTCCCAAGCTAGCCACTTCTAGAGAGAGAAAAGAGAGAGAGTTTTGGCCATATATATAGAGAGAGAGAAGTGCTAGTTTGTTCATGCATCCAAAGTTCATCACTTACTTTGGTAAATCAAGGAAGGTTGCCATTAAATCAAGGTATAACCTAACCTTCATCTTCTTCTTCTACTTTGTTTTATAGCTTGAGTTTTGTTGGAGTTATGAACAAATACTCAAGATACCCTAGTCCTACATATCATCATGTATAGAACTAAGTATCTTGAGTGTTAGGTCAAAGGCTTAGAGGAAAGATATGAGCATATGTTCTCCAAGGGTGAAAACTCTTGTTTTCTTCCACTAAATCTTGTATAACTCAAGTTTTCCAACTTAGATTTGTGATCCGTCGAAGGGGGGTGCTAGATACATGAGTTATCTAGTAAACCCAAGTGATAGAACACAAATCTAGCAAGTTTTGAAACCTTTGGAACTGATTTCCCCAAAACAGCCCACTTGGAATGTTAAGGGTTCAAAAGAAAAGAAAAAAACCTAAAATAGTTTCTGTCCTATTTTTCTTGGGTCTGTTTCGGACGGTTTCATATCTTTTAAAAATCTGGGAAAATTAACAGATGTACCCTGAGAAGTTATCTACATGTAGGAAAAAGAACGGGCATGTTTCGAGTTATAGATTGTACGTAATGACTATTTCCGTAAAGGACTCCTGAAACTTTACCTTTCGAATATCTCACGGTGTATACACTGGAAAATTCCGAAATTGTTACAGTAGGTTCACATATACAAGGAGAGCATACCCTGAAAATTTCAGAATTTTCTGAGTAAAGATCAATTTATTAAAAATGAAGCAAGATCCGAGTGTTTTGGGAACTTTAAAAATAGTAGATCATTTTCTAAAATTCCAGAAATATTTGGGGATCCTTGTGGGTTCATATTCTGTCAAAATACAGAAGCAACGAATTTTTGGAATCCGTTTGCTATTTTTTCTAAAAATGATTAAGTTATGAATAAAAGGAAATAAATAGTTAAATGATGTCTTTAATAAGAAAAATATGATTTTTATGCTTGAATACTCATAATATATCATATCATGACTATCTTAGAACACTTTGGTAATTTATGATAAGAAATATTATTTATGACCTTTTGTGGATATTAAATAAGAGGTTTAATAAAGGGTGAACAATTAGAATAAATTGTTTATTAATCTAATAAATTATTAAAATATTATTATGATATTAATAATATTAGAATATGATATTGATAAGTAAATAAAAATATTAAGATTAAAATTTCTTTAAAATATTATTAAATGGTTAATAATACTTGATTTAAGCATTGATAAATGATTAAAGTATTATTAAATGATTAATAGTATTAGTAATGGAACAAGATATTATTAAATGATTAATAATATTAGTGAATAAATAAAATATTATTAAATGATTAATAATATTAGTAAATGAATAAAATATTATTAAATGATTAATGATACTAAAGCATAAGTAAGATATTATTAAATAATAATGTTAATGCATAATTAAAATATTATTAAGAGGATTAATAATATTAGTAAGGTATTAAAATATTATTAAGATGTTAATAATATTAGTAAGCAAATGAAAGTATTATTAGGGAACTAATAATACTAAGAGATGAATTAGATATTATCAAGATTAATAATATGTTGTTATTTAGTAGTAACATTATCAAGACAGGATAATGTTTATAAGAACTAAATGTAATGTATAATATTTATGTGATTACATAATCTAATGTTATACTATGACTAATTGAAAGATTAAATATAGGTCTCTCAAAGGAAGATAATTTAACTGCATAGTGGATATAAATTAATTGCGTAGCCGTAATCTACAGACGAGGCAAGTTTCCTAACTCAAACTCGAGTTATTATTTTCAAAGCATATTAGTGAATAATTATTGATGATTATTTACATCTATAATGATTATTGAAATTCGCACTTTGTGCAATTGAATTCCTGTTCTACTATTATTGAACTGTGAATTAAATTTAAGTTCTTCATTCATGAACTGTTTATGAGATAGATCTATGCTAATTGTATCAGCTAGATCAAGCATGTTTAAATTTGTTAAATCAAATGTGTTTTAAAAAGCTGTTCTTATTAAATTGATATGATAAGAACTCTAGACTGAGAAAAGGACGAATTTGATTAAGGCATGATATCAATGCCAGATTATTAAGTGTTTATGCATAAATCACGAGGTATGAAAGGCTGATCCCCTTGAATACCAAAAATTTATTAAGAGGTCCAGTTTAAATGACTGAGAACCTTGGCAAATGTTCATGGTTATTTCAAAACCACTCAGTTCATGTTATTCAATTATTCGAATATTCAATTGTTAATTATTAATTCATGTTCCTTCACAACCTTATATTATTGTTGAACATTGAAAGCAAAACTTCTTTCCAGTTATGATATATCTCCCTTGTATATAAACTTGCTAAGCAAATTAGTTGCTTACCCTTGCTATATCATGACATTTATTTCAGCTAAGCCTGAAGAATCCAATACGAAGGACAAGGGCAAGGGCAAAATCCAGGAATAGTTTAGAATGAATATTATTATTATCTAATGGGATTTCTTATGTAAACTTTTTGTAATATGAATGGTGTGTTTAAGTTAAGGTTAGGAAGACCTTGGGACCATGTTATGAAACTTTATTATAATGAATAATGTATGTTTATTATTCCGTAATAGTTATAGAATGCTTATGATGATGATAGATCGTGAGCACCGAATCTGAGGTTAGAGAACCTGGATTTGGGGGCGTCACAATAACCTATAGGGTCACACACTTAGAACGTAATTAAAAGAGAATTAATTTAAATTGTAAGGATTTAAATATGTCAATATGATTGATAGTATTTATATTACGAATTTAAATTAATAGGATAATTTATATATATGTATATTAATTAAGTAAGACTTAATTAAGATATAATATATATAAATTTGGATTTTACTTTTTAATTGAATTAGGTTTTGGATAATTCCTTTAACTGCTATATATATGATATATCAGCCGTTTTTAGGGTCATCATTAGAAACAAAACCCTAGCCACTCTTAGAGAGAGACTAAAGAGAAAAGCTCCGATATCCAGATCTTGGCGGCTAGTACCGTAGTTCTCTTTGCTGCAGATTGTGTGACGGTTTGCGGGGCGTTCGTGTGGATACCATAGAGACGCAGTTCCTTTGGATTGCGTTGAAGATTCGAAGTTGTTCCAGAATTTCCATCGTCTCCATTCAAGCTTGGATAATAGGTAAAATAAATCTAAACCTCTGAATGAATATGTTTTCGCGTGGATCCTGTTTTAGGATTTTGAAAAATTTTAATTTTTGCTGCGTTTATGTGCCGAAATCCCTACAAAGAGGAGTATAGATTTAGATCTGATCATAATAACATATGTTTGTGATTTCTGCGTAGATGGAATTTATGATTCGTGTTTAGGATAGAGATATGCCTTTACGCCATATGTAATCTGATAGAGAACTTGATATTAAACTCTCTTTAATTGTAATTCACATAGAGATATAATGGATTAGTTAATTAGGATGTCTTGCTTAATTCTATCATCTGTGGATTTAAGTGAGTATGGATATTATTCATCAAGAGGTGGTTTTATCTACATTAGTGTTCTTGATTAACAATTCAGAATAATGAGAATAATTGATGAGAAGTATGTTAGATTAAATGAAGCAATAAGTGAAGTTGTGATCTTAAATCTCCGTAATCTTAATTTAACTAGTGGTGAATAATAGTAGTTTAATTATATATATTGATAATTCATTCATTTGAATAAGATTGAGTTGGTTAAGAGTTAGTACTTGGTGATTCTTGTTAAATAATTCCTCGTGGGAACGATACTTTACTTTCACTTTATTACTTGTTGACCATGTATACTTGCGTGTTGTGCCTAACTAGATTTTACCCAACAACAGCCAAGCAAGAAAAAAAAATCCAGGAAATCCCATCTGCGCCCCAACGCAGATTCTAAGCTTATAAAGCTCGCCTAGGCGCAAACTCGCAGACAAAATTCACCGCCGCTCAGATTTGGGAAGGAAAATAAGTGCCCCGGCGCAGACCCCTCTGGTCAACTGTGCCCCAGCGCGTTTTATAATACAAGATGGTTGCGCCCTGACGCAGACTAGTTTTTCTTGATTTTAAAACACACGATCCTGCAGTTACAATTCACAATCCTATTACAAGTTTACAACTCCTCCCAATCGAAAACAAAGAGGAACTTCAGATTTTGACCAAACACCATACACCAATCATCCTTCAAGACTATTTCAAGGTTCCATCACCACATCAATTCCTCCTTCACCATCTAGGTTTCCCACTTCAACAAACCTTCAATGGAAATGAGGGATTTCTTCAAACCAACACCACATCTTTGTACCTTTGTCTGATACTTACATGTAACATCAAATTTTAGGAATTTTGACAATTAAATTTCAAGTCTCTTCACTAGGGCTTGGAAATCTACAAATTGGGCATAGCAAGTAAAAGATTTGGGGTGAGATAATCCAAGCACTAACAGTTGCACACCAAGTGTTTGACGAAAGGTCTCACCAACAACTCCTTCACTCAAGAACAAGTAACGATCGCAACATCAACCCAATGACTTCCAGACAACAGAAAAGGTAACGTGGGAAAGTTCATCCACCCCCTCTCGGTAATTTGACAGACAAAAATTCTTGAACGCCGAGGGTGCGAAGAGCAAGAACATGATCAAGTCGGGACTTCAACCTCTTCCCTCGCAAATGCAACTTTCTGCTCCCAGTTTCGTAATCTGCAACAGTATTTTGATCAGAGGCTCCAAGGGTTGGCATCCAGGCAAGATCATATGTTTGCCACTCAGAATAAATTCAATGCATCTCTAGCAGCTGCTTTTGCCCGATTGAATACCACTGGGGAAGAGTTTCAGTTCCCCGTTCCACAGCCATTACCATCTTTTCTCCCCCCACAGCCTGTTGAGGACCCGATTGATGACCGACCTACCGAGGATCCATCGGTCGAGCATGACGCTTGATCGCTCAGGTCAGTCCTCAAACTTTTAATGTTATGTCCAATGAGGACATTGAATTGTTTAAGTTTGGGGGTAGAATTAGTCATTTATGTCATTTTACATGTTAGTTAATTGCATGTTAGAGTACCTTCTTATGTACTTAGTTTAAATTTTACATGAGTTATATGGTATATATAAAAAAAATGAAGAAAGTTGAACAAAAATCTCAAAAATAATTGTTTGCATTTAGGCATATAGGTTTCATGAGTTTAATTAATGGACTGATGTGTATTTAGCTCGACCGATGAAAGGATTGGTAGTACATGTTAACTAGAACAAATGCGAAGATTAATGATGAGTTATAATGGTAATCAAGATGAAAATCTAAGTTTGTCTGAAACTTATGTAACTGGTTAGCACGTAAGAGTTTAACTGTTCTAGTCAACTCAGATTAAGGGGTGACAACTTATTTCTGGGGGGGAAATCTTTGTTAAATTTTGATGATTTGGTATATTGACAGTAAAGGTTAAAAGGAAGTAAAAACTCGAGTTTAGGGGAATCATTGGGGTAAAAAGAAAAAAATGAAAAGGAAAGAAAGTAGAAAATTGAGAAAAAGAAAAAAAATAGAATAAAACACATTGACTGGTTTCTGTCTGTGGCCTTTGTTGACTTGAATTGTTGGTGATTAGAATGGTTAGCGAGCACACACGCACAACATGGGTGAGGACAGGGTTGGATAGACTGATTGATTACTAATGAACTGTAGATTGATTTGTCTATATTGTTTGAGTATCTTATGATATCTTTGAGGCCTGTGTGCTGAACAACATATTGATCTATTGCTAGATTCGTAGGAATGTAGGAAGTAGGTCATGCATATGTGTACATATAGATACATTATTTGTTATTTTCATTTTGTTGTTGTTTTCACTTGAGGACAAGCGAAATCGTAAGTTTGGGGGTATTTGATAAGTAGGTTTCATACCTACGAATCGACGCCATTTAAACCTAAGATAATGCTACTTCAAGTACAATTTAGGTTCTTTTTCATAAATGTGCATTGGTTTTGTGCAGGAACTGATCAGGACAAGAAGCGACTAGAATGGAAGCTTACAAAGAAGAAATTTCATTGATTGCTATAAACTGCACCGGGGCGCGTGTGTCTAGGCTTAAATACGCGGGGGCGCATGTGCGCTGGGGCACGCCTCCAAAGGTTAAAACAACACCGGGGCGCAGTAGCGCAGACTTATTTTGGCAATTCGTAGTTGAATAGGTTTTGCATGGAAAGTGGGTTGCAGTGTGGCTTGTGATTAGGAAGGTATTTAAGGCTATCAAATAGGCTAGTACATGGACACTTGGACAGACTTGAAGAACTAGTTCGTGATATTGGTACGTGAGGAGATTTGAAGCGAAGTGGAACACGACGAATGTAAGAGAATGTGGAGATGATTAACTACAGAATTTCATATTCTACTTTCTCTCTTCATATTTATCTTGTATTCAGAATGTTATATACTTGGTGGATTATGGTTTTTATTTCACTTATGATGAACTAAATTTTTATTTAAGCCTATAACAGATCTTATTATGTAACGACGGATGGAATTGCTTTCAGTTTAGTTTATGAATATTATTTCTAGGTTAATTGCTATGGTTTGTGTATAATTAATATAATTGCTTGATCACCAATTATTTGTTATCCCATATAAAGTCGAGAGATGATATATGGGATTAGAACTTGCTATAGTAACGTAGGTTTGTGATTTCTACCGTAGTTAGGATTCATAATTCATGTGTAGGATAGAGATGTCTATGCATCATACGTAATCTGAAGAGAACTTGATAATAAATCTTTTTTAATTATA
This sequence comes from Panax stipuleanatus, assembly GCA_020205555.1. Lineage (NCBI taxonomy): Eukaryota > Viridiplantae > Streptophyta > Magnoliopsida > Apiales > Araliaceae > Panax > Panax stipuleanatus. Next base: position 129,645,654 of record CM035115.1, on the reverse strand, counting down.
ATTCACATAGAGATATAATGAGTTAGTTAATTAAGGTGTCTTGCTTAATTCTATCATTTGTGGATTTGAGTGAGCATGGATGTAATGCATTAAGAGATGGTTATATCTACTTGTGTGTTCTTAGTTAATAATCTGGAGTAATTGATATAAACTGAAGGAAAGTATATTATAAGAAGTGAAGTAATAGGTGAAGTTGTAGGCTTAATTCTCCAAAACTTGTTAAAATCTTGAATTAGTGTTAATTTTAGTCTAAGTAGTAGTTATTATAAAAATCACCAGTTAATCATTGGTTTATAAAGCTGAAATAATATAAAATTGGTACTTGTTTAAATAAATTAGAATTATTGTCTCTGTGGGTATGATACTTGATCTTATCATTATATTACTTGTTGACTACGTACACTTGCGTGTAGTGCGTATATATTTTACCCAACAGGACAATCGTTAATTTAACATGGGCTTGCTGAATATGTATTTCAGAGGATCCATGTGAGATATGAGATATGTTGTGTGCCCATGAAGATAATGTTGTAACCTCATGGCGGCCCATGCTAAAGCATAACAGGTCTTTTCGATCAAGGTGTATTTCTTCTCACCAATGCTGAATCATTTGCTGAGGTAATAGATAGCTCTATCCTTACCTCTATCATCTTTCTGCCCCAGCATGCAACCCATAGCATTGGAATTGACCGATATGTACATGAACATGGGAACTTTGTCCCTCGGTGGTACCAAAACACGAGCTTCAATCAATTGCTTCTTGATGGAGAGGAAGGCTTTTTGACAGTCTTCATTCCAATTTTTGGAGGAATTTTTCCTCAACAGCTTGATGGTGGGCTCACAAGTTGCAGTGAGTTGAAAGATAAATCTGTTTATAAAATTGACTCTCCCAATAAATCCCTGTATCTCTTTTTCTGTTTGGGGTACAAGCAACTCAGTGATGTCTTTAATCCTAGCCGGATCCAGTTCAATGCCTCTATTGCTTACTAGGAATCCGAATAATTTGTCAAATTTAACATCGAAAGTACACTTGGCTGGATTCAGCTTGAAGTCATATTTGCGAAGCTGGTTGAACAACTTTCTAAGATGTTCGGTGTGGTTATCTTCCTTTCTAGATTTGATGATGATATCATCCACATACACCTCTATCTCCTTGTGCATCATATCATAAAAAAGGGCCATCATAGCTGGCTGATATGTGGCACCAGCAATGATAAGGCCGAAAGACAATCACGTATAGAAAAAGGTTCCCCAAGGGGTGATAAAGGTTGTTTTCTCCCTATCTTCTTCAACAACCATGATTTAATGATACCCAGCGAAGCAGTCAACAAATGAGTAAATGCCATATTGCGACGTGTTGTCTGTTAGTATGTGGATGAAAGGTACTGGAAAGTCGTCCTTGAGACAGGATTTGTTTAAATCATCCCGATAATCCACGCATACTCATACCTCCCTCTGGGCTTAGGCACAGGAACTATATTAGACAACCATTCAGGGTAGGTTGATACCATGATAATGCCTACTTTGAATTATTTAACAACTTCTTCTTTGACCTTCAGGCTCCACTCAGGCTTCAGTCTTCTAAGATTTTGTTTAACTGGCTTGAATCCTTCTATAATGGGTAGTCGATGAATGACAATATCAATAGACAGGTCGATCATGTCTTCATGTGACCATGCAAACACATCCTTGAACTGAGTTAGGAAGTCAACCAGGTCTTTTCTTTGGTTTGGGGTAAGGTCATTGCCTATTTAGATTTCTTTAGGGTTTTCTGAGGTTCTGATATTGACAGTGGTGGATTGATCGAGGTTTGGTTTGGGTTTGTCTTTGACCAATTCTTTAATTTCCTTAGGCACCTCATAGTCATCTATCTCTTATTGATCAATCCCCATCAAGTCAAAGTCCAGCTCTACATCAAAGTCGTAGTCACTGCTGAGACCTGGAAATTCATCAGTAAGGCTAAACAAATCCAAATTTGGAGTCCTGAAAATAAAGTTCTTTCACTTAATATATGAAACTGTTTAATCATACAAAGCATTAATGAGATCATGACAAAAGTAACTGATAAGTCGGTTTTATACCTACTTATCCGGCATCTACTACTTGAATTAGTTGCTTAAACTTATGTTTCATAGTTACTTTTCATGCATTTTATGGTTATTTTGTAGATCTTATGCTTGGGAACTGTGTAAGCGGCTATTGGTATGAAAAGGGAAGGAAATGCAATCCGGACATCGTTTGGGCTTTTATGTTCATTTCATGTTCTTGGATTGGAACTTGGGTTTTATTGTAGATGTTGGCTTGTTTCGATGTTAACAAAATAGTCACACACACGCTAGTGCACGTGGTCCACAAGTAATATATGATAAGTAAAGTATCGATCCCACGGGGAAAAGTAATTATTTCTAATCTAACATGCAACAACTTTGTAATTATTTCTGTCTGCTTAAACGAGTGAATAAGATGTGAATTAACTACTATAATGATTATCGACTAATAAACTAATTAACAAGCGACTGATTCAAATTAGGAAGATATGAGATTCTGACTTCACTTAATGCATCATTCAAATTATACACCTCTTGTTAAACCTAATTGAATATTGCGCATTGATAGCCGATAGCACAAAGGTGAAACATGACTATCTCTCGATATACCATGCCTATATCACATACAATCTACAAAAGAGATAGAATATATATGAACATCCAATATTACCTAACTCACTATATTTTTATGTAACTTACAAGTAATATAGATTTAAGTGCAAGCTCTCTCGAATGACTACACATGGTAATACGGTATATGTCTATCCGAATTACGAATCATGAAATCTATCACATGTAAAATTCATGAACACATGTTAATATGGCCAATTATGAACTTCTAATTCATTTTCCAATTTCATACAAGTTAATAACGTAGATGGTGATCAAGCATCTAAACAATTAAAGCAAACCGTATTAGGCAATCTATATATAATCAATCACGTGAAACAAAGAGGCATAAAATTTTGAACTAAGTAAAAAGTTCTGTTAGAATCCCATAATGGTGATTAGTTCATCACTGAAGCAATAACCATTATGGGATTTTGTCCAAGTAGTGGGTTTATACAATGGAAATAAAAAGAATAAAGAGATTAAGGAAATGCAAATCTGATAGTTCTCCTTCAAAAGTAAACCTTCAAAGCTAAGTTCAAATCCATAATCAACCAAATCAAAACCTTAATTATGAAAATCTATCAATGAAAGAAGAGAGAAGCCAAAACATAGGAGAAATAGCTATGAACTCTCTGTGTCTCTCCCAAAACCCTAGAATAGTCAAAATAACAATTAAAGCATAAGTTTATATCATCCAATTACACCTCTTTAAAGGAAAAACACGTTACAAAATTTTTAAGTTCAAAGTCAACACTGTTAAATCCTTGACTGGAGAGGCTGGCCACCCCGTAGGCAAAATGGGGCGCAGGTGCGCTGCTACTGGTCGACTCCTCCTTCTGGCGCGGGCGCGCCGTGTTAAGGCATTTTAGGGGTGCGGCTGCGCTGCTGTGTTTTTCTGCAGGATGTTTGTTGGTCTTTTGATGGTGCTTTTGTTCCTTTGCTATTGCACTCATTCTTGTACTTCTCTCACTTGCCACTATTCAGAGGCCACTTCAACATACTGGTTCCATCTTCAATCCACCACAAGCTTGCCATCTTGCCATCATACCATTTCCATGCCATTTGCTCACCAGTGAGTTTCTTTCATGCAAACTACAAAATAAAGATAAAATGCATCAAAAGTAACTGAAACACTTGAGATTAAGCTCTAGTTATAGTAAGTTGATAGCCAATAAGCAGGTATAAAACCTACTTATCAAATATCATCAAACTTGAACTATTGCTTGCCCTCAAGCAACAAATACAAATTTAAACTACATGCTATGCAAACTACACTAATATGAAGATGAATCCCAAAGTCTCAGCTATGTTATGAATTCTAATAAAAGGTGCCTCAGAGAAATAACAAGATCTATGAACACAGCATCAACCCAAGCTAAAGCCATAAGGATATACAATTCAAAAATCACAACCTGTTAACAATGATGTAGTGTGTGTGTGTGCTAATATCCATAAATAAGCTTGATAAAGGTAAAAAAATTCCTCATGCTATACTACTAAGGAAGAAAACTGAGGCTTTAAGTCAAGAAATTGGAGCATATATGAAACAACAACCAATCCAACACATCAATACAAACTAAGGGTCAATAAAGGGCTTATTATACTTTTATTCACTCAAGAGGGCGATATTCGTGCAGTCCGATGGTTACACCCGACTGTGCAATGCCAAGCCCTCTTAGGCTGTACAATGATACCCATTTAACGAGCTTTCAACCAACGACTCCCAACCCATAAGGCTTTAGGATGCTGGGTGTAGAGATAATCCCCTAGGGCGTACTTACTCGAGTATCAAAGGCCAGAAGACTTAGCTAGTCAAGGTGTTTATTCTATTTTTTTTCTTTTTCTCATTTTCTTTTTCTTTTTTCTTTTTTCTTTTTTAGCATGCATACCCAATGTTTCCCCCAAACTTGAAGTTTTGCTTCATTATGGTCATTACTCATTTTCTACACAATTATATCATTAAAAATAATTTTTCCCCTCAGAAGACAAGCATGTGCTAATCTAACCAACAAGTAGATAATAACAATGTTGTGCTATCTGGTAACGTCAAAGCAATAGGTAGAGACTATATCATGTATGAAATTATAACTAAGCATAAGTTATCAACCGAGTTTAAAAATCTATAAAATTTCAATATCATCATCGGCCAGACTGGAATTTAACAGACTCAATCATGGGATCATGCAATGCAACTACACAAATAACTAAGTAAACAAACAAAACAAAACTGAAACTAAAAAAATTCATGCAAAATTAACTAATAAGTAATAAAATGCAAACTAACACTACTACTATATGCAACTAACTACAATGCAATAATACTAACTACAACCCATATAGACATTGCCCTCAATGGAGATAAGGGTTAGAAAACTCCCCTAGGTATCGGCATGGCCACCCGACTGTGACTCGGGTGGAGAATCTGGGGGCGGATAAGGCATGGTGGAACAGAACATTGGGAACTCCACAATCTCCCCCTACTGAGCAAATGCTTCACCCAGGGCACGAGACATTCCATCTGCATAGGCTGCAAAGTTGACATGTAGAGCATCCATCCTCGCCTGTTGGTGCCTCATCTGGCGATCCTGTCGTGCTATACTGGATGGAGAAGGGTTGGTTGCCTCTGATGGCTGTGGTGGAGCCACTAGTGGAGGAGTAGGCAGTATGAATCCTTTGCCTCTAGGATGCACCGTGCCACCATCCCACTCTGCATATTTCTTGATTGTGGCATGAGTGATGTCCTGGCTCGGTATCTGCACTATCTCGTCATCCCATTCAACCCCCGCCTGTGCACACAGATGCGCCACCACTGATGCATGTGGAATTCCCCAGGTGGTACTGCCTCGCATATACCACAGCATGGACTGATGTAGCAAGTGTCCAACATCGATATACCTGCCGGTTATGATCCCCCATAGAATAATGGCTCTCTCAGCCATAATGTCGTGTTGGTGGGTGGAAGGCATCAGATTTGTGTAGATAAAATTATTCCACGCCTTTGCATATCGATTCAGTGCTGCGCTGGGGAAGTTGGTGTGCGTATCTGTGCCCGACTTATAATTCCACTTTGTGCCTGGCACGTATAAATCTATAATCACCATATCCAAGTCGGTCTCAAACCGTTCAGTAACAACCCAATTTACTTGGCTAGCCGGGAGAGTAGGCAAATGAAATAATTCACGAATCGCCGGTGAAAGATAATTTACTTGTTTTCCCCTAACGAATGAAATGCCGCTTTGTGTCTCCCTTGTGTTTGCATAGAATTCCCAAACTATAGCCACCGGTGCAGCCGCAAGTGTTGCCACCACCCCAAACCAAGCTCTTTCTCTGATCATAGCAAGCATTTCCCCATCCTCCTTGGTCGGCCTGCGACCTCGTTCCTACACAAAAGACTTTGGCACCGTCTTGTAATATTGAGTTTGTGCAGACAAGTTAGTGAACTGGGACGTGTCCAAAATATTCGCGTCCTGGCTACCGCTAGAGGATGAAGATGGAGTGACTGATCATGCTCTCTTTGGTCCCATAATGCTCTGTAGATACTTTCTTTTGCAAACCCTAACTGGTGATGACAATAGAATAACCCCCAAACTTTTCCTCTGAAGTCTGTTGCACAACCCTAACTGCTGAAGATTGATCCCAAAACCTCCTCTAACACCCTTCTGTGTTCATAAACCCTAACTTTAAAGAAATTAAAGATATAAGGATGGTATGGTAGTGGCTAGGTTTTATAGGGAATTGTATGTGAAGAAGCAACGGGGTGGTGATTCTGGATGCAGCGAATATGATGGAGATCGTGGGTTGGATGGGAGAGAGGGAACGTGGGGATGTGATGAGGATGAAGAAGGGTCAAATTATATGGGTGTGTTTAGGGCTAGGTTTGTGGAGAGTGTTTAGGCTTAGAAGTTTAGAGAGTTTGTATTTCTGAGATAGGAGGCTCGTTCGAATAGATATATGTTATAAGGTTGGAGTTAGATTTTAAGACATTAAAAACCAGCAATTTATGGGCATTGGCGCGGGCGCACCATAATGTAAGCATGAAGAGGCGCTGCTGCGCTTGGACTTGAATTCTCTGGATATTAGTGCTGGCGCGTCGAGTTTAACCTTGAGGAGGGCACTGCCGCACTGCCCTAGTTCCTGCACTGGTTCTTTTTGCAGCATGTGAATTTTTTTAGCTGACTAGCAATTGACTCATTTCCTACAATGAAGGCATTAACAAATGAGACATAATTTTATTCCAAACCCAAAAATGGACTATGTATCTATGCAACAATGCTATGTTTGAAATTTGTCTATATTATATGCACATGTACTCATCTCAAAATTTGCAGAATGTTTATGATTTTTTGAATTAAATATGGGGGAGAAATAGAAATTATCTTTGTAACAATAATTAAACAAGAGGGAGAAGAGAATGGATGGGTTGCCTCCCATCGAGCGCTTGTTTACAGTCAATTAGCTCGACTTTGTCTGATATGTTCAAGTAGTGGAAATGGTCATGGAGGCTTTATATCGGTCGACGTCGCCCCCAAAGTAGTGCTTCAACCTCTGCCTATTGACCTTGAATGGCTTATCCGGGTCTTGGTCGAATATCTCAACTGCACCGTGTGGATATACGGTTTTCACCGTGAAAGGACCTGACCATCTCGACTTGAGTTTTCCCGAGAAAAGTCGAAGACGTGAGTTGAACAACAACACCGCTTGACCCGACTCAAATTTCCTTTCCATGATTTTACGGTCGTGCCACTTTTTCACCTTTTCCTTGTACAATTTTGAATTTTCGTAAGCCTACAGTCTAAATTCATCCAGCTCATTTAATTGGAGAAGTCGCTTCTCCCCTGCAGCTTTGAGGTCAAAGTTCAGCTTTTTAATGGCCCAGTAGGCCTTGTGCTCAAGTCCCATGGGAAGATGGCAGGCTTTCCCATATACCAGCTGATACGGTGACATCCCCAACGGTGTCTTATATGTAGTCCTGTATGCCCACACTGCATCATCGAGTTTGAGGGACCAATCTTTCCTCGTAGGATTGACAATTTTCTCTAAAATCCTCTTTACTTCATGATTGGAGACCTCAGCTTGGCCATTCATTTAGATATTATAGGTCGTGGCGACATGGTGATTCACCCCATACTTAGCCAATAATGTTGTAAACTATCTGTTGTAGAAGTGAGTGCCTTCATCACTGATGAGAGCCTTAGGTGATCCGAATCTTGTGAATATACTCTTCTGTAAAAATCTCAAAACCACCTTAGCATCATTCGTTGGCAAAACTGCTACTTCCACCCACTTGGACACATAGTCTACTACCAGTAAGATGTACAGATTTCACACGATGAAACAAACGTCCCCATGACGTCTATACCCCAAACGTCGAATATCTCAACCTCTAAGATCATGTTCAAGGGCATCTCATTTATTTTGGAGATATTTCCTACCCGCTGGCATCGGTCACATTTCTGCACAAAGTTGTAAGCATCTTTGAAAAGAGTCGGCCAATAAAATCCTGCTTGAAGCACCTTGGTTGCTGTCCTCTCTCCCCCATAGTGTCCCCCATATACTGATGCATAGCACCCATGTAGAATACTCTCAGTCTTGTTGTGTGGTATACACCGTCTAGTCATTCTGTCCGCACACTGCTTGAGCATATATAGTTCGTCCCATATATACCATTTAACATTATGTAGAAACTTTTTCTTTTAGGGCCTTGTTAAATCAGGAGGGAGAATGTTGTTCACCAAAAAGTTTGCAAAATCAGCAAACCACGAGATCTCACCTTGAACCACAAACAATTGTTCGTCCGGGAAGGACTCATTAATCATAACTCTATCATCTGTGTCCTTTCCTGGATTCTCTAGTCGGGATAAGTGCTCCGCCACTTGGTTTTCAGTACCCTTTCTATCTTTGATTTCCAAATCAAACTCCTGCAGAAGAAGAATCCATCGAATGAGACGGGGCTTTGGCATCCTTCTTAAAAATCAAATACCGGATGGCAGCATGATCGGTATACACGACTACTCTTGTGCCAATCAGGTATGAACGAAATTTGTCGAATGCATATACAAGTGCTAATAGCTCATTCTCTGTGGTAGTGTAATTTAGTTGGGCATCTGTCAGGGTCTTACTGGCATAGTAGATGACGTGAAAAATCTTTTCCCTGTGTTGACCCAAAATAACTCCCACAGCAAAGTCACTTGCATCACACATCAGTTCAAAAGGTAGAGACTAGTCGGGCGCTGTGATAATCGATGTAGTAGTCAATCTTTTCTTTAAGTGCTCAAAAGCTACCAAACACTTCTCGTCGAACTTAAAAGGGACATCTTTCTCAAGCAAACTGCACAATGACTTTGTGATCTCCGAGAAGTCCTTTATGAATCGACGATAGAACCCCGTATGTCCGAGAAAATTATGGACCCCCTTAACTGATGTCAGTGGAGATAGGCTCTCGATAGTCTTAGCTTTGCTCTGTCAACCTCCAATCCTTTCCCTGAAACCATATGCCCGAGGATAATTCCTTCTTGTACCATGAAATGGCACTTTTCCCAATTCAGCATTAAGTTGGTCTCAACACACCTCTTCAATACCATAACCAGATTCTCCGAGCATAATTCAAATGAGTCCCCAAAGACTGAAAAATCATCCATGAAGACTACCACATTTTATTCAACCATGTCGGAGAATATTGCCATCATACATCTCTATAATGTGGTCGGGGCGTTGCACAAGTCAAAAGACATCCTCCTGAACGCAAAAGTTCCATAAGGACACGTGAAGGTAGTCTTTTCCTAATCTTCTGGGGCTATAACTATCTGATTATACCTCGAATATCCATCTAGGAGGCAGTAGTTGTCATGTCCTGCCAACCTATTCAACATTTGGTCAATGAAAGGGAGAGGGAAATGGTCCTTTCTGGTCGCCTTGTTCAGTTTGCGATAATCTATACAGACTCTCCACCCTGTGACTGTTCTGGTAGGTATCAATTCATTATTTTCATTGGACATTATAGTTATGCCTCCCTTCTTTGGAATGCATTGCATCGGACTCACCCATGAGCTGTCTGATATTGGGTATATGATACCGGCATCCAACCACTTCAGGATCTCTTTCTTGACGACCTCTTTTATTATGGGATTTAATCTCCTCTGTTGCTCCACTGTCGGCTTACTATCATCATCAAGAAGTATCTTATGCATGCAGAATGAAGGGCTTATCCCCTTGATATCCGCTATGGTCCACCCAGTAGCAGATTTAAATTCACGTAACACTCGCGGCAGCTTACTTTCTTGACAAGATGTTAGTGCAGAGGCAATTATAACAGGCAACTTGGAAGATTCACCCAAAAATGCGTACCTTAGATGATTCAGAAGAGGTTTAAGATCAAGAATATAAGGCATCTCAAGAGACGATTTAAGACGCTCTGATGTCTCCCCTCTGTGTCCTAGTAGTTCAACCGAAATATTGAATTTTCTTATTTGTGGCACTGTGTTCAGAATTTGTACGTACTCAACAATATCTGTATCCTCCATGTCAGAATCCCCTAGCAAAGCACTCTCTAAAGGATCTGTGACGCACCCAAATTCCAGGACCGCCACTTGGTCTCTCGAATTTGGTTCATCACGTGCTCATGGTAATACATCGCAATAATGATAACTAAATATCACACAACCACAGCGGAAAATCTATTCTAGAATAATTTACAATGATTTATTATAATTATTCCCCCAAGTCTCGCAACCTACAGTACTTAATAGATTACATAGAAATATCAATTAACGACTTGTTATATAATCTAACTTAAGCTTAAACATAAACAAATCCAGTCTTACTACATCATCTTCACACAATATTAATATATTTGAAACATAACAGACATAAGCTACTTGGTAGCCTTGCCCTTGCCCTTATCAATGCCCGAAGGTTTGCCATGCTCTGCCTTAACTGAAATATTTTAGGGAAAGTAAGAATGAGCACAAATTGCCCAGCAAGTAATATACAGTAAGGGTGAATAATAAGATTCTCAATTCTTGAAAGGGTGTAGCAAAATTTGATAGTTCAAGAATAACAAGAATATCAACAGTTCTCAATAACAGTCGCTAAGGACAGGATAATATCAATATGATTCAATAATAAGTCAATTCAAGATTTCAAATAATTGAATACTGAGTAGTCACTACGGACTATGAACTTCTACTAGAATTGACAGTAATAAATTGAAAATCCAACAAAAACAGGTACAACAGGTGATCAGCCTAAAGTACCCTCGTTATGCATAACAATCAATCATACTCAAGCGTGCACGTCGGTTCTCCGACAATTTATATATTCCCTTCAAAGAAGGTTGTTCTTCTCAGTCAAATACAAGATCCCGCACCAATCAATTAGTTTGGGTCGCTTTTCAATAATATAAGTCTAGCTGAATCAAATGGCATAGACACTTTCACAATATTCAAGAACAATACTAAGTTCAACATGAATAATAGCTTTAATGAAATAAGAGTTCAAGTATGCTAATTCAATTCAACCGATTAAATAGGAAACTAGTTCGCAATACACAAGATAGGATACCTGCATAGTAAAAGAGTATAAGTTAGGAAACTTTCACAATCATAGCTTTCCTTGCATAAAGTAAATGCGTCGGTTAGGATACTTGCACTTTAAGAGAGTGTAAGTAAGAGAACTTGCCTTTAGCGTAGTTTATCCACGAAAAGCAATCAACACTTTCGAATTCCTATCGTAATACAGTTACGTATATATATATGATATTCATTAGTCATATAATTTAACTTCACATTTTCTCTTTGAATATACGATCAACACATAAGGTAAGTTTTACCTAGCTACACAGTTATATAGAATATAATTTCTATCCTTAACGTTCCTTCTTTAGAGTTTAAACGCATTCTCATATTATATAAGATCTCAACAATTAGCAAACATGCTTGCATATTATTAATATCACATAAGACCACAATCAATACTAAATATATTTCATTTTAGCAAGTTACGGCATCTCCTTAAGTTAACCGTCAAAATCGGGTTCAAGTAACATCATATAATATCACGTAGCATGTATTCATATTTAAAGGATACTTTACATGCTTGTATAACTTTTCCAAATCCAATCGTACATGGTATAGGTTCTTAAGTTAATACTTAAAGCCATTCAAGGACACGAACTCATATGGTCTAACATGGTCGTTTTTAAACACATAAGATATTCATATAACTTGTATTAGTCATGCTCATGAGTACTCGTATTGCATATATGTAGCTAGCATTGTTATTATCTTGAAAACATGCTTTGTTTATGCTAAACTTTAATCACGGCAACCAATCATGGTATATATATATGCATGACACATGAATGAGTCTAAGAGTACTATCACATGTGTCCATAAATATCAGAATTTAAATCTCCACGTATCGTGTTAATGCTCATGTGCAAGGCTTGTATTTCTATTAGTGAATCTTACTAATAGAGCCTAACATGTTCATGCTTCCTTACGAACTATATAAACACAAGTTAAGGCTTCATTCATATATTTCAAAGTTATCTAAACATGCTCATAACATCAAAATGACTATATAGCATTTACATGATCATATCCACCTTTAAACTTATATTTTTGTTAGGAATGAGCACTAGTTAGGTTCACATGTTCATATTTTATTACGGAACCAATATAGATAAGCTAACATGCACTTCATGTGTCTCAGATGGTACTAACGTGCTTGCAAGGTCAGTATGTAAACATGCTTTATAATGTTAACGTTCGTTTATGAAACTTTAAGTTTGTTTTCAAACTATATGTCGTTTGGTTAACCATGCATGCTAATATACTAAAACATGCTTACATTGCCTCATTAGGTTTATATATATGTATTAATCATGCTTCCATGCTTGTTTAAACAAAAATCAACCAATTAGTACATAACAGTTTTGTTGCAAAATGCAGAAAACTGAACACAGAGGCCGGCGCTGCGGCGCGGCAACAACAGCCTATTCTAGCGCTGCGGCGCGGGCTGCGGCATGGGTGGGGCTACGGCGCTGCGGCGCGGGATGCGGCGCTGCGGCGCTGGCTGCGGCGCTGCGGCGTGGGGACAGTTCCTGCAGTTCAGACTGCAACGAAACCGACCCAAAACCTCCCATTTTATCGATCTCGACATACCCATATGCTATTAGACTAACCTTTTTACCTTACTAACACATATATATTGTTATATAACAGTCAATCGCCCAAACGATTCCCAATTTGATGAACCCCAACTAATTTCACGAATTTGATGCTTTACAGAAATTACAGAGCAACAATGAAAATGAAAGTCAAGAAAGCTATATAGTGGTTCCATCACGTATGTATGTTCATATAACAACAATATAAGGGTTCTACAAACCAATCATGAACCAATTTGGCATAATCAAAATTTTGAAGGAAACTTCGGAAACAGAAAACGAAAATGAATAACAAGGAAACTGTATTATACCTTCTGTTAGATTCTGAACTTGCTGCTACTCAAGAACACTGATAAATATATATATAACTCTTAACTTACTTAGCCAAAATTCTCAGCAAATGAATTAGGAAGAGGATGGGTTATATTTATAGAAGAATTTCATAACCAGGCAATGCAATTACATCCAAAATCAAACTAACAGATTATAGGAATGTTTGCTAGATAAGAGGGAGTTGGTAATTAGTTGGTGATCTCCACTATTCCACCCACTCCCTTCATGATCATGATGGCTAGAATGCTGAGTTTGAGAAAAGAGAGTAGGCTAGCTTCATGATGCATTTCACGTGTACAAGGTTTGTGTTTAATAATATGGGACAAGGCCATATACTCAGCATTTTATTAGTACACAACACTTAAATTATTACACACACATAACATACTTCCTACTCTTATGTTATATTATATATACTTATTGTCCCTACATAGGTTATAACTTAATGTCACAATATAAATTTGCATAAGGAATACTTCAATATAGTGAAGGTGACTTGTACGCATATAATCCATGTACCTTCTGTTAATACCGGATATAATTTAATCAGATGTTAACACATTACACTGTCTCCTTTATTAAAACTAATTGTTTACAATATGTTCATGATATATTATACAATGTATACCCACATATTTATTGTCACACAAGTTATTAATCAAGTAGCTCACATGGTTTAATAAGCCTTACCATATAATAGTGTCATATTACACTTCACATAATACATAGTCAGCTAATATATGCTACACATTTAATTCGCATGCTTGCACATATAATTTCTCATCTTATAAATTGAATATTAATTAATAATATACACATATCCTACATCAATCAATATAATTGTTAACCTCCATCACAATTTAATTAACCCTTATATGATTAATTATCACTTTGATATAAATCTTATTATATTTATAAACACGTTGCTCATTATTATTATGTTTCTTACAATAATAATAATCACATATTATTAATCAATCCTCATTAGTATTTTATAACAGTTAATTAATATTCTTCGATTAACAATTAATATAGATTAATTGTTCGCTTAAATTAATATAATCATTCTTATATTACGTCACTGTGCCACACAAGGCAATCAACGAGTTTATCACAAACTCCACCAATTTCTCAATTATTATAATTATTCAATTATATATAATTGAATTAATTCATCTCATAACACAAAATCATTTATATTCAAATAAATTCTCATTTCCATTAATATATTTATTTAATAATATATGAAAATTCTCGGGTATTACAGGATCACTGTTCATCACTTGCTCGGCTTCTTCATTCAGTACCCTGTCGACTGCATCGACCCGGAAGCACTCTTCTTCATCAGTGGGAAACTTCATAGCTTTGAATACATTGAACGTAACCACTTGGTCCTGAACTCTTATTGTAAGTTCTCCCTTCTGTATGTCAATGAGAGTTCTCCCTATAGCTAGGAAAGGTCTTCCCAGAATGATCGGTATGTCCTTGTCCTCTTCATAATCAAGAATAATGAAGTCGACATTGAAGATAAACTTTCCCACTTTCACCAGAACATCTTCTACAATACACCTTGGGTATGTGATGGACCTATCGGCAAGCTGTAATGATATATTTGTCGGCTAAGGAGCCGACAATCCCAACTGTGTAAACACCAATAGAGGCATCAGATTGATGCTCGCCCCCAAGTCACATAGGCATGTATTAAAAGACAATCTTCCAATGGAGCAAGATATCGTGAAACTGCTTAGATCTTTAAGTTTTGGAGGTAGTTTTCATTATAACACTGCACTGCATTCTTCCGTTAAGGCAACTATTTCATAGTCTTCCATTTTCTTCTTCCTTGACAGAATACCTTTCATAAACTTAGCATAGTTTGGCATTTGTTCCAAAGCTTCTGCGAAGGGTATGTTAATTTGCAGCTTCTTAAACACCTCCAAGAACTTAGCAAATTGTTTATCTAGTTTCTGCTTCTAGAATCTCTGAGGGTATGACACAGGAGGGTATACAACTGGTGGTGTGGCACATGGTTTTTCAACTTTTTCTTGGTTCTCTGCCTCTACTATATGGTTCCCATCACTTTCCTCATTCAAATTAGCCTCAAAATTTTCTGCATATTGGAGCGGGCACGCCGTGTTTTGCCTTGATGAAGGCGCGGCCGCGCCAGGCCCAATTTCTGCAGTCTACTTCCCAGATCTCAAGGTGATGGCCTGCCACTATTCCTTTCATTCCCTTCTCGAATTTGCCTCTGTATTATTTGGTATAGCTCCTTGCAGTCTGTTAGTCAACATATTGGCCATTTAGCCCATCTGATTCTCCAAAGTTTTGATAGCCACCGCTTGGCTCTTTAACATCAATATAAGCTCTTCCATCTCAGATTTCTTTTCTTGTTGCAGAGCAAGAGCTGGATGATGTTGATGTTGTTGTTGCTGAAATCCGGGAGGGTAGGAAGGTCTAGGAGCATACTGTTGTTGTGGGTGTTGTGGTTGTTGTTGAGGTTGATGTTGTTGTTGAGCACCTTGATTGTTACTCCAACTGAAGTTGGGATGATTCCTATTGTTCGAATGGTTTGAATTCTAAAACTGATTGGGTGGCCTTTGATAGTTGGTCACAAATTTCACCGACTCTGCAGTGATAGCACATTGTTTTGTCGGGTGTGATCCCGCACATAACTCATAGATGAAGGCAACTTCTTGTACTTTGTTTTCAGCAATAGAATCAAGTTTCTTTGACATCGCCGCCATTTGAGTTGATAATGCCATGATGGCATCCACTTCCAATACCCCGACAACTTTTGGTTGTGGCATTCTAGATGTCGAATTTTGGAAGTCATTCGCCGCCATGGTTTCTATCAAATCATAAGCTTCCTTATAGCTCTTGGCCTATAAAGCTCTTTCTGCAGCGGCATCAATGTTCGGCCTAGATTGCCATCCTAAACCATTATAAACTGTATTGATCACCGTCCAATCTGGCATCCCGTGATGAGGACACTTCCTTAGCATCTCCTTATATCTCTCCCAAGCCTCATACATCGATTCTCCTTGTTGTTGCTCAAATTGAGAAAGAGCACTCCTCATTTTCGTAGTTTTAGCCATCGAAAAGAACTTTGCTAAATTTTTTTTTGCTAAGTCATCCCAAGTAGTCACCGACCCCATTGGTAGAGAGTGAAGCCAACTCCTCGCCTTATCCCTCAAAGTGAAAGGAAACAGCTGAAGCCTCACCGCATCATCCGACACATTGTTATACTTGAACGTGTTGCAAATCTCAATGAAACTCAGAAGATGCTCGTTCGGGTAATCATTAGCCGAACCCCCAAACTGGACTTTGTTCTGTACCATCTAAATTATCACTGGTTTGATTTCAAAAGTGTTTGCGGCTATCGCTGGCCTGACTATACTCAACTATAGTTCATTATTTTCGGCATAGAATAATCTCTCAATGCTCTATGTTAATCGGCTGCCATTTGAACGGTACGTCAGCTTCCTCTTGCGTGGTAGCAAAACGTGTATTCAATCTCCAAGCTTTCCCGTTGATGTTATCATATCTAGGCACCAAAGCAGAATTTGTAGATCGATTGTGCATATACTAAACAAGAGTACCTGAAACAAAAGAAAAATAAAATAGAAATGAGATAAGATGTGAGTTGTTTAAGTCAGACAAATTTAACTTAAATTGATGTTAAAAGTAATAAAAATAAACACTATTCCCCAGCAATTGCGCCAAAAACTTGATGGCTTGTTTCGGTGTTAACAAAACAGTCACACACTAATGATTACCGTCTAAGCAAGTGCACGTGGTCCACAAGTAATATATAATAAGTAAAGTATCGATCCCGCGGGGAAAAGTAATTATTTCTAATCTAACATGCAACAACTTTGTAATTATTTCTGTGTGTTTAAACGAGTGAATAAGATGTGAATTAACTACTCTAATGATTACCGTCTAATAAACTAATTAACAAGCGAATGATTCAAATTAGGAAGATATGGGATTCTGACTTCACTTAATGCATCATTAAAATTATACACCTCTTGTTAAACCTAATTGAATATTTCGCATTGCTAGCCAAGAGCACAAAGGTGAAACATGACTATCTCTCGATATCCCATGCCCATATCACATATAATCCACAAAAGAGATATAATATATATGAACATCCAATATTATCTAACTCACTATATTTCTATATGACTTACAAGTAATATAGATTTAAGTGCAAGCTCTCTCAAATGACTACACATGGTAATACGGTATATGTCTATCCGGATTACGAATCATGAAATCTATCACATGTAAAATTCATGAACACATGCTAATATGGCCAATTCTAAACTTGTAACTCATTTTCCAATTTCATACAAGTTAATAACATAGATGGTGATCAACCATCTAAACAATTAAAGCAAACCGTATTAGGCAGTCCATGCATAATCAATCACGTGAAATAAAGAGGCATAAAAATAGCTATGAACTCTCTTTGTCTCTCCCAAAACCCTCAAAATAGTCAAAATAACTATTAAAGCATAAGTCTATATCATCCAATTACACCCCATTAAAGGAAAAACACGTTACAGAATTTTTAAGTGAAAAGTCAACACTGTTAAATCCTTGACTGGCGCGACCGCGCCACCCCATAGGCAAAATGGGG
This sequence comes from Panax stipuleanatus, assembly GCA_020205555.1. Classification (NCBI taxonomy): domain Eukaryota; kingdom Viridiplantae; phylum Streptophyta; class Magnoliopsida; order Apiales; family Araliaceae; genus Panax; species Panax stipuleanatus. The sequence continues at coordinate 129,627,848 of CM035115.1, read as the reverse complement.
TGCGGGCGTGCTGCTGCTGGTCGACTCCTCCTTCTGGCATGGGCGCGCTGTGTCAAAGCCTTTTAGGGGCGCGGCCGCGCTGCTGTGTTTTTCTGCAGGATGATTGCTAGTCTTTTAATGGTGCTTTTGTTCCTTTGCTGTTGCACTCATTCTTGCACTTCTCTCACTTGCCACTATTTAGAGGCCACTTCAACATGCTGGTTCCATCTTTAATCCACCACAAGATTGACATCTTGCCATCATACCATTTCCATGCCATTTCCTTACCAAAGAGTTTCCTTCATGCAAACTACAAAATAAAGATAAAATGCATCAAAAGTAACTAAAACACTTGAGATTAAGCTCTAGTTATAGCAAGTTGATAGCCAATAACCAGGTATAAAACCTACTTATCAGTAGAGCTTCTTCTAAGTTATCCAAAATATCTTGAATCATCCCAATCGGAGTTTGGAGGCGAGATTTATGACCTTTGTACCAACAAGCGTTGAACTTCACGGTTTTGGCTTGCTATTACACAGCTGTCACTTCAAGCCTAATTTCTACCTTCATCCATCCATTATTTCTCAATTATCAAAGAATGAAAGTTGTAGATCTTGTCGATATCTTCAATATGATAGGTTTCAAGCTCCGTAACTCTTCCTAGATCAAAAGTTATGGCTGTTCTACCAGAGGGCACTGCAACAAAAAATCTGGGGCGTGGCCGCGCCATTTTGTAGTGTATTTGGAGCGCGGCCACGCTCTTCCCTTGGCCAAAAAAGTGATATTTGCTACTAGCGCTCCCGCACCAAATTCCATGTCATTTCCAGCGCAGCCACGCCACTCCTGAAGCTGACCAGAGTTGACTTTTTCATTAAATAGTGCGATTAAAGCGTAACTTGAGGAAGGAGTCATACTAGGGTTATAAAATAGAGAGATATTAGTATGTAATATAGTAATCAATCCTAAGGGATAATCATCTTGTATATATCATCATTAAATAGTCTACTCTTCCATTAGATTAGATTAGATTAGAACCCTAAACTAGATTAAATTTGGGGATTGAAGAAATTGAAGATCCTTGGAAGTTCAGATTTGAAACAAGAAAAGAAACTTCATATTTGCATTTCTTAATTCCTAACTTCTCTTTACTTCTATTTGTATTCTTCTAATGTGTATTCAATTGTGGATTGTGCGATTTGAATCAAGTATGAGTTAGACCTTATGTTGAGATTACAATGGATCTTGTTGTGTGGTTTATTTTGATATACTTGTTAGTCTTATTAATTGTTATTGGATTATCTATTATGATTCATACTTATTTGCTAACTTGATTGGCCATCAATTACCGTGATAATCCATATGAAATTGAGAAATGGAATATGGGTTTAGATGGGATCATAATAGCATGTGTTTGTATGTTCTACATGTCATTGGAATGTATGATTTGTGCTTCGGATAGACATATACCGAAGCACTGCTTGTAGTTAATTGAAAACTTGCGCTTAAACCCTTATTAATGTTAAGTCACATAGATATATAATGATTTATGCAAATTGGGTGTTCATGTGCTTTCTATCATTTGTGGATTATATGTGATATGGACTTAGTACATCAAGAGATGGCTGTGTTTCGCTTTCGTGTTCTCGACTAACAATCCGGTGATAATTAATTTGGCTTAACGGGAAGTGTGTTGATTTAGATGAAACAATAGGTGATATTGTGGTCTTATGTCTTCATTATCTATTTTCATTCTAGGGACAATTAGTATTAGTTTAATTACACATTATTATTCTAGATATTAAATCATTCGTTTAAATAAGATTGAAATGGTTATGGGTTAGTGCTTGGTGAATTTTATTAAGTAATTATTCGTGGGAACGATACTCTACTTACTCTTTATTACTTGTTGACCGTGTATACTTGCATGCATATATTGTTCGGGAAAATGACCAACAAGTTTTTGGCACCATTGCCGGGGAATTAGTTTAATAATTTTTACCAACATTAGCTTCAATCAAATTAGTCTTCATTTAAATATTTTATTTTAGTTTTTAATCTCTTCCTATATTTCCCTCTTAATAGGTACCATGGATGACTTTGCTTAGCAATGGTCATACTCGAGGATGACTTAACCAAGGGACACAGGGATTGATGGATTCAACACAATTTCTACATTATCAACACAACTTGAGACACTTCGAGGAAGTTGGACGTTGTTGTAACCCAACGTACTCAAAAGATAGCAGTTATATGTGACTATTGTGCTGGTAACCATCAGAGTCATCAGTGCACCATCAGTATTGGACAAGTACAATATTGGGGTGATTACCTCAACCACGATGCTTATCCCCGTTTTCATCAAGATTGGGGGTATCACCCAGATTCTTCATGGAGTTATGATTATAAAGACCAATACTATGATCCAAGTCCAACATATGCACCAGAATTCACATATCAATCTTCACCGCCACAAGAAGAAAGTTATGAGGCTGAAACAAAAAATTCAAGATTAAAGGAATTGTGGTTCATAGCATTAATGAAGGAGATGATGATTAGTCAAGCAATGTCAATTCCAAATATTCAGAATTAGATGGATCAAATGTTCATGGCGTCAATTAAGGAGAAACTGATTGAGTAAGGGATGTTAATTCAAAATCTTCAGAATCAGTTACATCAAATGTTCGAAACTTTGAACAACTGTCATCAAAATAATTGGTGCTATGACATGGATTCTGAAACTGATGGAGAGCACGAGCTGTATATACAACTGGATGAGCTACAAGAATTTGAAACTGAGGAGATAAAGGGGATAAGGACAATGAGGCCATCAAAGATCTAAATCGCAACCAATATGAGCCAACCTTGCTAGTGCCCCAAGTGCCTTCTCCGACAAAGTTAAAGAATCCAGTTAGTTTTGCTAATCCATGTCCCCTTGGTAGTCACATCGACTACAATAATCTTTATGATATGAGAGACATTACAATCTTGAAGCCATGGTGGGCCGAGGAAGAGAAACTAGAAGAAGAGCCCGTTGTGTTTTTCATGTCCCAATGCCCCAATCTGTTTATAAAAACAACAGAGGAAGCGTCTAGCTATTTGACAATGGAAATTGGGAACTTATCTACAAGAAGCAAGCTAGGTGACTTAAATTCAAAGGCTATCACTAATGAGAACCTCTCAAAGTATATGTCGGTCCTAATGGATGGAGGTTTCCTCACTTATTGTAGAGGAATTGGTTAGCCTTGATAAGAAGTCCAACTAAAGGACTATAAAACAAGCGCTCGATGGGAGGCACCCCATCCAAACTATCTCCCTCCTTATTTAATTCTTATTTACATATCCACTCATTTCTCCCTCTATGTTTAATTCTTCATAGTTTTGATATTAAGTAGAATTTTTGGTAGATTATAGTAGTATTAATTGTTTGTTTAGTGATTCTCTCATGTTCAATTCAATTGCTATGAGGATTTAAAGGTCAGAATAGAAGTCAAAAACAAAGCGGACTGCAAGTGTTTCAAAAAAGGCCTGAAAGACTAAATTGGAGTCCTAAATAAGTTTGGGGGGATTGCAGGCCAAATTTCCAAGGCATTAGAGAAGTCCACGCTCAATTCTCAACTTTTGGATCCATCCAGACTTATCCACCGCCTGATACACCATCGGATCATGAGGAGGCGGATAGAGATGACAATGCCACTTAGGGGAGTAATCTTTCACTTTTTATTACAATGAGGGCATTGTTCGTTTTAAGTTTGGGGGGATTGTTCTTCTTTAGGGTGCATATTAGTATGTTCATGTGTATTGCATATAGTTTAGTCTTTACTCATATGTTGCATCTAATAAATTGAAAAAAATAAATTCAAAAATATTTGTTAATATTTGTTTTTAATTGTTGCATTTAGTTAGGTCAGATTGCATGAATCCAAGTTTTTAGTTTGTGTGAAATTCATTTGGCCCATAAAGAGATTGGAACTGCATGATTTTTTATCAACTTTGATTACTTAGGCATGGTTGTAATGTTATAGCAAGATTTGAATTTTAATCTGTTTGAAACTGATGTATTCGAATAGCACTTTAGAGTATCCATTACGATTTGCTCAGTTTAAATGGTCACATAATTGTCTTCTTTTGGGAAATTTGTGTTTTAATGATAGAGATTTAGTAGACAGTTAGCAATGGCTAGATGATGCAAAATCTTAAGTTTTTGGGAAAAACAAGAGGTATGCATTCTATATAAAAAAATGAGAAAAAGAAAAGAAAAAAATATATTGAATAAACACTTTGGCTAGTTTAGTTCTGTGGTCTTTGATACTCGAGTAAATACGCTCTAGGGGATGTTTCTACACCCAGCGCCCTAAAGCCATCTGGCTTGGGAGTCGATTACCAAAAGCTCGCTACACAGATATCATTGAAAAGCCTAAGAGGGCTAGGCATTGCACAACGGGTGTAATCACGGGAATGCGCGAATATCGCCCTCGTAAGTGAATAAAAGCATAATAAATCCCTTGTTGACTCTTATTTTTGTTGATCCGTAGTCTTGGTGGAGCTTAACACGTTACTGCCTTTCTTGAGTTAAAACTGTATTTTTTCCCTCGAAGAAGCATACTATGTGAAGTATTTGTTTTGTAGCAAGTTTAATGGTTGCTAAGCACACACACACTACATCAATGATGACATGTTTTGATTTGCAAAATAATATGCATTATAGCCTTGTTCTTGGTTAGATTCTCTGTTTGAAGATTTTGTAGTTTCTCTGAGACAATTCTTGTGAGCTTCATATCTTCCTGGTATTTGGACTCGTTAGCATTTAAAGTAGATTACATTTTGTTTAGTTTATTGCGTTGCATTATATGTGTTGCTTGGGGACAAGCAATGGTTCAAGTTTGGGGTATTTGATAAGTCAGTTTTATACCTACTTATCCGATATCTACTACTTAAATTAGTTGCTTAAACTTATGTTTCATAGTTACTTTTCATGCATTTTGTGCTTACTTTACAGATCTTATGCTTGGGAACTGTGTAAGCGGCAATTGGTATGAAAAGGAAAGGAAATGCAATCTAGACATCATTTGGGCTTTCATGTTCATTTCATGTTCTTGGATTGAAACTTGGGTCTTATTGTAGAGCTTCTTCTAAGCTTTTCGGAACATCTTGAATCATCCCAATCGGAGTTCGGAGGCGAGAGTTATGACCTTTGTACCAACGAACATTGAACTTATCAGTTTTGGGTTGCCACTGCACAGCTGTCACTTCAAGCCCAATTTCGACCTTCATCCATCCATTATTTCTCAATTCTCAAAGAATAAAAGTTGTAGATCTCGTCGATATCTTTGATTTGACAGGTGACAGGCCACGTAACTCCTCCTGAATCAAATGTTATGGCTGTTCTACCAGAGGGCACTGCAGCAAAAAATCCAGGGCCCGGCCGCGCCATTATTTAGTGTATTTGGAGGGCAGCCACACTCTTCCCTTGGCCAAAAAAGTGATATTTGCTACCAACGCGCCCAATTTCATGCCATTTTCAGCATGGTCGCGCCACTTTTGAAGCTGACTAGAGTTGACTTTTTCATTAAATAGTGCGATTGTAGTGTAACTTGAGGGAGGAGTCATACTAGGGCTTTTAAAATAGAGAGATATCAGCATGTAATAGAGTATTCCATCCTAAGGGATCATCATCTTATATATATCATCATTAGATAGTCTACTCTTCCATTAGATTAGATTAGATTAGATTAGATTAGAACCCTAGACTAGATTAGATTTGGGGATTGAAGCAATTGAAGATCCTTGGAAGTTCAGATTTGAAGCAAGAGAAGAAACTTATATTTGCATTTCTTAATTCCTAACTTCTCTTTACTTTTATCTGTATTCTTCTAATGTGTAATCAATTGTGGATTGTGGGATTTGATTCAAGTATGAGTTAGACCCTATTTTGAGATTACAATGGATCTTGTTATGTAGTTTATTTTGATATACTTTCTTGTTAGTCTTATTACTTGTTATTGAATTGTCTATTATGATTCATACTTATTTGCTTACTTGATTGGCCATCAATTACCGTGATAATCCATATGAAATTGAGAAATGGAATATGGGTTTAGATCTGATCATAATAGCATGTGTTTGTATGTTCTATATGGCGTTGGAATGTATGATTTGTGCTTTGGATAGACATATACCGAATCACCGCTTGTAGTCAATTGAGAACTTGAGCTTAAACCCTTATTAATGTTAAGTCACATAGACATATAGTGATTTATGTAATTTGGGTGTTCATGTGCATTCTATCATTTGTGGATTATATGTGATATGGACTTAGTACATCGAGAGATGGCTATGTTTCGCATTTGTGTTCTTGACTAACAATTCGGTGATAATTAATTTGGCTTAACGTGAAGTGTGTTGATTTAGATAAAACAATAGATGATATTGTGGTCTCATATCTTCATTATCTATTTTCATTCTAGGGATAATTAGTATTAGTTTAATTACACATTATTATTCTAGATATTAAATCATTCGTTTAAATAAGATTGAAATGGATATGGGTTAGTGCTTGGTGAATTTTATTAAGTAATTCTTCGTGGGAACGATACTCTACTTACTCTTTATTACTTGTTGACCGTGTATACTTGCACGCATATATTGTTCGGGAAAACGACCAACAGTAACTGCTAGTTCTATGTAATAAAAGAAAGCAGTAAATAATATCTACACTTCAGAGGAAATGGACTCTCTGCGATTTTACCCTTTACGGCTGATGCAGTGAGTGCTGCTCAAGTTGTCCAGGGTCAGGTCCTTGTTGACAGTTGTGATAAAAGAGTTGTTGCTATCCACCTCCTCTTTGATGATGACCAGAATTGAATTCACATCAGGGTCAGTGCTTTTCTTTGGATCATTCTCCTTAGCCCTGTTTATGCGAGGGATCAGGATTTGATCTTCTGAATAGTCCTCATCTGGGATATCATCGTTGGTACCCTCAGTATGTGCCAGAAAATACATTTTTGCAAATTGATCTTACACTTCTTGTAGGAACCTTTCATTCCTTTTTCTCATTTTCTTTCGCAGGAATTTGGATTTCTTTCTCACTGGCCGGTTTAACCTTAGGAATTAGCATACCTGACATAGAAGCAGGGACTTTCCTCGTTGGTTTCACAAATCCTGCATCCGTGAGATCTGGTAGCAGAATGGTGGATACATGAACCGACTGATGCTTGTGCGGGACATAAATCAAAAGATATCATTTCTTTACCAACGTACATAACTTCGGAAGAAATTCTTGGCTTTAAGGTTGGGGCCCCAATAGGTCGATAATGAGTGTTGCTCACTTCGAAGGCTTGAAAGCTAGTAGGCTTAATTCCTTCATTAAGGCTAATCATAGGCATATCACCTCGTACATAGACTGGATATTCTGGTTCGACACTAACAGTTACCAAATTACAATTGATGATGTATTTGACTTGCTGATGAAGGGTGGACGGAATTGCTCCTGCCATATGGATCCACGGCCTTCCCAACAGTAAATTATATCCCGTGGTGATGTTCAACACTTGGAAGGATATGTAGAAAGTATGTGGACCAATCTCCATTGGAAGTTTGATTTCTCCTACAGCATCTTGTCAAGACCCATCGAAGGCTCTTATGACTATATGATTGCTCCGGATTCGATTTGGATTGTTCTTTATTCTTTCCAAAGTGTCATAAGGGCAGATGTTTAGGGAAGATCCTCCATCTATCAACACGCCTCCTATCGCATATCCAGAGGATATCACTGCTATATGCAATGACTTGCAATGACCAAAACCTTCTGCCGGTATGTCAGTGAAAGATATCACATTGCTGTTCAAGATGTGATCTATCAAGTGATGGAACTTTTCTGTATCCACAGCCTTCGGCAAATGCGTTTCTTCCAGCACTTGTATTAATATTTTGTTATGATCTTCCGAAGACAATACCAAATCCAAAATGGATATCTGTCGGGGTGCCTCTTTTAATCTTTGCACCACCTTGGCTTCATTATGCTCCATTTTGCTGAGGAAATCTTTAATTTTCTCCTCGGGCACTCTACCCTTGGTTTTAGTGACTCTCTTTATTACTCGCTGAGGTAGATAGTGTAATTTGATGTTGATCCCTCATTCTCCCCATAATTCCATGGGACTCTTTTCAAGCTGATTAAGGGATATTGTGATCTGAATGGAAACATCAGTGGTTCTAATGCAGCCACTTTCACAGGATTCTTTCCTCATTTGTCCCCCTTTCCTAAAATTATTAGGGGTACTGCAACTATATCCTTTTCACAGGAAATGACCGCAACAATTTCTTTCAAACTCCATGTTATGGGAGGGAATATTGCTTCTTCGTCAAGAAAGCCATTATCTTGACTGACTTTTAGCAGTTCACCGCTTTCAGTTAGGTTTTGAATTAGATGACGAAGTCCCCAACATTCTTCTGTATCGTGACCATGAGTGTTGGAATAATATTGACATATCTTGGAAGAGTTGAACTTCCTTGATCAAGGGTCCACCAGGGGTAATAACTCTGTGACTCTTCCCTCATTGATCTGCATCTGGAGAATTTCTTCCATAGGCTGATTCAAAGAAATGAACTTTCTTTTGAAGGCAAACTCTTTATGAGCTCAAAATCTTTCTTCCTTTGCAACTTTGTCTGCCCAGGTTTCATGTTCATGGAACCGATAACGATCCTTCCTTATAATTGGAAGAATTTTGGGCGCATGAGGATTTGCTCTCCGCTGGCTGACTTGAGTTATTAGTTGGTGAGTCACTTTATGCTGGTATACCATCAATTCTACCAGTTGACCAATCTGTTCTTTGATAGACTTCATTTCTTGTTCTATTAGAAATCGACATTCTGAATACCCTTATTTTTTAGAGTTATCATTGCTTATTTGGGAAGAGTCCCCTACATACTTGAGGTACTTTGGACCTTCTCCACTCCCCATATTGATCATGTTGACTCCGTTCTCATTGTGTTGTGGCAAAGGGTTATCTTGAACATCTGACTGCTCTGGTGTTGTCACCACAATCTCACTATTGTCTATCATATACTGGATCTTGTGCTTTAGGGACCAACATTCTTGGGTATCATGGCTAGGAGCCCAGAATGGTAACCACATTTTATTCTTAGGTCAAAATTCTTCCCACTTGGATTGGCTGGATGAAGGAGCTGAGCAATTTTCTTCTGTGCTGTCAGAAGCTTTAATATATTCTCAAGTGAGTCCCCTAAGGGTGTAAATGTTCTTTGACGTCTAACCTCTCTGACTTTTTGGAATGGAGGATTTGAAAGTTGTACAGATGTTTGGAAAGGAGAATAATTTTTCCTCTAAATGGGCAGGTTTTGATTGCCTCTTTGAGTTTGACCTTGTAGTACAAAGGATACATCTTCTTCTTTTTTCTTATGAGCTCTCTAAGGATTATTCCCTTAATTTTCGGCCTGAATGTGCTCAGCCAAGGCTTCCAAAACAGTGAGGTCTTTAATCTTTCCAGACTTCAACCCCATCTCAACCATTTCTCCATATTTATTCATCTCTGAGAATGGTTTCCCTATGCCTGCTAGGACTCTTTCATAGAATGAAGCTTCTTGTATGTCGATGAATGTTATTACCATCTCAGTTTCTGTCATTGATGGAATAACTTGAGCAGTCAGTCGTCTTTGTGACACCCCCAAATTCGGATATTTATATCTTGAATTCAGTGCATCACGTAATAATTTTAATAACATACTAAAATCTCATGCAATGGAATAATAGAATAATTTACATTGATTTAATATAAATATTCGCGTCCCAATGTCTTGTGACCATTACTACGTCATTTCAATAATTAAACTTAAAACATAACTTAAACATAATTTAATCATCCCTTAATACATTATCATAATATTAATAATAGTTCTCCTAATCTTAAAGGACTAAAGCTATTCCGAAGCCTTACCCTTTCCTTTGTCCTTCCCCGAGGTACCGCCTTGCTCTGCCTTAACTGCAATATTTTTAGGGAAGCAAGAATGAGCAACAAATTTGCCCAGCAAGTAATATAGCAATAAGGGTGAACAATATGAAGTTCAAATCTCAAGAGTATAACAGTAAATGATAGTTCAAGAATAACAAGAAGTATCAATATTTCTCAATGAATGTCGCTATGGACTGAAAGATATCAACAAGATTCAAGGTTTAATCATTTCAAGGTTCAAGAATAATGAACACTGAGCAGTCTCTAGGAACTATGAACTCCTACTAGAATTAACAGTATTATGCTGAAAATCCAATAAAAACAAGTACAACAGGTGATCAGATTAGAGTACCCTACGTTATGCATAACATTTAAACATGCTAGTATGTCGCATGTCAGTTCCCCGACAGTTATATAATTCTCCATTCAATGAGGGTTGTTCATCTCAATAGATTTATAAGAATCCGCACCAAGATATTTGGTTTGGATAGCTTCTAACACATGATAATAGTCTAGCCTAATCAAATGGCTTAGACAACTTTTATAATGCATTTAGGAACGATAAGTTCAATATTTGTAACCACATCAAGATATAAAATTAATTTCCGAATAAATATAATTATTTGCTCGATATAAACATGGTCGATATAACAACTATTTAGATTTACACAATATGTAAAGTTAAAAAAATTAGGGAATTTGCATTTAATATCAAAATTAAATGAAGTTAGGAAACTTGCCTTTTGCGTAGATTACAAACCTAAAGCTTAACGTCACCGCAAGGTCTTATAGTATCCTATTTATGTATATATATATATATATATATATATATATATATATACATTAGCTATACCACTCAATACATAAACTGACGATCCTACACGTACTCCATTACGTACTTTAAACACACACATTACAAAATCAGATTATACATTACTACATAGTCATATAACATAGCTTTGTAATCATTGTTGACTTAGCGTTTTGAAAGTTTTAGAAACAGTTATCAAATCTTGGCTACCTATAGTCAACATATATATTAACATTTAAACATCCTCTTAAACATGCATTATTGTTTTAGGACATCAATATAAGCATGCATCAAGTTTTAGAGTACAAATAACATGAACTGATCACACTTCAGGGTGGCATGGCCGCGCTGGATTTAGACTAGGGAGTGGTGAGGCCGCACTGCTCCCTGTCCAACCCAGAGACAACTTTGAGCCTACATGAACCTAGCTCACCTACTAGCAAACTTAGGAATCAACATATAAAATATTCACATACTAAGGGGTTCCTTCTTCAAGTTTGCATTCAAATCATTTAGTTTAATTTTTATTTCTATCAACACGATTTCAACAACAATCAAAGGATTTAGGATATAAGTCCTTAAACCTCATCTTGTTACCCATACGCCTTTAATATGCATGCCCATATGTATACCACTTGTTCACATCTAGGTTGAAAAGCTTAACACTTGAAATATCATTTTACATCATGTTTGACAAGTCTAACTCATACTTAGCTAGATGGTGAACGTATCGATCATGTCTGGATGCATAAAATATCTTATCATGACAGTCATAAAGTTTAGAATAAAACAAAGGGTAGTTATCAACAAAATTAGTTTTCAAGCTCTTAAACTTTTCTTGAAAATCTCATGTTAAATCAACTAAACATGCAAGATACTTTGGATTCATATATCATACTATTATATACCAAACCAATCCATATAAGCATGCTCAAATTCAGACCTTAAAGTATACCAAGTCCGTCAAATTTCATTTTCGAACGTTATGTTTCTTTTAGAATTTAAGCTCACGTAATTCATATCATGCAAAGGTGCTTTGGATCACATGTTATACTCATTCACATACATTTATAAGTTACTTATGTTAGCATGTCGGGGACATTTATAGGCATAATCAAGTCAAACTAAAATGCTCAACATAATATGAAACACAAAAAATGGATTCCATAACTGCCAGTCGGCAAGCCCGCGCTGTGTTTGTACTGGGAAGTGGCGCGGCCGCGCCACTCCAGTACAGACACAAGCTTAGCCTCTGCTTCTGCAGAACATAAAACTCAACCAACCAATCCTTCTTTCAACATGCTTACAAGTAACCACATTGCTTCCATACATGCATATAAACTCAAATAACACATAGATATCAATTCTCAAATCAATTAACAACTAATTCATACTATTTCTAAGAATTCTTCAAACAAAACTTAAGAACATTTATAACATTAAGGCTACCTTTTTGAAGCTGTAGAGTTGATTTATCCTTCAAAATTCAGTTTGTTCACTCATAATGGGACTCTCTTCTCTAATTGAAACTTATCAGAAGATGTAGCAAAATGAACTGAGAAGAGAAAAGCTCAATTTATAGAGAAATCAATATCCATGCTAAACTTTTGTCCATAGATTTTGTTCAGCAGGGAGAAGAAGAAGTTGATGGGAAAAAGAGATTTGGTGTAATAGTTCCATTGTCACTATTAGAGCCAGTCCCCTCATCGTTTGATTTTTGCTGGGAGTTGAGATGAGAGGGACATAGGCCATTGGCCTAGTATTCGGTTGATAGTTCAAAATGGACAAAGATTGTGGGACAAGCTCTCCTACTCTCAGCATTTGCAAAATGATTACATAGTTTTAATTCTTTTTGGGTTTACAAATACAATTTTAATGAGGTAATATTATTACATTGTGGTAAGTTTGGGATATCAATACACAAAATCATATAATCCATGTACATTGGGTTAGTCTAGATAATACTGAAAAATATAATTTAGCTGAGTACACTATCAACCCATAATTTTCATAAAACTTTATTATTCCAATTACACATAATTATTGAAATAATTATTTAATAATAAATATTTATTTATTCAAATTTAATTTCTCTCATAACATTAAAGTACACATTTAATTTACCCGCCACACATCATGTTGTCACATAAGCTTATTTATGTAACTTAGTAGAATTATATGATTCACCTAATTTTATCATATAGTTTTATATATCATATAATCACATTGTAATGTCACACCTTATTTTATATTAAATAGATGTAGTCACTTTATAACATATGATCACACATTACATATTATTGTACATAGCAATAATTTAATAATACTAAATATTAGTCTATCATATCATTTACTCATTAATATGCTATTACTCATAACAACAATTAATTTAAGAATATAATATAGATTAATCCTTCCACTCATTAAATCATTCCTTCATTAATTTAATTAATGAATTTCTTAGTCTTCTAGTATGTCACACTAGGCAATTCCCATAAGCTTTAAATTAAGCTTTTCATTAAAACCTCCACATTCCTCAATTATTATAAATTTAATTTAATTTAATTGAGTTATCCCATCTCATGCCACATAAACATTTATATTAGAATAAATATTCACACATTTATTAATATCAATATTAATATTATTTATAAAATTCACGGGTATTACAGTCTCCACCTCTGGGCATATTCACAGAAACATTCAATGTCCTGCTTTTTAACCTTGGTAATTTGATATCTATCTGGAGCCATTTGTAACTAGAAGTTGTATTGATTTAGGAAGGCATGGGCTAGCTCTTCCCAGCTATGATATTTGGAGTTTTCCAATCGAGCGTACCAGGCTCTGGCTTCTCCGGTCAGGCTTTTTTGAAACAACTGCATTCTCAGCTTCTCATCCTCTGCATAGGATTCGAGTTCTCCAATAAATACTTTTAAATGAGTGTAAGGATCTCCCAATCCGTTATATTTTATAAAATCCGGGATCTAGAACTTGTCTGGATAACTGGCCCCGAGAAAGATGCAGAGATCTGAGTAGTTTACACTCCCATATGCTCCAATCCCTTTGATTGACCGGATGGTTTCTTCCATTTGTTGGAATTTCTTTCGGATATCACCGGTCTCTCGATCTTCCTTGAGATTGGTGATTTCAGGGGTTTTGTTGGTTTTTTCATTATTTTGATGTTTAGGTATCTGTGCTTCCTTTTTTCTTGTCAGTACCCTGGTCGCCCCCTTATGATGAGGACTCTGGCTAAGTTGGTATTTGTTGACCCAGAGTACTTTTTCCCTGTTCTTTAAGGAAGATAGCTAATTCTGATATCTGGTTTTTGAGTCCCTCAAATCCTTCTCGAGACACAAAATATGTTCCGTGTTGAGTACTTTTTTCTATGTTAGTGGATAGGCTTTATGCCTTCTTAGATTTGGATCTGGTAATGGGACCAATCTTGCCTACAATGAAAGTGGGTAGTTTAGTCTTAATAGACACTAACAAGATGCATGCTATGCAATGTGTCAGGTTTTAGGGGTTTTTTTTTAATGTTTTCCTGTAAAACAGGTGTCAGTTGTCTTGATGACAGGTTTTGATATTTGACAATGAATTTGACAGAATTTACAACATTTAATATTTGATAGGAATTGGCATTTAATATGATTTAGAACATTTAATATTTGACATGGAATTGAATGGGAAAGGTATGAAGAGCCTTCTTTTCACGTTTGGTTTATCAGAGGTTAACCTATCGTAGGTTTACTCTCATGGGCTTTTCAGCATAAAGGTTCCAAGATCATCGTAATCTACTAGATGGGAAGTTAATCTGATCTTTCTATTGGAGAGGATCTGAGTGGGGCCTTTCCTAAGCCTCTCGGGATTATTCTCCTTAGAGTCTAGTAATCAACAACCGACGAGTTCTCCTCCTGGTGGAGGAATCACACAACGTACATTCATCGCATCTCACCTTATACAATATGATGACATTGTGCGAAGCACTAATATAAAGCGTTGTAAAGAGACATTCATTCACATCTATTCAATGTAAAGACAGCATTCACACACATGCAGATAAAAAAGTGAATTTGAAAAGATTGACTTATGGCTTATGCCCTCTATTGTTCCCAGCAGAGTCACCATCTGTAGACGCCATGAAAAATCCTCAATTCCTAGGTGTTTGATTCTTACCCGTTATGTTTTCGATGTGGTTTAGTTTATCTTGCTTTAAAGGGTGAGATTTTAAGAAGAGACCACCATAAAATGTCGACAATTTGAAAAGATTGATTTTATTGATTGGGTTGACTTAGACAGGGCCGCCAGTTGGTATGAGTTAAATGGTTGTACCAACTTAATCGAATTTGAGAAATTTTACAATATGGTCCAATATGCGACTCCATTTAATTGGTCTTGAAAATTGAGATTCATAGAGTTTGGGGGCTTGCTTAAGCGGGGGGAAGGTGTTAGGCACCTCCGACTTCCGTAAAACACGGTTACCGCGTCTTTTCATTCCCTAAGCATTGTGTGTGTGTTGCAGTTAATCGTGCTTAAGTGTTTTATTTGAAAGTAGCGTTGTGCTTCATTGGACCTATATACGAAGGGTTTGATTTATTGAAAAGTCCATTTTAAGCAAGAATATGAAAATGATGTTTTGAAAAGAAGTTTTCAAACCCTTTCGCTCGCATAGAAATTGAAGCCCTTTGATACTTCCATTTTATTCCATATTCGGCTCATTTTAATTTTATTCTCGAGATGTAAAGCATCTTCGACAAAATAATATATATATATATATATATATATATATATATATATATATATATATATATATATAAGTGTCGGGCTCCTTATGGGCGTAAAAACCATCGAAGTGAGCCCGAGCACTATAACCATAGTTTTCACTATTTTGGGGCCTTAAACTCGTATAACCGTTTTAAGGCCCTGGATTTACAAGTACATAGATTTGCAAGCTGGCCATACAATCGAAAAGGTCCATCACGGGAACTGGATCTAAATTCATTGATTGAATCGTAGATCCTATAGCTCCTAGGCTCACATGATATCACATAAACAGCCTGCATAATGAATATACAGAAACAAAACATATAACTATACTAGATATCGTTGGACGAAGGATTCATCAGTTAAATCCTCGTTAGCGAGTAGCTCATAGCTCTCAATTTCCTCTAGATATATATTTAGGGTAACGTGGTTGCTAAATACTTACAAAAATTAGAAAGAAAACTAGATCTATACAGATCTTAGCCATTCTAGCTTCCAAGTTCAAGTTTTACAACTTTTGAACTGGTTGAAAGCTAGATATGGCTAGATCTAGTACATGTCTCATCAATAAAGCTTAAAAATTGACTATTTAAAAGAAATAAACGGTTAAAAAGTCAGATTTGGCAAATATAAGCTACTAACTATATATGTATAGCACTTATATACGTATTAGGGTAAGCGAAAGAGACAGATCTGGCAAAATTTTATAGTATTTCCCAAGAACAGCTATCGAATGACTTTTGGCCCCTCAAAACTTATTTCCCACCTGTTAAAATTTGATGTGTTGTAGTATATATGTATTTGAGTGTTTACAAAAAAGTTTTACAGAAATCAGAGTAAGATAGAAGCTCTCCGTTTAGCTCTCCTAGCCTCTTTTACTCTTGCCTCGACCCTCATCTTCTCTATTCTTCTCTTAGAAGCCAAGGGGGGAGGCTATATATAGAGACCCAGCTTGTTATGGCTCTACCTGCTGTTGGACCTGGTGGGCCCCGCTGTCTCGAAGTACGTGCACTCCAATCAACGCGCAGTCTGCTTGAACCTTCATAACTTACAATCCTGGAATCCGATGGAGGCGTGCTATACCTTTTCGGAAAGTTCTTTCCAAGAGCTACACAATGACATAGGGCTTTACCTTTTCCAAATCAGGGAAGATGGGTCCATGACCAGATCTTCGAGTCTTCGCAGTTCGTCCGTTAAGCTGTCCGGCGCAGTTTTCACTCAGGATTGCTGTGATGGCTCTGTATAACCTTTTTCATTGTAATTTAATTCGAATTGATGTTGAGTTATTAAAATTACCCTTTTGCCCTTTCAGGTTGGTTTCCGTGCTTAACGCAGATACAGCTGTCTTTCCTCAAGGTTATCTCTGAGGTTGTCTCTGAGGTTGATTTGATTTTTCCTGGGTCTGTCTCCGACGAAATTGATTTGATGTTTCCTAGGGCTGTCTCCGAGGAAACTGATTTGATGTTTTCTAGGGGCTGTCTCCAGGGGACTGATTTGATGATTTCTCGGGGATGTCTCCGGGGGTCTGGTTTGATGATTTCCCGGGGCTGTCTCTAGGGGTCTGGTTTGATGATTTCCCAAGGCTGTCTCCGGGGGTCTAGTTTGATGTTTTTAGACTTCCAGGGTTGTCTTTGGAAAGTAAAAGATGATTTTTCCCTCCTGCATGATTAGTAACAAGAATGTAAAATTTCGACTGTTTACACTCTTTTAATTAATTAGGCTTCCTAATCTTATTAGGAGCAATTAATTAAACTTCTTTAATTAATTTACCTCCTAATCTTATTAGGAATATGGGAGAGTACTTTTATTATTTAATTCTCAAACACCTTTAGAAATTAAACTAATAATAATAGTAATAATAATAATAATAGTAATAATAATAATAATAATAATAATAATAATAAGACTCCTTTTATTAATTTATATTTAATTTTTATAAATTATTAAATTATAAATATTAAGCTATTTAATTTATTCTATCACCATAGATTAAATTAAATACACTTAACTTATTATTATAATTATGACATTTGCTTCTTAAATAAATATTCATCCTTTTATGGTGTGACCCTTTAGGTTCTCCATATTAAACCGATTGTGAATAAATTAATTAGAACAAATCTAATTATATTTAAATAAATAAATTAACTATTAATTTATTTAAATAAATAATATTTATTCTACAATAAGGGTAAGCCCCCTTAGCGCTTAACGACTTTCTAGATAATATAGACTTTAACATTAATCATAAAAAAACCTTTGAGTAAATAGTTACCGTACAATTCATTTCTTCTACCATACATTTTCCCAATTAAATATAAGACATGAATTTACTATCAAGTCTTATTTTATTTAATTATATGTATTCCGATCCTAAATACACAAACTCCAATAATGTAAATTAGAAACTACTTTCTAATTTCATTCTGCCTTGGCCAAAGACTACTGAGTTGTCATTTATCGAATCACATAGAACATTCACTTCTTTTACTATAATTGGTAGATCCATTATTGATCATTCATTATCTTCATGTATAATTAATTATACCCAAGCATACCCTTTGATATACCCTTAGGGTCTTAAGGGACATGTTGATGTGATAAAAATATGTAACTGCAAGTGCATAGTGTCAAATTAAAGAACTGTCAAGTACAGGTCGAACCCACATAGACTAGATTAATTTTAATATATCCTTAATATCTATTTTAGGCGAATTAAAAATAAAGATTGAGAGTTGATTAACTAGAATATGAAAACTAATAATGTGGAAACAATCTAGGAATCCGAATCTATTAAATAATAAACATAACATATAATTCAATCTCTTTTATTTTTATAACTCAACTATGATTTTGATCTCCCTTCCCTTTAATTTAGTAATTTTACAATTAACGTGGGCAAGCATAGACTAAATTTAAGGATTAACTATAATCCATCAAAACTTTTTTGAGCAAACATGGATTATGAAAAACTCATATCTTAACAATAATTTATCAAAACCTCTTAATTAATTTAAAATTACATAAGAATTATAAAACGAATGTATTTCAATAACAAAATATGAAGGCGAAATCAGTTAAACATAAAAGCATAAATAATAGAAGAGATGAAAAATATTATCATGAATAATTATTTAATTTCATCTTCAACCTAGATATGAAAAATTAACTAGACATGAGAAATAAAATAACTAACTAAATTAAAGAAGAAGAAGAAGATTAAAAATAAATAAGAAAACTCCCTTTAATTAACGATCATCTAACGAACGTACAATGAAGAAATAATTTAATCTACTCCTACTCCTAACCTAAACTAATATAATACCTAATCCTCCTCCTTTCTAAAACAAGAGACCTATTTATAAGAAAAATAACTTTGAACCCTAATTTAGATTCATTGAACTTGGACACTTTTGTTCCCTTTCCATGTAGGTTTCAACTTCCAAGTGGCAATCAACTTTTGAAAGAGATCTTCTAGATAAAAAGATCTTCTAAATAAACTTTCTTTTCTCTTGTTGGATTTGACTTGCACTCCAAGATTGTTCCACCTCTTTCCTTCTCCTTGCAGTATTCTTCTTGGATATTTC
Source organism: Panax stipuleanatus (assembly GCA_020205555.1). NCBI lineage: Eukaryota > Viridiplantae > Streptophyta > Magnoliopsida > Apiales > Araliaceae > Panax > Panax stipuleanatus. Next base: position 129,608,748 of record CM035115.1, on the reverse strand, counting down.
TTACATGAATAAGAGTATTAAATATTGCTTGATCACCAAGATTTTGACTTTATTGCAATAAATATCAAACCCTACAAAATAAAATAAAAATATTAATTTAATAAACTAATATAATTAAAAGGAAAAAATTAGGGATAATAAAATATATGAATTATGTGTTTATCAAATACCCCCATACCTAGCTTTTACTCGTCCTCGAGTAAAAAATAAAATAAAAATTATACTACCCCATTTTTGTAGGAAACATGATTGCACTTAGCATGTGCAACAAGCCTTTTAAACCCAAGGTTACCCCAAGTGGACGAGTTGTGTCTCGTGAGGGTTTGCAGTGAATATACCCACAAAATTCAAAAATATTTTTGATTTCAAAAAATTATGAAATTGAATTAAAAACTTCTAAATATTCATGGGCATTATACATAAGCATAATTAAATTTAAAATCACGCTCACCTTATCAAAAATATTCAATATTTATTCTAGATACCATCCTTCATTAAATTAATTCCATGTGATGCATGCATGTGTATGTGATGTAACTCTTAGTAGGGATTTTTCCATTGAATATCAAGCAAACTCATTTTTCTTTTTCTTCTTTCTTTTTCCTTTTTTTCCCTTTTTTTGAATTTTTTTCTCGACTTATGCAATGTCACATTTTCTTAGGTTTTTCAGAGTTATCCATGTAGCGAGCGTTGGACCAATGACTTCCAAACCAGTTGGTTTTAGGAGACTAGGTGTAGAGACATCCCTAAGGGCTTACTAACTCGAGTAACAAAGGCCACAAAACTAAACTAGTCAAGCTGCTTATATCCATCACACATTTCAGCGCGAATATCGATGCTTCATAAGGCTTGGATACCCAGTTATTTCGTTTAATTGAAATTGAAACAGTTATTTCAAAAACTTGATGTGATAAAAATATGTAACTGCAAGTGCACAGTGTCAAGTTAAAGAACTGACAAGTACATGTCGAACCCACAGAGACTATATTAATTTTAATATATCCTTAATATATATTTTAGGCGAATTAAAAATAAAGATTGAGAGTTGATTAACTAGAATATGAAAACTAATATTGAGGAAGCAATCTAAGAATCCAAATCTATTAAATAAAAAACATAACATATAATTCAATCTCTTCTATTTTTATAACTCAACTATGATTTTGATCTTTCTTCCCTTTAATTTAGTAATTTTACAATTAACTTGGGCAAGCATAGAATATGAAAATTTATGGATTAACTATAACCCATCAAAACTTCTTTGAGCAAGTATGGATTATGAAAAACTCATATCTTAACAATAATATATCAAAACCTCTTAATTAATTTAAAATTACATAAGAACTATAAAACAAAGGTATTTCAATAACGAAACATGAAGGCGAAATTAGTTAAACATAAAAGCATAAATAATAGAAGAGATGAAAAATATTATCATGAATAATTATTTAATTTCATCTTAAACCTAGATATGAAAAATTAACTAGACATGAGAAATAAAATAACTAACTAAATTAAAGAAGAAGAATAAAATTAAAAATAAATAAGAAAACTCCATTTAATTAACAATCATCCAACGAACGTACAATGAAGAAGTAATTTCAACTACTCCTACTCCTAACCTAAACTAATATAATACCTAATCCTCCTCCTCTCTAAAATAAGAGACCTATTTATAGGAAAAGTAACTTTGAACCCTAATTTAGATTTATTGAACTTGGACACTTTTGTTCCCTTTCCATGTAGGTTTCAACTTCCCAATGACAATCAACTTCTCAAAGAGATATTCTAGATAAAGAGATATTCTAGATAGATTTTCCTTTCTCTTGTTGGATTTGACTTGAACTCCAAGATTGTTCCACTTCTTTCCTTCTCCTTGCAGGATTCTTCTTGGATATTTCTTACATGAATAAGAGCATTAAATATCGCTTGATCACCAAGATTTTGACTTTATTACAATAAATATCAACCCTACAAAATAAAAGAAAACATATTAATTTAATAAACAAATATAATTAAAAAGATAAAATTAGGGATAATAAAATGTATGAATTATGTGTTTATAAAATGTCAAAGTATAACTCATCATACATAAGATACTATGATGATCTCAAGTATAAGGATTACTTGTACTACTATCACTAAAGGAATTCCTATTGATAGGCGAGTAAAACTCCATTATGTATTCCTTAGCAAACCACGTTCAGTGTACTTATTCTCCAATAAGCACCTACATACTTGCTTTAGTGTCACCACACAAATGATTATGAGATCGATCATTCTCTTCCAAAGAGCAAGCAACGTATGTTTCAATCTATCCGGATTCACTAATCCCCTATTTAGTAATCCATCGATTGAAAACTATTTTAGTTTTAAGCTATCTAAGAATTTAGATCTCATTAGCATGATCATCATCATGATTTAAAAAGCATTGCTTAAAACTATGGGTTTATCACATTAAATATAACAGCATTATGTAGATAATATAAACACCTTTAAATAAACAGTTCTTTTATTACTGAATAAATAAGATTGTTACAAAGTAAATGATTTATCATATCAAATATGATTGCATTGTGTGCAGACTACTTTAAACAAATGTAAAGTAATGAAAAGTAATACTAATATGAATGATTGATCACGAATGCATATAATCATGATTACAATTACATGCAACAACTATATTTATACGTTGCGTTCTATTCTTTAATTATTTCACTTGTTATAGTTCTGAGCTTCCATAGGAAGTATAATGGATATAATAATATTTTAAAATAAATACTTCCATTTTCAGAGTTTTCATATACAAATTATATATATATATATATAAATTTTCTTTTGTTATTTATTTATCCTTCAAATAAGAATAAGATAATGACAAACTTAAAAATATTTGTTTCATGTTATAATAATAATAATAATAATAATAATAATAATAATTATTATTATTATTATTGGAGTGCCAATGATTCTTCATTGATTAAAAAAATTTAGTTAAAAAACATTTAGGAACAGAGTCAGAGAAATATAATGTAGTATCTAGAACAACTGTTTCATTTGGAATTTGAAGGAAGATTACTGGTATCTACCACAGTCAATTTTGAAAGATCTCTCAAGTATGGAATGCATATAAGCTTTACAGAAAAAAAATTGAAATATAAGCGTAGGAAAGATGTGGAACCTAAAAATCTTGAATAATTCATCAATCTCAGAATCTTGAGAACAATTGAAATGAAATGAAATCAAGTCATAGTCCTTCTAGTGTTGAGGAAATTTCTACAACTTGAACATGATTTGTAACGAATGAGATTTTGTATATTTAATTATAAATATTTATTGAATTACATAAATATTTTAATTAATTTATTAAGTTAAATAAATAATTTATGTAATTGTTGTTGAATAATTTAATTAAGTGCAATATGTTAATTAAATGAATGTTAAATTAATTGGTGTGTAATGATTTTATGGCATAGTTTAATTTAATTGAGATAATTAAATTAAATGAAAAATCTATGTGGTAATTGTTACATGATATTATGATTAGCGAGTACTATTAATTGTTATGTGGCAAATTTTATTTGGTTAATTGATGTTAGCTTTTATTTACTTAAATTAGAATGTTAGAATTTAATTAAATAAAGTGTAACATTGAAAGTATGTGTTAAAAGATTTATTAAGTAAATTAAAAGAGTTTTAAAGTGTTTTGCCAAACAAGACCCTTACTTCTGTTTTAACCGTGTTTTACCAAACAAGGCCTTGACTACTAAAAACCTATTTTTTAAAATTAAAGAGGTTTTGGCCAAACAAAGCCTTATGGCTTTTTGATTTTAAAAAAAATATAACTACTATGTATTAAGTAGAGATATAATTATTTGTCAGTTATGTATCATAAAATTATGTTTTATATTATATACGTATATAAGTTATGTATATTTTATATTACATTAGTTAAGTTAGAAAGTTAGTCAGTGTTAGAAAGAAAGAATAGAGTAAGAAAACTAGAGAGAAAAGAGAGAAGAAGGGAAAGGAAGAGGAGGAAGAAGAAGCTTTGAGAATCAAAAGCAAGAATCAAAACAAAAGTGATCATCTTCTTTCTCTATCAAAGCAAAGGTATAATTTAGTTTAAAGTTTGTTCTTCATTGTTTTCATAGTATAAGTTCTCTATAACTTGATTTTTGTGAAAATTTATGTAATATGATTCATATATGTTTAATATATGTTATACATACTTATATATATGGTATATGATAATTTAAGTAGTTTAATTCATGTAAATATGATTAACATGAAGAAATCATGTTCATAGCAATTTACAGTGAACTTACTTTGAAAAATAGTCTTTAATTATCAAAATTAGTGTTTGATTGTGATATATTATGTTAATTGATAATAGATTATGATAATATATCAAGAAACAAAATTAACATGCTTTGAATTGTTTGATTTGGTTTAAAAACAAAGTCAAAGTGTTAATTTTCTTCAAGATCGCTTAAAATATTATTTTATTCAAATCCATGAAATTAAGTGTTTTGATTATGTGTTGTGGTGTTTATGTATGTTAAAAACATGTTAGAAGTTTAAGATTTTATTTTTATAAAGTTTCATATACATTATGTTAGTTAAAATCAGACTTTGGTGCGAAGAAATAAGCCAAATTGGCTTTTTCTCTGCATAGTTCGCGAGCCGGGGAACCCACTAGCAAGGGGACCCACCCTAGCGGGTCTTTTGGCCTCGAAACACCCGCCCCAGCGGGTGTACATGCTGTCCGAAAAGTTTATTTGTGTTCCATGAAGTTTTGATGCATTACGTGATTAGCTAACTTAATGTGATGACATGTTAAGTGTATAAAACAATAAGATAACATATTATTGACATGTTTAAGACAATTTGAAGTCTCATATTAATATGTTATGTGTGTACATAGATATTGTTATCATAGGGTATGATTTTTATAGTTTAAAGTGTTATACACGTGTGATATGCATGTTGTGAGTTTAGACTCACGTATGTGGTTAGTTAGCGAGTTAAGTTGCAAACCACGTTGTTAAGTTGAACTTAAGTATGAAGTTTAACGGTTAAACGTAGTGGTTATGAAACTAATTGATGTTGTAAATGTAATGTAATATGTAGGATAATTGTGGAAGTGATTGTAAATTGTAGTTTGCGCTTGAGACAAGTGTTCTAAACTCAAACCTTTCTTTTACATTTATGCAAGTTTTCTAATCCTTATTTTATTGAGCAAGTTCATTATTGAATTATTGTGACCTTGACTTAATTGTTCAAGCAAGGTCCATATTGTCTTTCAAATGCTTTAAGTTTGTTTCTAAAGCATGATAGTTAAATATGAAGTCTATTATTATGACTCATAGTTATTTCTTAATTCTTTTATTAGTGAATTCTAAATTATTGTAAGTTGATTCAACTATTCCTTAGTTGATGATAGTTCAAATTACGCTTGAAGCTTATCCAAACCAAACTTTCTTTGGTGTGAACTTGTTATTAAATACTGAGATGAACAACTTTATTTAATAGGGGATTACCATGCGAAAGCGTTAAAATGTTTATGCATAATACATGGTACGAAGGGCTGATCCCCCTAAGTACGAGTTAAGAGTCCATATAGTCTAACGACTATTAAAGGTTTTAAATAGAAATGTTTATAACTTAGGACATAGTTCAAGGTCTTATGACCCTCAGATGAATTCTATATTCCATTTTCAATTCTTTGTTATTGAGGAAAGAAATGTTATTCAAACTATTTGAAGCTATTCAATATATGTCATCACTATTATTGTTGTTATTCCTAGTGAGCTTTTGTTTGCTCACTCTTGCAATTAAATAACCATTGCAGCTAAAGTCGAAAGTGTTGATGAACCATCAACTAGTAAAGGCAAGACCAAGGTGAACAAGTGAAGGCTTGTTGTATTCGTTGATTATGATTTGTAATAAGAATTAAGACTTTATTATGTGATGTTTAGTTTCCACAATTTGTTTATGTTAAGGTTAGATAACCATGGGATATTTTGAGCAAGGTTGTAATCCTTTTTATAAGGAAGATTTTAATTATTTATAAAGGTTGTAATTTGTTTTGCATTCCTTATTATTGGGCAGTAGTTGTATTTTATTTAGATAGTGAGCACCAAATCACTTGGAAATGAAGTACTCGGATTTGGGGGTGTCACAGGTTGGTATCAGAGCAGTGCTTAGGTTATGAACCTTAGGTGGGGGAAACCTTAGGTAGTAGCCTTGTAGGAGATCTAAAAGATAGTGATGATAGTAAAGATAACAAAATACCTTATGTGCTATGTGTTTACGTTTATATACGCGAAGAGTATCGATCGATATCACGCAATAATTAAACTTTAAAACTTTGTTGTCAGGATGACGAACGTTGGAGAGTCCAGTCAGGCTAGGGAGGAGTTACCCCAGATGCCTAGGGACGAGGATCCCCGAGACATCCACATTATCTGGGAGCAGTTGGTTCAGAGAAAGCCATCTCCATTGATCACCGTAGTTGGTCAGGAGCACGAGCCAGTATCTGACCGAGATGTCGAGGACGAGTCAGAGGAAGAGGAGGAGAATCCTGAAGAGGAATTTCCACCTCACTCGACTAGCGCTGTGATGTACGAGGAGATTTACGATCGTAACGTTGAGCTACATGGTCGAGTCGGAGAGCTTAAAGAACTGGTGGACGAGAGTCAGACTACTATTCAGCAGAGGGATGAGACAATTCAAGAACTGGACGATGAGCTTGGAAACACGAAGTGGGATCTAGTTCACGGGGAGAATGAAAGAGATGATGCACTGGCCAAACTAGCGAAGCTGAAGAACGACATCCAAGAGGAGTCAGCGAAGCGCGCCAGAGCAGAGGAGACGAGTTTGAGGGTTACTCAACATACAGATCAAGCTGAGGACGAGGTCCAAGTGAAGAAGGCCAAGCTGAGGGAGACAGACTATGCTTTCCATACGGCTATAGATAGTGCATAGGATCGTGTCTTCTATAACCCAGCTCAATTCAAAGATTTACCGTGGTACATGATGGATCGCAGAACAGTGTTCTTGGTGATGGAAGAAGAACGTAGAGAGGTTGTGCGACATCTTAACATGCCTAGATAGTAGAGTCTTTAATTATGTGTTTTTTTATATAAATAAATATAAATCCCAAAATTTGAGATAATAATGGGATAAGATAATGATATAGTCCTATAACTTTTTTAGTTCAAGAAAGATGATGTAAATAGCAGAGATGCTATCTATTCTATGTTTTAAAATTATGAATCAATAAAATATCGAAGTTTATTAACGTGCTATGTGTTCAAATGTGAATTAATTTATTCAAATGTGTAAGTATGAACTTGAATATCTAAGAAATGAGTAAACGATCTAATAAGAGTATTTCTTAATAGAAAGATGCCTCTTAGAAGAAGACCCACACGTCTACACCCTGAGGGTTCGACGAATAACAACGACAACAATAATGATGGAACGAATCCCAATTCGGTTCAACAATTGGTGAACCTGCTGACAAGAGCACTTGCGAATCAGCCGCAAGTCCAATGCGCAACATTTAAGGAATTTAAGGCAGTTGGACCGCCGAAATTTCAAGGATCGGTGAATCCGATAGAGGCCTAAACGTGGATAATGGAGATGGATAAGGTCTTCGATGTGGCCAGAGTAAACGAGGACCAGAAGACGGCTTTCACGACATTCATGTTGAAGTCAGAAGCTAGCTTCTGGTGGCAGGCCAACAAGACTAGAGAGGGGGAATGAGTGATAGCATGGGATCGTTTTAAAGAGATATTCTTTGAAATGTACTTTCCCATAAGCTCGTAGAACCAGATGGAGGTTCAATTTCTGGAACTGAACCAGGGAGGAATGACGGTGCCGGAATACGCCATGAAATTCAACTAGCTGGTCCGGTTCGCAACATACCAGGTCAGTACTGACGAGAGGAAGGCGAGAAGGTTCGAGCAGGGATTGAAGCCCTGGCTCTACAGCAAGGTCTCCATGTTCCAACTGAAGACGTTTGCAGCTGTGCTGGAAAAGGCCATCCTCGCTGAAGGTGGAAGTGACGCGGTGACCAAGTATAACCAAGATCAAAAGAAGAAGAAGAATGAGACAGAAAATAAGGCAGGTGGTAGCGGGGCTATTAACCAGAAAAGGAAGTGGAATGATAACACATCTGCTGGAAGTCAACAGGGAATCCAGCAGAAGATAAGGACTGAAGCATGTGCTACATGCGGGAAGAATCACACTGAAGTGTGCTTGAGGGGGAAGCGGGTATGCTTCAACTGTGGTCAGGAAGGCCACATTGCGTCTAATTGCCCGAACCCAAAGAAGAGAGCTTGCTACACATGTGGATCTAAGGATCACATGGCTCAAAGTTGCCCAAAGAAGCTAGCAGGAGGGTCAACAAGAAATGGAGAAAATGGCAGCGGCAGCACCTTGACTATCGCTGCACCACTGTAGGCAGTTTAACCCACTACTAGGACATTCAACATAACGGTGCAGGATGCTGTACAGTCAAAAGATGTGGTGTCAGGTATTATTCCGGTCAATAGTATAAATGCATATATATTATTTGATTAGGGTGCTACTTGTTCATTTATATCTGATGAATTTGCTAAGACCCTAGACTTACCTAAAAAGGAATTAGTTTACCCCTTTAACATAGAGATTGCGAATAGGGAGATTATTCCTGTTAGGTTTGTATACAAGAACTGTAGATTGGATATTAAGGGTCATGAATTGAGGGTAGATTTGATTCTGATTAAACTTGGGGAGTTTGATGTTATACTAGGTATGGATTGGTTATTTAACCATGGTGCCATAATCGATTGTCAGAAGAAATAGGTAAACTTTACGACTCCATCGAAGGTAGTGTTTTATGGCAGCAAGTCGCCTAGATAAGCAAGTTATCTGACGATTATACAAGCCAAGAAGCTTTTGAAGCAAGGCTGTGTAGGGTATTTAGCCTACATAGTGGATACTCATAAGGAGAGCCCAAAGATAGAAGAGATACCAATGGTTAAGGAGTTTGTGGACGTATTTCTGAATGACTTGCTAGGACTTCCGCCGGATGAGATATAAAAATTGTGATCGACTTAGCACCGGGGACTGCTCCGATTTTGAAAGCCCCGTACAGAATGGCTCCAGTCGAGATAAAGGAGCTGATGGTTCAACTGCAAGAATTGCTGGACAAGAGGTATATTCAGCCGAGTGTTTCACCGTGGATAGCGCCGGTATTGTTCGTAAAGAAGAAGGATGGATCGATGCGGCTATGCATTGATTATAGAAAGTTGAACAAAGTCACGATCAAGAATAGGTATCCTTTACCTAGGATCGATGACTTGTTCGATCAACTGAAGGGTGCTAAATACTTCTCGAAAATAGATTTGAGAAGTGGATATCATCAGTTGAAGGTAAGAAAAGAGGATATACTGAAGACGGCTTTTAGAACTCGGTATAGACATTACGAGTTCTTAGTGATGCCATTTGGTCTAACGAATGCACCAGCTGCATTTATGGACTTAATGAATAGGGTGTTTAAGTCATTTTTGGATAAGTTTGTAGTGGTGTTCATAGATGATATTTTGGTCAATTCCAAAACTGAGGAAGAACACACTGAATATTTAAGGCTGACATTAGAATCGCTGAGACAGAAGAAGCTATACACAAAGTTCTCGAAGTGCAAATTCTGGTTATAACGTGTGCAATTTCTTAGCCACGTGAATGACAAAGATGGGATTTCGGTAGATCCGTCAAAGGTTGAAGCCATGATGAATTGGGATCAGCAGAAGACACCATCTGAAGTTAGGAGTTTCTTGGGATTGGCAGGATACTACAGAAGATTTATTCAAGACTTTTCCAAAATTGCAACTCCGTTGACGAATTTTACTCGTAAGACGGTTAAGTTTGTTTGGACGGAAAAGTGTGTCGAAAGTTTCCAGGAACTGAAGAAGAGGTTGAGTACTGCGCCTGTGTTGTCATTGGCGGATAGTACAAGAAATTTCTTAGTATATAGTGATGCATCACATAAGGGATTAGGCTGTGTGCTGATGCAGAGTGGCAAAGTCATTGCCTATGCATCACGTCAACTGAAGGACTACGAAAAAGGGTATCCGACCCATTACTTAGAATTGGCGACAGTAGTGTTTGCTCTGAAGATTTGGAGACACTACCTTTATGGAGAAAAGTGTGAGATATACACAGATCATAAGAGCCTGAAGTACATCTTTACACAAAAGGATCTGAACATGCGCCAAAGGAGATGGTTGGAACTAATCAAAGACTACGACTGCGAGATTCTTTATCATCTAGGTAAAGATAAGGTTATTGCCGACGCTTTAAGTAGGAACGGTCAGGAGCAGTTAAATATGTTAATTGATCAGGATCAGTTGATAGCACAGATGGCTAAGTTAGAGCTGGAAGTCAAATATCTGAAGGAGTCGGATGAGAAGATATTCCAAGTAACTACTGGTTCTACTATGGTAGACAAGGTGAAAGAGGCATAACTTCAAGATGAGGAATGTGAGAAGGTCCGGAAGAGAATAGTCGATGGTGAAGAGATAAAATTCAAGATCGATAATGAAGGACTACTACAATTTGAAGGGAGAATCTGGGTACCGCCAGTATCAGACGTCAAAGAGGATATTTTGGGTGAGGCTCGTAGTTCGAGATATTCGATTCACTCTGGGAGTACGAAGATGTACCAGGATCTCAGACAACATTTATGGTGGCTAAGTATGAAAAAAGACGTTGATGAATGCGTTGCGATGTGCCAGAAGGTCAAAGTAGAACACCAACGACTGAGTGGATTACTACAACCGCTAGATATTCTAGAATAGAAGTGGGAGCATATCACGATGGATTTTGTGGTTAGTCTACTAACGGCTCAGAAGGGCTATGATGCAGTATGGCTTATAGTGGATCGAATGACGAAGTCAGCGCATTTCTTACCGATCAAGATTAGATACAACTTGGATCAGTTAGCGAAGTTGTACATTAAGGAAATTATTTTAAGGCACCGTGTTCTAGTATCAATTGTATCAGACAAGAATCCGCGTTTCACGTCGAATTTCTGGAAGCGATTACAAGAATGCTTGGGAACACAATTGCGAATGGGTATGGCGTACCATCCTCAGACTGATGGCCAGAGCGAGAGAACAATTCAGACGCTAAAGGACATGCTGAGAGCTTACGTTATGGACTTCAAAGGAAGCTGGGATGATCATCTACCATTGGTGGAGTTCGCTTACAACAACAATTATCATGCAAGTATTGGCATGCCGCCTTACGAAACATTTTACGGTAGAAAATGCAGGACTCCATTGTGCTGGGATGAGGTCGGTGAACGTCAACTGTTGGGACCGGAACTGGTACAACAAACCGCTAAAATCGTCAAAGTAATCAGAACAAGATTGATTGCTGCTCAAGATAGACAAAAGAAGTATGTCGATCATCATCGACAGAATCGAGAATTTGCAGTAGGAAGCTTTGTTTTCCTGAAAGTATCTCCCTGGAAGGAAAAAAATTTGATTTGGCAAGAATGGGAAGCTGAGTCCCCGATTTATTGGACCTTTAGAGATACTACGGAGGGTTGGTGAAGTGGCTTACGAGGTTGTGTTACCTCTAAAGCTAGATAATATACACAACGTTTTTCATATTTCAGTATTGCGACCATACAAACACGACTATAAATATGTAATAGAATACTAGCCTTTACAGTTTGACAAGGACCTAACTTATGAGGAGGTTCCTGTTCAAATAGTTGATAAACAAGAACAAGTACTTAGAAATAAAGTGATACCTTCTATTAAGGTAATCTGGAGGAACCACAGTGCTGAAGAAGCTACGTGGGAACTCGAAGATGTTATGATGAAAACCTATCCCCAATTATTTGTTTAATTTCTTGTATATCGATTCTGGGGATAGAATCTTTTTATGGGGGAAGAATGTGACGAATGTATTTTTTTTTTATTATTGTGATTCCAGGGACAGAATCCTTTTAAGGAGGAAATATTGTAACGAATGAGATTTTGTATATTTAATTATAAATATTTATTAAATTAAATAAATATTTTAATTAATTTATTGAGTTACATAAATAATTTATGTAATTGTTGTGGAGTAATTTAATTAAGTGCAATATGTTAATTAAATGAATGTTAATTTAATTGGTGTGTAATGATTTTATGTTATAGTTTAATTTAATTGAGATAATTAAATTAAATAAAAAATCTATGTGATAATTGTTACATGACATTATGATTAGCGAGTAATTTTAATTGATATGTGGCAAATTTTATTTGGTTATTTGATGTTAGCTTTTATTTAATTAAATTAGAATGTTGAAATTTAATTAAATAAAGTGTAACATTGAAAGTATGTGTTAAAATATTTATCAAGTAAATTAAAAGAGTTTTAAAAAGTTTTGCCAAACAAGGCCCTTACTTTTGTTTTAACCCTGTTTTACCAAACAAGGCCTTAGCTACTAAAAATCTATTTTTTAAAAAAATTAAAGAGGTTTTGGCCAAACAAAGATTTATGGCTTTTTGATTTTAAAAAAATATATAATTGCTATGTATTAAGTAGAGATATAATTATTTGTCAGTTATGTATCATATAATTATGTTTTATATTATATACGTATATCAATTATGTATATTTTATATTACGTTAGTTAAGTTAGAAAGTTAGTCAGTGTTAGAAAGAAAGAATAGAGTAAGAAAACTAGAGGGAAAAGAGAGAAGAAGGGAGAAAGGAAGAGGAGGAAGAAGAAGTTTTGATAAATCAAAAGCAAGAATCAAAACAAAAGTGATCATCTTCTTTCTCTATCAAAGCAAAGGTATAATTTAGTTTAAAGTTTATTCTTCATTGTTTTCATAGTATAAGTTCTCTATAACTTAATTTTTATGAGAATTTGTGTAATATAATTCATATATGTTTAATATGTGTTATACATGCTTATATATATGGTATTTCATAATTTAAGTAGTTTAATTCATGTAAATATGATGAACATGAAGAAATCATGTTCATAGCAATTTACAGTGAACTTACTTTGAAAAATAGTTTTTAATTATCAAAATTCGTGTTTGATTGTGATATATTATGTAAATTGATAATAGATTATGATAATATATTAAGAAACAAAATTAACATGCTTTGGATTGTTTGATTCAGTTTAAAAATAAAGTCAAAGTGTTAATTTTCTTTAAGATCGCTTAAAAATGGTATTTTCTTCAAATCCATGAAATTAAGATTTTTGATTATGTGTTGTGGTGTTTATATATGTTAAAAATATATTAGAAATTTAAGATTTTGTTTTTATAAAGTTTCATATTAATTGTGTTAGTTAAAATCAGACTTTGGTGTGAAGAAATAAGCCAAATTGGCTTTTTCTCTTCATAGTTCGCGAGCCGGGGAACCTACTACCAGGGGGACCCACCCTAGCGGGTCTTTTGGCCTCGAAACACCCGCCCCAGCGGGTGTACATGCTGTCCGGGAAATTTATTTGTGTTCCGTGAAGTTTTGATGCGTTACGTGATTAGCTAACTTAACGTGATGACATGTTAAGTGTATAAAACAATAAGATAACATATTGTTAACATGTTTAAGACAATTTGAAGTCTCATATTAATATGTTATGTGTGTACATAGATATTGTTATCATAGAGTATGATTGTTATAGTTTAAAGTGTTATACACGTGTGATATGCATGTTGTGAGTTTAGACTCACGTATGTGGTTAGTTAGCGAGTTAAGTTGCAAACCACGTTGTTAAGTTGAACTTAAGTAAGAAGTTCAACGGTTAAACGTAGTGGTTATGAAACTAATTGATGTTGTAAACGTAATGTAATATATAGGATAATTGTAGAAGTGATTGTAAATTGTAGTTTACGCTTGAGGCAAGTGTTCTAAACTTAAACCTTTCTTTTACGTTTATGCAAGTTTTCTAATCCTTATTTTATTGAGCAAGTTCATTATTGAATTGTTGTGACCTTGACTTAATTGTTCAAGCAAGGTCCATATTGTCTTTCAAATGCTTTAAGTTTGTTTCTAAAACATGATTGTTAAATATGAAGTCTATTATTATGACTCATAGTTATTTCTTAATTCTTTTATTAGTGAATTCTAAATTATTGTAAGTTGATTCAACTACTCCTTAGTTGATGATAGTTGAAAGAGATTGAAAGTCCAATAAAAATCTAGAAGGGGGGTTGAATAGTTTATTACTGTTTAAAAATTACCCTAGGCCTTCTTGAATTTTTAGTTAATTAATTTGTAGTGTTAAAATTAATATGCAAGAAAAATAAAAAATTCAATCACACAATGCACAGAGATTTTTCTGGTTCACAACATACATCTCAGGTATGTTGCTACGTAAAGTCTCAAGCTCCTCTCCAAAACTTGAGATCCTAATACTATCAGTAATATAAATACTCATTTAACAGGCGAAGAAGCCTTTATAAAGTTTTATAGACAAACTTCTAACTATACACAACAACCTATCTTGGACAGCAAGCTCCCAGTTCCCTCCTCAACCTTAGTTGTACTTCTTTTGAGTTTAGTTCTATTCTATGATCTGTTCTTGAAACAACAACCTCTTCATTACCTCACAAGTTCACTAGAGACCCAACTCCCAGCTGACGTCTCTAAGACTCTGGTCTTGGTCTAAGAATTACTCGTTTTTTTTCACAAGTACATAAAATAAACTAACTATAACCTTTTCCCTTTTTACAAAGTGTTTAACAGAATTTTACTTCTAAAATAAGCAGATACGATTTAGTACATATATATAAAAGCTTAAATAACTTTTATATTTAAAGCTTCTCAAATAAGCAGATATCATTTAAAGAGCAGATATATTTATAAAAGTTCAAAGACTTTTATACTTGAGAAAATATGCTTCTTTGTAAGCAGATAGTAATTTATGCTTTGATCAAATAATGTTTCTGTGTAAACAAATGTGTAATTTTATGCACTGTTATAAAACTTTAAATAACTTTTATATTTTGTGTGAAAAGTGGTTCTTGAATAAGCAAGTATACGAATTTAAGCTTTGGTTAAAAAGTGCTTAAATATAAGCAGATATATGTCTTTAGTTCAGATTTATATAAAATAAAGAATGTGTTTCTATGGAAACCAATTTTAAATATAATTACGAATATAAAAGTTTAAATAACTTTTATAATTATGCTTCTTGTTAAGCAGATAAATTTACATAAGTTTGTTGCCGACGTCGGAAAAAATCTTTGATCTCTTTTCCTATGTGTTTCTACCCTTGTTGTTTTCTATTTGATTTGTTTGACCTGAATGGTGAATTTTTAGAAAAAGACCGACATATAATGTCGACGATTTGAAAAGTATTATTTTACAGAGTCTCCAGTTGGTATGTTTGAAATGGTTGTACTAACTCAACCGAGTTTTATTTGAAAAGTTTTGCAAGTAGGCCCAATTACTGGACTTTGTTTAACTTGGCCTTGGAAACAGAGATTCATAGAGTTCTGGGGCTTGATTAAGCGAGGGGAAGGTGTTAGGCACCCCCCGACTTCCGTGAAACATGGTTACTGCGTCTTTTCAATTTCCCTATTTTATTTGCACTGTGTGTATGTGTGTGCTTGCAGTAATTAAGCCCAAGTGCTTTATTTAAAAGTAGTGATGTGCTTTGTTGGACCTATATACGAAGGGTTTGATTTAATGAAAAGTCCATTTTTAGACAAGATATGAAAGTGATGTTTTGAAAGATGGTTTTCAAACCCTTTCGCTAATATAAGAATTGAAGCCTTTTGATACTTCCATTTTATTTTGCATTCCGATGATTTTGAATTTATTGTCGGGATGTAAAGCATCCTTGACCAAGTAATATATATACAAGTGTCGGGCTCCTTATAGGCATGAAAGCCATCGAAGTGATCCAAGCACTACAAACCACAATTTACTATGCTGAGACCTTAAATCCGTATAACCGTTTTAAAGTCCCTCTGATTTACATTTACAAAAAAGACAAGCAAGCCGTATTTACGGTTTAAATTTGTCCATCATGGGAATCGGATCTAGATTCATGTGGTTAATCGTAGATCCCGTGATTCCTAGGCTCACAAAATATCATCAAAAAGCTTGCACAACAGATATATTGAAATAAAATGCAAATTAAAATCTAGACGTCGCAAGACAAAGGATTCATTAGTTAAATCCTTGCATGCACGTAGCCAAAGCTTTCCGTTCCCTATAAATACGGATCTAGGGTCGCGTAGTTGCTTTAATATTTACAAAACTAGAAAGAAAACTAGATTTAAATAAATCTTAGGCATTCTCAGCTCAACGGTTCTAGCTTTACAACTTTTGAACTAATTGGAAGTTAGATATGGCTAGATTTAGATAAATCTAGACCACAAACTTTACATCAGTACATAATTATATCAAATGAACAGTTAAAACTGATATTTAATTATTTTGAATAAATAACATATATTACTTATATATATATATATTAAAGTTGAAAATAGCCACGGAATTACAATCCAGGCGTGACTGATCAATATAAATATATATATGCTAATATATATTGAAGCTGAAAAGGCCACGGATTAACAATCCAGGCCAAACGAGTTAGTATAAGAATATATATATATATATATATATATATATATATATATATATATATATATATATATATATATATATATATTAAAGTGAGAAAACCCACGGATTAGCAATCCATGCTAATAGAGTCAATAGAAATATATATATATATATATATATATATATATATTAAAGCAGAAAAAGCCACAGATTTATAATTCAGGCATGACTGAGTTAATGTACATATATATATATAGTTATATATAAATTAAAGCAAAAAAAGCCACATATTTATAATTCAGGCATGACTGAGTTAATGTAAATATATATATATATATATATATATATATAAGTGTTATATATATATATATATATATATATATATATATATTAAAGCGATAAAATCTATAGATTTGCAATCCAAGCAGAATTGATTGGCACTTATAAATATATATATATATATATATATATATATATGTTAAAGTAGTAAAAAACTTCAGATCAAGAGAAATCTCACAATGTACAGCGATAGAGGCTTTAAACCACTTGGTAGGCTTGAAAACTCCATTTTCACTGGTTAAAACTTGATATGTAAGTATATATATGTATACAAGTGTTTAGGAAGAGAAATATCGATGTTCGGAGCACTGTATGTAGGGTTAAGAGCTGAAATGGGCTGAATTTCCTCTCTTTTCTTTTTTTTTCTTTTTGGCTGATGAGGGGTCTTATTTATAGACTAGGGAGCCGCGACTCTACCTACGGCTCCCGGGTAGGCCTGGTCCCGCGGGTCCCGTTGTCTCAAAGTACGCGCACTCCGACTAACGCGCTGTCTGTTTTGAACCTTCATAACTTTTAATATGAGCGTCCGATGGAGGCGTGCTATACCTTTCTGGAAAGTCCTTTCCGAGAGCTACACAATGACATGGGATTTGACTTTTTTGGAATTCGGGAAGATGGGTCCATGATCAGATCTTTGAGTCTTTACAGTCTATTTGTTGAGCTGTCTTGTGTTATTTTCACTCGGGATTGACGTTATAGTTCTTCATGACCCTCAAGGTAGTGATTTGGCTTGATTTTGACTTGATTTGATGTTAAGTTGGTAAAATAACCATTTTGCCCTTCCGGGGGTTGTCTCCAGGATTGACATGGTTTTCAACTATTTCTCGGGGTTGTCTCCGAGGTTTGATCCCAGTCGACTCTATTTTTCCTCAGGGTCATCTCCCATGGTTGATTTGATATCTCGAGGTTGTCGTCGGGGTTTGATTTAATCTCATATGGTTGTCGCCGTGGTTGATTTGATGCTTCGGGGCTGTCTTCGAAGGTTGATTTGGTCTCCCGGGGTTATCGTCGGGGATTAATTTGAACTTCTAGGGTTGTCTTTGGGGTTTGATTTGATCTCCCGGGGTTGTCGCTGGGTTTGATTTGATCTCCCAGGTTTGTCGCCGAGGGTGGACTTGATCTCCCGGTGTTGTCGCCGGGGTTGGATTTGATCTCCCGGGGTTATCGCCGGGGTTTGATTTGAACTTCTAGGGTTGTCTCTAGGGTTTGATTTGATCTCCCGGGGTTATCGCCGGGGTTGGATTTGGTGATTAGGACTTCCAGGGTTGTCGCTGGAAGGTAAAACACGGTTTTTCCCTCCTGCAGGGATAGTAACAGAAATGCAAAATTTTGAGTGTTTACAGATGCCCCTCTTTATCATGTTAATGCAATGCAATGGAATGAACACGATAAAGACTGCTAGATATTGGAAATATGATACATATAAATGTAATGCAATGCATGATATAATATATTATATGTATCTGCGACATTAGCTGCCACGGTATTCCATCACTGACCGCCCTCGCCACTTCTGTTGGGGATGGAGTTGTCCATGATGGCTTTCACTGAATTCTCTTGATGCCTACTCGAACGGTAGTTTGTAAATCTTTTATCACTGGATCTTTCTCGATGCTACATTGGGTTGAGGCCAATGGTTTACCATGTCCGTCGGTTCTACAAAGACAGATTCTACGTAATGTTGTAGAGATGTTTTTAGGATCTCTGCTGGGGAGATTCTTCATTAGCTGATGTGATTGGACATTTCTGAACTCGACATTGGGGTTGTCACCAACATTCTCTGTCTTCAGATACGCCTTCTGACTTTTCCTCCACTAGGGATGTTCCTCTTATGATGAGTAACCTTATTGGGGATTCCTGATGCCTATCCTGAAGATAGCTTACACCGGTTTACATCATTGGATCTTTCCCGATGCTACGCTGGAGTTGTCGCCAGCGGTTTGAATTATTGTCCGGTTGGTGTCGACGTTTTTGTCGGGGATAGAATTCTCACTATCTATTCGAACAATAGTTGACAACGATTTGACCATCATTGAACCTCCTCGATGCCTACCCGAATGGTAGTTTACAACGGTCGACTGAACTAATTTGATAAGATACCTACTCGAATGGTAGTTTACAGGGTTTGACCATCACCGAACCTCCTTGATGTTTACTCAAATGGTAGTTTACAACGATCGATTGAACTGATTTGATTCCTACTTGAACGGTAGTTTGTAGAGCTTGACCATTACCAAAACTCATTGGTTCCTACTCGAACGGTAGTTTACAATGGTCGGTTGAATTGATTTGATTCCTACTCGAACAGTTGTTTGCAAAGTTTGACCATCACCGAACCTCCTCGGTGCCTACTCGAACGGTAGTTTACAATGGTCGATTGAATTGATTTGAAGCCTCGGCTGAGGATTTGTATAACAGATTCCATCATCAATTCTCCTCGGGAAATTTTCATCATCGGATCTTTCCCAATGCTACGATGGAGTTGTCGCCAACGGTTCACAATATTAGATAATTTGACCCTAGTTGAAGCAGTTCTCAACGACTATCATCATCGGCTCTTTCCCGATGCTAAGCTGGAGTTATCTCCAATGATTTGCGATGTTAGACATGCCTAATATCGATGTTGGGGGTATCTTTCTGATAAGTAATACCCTCGGACAAGTCTGGATACTTTGACGCATTCAAAATCCACTGTTCACAACGCCGGACCTTCCCGATGCTTTGACAAAGGCAGCTTTCAGCAATTTCCATCATTGGCATTCCGAATACCACATCAGGGTTCATACTAATGGCTTACGTGAAGATTTTCTTTCATCATGAGTTTGACACCTGAATTTAGGGATTTAGGCCTGTTTTGCTCAATCGTGTAGCATTTTTTCCATGATTTGACTTTTTGGCTTCTAGAAACTCCGCTTTATCCTCATTTGGACCGAATCGAAGGGGGTGGGACCCACCCTATTGCAGGTCTACATGTGGCTGTCGTAGGTAAAGTCGCGGCTCCCCACGGGTCTGTTTTTGTCCCCTCGTGGCTTTCACAAGTCATTTACAAGTTGAACTATATAGAAAATTTGAAAATTCCTCCTCAGATCTACTAAGTTCGGGCTTCTTTTAGCAAAATCCATCACCGTTCAATTGTTCTGCACAACCCTGGTAACGTTTAGATCCTTTCTTTTCAAGTTTTGACAGTTAGAACGTTAGATTTTATATTGAATGCTTCTAAACACAATATAGTGAATATACATGCTTATATGACTTTATAAAAATTTTCCGACTTAGTAAATGTGTATGTTTTACCATGTTGAACGTATTAATGTGAAAAAAATTGATTTCTGAGATAGTCATTTGGTGCCCTTTTTGGCCAGTTTATTCATCCTGTTTGAGGACAAATGTGCCCGAATTTTCAAATAAAAATACACAGTAATTTTGTTGACATCGAGAGTTTAGATGTTTCTCATATATATGAAATACTCATGATTTTGGGTTGGTGTGCTACTGAATGGCCACCTAATCATGCCTATGTGCATGCGGATAGTCCATTTTACAAAGGAGACCCTGGCGAAATTTTTTTCATAAGCCAAAGCATTTAATGAACATGCAATTTTAACTATACTGGGGATGTATGCTAACTAGTGCATGCTTTAGGACTTAGAATATGCATGAAATAATTATTTAATTTTAATAAGCTGTAAGTTTGAGACTTACCTCATCCTTTCTAAGGTGATTTAGAGATTTTGTTCAGGTTATGGATTCAAATATACCAGGTAGCTCTCGCAGAGTCTCTTCAAGTATGAGGAGGAGGAAAGCTTCTGATGTCCCTCATCCTCGTCCAGCCCGACAGCCTCACCAGTTGGCTGAGTTAGTGATTCGTTCTATCCAGGTTGACAGGCCAGATGATGTGGACGACGAGGAGGATGTCCTTGTTATGGACCCCGCTCCCGCTACTGCTCCACGTAGGGATCTTCCAACTATCATTGTGGCAATTTTGGAGCTTTTGGATGATTTGAGGCGTCATCATTCGATCTATCTCCACGCCAATGAGGTAACAGAAGTTTTTATTCTGGAATTTCCTTCTTTTTTCTATTTCAGGACAAAGGTTTAATTTGGATTTCTCGCTTGACGCAGGCTCTTGGCTTTACTCAGCCCAGGGAAAACTGGTTTAGCGTCCACTCCTTGTATTATACTCTTCATCCGGAGTACCAAGCCATCGTCAATTCTTGGGGTTTCGAGGCCTTCTTCTCTATTCCTCCCGGTTGTTGCCCTTGCGGTTATATGCGGGCTTTATTTGAGCTTTGGTTCCACCAAACTCAGTCCCTCAACTTGTTGAACTGTGAGATTATGATAACACTGATGGATTGGCAGTTCATCACAGGGTTGGAGTTTACAGGTGAGCCAATATCTTTAGTGGCTGACATTCCACCTGCTGCTGTTCGATCCCTTTTGGGAGTGCTTGCGACGGCCATCAAGGGTCAGACTATCCGTTCTGGGCCCTTGAGTGTGGATGCCCAAAGTGGGGCTTTGACTGAGCCACTGCCTGATGATCAGAAGGTTAGAGATCGCATTCTTCGGCGACTATTCTTAGTCATCATCAATGGTTGTTTTATAGCAGACAACCCCTCGACGGTCTCTTTTGCTCTAGTTAGAGCTACTCGAGATGTGGAGCGCATCAGGGATTTTAACTGGTCACCTTTGATAGTAGTGTGCATACAAGCCAATCATGTATGGTGATAAAGCACATACTTTGTAAACAATCTTATTTATTTATTAATAAAATATTTATTAAAGGCATTTAATTATCTACATGGTGCTGTTTTTATAATATGTAAATAACCCATAGTTTTAAGCAATGCTTTTAGAATCATGATGTTGATCATGCTAATGAGATCTAAATTCTTAGAAAGCTTTAAAACCAAAATAGTTCCCAATCGTGGGATTACTAAAAAGGGGATTAGTAAATCCGGATAGATTGGTACATATGTTGCTTGCTCATTGGATGAGGATGACTGATCTCATGGTCATTTGTGTGGAGACACTAAAGCAAGTATGTAGGTGCTTATTGGAGAATAAGTTCACTGAACGTGACTCGCTATGGAATACCTAATGGAGTTTTACTCGCCTGTCAATAGGAATTCCTAATGTGATAGTAGTACATGTGATCCTTGGACTTGAGATCATCATAGTATCTTGTATGTAACAAATTATACTTTGACTAATTCCTTAAGGCCTTTTAAGGCATATATAGGGTATGCTTGGGTGTAATGAGTTACATATGGAGATAATGAATGATCAATAAAGAATCTACCACCTCTAGTAAAAGAGGAGATATGTCCTATGTGATTCGTTAAATGACAACCCAGGAATCCTTGGCCAAGGTAGAATAAAATTAGAAAGAGGTTTCTAATTTGCATTATTTGGAGTTGTGCATTTTCTAATCGAAATACATATGATTAAATAAATTAAGACTTGACAGTAAATTCATGTCTTATATTTAATTGGGACATTGTATGGTGGAAGGATTGAATTGTACGGTAACTATTAACTCACAGGTTCTTTTATGATTAATGTTGAAATCTATATTATCTAGAAAGTCGTTGATCGCTAGGGAGGCTTATCCCTATTGTATAATAAATGTTATTTATTTAAATAGATTATTAGTTTAATTTGTTTATTTAAATAAGATTAGAATTGTTCTAATTGATTTATTCACAACCGGTTTAATATGGAGAACCTAAAGGGTCACACCATAAAAGGAAGAAGAATTATTTAAGAAGAAAATGGCATGATAGTAATAATGCATTAAGTATAATTAATTTAATCTATGATGATAGAATAAATTAAATAGCTTAATGTTTATTATTTAATATTTTAGAAATATTAAATATAAATTAATAAGAGGAGTCTTATTAATATTATTATTATTATTATTATTTTAATTCTAAAGGAGTTTAGGAATTAATATAATATCAGTACTCTCTCTCAATCCTAATAAAGATTAGGATATAAATTAATTAAAAGTAATTAATTAATTAATTAATTAAAACCCTATTCTAATTGGATTAGGAGGGTTAACCTAATATCTATATAAGAGAGTCTTATATCAGAAATAAGGGATGTGAAATTTTCCAAGAGTTGGGAGTACACATATTCTATAGAGATAGAAACAAGGGTTAAGCCAATAACCCATCTTCTTAAGTTCTTCATCTTCCTTGGTGGATCACCATTAGAGGCCAAACATTT
Source organism: Panax stipuleanatus (assembly GCA_020205555.1). Taxonomy (NCBI): domain Eukaryota; kingdom Viridiplantae; phylum Streptophyta; class Magnoliopsida; order Apiales; family Araliaceae; genus Panax; species Panax stipuleanatus. Next base: position 129,585,585 of record CM035115.1, on the reverse strand, counting down.
GGGTGGCTGACATTATTCAAGAGAAGGAGCCACTATCAGAGGAATCAAAGGAATCAAAGGAGTAGAACTTGTACCTGAGGAAGCTTAGATCTTCAAAGGTATAATTCCATGTTCTCTCTTTTCTGTTATTGATAACAAGCACAAAGCATGATCATGGTTAAGGGTTTGTATAAATTTTGAAAACCTAGTTTTTTACGCTTCCGCCCTATTTATGTGATTTGATTGCATGATTGCGTTACATACAAACCCAACAGCGGTATCAGAGCCTAACTTTGTGCTAATTATCAATTTTATAATTCCATGTATGAATTGATGTGAGAATTGGATAGTTTTTCTGGACAAAAATCATTTTCTGCAAGTTTCTGCGACGAACGGTGCAGCTGCGCAGCTGCCCAGTTCATTACTGGCGCAGCTGCGCCGGTCTGTAAAAATTACTGCTTCCGTCTACCTGCGCAGCTGCGCAGCTGCCCAGTTCATTACTGGCGCAGCTGCGCCGGTACCTGGACAGACCCTGAAAATTGATTTTAATTAATTAAGTAAACTGTTTATTTAATTGGTAAAGTTTTAAAATAAAGAAGTTTATTTTATCTGAAATATGATTTCAGAATGCTAAAATTAAAGGAGTTTAATTTGGATTTATTTTTGATTAAAATAAAAGAGTTTATTTTGTTTCAAAAATAAAATTTAGCAAAACTTTTGTCCATTAAATAACATCGATCCATATATGGAATAACATTGTTATTCATGAGATGAATGGATATTTATTGATGCATATGTTGATGTGTATGATAATAAATGGGGTTGATTATGTACTATGACCAATGTGATTGGATTTTATTTTGGATGAATGCTTGAATGTATGGGTTTTATAAAATGAGGTCTGCGTACCTCGTCTTCTCTAGTTTTTTCTCGATGTAAATTCTATCTCCTTTCTATGTACTTCCCCTTGACTGCTGATCAAGGTTTCTATTTAATTTTAAATAGTTAATGTAATAGAGATAGTTAGAATTATTTTGAAGAAATTGGAGACCAAGGAGCGAGGAGCGCGTGAAGACCCGTTTGTATGGAGCCTGGGTTTAAATGTAATAGTTACATTTAAAATTTAAAATTCTTGCACTACTAGGTTTGACCTTTTGGTTCACTTGGTGGCTCTAGTGAACCAAACTAGAATAAAAGTCCATAATCAATCCGGGTAGAATATAGTATTCTATATTGCATGCTAAATATTATATATATTATATTTTATACAAACATGCTTCGCATGTTTAATAAAATGACGCGTATTTTATATATATATGTGCATGCGCGCTTAAAAAGATGAGACAAATAATAACAAACCCCTCAAAGAAATAATATTAAGTCTGAAGCGTTCAAATGATATTTGGAATATCGAACGTCGCCTTCTAGCATGATTAGTTAATAGAGTATTAAATATTTAATATGAGTTTATTGTGCTATCCACAAGGCGAGTATTGAATATTTAAGATGTTAATTAATCACATTTGATGCTTATCAAGAAAATTGAACGATCTAGTCTTGTTGTGCTATCCACAAGGACGAAAATTTTTCTTTTTTGAATTTATGGAAGTGCTAGGCTGGACTTAACTTAAATCATTTTAGTTCGGATGTGCACACACATGACCATTATGATTTAAGAGGCAAAATAAAAGGAGTTACATAGTGATGTAATTGACAAGAGTTGTCTACCTATTTATTTGTATATCGCTTGTTGTGCTATCCACAAGGTTATATACATTTGAAATGGGATCCTTAATCTCACTAGCAAATCTTTAATTAGATGTTGCCGAACTATATGAGTGAGGGTAATATAGTTTGATGAAAATAGTGGGAGATACCAATTTAAAATAAAGACCTAAATTTATTTTGGTATGCAAAGTTAATAAAATGAATGTTTACTAAAATGTTGTATTTTCACATGCAGAATTTTAAAAATGTCAAAATCACTAATCTCACTACGAAGCATACTTGATGCAAATAAGCTTACCGGCCCGAATTATGAGGACTGGCTAAGAAATCTGAGAATTGTTCTCACTGCTGAAAAATTTCTTATGTCCTAAATTCCAATATACCTGAATCTGTTTCAGAAACAGCCTCTGAGGAAGAGATTGCCACTTTCAATAAGTGGCAAGATGATGCATCTGTGGCTCAATGCATCATGCTCGCATCCATGAATAACGAGCTTCAGCGTCAGCACGAAAAAATGGATGCTCCTGCTATGCTGCTTCACCTCAAGGAGTTGTATGGTGAACAGAGTAGGACTGCTAGATATGAGATATCTAAGGAGCTCTTCCGATCTCGGATGACCGAGGGCACTACTGTCGAAACTCATGTTCTGAAGGTAATCAATTTGATTGAACGCCTTGGACAGCTTGGGTTCGTCATGGATGGGGAGTTGAGTCAAGACTTGGTCTTGCAGTCACGCCCTGAGACCTTCTCGCAGTTTGTGGTTAATTTTCACATGAATAAGCTAGATGTCAGCTTACCTGAGCTGCTTAACATGCTGAAAACTGCAGAAGGTCACTTCTCATCCAAGAAGAACCATGTCTTGATGGTGGATTCTTCCAATAAAAGGAAGAGGCCCAAGGTGTCTTCTGAAAAGAAGAAATCTAAGAAGGCTAAGGGAAAAGGGAAAGAAAAGGAGCAAAAGAAACCTGAACCAGCTAAAGGAATGTGCTTTCATTGCAATGAGCCGGGACATTGGAAGAGGAACTGCAAGAAGTTTCTAGCAGAGAAGAAGCTTGGAGAAGCTTCGACTTCCAATCAAGGTTTGTTTATGATTGAAATTAATTTTTCTGAAAGTCATAATTCTACTTGGGTATTGGATACCGGCTGTGGTTCTCACATATGTAATACTGTGCAGGGACTGGTCAGAAGTAGAAAGCTGAACAATGATGAGGTGATCCTACGAGTGGGAAATGGAGCAAAAGTTGCTGCATTAGCTGTAGGAACTTATTGTTTAGCAATGCCTTCGGGAAAATCCATTTATCTTAATAATTGTTATTATGTTCCGAATATTATTAAAAACATTATTTCAATTTCTGTATTGGATATGGAAGGTTTTGACGTTATTATAAAGAACAATGGTTGTTCTATTTATAAAGACGATGTTTTATATGGTATTGGAAATTTGCGAAATGGACTTTATACACTTGACTTACAAGAAAATATTTTTCAAATTGAACAAACTAAGAAAAGGAAAAGAGATGATATTAATTATACCTACATGTGGCACTGTAGACTCGGTCATATCAATGAAACAAGATTATCCAAGTTGCATAAAGATGGACTCCTCGAGCTATCCGATTATGAATCATATCCAACTTGTGAATCTTGTCTCATGGGTAAAATGACTAAATCTCCTTTTAGTGGAAAAGGAGAGAGAGTTACAGAGTTGTTGGCATTGATTCACACAGACGTTTGTGGACCTATGACAACAAGTGCACGCGGTGGGTATTCTTATTTTATTACTTTCACTGATGATCACTCAAGATTTGGATATGTGTATTTAATGAAATACAAATCAGAATCATTTGAAAAGTTGAAAGAGTTCAGAAGTGAAGTAGAGAAACAAACGGGCAAGAGTATTAAGATACTTCGATCAGATCGAGGTGGAGAATACTTAAGCAGTGAGTTTCTCAATTGTCTCAGAGAAAATGGTATAATCTCACAATGGACTCCTCCAGGTACACCACAGTTAAATGGAGTATCTGAAAGGAGAAATCGAACACTGTTGGACATGGTTCGATCCATGATGAGTTTTACCGACCTTCCAATTTCCTTCTGGGGATATGTCCTAGAAACGGCTGCATACCTACTTAACAAGGTACCTACCAAATCCGCCCCAAAGACTCCATATGAGATGTGGAAAGGGAGGAAACCAAATCTTAAGCATGTTAAGACTTGGGGTTGTCCAGCTTATGTCAAAAAGTTTTAAAATGATAAGCTACAGACTAAACCCGATAAGTGTAGATTTGTGGGATACCCTAAAGAAACCGTAGGGTATTATTTCTATCATCCAACTGATCAAAAGGTGTTTGTTGCGAAACATGCTACCTTCTTGGAGAAAGAGTTTATCCATGAAGGGGTCAGTGGGAGTAAGATATATCTTGAAGAAGTTCAAGAACCACAAGTTACCACGGACCAAAGTCAGGTACCTAACCAAGTAGAAGAACCTACTGTACCACACCATGTTCGTAAATCTGGAAGAGTACCGAAGATACCTGAGAGGTATGGATTCGTTATAGAGGATGACGATGAGGTACACATCATGAATGATGATGATCCATTGAATTACGAACAGGCTATGAGTAATAAAGACTCAGGGAAATGGCTTGAAGCCATGAAATCTGAAATGGACTCCATGTATGAAAACAAAGTATGGTCTTTGGTTTCACCACCTGAAGGTATTAAACCTATTGGGTGTAAATGGGTTTTTAAGAAAAAGACTGGAGCAGACGGAAAGGTAGAGACCTATAAGGCCCGACTGGTTGCAAAAGGTTTCAAACAAAGACAAGGAGTTGACTATGATGAAACCTTCTCACCAGTAGCCATGCTCAAGTCCATTCGGATTTTGCTTGCGATTGCAGCTTACAACGACTATGAGACCTGGCAGATGGACGTGAAAACGGCCTTCCTCAATGGGAAACTTGAGGAGGATGTGTATATGACACAGCCAGAGGGATTTATTTCAAAAGTTGGAACAAATCAAGTCTGTAAGCTACAACGATCCATTTATGGGTTGAAGCAAGCTTCTCGTAGATGGAACATTCGTTTTGATGAGACAATCAAAGAGTTTGATTTTATCAAAAACGAGGATGAACCATGTGTATACAAGAAGGTTAGTGGGAGCGCAGTATCATTCCTTGTATTATATGTTGATGATATATTACTGATAGGGAATGACATTCCTATGTTACAATCCATTAAAATCTGGTTATCTAAAAACTTCTCCATGAAGGACTTGGGTGAAGCATCCTATATTTTGGGGATAAAGATCTATAGAGATAGATCTAAAAGGATGCTCGGCTTATCCCAAGGAACGTACATTGATACAATGCTAAAGAGGTTTAGCATGGAAGATTCCAAAAGAGGTCTCATGCCGATGAGCCATGGAATACATCTCTCCAAGAAATAGGCCCCAAAGACACCTGAGGAGAGAGACCGTATGGGTAAGATCCCTTATGCTTCTGCAATAGGATCTATCATGTACGGCATGATATGTACTAGACCGGATGTTGCTCACGCACTTAGTGTAACAAGAAGATACCAGTCGAATCCAGGAGAAGAGCACTGGAAGGTAGTGAAAAATATCCTAAAGTACTTGAGAAGGACTAAAGATATTTTTCTTGTCTACGGTGGGTCTGAATTAAAACTCGAGGGATTCACGGACTCAAGTTTTTAAACAGACCAAGATGACAGTAAATCTATTTCAGGGTATGTGTTTACCTTGAACGGAGGTGCAGTGAGTTGAAAGAGTTCCAAGCAGCAAACGGTTGCTGATTCAGTGACAGAGGCAGAGTATATAGCTGCAAGTGAAGCTGCAAAGGAAGCTGTTTGGATGAAGAAGTTCATAACTGAACTTGGTGTGGTTCCTAGCATTGGAGAAGCAGTTCCCGTATACTGTGACAACACCGGAGCGGTTGCACAGGCTAAGGAACCCAGGTCTCGTCAGAAATCTAAACACGTGTTGCGGCGATTTCACTTGATCAGGGAGATCATTGAAAGAGGAGACGTCACCTTGGAGCGTGTAGACTCTGAAGACAACATTGCAGATCCATTTACTAAACCTTTAACACAACAGCAGTTTGATCGTCACTTAGAGAAGTTGGGTATGAGATACCATGGCGATTGGCTTTAGTGCAAGTGGGAGATTGATAGTAGTGTGCATACAAGCCAATCATGTATGATGATAAAGCATATACTTTGTAAACAATCTTATTTATTTATTAATAAAATATTTATTAAAGGCATTTAATTATCTACATGGTGCTGTTTTTATAATATGTAAATAACCCATAGTTTTAAGCAATGCTTTTAGAATCATGATGTTGATCATGCTAATGAGATCTAAATTCTTAGAAAGCTTTAAAACTAAAATAGTTCCCAATCGTGGGATTACTAAAAAGGGGATTAGTAAATCCGGATAGATTGGAACATATGTTGCTTGCTCATTGGATGAGGATGACTGATCTCATGGTCATTTGTGTGGAGACACTAAAGCAAGTATGTAGGTGCTTATTGGAGAATAAGTTCACTGAACGTGACTCGCTATGGAATACCTAATGGAGTTTTACTCGCCTGTCAATAGGAATTCCTAATGTGATAGTAGTACATGTGATCCTTGGACTTGAGATCATCATAGTATCTTGTATGTAACAAATTATACTTTGACTAATTCCTTAAGGCCTTTTAAGGCATATATAGGGTATGCTTGGGTGTAATGAGTTACATATGGAGATAATGAATGATCAATAAAGAATCTACCACCTCTAGTAAAAGAGGAGATATGTCCTATGTGATTCGTTAAATGACAACCCAGGAATCCTTGGCCAAGGTAGAATAAAATTAGAAAGAGGTTTCTAATTTGCATTATTTGGAGTTGTGCATTTTCTAATCGAAATACATATGATTAAATAAATTAAGACTTGACAGTAAATCCATGTCTTATATTTAATTGGGACATTGTATGGTGGAAGGATTGAATTGTACGGTAACTATTAACTCACAGGTTCTTTTATGATTAATGTTGAAATCTATATTATCTAGAAAGTCGTTGATCGCTAGGGAGGCTTATCCCTATTGTAGAATAAATGTTATTTATTTAAATAGATTATTAGTTTAATTTGTTTATTTAAATAAGATTAGAATTGTTCTAATTGATTTATTCACAACCGGTTTAATATGGAGAACCTAAAGGGTCACACCATAAAAGGAAGAAGAATTATTTAAGAAGAAAATGGCATGATAGTAATAATGCATTAAGTATAATTAATTTAATCTATGATGATAGAATAAATTAAATAGCTTAATGTTTATTATTTAATATTTTAGAAATATTAAATATAAATTAATAAGAGGAGTCTTATTAATATTATTATTATTATTATTATTTTAATTCTAAAGGAGTTTAGGAATTAATATAATATCAGTACTCTCTCTCAATCCTAATAAAGATTAGGATATAAATTAATTAAAAATATTTAATTAATTAATTAAATAAAACCCTATTCTAATTGGATTAGGAGGGTTAACCTAATATCTATGTAAGAGAGTCTTATATCAGAAATAAGGGATGTGAAATTTTCCAAGAGTTGGGAGTACACATATTCTATAGAGATAGAAACAAGCGTTAAGCCAATAACCCATCTTCTTGAGTTCTTCATCTTCCTTGGTGGATCACCGTTAGAGGCCAAACATTTGGGTGGCTGACATTATTCAAGAGAAGGAGCCACTATCAGAGGAATCAAAGGAATCAAAGGAGTAGAACTTGTACCTGAGGAAGCTTAGATCTTCAAAGGTATAATTCCATGTTCTCTCTTTTCTGTAATTGATAACAAGCACAAAGCATGATCATGGTTAAGGGTTTGTATAAATTTTGAAAACCTAGTTTTTTACGCTTCCGCCCTATTTATGTGATTTGATTGCATGATTGCGTTACATACAAACCCAACAACCTTCACCTCCACCTATTTTCTTCGTGGGTCTATGCTCTGAGGGTGTGACGCCCCCAAAATTTGGATCACCACTGGTCTCTCAAATTCGGTTCGTCACATTCTACAATCTAGCACCATGATAATAATATTACGACTAAATGTCGCATCTCACAGCGGAATAATATACATTACTATTTCTGAATAGATTATACTTAATTAATATAATTTATTCACGTCCCAAGGTCTCGTAACTTAAACATCGATTACATAGCTTAAACATACCTTAAGCATATATAACCTAACTAATACATAACAACATAAGTTCTTATTACAATCATAAGGTTCTACATAATATTAAGCTACTCCGTAGCCTTGCCCTTGCCCTTGTCAGTGCCCGAAGGTCCACCATGCTCTGCCTTAACTGAAAATATTTTTATGGAAAGAAGAATGAGCAACAAGTTTGCTCAGCAAGTAATATAACAACAAAGGTGAGTATTATAGTTCTCAAATCCCAAAAATGGTATGATAGTTCAAGGATAGCAAGAATATTAACAGTTCTCAATACAGTCGCGAAGGACATAATAACATCAAAATGATTCAATGCTAAATTAATTTAAGATTTCAAGATAATTGAAAACTGAGCAGTCACTAAGGACTATGAACTTCTACTAGAATTAACAGTAATATACTGATAATCCAACAAAAACAAGTACAACAGGTGATCAGCCTAAAGTACCCTATATTATGCATAAAATTCAATCGTACTCAAGTGCGCACGTCGGTCTCCCGACAATTATATTTTCCCTTCAAAGAAAGTTGTTCATCTCAGTCAATATAAGAATTTTGCACCATTCTATTGGTTTGGACAGCTTTCTAATCATGATATAAGTCTAGCTGAATCAAATAGCATACACCATTCTTTCAAGGCATATAACAATCATAAGTTTAAACTAAAGATTTAAAGTTCAAAGAATATAAATCGACTTCTATCTTATCCATGAAGTATATAATTATAATACATGAATTGCAATTTCAAAAGTTTACTTGTACGACAATAATAGCACAAGCTTAATGAACGCTCAATAAAGAGTAAGTTTAGGAACTTGCTTACAAAACTCCTTGAATAAGGTAAATACAAGGATAGGATACTTGTCTTATGCGTAGTTTATCCATGAAAAGCTAATCAACACTTTTGAATCCCTATCGTAATATAGTTATGTATATATATGATATCCATTAGTCATATAGTTTAACATCATACTTTATCTTCTATATACAATCAACATATATGTTAAGTCCTTAATTTACTATACTGTCATACTAATTCACAATCTTAATTAGCATAGCTCTCATAGTCTTTTATCCTTAACGTTCCTCTTTTTGGGTTAAAAAAGTTCACATATCATCATTATCACATAAGATCACAACCAGTACCAAACACATTTTATTTAGCAAGCTATAGGATGGAAATTAGGTAACTGCCAAAATCAGATTAGCAAATTGATTCAATTCTGCTTCCAAACTGGTGCAGTTGCGCCATGGCTAAGCCTAGGGGTGGCGCAGCGGCGCTGCCACCTGGTCAAGCCAAGGTTGGGCTGTTGCCTTACAGGTTTTGTCCGACACGCAAGAATACAACACAACATAGCATATAAAACTTTTTAAAGGTCCTTCCATGCTTGTACAACACTTCCAAGTTCAATCATGTATGATATAGTTTCTACGTTAATACCTTTAATAACTTAAGGCCATTCAAGGTCATAAAATCACAAAGTCTAACATGCTCGCCTTTTAAACACATAAGGTATTCATATAACTCGTGTTAGGCATGATTATGTCCATCCATATCACATACATGTAACTAGCATCATTATCAGTTTGAAAACATGCTTCATTTATGCTTAACTTGATTTCACTCAACAATTATGCAAAATATCAGCAAATAAATTTGAAGGAGAAGAGGCTATATTTATAGAATTTCAAATACATAGACAATGTCATTGTTCTTCAATTTAAACCAACGTGAATAAGAATTGCATGTTGGTTATGGAGAAGTGGGTGAGTAGTTGGTGATCTTCATCATTATCCCCATTCCCCCATTGATCATGATAGCTAAAGTTTGCTGAATTTGAGATTATAGGGAATAGGATAGCCTTGAGTGTTCACGTGTGAGGGAAATGTGGCTCTTAATATGGGACAATACAATATATCTTAGCATTTGGGCAATGAAGAATTGTAATACATAGGCTATGTATATTTACATATTACATATACATAAGTTATAACTTAATGTTACAATGTAATTCACATAAATAATACTTCAGTGTAGTAAATATAATTTGCACATATATAAACCATGTACATTTTATGTGACATCCCCAAAATAGGTTCAATACTCAATCCATTTTGAGGCCAAAAACACTCAACAAAATTCAAATATAATCTTTCATATCACACGGTCGTGCAAAATACGACCACACAACTGTGATTGTCAATACAGACATGTAGAAAATATTAACATTCAAACTAAGTCCTCATTACATTTATTATCACACTATTTTAAATAACAAAAAATAGTGAGAACTTCTACAGCTCTAACTCGGACCATCACTCCATTCCCCTACTAGTACCCGCGATATTCTCATTTCCTGAAGAGAACAATGGAAGAAAAGGGTGAGCTCAACTAGCCCAGTAAAGAATATTATGACTAAGATAATGAAAAACAAATTATCGTTAGCCTTCAATAAATCAGATAAAATATTATGGACAACAAGTTTTAGATCAATATTCGCAGCGGAAATAACAATTCATTAGAAGAGTTAAGTAGAGAATGATGTTTACTATCTTCTTTGATTTAAAAGTTTATCATCAATATTTTATCCTTGTAACATCAATCAATATACATCTCGAATCAAATATCCATCTTTGCACTACGGGCCAAAGATATTCATTTGTATCATCAGTTGGTCATGTTCATCTCAACACATGTCCATCTTTGCACTACGGGCCAAAGATATTCATCACGTAATTATTCATCTTTGCACTACAGGCCAAAGATATTCAATTATATCACCATTTAGAACTGAGGATGATGAAAAATAATACGAAAAACGGATCCAGTGAGATAAAGGACAAATATTAGAGAATTTATCCAGAGTTCAAGAATGAAGATCAAAACCTGGATCCAATCAAAGATGATTTGGAAGAATTTTTTTTATCGTGAATAGTAACTCTTGAATAGTAACTCATGAATAGTAACTCGACATAAAAAGATAAAAATTTCACAAAAAAGTTCAGACCAATATTCCAGTGAAATAATATTAGATGAAGCGTAAAACTCTAGTAATATCTGATCATTTCAGGAATTATAGAAGCAATACTTACCATAGTAAGTTTATAGTTAGGAATCTTAAATGAAACAATATACGAAACTGCAATTGAATTTTCACCCGTCTGGCGATAGTCCGCTCAGATAGATTATTTCCATAATTTAATAACAACTGAATACGAAGGGTTATTCACCAGGCATGTGGTAGTCCGCGTAGGCAGGTTATTCCTACAGAATAATAAAGAATAGAATAACAACAGGATTTCACCATGCATGCGGTAGTCCGCGTAGACAGGTTATTCCAACAAAATAATAAAGAATGGAATAACAACAGGATTTTACCATGCATGCCGTATTCCGCGTAGACAGGTTATTCCAACAGAATAATAAAGAATGGAATAACAACCCTTACGAGTATTGAAAGAAAATAACTCTCTTCATAAATACGAAAGAAATAATACCCCTTACCTTAAAATTTGGAGACTGCACTAGCGTAATAGCATAATACTTTTCTTCTTTCTCTCTTATTCTCTCTATACTTTCTCTCTCTATAACTCTAGTAAATTGGTGAGAAATAATGAATAAATGAGCTTCTATTTATAGGCTCGGCAGAGTAAGGGTAAAATAGTCTTTTCGCTATAATTTATGACATCATCGCTTACATCATCGATCCTATGCCATCATTGCTTACCTCATCGCTTCGATGACATCTTTGCTTACCTCATCGCTCCGATAACATCATTGTTTGCATCATAAGAGTTCAAATTTAATTTGCACTCTTCCACCTCGTTTAACTTTTATACTATGAATTTACTATAATAATGTTACCATTCAAATTATAAAAATCATACTATTATATAATCACATCATACTACTATAATGTAATATTATAATAATATATTTGAATGAATTATTTTATCGGACAAGATAGAATACCAACTTTCAACAAATGTCACATGTTAAAAATTCCTCCGTTTAAATCCACATTGAATAAATATTTTCTTATCATATATATTAAAAATTAATTATTCACGAATAATATTACAGAACTACAATACTGACAACCAGGTCGTTCCCAGAAAAGTGGGGGCCTTCCGATAAGGATTTCTCTTTATTGGCGCGCAATTAATCAACCCCTTTCCCAGACAGAACTTCCTTAGACATTGCCAATAATGCTATCTAATAATATTATTCAAATAATATGAATTATTGATTTGATAATTTGAAATAATGTGCAATGACAATTATTGAATCGATAATATAAAATACCAAAGTAGCACTTATGGATATAAAATATCAACATAGCAAATATTAAACCAATAAAATATTATACAATTATTGAATCAATAATATAAAATATTGAATAGTAATTACTGTAACAATAATTGAGTAAGTGTCTTCCTATGTAAGAATCAATAATTCGAAATACTATGTAATACCGTGTGCTACCGTGCAACACCGTGTATTACTGTATTTTAACCACCGGGTATTTCAACAGTACTAACGGTAACAGTTTTGCCGTTATTTTTATAAAAAGGTTATTTTTGTCGCTTTTTATATTCGACATTCATTCTGTTATGGGGTCCACCAATGACTGCGCCGCCGTACGAATATTCTTCGACAAAAAGAATATTCCTCGACCAAACGAATATTCCCCAACAAAACGAATATTTATAACCACTTGCTTACTTTGTAAACTTTGTACATTTCAACCATAACTTATCACATTTATCAAATCAACACCTTACTATTTTAAAATATTATATAAAGAAAATTAAATCTTATTCATAAAATTTGGGGTCTTACAACCTCCCCTCTTTATGAAATTTCATCCTTGAAATTGACGTACGTACTTGGTATGTCGAAAAGGTGAGGATACCTTATTTTCATTTCCGATTCTAACTCCCAGGTCATTTTCTCGATATCATGGTTCCTCTACAAAACTTTAACTTGAGGTATAACCTTTGAGCGTAGGACATGTTCCTTCCTATCTAAGATCTTAACAGGTACCTCCTCTTATGTTAAATCTTTGGCTATCTCGTCTGGTTCTAACTCGATAATGTGGTTTGGATCTTTCACATATTTACGAAGCACAGATATGTGAAAAACGTTATGAACACGAGACAAGCTTGGAGGTAAGGCGAGTCTATAGGCCACATTTCCTACTCGGTCAAGGATTTCAAATGGACCAATGAATCGTGGGTTGAGCTTTCCTCTCTTTTTGAATCTTGTAACTCCTTTCCATGGAGCAACACGTAATAATACATGATCTCTGACATTAAACTCCACGTCTCTTCGATGAAGATCAGTATAACTCTTTTGTCAATCTTGTGCAGTTTGTATACGTTGTCGGATCATTTGAATCTTTTTCGTAGTCATACGTACTAACTCTGGTCCCAACGATGTTGCTTCACCCACCTCGTCCCAGCATACTGGAGAACGACATTTTAGTCTATACAACCCCTCGAATGGAGCCATGCCTATACTTGCCTGATAACTGTTGTTGTAGGAGAATTCCACCAATGGTAGGTACTTATCCCAACTCCCTTTGAAGTCTAGAACACAGAGTCTCAATAGATCTTCAAGAGTTTAGATAGTCCTTTCCGATTGCCCGTCCGTTTGTGGATGATATGCCGAACTAAATCGTAAATCCGTTCCCATAGCTTTCTACAAGCTGACCCAAAATTGTGAAGTGAATCTTGGGTCATGGTCTGAAACTATGGATACTAGCATGTCATGCAATCTCATAATCTCATTCACGTACATACGAGCAAGACATTCAAGGGAATAAGTCTCTCGTATCGGCAAGAAATGAGCAGACTTGGTTAATCTATCAATAATAACCCAAATTACATCTATGCTTTGAGAAACCTTGGGAAGACTCGTAACAAAATTCATGGTAATGTGTTCCCACTTCCACTTTGGAATCTCAAGTCCTTTGGCATTTGATGCTCCGCCTTGACACGTTAAACACCTCGAGATGAACTCCGTGATCTCTTTCTTCATATTGCTCCACCAAAATGTATGTCGAAGATCACGATACATTTTAGTACTTCTAGGATGGATTGCAAACGGTGTGTTGTGTGTCTCCATCATGATTCTATACTTCAAATCAGAATCGTCAGGAACACAAAGTCTGGAGTTGACTCAAAGTATTCCTTCTTCATCAATCATTGCTTCTGGAATAGCACCTTCTTGCACCTTCTTCCTCATATTCATCATCTCCGGGTCTGTAGCTTGAGCAGCTTTAACTTTATCAATCAAAGCTGGTTCTACGCGTATACTTGATATCATCGCATGGGTCCCCGGAGTCTTGAACTCTATCTCCATCTTTTGTAAATCACACAAAATAGGCCTTGAAAGCATCACATTCATTCCCGCATATGATCTTCTACTCAACACGTCAGCAACCACATTCGCTTTTCCAATATGGTATTGGATGGTATGATCGTAATCTTTCAACAACTCAAGCCAACGTCATTGCCGCATGTTAAGCTCCTTCTGGGTGAAGAAATACTTGATGCTCTTATGATCCGTATAGATCTCCACTTTCTCCCCATACAGGTTGTGTCTCCAGATCTTCAACGCGAAAACGATTGCTACTAACTCTAGATCATGAGTAGGATAATTCCTCTCATGTTCCTTGAGTTGTCGCGAGACATAGGCTATGAATTTCCCATGTTACATGAGAACACATCTTAACCCTTTGCCCGAAGCATCGCTGTAAATGACAAATCCATCCGAACCAGATGGTATTATCAGAACAGGTGCCAAAATGAGTCTCCTCTTGAGCTCTTGAAAGCTCTTCTCGTATTCCTCGTTCCATATGAATTTTATATCTTTCCAAGTCAGCTGAGTTAATGAAGTAGCGATCCGAGAAAATCCTTCCACGAATCTCCGATAATAACCAGCTAAGCCCAGAAAGCTACGTACTTCGGTCACCGACTTCGGTTGCTCCCAACTTTGTATTGCTTCAATATTCGTCGGGTCCACAGATACTCCACGTTTTGATACTACGTGCCCTAGGAATGCTACCTCCTCAAGCCAGAACTCACATTTCTTCAGCTTGGCATATAACTTGTTTTCATGAAGCCTTTAAAGTACTAGCTTCAAGTGGTGCTCACGATCTTCACGGCTTTTGGAATAGATGAGGATGTCATCAATAAAGACAACCACGAACTGATCCAAATATTCCTTGAATACACGGTTCATCATATCCATGAAGGCAGCAGGAGCATTAGTCAATCAAAAAGATATGACTAAGAATTCATAATGCCCGTATCGAGTTCTGAAAGCAGTCTTCGGAATATCTTCAGTTTTAATATTCAGCTGATGATATCCAGAACGAAGATCGATCTTTGAAAAGAATTGTGCACCTTGCAACTGGTCGAACAGGTCATCAATATGAGGTAACGGATACCTATTCTTGATTGTGACATGGTTCAACTCCCGATAGTCAATACAAAGTCGCATACTCCCGTCTTTTTTTTTTAGGAAATAAAACAGGAGCACCCTAAGGAGATGTACTAGGACGTATAAAACTGATGTCTAATAACTCCTGTAGTTGGACCTTTAACTCCTGAAGTTCTATTGGAGCCATTCGATATGAGGTTTTAGAAATGGGTTTTGTACCGGGTTCAAGGTCAATAAAGAATTCAACTTCACGTTCCGGGGGTAGACCGGGAAGTTCTTCGGGAAATACATTAGGAAACTAATTAACAACATAAATATCATTCAAACCTGACGTATTCTGGTTTAGATCAGTGACATGGGCTAAGAAAGCTTGACATCCGTTTTTCAATAAATGAATAGCTTTATGACTTGAAAGAACATTGATTGATTTTAGTGGTTTGGTTGTTTGAATCCACACAATAGGTTGGTTAGGAATATGAAAACTAACAACCTTGCGAAAATAATCAATTTTGGCATGATAAGTGGTCAACCAGTTAATTCCTAAAATCACATCAAATGCAAGTATTTTCAATGATATAAGATCAACAGGTAAGGTGAGGGTACCAATTTGAATCGAGCAAGATTTGTAAACTGTAGATGTAACGAAGGTTTCTCCCAACGAAGTTTTAACAGATAAGTCAAATTCTAATTTCTCAGGTGTCAAGTTCAAACGTTGAGCACAAGCAGGTGAAATAAAAGAATGGGTAGCACCAGTATCTAATAAATTGTAAACTTCACAATAGTTTATTATCAGCTTACCCGTAATAACCTCGTTCGGGTTTCTTGCTTGTTGGGCAGTCACGACAATTGCTCTTCCAGGAACCACTGACTTTGACTTGTCAGGGATAGCCTTTGGAGTCACCATCCCTACTGGACTTGGTTTCGCTACAGGACACACTCGAGCTATGTGCCCTTCCTTTCCATAGTTATAACACACCTTGGATTGTTGTGTGCAGTTGGGGCTAATGTGTCCCTCTTGCCCGCATTTATAGCATACGACCGACGGTCGTTCTCCTCCCCTAGAACCAGTTAATGTTGGTGCTGCTGTCGATGCTTTCACATTCTCATTGTTGTACCTTCTCTTCTTGAAATCTCCCCCCGACTCACTTCTTCTATTATCATGGCCACGATTACCACCGAAGTGGTTACCGCTTCTGGCATGATACTTTCCTCCATGCTGGGTGTCATTGTTCCGATTACTGCTGCCACCAGTACGACCTTGGTTGTTGTCCCTTGGTTGAACATAATCATTATCTCGTTCTAATAACTGGGCCCTGTTTACTACATCCGAATATAGAGAAAATTTGTGAGAAATGAGATATTGACGAATCTCGGGTTTCAAACCTCTCAGAAACATCCGCGTCATACGTTCCTAATTCTTCACCAAATGAGGTGCAAACCAGGATAACTCCGCAAATTTAGCCTCATATTGGGACACAGTCATGTTGTTCTGTTCCAGTCTGATGAACTCTACTTCTTTCATGTGACGAATACTTTCTAGAAAGTACTTGTCATTGAATAGTTTGTGGAATACCCCCCAAGTTATCTTAAGTGCGGCAGGCTGGGTACGTTTCACAGATTCCCACCAGTAATCTGCTTCTCCACGGAACATAAAGGTGGAAAATGGAATCTTCTGTTCCTCCGTGCATCCCAAGACATTAAATATCTTAGTAATTTGCTTAATCCAATTTTCTGCCTTGATTGGATCTGGCTTTCCCTGAAACTCTGGTGGTCCCAACTCTTTAAACTGCTTGGCAATGACAAGCCGCGAGTTGTTATTTCCACCATTATTATGATCACAAGTCTCCCTCGTCTGGTTTTGCATAAACTGCAAAAAGCTTCGAAACATCCCGTCATTTATCATTTCTTCGGTAGGATTATTTACAGGAGGAATATAGCCTTCCTGTTGCACGTTCTCCTCATTGGTGATTAAAGGTGTCTCAACGGTCTCATTCACTCCATTATTTAGATTTCCAGCTGCCATTCTAAAATACTGCCACAAAACAAGGGTTAATCAAACAAATTAACATATCACATATAAACCCTATATTCCAACCGACCAATTAAATAACAATTAAGCTTGGGTAAGACACACTAGCGAAGATTTTACTCGTCTCTCCCCTTCAAGTTCTTATTCTCAGATCTCTGCCAGAGATCATATCCCTAAGCTCTGATACCAACTGTGACGCCCCCAAAATAGGTTCAATACTCAACCCATTTTGAGTTGCCAAGTACACTCAACAAAATTCAAATATAATCTTTCATATCACACGGTCATGTAAAATACGACCACACAACTGTGAGTGTCAATACATATATGTAGAAAATATTATCATTCAAACTAAGTCCTCATTACATTTATTATCACACTATTTTAAATAACAAAAAATAGTGAGGACTTCTACAGCTCTAACTCGGACCATCACTCCATTCCTCGACTAACTCGCGATATTCTCATTTCCTGAAGAGAACAATGGAAGAAAAGGGTGAGCTCAACTAGCCCAGTAAAGAATATTATGGCTAAGTTAATGAAAAACAAATTATCGTTAGCCTTCAATAAATCAGATAAAATATTATGGACAACAAGTTTTAGATCAATATTCGTATCAGAAATAACAATTCATTAGAAGAGTTAAGTAGAGAATGATGTCTACTATCTTCTTTGATTTAAAAGTTTATCATCAATATTTTATCCCTGTAACATCAATCAATATACATCTCGAATCAAATATCCATCTTTCCACTACGGGCCAAAGATATTCATTTGTATCATCAGTTGGTCATGTTCATCTCAACACCTGTCCATCTTTGCACTACGGGCCAAAGATATTCATCAGGTAATCATTCATCTTTGCACTAGAGGCCAAAGATATTCATCATGTAATTATGCATCTTTGCACTACAGGCCAAAGATATTCAGTTATATCACCATTTAGAATTGATGATGATGAAAAATAATACGAATAACGGATCCAGTGAGATAAAGGACAAATATTAGAGAATTTATCCAGAGTTCAAGAATGAAGATCAAAACCTGGATCCAATAAAAGATGATTTGGAAGAATTTGTTTTTTTATCGTGAATAGTACCTCATGAATAGTAACTCATAAATAGTAACTTGTGAATAGTAACTCGACATGAAAAGATAAAAATTTCACAAGAAAGTTCAGACCAATATTCCAGTGAAATAATATTAGATGAAGCGTAAAACTCTAGTAATATCTGATCATTTCAGGAATTATAGAAGCAATACTTACCGTAGTAAGTTTAGAGTTATGAATCTGAAATGAAACAATATACGAAACTGCAATTGAATTTTCACCCGTCTGGCGGTAGTCCGCTCAGACATATTATTTCCACAATTTAATAACAACTAAATACGAAGGGTTATTCACCAGGCATGCGGTAGTCCGCATAGGCAGGTTATTCCCACAGAATAATAAAGAATAGAATAACAACAGGATTTCACCATGCATGTGGTAGTCCGCGTAGACAGGTTATTCTAACAGAATAATAAAGAATGGAATAACAACAAGATTTTACCATGCATGCCGTATTCCGCGTAGACAGGTTATTCCAACAGAATAATAAAGAATGGAATAACAACCCTTACGAGTATTGAAAGAAAATAACTCTCTTCATGAATATGAAAGAAATAATATCCCTTACTTTAAAATTTGAAGACTAAACTAGCGTAATAGCAGAATACACTTCTTGTTTCTCTCTTATTCTCTCTATACTTTTTCTCTCTATAGCTTTAGTGAATTGGTGAGAAATAATGAAGAAATGAGCTTCTATTTATAGGCTCGGCATAGTAAGGGTAAAATAGTCTTTTTGCCATAAGTTATGACATCATCGCTTACATCATCGATCCTATGACATCATTGCTTACTTCATCGCTTCGATGACATCCTTGCTTACCTCATCGCTCCGATGACATCATTGTTTGCATCATAAAAGTTCAAATTTAATTTGCACTCTTCCACCTCGTTTAACTTTTATACTATGAATTTACTATAATAATGTTACCATTCAAATTATAAAAATTATACTATTATATAATCACATCATACTACTATAATGTAATATTATAATAATATATTTGAATGAATTATTTTATTGGACAAGATAGAATACCAACTTTCAACAAATGTCATATGTTAAAAATTCCTCCGTTTAAATCCACATTGAATAAATATTTTCTTATCATATATATCAAAAATTAATTATTCACGAATAATATTATAGAACTACAACACTGACAACCAGGTCGTTCCCAGGAAAGAGGGGGTCTTCCGATAAGGATTTCTCCTTACTGGCGTGCAATTAATCAACCCCTTTCCTAGACAGAACTTCCTTAGACATTGTCAATAATGCTATCTAATAATATTATTCAAATAATATGAATTATTGATTTGATAATTTGAAATATTGTGCAATGACAATTATTGAATCCATAATATAAAATAGTAAAGTAGCACTTATGGATATAAAATATCAACGCAGCAAATATTGAACTAATAAAATATTATGCAATTATTGAATCAATAATATAAAATATTGAACAGTAATTACTGTAACAATAATTGAGTAAGTGCCTTCCTACGTAAGAATCAATAATTCAAAATACTGTGCAATACCGTGAGCTACCGTGTAACACCGCGTATTACTGTATTTTAACTACCGGGTATTTCAACAGTACTAACGGTAACAGTTTTGCCGTTATTTTTATAAAAAAGTTATTTTTGTCGCATTCTATATCCGACATTCATTCCGTTGTGGGGTCCATCAATGACTGCGCCATCGTACGGATATTATTCGACAAAAAGAATATTCCTCGACTAAACGAATATTTCCCGACAAAACGAATATTTTATAACCACTTGCTTACTTTGTAAACTTTGCACATTTCAACCATAACTTATCACATTTATCAAATCAACGCCTTACTATTTCAAAATAATATATAAAGAAAATTAAATGTTATTCATAAAATTTGGGGTAATACATTTTATCATACCGATATAATTTAATTGGATATTATCACATTACATTATCTCATCTATTATTCAATTATATTACATATTGAAATATCACCAACTAGCAATTGCTTATAATATATTCAAGCGGTATTCAATTAATGTTCACACACTCACATTGTCACATAGACTCATGATATATCCATATACTTATTTAATTAGTCATATCATATAGTTTCTATATGTAGTATAGTCACATTAATGTGTCACATTGCACTATATAATATAGTTGTAGCTTCTATACTCTATATGATTAACATTTCATACTTACACATAACAATTACTCGAGCAATTATAATCATATTAATAATCTACTCGTTTATGTTTTATTAATCTCCATAATAATGAATTAACATTTATATGATTAATTATCTCATTAAATAAATATAAATCTTATTATATTTATAGACAAGTTACTTATTATTATTCTATTACTTGCAATAATAATAATCAACATACTATTAATTAATCACCATTAATATTCTATTTCTCATAATATCAATTAATTAACAATTAATATTGATTAATTGTTCATGTAATAATTCCTTTATTAATTAACACATCAACGTTTCTATTCTCGTGCCACACAAGGCATTCAACGAGCTTATGATAAACTCCACGTCTTTCTTAATTATTATATATTTAATTCGAATTCATTAATTTAACTCATCTCATAACGCATAAATATTTATATTCAAATAAATATTCATTTTCATTAATATATTCATTTAATAATATTCAGAATTTCTCGAGTATTACATCCTCCCCCCCTTATAAAAATTCTGTCCTCGGAATTGCTACAAGGTTACACAAATAGATGGGGATAATCCCTTCATCATTCTATCTTCTAATTCCCACGTAGCCTCCTCGACATCGTGGTTACGCCAAAGTACTTTCACAGATGATATAACTTTATTTCTTAAGGTTTGCTCTTTCCTATCTAATATCTGAAAAGGAATTTTTTCATTCGTTAGATTCTTCTCCACTTGAATGGGCTCGTAAGAAATCACGTGCTTGTAGTCGGCCTTATACGGTCGCAACACGGAGATGTGGAACACGTTGTGTATGTGCTCCAACTCAGGTGGTAATTGTGATGCCCTCAAATTCACGTACTTGAAACCTGAACTTGGTGCTACACGATAGCATTTCTTTGAGCGGAATAATATAAATAACAAACTTATTATACATATCAGAGTTGTCTAATCCCAGGTACACGACCTTTAAAACATTCATTACATGATAAATAGTAAATATTATCGTCTTAATAAAGTCTAACTATTACACAAAATACCATAAAACTTATTCTTACAGCTTTCCTTTCCCTTTGTTTATGCCAGAGCTTCTAGTTGATCATGCTTAGCTGAAAATATTTAATTTAAAGCAAGAATGAGCATTCAATTTCCCAGCAAGTAATAGTAGTTAATAAACTTTAGCTGAAAGAAGTAAATATTTTTTTGAGTATACTTCTACAACGAATCAATAGTTGTGAAGTCATTTGAAATAATTCTTAATAACATATCAAATCGCTTAAAATTTTGAAACGACGTAGCGACTATAAATACTGAGCGGTCAATGGACCATGAACTTTTATTTTTCATTTTTGAAAAGGTTTAACAGAAATACACCTGCAAACCGCTCTGGTCTTACGAACATGTAGGGTGATCAGCCCCGTTATGTCCTATATTGATCAATAATATCTATTTGAACTATAAATTCTTTCACTCTTTTCGCCTTGGGAACATAAACAATTTCTCCATTACGGGTTGTTCATACTCAGTCTGGAGTCTTAACTAAATAATTTCAACTATGTCTAGCTGAGTCAATTAGCTTAGACAATCTTTAAACCATAAATACATACCGAAGTTTAATAGTTTGTAACATGATTTGTCATATCAAAGAATTTCAAGTTCAAGAGTTCTTGTTTGAATACAATAGTTTATACAAGTGGGGACACTTGTATGATAACCGACAATAATGAGATATTAAAATAATAATCGAATTGAATAAAATTCTACAATATGAAAATAATTTCATAAACGAATCATGGATATTATTACGGATATAAATAATTGACAATAATTATTCATGAACATGCTTTGTATTTGATAATTTATATTGAATTGGAAACTAACATAATATATACCTGTCTGCACGAATAACAATAAGAATTTGAGTAAAGTTAGAGAACTTACCTTGATAGCTGATTACTGCTTCCTAGTATAGCTTAAGCTTTTAATATGAAGTCCTATCATCAATATCATTATTCTTTAAATTAGAATAATACAACATAACACATAATACTGCTTAAACATATTGTCACATATTCATGTCAGTCATTACAACACATAAGAACGTATACCTAGTCAACTATGTCGAGTTGGTTTGAGTTCGGTATCTTTTCTGCATCCCGATTGCATTGTCGGATAATTAACGAATTTATTTCTAATAAAACTTTGTTCAAGAACTTAAATATTATATTAGATAATTTAATTATCATTTATAATATTTTTCCAAACATTAAAATCATTTATAATAATTTTTCAAACACTTATATCATTTTTAATGATTTAATTGTCAATTAATATTATTATCATTAATATTTAAATAATTTAAAATATTAATGAAGTTCATGTCAACACTTTAAAAGTTATTTATTATAACCTGAAAATATTTTTAAAACCTTAATATTACCTTTAAATAATTTTTAAGATATTAAAAATTATTTTTAAATAATTACTATTACTATTAAAATATTAAAAGTTATTTATTATAACTTAAAATATTTTTATTACATTTATTTCACCTTTAAATGATTTATAAAATATTAAAATCATTTTTAAATAATTTATTTAATATAATTATTAAATAATTTTATTATCATTAATATTAAAATATTAATAGAATTCTTATCAAAATATTATAAGTTATTTATTATAACTTAAAATAATTTTTAAAACTTTAGTATCATTTTTAAAATATTAAAACCATTTTTAACTAATTTATTTAATATAATTATTAAATAAATTTATTATCATTAATATTAAATTATTAATGAAATTTAATTTAAAATATTAAAAGTCATTTATTATAACCTAAAATATTTTTTAATACTTTATTATCATTTAAAATGATTTTTAATATATTAAAATCATTTTTAACTAATTTATTTAATATAATTATTAAATAAATTAAATATCATTAATATTTAATTAAATTAAAATATTAATAAAATTTATGTCAAAATATTAAAAGTTAATTTTTATAACTTAAAATAATTTTAATATAATTTATGAATTAATTTCTATTTATGTTCATTAATATAATTAATTTTAATTTAAAACTGTCGCTAAAGGGCTATAGCGACGAACACTGTCGTCTTAGGTGTTCTTGAGCAACTCAAGAACAACCCTTAAGTACCTAGTTTGACCGCCGGTAATTTCTTGTTCATGATGTTTCTGGGCATGAGATTATACTAGTTATGTAGTATTGATGTAATATTACAAGTGTATAGCACTTTCTGGGTCAAACTATATCATATAAAAAAGATATAAGGGATTGAACAAGCTGTCAGAGCTGTTCTTCATTTTCTGGGCAGCCCAAAAACATAAAGTCATGGCCGGTCAACGCTTCTAGTGGCCTAATATCTTTCAATCGGTTAATGTTTTGGGTGGTCTAGACGTCGGGCTTTGTAGATTAACTATCAGGGTACATGATTCGAGCACTTATAGAGTCCAGATATCAACATAGAGAAAGACCTAGGTTTTACAAAAACTGGTCAGACGCTGTCGGAGAAATTCTAGGTTACCCAAAATTCTCAAAGTAGCGAGCAGCCTAGTTTGACCCCTTATATTTTTCAGTCGGTTAATTTTTAAGGCTTCACAGTGCTCTGGATTTGTTATCCTCATGCCAGAGTACAATCTGACCAACATATAACATCTAAATAGTTTGACAGAAGAGAGATCTAAGCGGTCAAACTCGCTGTCAGAATGCGTTCTTCAGTTTTCTGGGTTACCCAGAAAACACAAAGTCATGCTCAGTCAACGCAGTTTAACTGGCTATATCTTTTGATCTAGACATGATATAAGTATGATTCCAATTGCAGAATACTAACAACATGGCATAGAACACATACAAATACATAAACACTAGATATCATGAACAGATTGAGAAATATAAGCCTCGACTTTGACTGTCAGAAAACATTTTTTAAGTTTTTCCAGTTTTCAAAATTTTTAATTTTCATGCATCTAGATGTTATGTAATTGTTATTTCTCAACCCAGATCACTTATTAACATACCATAGCACATATATTAACACTTAAACATAACATCTAACGAAAAATTAAAGATCTAGCTTGGTTAGGATTTTATACATTTTCTTTCTAAATCTTTGATTTCTGTTACTTTGATCTGTTCTTGGGTTGTGTATGGAATATTTTGGGCTTATTAGAAACTGATCTTGAGAGTAAAATTTGTGAGTCTTAGAGAGAGAGAGAGAGAGACTTGGCTTGTGTTTGTGGAAAAAAATAAAAGCTTTCTTTACTTTTCTCTTTCTTTAATTCTTATCCATTTGATTCATTGAATCTTGAATGGCTAGGTGTCAAGAATTGGCTGATACATATTGATTTTCAGCACATGCAAGATCTAGAAATGGTGAGTCACAAGATTTGGCAAGATTTGCAAGCAAACTAAATTAAATAAATTCAAAAATGTTATTTTTGTAAACTAACAAATATTTTTAAGGACATTCTTGTCCATGGTGCATAATTCTAGGGTTTAACCTTTAGGTTTTAACACTTAGGGTTTACCAAACAATTTTTAGGGTTTTCAAAATTAAGTTTAAGGTTTAATAAAAATTTAATTATAACACACTAATTAAAAATTAAGGTTTTCAAATAATAATTAGGGTTTTATTTAAAAATTAGGATTTCTTGCTATAATTAGGGTTCCCAAATTTATGAATTAGAGTTTCTTAATCATTATCCACAATCACATAATATACACATTTTTATTTAAATACAACATAATCAATTATTATGTTTAATATTTAAATAAAATAAATAAATAAATTCGTAACATATATTCATATAATTATGTCAATTATCATAATTATATATAAAATTCATAATCATAACTTGTATTAATATACTTACATATATTTAAATACAAATATAGTTATTAATCATATTTAATATTCAAATTCCTTAAGAAAATAATTTCTTATTATTCGTAACATAAATATCCTTTTTTTTAAATACAATTATACAATAATTGTATTAATTCATGAAATTTCATAACATAGATCAACATTAGAGTTTTGATCTGTAATGACACTTTACCTTATATCCCATTATTAATTAAGTTAAAATAATTAACTTAATTAATCTTGATAAATTCATATAATAAATAATTATTATAATAATTCTAAGAATTACTTCATATATTATTTAAATAATATATTAATCATATTTTTATGGAAAAATACACAATAAAATATTTTTACTATAAAATTAATTTATTATAAGAATATAATTTATAATAATCAACTATTCTTTTCTTGAAAAATTTATTTGAAATCACTTATGCAATAAATAAATATATATTTATCACATATACACATATGTTTTACCTTGCACATATTCTCACATTTATTCTGATAAACATAATATAAAAAAAATTATACAAAAAATTTCTTATTTAATTATATCGAAAATATTGGGTTATTACAGTAATGCAACTTTGTATGCCACTTCGCCCACTCGCTTCAGTATCTCGAACGATCCTATGAATCTTGGACTCAATTTTCCTTTCTTGTCGAAACGGATTTTTCCTTTCCATGGAGATACCTTCAAGAATACGAAACTGTCGCCTTTAAAGTCCCAGTCTTGTCGATGCAAGTCTGCGTACTTTTTCTGGCGGTCTTGAGCTGCTACTAGTCTGGCTCTTATCACTGTCACCACGTCTGCGGTTTGTTGTACTAACTCTGGTCCTAGTATTCGTCGCTCTCCGACTTCGTCCCAACATAACGGCGTTTTACATTTTCTCCCATAAAGAGCTTCGTATGGTGGCATGCCGATACTCGCATGATAACAATTATTATACGCAAACTCTACTAAGGGTAGGTGGTCGTCCCAATTTCCCTTAAATTCCATCACGCAAGTTCTAAGCATGTCTTCCAGCGTTTATATTATTCGCTCACTTTGTCCGTCTGTCTGAGGATGGTAAGCGGTACTCAACCTCAACTAGGTTCCCATTCTTTCTTGTAAGATTTTCCAAAAATTTAACGTGAAGCGTTGATCTCGATCAGAGACAATTGACACCGGTACTCTATGTTGTGAAATAATCTCTTTTACGTATAGGCTCGTTAACTGATTCAACCTATAGCGGATCTTGATTGGTAGAAAATGTGCGAACTTCGTAAGTCGATCCACGATAACCCAAATAGCATCATAACCCTTATGCGTAACTGGAAGTCCCACCACAAAGTCCATCGTAATGTGCTCCAATTTCCACTCCAGTATTTCCAACGGTTGTAGTAAACCACTCGGCCGCTGGTGCTCTGCTTTGACACGTTGGCAAGTCAGACATCTACTAACGCACTCTGCGACTTCCCGTTTCAGATTAGGCCACCAAAAATGTTGACTTAAATCTCGGTACATCTTTGTGCCTCCCGGATGAACGAAATATGTCGTACTGTGTGCCTCGTGCAAAATCTCTCCTCTTAATTTGGTTACCGCTGGTACCCACACTCTTCCTTCGAATATCAAAATATCGTCTTTATCCATTTGAAATCTCTCTTCTTCATTTTCTGCGATCCTATTCCTGATTTTCTCGCACTCTTTATCCTTCTCTTGTGATTCTTTCACTCTATCCAACAAAGTTGGACGAGCTTCCAATACAAATAACTTTTCTTCAGACCATTCCGGTCCTTTTTCCTCTATCTCTAATTTTTCCATTTCTCTTATCAACTCCTCTTGAGTTGTCAAGTGAAATAATTTCTCTCTTCCTTTTCTGCTTAGAGCGTCAGCAACCACGTTTGCCTTACCCGGGTGATAAAGAATATCGCAGTCATAATCCTTGATCAATTCTAACCACCTTCTCTGACGCATATTCAACTTCTTCTGTATGAAGATATATTTCAGACTTTTGTGGTCCGTGTATATCTCACATTTCTCTCTGTACAAATAATGTCTCCAAATCTTCAACGCAAAAACTACTGCCGCTAACTTTAAGTCGTAAGTAGGGTATCATTTTTCGTAGTCCTTTAATTTTCGTGATGCATACGCAATGACTTTGCTGTGCTACATTAGCACACAACCAAGTCCCTTGTGCGATGCATCACTATACACCACAAAATTTCCCGCATCATCTGGTAGTGATAACACAGGCGCCTCGCTTAACCTCTTCTTCAACTCTTGAAAAATCTCTTCACATTTGTCTGTCCATGCAAATTTTACCGTCTTCCTCGTCAGATTGGTCAACGGGGTTGCTATCGTAGAAAAATCCTGGATAAATCTTCGATAGTACCCGAATAACCCTAAGAAACTTCTTACCTCCGTTGGTGTTCTCGGCTGCTCCCAATTACTTACTGCTTCAACCTTTGCAGGGTCCACTGAGATTCCATTCTTATCCACCACGTGGCCTAAGAATTGAACCTTCTCCATCCAAAATTCACACTTAAAAAATTTCGCATACATCTTCTCTTTCCTTAGCGTTTCCAAAACAATCTTCAGATGTTCGGCGTGCTCTTCTTCTGTCTTTGGGTAAATCAAGATGTCGTCGATGAAAACTATTATGAATTTATCCAAGTATGGCTTGAAAACTCGGTTCATCAAGTCCATAAATGCTGTCGGAGCATTAGTCAATACGAATGACATTACCAAAAACTCGTAATGTCCATAACGGGTTCAAAACACAGTCTTTGGTATGTCCTCATCCCGTACCTTCAGTTGGTGATAACCTGTTCGTAGGTCTATCTTCGAAAAACACTTTGCTCCTTTCAAGTGGTCAAATAAGTCGTCTATCCTCGGTAGCGGATATCTGTTCTTGATCGTTACTCTGTTTAGTTCTCGATAATCGATACAGAGCCACATCGATCCATCCTTTTTCTTAACGAATAACACTGGTGCTCCCCAAGGAGACACACTCGGTCGTATGTAACCTTTATCCAATAACTCTTGCAGTTGTATCATCAATTCCTTCATTTCTATCAGCGCCATACGGTATGGGGCTTTCGAAATCGATGCAGTTCCCGGTGCTAAGTCTATTACGAATTCGATTTCTCTGTCTGGCGAAAGACAAGGCAGATCGTCCGAAAATACATCTCGGAATTCATTCACTACGGATATATCTTTAATTTCTACTTTCTTTTTTTGAGTATCTACAATGTAAGCTAAATAACCTACACATCCTTTCCTTAACAATTTCTTGGCCTGCATCATCGTAATCCAACACGATTGCTTAAGCGATGAGCTACCATAAAACACTACCTTAGACTTACTCGGAGTCTGAAGGTTCACATATTTGTTCTGACAGTCAATTATCGCAGCATGGTTATACAACCAATCCATTCCCAGTATTACGTCAAATTCTCCCAATCTAATAGGAATCAAGTTTACGCTCAGTTCATGTTCTCTAATGTTTGCGCGACAATTTCGATAAACGTATTCTACAGGGATTACTTGCTTATTCGCAACTTCTATGTTCAAGGGATCTTCTAATCGTTCTCGGGATGTGTTAAGTCTACTAGCAAATTCTTCAGATATAAAAGAACAGGTGGCACCCAAATCAAATAATACATAAGCATTTATATTATTGATTGGGATTATACCTGACACCACGTCCTTCGCAGCCACTACGTCCTGGACGGTCATGTTAAAGGTCCTGGCGGTTGGGTGGTTGGATTGTGCCGGTTCGCTGATCATTGTTTCCCCCTGTTGGCTGCTACCTCCACCAGTTCCCTTCTTCGGGAAGTCCTTAATCCGGTGCTCCGTTGAGCCACATGCAAAACATCCTTGCATCTTTTTTGGTTTCGGGCAGTTGGGGGAAATGTGCCCCTCCTGACCGTTGTTGTAGCAAGTGCCGCGTCCCTTCCAGCACTCGCCCTGGTGATTCTTCCCACATTTCGGGCATCCCTCTGCCCTATTCTTAAATCCTCCACGAACATTTCCCGACTGATTGTTGTTGTTTTTGTTGTTGTTGTTGTTGTTATTATTATTCTCCCACTTCCTTTTTCCCAAATTACTTCCCCCGCTGCTACTTCCTCCACGATGCTCACACCAGTGTTCTTATTTTTCTTCTCCTTATGATACAGACTTAAGGCCTCACTACCACCTTCCGCAATGATTGCCTTTTCTAGCAACGTCGTAAAGGAATCAATTTGAAGAACTGATACCTTGTTAAACAGCTAAGGCTTTAGTCCTTGCTCGAAACGTCTCGCCTTCCTTTCCTCATCTCCAACTTGGTGTTCTGCAAATCATGCTAGTTCATTGAACTTAGCCGCGAACTTAGCCGCGTACTGCACCACCGTCATATCACCTTGCTTAAGTTCCAAAAACTTCACCTCCATTCGGTTCTTCATGCTCTTTGGGAAATAATTCTCAAAGAACAGTGTCTTAAACCTATCCCATGTTATCGTCCCTTCTTCAGCTCTCTGCTGATTAGCCTCCCACCAGTAGTTCGCTTCTCCTCTCATCATGTACGTAGCAAACACCGTCTTCTGGTCTTCGCCCACACGAGTTATAGTGAAAGCCTTCTCGATCTCCTTGATCCAAGTTTACGCGATGATTGGATCTGTAGTACCCTCGAACTCTGGGGGTCCTACACTCCTAAAATCTTTGAAGTTTGTTATTGGTACTAGTTGAGGGTTAGGGCGAATGGGTTCGTTGTTCCTTCCCTTTAGAGCTTCTCCTAAAAAGTCTACTAACTTCTGAATGGGATCTACTTGTTCCCTCTCATTGTTCACCGACTCCTCAGGTGCAGTCAATCTACGTCTGGGCGGCATTATCTGCATCACAAAATTTTATTTTATTATTACTCAGTTATATTACTTAAGTCTTTCTTTTAATACTAAAAAGAATTATAACATTTTTATGAAATAAGCTTCATTTATATCATATGCCAAATCATTTCATTACATGATCATCCCTAGCGTATTTCTATAAATGTTATCATATATATTCCCTAATATCATAAAAGACGGGGAACACTAACATACTATCATACTACCCCTCTAACAAAAGCTTACTCGGGGTTTACATAACTATCCCACACTTTACACAAAAAGTTGGGATTTCAACACAACATGTACATCACAAAAGAAAACCACTAAAGCTACTGCTAGTCTAGCTAATGGTCTCATCCCATCATCCCACGCTCCACAGCGCTCTTGTACTCTATCTGTGCTATATACGCCACCAACTCTCGGCTCATAGTATGTAGGATTTGTCTCTGCTCCGCTGGGTAGTGATACACACTATCAATCACCCTCTCAAAAACTGAACGGAACACATACTCCATTTTGTTCATCTTCCTCTTCTTACATCTGACCTCATCCTCTAGGTTGTCAACTCTCTCGTTAGCCGCTTCCCACTTCTCCTCGAAGTGTGTCCTATCCATAACCTCCAACTCTAGCTGAGTATGAAGTGCTTCCTTCTCTGTCTTCTCGCTCAGTTCCCTCTGCTCTACTTCTTCCAACTTTCCTTCTAGATCTACGTTCCTCGCCACCGACCTATGGAATAAGGTTCCTATCTGGATCCCTGCCTCCCTACGGTATGCAATCTCTACCTCTAACTCTTGCATCTCTAGCTTCCTCTGATGGTCCTCATCCCTAAGCTTCTGGAACTCGGACTCTCTCTCCTGGACCTCAGCCCCCAGCTCTTAGACTCTACAGTCCAACTCCAAAATACGCTCCTCATACTCTCCCAGCATATGCTCCTCCAAGTTAGGCTCGTAAGAATCCTCCATGGGCTCCTCCTTTGTAGGCTCATCCTCAATAGGCTCGTCCTCCATAGGCTCCTCTTCTGGGTCAAACTCCACCTCAATCTCATCCTCGTCATCAGACTAGGATGGTGCAACTGCCTGCACTAGCACAACCATTAGAGGCGCCTCGTATACTACGTGTATATCTCTAGGCTCCTCCTCGGCCACTCTACTAGGTACTCCTGTGTCTGCCATCCTACAATTACAAACACAAGACAAACAAATAGCAACTCCATTAGAATGTTAAATAAAACATAAGTTCATTATATAGAATGAAGTTACATTTCATAACACACTAAGTCTCTCAAGGAAAACTCTACATGAGTTTTATCTCCTTCTAACATTCTAAGTTCTTCTAAGTTATAATCTAAGGACACTCACTTGTAAGGTTTATAACTACAGCTTTGATACCAACCTGTGACGCCCTAAAATTCGGACCGCCACTGGTCTCTCGAATTCAGTTCGTCACGTTCTACAATCTAGCACCATGATAATAATATTACGACTAAATGTCGCATCTCACAGCGGAATAATATACATTACTATTTCTGAATAGATTATACTTAATTAATATAATTTATTCACATCCCAAGGTCTCGTAACTTAAACATCGATTACATAGCTTAAGCATACCTTAAGCATATATAAACCTAACTAATACATAACAACATAAGTTCTTATTACAATCATAAGGTTCTACATAATATTAAGCTACTCCGTAGCCTTGCCCTTGCCCTTGTCAGTGCCCGAAGGTCCACCATGCTCTGCCTTAACTGAAAATGTTTTTATAGAAAGCAAGAATGAGCAACAAGTTTGCTCAGCAAGTAATATAACAACAAAGGTGAGTATTATAGTTCTCAAATCCCAAAAATGGTATGATAGTTCAAGGATAGCAAGAATATTAACAGTTCTCAATACAGTCGCGAAGGACATAATAACATCAAAATGATTCAATGCTAAATTAATTTAAGATTTCAAGATAATTGAAAACTGAGCAGTCACTAAGGACTATGAACTTCTACTAGAATTAACAGTAATATACTGATAATCCAACAAAAACAAGTACAACAGGTGATCAGCCTAAAGTACCCTATATTATGCATAAAATTCAATCGTACTCAAGTGCGCACGTCGGTCTCCCGACAATTATATTTTCCCTTCAAAGAAGGTTGTTCATCTCAGTCAATATAAGAATTTCGCACTATTCTATTGGTTTGGACAGCTTTCTAATCATGATATAAGTCTAGTCGAATCAAATAGCATAGACCATTCTTTCAAGGCATATAAGAACAATCATAAGTTTAAACTCAAGATTTAAAGTTCGAA
This sequence comes from Panax stipuleanatus, assembly GCA_020205555.1. Taxonomy (NCBI): domain Eukaryota; kingdom Viridiplantae; phylum Streptophyta; class Magnoliopsida; order Apiales; family Araliaceae; genus Panax; species Panax stipuleanatus. The sequence continues at coordinate 129,552,790 of CM035115.1, read as the reverse complement.
TAATATAAATTGACTTCTATCTTATCCATGAACTATATAGTTATAATATATGAATTGAAATTTCAAAAGTTTACTTGTACGATAATAATAGCACAAGCTTAATTAACGCTCAATAAAGAGTAGGGTTAGGAACTTGCTTACAATACTCATTGAATATGGTAAATACAAGGATAGGATACTTGCCTTATGCGTAGTTTATCCACGAAAAGCTAATCAACACTTTCGAATCCCTATCATAATATAGTTATGTATATATATGATATCCATTAGTCATATAGTTTAACATTATACTTTATCTTATATATACAATCAACATATAAGTTAGGTCTTTAACTTACTATACTGTCCTACTAATTCACAATCTTGATTAACGTAACTCATAGTCTTTTATCCTTAACGTTACTCTTTCCGGGTTAATCAAGTTCACATATCATTATTATCACAGAAGATCATAACCAGTACCAAACACATTTTAATTAGCAAGCTATAGAATGGATATGAGGTAATTGTCAAAATCAGATTATCAAACTGATTTAATTCTGCTTCCAGACTGGCGCAGCTGCGCCATGGCTAAGCCTAGGGGTGGCGCAGCTGCGCTGCCCCCTGGTCAAGCCAAGGTTGGGTTGCTGCCTTACAGTTTCTATCTGACACGCAAGCATACAACACAACATAGCATATAAACTTTTTAAAGGTCCTTCCATGCTTTTACAACCCTTCCAAGATTAATCATGTATGATATAGTTTGTAAGTTAATACCTTTAATAACTTAAGGCCATTCAAGGTTATGAAATCATAAAGTCTAACATGCTCGCCTTTTAAACACATAAGGTATTCATATAACTCGTGTTAGGCATGTTCATGTGCTTCCATATCACATACATGTAACTAGCATCGTTATCGATTTAAAAACATGCTTCATTTATGCTTAACTTGATTTCACGACATCTAACATAGTAAGCATACATGTATGATACATTAGTGAGGTTAAGAGCTCTATCAAACATGTCCATAAATATTAGAATCTAAATCTCAATATAACATGTCAAGGTTCACGTTCAACACTTATACTTCCATTAGTATCGTTCACTAATAAGGTCTAACATGTTCATGTTGTATATATACATATGTTAACATGTCCGTCATGCATTTCTAGGCCATATAAACATGCTTGCAAAAATCAGAATGCATATATGATACCTATATGCCAAGTTCACCTTCAAAACTTACTTTTTCGTTAGAAATGTTCACTAGCGAGGTCCGTATGTTCACATTACATTATGAAACATATACACACAAGTTGACATGCTTTTTCATGCATTTCTAGGTCATACTAACATGCTCGCAAAGTCAGTATATTAACATGGCCTACTTACATATCAAGTTCATTTCTAAAATTCTAAGTTTATTTCGAAAACTATAACTTTATCAATCATGTATACTAATCATAGTAAAACATGTTCACGCTAGGCTAATGTACTCATATATATATGTTATTCATTCTAGCATGCTTGTTATGTAGTATATTAACTAACTAGCACTAACAGCATTAACAGAAGTCAGAAATTGGTGCAGGGGACTGGCGCAGCTGCGTTGCGCCTCAGTACAAAACCAGCGCAGCTGTGTCATTACCTGGTCCGAACTGGTATGCTTCTGCTTCGACAGAAGCTAGGCCAAATTCTAAATTTCTCAACCATTTCGATCCCCATCAGCCACATTGTAGTTTAAACATAGTTGTAGGCTTCATATAACACTTAACAAATATTCTACAAATCCAATTATCATCTAATTCAACATGATCAAGAATTGGAACTTTGACAGAAAACAAAAAATGAAGAACAAGAATGAAGAATAGGAAATGTGATATACCTCTGCAATTAAGTTTGCTGCTAAATCAAACCTCTCCCTCTACTGATTTATGTATATTACTCTCACTCAACACTTAAGCAAAATCTCAGCAAATGAATTTGAAGGAGAAGAGGCTATATTTATAGAATTTCAAATACACAGACAATGTCATTGTTCTTCAATTTAAACCAACGTGAATAAGAATTACATAGTGGTTATGGAGAAGTGGGTGAGTAGTTGGTGATCTTCATCATTGTCCCCACTCCCCCATTGATCATAATAGCTAAAGTTTGCTAAATTTGAGATTTTAGGGAATAGGATAGCCTTGAGTGTACACGTGTGAGGGAAATGTGACTCTTAATATGGGATAATACAATATATCTCAGCATTTGGGCAATGAAGAATAGTAATACATAGGCTAAGTATATTTACATATTGCATATACATAGGTTATAACTTAATGCCACAATGTAATTCACATAAATAATACTTCAATGTAGTAAATATAATTTGCACATATATAATCCATGTACATTTTATCATACCGATATAATTTAAACGGATATTATCACATTACATTATCTCATCTATTATTCAATTATATTACATATTGAAATATCACCAACTAGCAATTGTTTATAATATATTCAAGCGGTACTTAATTAATGTTCACACACTCACATTGTCACATAGACTCATGATATATCCATATACTTATTTAATTAGTCATATTATATAGTTTCTATATGTAGTATAGTCACATTAATGCGTCACATTGCACTATATAATATAGTTGTAGCTTCTATACTCTATATGATTAACATTTCATACTTACACATAACAATTACTCGAGCAATTATAATCATATTAATAATCTACTTGTTTATATTTTATTAATCTCCATAATAATGAATTAACATTTATATGATTAATTATCTCATTAAATAAATATAAATCTTATTATATTTATAGACAAGTTACTTAGTATTATTCTATTACTTGCAATAATAATAATCAACATACTATTAATTAATCACCATTAATATTCTATTTCTCATAATATAAATTAATTAACAATTAATATTGATTAATTGTTCACGTAATAATTCCTTCATTAATTAACTCATCAACGTTTCTATTCCCGTGCCACACAAGGCATTCAACCAGCTTATCATAAACTCCATGTGTTTCTCAATTATTATATATTCAATTCGAATTCATTTGAATTAACTCATCTCATAACGCATAAATATTTATATTTAAATAAATATTTGTTTTCATTAATATATTCATTTAATAATATTCAGAATTTCTCAGGTATTATAGAGGGCGTGACGGAGGCTTGGCTGGGTTTTTATCCCTTCCTGCTGCTGAGTAATTTTTCTTTCACTTTTCAATCTCCCTCATTTGTGTTTATCAATCTTTATCACTTAGGACATTTGATTTTTGCACTTCCAGTTTTGGGTATATGAGAGGCTCCCCTGCATACGCTCGGCTACTACTCTAGGTCTAAAAACCTATCCTCGAAGACGGCGATGGCATTATTACACCTTACAGAGGTCCCTGTCACAGAGGGGTTCACCCATTCCTGCTTGTAGTTAGAGTTATTGACCGCTGATTCCATCACGTGGGTTCCTTACACCTATGATTATTTGACAGTCGGTTTTGAGGACTGATTTTTGAACGAATTAGAGTTTATATTGTCCACTCATCGGATTCCCTTTTTGACTGATGAAGGCTGGGAGCTCTACTTGGGAGAGCAGGCTATCAGGAGTGTTACAAAAGAGATCCGTATTCCGTTCCCTCCTCCTACTAGGCATCATTGGCCCTTATGTCAGCCAGTCACAGACATTGATGGGTTTGGATGGCTTCACCCTATCAGAGGGACCTCACAGTTAGAAGGCATTTTATCGCTGGTGGAGTCCTCGCACAATTGGGTCTCAGACTCGTGCCACTCAGTTCATGGCAGAAATGGTTCTTGGGTCTGTTATAATGACAGACTGGATAGCTTGCCTTCGAGAGCCTACTCATTTGTAGCAGATTTCCAATTTGACCCAGCGGTTGGAGCGGGCACAATTTTTCATCAGTCACCTTGGCAAAGATCCTTCAGGGGAAGATTCTTTTGATACTTCCAGCTCCGGAGCTGGCCCCTTAAGAGGTCCATATTCTGGCAGTTATACTGGTGCAGATCCTCCCCTCTATCGACCAGACGTTCCTTCTGGCAGAGATTTAGTGACTCATGAGGAGTTGCAGCAGGTTGATCGTTTAGATGCAGATATGATAGACTTCTTTTGATAGATTTCTCGTTATATCTTTTGATAGGCCTCTGTTAGCTATTGGGCGACTGTGCCCCATTTCTCGTTATCTCTTTTGATACGCCTCTGTTAGTTATTGGGTGGTTGTGCCTGATGAGTGGGTTGCATACCTACGAATCGGTATTGTTTATAGTTTGAGTCTTGGCGTTTTCAAGTAATTTTCCTATCGTTTTTACTTGGTTAATATTGTTATGTGCAGGTAATGGAATGAATGTGAAATGAGCATAAGAGTGAACGTTTTCAGCACACATGTCATGACAACCCGCTGGGGTGGGTGCCTAATGAAGAGATTCCCCGCCGGGGCGGACCATTAGGATTTTTAGCATGCTGGACAGTGAGTACACCTGCTGGGGAGGGTGTGGCAAGGGCAATTGACCCGCTGGGGCAGAGAGGCTCGGATTAGCTAGAGTTTTCCTACTTCAAGTAGGATTTGGTTTAACTTATTAGCTGGATTGTGGGCTGCGAAGATGATGATATAAAAGGGTTGTGAAGAGCATATGAGAGACACACTTAGCCATACACAAGCCCTATATTTGGAGATTGACTTGGGATGAGAATTGAAGCTTCGTTGGATCACGAAGAACGCGAGAACGTGGAGACGAACGGTGATATACTTCATAGTTTATTTTCTCTCTCTTTAACATCTTGTATTCAGAATGATTTTTATTAAGTGGATTATGGATTTTGATTCATCTATAATGAACTAATTTCTTATTTAAGCCTATAATGGATCTTATTATGTAACGGAGGATTAAATAGCCTTTAATTCAGTTTATGAATATTATTTCCAGATTATTTGCTATGAGTTGTGCATAATCTATATAATTGCTTGGTCACCAATTATCTGTTATCCCATATAAATTCGAGGGACGATATATGGGATTGGAACTAGCCATAGTGACATATTTTTGTGATTTTTGCGTAGTTAGAATTCATAATTCATGTATAGGATAGAGATATCTATGCATCATATGTAATCTGTTAAGAACTTGTTATTAAACCTCATTTAATTGTAATTCACATAGACATATAGTGAGTTAGTTATTTAAGGTGTCTTGCTTAATTCTATCATCTGTGGATGCGTTAGTGTTCTTGACTAATAATCCAGAGTAATTGATATAAACTGAGGAAAAGGATATTATCTTAAGTGAAATAATAAGTGAAGTTGTAGGCTTAATTCTCTAAAACTTGTTAAAATTCTGAGTTAGTGTTAAAAATTGGTTTAAGTAGTAATTGAGTAAGAAAATCATCTTTTAATCATTAGTTTGATAAAGCTGAAATAATACAAAACTGGTACTTGTTTGTTTCAATAGGAATTATTGTTTCTGTGGGTACAATATCTGATCTTATCATTATATTACTTGTTGACCACGTACACTTGCGTGTAGCGCGTATAGAAAATACCCAACAAGTTTTTGGCGCCGTTGCCGGGGACAGTAATTGTGTTTATTACTTACAATATCAGTGTAATTAGATCAGTTTTTGTTAAACATATATATATATATATATATGTATTCTTATTTTTTTGTTTGTTTAGTTATTTCAGGTACATTCGAGTAGTGTATGAAAACTCGATCGAAGAAGCCAGATTTGTTGCCTTTCAAGGACGACATCGACAAACGATTTCAGAGGTTAACTAAGTGGATTGCACAGACTCGAGAAGAACTTGAAGCACCCAGAGCAAACATGGCTGAACAGGAAGATAAACCACTAAGGGATTATGCTACACCAAAGATTTCAGAAATTCAATCGAGCATCTCCAGGCCAGCGATCAATGCAAAGAATTTTGAGATTAAGTTTGGGACTATACAGATGGTGCAGAATAATTTCCAGTTTGGGGGTCTTTCAAATGACGACCCGAACGAACACATCTTCAGTTTCATAGAAATCTGCGACACCTTCAAGTGCTACGGGGTGTCAGACGATGCAATCAGATTGAGATTTTTTTATTCACACTTAGAGACAAGGCGAAGGGTTGGTTCCATTCTCTACCACCGGGGTCAGTCACTAAATGGAATGATCTGGCGCAAAAATTCCTAGTTAAGTTCTTCCCGCCGACGAAGACACATAAATTGAGAACGAAGATATCTTCATTTGCACAGTTACAAGGGGAGCCACTTTATGAAGCATGGGAAAGTTACAAGGAGCTGTTGAGAAAGTGCCCACATCACGGATTCCCGCAGTGGATGCAGCTGAGTGACTTTTACAATGGGTTAGAGAGTCATATACGGACTAGCATCGATGTAGCCTCAGGTGGAGCTTTTCTGGCAAAGAAATTTGAGGAGGCATAAGCATTGATAGACACAATAGCTTCAAACGGCTATCAGTGGCCGACTGAGAGATTGACTCAACCCACAGCAGCAGGTATTCTAGAAGTGGACTCTATGACAGCTATATCTGCATAACTAGCAGCGTTATCGAAGAAGATGGATGCCATGTCTATGGGAAACGCTCAGCAGGTAGCATTTATATGTGAACTTTGTGTAGGTGAGCATCCAACAGAACAGTGTTCGATCAACCCAGCTTCAGTTCAGTATGTGGGTAACTATAATAGGCCACTCAACACATATCAGAATGCATACAATCAGGGGCCAAGAAACCATCTGAACTTTTCTTGGAGCAACAACCAGAATTAGAACCAACAGCAGGCTCCATGACAAGCATGCACTCCTGGTTTTCAGAATTAGCATCAACAGGCGACTCCATAGCAGGAGAAAAAGCTAGATTTGGAGGAAGTAGTGGCTAAATACATAACAGGAAATGAAGCGGCGATGAAAACTCGTTTGGCGGTGATTAAAAATCTAGAAACTTAGATTGGACATATTGCGAGTGCACTAAATAATAGACCCCCAGGAACCTTGCCATGTTACACAGAAAAGAATCCGAGGGGAGGAAATTAGCAATGTCAAGCTGTTACACTTCGGAGTAGGAAACAACTAGTCGAGCAGGAGTCAGAGAAGCCGATTATGGATAAGCAGGTTGAGACCAGTGTGGAACAAACAGTGGAAGGGAAAGCAGGAGTAAAAGCTACAGAAAAAGAACAAGTGGTTACACCGGTAGTTTACCCTCCACTGCCATTTCAACAGTACATCCGAAGACAAAAATTAGAGCAACAGTTCGCTAAGTTTCTGGAAGTGTTCAAGAAGTTACACATCAACATCCCTTTTGCGGAGGCATTAGAGCAGATGCCTAGTTATGCCAAGTTCATGAAGGACATTTTGTCGAAGAAAAAGAAATTAGAGGACTTCGAAACTGTGGCACTAACAGAGGAATGTAGTGCAATTCTACAAAAGAAGCTTCCGCCAAAGTTAAAAGATCTGGGCAGTTTCATCATTCTATGCAAGATAGGGAGTTTGGCCTTCAACAAATGTCTATGTGATTTAGGTGCCAGTATAAACCTTATACCATTGTCAGTTTATACTCAGTTGGGGTTACCAGCACCTAATCGACCAACATCTCCCTACACCTAGCAGATAGATCAGTAACTTATCCACGAGGAATTATTGAGGACGTTTTGGTAAAAGTGGATAGATTCATCTTCCCGGCGGACTTCATCATTCTCAACTATGAAGAAGATAAGGATATTCCAATAATCCTTGGAAGACCATTTTTGGCTACTGGTAGGACTCTCATTGCTGTTCAACAAGGAGAGTTGACCATGAGGGTGCAAGATCAAGAGGTCACCTTCAACGTGTTTAAGGCCATGAATTTGCCCAAGGAAGATGAGGAGTGTTTTCGAATGTATATTATTGACACAGTGGTCGGTGATGAGCAACATGGGATACTTAGTACCGACCCGTTAGAATCAACGTTGACAGGAGAATATGATGAAGAGGATTCAAAGATAAAGGAGTACCTACAACTGTTAGAGGCTCATCCGAGAGTAAACAGGTTCAAACTACCATTTGAGCCATTGGAAGCAGCAGGAACTTCATCATCAAAGATGAAACCATCTCATAAGGAACCACCTAAATCAGAACTCAAACCCTTACACAATCACCTCAGGTATGCTTATTTGGGTAATTCATCTACTTTACCTGTTATTATTGCATCTGCGCTTAACAAACTGAAGGAAAGTAAGCTATTAAGAGTTTTAACGAAATACAAGTCTGCTATTGGATGGACAGTCGAATCAGCCCGTCATTCTTTATGCACAAGATTCTGATGGAGGATGATAGCAAGCCAACAGTGGAACAACAGAGGAGGCTCAACCCTATAATGAAAGAGGTAGTGAAGAAGGAGATCTTAAAATTGCTGGATGCTAGAATTATCTACCCAATTTCAGACAGTGCATGGGTGAGCCCGGTTCAATGTGTCCCGAAAAAAGGTGGTATGACAGTAGTCAAGAACGAGAATGACGAACTGATACCGACAAGGACAGTGACCGACTGGAGGGTCTGCATGGCTACAGAAAGCTGAATAAGGCAACTAGAAAGGATCATTTCCCCTTGCCTTTCATTGATCAGATGTTGGACAGGCTAACTGGACACGAGTACTACTGCTTGTTAGATGGATATTCCGGGTACAACCAGATTGTCATTGCACCGGAGGATCAAGAGAAGATGACGTTCACTTGCCCCTATGGCACCTTTGCCTTCAGAAGGATGTCATTCAGACTGTGTAACGCATCGACGACTTTTCAGCGATGTATGATGGCAATCTTCTCAAACATGGTGGAGCGTAGTGTTGAGGTATTTATGGATGATTTTTTAGTATTTGGGGAATTGTTTGATAGGTGCTTCGAGAATTTAGTATTGGTATTGAAAAGGTGTGTGGAGACGAACCTAGTGCTCAACTGGGAGAACTGCAACTTTATGGTCCAAGAAGGGATAATACTCGGATATAAAGTTTCTGGAAAAGGTTTAGAAGTCGACCGGGCTAAGCTAGAGATAATTGAAAATCTGCCACCGCTGACTTCAGTAAAGGGTATTCGGAGCTTTCTCGGGCACGCTGGATTCTACCGACGGTTTATCAAGGATTTCTCAAAAATCACGAAACCACTCTACAGTCTATTAGAGAAAGACGTCCCGTTCAAATTTGATGCAGACTGTCTAGCAGCGTTTGAGCAATTGAAGAATAAGCTAACCATAGTACCTGTGATCATAGCACCAGATTGGACAATGCCGTTCGAGCTCATGTGTGATGCCAGTGACTATACAGTAGGAGCAGTGCTTGGACAACGATGGGATAAAGTCTTTCATGCCATCTACTATGCGAGTAAGACACTGACAGATGCACAGTTGAACTACACAACCACGGAAAAGGAATTAATTGCAGTTGTGTATGCATTTGACAAGTTTCACTCGTACTTGGTGGGGACAAAGGTGGTGGTTTACACAGATCACTCGGCCATCCAGTATCTAGTTGAAAAGAAGGATGCAAAGGTGAGACTTAGTCGCTGGGTTCTTCTCCTTTAAGAATTTGATTTAGAGATTAAGGATATGAAAGGGATAGAAAATCAGGTGGCCGATCATCTTTCACGACAGGAAAACCCGAATCAGGAAGAGATAGATAAGGTGGTGATCAACGAGTCTTTTCCAGATGAACAATTATTCCTAATCCACAGTGAATTCCCATGGTATGCAGATTTTGCGAACTACTTGGTAAGCAACATCCTCCCACCAGATTTGACTTGCCAGCAAAAGACGAAATTTCTGCATGACGTAAAGTGGTATATGTGGGATGAACCGTATTTGTTTCGACAGTGTGCTGACCGAATGATCCGACGATGTGTATCAAAAAATGAAGTTGCGAGCATCTTGCAGGCAGGTCACGCATCATTATACGGTGGACATTATGGGAGTGAAAGAACAGCTGCAAAAGTCCTCCAAGCATGTTTCTTCTGGCCCACTTTGTTCAAAGATGCACATCAGTGAGTGAAAAAATTGTGATAGATGCTAGAGAGTGGGAAATATTTTGAAGGGAAATGAGATGCCACTAAACATTATCTTGGAAGTCGAGATTTTTGATGTATGGGGAATCGACTTCATGGGACCATTTCCATCTTTATTCAGTAATCTGTGCATCCTATTGTCCGTGGACTACGTATTGAAATGGGTGGAGGCAGTTGCATTACCGATAAATGATGCGAAGGTGGTTTTAAAATTCTTGCAGAAGAATATCTTCACACGTTTTGGCACCCCAACGGCTTTAATCAATGATGAAGGGAACCATTTCTACAACAAATACTTCACCGCTCTCTTGACGAAGTATGGGGTTAAACACCAAATCGCCACAGCCTATCACCCTCAGACGAGTGGCCAAGCCAAAGTATCTAACCGAGAGGTGAAGAGAATACTGGAAAAGGTCGTCAACCCAAACAGGAAATATTGGTCGTTGAAACTAGATAACGCTCTGTGGGCGTATCGGATGGCCTACAAGACTCCGATAGGTATGTCTCCATATTAGTTGGTTTACAAGAAGGCGTGTCACCTTCCGATGGAACTCGAGCATAAGGCGTATTGGGCTGTCAAGAAACTGAATTTTGACTTATCAGCATCAGGGAAAAAAAGAATGTTACAGATCAATGAGTTAGATGAATTCTGCCTGCAGGCATATGAGAATTCGAAGCTATACAAAGAAAAAGTCAAGAAATGGCAAGATCAGAAGATAATGGACAAAAAGTTTGAACCGGGCCAGTCAGTATTGCTATTCAACTCTCGGTTGAAATTGTTTCTCGAAAAATTGAAATCCAAGTGGTCGGGCCCTTTTACCGTCAAGACAGTGTTTCCACATAGCGCCGTTGAAATCTACAGCAAGGAGTCTACCAAAACATTTAAAGTGAACGGCCAATGCCTCAAGCACTATTAGGGCGGTGACATCGATCGCCAGGCGACCACGGTCTACCTTGCCGAGCCAATCTAAAACAGGGAGTAGTCAGACTCGATGGGAGGCAACCCATCCTTTACGTTCACTTTCCTTACATTAATATCATTTAGTTCTAATAATATTACGTAGTAAGTTTTCTTAGTAATACATGTTATAACAGATTATGTTGTCAAAATAGGATACTTGCAAGATCATCCCAACCAAACATCAAGAAGCAAATCATGTAATCAAAAAAATAAAAACAAAAAGGGGAATAAACTCGAGCTAAGCTTTTCCAGCAAAAAGGCAAGAAAAATTCAGAAATCTGGGCAGACTATTCACCCGCCCCAACGGGTGTTTACTGTAGGAAGAACCCACCCCAGCGGGCTTGGGCGCTGAAGGCTACCCGCCCCAGTGGGCATTTCAGCAATCAAGAATCTGCCCCAGCGGGGGGTTGGCATACCAGATTGTTAAAACTCCTTTTTAAAACCCAATTAAAGCAGCCCTCACTTACACCTCCAACCTAACCCACCAAAAATCTTCACATAACACCCAACCTAGCCACTACCGAATTTCCCCCCCCCCCCCACAAAATCCTTACAAACCAACACCTTCATCTCCAACATTACCTGTAATCCCCACTATCCTAATCATTCTCCACACCAAGCCACTACCCACCCTATACGAATTTGAGATATCAACCAAGCATCACCATATATTAGTAAGTCCCTCTTCAATTGAAACTATATCCCAACACAACAACTCAAACTCTAAGAACGGAATAGCTATCACATCCTTCACTCTACATCTTTGGAACATCAAGCATAAAGCAAGGTAATTGCTTTCAATTGGGTCAAAATTTTTGAAGAAAAAAAATGGGGTTATCGTTGTTTGCTTTTGGAATTGCTAGTGAATAGTTGGACAATTGTGACATCTTTCTATTGATTGCTTGGTTGTGTGAGAAAAATTTGGGAAAGCATAGTCATCAACCTCACTAACATCAAGCCACTTTGACAACGCCCACCAACTGTTCGACAAAAGTCCACTACCACATTGTTTAAGGAATTCTGTGTTTTGAGCAAGGAAATAACATGCCACCACGTCCACAAAAGAGGCAAAAAGGTGAAGGGTCCTCCTCGGCCATTCCATAATTTGACTGGAGGAAATTCTGGAGTGTGGCCACCACTGACCAATTTGAGTATTTGGCAGGAAATGCACTCGTACTGGAACGGGGCCTTAAACCGGCCCTTTCAGATGGGCAAATGAAAGTGCAGATTATAAAATGACATTGGGACAACACATTCGCAGATCAACCTGAAGTGGAAGTGGTAGCCGTGGTCAAGGAGTTCTACGCCAATGCAGAGGACACACCTCAGTTTAAAGCATTCGTCAGAGGCAAACTAGCGGACTTTAGTGCAGAGGCCATAAATGAATTCTACAATGTCCCACCACCGGAGGTGTGTCAATACACAGAATTGAGAGACAACGAGATTGATCATGATAAAATGCTCATGGAGATTTGCAAGTTTGACACGGTATGGGAAAAAGGTAGGAGAGGAGGCACGATCATCATGAGCTCCAGCTTGAACAAGTATGGGAATGTTTGGTATTCTTTCCTTTGTGTAAAGCTACTGCCTTCAAAACACACGAGCAAAATTACTAAAGAAAAGATCTCACTATTGTATGCAATCGTCAAAGATCTCCACATCAATATTGGGACGAATATCAGCTTCTCCATTCGTCGGAATTTGATAGGTGGCCTATCGGGAGGATTACCACACCCATCGCTCATCACCGGGTTGTGCAAGCAAGCAAGGGTCATATGGGCAGAGACTGAGCCGGTTCAGCCACCATTGATGCTTTTAGATTCTAGGCTAATGAACCGATTTGAACCATGCAAGGGGGCACCTTCACATCCTCATGGCATGGGCTTTATTTTTCCAGACTCGAATGAGTGGGAGGATGAGGCCAGGGATGAGGTTACGTGTTGTCTGAGGATAAGTTAGAAGCGGACGAACCTTCTCCCTCGACGAAGTCCATGTTCAGAAACCTTCAGCGATAAATGGATCAACAGCGTAAGAGGGATGACAGACTGGCAGCGAGGCAAGGTCACATGTTTGAAACTCAAAACCAATTTAATGTCGTTATCGCCGATACCCTCGCATGACTCAACATCGCCGCTAACCCATTTTAGTTCCCTACTCCACAACCACTCCCAGCATATCCACCTTCAGACTCTGACACGGAGGAGGTTGTCGGACCGGATGCTTGATTTATCAGGGAAGTCCTCGACGCTTAACTTCTTTATTATCACAATGAGGGCATTGTTCAGTTTAAGTTTGGGGGTTATTGCATGTTAGTGTAGTTATTTATAATTTTCATAGTAGTGTAGATTACTTGTTTGAGTAGCTTTAGTTACGTTTTTATGCTTATAAAAAATGGAAAAATTCAGAAAATGACAAAAAGAGTCGTAGTTATGATTGTATGAGTCAAGTATGTCAGTCTGTGTGAAGAAACTTTAGCCATTGATGAGATTGGACTTACATAGAATTTAAACAGTAATGATAACTAGAACATAGATGTAAATTCCGACCTTTGCATGAATTGTTACCTGTTTAACACTGTTGTATCGGTTAGCACGTTAAGATAACGATGTGGTTAACTTGAGACATAATTGACATCTTATAGAAATTGGGTTTTAAATGATAGAAATTCCGTAAACTGGTAGTAATGACTAGATTAGGCAGAAACCTAAGTTTGGGGGAAAATATGGGAGCTATCTAAAAGAAAAAAAATAATAGAAAATGAAAAAAAAAGTGAAAAATATGGAAAAAGCAAGAAAAAGAAAGTTGAAATAAACACCGTGACTTGTTTAGTTTCGTGGCCTTTGATGCTTGAGTAAGTAAGCCCTAGGGGATATCCTTACACCCAGCACCCTAAAGCCATTTGGTTTGGGAGTCGTTGGTCGAAAGCTTGCTACATGGGTATCACTAAAGAGCCTAAGGGAACTAAGCACTGCACAGTCATGAGTAAAGTAAAAGTACGAGAAAACGAGCAAAATGCACCCATAAAGGAATAAAGATAGCAAATCTCCCATATTAACTTCTAACTTGGTTAATGTTGAGTCATTTGTCTGTATTACTTGTTTACGAGATTTCTTAAGTTAAAAGCTGTATATCTGTCTAAGATGCGTATTATATGATATATTTGAACTACAGTTGGTTATATTGTTGTCAATCACACACACACGCATTGGTGTTAACTGGTATTAATTCATAGAGGGGTTGGAATTTCGGATATGTTTTTGGTTGGATTTATTGCTATATTTATGTGATTTCTCTAAGGCAAGCTTGGTTAACGTTGTATAGACTGACAGTTGCATTTATAAGCATTGTATCCATTTGCATGGTTTTTGCTTGAGGACAAGCAAAGTCTTAAATTTGGGGGTGTTTGATGAGTGTGTTTCATACCTACGAATCGGTATTCTTTATAGTTTGAGTCTTGGCATTTTTAAGTATTTTTCCTATCATTTTTACTTGGTTTATATTATTATGTGCAGCTAATGGAATGAATGCGAAATAAGCATAAGAGTGAACAATTTCAGCACACATGTCATGATAACCCGCTGGGGCAGGTGCCTAATAAAGAGATTCCCCGCCGGGGTGGACCCTTAGGATTTTCAGCGTACTAGACAGTGAGTACACCCCCTGGGGTGGGTGTGTCAAGGGCAATTGACCAGCTGGGCGGGGAGGTGCGTATTAGCTAGAGTTTTCTTGCTTCAAGTAGGATTTGGTTTAACTTATTGGCTGGATTGTGGGCTGCGAAGATGATGATATAAAAGGGTTATGAAGAACATATGAGAGACACACTTAGCCATACACAAGCCCTAGCTTTGGAGATTGACTTGTGACGAGAATTGAAGCTTCGTTGGATCACGAAGAACGCGAGAACGTGGACACGAGCGGTGATATACTTCATAGTTTATTTTTTCTCTCTTTTAACATCTTGTATTCAAAATAATTTCTATTAAGTGGATTATGGATTTTGATTCATCTATGTTGAACTAATTTCTTATTTAAGCCTATAACGGATCTTATAATGTAACGGAGGATTAAATAACCTTTAATTCAGTTTATGAATATTATTTCCAGATTATTTGCTATGAGTTGTGCTTAATCTATATAATTGCTTGATCACCAATTATCTGTTATCCCATATGAATTTGAGAGATAACATATGGGATTGGAACTAGCCATAGTGACATATGTTTGTGATTTCTGCATAGTTGGAATTCATAATTTATGTATATGATAAAGATATCTATACATCATATATAATCTATTAAGAACTTGTTATTAAACCTCATTTAATTATAATTCACATAGAGATTTAGTGAGTTAGTTATTTAAGGTGTCTTACTTAATTCTATCATCTATGGGTTTGAGTGAGTATGGGTATAATGCATTAAGAGATGGTTTTATCTGCTTTAGTGTTCTTGATTAATAATTCAGAGTAATTGATATAAACTGAAGAAAAGGATATTATCTGAAGTGAAATAATAAGTGAAGTTGTAGGCTTAATTCTCTAAAACTTGTTAAAATCCTGAGTTTAAAAATTGGTTTAAGTAGTAATTGAGTTAGAAAATCACCTTTTAATCATTAGTTTGATAAAGCTGAAATAATACAAAACTGGTACTTGTTTGTTTCAATAGGAATTATTGTCTCTGTGGGTATGATATCTGATCTTATCATTATATTACTTGTTTACCACGTACACTTGCGTATAGCGCGTATAGAAAATACCCAACAGTGCCCCATTTCCCTATACTTTTTATATTTGCATTTTAGTGGCAGACAGAGATGATGCTTTTAGTAGACAGTGTATATAAGATATTTCCTATCTATTACATCTTATTATCATTTATCATTATCATCTATTATGAAGCATGCATTATGTCATGGATATGCATTCATATAGGTGAGTTTAGCATTGATCCTTGGATGGTCTCATGATACGGTTCTACAGATATCTTCATCTATCGTCAGCCGTATTGAGCACATGCCACCTACATTGATAACATCTTCTTTAAGATCTTGGTATGATAATTTGTCTCCCATAGATAGGGTGATAGTTGATCAGATGCTGGAGCATTCCATGGCCATCTTGGCTTCCCAGGTCCCACTGGGATTCGTAGATATTATGTTGTCTTACTGGATACCTAAGCGATAAGTTTCTAGATTTGGCATCTATGAGCTGACTCCTACATTGGAGGAGTATGAGTGCATTACTTGTTTGTCGTTGGATCGGCCTTGTGCTAGGATGGCCATCAGTGATATGAGACTACAATTCATAACCTTGACTGGCTTGAGGCGCAGAGTCATCACGGATGAGATTAATTCGGGGCATGTGGCATCTCTAGACTTCTTGATTGATCGATTTGGCCGGCTGGATAGGTATGTAAAATATTCAGGAGATTTTACAATCACTGCAGGGGATTGGCAGATTGCACCCGTATATATTTTGTTGATGTGCGTCACAGCCTGCCTGTATATGTCGCTATATATGGATCACTTGGATATCAGTCTGATCATAGTGGTTCGCACTCTTAGACAGGGTTGTACCATCATGCCCATGATACTAGCAGAGACCTTGAGGTCGGCTACATTCTGTTGTACTATCCTGTGGGGTTCTTTAGGGGTAGTGCCATTTTATTGTACATATAGTTTATGACACACTTGAGACCCATTGGCACTTTTAAACATCATGGGTACTATTTTACTCTTGAGATAGCCATGTCCTACTCCTTTCAGCAGGCTGAGTGGACAGATGCAGGATCGTGGTTGGCCTTTTTGATGGCGATCGAGCATCCATTTACGATCTTGCCATGCTCATGACTCAGCTCCCCTTATAGCTTCATTACTCATGCAGTTGGCATGGATTATCTACCCTTGGCGGGTTTGAGAGGGGTGACCACATATCATCCACTGGCTATCATGGGACAGTTTGATCAGTTTTAGGATATTCACCACTTTAAGGGGGCTTTGGATCAGCGACTATCAGCTTCGTCTTTGTCTTCAGTTAACTTGGCCAGGATTCATGATTGTTAGACTCGTCGTGATAGGGCTAATTTTTTGACTAGTCATCTAGGTCGGTCTTTAGAGTACTCGGTATGGCTAGAGGCAGACATTGCATCAGCTACAGTTGTTTACTGAGCTCTGAGTATTGATTCTGGTGAGGAGGTGCCTATGGAGGTCCCTGATTCTCCCACTAAGGATGAGTTATTTTCTTTTTTGACAGCAGCTTTGGTCAGTGACACCCCGAGCACTCCTAATACGGCGGATCCATCTCTTATAGATTCGTTAACTCGGATGACCTTTGAAAGGGATCAGGCGCGAGCACTGATGTTGACAGCTCTTTCTAGCTGGGATGATACTTTTGTAGAGATGGACGATGCTAGAGCCACTCGAGACGCAGCTTTTGTTGAGAGAGATGAGGCTTTAGTTGCCCGGGATGCTGTTTTTATTGAGCGGGATAAGGCTCTAGTTACCCGGGATGCTTATATTGCTGATAGTACTGCACTTAGATCTTATACGCATAGCATTGTTGCAGATATAAGTTCATTAATAGATGATCATGGTAGCACTATGCAGATGGCTGTAGATCTTCTAGCTCAAATGGAGACCTTAAGGTAGAAGCTTACAGATGCACCTCCATCTACTGAGCGGGATGCCATGTTGGATTTGTTATCCCGTTTATCAGTAGGTTTATAGACTAGCTTTCATTTTCCTGCATAGACTAAGTCTACCATTTTTGTCATGTACAAGATGCATTGTATATATTAAACAATATTATATAGCAGAGAAATATATTTTGATTCACTTCCCTTTTGGATATGTATTATCATTACTAACTTATTACAACTTTTTTCATGACTTGCTGTCTTGATGTATCATGAACTTTTGCTTGATGGATTAACATTGAGATGTCCGAGAGTACCTCAGAAGGGCCTGTTGATCAGGGAGGCTTGATAGTATTTGGGTTTTATATGAGGTTTGGTGTCTTGGGACTGGTTTACAATAGGATTTTATTTGTGTTTTTTCTTGAAGGTTAGACAGCACCATAAATGGCTGCCTGCATAATCCCGTGGATTGGGGGGATCAGGTCATTCGTAGTTCAGACTTAGTTTGAACGGTTTGGTAGGTGGATTTTCTATTTTTGGGTTTTTTCTTAGTTTGAGTGGTATTATTTTTTTATTGGTTTGACCGTACCATAGATGGCTGCCTACGTACTCTCGGGTTAAGGGAGATCAGGTCTTTCGTAGTTCAGGCTTCTAGTGAAAACCTGAATTAATTTGATCTTTTTTCTTCTTTTTTTTCACAGGACCAGGATGATGGCTTACAGGTGCTTCAGACATAGTACCTTTTTACGGTGTCTGAATTGATGAGCTGGGGAAATTCTTTCCCATCCATTTCTTGCAATCTGATGGCTCCTTCTGTCAACACTTCTTTGACAATGAAAGGGCCTTTCTAATTTGGAGCAAACTTTCCTTTGGCTTCATCTTGATTGGCAAGGACTTTCTTCAGTACTAAGTCATTTTCTTTGAATTTCCGGAGTCAAACTTTCTTGTTGTATGACCGAGCAATCATTTGCTGATATAATTGCCTGTGAAATATGGTTGTAGCTTATTTTTCCTCTATCATTGATAACTGGTGGTATCGCTCTTGCAACCACTGGTCTTCTTCCATCTTAGCATCTATTAACACCCTCAATGACTCCATTTCTACTTCTATGGGGAGTACTGCTTCCATGCCATAGACTAATAAGTATGGGGTAGCCCCAGTAGAAGTATGCATTGACGTTCTATAAGCTAGTAGAGTCAGAGGCAATAGATCAGGCCATCCCTTGTGATTGGCAGACATTTTTTGCATGATTTTTTTGATATTTTTGTTGGCCGCTTTGACAACACCATTCATCTTAGGACGATAGATGACTAAATTGAGATGCTTTATCTAAAACTTGCTCCATAATTCTTTCATCATCTGGTTTTTTAGATTCTTGACATTTGCTGATACGATCACCTCTAATTGTCCATATCGGCAGATTACATTATTTTTGATGAAACCAATGATTACCTCTTTGGTGACTTTGGGAACAGAGGCAGCCTCTACCCATTTGGTGAAATAATCAATCATGGTGAAGATGAATCAATGACCATTGTTGGCCCAATCACATCCATTCCCCATATGGAAAAGAACCATGGCGAACTCATATTGTGCAGTTCGTTCGAAGGGGCATAGATGGCATTTCCATGGACTTGGCATTGGTACCATTTTCTGACATGATCATTACAGTCAGCTTTGAGAGAGATCCAGTAATGCCATGTTCTCAATATTTTCCTGGCAAGTAAAGGACCGCTCATGTGTGGACCACAGACTCCACCGTGGACTACATCCATCAGTCTTTGAGCTTGATACTTATCCGACATCTTAAAAGGCTTATTCTTGCATCCCTTTTATAAAGCGCGTCTCCGCTTAGATAGAATTTCATAGCCATCTTATGAGTTCACTTTCTTTCAGCTTGACTTGCCCCGATAGGCGTAGATCCATCTCGCAGATATTATTTTATATCTTGGTACCAAGGCTGTTTGATAGGAGGTAGTTCATATGATATTTCTCTAATGTAATTCCCATATGATGGGGCCTTTTGGCTTGTAAATTTAATGTCAGGAATTCCCATCTTATTAGATATGTGGATCAAGGAAGCCAACGTTGCCAATGCATTAGCAAAGTCATTCCTACCTCGAGGGATGTGGATGAAGGTTATTTCTTCAAACTCTATGGCTATCTTGATAACTGCCGATGATAGGGCATCAAATGCAATTCTTTGGTATGATATAGCCCGGTGGTTTGTTTGGTAACCAACTTAGAATCCCCAAAGACCAGTAAACGTTTGATACCCATGGATTGGGCCAGTTTCAACCCCATTATACAGCCCTCATACTCAGCTGTGTTGTTGGTGTTGACAAACTGCAACTTGATGGCCATAAGATACTATTCTCCTGTAAGAGATATAAGAACTGCCCTTACTTCGGTACCTTCCATATTCACAGCTCCATCAAAATATATTTTCCAACATTAGACTGTATCTTCTTGAGGGATTTGTTGAATTGTCATTATTCCATCTATCGACGTCTAAAAAAATCTTATCGCTTTGGACAGATCTTTCTCTCCCTAAATTTTTGTTTTCTACCCTTGTTTATCTTATCTATTTTATGAAGGGTGAAATTTTTAGGAAAAGGCCAACATGTATCATGTTGACGATTTTGAAAGGTTTATAGATTCGCCAGTTTGTATATTTTGAAATGGTTGTACCAACTTAACCAAGTTTTGTTTGATTTTGCAAGTAGGCCAAATTACTAGACGCTGTCAAAACTTGGCCTTGAAATCAAGATTCTTAAAGTTCGGGGGCTTGGTTAAGCGGGGGGGGGGGGGGGGGGGGAAGGTGTTAGGCACAACCCGACTTCAGTGAAACACGGTTGCCGCATCTTTTTAATATTTCCATTTTTATTTGCAATGTGTGTGTGTATGATGGAAGTAATTGAGCCTACGTTTGTTTAGTTTGAAAGTAGTGCCATGCTACATTGGACCTATATACGAAGGGTCTGATTTGTTTGAAATAGTCTTTTTTAGACAAGATATGAAAATGACATTTTTTGAAATGTGGTTATCAAACCCTTTCGCTCGTATAGGAATTGAAGCATGTTGATACTTCCATTTTTATTCTATTTAGCCTTTGGCTCGATTTGGATGTTTATTGTAGGGATGCGAAGCATCTTCGACCACAAAATGTAAATACAAGTGCTGGTCATCTTATGGGCATGACAGCCATCGAAGTGACTATAGCATTACAAGCCATATTTCACTATGTTTGAGACCTTAAATCCGGATAACCATTTTAAGATCCCTCGAATGTACATTTTAAAGAAAAACTGGCATGATACATTTGTAATGTGGAGTTGTCCATCGTGAGAATCAGATTCAGATCAGTTTGATCTTTAATCCCACGATTCATAGGCTGACAGAAAATAGCCAAGAAAACCTGCACATCACAGATATTCACAAACAAGGAGGATTGTACTCTAGACGTCGCAAAACAAAGGATTTATCAGACAAAACCTTGCATGCGCGTAGTCAAAGCTTCCCGTTTCTGCTAGATATGGATATAGGATCGCGAGGTTGCTTTCATATTTACAAAACTAGAAAAAAAAAACTAGATTTAAATAAATCTTAGTTATTCTAGCTTCCTAGTTCTAGTTGGACCTATTTTGAACCGTTTGAAAGTTAGAAAGGGCTAGATTTAGATAAATCTAATTCGCCAAATTTACATTAAAACAAATGCATATCAAATGAACATTTAAAACATATATTTAATCATAATGAATAAAGATATATATATATATATATATATATATATATATATATATATATATATATAAACTCTAAAGGGTCACGGATTTTCAATCCAGGCCCGACTAAAATGTAAATATATATATATAGGCTCGATAGAAAAGTAAATATATATATATATATATAATCTGTAAAGAGCCACGAATTTCTAATCCAGGCTCGATAGAAATATATATATATATATATATATATATATATATATATATATATATATATATATATATATATATATATATATATATATATATATATATATTTATAAAAGCTGTAAAGAGCCACGAATTTTTAATCCAAGCTCGACAGAAAAGTAATATATATATATATATATACATATATATATATTTATAAAAGCTATAAAGAGCCACGAATTGCTAATCCAGGCTCGACAGAAAAGTATATATATATATATATATATATATATATATATATATATTTATAAAAGCGGTAAAGAGCCACGAATTTATAATCCAGGCTCGACAGAAATGTAAATATATATATATATATATATATAAGCAATAAAAGGCCACAGATATCCAATCCAGGCCAAACGAATTCAGAAAAATTATATATATATAGTTATATATATACAAAAGCAGTAAATGCCACAGATTTGAAATTCAGTCTTGACGGAATTGAAAGTTAGTATATATATAGTCAGTTATATAGAATAAAGCTGAAAAGACCACGAATCAGCGATCCAGGCCGGACAAGTTAGTATATATATATATATATATATATATATATATATATATATATATATATATATATAAGAGTAAAAGCCACGGATTAACGATACAGGTTGTGCAAAATGAAAAAAAACCGTATATATACTTATATATACTAAAAAGTAAGCTAAAAAGGCCACAGAACTGAGTTCCGGGCAAAACAAGAAGATGAAACTTTATATGCACGTTCACATATATGTAATAAAGTAAGAAATGACTTATGATCGTAAAAAACTTATAATGGACTGCTCCACGGGCTTTTCCCCACTCGGTGGGCTTCAAATGGACGTTTCCACCAGTTAATTTTTGGTATGTTGTAAAATATACGTATGGAAACGTATTAGAAGAATAAAATCTAAGTTTAGAGTACTAGAAGTAGGGCTAAGAGTCGAAATGGGCGGAGTTTTAGAGCGTTCTCTATTTATTTATTTTTTTGCAAAGGTGGGGGGTCTTATATATAGACCAAAATGGTAGCGGGTGCACTCGCGGTAGCCGCAACTCTACCTGTGGCTCCCCGAGTGGGGCCCACTTCCATGGGTCCTATTGTCTTGAAGTACGTGCACTTTAAGCAACGCGATGTCTGGTTCGAACCTTCATAACTTTTGATCCGGGCGTCCGTTTGAGGCGTGCTATACCTTTTCGAAAAGCTCTTTCCGAGAGCGACACAATGACATGATACGTGACTTTTTTGAATCCAGGAAGATGGGTTTATAACTAGATCGTTGTTTTTTCACAATTTATCCGTTGAGCTGTCTTGTGCTGTTTTCACTCAGGATCTATGTTATGGCTCTTTCTGACCCTCATTGCATCAGTTTGGCTTGATTTTGACTTAATTTGGCTTCAAGTAGGTAAAATTACCGTTTTGCCCATAAATGGGTTGTCTCCTGTATTGGCAAGCTTTTCAACTATTTTTTCAAGGTTGTCTCCAAGGTTTGATCCCAGTCGACTCTATTCTTCCTGAAGGTTATCTCCGAGGCTGATTTGGTCTCCCAGGGTTGTCTCTAGCGATGACTTGATGCTTCAGGGCTATCTCCGAAGGTTGATCTGATCTACCGGTGTCGTCGCAGACGCTTTTGTATCTCCCGGGTTATCTTCATGGCTTAACTTGACATCCCGATGCGTTACTGGGGCTGAGTTTCATCTCACAGTGTTGTCACTGGGACTCCTGTACCTCCCGGGTTGTCGTCAATGCTTGACTTGACTTCCCGGTGTTATCATCGAGGATGAGTTTTATCTCCCGGTGTTGTCGTCGGGGCTTCTATACCTTCCAAGTTGTCGTCGGGGCTTGACTTGACATCCCGATGTTGTCGCGGGGCTGAGTTTGATCTCCCGATGTTGTCACTGGGGCTTCTACTTTGGTTTAAACTTCCAGGGTTGTCTCTAAAAGGTAAAAGACAGTTTTGCCCTCCTGCAGGGTTAGTAACAGGAATGTAAAATTTTGAGTGTCTACAGATGCCCCTCTTTATCATGTTTATGCAATGCAATGGAATGAACAGGATAAAGACTGCTAGACACTAGAAATATAACATATTCAAATGTAATGCAATGTATGATGTGTCATGTTACAAATGTATATGCCCTCGTGGTGTTAGTTGCCACGAGTAGGCTATCACTGGCTGTTCTCGTCATTTTCTGCTGGGGATGACATCATCCGTGATAGCCCTTATTGAATTCTCTTGACTCTTACTCGAACAGTAGCTTGCTAAGTCTCGACCATCACCGAACCTTCTCGGTGCCGGTAGTTTGCAAAGTTTTAACCATCACCTAACTTTCTCGGTGTGCCTACTTGAACGGTAGTTTGCAAAGGTCAGTTGAATCACTGATCCTTCTCGGTGCTCCCGTTAGGGATTTGTATAACAGATTCCATCATTTGTCCTTTGTGGGGATAATTTGTATATGGTTCACTTCACCAGCTCATTCCCGATGCTATGTTGGAGTTGTGGCCAACAGTTTGTCATGTTAGATGCTCTGACCCTCGCTGCAGTGGCTTTCAATGGCTTTCATCACTGGCTCATTCCCGATGTTTTGCTGGAGTTATCGCCAACGGCTTGAAATTTCAGTCAATCTGACCCTCCCTGAAGTGGTTTTTAACGGCTTTTATCATCAGCCAGTTCCCGATGCTTTGCTGGAGTTATCACCAACGGCTTACAATGTCAGTCAATCTTACCCTCACTGAAGGGGTTTTCAAAGGCTTTCATCACCGGCCCGTTCCCGATGCTTTGCTGGAGTTGTTAGCAACATCTTATAATGTCAGTCAATCTGACCCTCGCTGAAGAAGTTTTCAACGACTTTCATCACCAGCCCATTCCAGATGCTTCGCAAGAGTTGTCGCCAACGGCTTACAATGTCATACAATCTATCCCTCACTGAAATAGTTTTCAACGGCTTTCATCATCGGCCCATTCCCGATGCTTCGCTGGAGTTGTCGCCAATGGCTTACAATGTAAGTCAATCTGACCCTCGCTTAAGTGGTTTTCAACGGCTTTCATCACCGGCCCGTTCTTGATGCTTCGCTGGAGTTGTCGTAAATGGCTTGCAATGTCAGAACTGATCGATCTCGATGTGGTCATATCTTTCTAATAAGTAACACCCTCGGACCAATCTAGACACTGTGACGCGTTCAAAACTTGCTGTCCACGACGTCGAACCTTCGCGATGCTCAGACAAAGGCAGTTTTCAGCAGTTTTTTAGCAGTTTTTCGTCATCAGCACTCAGAATACAACATCAGGGCTTCTACCAATGGCTTATAAGAAATTTCTTTCTTTGTCAGAACTTGACACTTAAAACTAGGGTTTTAGGCCATTCCGCTCAATCGCATAGCAGTTTTTTCCTTGATTTGACTTTTCAGCTTCTGTAAACTTCCCTTTGCCTTCAATCCGACCAAATCGGAGGGGGTGGGACACACCTTAGGGAGCCGCATGTCCACTTACAGCTGCCACAGGTGGAGTTACGACTCCCTACGAGTATAACTTAGGCACCAGTGGCTTTCAAAATTTATTTTCAACTTTGAACTATAAAGAAAATCCAAAATTTCCTCTTCAGATCTACTGAGTTCGGGCTGCTTTTTCAAATTCCATCACCGTACAAATGTTCTGCACATCTCTGGTAACGTTTACATCCTTTTTTTTCAAATTTTGATCGTCAGAATGTTAGATTTCATATAGTATGCTTCTAAACACAATATAGCGAATAGGCGTGCCTGTATGACTTGATAAAAGTTTTTAGACTTAGTAAATATACATGTTTTACTGCGTTGAACGTTTTGATGTAAAAAATTTCAATTTCTGAGGCAGTTATTTGACGCCCTTTTTGGCCAGTTTACTGATCCTATTTGAGGGAAAATGTGCCTAGATTTTCAACTAAAAATACACATGGTAATTTAGCTGCCATGGGGAGTTTGATTTTTTCATATATATAAACTGTTCATGTTTCTGGGTAGGTGTGCTACTGAATGGCCATGTAATCTTGCCTATGTGAATGCAGACAATCCATTTTACAAAGAAGACTCTGGCGAAATTTTTTCAAAAGCCTGAGTATTTAATGAACATGCAATTTTGACTCTACTGGAGATTTTTGTCAACCAATGCATGCTTTAGAACTTTAAAAGATGTATGAAGCAATGATTTAATTTAATAAGCCATAGGTTTAAGGCTTACCTCACCCTTTCTGAGGTGATTTGGAGACTTTGTCCAGGTTATGGTGCCAGATAGACCCGGTAGTGCTAGCAGGGTCACTCCAAGTGTGAGGCGGAGGAGAGCTTTTGATGTTCCCTAGCCCGACCGCCTTGCAGGTTGGCTGAGTTTGTGATTCGTCCGATCCGGGCTGAGATGCCAGATGATGTGGAAGATGAGGATGTTCCATTTGTGGATCCTACCCCAACTTATGCTCCACGTAGGGAGCTCCCAGCCATCACGGTGCCAATTTCGGAGCTGCTGAGCGATTTAAGTCGCCATCCATCGATATACCTTCACACCAATGATGTGACTGAAGCTTTTATTCTGGATTTTTCTTTCTTTTGCCATTTCAGGGCACAGTTTAAATCTGGACAGGCTATTAGATGCAGGTTCCAAGCTTTACACAGCCCAGAGGGAACTGGTTCAACGTCCACTCCTTATACCATACTCTGCATCTGGAGTATTAGGCCATCGTCAACACTTGGGGTTTCGAGACCTTCTTTTCTAATCCTCTCCGCCGTTGCCCCTGGGGTTATCTGAGGGCTTTGTCTGAGCATTGGTTCCACCAGATCTAGTCTCTCCATTTGTTGGACTATGAGGTGATAATGACATAAATGGACTGGCGGTTCATCATCGGGATAGAGTTTGCAGGCGAGCCAGTGCCGTTGGTGGCTGACATTTCACCTGATGTCATTTGCTCCTTTTTAGGAGTTCCTGCAATGACAATCAAGGGTCAGACTATCTGTTTTGGTCCCTTGCGTGTAGATGCCCACAACGGGGCTTTTACTGAGTGTCTGCCTGATGATCAGAGGGTTAGAGATTGCATCCTTCAGCAACTATTTTTGGTGATCATCAGAGGTTGTTTCATTGCAGACAACTCCTCAACGGTCTCATTCGCTCTGGTTAGCGCTACTCGTTACGTGGAGCGCCTTAGGCATTTTGATTGGGGTACCTATACCTTTGCCTATTTTCTTCGCGGGATATGTTTACGCTCTAGGGCGTGACGGAGGCTTGGTTAGGTTTTTATCCCTTCCTGCTGGTGAGTACTTCATCTTTCACCTTTCAATTTTCCTCATTTGGGTTTAATAATTTTATCACTGAGGTCATTTGATCTTTGCATTGCCAATTCTAGGCATATGAGAGGTTCCCTTGCCTACGTCCTGCCACTATTTTGGGCTTGGAGACTTATTCGAGGGGACGGCATTGGCATCACTCCACTTTGACGGAGGTCCCTATAGCAGAGGGATTTACCCGCTCCCGCTTGCAGCTAGAGCTGTTGACTGTCGATTCTATCGTGTGGGTCCCTTACACCCCAAACTATCTGACAGTCGAGCTTGGGGATGGCTTTCTGACAAGTATGGAGTTTGCATTGTCCACTCGTCGGGTTCCCCTTTTGAACGAAGGAGGCTGGGAGCTCTACTTGGGAGAGCACGCTATTTAAAGCGTCACGGGAGATATTCGCATTCCCTTTGTTCCTCTTGCTTGGCATCATTAGCCATTAGCTCAGCCACTCATAGACATTCCCCTAGTGGGCGTAGATAGCTTCACCCTGTCGGAGGGTCCTTACAGCTAGAAGGCATTTCATAGCTGGTGGAGTCCCCGCACTATTGAGGCTCAGACTCGTGCTACACAGTTTATAGCAGATATGGTGCCGGGGTCTGCTGTCGACGTCGGGAAAAAATCTGCAGGTCGGGTCACAACCCGGATCTTTCTCTCTTCCTAAGTTATCTCTACCCTTACTCTTTTTATTGTGAAAAAGGTTTTGAACGGTTTTTTTAGGAAAAGGCCAACATTTATCATGTCGACGATTTGAACGTTTTTATAGAGTCGCCAGTTGGTAGTTTTGCAATGGTTGTACCAACTCAACCAAGTTTTGTTTGAAAGAGGCTCAATTGCTGGACACAATCGAAACTTGATCTTTGAAAACAAAGTTTTGAGTTTGGGGGCTTGGTTAAGTATGGAAAAGGTGTTAGGCACCCCACAACTCCCGTGTAAATACGGTACCACATCTTTTTAATATTTTCCTTTTAAATCTATAATGTGTGTGTGAATGCTGGAAGAAATTGGGCCTATGTTTGATGGAAAGCATGTCTATGCATCGTTGAACTTATACACGAAGGGTTTAATTGGATTTGCAAAAACAGTCTTTGATTTGAATTGCAAAAATGTTTGATTTGATTTGCAAAAGCTTCTTTTTACGAAAAAGATTATTGAGTGATGTTTTGAAAGAAGGTTTTCAAACTCTTATGCTAACATAGGAATTGAAGCATATCAATACGTCAGTTTTATCTTTTTCAACCTTAAGGCTTAATTTGAATGGTAATTGTTGGGCTGCGAAGCATCCTCGACCATAATATATATACAAGTGTCGGTCTCCTCATGGGCATGATTGCCATTAGAGGGACTCTGACACGATAAACCACATGTGGTCACTAGGTTGAGACCTTAAATCCGGATAACCGTTTTAAGGTCTTTTGTATGTACATTTTTACAGAAAAACCGGCAGGGTACATTTGTAAGGTGGAGTTTGTCCATCGTGGGAATCAGATTCTGATCAGTTAGATAATGAATCCCACGATTCCTTGGCTCACATAGGGAGGCCAATAAACCTGCACAGCTCAAGTTTGTACAGAAATATATCCAAATATCTCCAGAACCAAGGATTCATTCAGTAAATCCTGGTTTGCACATGGCCGAAGCGTCTCATTCCCACTAGATTTTGACCTAAGGGACGCGAGGTTGCTTTCATAACTGAAACTAGAAAAATGCTAGATTTAAATAAATCTCAGCCATTTTAGCTTCCCGGTTCCTTCTGGACCTATTTTGAACCGTTTGAAAGCTAGAGTTAGTGAGATTTAAATAAATCTAGTTCGCCCGCAGAAATGTCAGTGCCGATTCATATAAAATGAAAATTTTAAGCAACAATTTAATAGAAAATGATTACTGCAATATATATATATATATATATATATATATATATATGTAATGATATATATACGAAAGCTGTAAAGGGCGATGGGTTTTGACACCGGTGCCCAGGCTAGAATTGAAATATATATATATATATATAAGCTGTATAAAAGACACGAAATGATCAAGGCTGGACAGAATTGAAATATATATATATATATATATATATATATATATATATATATATATATAACAGTAAAAAGGGTGATGGTGAAAGTAGTATGCATACAAGCCAATCATGTATGATGATAAAGCATATACTTTGGAGACAATCTTATTTATTTATTA
Organism: Panax stipuleanatus; assembly: GCA_020205555.1. Classification (NCBI taxonomy): domain Eukaryota; kingdom Viridiplantae; phylum Streptophyta; class Magnoliopsida; order Apiales; family Araliaceae; genus Panax; species Panax stipuleanatus. The sequence continues at coordinate 129,523,700 of CM035115.1, read as the reverse complement.
ACAAAAATATTCATTTATTAAAGGCATTTAATTATCTACATGGTACTGTTTTTATAATATGTAAATAACCCATAGTTTTAAGCAATGCTTTTAGAATCATGATGTTGATCATGCTAATGAGATTTAAATTCTTAAAAAGCTTAAAACTAAAATAGTTCCCAATCGTGGGATTATTAAAAAGGGGATTAGTATATCCAGATAGATTGGTACATATGTTGCTTGCTCATTGGATGAGGATGATTGATCTCATGATCATTTGTGTGGAGACACAAAAGCAAGTATGTAGGTGCTTATTGGAGAATAAGTTCACTGAATGTGACTCGCTATGGAATACCTAATGGAGTTTTACTCGCCTGTCAATAGGAATTCCTAATGTGATAGTAGTACAAGTGATCCTTGGACTTGAGATCATCATAGTATCTTGTATGTAACGAATTGTACTTTGACTTATTTCTTAAAGCCCTTTAGGGTATGTAAAAGGGTATGCTTGGGTGTAATGAGTTACATATGGAGATAATCAATGATCAATAACGAATCTATCACCTCTAGTAAAAGAGAATATATGTCCTATGTGATTCGTTAAATGACAACCCATGAATCCTTGGCCAAGGTGGAATGAAATTAGAAAGGAGTTTATAATTTGCATTATTTGGAGTTGTGCATTTTCTAATCGAAATACATATAATTAAATAAAATAAGACTTGACAGTAATTCCATGTCCTATATTTAATTGGGACATTGTATGGTGGAAGGATTGAATTGTACGGTAACTATTTAGTCACAGGTTCTTTTATGATTAATGTTGAAATCTATATTATCTGGAAAGTCGTTGATCGCTAGGGAGGCTTATCCCTATCGTAGAATAAATATTATTTATTTAAATAAATTATTAGTTTGATTTATTTATTTAAATAAGATTAGAATTGTTCTAATTGATTTATTCACAACCGGTTTAATATGGAGAACCTAAAGGGTCACACTATAAAAGGAAGAATAATTATTTAAGAAGGTAATGACATAATCGTAATAATGCATTAAGTATAATTAATTTAATCTATGGTGATATAATAAATATAAATTGCTTAATGTTTATTATTTAATATTTTGGAAATATTAAATATAAATTAATAAGAGGAGTCTTATTAATATTATTACAATTATTATTATTTTAATTTCTAAAGTAGTTTAGTAATTAATTTTATATTAGTACTCTCATTTATTCCTAATAAGATTAGGAGACAGATTAATTAAATGAATTTAATTAATTATTCCTAATGTGGTGGGAAGCCTAAATTAATTAAAGGAGTTTAATTAATTAAATAAAATTCCATATCTAATAGGATTAGAATGGGTTGACCAATATCTATATAAGAGGAGTCTTATAATAGATATCAGTTGATGCAATTCTAATTGTTGGAGAGTACTCCTTTAATATAGAGGATAGAAAACTAGGTTTAGCCAATCACCCTCCTTCTTGATAATTCCTTTTCCTTGGTGGATCACCTCTAGAGGACAAATACTTGGGTGGCTAACGTTGATCAAAGGAAGGAATCTAACCCGAAAATTCAAGGAGATCACGAAGAACAAGGAGTTGAACTCGTATATGTGAAAGCTTCGTTCTACAAGGGTATGATTCCATAACTTCTTATTTATCGTTTTAAATTAACAATTTACATAAAGGATGATCCGGATAATGGTTTTGTAAAATTTTTTTAACTCTGATATACCATGCTTCCGCTAATTTTTGCAATTTGATTGCGTCACGGTTTCGTACAAACCCAACAGATGGGTTTTCACGCCTGTACCCGGACTAAAATATAAATATTTACATAAACATAGTCAACCAAGACTGGGAAAATAACCCAGTATGGTGAATGGTGAAAAAATAGTAAAAAGGCCACAGAATGATCCAGGCCAAACTGGAATGTAAATATATACATACATATAGACAGAAAAGTTGTCAACCAAGACTGGGAAGATAACCCAGTGTGGTGAATGTTGCTTATATATGCATATATATATATATATATAAGTAGTAAAAAAGCCACAGAATGATCTAGGCCGCACTGAAATATAAATATATATATATATATATAGACAGAAAAGTAGTCAACCAAGACTGAGAAGATAACCCAGTGTGGTGAAGGCTGCTCATATATACATATTTATATATAAAAGCAGTAAACTACCGTGGATTTGACATTCGGGCTTGACAGAATTAAAAAGTTAGTATATATACAGTTTAATATATACAAAAAAAAAAGCCAAACCCGGACTGGGAAGATAACCCAGTTCGGCAAAGTTGCTAATAACGAATATGCAAGTATATAAAAGCTGCTGGAAGCGACGGATCGTCAATCCGAGTTATAGAAATGCCAGAAAATGTGTTTATGTACAAAAATATACAAAAAGTTGACAAAAACGGTCACGAAATTGAGTTCTAGGCATATTTAGAAAATGAAACTTGGTATGCAAGTGTATAAAAGTGCGTAGAAGTAATAATAACTTTTTGATCTTAAAAATACTCACAATGGACTGCTACACCGGCTTTTTGCCAAATCGTAGGCTTTAAAGGTCCAAATCTACCGGTTATTTTTTTGATATGTGGTAGTATGTGGGTATATCTACATGTTATAGTGAAAATTTTTGGGTTTGGAAGATAAGAAAATAGCCAAAAAACCAAACGGGCAAGGGTTCAGAGCGTTTCTGAATTCTTAAAATTAGAGGGGGTGCACCTCTCTATATAGGCCAGGGAGCCTCCACTCTACCTGCTGCTGCAGCAGGTAGAGGTGCGGTTCCACATGGCAGGGCCCACGTGGTGGGTCCCATTGTCTCAAAGTAAGTGTATTCCGAGCAACGCGAGGTCTGATTCGTAACTTTCTAACTTTTGATCGGAGCGTCCGTTTGAGGCGTGTTATACCTTTTAGGAAAGCCCTTGTCGAGAGTGTCACAATGACATGGGATAAAATAGTTTTTGGGTCAAAGAAAACAAGTTCATAACCAGCTCTTCGAATCCTCATAATTTTTCCGTTGAGCTGTTTTGCACTGTTTGCACTCGGGATCATCGTTATGGTTCGTTCTAACCTTGGTGGCATCAATTAGGCTTGAGTTTGACCAAATAGGCTTTGAGTTGGTAAAATGATCGTTTTCCCCTCCCGGGGTTGCCTTCAGTGTCAACATGGCCTTCAGTTGACTTCCTGAGGTTGTTTCCAAGGTTTGGATCCCATTCGAGTTTTGTTTGTCCTCAGTGTTGTCTCTGAGGCTGACTTGGTTGCTCTAGGTTTTCCTTTGGAGTTGTTATGATGCTTCAGGATTGGTTCTGAAGTTGACTTGACTTCCCGGGTTGAGACAGGGGCTGACCTGTACCTCCCGGGTTGAGGCCGGGGCTGACCTGTACTTCTCGGGTTGAGGCCGGGGCTGACCTGTACTTCTCGGGTTGAGACCGGGGCTAATCTGTACTTCCTGGGTTGAGACCGAGGCTGACCTGTACCTCCTGGGTAGAGACCGGGGCTTACCTGTACCTCCCGGGTTGAGACCGGGGCTGATCTGTACCTTTTGGGTTGAGACCGGGGTTGATCTGTACCTTCTGGGTTGAGATCGACGCTGACCTGTACCACCCGGGTTGAGACCGAGGCTGATATGTACCTTTTTGGTAGAGATCGGGGCTGATCTGAACCTCCCCAGTTGAGACCGGGCTGACCTGTACTTCTGGGGTTGAGACCAAGGCTCACTTGATAGGCCGGTATTGAGACCGAGGTTGAACTGATGGCCCGATATTGAGATTGGGGTTGAGTTGACGAGCCGGTATTGAGATCGAGGTTGAGTTGACGGACCGGTATTGAGATCGGGGTTGAGTTGACGACCCAGTATTGAGACCGGGGTTGAGTTGATGACCCGGTATTGAGACCGGGGTTTATTTAATGGCCCGGTATTGAGATCGGGGTTGAGTTAACTACCTGGTATTGAGACCGGGGTTGAGTTGATGACCCGGTATTGAGATCGGGGTTGATTTGATGACCCGATATTGAGACCGGGGTTGAGTTGACTGCCCGATATTGAGATCAGGGTTGAGTTGACGACCTGGTATTGAACCGGGGTTGAGTTGATAACCCGGTATTGAGACTGGGGTTGAGTTGACTGCCCGATATTGAGACCAGGGTTGAGTTGACAGCCCAGAATTGAGACTGGGGTTGAGTTGACGACCTGTTATTGAGACCGGGGTTGAGTTGATGACCCGGTATTGAGACCGGGGTTGATTCAAAAGATAATGTTTCCCTCCTACAGTGTTAGTAACAGGGAAAGAAAATTTCTAGTGTCTACAGATGCCTCTCTTTATCATGTTTATGCAATGCAATAAAATGGACATGATAAAGATTAGTAAACACGGGAAATACACAGGAAAAGAGGAGGCAATGTATAGCATGATATGCGATGAATGTTAGAAACCTTCGAGGGGGTAGGGTTATCACTGATTTGATTACGTTAGCTTCTGACGAGGATAACATTGTTCATGACAACCCTTGGGGCGGCATTGTTAGCCGGTTGCTGTGACACCCCAAAATTCGGGTACTTCATTTCCACACGATTTGGTGCTCACTTTCTAAATAAAACATACATCTATCCAATAATAAGGAATGTAAAATAAATTACAACCTTGAATAAATAATAAAATCTTCCTTAAAAAGGAATTACAACCTTATTCAAAATCATCCCAGGGTTGACTAAACCTTAACATAAATAATAATGCGGAAGTAAAAATATAACATAAAGTCTTATTACAATCAAATCAAAAGATAACAAGTCTTCACTTGTTCATCTGGCCTTTCCCTTTACTCGTTGACGGTATGTCAACGTTCTCGGCTTTAACTGCAAGGGATGGTAAAAAAAAATATATGCAAGAGTGAGCAAACAAAAGCTCACTTGAAATACAATAGTGATATGACATAACTGAATAGTTTCAAAAGAGGTTGAATAACTTTACTTTCATTAAAATAAAGAATTGAATAATAATTCTTTCATCATCTTTAAAATTCGAATATAGAACTTATCTGAGGGTCATAAGATCTTGAACTATGTCCTAGGTTATAAATATTTCTATTTAAACCTTTAACAGTTATTAAGACTATGGACCTTCAACTTGTACTCAAGGGGATCAGCCATTCGTACCATGTATTGTGCACAACCATCTTAACGCTTTCGCATAAATGTCCCCTAATAGATAGGGTTGTTCATTCTCAGTATTTGAATACAAGTTCGCACCAAAGAAAGTTTGGTTTGGATAGGTAAAGGAACTTTGGATTTTCAACTATCATCAACTAGGAGTAGTTGAATCGATTCACAGTATTTTAATAGTTCAATAATATAAGAATCATGAACCAATTGTAAGATATAAAAATAATCTACATAATAAGTAGGCATGCTTTAGAAATAACTTAAAGCAATTGAAAGAATAAGTAGATCTTGCTTGAACAATTAATACAAGATCACAACACTATGACAATAATTGCATTATAAACATTGGAATACGATGTAACTTGTACAATACATAACAAGTTAAAAATCAAAAATAAACTTGTATGACATCTTGAGAAAGGGTTAGAGAACTTGCACAATAAAAAGATACAATGAATAGACTTGCATAGCGTACAAGAATAGTTTAGAAAGCTTGTACAAAGTAAATAACAAGTTTAGAAATAAAAACTTACTTAACGTAAGAGAATAAGGATTAGAGAACTTGCCTCAAGCGCAAGATCCACTTTAACAATTACAATCACAGCATAGTTACCCTACACATTTACATTACATTTAAAACGTCTATTAGTACCCAACTACAATGTTTAAACCTTTGAACTTTTTACTCAAGTCCAACTCACAATGTTGTTTACAACATAGGTTGCTAACTAGCCACATATGTGAGTCTATACTCACGGCATACATTCATAAGCTTATAACGCTTTAAATCGTGTGGTGTACCTTATGAAAGTAACACACTCATACACATGTAACACATTCATATAAAACTTCAATCTATCTTAAACACATCAAAAGCATGTTATCTTATTATCTATTACACTTATCAAGTCATAGAAATAAGTTAGCTAAACAAACGGGGCATGAAAACTCAATGAAGCAAAAACAATTTTCCCGGCTAGCTTGTTAACTCGCTGGGGCGGGTCCCCCAGGCACAAAATCCCCGTTGGGGCAGGTCCCTCCCCTGGTGGAAGTGCCGGCTCGCGAATTGGCAGAGAAATAAGCCAATTTGGCTTATTTCTTCACACCGAATTCGATTTTTCCCAACATGATTAACTTGAAACTTGCTAACAACAATATTTTAATCTCTTTAACATGATTATAACATGTAAAATCCGTACAACACATGATCAAACCAATGTTTCATGATTTCTTTGAAGAAAACTATGATATTAAGCATTCTTGAAGAAAATTGCTAGTACGAATTCGTTTTTCAATCAATTCAAGTAATTCTAATTGTAATAACTCCTATTATTAAAATACTAACATAATCCATTATCAATTTAAACAATAACCCACAATCAAATATCAATTTGATAGTTTCAAAATCCATTTTTCAAAAATTGGTTTATAGTAAATCATATGAACACAATTCTTCTTGTTTATCAAAATTACATGGATTGAATTGTTAAAACAACTATATAACTCCTATCACATCATGCTATAACATATATTACACATAGCTTCATGCTTACATCAATTATTTTGATAATTTAAGAACTATTTTCAAAGTAACTTCATAATAGAGTACTATGAACATGATTTCATAGTGTTCATCAGATCCTTGTGAATTGAAACACTTAAACAACTATAAAAATAATATGTAAGCATATATATATATATATATATATATATATATATATATACACACACACACATCCCATACACATATCAAAATCAAAAAATTTCACAAAGAGATTTTACAGAGAATTCTAAAACTATGAAATTATAGAAGAACATGATTACAACTTATGGAGTTCTAAGATTATACCTTTTCTAGTTTGAATTAAGAGAATAGATGGAGATGATGATGGAGTATAGCTCTCCTCTTGCTTTCTCAAAGTTTCTTCTTCTTCCTCTTCTCTAATAATTCTCTCTAACCTTTTCTCTCTGTTTCTTTCTTTCTTTGTAAAACTAATTTACTTACTTATCTAACATATATTGTATAATATACATATACATATATAATATATATGTAACCTATAATTAATAAGTATAATACTAATTATCATAATAAATATTACTAATTACATAGGTTATAAGAATTTGAAAAGAGAGGCCTTGTTTGGCAACTCAATTATTTTAAAACAAATCCTTTTGTTAACTAAAGTCATGTTTGGTAAAATAAGCTTAAAAATCTTTTTCCATTCTTTTAATAAATCTTTACTCCATAGATTAAATACTGCACTTATTTAATTAAATTACAACATTCTAATTCAATTAAATAAAAGCTAACATTCATATAATACTCAATTGTCACACTTGAAATTAGATTCATGTAACACATAGTAAATTACAACAAATACTTAGAACATAATTTTAAATCTAATTTAATTATTCTCAACTAAATTACAATTATGCTACACCATTACTAACATATCAATTTAATTAAATATTACTCTTAATTAAATCAGTCCACACAATCACATATTTTATTTATTTAACTCAATAAATAAATCACATAAAATATTTATTGACTGAATAAATATTATAATTTAATATATAAAATCTCATTCGTTACAGTTGCTGGTAGGACAACTACTGACAGGTTATCAGAGTTAGGATGCTGTCTCATTCTACTGGGGATGTCACTAATAGGCTATCGCGAACTATTTTCGTCACTTTCTGCTGGGGATGACGTTACTCAGCATAGCCTAGGTGAGTTCTTGGTTTGAGACCAAGGATTCTCCCTCATTCGTCGATATTCTTGGTTGGAGCATATTTCCTTTCGATTGACGCCATTGTATATTTCTGAAGGTGGTCCTCCGCTGGGGATATATCTTTATTGCAAAATTACTTCAGTGGGTGTTTCTGATGTTTATCCTGACAATACTTCACATCGGTAGTTGGTAACAGGGGTTTGAATCACCAATCCTTCTTGGGGCTCCCTCTGACGATGTGTATAACATATTTCATTATCGGGGATGGATTATTATATTACTTCCGTCACCAGATCCCTTCTGATGCTTTATTGGGGTTGAGCCAACGACTGAACTACCTCGTTCTGTACTCGACACTTCGCTGGGGTTGAACCAACGACTGAACTATCTCAGTTTGTACCCAACACTTCGCTGGGGTTGTGCCAACGGTTAAACTATCTCGGTCTGTACCCGACGCTTCATTGGGGTTGTGCCAAGAGCTGAACTGTCATCGATCAGTACCCGACGCTTCGCTGGTGTTGTGCCAACAGCTGAACTGTCATCGGTCAGCACCTGATGCTTCGCTGGTTTTGTGCCAATGGTTGGACTGTCATCGGTTAGTACCCGACGCTTCACTGGGGTTGTGCCAACTGCTGAACTATCATCGATCAGTACCCAACGCTTTGCTGGGGTTGTGCCAACGGCTGAACTATCACCGATCAGTACCTGACGCTTTGCTGAGGTTGTGCCAATGGCTGAACTATCATCGGTCAGTACCCGACGCTTCGCTGGGGTTGTGCCAATGGCTGAACTGTCATCGGTCTATACCCGATGCTTCGCTGGGGTTGTGTTAACGGCTGAACTGTCATCGGTCAGTACCCGACGCTTCGCTGGGGTTGTGCCAAAGGCTAAACTATCCTCGGTCTATACCCGACACTTCGCTGTGGTTATGCCAAAGGTTGAATTATCATCGGTCAGTACCCGACGCTTCGCTGGTGTTGTGCCAAAGGCTAAACTATCAACGGTCAGTACCCGACGCTTCGCTGGGGTTGTGACAACGGCTAAACTGTCATCGATCAGTACCCGACGCTTCGCTGGGGTTATGCCAACGGCTATACTATCATCGGTCAGTACCCGACACTTTGTTGGGGTTGTGCCAACGGCTGAACTGTCATCAGTCTGTACCCGACGCTTCGAAAGTAGCAGTCATCGATAGTTTTATGTCATTTTTTAGAAATTTTTTAGCATTCTTCATCATTTCCCACACATGGCTTCGGGATGCATACCAAGTGCTTTCAGAGAGTTTCCCCTTTCTGTCAGGATTACACTGCTTAAACCTAAGATTTCAAGACAAACAGCTCAATCGCGTAGCAATTTTTCTTCAGATCTGACTTGGAAGCTCATATAAACTCCGTTTTAACTCGAATCGAACCGAGCCCGGGGGAGTGGGACCCACCCTCGGGAGCCATAGGTAGAGGTGTGTCTATCGCGGGTGGGCCTGCTTCCACTTATGGTTTTATATTGGGCAGCGGAAGTTCATTTGAATTAGTTTCATTTTGAGTTTCAAACGGAATCTTCTTTTTCAGATCTACGAAGTTCGGCCATCCTTTTTCTAATTTCGTCAGTTTCTACGTGTTCAGCGCTTCGCAGGTAACGTTTTACATTCTTCTTTTGCAAGTTTTGACCGTTAAAAGCATGTAAATCACGTAGGGGGCTTTTAGATGCAATGTGTAAAAAATGTATGCCTATATGACCTGCTAAATTTTTTTTTACTTCATATGTATGCATATTTGTCTGTAGTGCACGTTTTGATGTAAGAAAATTCAGATTCTGAGACAGTCATATTTTGCTCTTTTTGATCAGTTTACTCATCCTTTTTTAGGCCTAGTGAGTCTGGATTTTCAACTAAGAATGTCCATGGTAATTTGGCTACCATGTGAAGTTTATTTTTGATTTTATTTTATAAATATGAATTGTTCTTATTTTTGGGAAGGTGTGCTACTGAATGGCCACCTAAACAAGCCTGTATGCATGTGGACAATCTATTTTACAAAGGAGACTCTCGCGAATTTTTTTCAAAAGTTTAGGCATTTAAAAACATACAGTTTTGACTCTACTAGACATTTTTTTTACTGACCCATGCAGGTTTTCGGATTTAGCTTTTGAAAAACATGCAATTTTGACTTCACTTGGCATTTTTGACTGTCCCATATATGTTTTGAGACTTAAAAATGCATAGAGTACTGATTTAAAATAATAAGCCATAGGTTTTAGGCTTACCACACCATTTCTGAGCTGATTTGGAGACTTATATCCAGGTGATAGACCGCAGTGATAGTAGGGTTGTCTCAGGCGTTAGACGTAGGCAAGCTTCTGATGTTCCTCAGTCCCGTCCAGCTCGGTCGCCTCGTAGACTAGTAGAGTCAGTGATTCATCCAGCCCAAGACGAGCAGCCGATTGATATTAATGATGAACAGGCTCCTTTTGCTGCTCATGCTCCGGCTCAGGCCCCACGTGCAGAGTTTCCTACCATTGTTGTGCCGACCCATGATTTGCTAGGAGACTTGAGTCGTCATCCATCGAGATTTCTTCACGCCAACGAGGTGACTTGAAGTTTTCTTTTTTCTGGATTCGCTTTCTTTCTTTTGCCATTCTCGGGGCACAAGTTTTTAATATGGGTTGGTTTTTTAATATAAGTTCCTGGCTTTACGCAGCCTCGAGGGACTTGGTTCAACGTGCACTCCCTGTACCATACTTTGCACCAGGACTACAGGGATATCATTGATGGTTGGGGGTTTCAAGCCTTCTTCTCTATTCTTCCCCGCCGTTGCCCCTGGGGGTATATGAGGGGTTTGTCTGAGCGATGGTTCCATCAGACTCAGTCCCTTCATTTGTTGGACTGTGAGGTGATGATTACCCCTATGGACTGGAGGTTCATCACCGGCATTAAGTTCAAGGGTGAGCCAGTGCCTGTCTTGGCTGACATCACACCTACTGCCATTCGGTCCCTGCTAGGAGTTCTTGCGATGTCGATCAAGGATCGGACGGTCCGATCGGGTCCCTTGAGTATAGATGCCCAGAGTGGGGCTTTACTGGAGCCTCTGCCGGATGATCAAAGGATTAGGTATCGCATCTTGAGGCGATTATTTTTGGTGATCATCAGGGGTTGCTTTATGGCAGACAACTCATCAACTGTGTCCTTCGCCCTGGTTAGTGCTACCCAACATATAGAGCGCCTTAGTGACTTTGATTGGGGTTCCTTCACCTTTGCCTATTTTCTCCGGGGCATGAGCATACTTTCGGAGGGTTTGACGGAGCCTTAGTTAGGGTTCTACTCGTTTCTGCTGGTGATCACATCTTTCTTGTACCTTTTTGATTTCTGCATTTACATTTGTCAATCTTGGTCACTGAAGACTTTTGATATTTACATGGCCAATTCTGGGTATATGATAGGCTTCCTTGCCTATGGTCCGCCACTGCTTTAGGTCTGGAGACCTATCCCCAAGGACGACGTTGGCATCACTCCACTATGACGGAGGTCCCTGTTGCTGAGGGTTTTACCCATTCCTGCCTGCAGTTGGAGCTTTTGATAGTCGGAGCAATCACATGGATCCCATATACCTCCGATTTTTTAGCTGTCGGATTTGAGGGAGGCTTCCCCACTGATCGAGAGTTTGCATTGTTGACCAGCAGAGTCCCGTTATTGATAGAGGGAGGCTGGGAGCTCTATTTAGAAGAGCTTGCGATCAGGAGCATTACAGGGTAGATTCGCATTTCCATTATTCCTCCTATTTAGCATCATTGGTCATTGATCCTGTCACTGACAGATATCCCTATGGAGGGCATAGATGGCTTTACCCTATCAGAGGGCCCTTATAGCCAGGAGGCATTTAGCTGCTAGTGGAGTCCTTGCATTATCGGGGCTCAGACTCGTGCTACCCAGTTTATGGCAAACATGGTGCCTGGGTCTATGATGATGATAGACTGGATAGCTTACCTCAGGGAGCCAACTTATTTGGACCAGATTACAGGGCTGACCCAGGAGTTGGAGAGAGCTTATTTATTCATCAGGCATCTTGGCAGAGACCCATCAGAGGCATCTTCTTTTGACCTTTTCAGCTCATAAGTGGGCCCCTTATCAGGTCTATTTTCTAGCAGTTTTACAGGGGCTAATCCTCCCTTGTACCGTCCAGACATTCCTGATGACCGCGACTTTGTGTCCACGGAGGAGATGGAGCAGATTAACCACTTGAGCGTAGATGTTTTGGATCTTTTTGGATAGCTATTATAGCTATATCTTTTGGTCGGCCACTATTTTGGCTTTTGGGCAACTGTGCCCCATTTTGATAGACAATTGTTAGTAGTTGGGTGGTGGTGCCCCATTCCCCTATACTTTTTATTTTGCTTTGTATTATCAGACAAGGATGATGCCTGCAGTAGATAGTTTATTATAGATATGCATGATATTTCCTATCTATTGCATTATGTTTATCATCGTCATTATCTATGTATTATGTCATGTGTATGCATTTAGACAGATGAGTTCAGATTTGACCCCTGGGTGGTTTTGTGATATGGTGATACAGATGTCGTCCTCTACCGTTAGCAGTATCAAGCACTTGCCACCATCTGAGATGGCATCATCCTTGAGATCGTGGTACGACAGTCTACCCTTCCTAGCCAGAGGGACAGTGGATCAGATGTTGGGGCAGTCATTGGCCCTCGTAGACTTTCAGGTGCCATACAGGTTCATAGATGGCATTTTATCCTACTGGATACCCGATAGATAGGTCTTTCACTTCGGGCATCATGATTTAACTCCAACCCTTGAGGAGTACCAGCGGTTTACTAGCTTGGCTTTAGAGTTGCTATATGCTCGTACGGCGATCAGTGATATAAGGAGACCGTTTATACGTATGTCAGGTCTTCGCTGGAGCGTAGTGATGGATAAGATCATCTCTGGACCTGTGATCTCCATCGACTTTTTGATCAATCGCTTCGGTGAGCTTGATAGTTACGATCGACATGCCGGGGATTTTATTGTATCTGCAGAGGCGTGTCATTTAGCCAGGATAGACATTTTGCTAATGTGCATCGTAGCCTACATCTATATGTTTCTACGCTTTAACCATTTGGATGTCGGATTGATAGTTGTGGTTAGGGCCCTTAGGCAGGGTAGTACCATCATCCCGATGATATTAGCTAAGATGCTAAGAGTAGCCACCTACTGCAGTACCCACCCGGAGGGGTTTTTCAGAGGCAGTTCAGTCTTGTTGTATATATGGCTCATGTCCTATATTCGACCGATTGGATTTCTTAGGCATCAGGGGTATTATTTTTCCCATGATATAGCTATGTCCTACTCCTTCTAGTAGGCGAAGTGTATCGATTCAGAGACATGGTTAGCATTTTTGTCTGATATTGCGCATTCATTCTTGATTTTGCCCTGCGTAGGGTTAGTCTCCCCCTATAGCTTCATCACCCACGCATCTGGCATGGATTATCTACCCATAGCGGGATTAAGAGGAGTGACTACTTATCATCCTCTTGCTGTTAAGGGCCAGTTCGATCGGTTTCAGAGTCTACATCCATTTTAGGGGAGGATGTCAGCTTTATCTATGTCATCTGCTGATTTGATCCGAGTGTATGAGTGTTGGACTCACAAGGAGAGGGCTGATTTCTCTAGTAGCCATCCGGACCGTTCTCTAGAGTACTCAGCATGGTTGGAGGCAGATATTGCATCAGCTGCATTCATCCAGTCAGCTCTTATAGTGGATTCAGACGAGGAGGAGCCTATGGAGGATCCTGAGTCTCCTATTGAGGATGTGTTCTTCATGGGTCTGACAGCAGCTCTAGTTAGTGACCCGTTGATTGTTCCTACTAGGACAGATCCAGCTTTGGTAGACTCACTAGCCCGAATGACCTTTGAGAGGGATCAGGCTAGAGCGCTGATGTTGACCGCCTTGTCTGGCAGAGATATAGCCTTGACGGAGAGAGAAGCGGCTTGAGCCGCTCAAGATACAGGATTAATTGAGCGAGATGAGATCCGATCTGCTAGAGACTCAACTTTTGCTGAGATCGAGGAGATTTTGATTGCCAAGGATGCCGCTTTTGTGGAGAGGGATGAGGTTATAGCTTCCCGAGATTTCCACATTACCGACAGTACTACTCTTCTATCTTATACTCATGGTCTGATTACCAAGATGAGTGCATATATTGATGACCACAGTGCCACATTAAAGATGACTATGGAGGTTGTAAGCCGTATGGAGGCTGAGGGTATTACACTTGCAGCTGCTCCTCCATCTTCAGAGAGAGATGCCATGTTGGCTATGCTAGCCCGCATATCCTTGGGTCCAAGACTAGCTTTATTTTTCCTGCACATACTAGATTAGCCATTTTTGTTATGTACAGGACACTATGTATATATCAAACAGTATTATATATCAGAGAAATATATTTTTTATTCACTTCCATGTTTGGATATGTATTGTCACTGCTGAGTGATTACCACTTCTTTCATGACTCGCTGTTGTTGATGTATCTTGAGCTTCTCCTTGATTGACTAGCCGTTGAGATGTTAGAGAGTATCTTAGAAGGGCCTGTTGATTAGGGTAACTTGATAGGACTTAGCTTTTATATGGTTTTGTTATCTTGGGACTGGTTTTTATTTGGTTTTCGTTTTTTCTTGAAGGTCAAACCGTACCGTAAATGGCTGCCTACATACTCCCGTGTATAGGGAGATCAGGTCATTCGTAGTTTAATTTTTTGTGTGAGAGAGGTTTGCAAAGTATTTGTCTTGTGTTTTGAGCTTGGTTTAATGAGTTTTTGAATTTTTTGTTTGGTTTGACCGCACCAAAAATGGCTACCTACGTACTCCCGAGTGGAGGGAGATCTTGTAGGACCTGGATGGGGGTATGCATGTGCTTCAAACATAGTACTTTTTTATGGTTTCTAAATTTATGAGTTGGGGAAACACGGTTCCGTCTATCTCTTGTAGTCTGATAGCTCCTCCTATCAATACCTCTTTGACAATGAAAGGGCCTTCCCAATTAGGGGCAAACTTTCCTTTAGCTTCATCTTAATTGGCCAAAACTTTCTTTAGCACAAAGTCATTTTCTTTGAACTGTTGTATTTGGACCTTCTTGTTGTAGGATCGAGAAATCCTTTGCTTATATAACTGTCCTTGGAAAATGGTTATAGCCCTCTTTTCATCTAACAGGGATAGTTGATGGTACCGGTCTTGTAACCACTGATCTTCGTCCATCTGAGCATCTATTAACACTCGCAAGGACTCCATCTCTACTTCTATGGGAAGGACTACTTCCATACCATAGACCAATGAATAGAGGGTAGCCCCAGTAGAGGTACGCATTGACGTCCTGTATACTAACAGGGTTAGAGGCAGCAGGTCATGCCATTCTTTGTGATTGGCGAACATTTTATGCATGATCTTTTTGATTTTCTTGTTGGCCGCTTCGACAGCACCATTCATCTTGGGCCGATAGATGATGGAATTGAGATGCTTGATGTGGAACTTACTGCATAGTTTTCTCATCATCTGATTGTTTAGATTCTTGGTGTTGTCTGATACGATCACCTCCGGTTGTCCATATTGACAGACGACATTGTTTCTGATGAAACCAATGTTGACCTCTTTGGTGACTTTGGGAAATGAGGCAGTTTCAACCCATTTGGTGAAGTAATTGATCATGGTGAAGATGAATAGATGACCATTGTTGGCTTTGGGTTCTACCGGACCGATCA
Source organism: Panax stipuleanatus (assembly GCA_020205555.1). Classification (NCBI taxonomy): domain Eukaryota; kingdom Viridiplantae; phylum Streptophyta; class Magnoliopsida; order Apiales; family Araliaceae; genus Panax; species Panax stipuleanatus. Next base: position 129,508,044 of record CM035115.1, on the reverse strand, counting down.
TATCCATTCCCCACATAAAGAAAGGCCATGGTGAACTCATATTGTGTAGCTCATTTGGAGGAGGATGTATGGCATTTCCATGTACTTGGCATTGAAAGCATCTCCTGACATGATCATCATAGTTAGCTTTGAGCGAAATCCAGTAATGTCCTGTTCTTAATATCTTCTTGGCCAGTAGGTGACCGCTTATGTGTGGACCACAGACTCCACCGTGGATTTCATCCATCAACCTCAGGGCTTGCTCTTTATCAAGGCATCTTAACAGGCCTATTCCAGCATCCCTTTTGTATAGTGCATCTCCGCTCAAATAGAACTTTATAGCCATCTTGTGAATCCGCTATTGTTCGGATTGGCTTGCCCTAGCGGGTGTAGATCCATCTCAGAGATATTGTTTGATGTCTTGATACCAAGGCTGACTGACAGGAGGCATTTCATTTGATACTTCTCCAATTTAATTCCCGTATATTGGGGCATTCTAATTTATGAATTTAATGCATGGAATCCCACTCCTATCGGATATGCCGATCAAAGAAGCTAACGTCACCAATGCATCAGCGAAGTCATTCCTACCCCGAGGAATATGGATGAAGGTTATGTCTTCAAACTCCAAGGATATTTTGATGACTTGTCAATGATAGGGCAGCAAATATAGTTCTTTGGTGTGATATGCCCCAGTGGTTTGTCTGATGACCAACTCAGAGTCTCCAAAGACCAGTAGGTGTTTGATACTCATGAATTGGGCTAATTTTAACCCCATTATGCAGCCTTCATACTCGGCTGTGTTGTTGGTGTTGCCAAATTAAAGTTTGGTAGCCACATGATATTGTTCTCCTGTACCAGAGATAAGGACTGCCCCAGCTCCGGCACCTTCCATGTTTATCGCTGCATCAAAATACATTTTCCATGGTTGGACTATATTATTTTGCTGGAGTTGTTGAATTGTCATGATCCCATCATCTGGGAAATAAGTCTCCAAGGGCTTGAACCCTCCTGAAGGTGCTTCAGCTAATTGATCTGCAATGCCTTGACCCTTGATTGACTTCTGAGTCACGTAGACAATGTCAAACTATTGTAAGATCAACTGCCATTTGGACAGTCGACAATTCAACATTGGCTTATTGAATACGTATTTTAGTGGATCCATTCGGGATAAGAGGTAGGTCGTGTGCCCATACAAATAGTGTTGCAACCTCATGGTGGCCCATGTTAACGCACAACACGTCTTTTCGATCAGGGTGTACTTTTGTTCACCATTGCTGAACCTTTTGCTGATGTAGTAGATGGCTCTCTCCTTGCTAATATCATCTTTCTGTCCCAGCATGCAGCCCATTACATTGGCATTGACGGACAGGTACATGAACAAAGGAACTCCATCCCTCAGAGGTACCAAAATAGGTGCTTTGACCAGCTGTTTCTTGATGGCAATGAAGGCTTGTTGACAATTCTCGTTCCATTTAGTGGATGAAATCTTCCTTAGTAGCTTGAATATGGGTTCACAGGTTGCTGTGAGCTGGGAAATGAACCGACTTATAAAATTGATTCTCCCTAGGAACCCACGTATCTCCTTCTCTATTCGAGGTACTGGCATCTTGGTGATGGCTTTGATCCTGGCAGGGTCTAGCTCGATGCCTTGATTACTCATCAGGAGTCCCAGCAACTTGCCTAATTTGACGTAAAAAGCACATTTGGCAGGATTTAGTTTGAGGTTGTACTTACATAACCTGTTAAACAGCTTGTTGAGATGGTCTAGGTGATCATCTTCCCTCCGAGATTTGATGATAATGTCATCCACATAGACCTCTATCTACTTGTGCATCATGTCATGAAAGAAGGCCATCATGGCTTACTAATACGTGGCTCTGGATTGATGAGGTCGAAGGATAGTCGTCTATAGTAGAAGGTTCCCCAAAGAGTGATGAAAGCTATTTTCTCCCGGTCTTCTTCAACAACCATGATTTGATGGTAACCAACAAAGCATTCCATAAAGGAATACATACCATACTGCGCCGTATAGTCGATCAAGATGTGGATAAAAGGTACAGGGAAATTGTCTTTGAGGCAGGCTTTGTTTAAATACCGATAATCCACATATACTCATACCTTCCCTTTGGGTTTTGGCATGGGGACTATGTTTGGCAGCCACTCCGGGTATTTTGATATCATGATGATGCCTGCTATGAATTATTTATCGACCTCTTCTTTGACTTTCAGACTCCATTCAGGTTTCTATCGCCTGAGCTTCTATTTGACTAGCTTAAATCTATCTTTGATGAGCATTCGATGAATGACAATATCAGTAGATAGGCCAATCATGTCTTCATGCGACCTTGCAAACACATCCTGAAACTGTATCAGGAGTTCAATTAGGTCAGTTTTTTGGTCTTGGGTGAGGCCTATACCTATCTAGATTTCTTTGATGTTTTTGGAGGTTCCTATATTGATAGTGGTGGTCTGGTCAAGATTCGATTTGGGTTTATCTTCGACCTATTCTTTGATCTGCTCGGGCACCTCATAGTCATCTTCCTCCTCTTGATCAATATCCATTAAGTCAAAGTTCAGTTCTACATCAAAGTTGTAGTCACTATGACAGGTTGGCATCTAATCAGCAGAGATAAACACATCCAATGCTTGAGTCCTGAAAATAAAAAATGCTTTCATTTTAATATATACAACTGCTTTAATATACAGAGCATTTAGCAAAGTATGACAAAAGTTACAACTATAGTTGTGTACTCAAAAGTAAGCAGTGAATGAAAGCATGTTTAAAGGGCAGACGGACTCTGCCCCTTTACCCTTTTTGACTGAGGCAAGGGACACTGCTCCAGTTATCCAGGGTTAGATCCTCATGAACAGGGAGGATTAAGAATTTGTGATCATCCACCTCATCTCGGATGATGACTAAGACATCCTTCAAAATATGGCCAGGGTTTTTCTTTGAACTGCCCCATTTTTCCTTCTTGATGCTAGGAATTTGAATCTAATCCTCATCGCCGCTGTCTGGGATCTCATCATTCATACCTTTGTAGTTTATAATAACACGCATATTAGCAAATGGGTCTCGTCCTTTGTACATTATCTTTTCTTTTCCCTTTTTGCTATCCATCTCGGATCTTGGAGTTCTTCTCTCACTTGCTGGTATAATGGGAGGAAATAACATGGTTGACACAATAGTTGGGATTTTCCTCATGGGTTTCACCCATCCGACACCCGTAAGGTTTGGCAGCAAAATTATGGAAGAATGAGCTCTAGAATACTTATGTGGATTCTGGCAGCTTAACCCGGATGAATAACCCAATCTGGCTCTCCCTGTCTAGCTCGGGATTTAGATTGGACTTGTGATGCCTTGTTGGTTCTTTCCTAACCCTTTTCTAGGTTGGAAACCCAAAAGATACCATCTCTTGGCCTACTGTCATTACTTCAAGGGAGACTTTAGGCTTCAAGACTGGTGCTTTGATAGGTAGATACTGAGTATCACTCACCTCTAAGGCTTGAAAACTTGTAGGTTCAATCCCTGCATCCAGGCTGATCACCAGCATGTCTCCGTTTATGCAGACAGGGTATTCTGGTTTGGCATTGACCGTGATGAGGTTGTCGTTGATAATGTATTTGAGTTGTTGATGGAGGGTGGATGACACTTCCCCTGCCATGTGGATCCATGGCCTGCCCAGCAACAAGTTGTATTTAGTGGCGATGTTGAGCACCTGAAAGAACACATAGAAAGTATGCGGATCAATCTCCAGTGGGAGATCTATTTCTCCCATAGCTTGTTGGTGAGATCCATCGAAAGCCTGGATGACCACATGACTGGTTTTGATCTGGTTCGGGTTAATCTTCATTCTCTCCAAGGTGTCATAGGGACAGATGTTGAGGGATGATCCTCCATCTATGAGTACACCTCTGATCACATACCCAGATGATATTATAGCTATATATACAGGGACTTACGATGGCCCGCCCCTTCTGCAGGGATATCATCGTCAGTGAAAGATATCACATTGTTATTGAAAATGTGTTCTACCACGTGATGGAATTTCTCGACATCCACGGTATGTGGCAAATGGGCTTCTTCTAGTACTTTCACTAGAATGTTACGATGATCCATTGAGGATAAAACCAAGTCTAGGATGGGCATCTGTTTGGGTGCGTCTGTCAAACTTTACACTATTTTGATGTCATTGTGTCCCATTTTGTTGAGGAACTCTTCAATTTTCACATCGATCACCTTTTCTTTGGCTTTGATAACTGATTTGATCACCCGCTGAGACAGGTACAATGGATTATCATTTGGTACTATGGCAATGTTGTTTGAGGGGGAACCTTCGTCATTCCCATAGGTCCATGGGACCCTCTTCAGACTGATAACTAGATACTGAGGTCTGAAAGGCAAGATTAAAGGCTCGGGTGTGGCCACCTTCACAGGATTTTGTGTTTCTTGGACCCCTTTCCCTGGCAGTACTAAGGGTGTGAGGGATGGCTCCTTGTCATAGGAAACAACAGTCACTGTATCCTGATTCCACGCGATGGGAATAAAGAGAGTGTCTTCATCTGGGAGGCCATAATCCCTATTCCCTCTTATCAAGTCACCATTTTCAATCATATTCTGAATTCGGTTACGAAGTGCCCAGCAATCTTCAGTATCATGGCTGGGTGCATTGGAGTGGTACTGAAAGATTTGGTTAGGCTTGAATTTCTTGGTCGAGGGTTCAATGGAGGTAATAAATCTGCAACCATTCCCTCGTTTATTAACATCTGGAGGATTTCCTCCATTGACTAGTTCAGGTTAGTGAAATTCCTTTGAAATAGGAACTTCCTGTCATCTCGGTAATTCTCTCCTTTTGCCATTTTGTCGGCCCAGGGTTCATGCTCATGAGACCGGTAGTAATCCTTCGTGGAGATGGGACTGATCTCCGGTGGATTGATCTCCGGTGGATTGATCTCCGGTGTGAGAGAATTTACATTAGGCGGGTTAGTCTGGTTTATCAGCTGCTTGGTGATCTAATGTTGGTATACGACTAGTTCGGCAGACTGGTCTATTTGTTCCTTGATAGACCTAATCTCCTATTCTATCAGAAATTACCTTTCTAACACTTCCCAACTGTCTGGATTGTTGTTGCTGGATGGAGTTGATTCTTTGACATATTGGAGGTACTTGGATCCTTCTCCATTTCCTGTGTTGATCATGTTAACACTCTCCTCATTGTTCTGAGGGAGGGGATTATCTTGTCTGTGTGGTTGTTCTGGTTTGGTCATCATAATCTCTCCATTGTCAATCAAGTCTTGGACTTTGTGCTTGAGAGGCCAACAGTCTTGAGTGTCATAGCCCGGGGATTCGAAATGGTAAGCACACTTCTTGCTTGGGTCAAAATTCCATCCACCAGTATTGGTTAGCGGAAGGAGTTGCACAATCTTTTTCTATGCGGTTAACAATTTTAGCACATTCTTGGGTGAATCCCCTAACGGGGTGAAAGTTCTTCGACACCTAACCTCCATATTTTTCTAAAATGGAGGGTTTGAAGGTTGTGCTGGAGCTTGGAAAGAGGTATAGTTCCTCCTTTGAATGGGCATACTGTTTGACTCGCCTCTTTTATTTTGTCCATGTAATACTAAAGACACTTCTTCATCTTTCTTTTTGTGTACCCTCCGGGGATTATTCCCATAATTTTCGGACTGGATATGTTCAGCAACAGCTTCGAGGGCTGTTAGATCCTTTATCTTTCTGGACTTGAGCCCCATTTCTGCCATCTCGCCGTGTTTGATCATTTCAGAGAATGGTTTTCCTATACCTGCTAGGACCCTCTCATAATATGGAGCTTCTTGAATATCGATGAAGGAAATGACTATCTCAGTCTCATTCATTGGTGGAATGACTTGTGCTGCGATCCATCTCCATCGTTGAGCATATTCTCTGAATGACTCATTGTTTTGTTTCTTGATTTTAGTTATTTAGTAGCTATATAGAGCCAACTGAGATTAGAAGTTGTATTAACTGAGGAAGGCATGGGCCAACTCTTTCCAGTTGTGAATTTTGGAGTTGTCTAAACGAGCGTACCAGGCTCTAGCCTCTCCGATCAGACTCTTCTAAAATAACTGCATTCAGAGTTTCTCGTCCTCTGCGTAGGATTCAAGCTCTCCAATGAATACCTTCAGGTGATTGTATGGGTCTCCCAATCCATCGTATTTCTCAAAATTAGAAGTTCTAAATTTTTTGGAATAACGAGCCCCGAGGAATATACAGAGGTCTGAATAATTGACACTGCCAAATGCCCTAGTCCCTTTGATAGACCGGATGGTTTCTTCCATCTGCTATACTTTCTTCAGAATGTCACCAGCTTTCTGTTCTTTGTTGAGGATGGTGATTTCAGAAGTTTTGTTGGTTGTGTCCTGGTTTTGTGGTCCAAGAATCTGAGTCTCTACCTTTTCGATCTCTTGACTGCCACCACTACCAATAGGTGTTCCCGATTCTATGTGAGCTTGGGCTTGCTTCCCTTTAAGAGCCTTACTTTGTTCTCTCAGGAAATTAGCCAATTCGGCTATTTGATTCTTCAGCCCTTCAAATTCTTCCCTAGAGACAGGGGTGGATTCTGGTTGAGCACTGGAAGTCATGTCTGTGGACGGACTTAGTGCCTTCTTAGACTTAGATCTAGTGGCCGGACCAATTTTTCAACTACAACAAAAAGTAGGCATGTCAATTTTCTGAGGTAGGTAGGGAGAAGATGCATGCCATGATGTGTTTTTTGTGGTTTTTTAATCTTATCCTACAAAATAGAGGTTAGTTATTTTGATGACAGGATAACATGACAAGATGTTTATGACAAGGAATGTAAATTTTTATTATTGATATTTACATTGTGCTCCTTTACATTGGAATTGAAAACTTGACATTGAATTGAAAGAGGAAGGCATGAAGAAGCTTCCCATCAAATTTGGTTAATCAGAGGCTGACCTATCTTAGGTTACTATCGCGGCTTTTGCGACATGAAGGTCCCCAGATCACCGTAATCTACTAGTGGGGAAATTAATCCGATCTTTCAACTGGAGCGAATCTAGGTGGTACATTTTCATGAGCCCCCAGAGACTTAGCCGTCCCCAGGGTCATTACTTATCACCCACGGGTTTTGCCTCTTGAAGGAGGAATCACGCAACATATATTCACATACACCGTGTCTCACCGTATGCATATGATGACATTGGTGCGAAGCACTAATATAGGTCCGAACCAGTAAAAACAGGAAAGCAGCATTCATGCATTCATTCAATGTAAAGACGCAACATTCACGCATTCATTTAATGTAAATACGCAGCATTCACACATATATAGTTTTGAAAGGAAATTTTTTTTGAAAATATTTGAACGCTGCCCAAGCCCTCTACTATCCCCAGCAGAGTCGCCACCTGTCGACATCGGGAAAAAATCTGCAAGTCGGGTCACAACCCGGATCTTTCTCTATTCCTAAGTTATCTCTACCCTTACTCCTTTTATTGTGAAAAAGGTTTTGAAAGGTTTTTTTAGGAAAAGGCCAACATGTATCATGTCGACAATTTGAACGTTTTACAGAGTCGCCAGTTGGTAGTTTTGAAATGGTTGTACTACTCAATCGAGTTTTGTTTGAAGGAGACCTAATTGCTGGACACTGTTAAAACTTGATCTTTGAAAATAAAGTTTTGAGTTCAGGAGCTTGGTTAAGTGTGGGAAAGGTGCTAGGCACCCCACAACTCCCGTGTAAATATGGTACCGCATCTTTTCAATATTTCCATTTTAAATCTACAATGTGTGTGTGAATACTGGAAGAAATTGGGCCTATGTTTGATGGAAAGCATGTCTATGCATCGTTGAACCTATATACAAAGGGTTTAATTGGATTTGCAAAAATAGTCTTTGATTTGATTTGCAAAAGCTTCTTTTTACGAAAAAGATTATTGAGTGATGTTTTGAAAGAAGGTTTTCAAACCCTTACGCTAACTTAGGAATTGAAGCATATCGATACTTCAGTTTTATCTTTTTCACCCTTAAGGCTTAATTTGAACTGTAATTGTCGGTCTGCGAAGCATTATCGACCACAATATATATACAAGTGTCGGTCTCCTCATGAGCATGATAGCCATCAGAGGGACTCTGACGCGACAAACCAAATTTTCACTAGGTTGAGACCTTAAATCCGGATTACCGTTTTAAGGTCTTTTGTATGTATATTTTTACAGAAAAACTGGCAGGGTACATTTGTAAAGTGGAGTTTGTCCATCGTGGGAATCAGATTCTGATCAGTAGGATCATGAATCCCACGATTCCTTGGCTCACATAGGGAGGCCAATAAACCTGCACAGCTCAAATTTGTACAGAAATATATCCAAATATCGCCAGAACCAAGGATTCATTCAGTAAATCCTGGTTTGCATATGGCCGAAGCGTCTCGTTCCCACTAGATTTTGATCTAAGGGAGGCGAGGTTTCTTTCATAATTGAAACTAGAAAAATGCTAGATTTAAATAAATCTCAGTCATTCTAGCTTTCCGGTTCCGTCTGGACCTATTTTTAATCGTTTGAAAGCTAGAGTTGGCGAGTTTTAAATAAATCTAGTTCGCCTGCAGAAATGTCAGTGCCAATTCATATAAAATGAATATTTAAAGCAACAATGTAATAGAAAATGATTAAAGCAATATATATATATATATATAATTATATATATACGAAAGCTGTAAAGGGCGATGGGTTTTCACACCGGTGCCCGTACTAGAATTGAAATATATATATATATATATGTATATATATATATATATATAAAAGCTGTATAAAAGCTATGGAAGGATCCAGGCTAGACAGAATTGAAATATATATATATATATATATATATATATATATATATATATATATAACAGTAAAAAGGGCGAAGGGTTTTCACGCCTGTGCCCGGACTGAAATATAAATATTTATAAAAACGTAGTCAACTAGGACTGGGAAGATAACCCAGTATGGTGAATGGTGCAAAAATAGTAAAAAAGCCACAAAATGATCCAGCCCAAATTGGAATGTAAATATATAGACAGAAAAGTAGTCAACCAAGACTGGGAAGATAACCCAGTATGGTGAATGTTGCTTATATATGCATATATATATATATATATATATATAAATGCAATAAAAAGGCCACAGAATGATCCAAGCCGCACTGAAATATATATATATATATATATATATATATATATATATATATATATATATATATATAAACAGAAAAGTAGTCAACTAAGACTGGAAGATAACCTAGTGTGGTGAACGCTGCATATATGCATATTTATATATAAAAGCAGTAAACTACCGCGGATTTAACATTCGGGCTTGACAGAATTGAAAAGTTAGTGTATATACAGTTAAATTTATATATAAAAAAAAAGCCAAACCCGGACTGAGAAGATAACTCAGTACGGCGAAGTTGCTAATAACGAATATGCAAGTATGTAAAAGCTGCCGAAAGAGACGGATCGTCAATCCGAGTTATAGAAATGCCAAAAAAATGCGTTTATGTACAAAAATGTACCAAAAGTTGACAAAAACGGCCACAGAACTGAGTTCCGGGCATATTTAGAAAACAAAACTTGATATGCAAGTGTATAAAAGTTGAAGAAGTAATAATAACTTTCTGATCGTAAAAATACTCATAATGGACTGCTACACGGGCTTTTTACCAAATCGTAGGCTTTAAACGTCCAAATTTACCAGTTATTTTCTGATATGTGGGTATATCTACGTGTTAGAGTGAAAAATTTTGGGTTTAGAAGACAAGAAAATAGCTAGAAAATCAAACGGGCAGGGGTTCAGAGAGTTTTTAAATTCTCAAAATGAGAGGGGGTGCACCTCTATATATAGGCCAGGGAGCCTCCACTCTATCTGCTGCTTGTGTGCGGCTCCACTTGGCAGAGCCCACGTTGCGGATCCCATATTCTCGAAGTACGTGCACTCTGAGCAACGCAAGGTTTGATTCAAAACTTTCAAACTTTTGATCGGAGCATCCGTTTAAGGCGTGCTATATCTTTTCGGAAAGCCCTCACCAAGAGTGTCACAATGACAAAGGATAAAACATTTTCTAGGTCCAAGAAGATGGGTTCATAACCAGGTATTTGATTCTCCGTAGTTTGTCCGTTGAGCTGTCTTGTACTGTTTGCACTCGGGATCATCGTTATGGTTTGTTCTAACCTTGGTGGCATCAATTCGGCTTGAGTTTGATTGAATCGGCTTAGATTTAATAAAATGACCGTTTTGCCCCTCCCGGGGTTGCCTTCAGCGTCGATATGGCCTTCAATTGACTTCCTGGGGTTGTTTCCAAGGTTTGGTTCCCATTTGAGTCTGTTTGTCCTTAGTGTTGTCTCTGAGGCTGACTTGATTGCTCCAGGTTTTCCTCTGGAGATGTTATGATGCTTCAAGATTAGTTTGAAGTTGACCTGACTTCCCTAGTTGAGACTGGGGCTAACCTGCACTTCCCAGGTTGAGACTGGGGTTGACCTGTACCTCCAAGGTTGAGGCCGGTGCTGACCTGCACTTCTCGGGTTGAGGCCGGGGCTGACCTGTACATCTCGGGTTGAGACCATGGCTGATCTGTACTTCTCGAGTTAAGACCGGGGCTAACCTGTACCTCCCAGGTTGAGACCGGTGCTGACCTGTACCTCCCGGGTTGAGACCGAGGCTGATCTCTACCTCCCGGGTTGAGATCGGGGCTGATCTGTACCTCCCGGGTTAACATCAGGGCTGATCTATACTTCTCAAGTTGACACCAGGGCTGACCTGTACTTCCCGGGTTGACACCGAGGCTGACCTGTACTTCCCGAGTTGAGACTGAGGCTGACCTGATGGCCCGGTATTGAGACCGGGGTTAAACTAATGGCCCGGTATTGAGACTGGGGTTGAGTTGACGACCCGGTATTGAGACCAGGGTTGAGTTGATGACCCGGTATTGAGACCGGGGTTGATTTGATGGCCCAATATTGAGATCGGGGTTGAGTTGACAACCCTATATTGAGACCGGGGTTGAGTTGATGACCCGATATTTATACTGGGGTTAATTTGATGTCCCGAAATTGAGACTAGGGTTGAGTTGGCGGCCCGGTATTGAGACCGGGGTTAAGTTGATGACCTAGTATTGAGACCGGGGTTGATTCAAAAGATAATTTTGCCCTCCTATAATGTTAGTAACAGGGAAAGAAAATTTTGAGTGTCTACATCTGTGATGATGACAGACTAGATAGCTTGCCTCAGAGAGCCGACTCATTTGGAGCAAATTTCAGGACTGACCCAGCGGTTAGAGAGTGCTCATTTTTTCATCAGGCACCTTGGCAGGGATCCATCAGAGGCAGATTCATTTGATCCTTCCAGCTCCAGAGCTGGCCCCTCAGCAGATCCATTTTCTGGCAGCTATGCAGGTGCTGATCCTCCTTTATATAGACTGGACATTCCCTTGGCAGAGATTCTGTGACTCAGGAGAAGCTGCAGCAGGTCGATCGCCTTGATGCAGATATTATAGATTTCTTTGGATAGCTTTCTCACTATATCTTTTGATAGGCCTTTGTTAGATATTGGGCGGCTGTGCCCCCATTTCTCGTTATATCTTTTGGTAGGCCTCTGTTAGTTGTTGGGCGGTTGTGCCCCATTTCCCTGTACTTTTTATTTTTATATTTTATGAGCAGACAGAGATGATGCTTTCAGTAGATAATGTATTTTAGAAATGCATGACGTTTTTCTATCTATTGCATCCTAATGTAATTTATCATTGTCATTATGCATGTATTATGTCATGGATATGCATTTAGATAGGTGAGTTTAGATTTGACCCCTGGATGGTCTCATGATATGGTTATACAGATGTCGTCATCTACTGTCAGTCGTATCGAGCATCTGCCACATTCTTTGGTAGCATCGTCATTAAGATCTTGGTATGACAGTCTGCCCCCCCATAGCCAGAGGGACAGTTGATCAGATGATGGGGCATTCTTTAGCCCAGTTAGCTTTTCAGGTTCCACAGGGATTTGTGGACGGCATGTTATCCTATTGGATACCCGAGATCCAGGTTTTAAGGTTTGGCCTTTATGAGTTGACTCCTACACTGGATGAGTATGAGCGCCTCACGGGTTTGGCATTAGATATGCCTTATGCCAGGACAGCTATTAGTGACATGAGACGTCCATTTATGACCATGACTGGTCTGAGACGCAGAGTCATCGCTGAGGAGATTACTGCAGGACATGTGGTGTCCATGGACATTTTAATTGATCGCTTTGGCCGGCTAGACAGCTACGAGCAATATTCAGGAGACTTCATCATCCCTGCAGATGAGTGACAGTTTTCCCGCATGGATGTTCTATTGATGTGCGTCACGGCTTATTTGTACATGCCACTATATATGGAGCACTTGGATACTAGCTTGATGGTAGTGGTTCGTGCTCTCAGACAGGGTTGTACTATCTTGCCTATGATATTAGCTGAGACTTTGAGGTCAACTACATTCTACAGTACCCATCCAAAGGGGTTATTTAGGGGTAGCGTCGTTCTACTGTATGTGTGGTTCATGACACATTTGAGTCCTATCGACACTTTCAGGCATCATGGGTATTGCTTTACCCATGAGATAGCGATGTCCTACTCTTTTCGGCCGACAGAGTGTACAGATGCAGCATCCTGGTTGGCATTTTTATTGGAGATCAAACATCCCTTTTCGATCTTGCCCTACCCAGGGCTTAGCTCCCCTTACAGCTTCATCACTTATGCAGTTGGCATGGATTATCTGCCATTGGCGAGTTTGAGAGGAGTGACCACTTATCATTCGCTGGTAATCATGGGCCAGTTTGATCAGTTCCAGAACATCCACCATTTTGAGGGGGCTAGGGATTAGCGGATATCAGCTTCGTCTTTGTCGTAAGCTGACCTGATCAGGACTTACTAATGTTGGACTCATCGGGAGATAGCTGATTTCTCTACTAGCCATCCGGATCGTTCTCCAGAGTATTTGGCATGGCTGTAAAAGTAGTATGCACACAAGCCAATCATGTTTGATTATAATGCATTTGCTTTGTAACAATTTTATTCATTTATTAATAAAAATATTATTTAATTAAAGGCATTTATTTATCTACATGGTGTTGTTTTTATAATATGTGATAAACTCATAGTTTTAAGCAATGCTTTTACAATCATGATGATGATCATGCTAATGAGATCTAAATTCTTAGATAGCTTAAAACTAAAATAGTTCCCAATCGTTGGATTACTAAAAAGGGGATTAGTGAATCCGGATAGATTGGTACATATGTTGCTTGCTCATTAGATGAGGATGATTGATCTTATGATCATTTGTGTGGAGACACTAAAGCAAGTATGTAGGTGCATATTGGAGAATAAGTACACTGAACGTGACTCGCTAAGGAATACCTAATGGAGTTTTACTAGTCTATCAATAAGAATTCCTAATGTGATAGTAGTACAAGTGATCCTCAGACTTGAGATCATCATAATATCTTGTGTATAATGAATTATACTTTAACTTATTTTTTAAGACCCTTAGGGTATATCAAAGGGTATGTTTGGGTGTAATAAGTTATATATGGAGATGATGAATGATCAATAAAGAATCTACCGCTTCAAGTAAAAGAAGAAATATGTCCTATGTGATTTGATAAATGGCAACTCAAGAATCCTTGGCCAAGGTGGAATGAAATTAGAAAGTAGTTTTTAATTTACATTATTTGGAGTTGTGCATTTTGGAATCGAAATACATATAATTAAATAAAATAAGACTTAACAGTAATTTCATGTCTTATATTTAATTGGGACATTGTATGGTGGAAGGATTGAATTGTACGATAACTATTAACTCACATGTTCTTTTATGATTAATGTTGAAATTTATATTATCTGAAAAGTCGTTGATCGCTAAGGAGACTTATCCTTATTGTAGAATAAATATTATTTATTTAAATAAATTTTTAGTTTTATTTATTTATTTAAAAAAGATTAGAATTATTCTAATTGATTTATTCACAACCAGTTTAATATGGAGAACCTAAAGGGTCACACCATAAAAAGAAGAATATTTATTAAAGAAGAAAATGACATTGTCGTAATAATAAGTTAAGTATATTTAATTTAATATATGGTGATAGGATAAATTAAATTGCTTAATATTTATTATTTAATATTTTGGAAATATTAAATATAAATTAATAAGATGAGTCTTATTATTATTATTATTACTATTATTGTTATTATTTAATTCCTAAAGGAGTTTGGGAATTAATTAATAAGGTACTCTCTCTCTCTCTCTCATATATATTCCTAATAAGATTAGGAGGCTAATTGATTAAAAGAGTTTAATTATTTCCACTAGGATTGAGAAGCCTAATTAATTAAAAGAGTTTAATTAATTAATATAAAATCCTAATCCTAAATTGTTTAGGAGGGTTGCCTATATCTATAAATAAGAAAGTCTTATTATGGAACAAGGTTAGACATTTTTAATTCCAAGAGTTGGGAGAGCATTGTAAGACCCCAACTTTTTATGAATAAAATTGAATTTTCTCTATATATTATTTTGAATAGTAAGGGGTTGATTTAATAGATGTGGTAAGTTATGGGTAAAATGCGCAAATATTTTAAAATAAACAAATGGTTATAAAATATTCATTGTTGTCGGAGAATATTTGTTTGGTCGTGGAATATTATTATTGTCGGGAAATATTCGTACGACGGCGCAGCCATTTGTGGGCCCCATAACGAAAAATTATCGGATGAAAAAAATGACAAGAATAAGTTTTCTATAAATAACAGTGTAACGGTTACCGTTAACACTGTTGAAATACCCCGTGGTTAAAATAAAATAATACGCGTTGTTGCTCAGTAGCACACGGTATTACATATTATTTTATATTATTATTGTTTAAATAATTGTCACTGCACAATATTTTATATTATCAAATCAATAATTCATATTATTTGAATAATATTATTAGACAATATTATTGGCAATGTCTAGGAAGTTCTATCTAGGAAAGTGGTTAGTTAATATAATTGCGGGGCAGTAAGGATGTAAGACCCCAACTTTTATGAATAAAGATTTAATTTTCTTTATATATTATTTCGAAACAGTAAGGTGTTGTTTTGATAAATATGAAAAGTTATGGGTGAAATATGCAAATATTTTAAAGTGAGCAAGTGGTTATAAAATATTCATTATTGTCGGGAAATATTCGTTTGGTCGTGGAATATTCTTGTTGTCGGGGAATATTCGTACGACGGCGCAGCTATTTGTGGGCCCCACAACGGAATAACTGTCGGATATAGAAAGCGACAGAAATAATCTTTTTATAAAATAACGGCGTAGTTGTTACCGTTAGTACTGTTGAAATACCCGGTGGTTAAAATACAGTGATACGCGGTGTTGCACAGTAGCACATGGTATTGCACAGTATTTCAAATTATTGAGTCTTACGTGAGAAGGTACTTACTCAATTATTGTTACTGTAATTACTGTTCAATATTTTATATTATTGACTCAATAATTGCTACGTTGATATTTTATATTATTGACTCAAAAATTGTTACATTGATATTTTATTGACTCAATAATTGCTACGTTGATATTTTATACGATTGATTCAATAATTACTACAGTTGATATTTTGTATTATTGATTCAATAATTGTCACTGCACAGTATTTCATATTATCAACTCAATAATTCATATTATTTGAATAATATTATTAGATAACATTATTGATAATGTCTAAGGAAGTTCTGTCTAGGAGGGGTTATTTAATTGCGCGCCAGTAAGGAGAAGTCCTTATCGGAAGGCCCCCTCTTTCCTGAGAACGACCTGGTTGTCAATATTGTAGTTCTGTAATATTATTTGTGAATAATTAATTATTAATTTTTATGATAAGAAAATATTTATTTTGTGGATATAAAAGAAGAAATTAGCGCTGATGTGTTTTTATCAGTATTTTGGTGTGAAAAATCATCCGTTTATGGATTTCGGATAATTTATGTTTGGAATTTGGAAAAACTTCCTTCTACAAAGTTGTAGAGAATTAAATTTCCTATAAAAGTACATAGAATTTATATTTTTCTGATAAAGGGGCTATTTATTATGAATTATTAAAGTTTCAAAAAATAAATATTTTTTTAATAAAAGGGTGGGCCCCACTTTTGGTTGGTATGGTGGCTGATGGCTTTTGAAATTTCATGAGGCGACCGGAAATTTTTTTAAAAAAATATTATTTTATTCAAAAGTCTACTTTGGCATCCTAAGCTTTTCCTATAAATAGGGTGCTTAGGTTAGAAATGAAAATTACACCAGAATTAAAAGTTTTCTCTCTCTATAATATCGAGCGTATTTTTATGAGTATTTAGATACTTTGAGTGTTATTATTTAGTGCAAGGTTTCTTCAGCCTTATATCCGATATACCAGTCAGAAGTACTATTCTTTTGAGGTAAGGGATGTTATTTTCTTTCGTAAATGATGTTATTCTTTTCAATATCATTATACCGAAATATTGGCATGGATTTTGTTATGAAATTCTTACTTTTTCCGTTGGGGTTACTATTCACGTATACGGCACTATTCATGGAAAAATTAAATTTTCTTCTATTTGTCCAACTTGTCTGTTATAGTTACTATCTTTGGTTGGATCTAAGTTTTGAGCTTCATTCTTGAATTTTGTTCCACAAAGTATTATTATAGAATATTCTTGAACTTGAATAAACTAAAATAAGAATCCTTAATCTTATCCTTTATTTCACTAGATTCGTTATTTATATGGTTTTTCATCATCCTCAGTCCTAAGTGGTGATATAACTGAATATCTTTGGTCTGTAGAGCAAAGATGAATGATTACCTGATGAATATCTTTGGCCGTGGTGCAAAGATGACAGGTGTTGAGATGAACATGACCATTGGTGATACGAATGAATATCTTTGGCCTGTAGTGCAAAGATGAATATTTGATTCGAGATGTATATTGATTGATGTTACAGGGATAAAATATTGATGATGGACTTTTAAATCATAGAAGATAGTAGACTTCATTCTCTACTAAACTCTTCTAATGATTTGTTATTTCCGTTGCGAATATTGATCTAAAACTTGTTATCAATAATATTTTATCTGAATTGTTGAAAACTAACGATAATTTATTTCTCATTATCTTAGTTATAATATTTTTTACTCGGCTAGTTGAGCTCACCATTTTCATCTGTTGTCCTCTTCAGGAAATGAGAATGTTGCGGGAACTAGTCGGGGGACAGAGTGATAATCCGAGTTAGAGCAGTAGTAGTCCTCACTATTTCTAATAAATAGTGTGATAATAATTGTAATGAGGACTTAGTTTGAATATTAATATTTTTTACATATTTGTATTGACACTCACAGTTGTGTGGTCGTATTTTGCACGACCATGTGATATAAAGTTTGTATTTGAATTATGTACCATGTATTTGGCGACTCAGAATGGGTTGGGTTGACTGGACCTATTCTAGGGGCGTCACAAAAGAGAAATCCTTATCGGAAAGCTCATCTTTCTTGGGACCGACCTGGTTGTCATTATTGTGATTCTGTAATATTATTTGTGAATAATTAATTATTGCTAAAAATGATAAGAAAATATTTATTTAATGGAAGAATTTTTAAAGAGACAATTATTGAGAGTTGATATTTTATCTTCTTCGATAAAATAATTCATTCAAATATATTATTGTAATATTACATTATAAGTATATTATGTAATAATATAATAATATAATAATGATGATATTTTTACAATGAATGCACGATATATGAATAAAATGAGGAGAAAGAGAGCAAATTGGGTCCGGAGTATTTTTGTTACAAAAAACATGTTAAATATGTTGGTGGGCCCTGTTTTTGACTGAAGTTTGATTATAGCCTGGAAATTCATCCGTATATAAATTTGGGTCATTTTTCGTTCGAAATTTAGAAAAACTTTCTTTTACAAAGTTGCAGAGAATAAAAATTCCTATAGAATGGACATAAGATTCGTATTTTTCTGATAAAAGGCCTATTTTTTAAGAATTATAAAAGTTCTGGAATATTGGATCTGAATTGATTTTTGTGGTTATAAATATTTTTTAAAAGAAAAATATTTTTTAAATGTTGTGGGCCCCACTGGTGTTCTGATGAATTTGGTCAAGGGGTGGGCGTGAAATTATTTTTATAAAATATTATTTTATTAAATTTTCTTCTTTGACGTTCTAAGCATTTTTCAATAAAATAGGGTGCTTAAAATTTAAAAATCACACCAGAATCAGAAGTTTTCTCTCTTTATAATATCGAGCGTATTTTTGTGAGTATTTCGATACTTTGGGTGTTGCTATACAATACAAGTTTCCTTCAGCATTATATCCGATATTTCAGTCTGAAGTACTGTTCTTTTAAGGTAAGGGATGTTTTTTTTTTTCAAAAATGATGTTATTTCTTTCAATATCATGACACCAAAATATTGGTATGAATTTTATTGTAAAATTTTTACCTTTTCATATTGGGGTTACTATTCACGTATACGACACTATTCACGTATACGACACTATTCACGAATACGGTACTATTCACAGAAAAATTAAATTTTCTTTTCGTTGTCCAAGTTGGCTATTATGGTTCCTATCTTTGATCGGATCCAAGTTTTGATCTTCATTCTTGAATTTTGCTCCACAATTGATTATTATGGAGTATTCTTGAACTTGGATAAACTAAATTACGAATTCCTAATTTTTATCCTTTATCTCACTGGATTCGTTCTTTAAAATATTTTTCATCATCTTCAGTCTTAAATGGTGATACAAAAGAATATCTTTGGCCTATAGTGTAAATATGGATGATTATTTGATGAATATATTTAGCCTGTAGTGCAAAGATGGATGATTATTTGATGAATATCTTTGGCCTGTAGTGCAAAGATGAATGATTACCTGATGAATATGTTTGGCCCGTAGTGCAAAGATGGACAGGTATTGAGATGAACATGACCAATTGGTGATACAAATGAATATCTTTGGCTCGTAGTGCAAAGATGAATATTTGATTCAAGATATATATTGATTGATGTTACAGGGATAAAATATTGATTATGGACTTTTAAATCATAGAAGATAGTAGACATTATTTCCTACTTAACTTTTCTGACGCATTGTTAATTCCGCTGCAGTTGTTGATCTAAAACTTGTTGTCCATAATATTTTATCTGATTTGTTGAAGAATAATGATAAATTATTCTACATTATCTTAGTCATAATATTCTTTACTAGGCTAGTTGAGCTCACTCTTTTCATCTATTGTCCTCTTCAGGAAATGAGAATGTTGCAGGGACTAGTCGGGGAACAGAGTGATGGGCAGAGTTAGAGTAGTAGTAGTCCTCACTATTTTTGTATAATAGTGTGAAAATAATTGTAACTATTAAGGACTGAATTTGAGTATTTATATTTCGTATTATATACGATTTGTGTTGACACTCACATCTTGTATGCTCGTCCTGTTCACGACCTTTTGATATAAAAGTTTGTATTTGGATTCTGTACCATGTGTTTGGCGACTCAGAATGGGTTGGGTTGATTTGACCTATTCTAGGGGCGTCACAAGCACTCTTTTTTAGAGAGAAGAAAACTAGGGTTTAGCCAAACACCCTTCTTCTTGAATTTTGATTCTTTCTTAGTGGATCACCTCTAAAGGCCAAACACTTGGGTGGCTAACGTTGATCAAAGCAAGGAATCAACCCGGTGGATTCAAGTAGAATGCGAAAAGGATTTGGAGTTGAACTCGTACTCGAGGAAGCTAGAATCTTCAAGGGTATGAATACTAATCTCCATCTTTTTGTTTAATTAATAATTGTGCATAAAGGATGATCCAGGTATATGGTTTGTAAAATTTTAAAACTCTAATTTATCATTCTTCCACTTATTTTATACAATTTGATTGTATCCATGAATCTTACAAACCTAACAGTGGCATCAGAGCCAAACCTTTATGCGAATTATTAGTTATTTTTTATTCATATATATTGATATGTGTTTTGAACAATTTAATTGGACATAACTGTTTGTGTAAAATTAATTTTTTTATGCTTTTTTTTGAAACAACAGATTTTTTTTATTAAAAAAACAAAGTCAAAGTCCACGGTCAAACGTTAATTGGTCAACTGCTGATGTGGCACTAACTGGTCAGTTGTTGACTGCTGACGTGGCACTGACATCATCTTCTTTTAAAAAGAGAAATATTAATTTGTAGTTAGAGGGTTTTGAACCCTTAACCTCTTGGTCACTTTCTACAAGACTTGAAATTGGACTTCATGTAAACTAAAATAAAGGAGTTTATTTTTATTTGGAATTGGATTAAAATAAATATGTTTATTTTAATTAGAATTTAATTTCATGCTAACTAATTAAAGTTAGAATTGGATTCTATGATAACTAATTGGAGATGAAATTGAATTCCATGTTTTCTAAAATAAATAAGTTTATTTGTGATTAGGAAAGGGATTCCATGTTTCCTTAAATAAAGAAATTTATTTAGATATGAAATATGATTTCATATTAATCAAAATAAAGGAGTTTATTTTGTTTAGGAATTGGATTCAACATAGTTTGTTCCTCCCAAAAAAATGTTTTTAAAAGTTAAGATAAAGGAGTTTATTTTGACTTGGAATTGGATTTCATATTAATTAAAATAAAGGAGTTTATTTTGATTAAATAATTTGATTAAAAATAAAAGAGTTTATTTTTATTCAAAAATGGATAATTTAAAATAAAAGGTTTATTTTGATTTAAGTTTGGATTAAAATAAAAGAGTTTATTTTAATTCAGAATTGAATTTTATGCTAACTAAACTTGCCCATTAAATCGATATCAATGTATATATTGAATGTTTATTATTCATGAGATGAATGTTTTATTTATTGATGCATATGTTGATGTGTATGATAATAAATGGGGTTGATTATGAACTATTTACCAATGTGATTGGATTTTATTTTAGTTGGATGCTTGAATGTATGAGTTTTATAAATGGAGTCTGCGTACCTCGTCTTCTCTAATTTTTCTTAATATAAATTCTATCTCCCTCCTATGTACTTCCCCTTGACTGCTGATCAAGGTTTCTATTTATAGTAAATAGTTTTTGTAATAGGAATAGTTAGAATTAAATTTTGAAGAATTGGAGACCAAGGAGCAAGGAGCGCGTGAAGACCCGTTTGTAATGGATCCCGAGATTTAAATGTAATAGTTATATTTAAATTTAATTCTTGCACCCCTAGGTTTGACCTTTTGGTTCTCTTGGTGGTTATAGTGAACCAAACTAGAATAAAAATTCATAATCAATTCGGGTAGAATATAGTATTCTATATGTGCATGCTTATTATATATATTATATATTATAAAACATTCTTCACATGTTAATTAATATGACGTGTATTTTATACATTTATGTGCATGCACGCTAAACAAGATGAGACAAATAATAACAAACCCCTCAAAGATTTATATTAAGTCTTAAACGTTCAAAGATATTTGGAATATCGAACGTAAGCTTTTAGCATGATAAAAATGATAGAGTATCAATTAATCATTATAAGTTTGTTATGAACACACGAGGCTTATTTTAATTTTTTGAGATGTTGTTTTATCACATTTGATGCTTATTAAAAGAACTTAACAATGCTATTTTGTTGTGCACACACAAGGACAATGTTTTTCTTTTCTAGAATATGGAGTGCTATGTTAGACTTAACTTAGATTATTTTAGTTCGGATGTGTACACACTTGAGCATTATGATTTAAGAGATAAAATACAAGGAGTTACATGTTGATGTAATTGTTAAAGAGTTATCTACCTATTTATTTATATATAGTTTAATGTGCACACACAAGACTATATACATTTGAAATGGGATCTTTATTTTCACTAGCAAATCTTTAACTAAATTTGTTGAACTATATATTATGAGGGTAATATAGTTTGACGAAAATAGTGGGAGATACCAATTTAAAACAAGACCTAATTTATTTTGGTAATTAATAAAAGAATGTATGCTAAAATGTTGTTTAATTACAAATTCATTTACAGAATTTTACAATGTCTAAATTATTATCACTGCGTAGTATATTAGATGCTAATTAGCCGAACCGAATTAAACGGATTGGTTAAGGAATTTGAGAATAGTTCTCAAGGATGAAAAGCTATCTTATTTCCTTAATACGCCTATCCCTGCAATGGTTGCAGAAAATGCCTCTGAGAAAGAGATTGCTACTTTTAGAAAGTAGCAAGCTGATGCATAGTTGGCTCAATACATCATGCTCGCATATATGATTAACGAGCTTCAGCGTCAGCATGAAATTATGGATGCTCCTACTATATTCCTACACTTCAAGGAGTTGAATGGTGAGGAAAGTAGGACTAATATATATCAGATATCTAAGGAGCTCTTCCGATCTAGAAGAATAACAATTCAAAAAAGGTATAAGAAAAAGTAAAATAAAAAAGGATAATAAGAACAAAACTGATACGGATAGCAAAGGAGTTTGTTTCCACTGCAATGAGCTTGGACACTAGAATAGAAACTGCGAGAAGTATCTTGCAGAGGCTAACCAGAAGAAGCTTAGTGAAGCTTCGGTTACAAATACAGGTTTGTTCATAATTGAAATAAATCTTTCAGTAAGTAAAATTTCTACTTGGGTATTGGATGCCGGCTATGGTTCTCATAAATACGGATTTATGAGGGGACCAAGTAGAAGTAGAAAAATAAACAAAGTAAGTCTTCCTGTATGTAGGAATGGAGCAAAGGTTGGTCCATTAAATGCAGGAATTTATTGTTTAAATAATTAACAATTTACTGATTGGACTTTACATACTTGACTTACATGAAAATAATTTTAAATTGAACAAACTAGTAAAAGAAAAGGAGATGATCATTCAAAGAGTTGAATATTTATATTTGGTGAAATACAAATCTGAATCATTTGAAAGGTTCAAAGAATTCAGAAGAAAAACTAATTGGCAAGGTATTATGATTCTTCGATTGGATCGAGGAATAAATACTTGTGCAATAAGTTTTAAGATCATCTTAAAAAAGGTTTTCTCACAATGGACGTTTTTTGATACCCAATAATTGATTGATGTAGAAAAATCGTACCTTAATGGACATGGTGAGGTCCATATAGATTTTACCGATATTCTAGTATCCTTCTAGGTAATGACATGGAAACGGCTGCATATCTACAAAATAAGGTAACCTTAAAATCCGTCCCCAAGACTTCATAAGAGTTATGAACATGGAGGATTTCTAATCTTAAGTATGTTAAGATAAATGGTTGTTCAGCTTAGGTGAAATGGTTTCAAAAGGATAAGCTTGAGATAAGATTTGACAAGTATAAATTTGTGGATCATCCTAAAGTAAGTTTAGGGTATATGTTCTATAATCCTACTTAGCAAAAGGTTTTTTCTGCCAAACACGCTGCCTTCTAGGATAAAATGTTTATCATTGAAGGGCTAATAGGAGGATAATAGATCTTGAAGAAGTTCAAGAACCACAAATCACTAGTAGTCAAAAGGAGGAACTTGTAGATAGACCTATTGTACCACAATCGAATCGTGAATCTAGAATAGTATTGAAGATATCTGGGAGGTATGGATTCATCATAGATGATGACGATAAGGTACGCATCATAGAGGATGATGATACAGTAATACATGATAAAGATAAGAGTTGTAGACACTCAGAGAAATGGCAGATGGCCATAAAATTCGAAATGGATCCTTAGAGAAAATGGCAAGGTGGAGACCTATAAGGCCTGACCATTTTGGAAAAGATTTTCAAATAAAGTCAAGGAGTTGACTGTAATAAAACCTATATTACTGGTATAAATGCTCAAGTCCATTTGGATTTTACTTGCGATTACAGCTTAATATTACTAGATCTTGCAAATGGACGTGGAGACGCCCTTCCTCAAATATTTATTATTAGAGGATAATGTAGGTATGATACAGCCAGATGGATTTGTTTCAATGGTTGAAGTAAATCATGTATATGAGCTACAACAATCTGTTTTATTGATTAAAGCGAACTTCTCAAAGATGGAACATTCATTTTGATGAGACAATCAAAAGAGTTTGATTTTATCCAAAACAAAAATGAACCTAGTGTGTACAAAAGAGTCAGTGGTAGCACTGTGACATTACTAGTATTATATGTTGATATACTATTGTTAATGAATGACATACCAGTGCTATAATCAGTAAAGATAAAGTTGTCTAAATATTCCTCCATGAATGATTTGTGTAGAACATCCTAAATTGGGGATATAAATCTATATAGATAGATTTAAAAGAATATTCGGCTTAACCCAAGGAACGTATATTGTGACACCTCCAAATCCTGGTTCTCTAACCCTAATTCGGTCGTCACGATACAATACAAAAATCCACCTCTAAACAACATACAATAACTAATGTGGAATGTAATAAACGTATGTCCTTCATTCAAAAGGTGTTACTAGTCCCAAGATTCGATAACCTTAAATACCAACATACAAACATACCCTAAAATAGTCATTCGGGTTCATATTACATAACAATAATTAATTAAACATAAAGATAAAGTCTGCTCCTTGCAAACTAATCCTATAACTTCCCTTTACCCTTGTCCTTCCCTGAAGTCTCAGGCTTAACTGCAATATAAGTCATGATATAGCAAGAGTGAGCAACAAGTTTGCTCAGCAAGTTTAAATACAACAATAAAGGATATATCATGATGAAAAGAATATATCTGACAATGAATTCAATAATATGAATATCGGAAGCAGAATAATAATTTCTTTTAGAATAACTGATAGTCAAGTAAACTTTTGAACTATAAAACTCCAACGGAACCAATAGTTGATTGGCCCTTTGGTTACTGGCTACAGAATAAGTACTTGAGGGGATCAGCCTCGTGTACGCTATGTATATGCATAACATTCAAATCTGCTGTTTATATCTTATAATAGATACATGGGGTACTCCCCTATATATAAGGGGTGTTCTTTTCAGTCTAAGAATCCATACCATCAATGGTCTGGATAGCTTTTATAAAACTTCATACAATTGTCTGACCGAACAAGGGTTCAGACTCTATCTGACGTAGTTCATGAATTATAGAACTTTTAAATAAGGTACAAGTCCAAGACTGTACGAACTCAAGTGCACTAAGTGCGAATATCAATAAAATCAATGTGGAATAATTGTAAAGTAATTAAACCACCTAATAGCATGCTTGGAAATGAATTTCAAGCTTTAAATAATTAACTGTCAATACCATAATAACCTGCTCAATATAATATGAGAAGGATAGGAACTTGCATAATAAAGAGTGTAAGGGAACTTGCATTCAAATCAAGAGAAGTTAAGAAACTCGCTTACACGATTCATTGAATAAGGTAGTGCAAGAATTTAGAATACTTGCATTCAATATAACAATTAAATGAAGTTAGGAAACTTGCCTGTTTGCTCAGCTACAAATAAGTTTTAGCTTTAATTAACATGTGCCGAAAAACCTAATATTAATAAGTCGGCCTTTCAATTAGCATTATAAACAAATATAAGTCTATACTTATAATAATCCACTTATCATATAAGTCTATCACATAAGATCACGTTCAATATCAAACATACCATTTATAGCATCATAATATGCTAACTATTAAAATCATATTTAAGCAAATTGTTCGGGCCTTAAAGTGTCCCGGCGTAACTCTAGCATGCAACTGCTGACATTAAACCAATACACATGCTTATCAAGTTAAAATTTCTCATTCGAAACTAGCATGCTCTTTTTATATTCAATTTGAAGTCATGTTTTCATACCGTTAATTCACATACTTTAACTAATACATGTTCATGCTTCAAGATCGATTACTGAGGTCATGTTATCACATAACAAGGCTAAACATAACATGCATGCTCATGCGCATACTGTACATGTATACTTTAATCCACCTATTTAATGCCTTAGAAATTAATTTCCTATGAATACGTGCATATGTGAAATCCATGCTTTAACCAAACGAGGTCTATGTTAATATGCTTATAGGCATAACGAACTCTAATGTACATGCTTGTATAATCAATACGTAATACACATGGTAATCAATGTTGTTAGCTTTCACATTCTAAGTTTTCTCATTGAAAGTCACACTAAGTCAACAAGGTATCATAATACATTGTTAAGTGCCTTGTGCTCATAACTCGTATGTCTTAGAACTCATATATAAACCACATATACGTTCTCAAATGGTCAGAATCTAAAAGACTAAATTCTTGGTCAAGTTTACCTTGAAAGTTTTAAGTTTCTTATTTTAAAATCGCTAGAATCTTGTAATCACGTATGCTAGTGTGTCTGACATTTTAAACATGCATTTCAAGTTAATATAAACCATACTATCATGTTCATAATTTTAGAATGCATACACAATATGTTCGTAACAAGTTCTCTTTCGAAACTACAAGTTTCCTTTTAAAACATATGCTTTTTGTACTAACATGGTCATGACATATACGTATAGCATCAAGGAACACATGCATAAGAGTTACACCAGTATTCATGTATGTCCATAGTGGTACGACCAAGTTAGCATAATCAGAAACTGTAACAGAAAGCCAAAACAGTTTACAGGAACCTGCGCAGCTGCGCAGGCACTAGGTATAAACCCGGCGTAGCTGCGCCGGTGTCCGGCCAGTGCTTGAGCAGTTTCTGTTTTGGCAAAAACTTAAGCCATGCTCAAATTTCTTCAACAATTTGATCCTATACCAGCCATATTACAGTTCTAAACTATCATGACAACTTATACAATACATAGCAAGCATTTTCTAATCAACTGATCATTCAATTTAACACAATAAAGAATTTGATAATGAAGATCATGAATGGAAATTACCTCTGTGAAACACTTGCTGCTAAACAATTTTATAATGCTACTATGAGCTTGCTGATATACTAATTCTTCCTTAACCCAAATGGGAACTCAGTATACTAACTCTACTAGACAATATCTCATCAAAAGAAACTACAAGGAGGAGAGCTTACTCTTATAGGCATTGGAAAATACAGACAAAACATTTACTCACCAAATCAAACCAAAGGGTTGCAAGTATGTTCAATAGATAAGAAATAGTTGGTGAGGGTTGGTGATTCCACTCATGAATCCCACTCCCCACCTCATGATTATGGCTATGTTTGTTAAATTTGAGATGAATGTAGAGTGTAGCTAGCTTATTGTTTGTTCACGTGTGGGAGAAGTGAAGAGGAAATGGACTCTTATTTAGGGACAATGTAATAACTCAGCACTTGCTAAGACACTAAGTTGTATAATATATATACGCATAGTATATATTTAA
Source organism: Panax stipuleanatus (assembly GCA_020205555.1). NCBI lineage: Eukaryota > Viridiplantae > Streptophyta > Magnoliopsida > Apiales > Araliaceae > Panax > Panax stipuleanatus. Next base: position 129,480,637 of record CM035115.1, on the reverse strand, counting down.
GTTATCTAATTAAATGGGTGTTACAATGCTACTTCAATTAATAACACAATGTATCAAATAGGGGTACACCACATATAATCCATGCACATTTTCCTTAATACCGAATGTAAAGCAATTGGGTAATATTATTACTTATTATTATAATCATTATAATATAATTATAATAACTTAATAAAATCATTATAAATTAATACTTGATCTTATTATATGACAATAGGGTATACATGAATGTCCACATAGTGTCACATACCTTCAATTTATCTCATCTTACTATATAGTCCATACATGCAATATTCACCACATTAATATGTCACATTGCATTATGTATAATATAGATAGCTACCATATAGTAGAGGTTTAGTATCGCATGCTTGTGTATAACAGTAAATCAAGTAAACATAATTACATATTATATTCATTGCTTCTTTGTTCATTAATATATTATTTCCAACAATAATAATTTCATACGTTATCGATTAATTACTCAATATTGAAATTAATCACTATGTTCAATTCATGCCACTATATTCAAATAAGTTGAATATTTAATTATTAATAATCTCATCAATTATCTGATATTAAATCCTTAAGGTCAGTCCACTAATTTAAATAACTCATTAGTGACTTCCTTTAATCATTTCACAAATTCTCACCACCACATAAGGTTTAAATAAACTCACAAAACTAACTCGTTAAAATTAAATCACATATTTAATAAATAAAGAGTTTAAAATTCATGGTCGTTACATCCCTCCCCCTTATAAGAATTCCGTCCTCGGAATTGTAAAAATAAGGTTACTCAAACAAAAACGGATAATTCGCTCTCATTTTCTCTTCTAGCTCCCATATAGCCTCCTCGACTGCATGATTTCTCCAAAGAATCTTAACAGAATGAATGATCTTATTCCTCAGCTTTTGTTCCTTCCTATCTAGTATCTGGACAAGAATCTCTTCGTATGATAAGTCTTTCTCGACTTGGATCGGCTTATAGGAGATAACGTGCTTGTAGTCTGGTTTATATGGCCGCAACACTGACACGTGAAACACGTTGTGAATGTGCTCAACTTCAGGAGGTGACGCCACCTCGTACGCCACTTCACCAACTCGCCTCAGAATCTCGAACGGTCCTATGAACCTAGGGCTTAACTTGCCCTTCTTCCCAAAATGAATCTTCCCCTTCCAGGGAGATACTTTCAGAAAAGCATAGCTTCCTAATTCAAATTCTTTCTTCTTGCGATGCAAGTCCGCATACTTCTTTTGGCGATCTTGAGCCGCTTCTAGCCGTGCTCTTATCACCTTGATAATCTCTACTGTCTGCTGCACCAATTCTGGTCCCAACAGTCGACGTTCTCCTACTTCGTCCCACCACAATGATGTTCGACACTTTCTCCCATACAGTGCCTTGTACGGTGGTATTTCGATACTAGCGTGATAACTATTGTTGTACGCGAACTCTACTAATGGAAGGTGATCCTCCCAGCTACCCTTGAAGTCCATTACACAAGCTCGGAGCATGTCTTCAAGTGTTTGGATCGTTCTCTCGCTTTTCCCATTGGTCTGCGGATGATACGCGGTACTCATTCATAACCGTGTCCCCAATCTCTCTTGAAGACTCTTCCAGAAATTTGACGTGAATCGTGGATCTCTATCAGATACAATAGATACCGGCACCCCATATCTCGAGATAATTTCCTTGACATATAATCTCGCTAGCTGGTCCAAACTATACTTAATCTTAATTGGCAAACAGTGAGCTGACTTCGCAAGACGATCTACAATTACCCATATGGCGTCGTGCCCTTTCTGCGTTGCCAGAAGTCCTACCACAAAGTCCATCGTGATGTGCTCCCATTTCCATTCTTGAATCTCTAACGGTTGTAATAACCCACTTGGTCGTTGGTGCTCTGCCTTGACTCTCTAACAAGTTAAACACCTACTTATGCATTCTGCAACCTCCCTCTTCATGTTTGGCCACCAAAAGTGATGACGCAAGTCTTGGTACATCTTCGTGCTTTCGGGGTGTATCGAGTATCTCCTACTGTGTGCTTCTTGCAAAATCTCTTCTCTCAGTTCTGGTACTAACGGTACCCAAATTCGTCCTTCAAACCTTAGCAGTCCAGTGCTATCAATCTTGAATTTCAAATCATCACCCTCAAAAATCCGCTTCTTGATAATATCACAATCTTCGTCCTTCTCTTGTGCCTCCTTAACCTTATATAATAAAGTCAAGCTCGCTGTCACTGTAAATAATTTCTTGTTGGTCTCCATCGGATACTTAACCTCCAAATCTAGTCGTTTAAAATCTTTCACTAACTCTTCTTGAACGGTTAACTTCGATAACTTCTCTCCGCCTTTTCTGCTCAAGGCATCTGCCACTACATTTGCTTTGCCTAGATGGTACAGAATCTCACAATCACAATCTTTGATCAATTCTAGCCATCGGCACTGCCTCATGTTTAATTCTTTCTGCGTGAAGATATACTTCAGACTCTTGTGGTCCTTATATATCTCACACTTCTCACCATGCAAATAATGCCTCCAAATCTTCAATGCAAAAACTACTGCTGCTAATTCCAGGTCGTAAGTCGGATAACCCTTCTCATAATCTTTCAGCTGACGTGAAGCGTACGCAATGACCCTGCCGTGTTGCATTAGTACACAGCCAAGACCCTTGTGTGACGCATCGCTATACACTACAAACCCTCCCGTGTTATCCGGTAAAGCTAACACAGGTGCTTGACTAAGCCTCTTCTTCAATTCTAGGAAACTCTCTTCACACTTCTCCGTCCAAACGAACTTAATTGTCTTTCTAGTAAGATTGGTCAACGGCGATGCTAATTTCAAAAAATCCTGGATGAATCTTCGATAGTATCCCGCTAATCCTAAGAAACTCCTGATTTCTGTTGGCGTCTTTGGCTGCTCCCAATTGATAACCGCTTCTACTTTTGCTGGATCCACCGAAACACCATTGTTGTCGATAACGTGCCCGAAAAACTGCACCCTCTGTAACCAAAATTCACACTTGGAGAATTTTTCGTACAACTTCTCTCTCCTTAATGTCTCCAACACTATTCAAAAATGCTCGGCGTGATCTTCCTCCGTCTTCGAATACACCAGAATGTCATCGATGAATACGACAACGAACTTATGCAAATACTATTTGAACACTCTGTTCATCAAGTCTGTAAATGCTGCTGGTGCGTTCATCAATCCGAATGACATTACCAGAAACTCAAAGTGTCCATACCGAGTTCTGAATGCCGTCTTTGGAATATCCTCCGGCCTCACCTTCAGTTGATGATAACCGGTCCTCAAGTCAATCTTTGAAAAGTACTTCGCCCCCTTCAACTGATAAACAAATCGTCGATCCTAGGTAATGGGTACTTGTTCTTAATGGTGACCTTGTTCAACTCTCAGTAGTCGATACAAAGTCTGAGCGATCCATCTTTCTTCTTCACGAATAAGACTGGTGCTCCACACGGTGATACGCTCGGTCGAATGTATCCCTTATCCAACAACTCTTGTAATTCAGCCATTAGTTCTTTCATCTCTACCGGAGCCATACGATACAACGCTTTGTATACCGGTGCTGTCCCTGGTGCCAAATCAATGACAAACTCAATTTCTCTATCCGGTGGTAATCCCAAAATCTAGTCTGGGAAGACATCAACGAAATCCCTTACAATAGGTATCTGACCTATTTCACCCTCGACTCATCGAGTATCAACCACGTGAGCCAAATAACCTATACAACCCTTCCTAAGCAATCTCTGCGCTTGCACCATCGTCAGACAATGAGATTGTCTCGGCGATTTACTACCATGAAATACTACCTTCGACTTATTCGGAGTCTTAAGGTGTACGCACTTCTCCTTACAGTCGATAACTGCTCCGTGATTCAATAACCAATCCATTCCAAGGATTACATCAAACTCCCCCAAACGAATCGGTATCAAATCCACGTTAAACTTAAATCCTCGCAATTCAGTATAGCAGTTCCTATGAATGTATTCTACGGGAATAATTTCCTTGTTCGCTACTTCTACATTCATAGGGTGTTCTAATCTTTCACGGGGTAAGTCTAACTGTTTAGCAAATTCTTCAGAAATAAAAGAGCAGGTAGCACCCGAATCAAATAACACAAAAGCATCAATATCATTGATCAAAATGATAGCTGACACCACATCCTTAGACTCCATCGCATCCTGAATGGTCATGTTGAACATGCGTGCCGTTGGTCTGTTGGCTTGACTGGCTGGACCTTCGATGCTCAGTCAGTTATTGTTGTTGTTGTTGCAATTGCCGCTAGTTGCATCGCCCTTTCTCTTCGGGCAGTCCTTAATTTGATGGTCTAGGGCTCCACACGAGAAACACCCTCATTTCTGCTTATTCGGACACTGAGGAGCCATGTGCCCCGGTTGTCCACAACGGTAACAAATACTCTTTCCCTTCATGCACTCCCCCGAGTGATTCCTCCCACAGTTGTTGCACTTTACACTTTTCTTGGCCTCTCCCCCGGACTTGTTACCCCCAGAGGATTGGCTCTCCATCCATTTACGCTTGTTGGGGTTGCTGCCTCCGTTACTTCCCCCTTTCGGTCCTTCGTGTCCGGTCTTCTTTTCTTGTTTAAAACGAGCAATGGCTTCATTGCCTCCTTCGGCAATGATAGCCCTTTCCAGTAGATCAGAGTAAGTCTTAATCTTCAATACCGCGACTACTTTTTGCACCCATGGTTTCAGTCCTAATTCGATCCTCCTTGCCTTTCTGGCTTCCTTGTCAACCTGATGTGAAGCGAATCAGGCCAACTCGTTAAATCTTGCCGCGTACTTTGCGATAGACATACTACCTTGCTTCAACTCTAGAAACTTAACTTCCATATCCTGTTACGTATTCTCTGAGAAGTAATTCTCGAGAAATAGCTCCTTAAATTTATCCCAAGGAATAACTCCTTCGCCTGCTCGTCCCTTATTGGCCTTCCACCAATAGTTATCCTCGCCCTTCATCATGAAAGTGGCAAAACTCATCTTCTGTGCTTCGGCCACTCGTGCGATCTCAAACACTTTCTCTATCTCTTCTATCCAAGTTTGGGCTTCGATTGGGTCTAAGGTTCCCCGAAACTCTGGTGGTCCTACCAATTTAAAATCTTTGAAGCTAGCCAAGTGATGTCCTGGCTGCCCTGCTGCTGGCTAGGGTCTGTTCTGCATTGCCTCAGTTAACAAGTTAACGAAGTTCTGCATAGGGTCGACATTTTCCCCTCCGCCATTATTAACGGATCCTTCCTCCCTCTGGTTCTACGGTAGTTTCCTAGGCGGCATGATCCTGAGGAAAGGAAGAAAACATTAGACTTAATGTGATATGCTATTCATGTTAACATTAAGAAGTTTAAGACATCTATCAATCATATTTGATTCAAATAAACAACTTCAGTATCACAATAAAACCCAATGGATCTCCTTAACCCATCACTTACATACTCTACTTGAGTTTTCTACTAAGGTTATAACCTAGGTTTCGCATTCCTAACGTTTATAACCTAATGCTTTGATACCAACCTGTGAAACCCCTAAATCCGGGTTCTCTAACCATGATTCGGTCTTCACGTTACAATAAAAAAAATCCACCTCTAAACAACATACAATAACTAAATGCAGAATATAATAAACGTATGTCGTTCATTCAAAAGGTGTTACTAGTCCCAAGATTCGATAACCTTAAATACAAACATACCCTAAAATAGTTATTAGGATTCATATTACATAACAATAATTAATTAAACATAAAGATAAAGTCTGCTCCTTGCAAACTAATCTTACAACTTCCCTTTACCCTTGTCCTTCCCTGAAGTATCGGGCTTAACTGCAATATAAGTCATGATATAACAAGAGTGAGCAATAAGTTTGCTCAGCAAGTTTAAATACAACAATAAAGGATATATCATGATGAAAAGAATATATCTGACAATGAATTCAACAATATGAATATTGAAAGCAGAATAATAATTGCTTTTAGAATAACTGATAGTCAAGTAAACTTTTGAACTATAAAACTCCAACGGAACCAATAGCTGATTGATCCTTTGGAGGCTACAGAATAAGTACTTGAGGGGATCAGCTTCGCGTACGCTATGTATATGCATAACATTCAACTCTGCTGTTTGTATCTTATAATAGATACATGGGGTACTCCCCTATATATAAGGGGTGTTCTTTTCAGTCTAAGAATCCATACCATCAATTGGTCAGGATAGCTTTTATAAAACTTCATACAATTGTCTAACCGAACAAGGGTTTAAACTCTTTCTGATGCAGTTCATGAATTATAGAACTTTTAAATAAGGTACAAGTCCAAGACTGTACGAACTCAAGTGCACCAAGTGCGAATATCAATAAAATCGATGTGGAATAATTGTAAAGTAATTAAACCACCTAATAGCATGCTTGGAAATAAAGTTCAAGCTTTAAATAATTAACTGTCAATACGATAATAACCTGCTCAATATAATATGAGAAGGATAGGAACTTGCACAATAAAGAGTGTAAGGGAACTTGCATTCAAATCAAGTGAAGTTATGAAACTCGCTTACACGATTCATTGAATAAGGTAGTGCAAGAATTTAGAATACTTGCATTCAATATAACAATTAAATGAAGTTAGGAAACTTGCTTGTTTGCTCAGCTATAAATAAGTTTTAGCTTTAATTAACATGTGCCGAAAAACCTAACATTAATAAGTCGGCCTTTCAATTAGCATTACAAACAAATATAAGTCTATACTTGTAATAATCTACTTATCATATAAGTCTATCACATAAGATCACGTTCAATATCAAACATACCATTTATAGCATCATAATATGCTAACTATTAAAATCAGATTTAAGCAAATTGTTTGGGCCTTAAAGTGTCCCGGCGTAACTCTAGCATGCAACTACTGACATTAAACCAAAACACATGCTTATCAAGTTAAATTTTCTCATTCGAAACTAGCATGCTCTTTCTATATTCAATTTGAAGTCATATTTTCATGCCGTTAATTCACATAATTTAACTAATACATGTTCATGCTTCAAGATCGATTACTGAGGTCATGTTATCACATAACAAGGCTAAACATAACATGCATGCTCATGCGTATACTATACATGTATACTTTAATCCACCTATTTCATGCCTTAGAAATTAATTTCCTATGAATACGTGCATATGTGACATCCATGCTTTAACCAAACGAGGTCCATGCTAATATGCTTATAGGCATAACGAACTCTAATGTACATGCTTGTATAATCAATACGTAATCCACATGATAATCAATGTTGTTAGCTTTCACATTCTAAGTTTTCTCATTGAAAGTCACACTAAGTCAACAAGGTATCATAATACATTGTTAAGTGCCTTGTGCTCATAACTCGTATGTCTTAGAACTCATATATAAACCACATATACGTTCTCAAATGGTCAGAATCTAAAAGACTAAATTCTTGGTCAAGTTTACCTTGAAATTCTTAAGTTTCTTATTTCAAAATCGCTAGAAACATGCAGTCACGTATGCTAGTGTGTTTAACATTTTAAACATGCATTTCAAGTTAATATAAATCATACTATCATGTTCATAATTTCATAATGCATACACGATATGTTCGTAACAAGTTCTCTTTTGAAACTACAAGTTTCCTTTTAAAACATATGCTTTTTGTACTAACATGGTCATGACATATACGTATAGCATCAAGGAACACATGCATAAGAGTTACACCAGTATTCATGTATGTCCATAGTGGTACGACCAAGTTAGGATAATCAAAAACTGTAACATAAAGCCAAAATAGTTTACAGGAACCTGCGCAGCTGCGCAGGCGCCTGGTATAAACCCGGCGCAGCTGCGCCGGTGTCCGGCCAGTGCTTGAGCAGTTTCTGCTTCGGCAGAAACTTAAGCCATGCTCAAATTTCTTCAACAATTTGATCCTATACCAGCCATATTACAGTTCTAAACTATCATGACAACTTATACAATACATAGCAAGCATTTTCTAATCAAATGATCATTCAATTTAACACAATCAAGAATTTGATAATGAAGTTCATGAATGGAAATTACCTCTGTGAAACACTTGCTACTAAACAATTCTATAATGCTACAATGAGCTTGCTGATATACTAATTCTTTCTTAACCCAAATGGGAACTCAGCATACTAAGTCTACTAGATAATATCTCATCAAAAGAAACTACAAGGAGGAGAGCTTACTCTTATAGGCATTGGAAAATACAGACAAGACATTTCCTCACCAAATCAAACCAAAGGATTGCAAGTATGTTCAATAGATAAGAAAGAGTTGGTGAGGGTTGGTGATTCCACTCATGAATCCCATTCCCCACCTCATGATTATGGCTATGTTTGTTGAATTTGAGATGAATGTAGAGTGTAGCTAGCTTATTGTTTGTTCACGTGCGGGAGAAGTGAAAAGGAAATGGACTTTTATTTAGGGACAATGTAATAACTCAGCACTTGCTAATACACTAAGTTGTATAATATATATACACATAGTATATATTTAAGTTATCTAATTAAATGGGTGTTACAATGCTACTTCAATTAATAACACAATGTATCAAATAGGGGTACACCACATATAATCCATGTACATTTTCCTTAATACCGAATGTAAAGCAATTGGGTATTATTATTACTTATTATTATAATCATTATAATATAATTATAATAACTTAATAAAATCATTATAAATTAATACTTGATCTTATTATATGACAATAGGGTATACATGAATGTCCACATAGTGTCACATACCTTCAATTTATCTCATCTTACTATATAGTCCATACATGCAATATTCACCACATTAATATGTCACATTGCATTATGTATAATATAGATAGCTACCATATAGTAGAGGTTTAGTATCGCATACTTGTGTATAACAGTAAATCAAGTAAACATAATTACATATTATATTCATTGCTTCTTTGTTCATTAATATATTATTTCCAATAATAATAATTTCATACGTTATCGATTAATTACTCAATATTAAAATTAATCACTATGTTCAATCCATGCCACTATATTCAAATAAGTTGAATATTTAATTATTAATAATCTCATCAATTATCTGATATTAAATCCTTAAGGTCAGTCCACTAATTTAAATAACTCATTAGTGACTTCCTTTAATCATTTCACAAATTCTCACCACCACATAAGGTTTAAATTAACTCACAAAACTAACTCGTTAAAATTAAATCACATATTTAATAAATAAAGAGTTTAAAATTCATGGTCGTTACATATATTCATTTGATGCTAAAGGCGTTTAGCATGACAAACTCCAAAAGATATTTCATGATGATGAGCCATGGAGTGTATTTCTCTAAAATTGTTCTCAATAAAAGAGAGATTGCATGAGTTACTATCATGTATGCAATGAAATGTACAAGACTTGATGTTGATCAGTCATATTTTGGAGAAGATCACTGTAAAACAGTGATAAACATCTTAAAGTACTTAACTGACACTACGGATGTAATCATGATTCATGATGGGTCTGAATTAAACTAGAGGATTAAACAGCCTCAAGTTTTCAGACTGACCAAGACGACAGCAAATCCACTTTAGAGTAAGACGTTGCTTTGAAATATGGTGCAGTGAATTGGAAAGGTTTCAAACAGCAAAGAGTTGCTGGTTAAGTGACAAAGAGAAATTATATAACTATAAATGAAGCTGAAAGTTGATGTTCCGGATGAAAAGTTCATTACAGAACTAGAAATAGTTCCTAAGGCACATCTGTTGGGTTTGCTAGAAACATAAGTATGCAATCAAATTACATAAACGCAGCGGAAGGGAAGAAAAATCAGATTTTAAAATTTTCCTACAAATCTTTAACCATGATCTTTCTTGTGCATCAATTATCAGTCAATACATAAAAGGAGAAGATGGAATTATACCTTTGAAGATCCAAGCTTTCTCAGGTACAAGTTCTACTCCTTTGATTCCTTTGATTCCTCTGTAGTGGCTCCTTCCCTTGATCAATGTCAGCCACCCAAATGTTTGGCCTCTAACGGTGATCCACCACTGAATATGAAGAACTCAAGAAGATGAGTTATTGGCTTAACCCTTCTTTCTGTCTCTATAGAATATGTGTACTCCCAACCCTTGGAAAAATTCACGTATTTTATTTCTGATATAAGACTCTCTTATATAGATATTAGGTTAACTCTCATAATCCAATTAGAATAAAGTTATATTTAATTAATTAATTAAACACTTTTAATTAATTTATATCCTAATCTTATTAGGATTGAGAGAGAGTACTGATATTATATTAATTTCTAAACTCCTTTAGAATTAAAATAATAATAATATTATTAATATTAATAAGACTCCTCTTATTAATTTATATTTAATATTTCTAAAATATTAAATAATAAACATTAAGCTATTTAATTTATTCTATCACCATAGATTAAATTAATTACACTTAATGCATTATTACTATCATGCCATTTTCTTCTTAAATAATTCTTCTTCCTTTTATGGTGTGACCCTTTAGGTTCTCCATATTAAACCGATTATGAATAAATCAATTAGAATAATTTTAATCTTATTTAAATAAATAAATTAAACTAATAATCTACATTTATCGACAATAGGGATAAGACTCCCTAGTGATCAACGACTTTCCAGATAATATAGATTTCAACATTAATCATAAAAGAACCTGTGAGTTAATAGTTACCGTACAATTCAATCCTTCCACCATACAATGTCCCAATTAAATATAAGGCATGGATTTACTGTCAAGTCTTAATTTATTTAATCATATGTATTTCAATTAGAAAACGCACAAGTCCAAATAATGCAAATTAGAAACCTCTTTCTAATTTCATTCCACCTTGGCCAAGGATTCCTGGGTTGTCATTTAACGAATCACATAGGACATATCTCCTTTTTTACTAGAGGTGGTAAATTCTTTATTGATCATACATTATCTCCATATGTAACTCATTATACCCAAGCATACCTATATATACCTTGAAAGGCCTTAAGGAATAAGTCAAAGTATAATTTGTTACATACAAGATACTATGATGATCTCAAGTCCAAGGATCACTTGTACTACTATTACATTAGGAATTCCTATTGACAGGCGAGTAAAACTCTATTAGGTATTCCATAGCGAGTCACGTTCAGTGAACTTATTCTCCAATAAATACCTACATACTTGCTTTAGTGTCTTCACACAAATGTCCATGAGATCAGTCATCCTCATCCAATGAGAAAGCAACATAAGTACCGATCTATCCGAATTTACTAATCCTCATTTTAGTAATCCCACGATTGGGAACTATTTTAGTTTTTAAGCTTTCTAAGAATTTAGACCTCATTAACATGATCTCATCATGATTCAAAATGCATTACTTAAAACTATGGGTTATTTACAAATTATAAAAAAATAGCACCATGTAGATAATTAAATGCCTTAAATGAATATTTTATTAATAAATAAATAAGATTGTTTACAAAGTATGTGCTTTATCATCATACATTATTGGCTTGTACGCACACTACTATCAATCTCCCACTTGCACTAAAGCCAATCGCCATGGTATCTCATACCCATCTTCTCTAAGTGACGATCAAACTACTGTTGTGTTAGAGCTTTAGTAAATGGATCTGCAATGTTGTCTTGAGAGTCCATACGCTCCAAGGTGACGTCTCCTCTTTCAATAATCTCCTGATCAAGTGAAATCGCCGCAACACGTGTTTGGATTTCTAAATGAGACCTGGGTTCTTTAGCCTGTGCAACCGCTCCGGTGTTGTCACAGTATACGGGAACTGCTTCTCCAATGCTAGGAACCACACTAAGTTCAGTTATAAACTTCTTCATCCAAATAGCTTCCTTTGCAGCTTCACTTGCAGCTATATACTCTGCCTCTGTCATTGAATCAACAACTGTTTGCTGCTTGAAACTCTTCCAACTCACTGCGCCTCCGTTCAAGGTAAACACATACCTTGAAATAGATTTATTGTCATCTTGGTCTGTTTGAAAACTTGAGTCCGTGAATCCCTCGAGTTTTAATTAAGACCCACCGTAGACAAGAAAAATATCTTTAGTCCTTCTCAAGAACTTTAGGATATTCTTCACTGCCTTCCAGTGCTGTTCTCCAGGATTCGACTGGTATCTGCTTGTTACACTAAGTGCATGAGCAACATCCGGTCTAGTACATATTATACCGTATATGATAGATCCTATTGAAAAAGCATAAGGGATCTTTCTCATACGGTCTCTTTCCTCTGGTGTCTTTGGGGCCTGTTTCTTAGAGAGATGTATTCCATGGCTCATCGACATGAGACCTCTTTTGGAATCTTCCATGCTAAACCTCTTTAGCATCATATCAATGTACATTCCTTGGGATAAGCCGAGCATCCTTTTAGATTTATCTCTATAGATCTTTATCCCCAAAATATAGGATTCTTCACCCAAGTCCTTCATGGAGAAGTTTTTAGATAACCAGATTTTAATTGATTGTAACATAGGAATATCATTCCCTATCAGTAATATATCATCAACATATAATACAAGGAATGATACTGCGCTCCCACTAACCTTCTTGTATACACATGGTTCATCCTCGTTTTTGAGAAAATCAAACTCTTTGATTGTCTCATCAAAACGAATGTTCCATCTACGAGAAGCTTGCTTCAACCCATAAATGGATCGTTATAGCTTACAGTCTTGATTTGTTCCAACCTTTGAAACAAACCCCTCTGGCTGTGTCATATACACATCCTCCTCAAGTTTCCCATTGAGGAAGGCCATTTTCACGTCCATTTGCCAGATTTCATAGTCGTTAGATGCTGCAATTGCAAGCAAAATCCTAATGGACTTGAGCATAGCTACTAGTGAGAAGGTTTCATCATAGTCAACTCCTTATTTTTATTTGAAACCTTTTGCAACCAGTCGGGCTTTATAGGTCTCTACCTTCCCGTTTGCTCCAGTATTTCTTTTAAAAACTCATTTACACCCAATAGGCTTAATGCCTTCAGGTGGTGAAACCAAAGTCCATACTTTGTTTTCATACATGGAGTCCATTTCAGATTTTATAGCTTCAAGCCATTTCTTTGAGTCTTTATTACTCATAGCCTATTCGTAATTCAATGGATCATCATCATTCATGATGTGTACCTCATCGTCATCCTCTATAACGAATCCATACCTCTCAGGTATCTTCGGTACTCTTCCAGATTTACGAACAGAGTATGGTGCAGTAGGTTCTTTTACTTGGTCAGATTCCTGACTTTGATCAGTGGTAATTTGTGGTTCTTGAACTTCTTCAATATATATCTTACTCCCACTGACCCCTTCATGGATAAACTGTAATACCCGAGAATTTCCTAATATTATTAAATAAATATATTAATGGATATGAGAATTTATTTAAAATATAAATGATTTTGTGTTATGAGAATAATTAATTCAATTATATATTAAATTGAATATTTATGACAATTGAGAAAAATATGGGGTTTATAATAAACTCGATGAAATGCCTTGTGTGGCACAGTGATGAGGATTTTTAATGATTATAATAATTAACGAATGAATTATTAAGTAAACAATTAATCTATATTAATTGTTAACTGTTATTGCAGAATATTAATTAATTGTTATAAAATATTAATGGTGATTAATTAATAATATGTGATTATTATTAGTGTGAAATATATAATAATAATAATCGACGTATTTATAAGTATAATAAGATTTACATTTATTCATGTAAGTGTTAATCAGTTATTGTGGACATTGATAATTGCATTGATTAATGAGCAATGGATTAATTGATATTATTATTAAATTAATTAATAAGATAAGTAAATCATTTACTTCTATATGCAAGCAGGCGAATTAAATGTATAGTAACTAACTATATGTTATGCATAATGTAAAGTGTAGTGTGACCATATATTAAGATTTATGAAACTATATGTTATGATACGTGTAGGTGACAAATGATGTGTGGGTATACATTAAAATAGTGTATCATGTATATAAATAATAATTGATGATTATTTATATAATGTAATAATGAAATTAATAAAGGAGATAATGTGATGCGATTATATCCAAGTAGATTATATCCGGTATTAATAAATGTACATGGATTATATATATGTTACATTACCATATCACATCTACTACCTTGATATATTAAGCATGTGACTTACATTATAATGTTAATTATAATCTAAATATATAGTATGAATATATATGTATATAGCCTAAGTATGTATATATGCATGTTGCTAGAAGGCTGAGGATTGTTTTGCTGGGGGAGTCACTTTCTCCTTCACATGAAATATACAAGCTATCCTACTCCCCTATTCTTCCTTAAACTCGGCAACATAGGCTTGCAAATTATGAAGAAGGGTGTGGCTCTCATGATTTCATCTACCAACTAATTACCAACCCCCTTGTAACCTCCCTGCAATTCAATTTTTCGTTGGTTTGAAATGGTAGGTAATTGCATTGTCTGTGTAATGGGAGTTCTATAAATATAGCCTCATCTCCTTCACATTTCTTTTGCTGAGCATTTTGGCTAAGTGAGACTAGAGAGCATATATATATATATATATATCAGTGTTATTGAGATAGCAGCAAGCTTAATTCATAGCAAAGGTATAATCCCATGATTCATGTTCTTCATTTTCATTTCTGTCAAAACTCCATTTCTGTTTTCTGTCAAAATCCAAATTCTTGACTATGATGAATTAGATTGCAATTGGATTAAAGGATGTTTATTTAGTTGTCATATAGTCTTATACATGTGTTAATGAGACAATGTGACTGATCACAATCAAGTTTCGTGAAGTAATTTCGTGAGTTGGGATAGAAACTGCCGTGGATGCCTGCTGTCTGGTGCGAACCAGTAGTGGCGCAGCTGCGCAGGTTTTAGCCTGGGATGCGGCGCAGCTGCGCCGGCACCCTGCTGCAGTTTTGTCTTCTGTTTAAAAAGCTGCTAAGTGTAATGAATTACTATAAGCTTAGGCAAGTATGTAAGCATGGGTAATGTATATATATGAGTATATTGATCTAATTTGAGCATGTTATACTATATTAGCATGTATGGTTACCAAAAGCGTATAGTTTGAAATGAATTTAGAACTTTAAAAGTGAACTCGATATTATGCGTGCCATGTTTATATACTGACCTTGCAAGCACGTTAGTACCACCTAGAGACACATGAAGTGCATGTTATCTTATCTATATTGGTTCCGTAATAAGATATGAACATGTGAACCTAACTAGTGCTCATTCCTAACAAAATGTAAGTTTGAAGGTGGATATGATCATGTAAATGCTATATATACATTCTGATGTTATGAGCATGTTTAGATAACTTTGAAATGCATGAATGAACCCTTAACTTGTGTTTATATGGTTCGTAAGGAAGAATGAACATGTTAGGCCCTATTAGTAAGATTTACTAATGGAAATACAAGCTTTGCATGTGAGCATTGACACGATACATGGAGATTTAAATTCTGATATTTATGGACACATGTGATAGTACTCTTAGACTCATTCATGTGTCATGCATGTATATATACCATGATTAGTTGCCGTGATTAAGGTTTAGCGTAAACGAAGCATGTTTTCAAGATAATAACAATGCTAGCTACATATATACGATACGAGTACTCATGAGCATGCCTAATACAAGTTATATGAATATCTTATGTGTTTAAAAAGCGAGCATGTTAGACCATATGAGTTCGTATCCTTGAATGGCTTTAAGTTATTGAAAGTATTGACTTAGATTCCATATCACATATATTTGAAACGAGGAAAGATTGTACAAACATAAAAGTATCTTTTAATATGTTTTTATGCTATGTGGTGTTGTTGGCTTGCATGACCGGACAGAAACCATAAGGCACAGCTCAGCCTTGGCTTGGCCAGAGGGCTGCGCAGCTGCGCTGGACCTATGCTTTGCCATGGCACAGCTGCGCCGGCCTGGAATCAGAAGCCATTCAGTTTGATAATCTGATTTTGGATAGATAGCTTATATGATGCCTACATTGCTAAAAATGAAATATATTTAGTATTGATTGTGGTTTTATGTGATATTAATAATATGCTGGTATGTTTGCTAATTGTTGCGATCTTGTATGATATGAGAATGTGTTTAAACTCTAAAAGAGGAAGTTAAAGATAGAAATTATATTATATATAACTGTGTAGCTAGGTTAAGACTTAGCTTATGTGATTATCGTATGTACGAGATGAGATATAAAGTTAAATTATATGACTAATGAATCCGATATAAAGTTAAATTATATAAAGTTAAATTAGCTTATGTGATTATCGTATTACGATAGGAATCCGAAAGTGTTGGCTAGCTTTACGTGAGTAAACTACGCATAAGGCAAGTATCCTAAACCCTTGCATTATTTTATTCAACGGATATCGTAAGCGAGTATCTAAACCTTATCTCTTTGGATACAAGTATTCTATCTTTGTATATTGCGAACTAGTTTCCTACTTAATCGTTTGAATTGAATTAGCATACTTGAACTCTTATTTCATTAAAGCTATTATTCATGTTGAACTTAGTATTGTTCTTGAATATTGTGAAAGTGTCTATGCCATTTGATTCGGCTAGACTTATATTATTGAAAAGCGACCCAAACTAATTGATTGGTGCGGGATCTTGTATTTGACTGAGAAGAACAAAATATAACTGTCGGAGAACCGACGCGCGCACTTGGGTATGATTGATTGTTATGCATAACGATGGTGCTTTAGGCTGATCACCTGTTGTATCTGTTTTTGTTGGATTTTCAGTTTATTACTGTTAATTCTAGTAGAAGTTCATAGTCCTTAGCGACTGCTCAGTATTCAGTTATCTTGAAATCTTGAATTGATTTGTTATTGAATCACATTGATATTATTCTGTCCTTAGCGACTATTATTGAAAACTGTTGATATTCTTGTTATCCTTGAACTATCAAACTTTGTTATACCCTTTCGAAAATTAAGGATTATATCACTTACCCTTATTGTATATTACTTGCTGGGCAATTTGTGCTCATTTTTGCTTTCCCTAAAACATTTCAGTTAAGGCAGAGCAGGGCGAACCTTCGGGCGTTGATAAGGGCAAGGGAAAGGCTACCAACTAGCTTGTCTCTTTTATGTTTTTAAATATTTTATGGTTGTATTAAGATGATGTAGTAAGACTGGTTTTGATTATGTTTAAGCTTAAGTTAGGTTATGTAATAAGTCGTTAATTGATATTATTATGTAATCTATTAAGTACTGTAGGTTGCGAGACTTGGGCGAATAATTATAATAAATTATTGTAAATTATTCTAGAATAGATTTTCCGCTGTGATGTGTGTTATTTAGTTATTATTATTGTGATGTATTACCATGAGCATGTGATGAACCGAATTCGAGAGACCAAGTGGCGGTCCTGGAATTTGGGGGTGTCACATAAACTCCTTTTCCAAGAAGGCAACATGTTTCGCAACAAACACCTTTTGATCATTTGGATGATAAAAATAATACCCTAAAAATCTTTTAGGGTATCCCACAAATCTACACTTATCGAATTTAGTCTGTAGCTTATCATTTTCAAACTTTTTGACATAAACTGGACAACCCCAAGTCTTAACATGCTTAAGATTTGGTTTCTTCCCGTTCCACATCTCATATAGAGTCTTTAGGGCGGATTGGTAGGTACCTTGTTAAGTAGGTATGCAGCCGTTTCTAGGGCATATCCCCAGAAGGAAATTAGAAGGTCGGTAAAACTCATCATGGATCGAACCATGTCCAACAGTGTTCGATTTCTCCTTTTAGATACCCCATTTAACTGTGGTGTACCTAGAGGAGTCCATTGTGAGATTATACCGTTTTCTTTGAGATAATTGAGAAACTCACCGCTTAAGTATTCTCCACCTCGATCTGATCGAAGTATCTTAATACTCTTGCCCGTATGTTTCTCTACTTCACTTCTGAACTCTTTGAATTTTTCAAATGATTTTAACTTGTATTTCATTAAATACACATCCAAATCTTGAGTGATCATCAGTGAAAGTAATAAAATAAGAATACCCACCCCATGCACTTGTTGTCATAGGTCCATAAACGTCTGTGTGAATCAATGCCAGCAACTCTGTAACTCTTTCTCCTTTTCCACTAAAAGGAGATTTAGTCATTTTACCCATGAGACAAGATTCACAAGTTGGATATGATTCATAATCGGATAGCTCTAGGAGCCCATCCTTATGCAACTTGGATAATCTTGTTTCATTGATATGACCGAGTCTACAGTGCCACGTGTAGGTATAATTAATATCATCTCTTTTCCTTTTCTTAGTTTGTTCAATTTGAAATATATTTTCTTGCAAGTCAAGTATATAAAGCCCATTTCCTAAATTTTCAATACCATATAAAACATTATTTTTATAAATAGAACAACCGTTGTTCTTTATAATAACGTTAAAACCTTCCATATCCAATACAGAAATTGAAATAATGTTTTTAATAATATTCGGAACATAATAACAATTATTAAGATAAATAGACTTGCCCGAAGACATTGCTAAATAATATGTTCCTACAGCTAATGCAGCAACCTTTGCTCCATTCCCCACTCGTAGGATCACCTCATCATTGTTCAGCTTTCTACTTCTGACCAGTCCCTGCACAGTGTTACATATGTGAGACCCAAAGCCGGTATCCAATACCCAAGTAGAATTATGACTTTCAAAAAAAATAATTTCAATCATAAACAGACCTTGATTGGAAGTCGAAGCTTCTCCAAGCTTCTTCTCTACTAGAAACTTCTTGCAGTTCCACTTCTAATGTCCCGACTCGTTGCAATAAAAGAACATTCCTTTAGCTGGTTCAGGTTTCTTTTGTTCCTTTTCTTTCCCCTTTCCCTTAGCCTTCTTGGATTTCTTCTTTTTAGAAGATACCTTGGGCCTCTTCCTTTTATTGGAAGAATCCACCATCAAGACATGGTTCTTCTTGGATGAGAAGTGACCTTCTGCAGTTTTCAGCACGTTAAGCAGCTCAAGTAAGCTGACATCTAGCTTATTTATGTGAAAATTAACCACAAACTGCGAGAAGGTCTCAGGGAGTGACTGCAAGACCAAGACTTGACTCAACTCCCAATCCATGACGAACCCAAGCTGCCCAAGGCGTTCAATCAAATTGATCACTTTCAGGACATGAGTCTCGACGGCAGTACCCTCGGTCATCCGAGATCAGAAGAGCTTCTTAGATATCTCATATCTAGCAGTCCTACTCTGTTCACCATACAACTCCTTGAGGTGAAGCATCATAGCAGGAGCATCCATTTTTTTGTGCTGACACTAAAGATCATTTTTCATGGATGCTAGCATGATGCATTGAGCCACAGATGCATCATCTTGCCACTTATTGAAAATTACAATCTCTTCTTTAGAGGCTGTTTACGAAACAGATTCAGGGACAGTTGAATTTAGGACATAAGAAATCTTTTCAGCAGTGAGAACAATTCTCAAATTTCTTAGTCAGTCCTCATAATTCGGCCTGGTAAGCTTATTTGCATCAAGTATGCTTCGTAGTGAGATTAGTGATTTAGACATTTTTAAAATTCTGCATGTGAAAAGACAACATTTTAGCAAACATTCATTTTATTAACTTTACATACCAAAACAAATTTAGGTCTTTATTTTAAATTGGTATCTCCTACTATTTTCATCAAACTATATTACCCTCACTTATATAGTTTGGCAATATCTAATTAAAGATTTGCTAGTGAGAATAAGGATCCCATTTCAAATGTACATAACCTTGTGGATAGCACAACAAGCGATATACAAATAAATAGGTAGACAACTCTTGTCAATTACATCACCATATAACTCCTTTTTATATTGCCTCTTAAATTATAATGGTCAAGTGTGTGCACATCCGAACTAAAATGATTTAAGTTAAGTCCAGCCTAGCACTTCCATAAATTCAAAAAAAAATATTCGTCCTTGTGGATAGCACAACAAGACTAGATCGTTCAATTTTCTTGATAAGCATCAAATGTGATTAATTAATATCTTAAATACTCAATACTCGCCTTGTGGATATCACAACAAGCTCATATTAAATATTTAATACTTTATTAAATTATCATGCTAGAAGGCGACGTTCGATATTCCAAATATCTTTGAACGCTTCGGACTTAATCTTGTTTCTTTGAGGGGTTTATTATTATTTGTCTCATCTTGTTTAGCGCGCATGCACATATATATATAACATACGTGTCATTTTATTAAACATGCGAAGCATGTTTGCATAAAATATAATATATATATAATATTTAGCGTGCAATATAGAATACTATATTCTACCCGGATTGATTATAGACTTTTATTCTAGTTTGGTTCACTAGAGCCACCAAGTGAACCAAAAGGTCAAACCTAGGAGTGCAAGAATTTAAATTTAAACGTAAGTATTACATTTAAACCCGTGCTCCATACAAATGGGTCTTCAAGTGCTCCTTGCTCCTTGCTCCTTGATCTCCAGTTCTTCAAAAATTCTAATTAATCCTACTACATAAACTATTTCATTTAAATAGAAACCTTGATCACAGTCAAGGGAAAGTACATAGGAGAGAGATAGAATTTACAATAAGAAGAAAACTAGACAAGACGAGGTATGCAGACCCCATTTTATAAAACCCATACATTCAAGCATTCATCCAAAATAAAATCCAATCACATTGGTCATAGTCCATAATCAATCCCTTTTATTAACAAACATATCATCATACGTATCAATAAAACTTATTCATCTTATGAAAGTAAATTCATTCCATATATGTATTAATATCAGTTAATGGGCAAAAGTTTGCTAAATTTTGTTTTTTGGAAAAATAAACTCCTTTATTTCATTCAAAAATAAATCCAAATTAAACTCTTTAATTTTAGCAATTCTGAAATCATATTTCATATAAAATAAACATCTTTATTTTAAACCTTTATTAATTAAATAAACCATTTATTTAATTAAAAAAAATTCTATATCTGTCTAGGGGCGCAGTAGCACCCGAAAAGCATAGGGAACCGGCGCAGCTGCGCAGCACAAAAACTAGGATTCGACACTGGCGCAGCAAGAAGAGATAGCACCGGCGCAGCTGCGCAGCATCGCAGAAATAGAAATTTTCTGTTTCCCAAGAACTCGATCCAATCACATATTATACATGTATGGAATCACATAGACTGATAATTAGCACAAGATTGACTTTGATACCACTGTTGGGTTTGCTAGAAACATAAGCATGCAATCAAATTACATAAACGCAGCGGAAGGGATGAAAAATCAGATTTTAAAAATTTCTTACAAACCCTTAACCGTGATCTTTCTTGTGCATCAATTATCAGTCAATACATAGAAGGAGAAGATGGAATTATACCTTTGAAGATCCAAGCTTCCTCAGGTACAAGTTCTACTCCTTTGATTCCTTTAATTCCTCTGTAGTGGCTCATTCCCTTGATCAATGTCAGCCACCCAAATGTTTGGCCTGTAATGGTGATCCACCAAGGAAGATGAAGAACTCAAGAAAATGGGTTATTCGCTTAACCCTTCTTTCTATCTCTATAGAATATGTGTACTCCCAACCCTTGGAAAAATTCACATACCTTATTTCTGATATAAGACTCTCTTATATAGATATTAGGTTAACCCTCCTAATCCAATTAGAATAGGGTTTTAATTAGTTAATTAAACACTTTTAATTAATTTATATCCTAATCTTATTAGGATTGAGAGAGAGTACTGATATTATATTAATTCCTAAACTCCTTTAGAATTAAAATAATAATAATATTATTAATATTAATAAGACTCCTCTTATTAATTTATATTTAATATTTCTAAAATATTAAATAATAAACATTAAGCTATTTAATTTATTCTATCACCATAGATTAAATTAATTACACTTAATGCATTATTACTATCATGTCATTTTCTTCTTAAATAATTCTTCTTCCTTTTATGGTGTGACCCTTTAGGTTCTCCATATTAAATCGGTTGTGAATAAATCAATTAGAACAATTCTAATCTTATTTAAATAAATAAATAAAACTAAAAATCTATTTAAATAAATAACATTTATTCTACAATAGGGATAAGACTCCCTAGTGATCAACGACTTTCCAGATAATATAGATTTCAACATCAATCCTTCCACCATACAATGTCCCAATTAAATATAAGACATGGATTTACTGTCAAGTCTGAATTTATTTAATCATATGTATTTCGATTAGAAAATGCACAACTCCAAATAATGCAAATTAAAAACCTCTTTCTAATTTCATTCCACCTTGGCCAAGGATTCCTAGGTTGTCTTTTAACGAATCACGTAGGACATATCTCCTCTTTTACTAGAGGTGGTAGATTCTTTATTGATCATACATTATCTCCATATGTAACTCATTATACCAAAGCATACCCTATATATACCTTAAAAGGCCTTAAGGAATAAGTCAAAGTATAATTTGTTACATACAAGATACTATGATGATCTCAAGTCCAAGGATCACTTGTACTACTATCACATTAGGAATTTTTATTGACAGGCGAGTAAAACTCCATTAGGTATTCCATAGTGAGTCACGTTCAGTGAACTTATTCTCCAAGAAGCACCTACATACTTGCTTTAGTGTCTCCACACAAATGACCATGAGATCAGTCATCCTCATCCAATAAGCAAGCAACATATGTATCAATCTATCCGGATTTATTAATCCCCATTTTAGTAATCCCACGATTGGGAACTATTTTAGTTTTTAAGCTTGCTAAGAATTTAGATCTCATTAGCATGATCTCATCATGATTCTAAAAGCATTGCTTAAAACTATGGGTTATTTACATATTATAAAAAAATAGCACCATGTAGATAATTAAATACCTTAAATGAATATTTTATTAATAAATAAATAAGATTGTTTATAAAGTATGTGCTTTATCATCATACATGATTGGCTTTTATGGACACTACTATCAACATCTTGGATCGAACCATGTGTTGCGGCACTTTCATTAGATTAAAGAAATCATTGAAAGAGGAGAAGTCACTATAGAGATAGTGAACTCTCAAAAATGACATTGCATATCCATTTACTGAAGCATATCCATTTACTGAAGCTTATCCAACAGCAGGATAATCGTCACTTAGAGAAGAAGGGTATTAGATACCATGACGATTAGCTTTAGTGCAAATGGGAGATTGAAAGTAGTATGCACACAAGCCAATTATGTTTGACGATAATGCATTTACTTTGTAACAATCTTATTCATTTATTAATAAAAATATTATTTAATTAAAGGCATTTATTTATCTACATGGTGTTATTTTTATAATATGTGATAAGCCCATAGTTTTAAGCAATGCTTTTAGAATCATGATGATGAACATGCTAATGAGATCTAAATTCTTAGATAGCTTAAAACTAAAATAGTTCCCAATCGTTGGATTACTAAAAAAGCGATTAGTGAATCTGGATAGATTGGTACATATGTTGCTTGCTCATTGGATGAGGATGATTGATCTCATGATCATTTGTGTGGAGACACTAAACCAAATATGTAGTTGCTTATTGGAGAATAAGTATACTGAACGTGACTCGCTAATGAATACCTAATAGAGTTTTACTCGCCTGTCAATAAAAATTCCTAATGTGATAGTAGTACAAGTGATCCTCAGACTTGAGATCATCAGAGTATCTTGTGTATAATGAATTATACTTTGACTTATTCCTTAAGACCCTTAGGGTATATCAAAGGGTATTTTTGGGTGTAATAAGTTATATATGGAGATAATGAATGATCAATAAAGAATCTACCGCTTATAGTAAAAGAAGAGATATGTTCTATGTGATTCGATAAATGATAACTCATGAATCCTTGGCCAAGGTAAAATAAAATTAGAAATGAGTTTCTAATTTACATAATTTGGAGTTGTGCATTTTGGAATAGAAATACATATAATAAAATAAAATAAGACTTAACAGTAATTCCATGTCTTATATTTAATTGGGACATTGTATGGTGGAATGATTGAATTGTACGATAACTATTAACTCACTGATTCTTTTATGATTAATGTTGAAATCTATATTATCTGAAAAGTCATTAATCACTAAGGAGGCTTATCCTTATTGTAGAATAAATATTATTTATTTAAATGAATTATTAGTTTAATTTATTTATTTAAATAAGATTAGAATTGTTCTAATTGATTTATTCACAACCGGTTTAATATGGAGAACCTAAATGGTCACACCATAAAAGGAAGAATATTTATTAAATAAGCAAATGGCATAATCGTAATAATAAGTTAAGTATATTTAATTTAATCTATGGTGATAGAATAAATTAAATAGCTTAATATTTATTATTTAGTATTTTAGAAATATTAAATATAAATTAATAAGAGGAGTCTTATTATTATTATTACTATTATTATTATTATTACTATTTAATTCCTAAAGAAGTTTGGGAAATAATTAATAAGATGCTCTTTCTCTCATATATATTCTTAATAATATTAGGAGGCTAATTAATTAAAAGAGTTTAATTATTTCTAATAGGATTGGGAAACCTAATTAATTAAAGGAGTTTAATTAATTAATATAAAATCCTAATCCTAAATTGTTTAGGAGGGTTGCCTACATTTATAAATAAGAAAGTCTTATTATGGAATAAGGTTAGACATTTTTAATTCCAAGAGTTAGGAGATCACTCATTTTCAGCCAAACACCCTTCTTCTTGAATTCTGATTCTTACTTGGTGGATCACCTCTAGAGACCAAACACTTGGGTGGCTAACGTTGATCAAAGGAAAGAATCAACCCGGTGGATTCAAGTAGAACGCGAAAAGGATTTGGAGTTGAACTCGTACCCAAGGAAGCTAGAATCTTCAAGGGTATGAATACGAATCTCCATCTTTTTGTTTAATTAATAATTGTGCATAAAGGATGATCCGGGTATATGGTTTGTAAACTTTTAAAACTCTGATTTATCATTCTTCCACTTATTTTATGTAATTTAATTGTATCCATGAATCTTACAAACCTAACAGGTTGGAGGCCGATATTGCACTGACTGCAGTTATCGCGTTAGCTCCGAGCATTGATTCAGATGAAGAGGAGCCTATGGAGGATCCTGATTCTCCCACGGAGGATGATTTATTTACAGGTTTGACAGAAGCTTTAGTTAGTGACCCATTGAGCATTCCGACTGAGACAGATCCAACTCTTATTAATTCACTAGCTCGGTGACCTTTAAGAGGGATCAGGCTAGAGCGCTGATGTTGAAAGCCCTTTCTAGCAGGGATACAACTTTTGCTGATAGAGACGAGGCTTGAGCTAATAGGGATGCATCATTTATTTAGAAAAATGAGGCTCGATCTACCCGAGATGCATCTTTTGTTCAGATTGAGAAGGCTTTATTTGCCTGAGACGCTGCTTATATCGATTGGGATGAGGCCATAGCCACCCGAGATGTTTATATTACGGACAGTACTGCACTCAAATTATATACACACAGCCTCATTGCAGATATGAATGCCTTCATAGATGGTCACAGCAGCACTATGCAGATGGATGTGGATATTCTAGCTTGCATGGAGACCGTGGGGCATGAGCTGACAACTGCTTCTCCATCTTCTGAGAGGGATGCCATGTTGGCGCTGCTATCCCAATTGTCCACGGGTTCATAGACTAGCTTTTATTTTCCTACACATACTAGATCAGCCATTTTTGTCATGTACAATACACAGTGTATATATCAAACAGTATTATATAGAAGAGAAATATATTTTGATTCACTTCCTTGTTAGATATGTATTTTCATTGCTGAGTGATTACCACTCCTTTTATGACTTGCTGTCCTGATGTATTATGAGCTTTTCTTTGATGGATAGACGTTGAGATGTAAGAGAGTACTTCAAAAGGGCCTGTTGATTAGGGAAGCTTAATAGTATTTGGGTTTTATAGGGTTTTGGTGTCTTGGGACTAGTTTTTTTTTAATAATTTTTTGTTTTTTCTTGAAGGTCAGACCGCACCATGAATGGCTGCCTACGTACTCTCGGTTTGAGGGAGATTAGGTCATTCGTAGTTCGGGCTTAGCCTGAAAGGTTTGAGAAATATTTATCTTGGGTTTGAGTTTGGTTTGATGGGTTTTTGAACTTTTTTTTTATTTGACCGTACCAGGAATGACTGCCTACGTACTCCCGGGTTGAGGGAGATCAGGTCATTCGTAGTTCGAGCTTAGTGAAAGCCCGAGATGATTTGATTGATTCGCAGGACAAGGATGATGGCTTGTAGGTGTGTCAGACATAGTACCTTTTTTTGTGTCTGAATTGATGAGCTGGGAAAATTCTCTCCCATCCATTTCTTTTAATCTAACGGCTCCTTCTGTCAACACTTCTTTGACAATGAATGGGCTTTCCCAATTCAGGCAAACTTTCCTTTCGCTTCATCTTGATTGGACAAAACTTTCTTCAGTACCAAGTTATTATCTTTGAATTGTCAGAGTCAAACCTTCTTGTTGTATAACTGAGCAATCCTTTGCTAATATAACTGCCCGTGAAAGATGGCTGTAGCCCTCTTTTCATCTATCAGGGATAACTGGTGGTACCGCTCTTGTAACCACTGGTCTTCCTACATCTGAGCGTTTATTAACACTCTCAAGGATTCCATTTCCACTTATATGGGAAGTACTGCTTCCATGCCACAGACTAATGAGTAGGGGGTAACCCCAGTAGATGTACGCATTTATGTCCTGTACGCCAACAGCGTCAGAGGCAACAGGTCAGGCCATACTTTGTGATTGGCGGACATTTTCTGCTTGATCTTCTTGATATTTTTGTTAGTTGCTTCAACAACACCATTCATCTTGGGTCGGTAGATGACGAAATTGAGATGCTTGATATGAAACTTGCTGCATAACTCCCTCATCATCTGTTTGTTTAGATTTTTTGTGTTGTCTGATACGATCACCTCCAGTTGTCCATATCGACAGACAACATTATTTCTGATAAAACCAATGATTACATCTTTCGTGACTTTGGGAAAAGAGGCAGCTTCAACCCATTTGGTGAAGTAATCAATCAAGGTGAAGATGAATCAATGACTATTACTCGCTTTGGGTTCTATTGGCCCAATCACGTCCATCCCCCACATGAAAAAGGCCATGGCGAACTCATATTATGCAGTTTATTTGGAGGAGTGTGCATGTCATTTCCATGGACTTGGCATTGGTAGCATCTTTTGACGTGATCATCACAGTCAGCTTTGAGAGTGATCTAGTAATGCCCAGTTCTTAATATTTTCTTGGCTAGCAAATGACTGCTCATGTGTGGACAACGGACTCTATCGTGTACTTCTTCCATCAGTCTCTCAGCTTGATCTTTATGGAGGCATCTTAAAAGGCCTATTCTAGCATCCCTTTTATAGAGTGTGTCTCCGCTTAGATAGAACTTCATAGCCATTTTATGAATTCACTTTCTTTCGGCTTGGCTTTCCCCAGTGGGTGTAGATCCATCTGAGATATTCTTTTACATCTTGATACCAAGGCTGTTTGATAGGAGGTATTTCATTTGATACTTCTCCGATGTAATTCCCATATGATGGGGCCTTTTGGCTTATGAATTTGATGTCGGGAATTCCTTTTCTATCAGATATGCGAATCAGGGAAGCCAGCGGAGCTAATGCATCAGCAAAGTCATACTTACCTCGAGGGATGTAGAGGAAGGTTATCTCTTTAAACTCCATAGATATCTTGATAACATGCCGATGATACAGCAACAAATGCAATTCTTTTTGTGTGATATGCCCCGGTGGTTTGTCTGATAACCAACTCAGAATTCCCACAGACTAGTAAATGCTTGATACCCATGGACTGGGCTAGTTTCAACTCCTTTATACAGCCTTCATACTCAGTCGTGTTATTGGTGTTGCCAAACTTCAATTGGATAGCCACAGGATATTGTTCTCCTGTACCAGAGACAAGAACTGCCCAGCTCCGGTACCTTCCATGTTTGCTAGTCCATCAAAATACATTTTCCAAGGTTGGATTGTATTCCCTTGAGGTATTTGTTGAATTTTCATGATTCCGTCGTCTGGGAAATAAGTTTCCGAGGGTTCAAAATCACTGACGGTGCTTCGGCCAATTGATCTACAATCCCCTAACCTTTGATGGACTTTTGAGTCACGTAGACAATGTCGAACTGTCGGAGGATCAACTGCCATTTAGACAATCGACAA
The DNA here is from genome assembly GCA_020205555.1 of Panax stipuleanatus. Lineage (NCBI taxonomy): Eukaryota > Viridiplantae > Streptophyta > Magnoliopsida > Apiales > Araliaceae > Panax > Panax stipuleanatus. Next base: position 129,452,297 of record CM035115.1, on the reverse strand, counting down.
TTCAACATTGAGTTGCTGAATAAGTACTTCAGTGGGTCCATACTGGATATGAGGTATCTCATGTGCCCATGCATATAATGTTGTAATCTCATAGCGGCCCACGCTAATACACATCATATCTTCTCCATCTGGGTGTACTTCTGCTCGCCGCTGCTGAATCTTTTGTTGAGGTAATAGATAGCTCTTTCCTTGCTTCTATCATCTTTCTGTCCCAGCATACAACCCATTGCTTCTATCATCTTTCTGTCCCAGTATACAACCCATTGCGTTGGCATTGATGGACAGGTACATAAATAGGGGAGCATTGTCCCTTGGGGGTACCAAGATAGGTGCTTCAATCAACTTCTTCTTAATGGAAAGGAAGGCTTTTTGGCAATCTTCATTCCATTTTATAAATGAATTCTTCCTTAGCAGTTTGATTGGTTCACACGTCGCTGTGAGTTGAGAGATGAACCTGCTTATGAATTAATTCTTCCTAGGAATCCTCGTATTTCTTTTTATGTTTAGGGCACGGGCATCTCGGTGATGGCTTTAATCTTGGAGGGATCTAGCTCAATGCCTCTGTTGCTTACTAGAAATTCGAATAATTTGCCAGATTTGACGCCAAAAGCACATTTGGCTGGATTCAGCTTTAGGTTGTACTTGCGTAACCTGTTGAAAAGCTTTTTGAGATGGCTGATGTGGTCATCCTCCTTTTGAGATTTGACGATGATGTTATCCACAGAGACTTCTATCTCCTTGTGCATCATGTCATGAAAAAGGCACATCATTGCTCGCTGATATGTAGCACCGACATTGATAAGGCTGAAAGACAATCGTCTATAACAGAAGGTTCCCTAGGGAGTGATGAAGGCTGTCTTCTCCCTGTCCTCTTCAGCGACCATTATTTGATGGTATCCAGCAAAGTAATCCACAAAAGAATACATGTCATACTGTACCGTATTGTCTATCAAGATGTGGATGAAAGGTACTGGGAAGTTATCTTTGAGATATGCTTTGTTCAAATCCCGGTAATCCATGCATACTCGTACCTTCCCTCCAGGATTAGGTAAGGGAACTATATTTGACAGCCACTCCGGGTATGTTGATACCATGATGATACTGACTTTGAATTGTTTGACAACCTCTTCTTTGACTTTCAGACTCCATTCGAGTTTCAATCGTCTGAGCTTCTACTTGACTGGCTTGAATCCATCTTTAATAGACAGTCAATCGATGACAATGTTAGCGGACAAGCCAATCATGTCTTCATGTGACCATACAAACACATCCTGGAACTGAGTTAAGAGTTCAATCAAGTCGGCTTTTTGGTTTTGGGTGAGGTCTATACCTATCTGGATTTCTTTGAGGTTTTTTGAGGTTCTAATATTGACAGTAGTGGTTTAATCAAGGTTTGGTTTGGGTTTATCTTCGACCCATTCATTGATCTCCTCGGGCACCGCATAGTCATCTATCTCCTCTTGATCAATCTCCATCAAGTGGAAGTCCAGTTCTACATCAAAGTTGTAGTCACTGTGAAAATTTGGCATCTCATCGCAGGGACAAACAAATCCACTTCTGGAATCCATGAAAAAAATGCTTTAACTTTAATATATGAGACTGTTTAAACAAACAAAGCATTTAGCAAAAGCATGACAAAAGTAACTGCTATAGCTGTGCAACAAAATAAGCAGTAAATGAAACCATGCTCCAGGGCAGATGGACTTTCTACCCTTTTACCCTTTTTGAATGAGGTAAGGGACGCTGCTCCAATTGTCCAATGTCAAGTCCTCATAAATAGGGAGGATGAAGCAGTTGTGCTCGTCTGCCTCATCTTTGATGATGACTAAGACATCTTTCAGATCAGGGTCGGGTTTCTTCTTTGAGCTGTTACCCTTATCCCTCTGGATGCGAGGGATTCAGATCTGATCTTCTTCGTCACTATCTGGGATATCATCGTTCATACTCTTATAGTGCATTAGAAAATATATGTTGGTAAATGAGTCTCGTCCTTCACGCAGGAACTTTTCTTTTCCCTTTTTGCTTTCCCCGTCAGGTTTTGGGACTTGTCTCTCACTAATTGGTTTGACTAGAAGAAACAACATACCTAACACAACAATAGGAATCTTCCTCATTAGTTTCACAAACCCTGCATCAGTGAGGTTTGGCAGTAGCATAATGGAAGCTGGAACTATTGGACGTTTGTGTGGGTTCCGATGGTTCACTCCGGATGAATAGCCCAATCCGACTTTCCTTGACTGGCTCAGGATTTGTACTGGATTCTTGATTCCTTGCTGATTTTTCCCTAACCCTTTTCCAGGGCAGAATCCTAAAGATATTATTTCCTGACCGACTATCATTACTTTGGGGGAAACTTTTGGTTTAAAAGCTGGTGCCCCAACAAGTAGTTACTGAGTATTGTTCACCTTCAAGGCTTGAAAACGAGCAGGTTCAATCCCTTCATTTAGACTGATCACCGGTATATCGCCCTATATGAAGACAGGGTATTCTGGTTTGGCATTTATAGTGATTAGGCTACCATCAATAATATACTTGAGTTCCTGATGAAGGGTGGATGGAACTGCTCCTGCCATGTGGATGCATGGTCTTCCCAACAACAAATTATATCCAATGGTAATGTTGAGTACCTGAAAGGATATATAAAATGTATGGGGACCAATCTCCAGTGGAAGCTCAATCTCCCTCACGACCTCTCGACGTGATCCATCGAAAGCCCAGATAACTACATGACTGGTACGAATCCGGTTTGGGTTGATCTTCACTCTTTCCAAGGTGTCGTAGGGACAGATGTTTAGAGATGATCCTTCATCTATCATCACACCTCCGATCATATACCCTGATGACATCACTGCTATGTGTAGTGACTTGCAATGAACCGTCCCCTCTGCGGGTATATCATCGTCAGTGAAAGATATCATATTGTTGTTGAAGATGTGCTCTATCACATGACGGAATTTCTTGGTATCTACCGTCTTTGGCAGATGGGCTTCCTCCAGTACTTTCACTAAAGTTTTGCGATGATCCTCTGAGGATAAAGACCAAATCCAGGATGGATATCTGTTTGGGTGCCTCTTTCAAGCTTTGCACCATCTTGATCTCATTATGCCCCATTTTGATGAGGAATTCTTTAATTTTCTCTTCAACCACTCTCCCCTTAGCTTTAATGACTGAATTGATCACCCGCTGAGGCAGGTACAGCGGGTTTTCCTTTGATATATTGGTAATATTGTTTGAGGTTGAGCCTTCATCCTTCCTATAGTTCTATAGGACTCTCTTCAGGCTGACAATAGGATATTGTGGTCTAAAGGGAAATATTAGGGGCTTGTGCACAACCACTTTCATAGGATTCTGTACTTCTTGGACCCCTTTCCCCTGTAGTATCAAGGGTGTGATGGCTATATCCTTCGCACAGGAAATTACAGCTACTACTTCCTGATTCCATGCCATGGGAATAAAGAGTGCTTCCTCATCAAGATAGCAATAATCTTAATTTGCCTTTATCAGCTCACCACTTTCAATCAGATTCTAAATCAGGTGATGAAGTCCCCAACAATCCTCGGTGTCATGATCAGGTGCGTTGGAATGATATTGACAGATCCGGTCAGGTTTGAACTTCCTGGATCGAGGGTTCACCGGGGGTAACAAATCCGCAACCATCCCCTTATTAATCAGTATTTGGAGGATTTCTTTCATGAGCTGATTCAAATTAGTGAAATTCCTCTGGAAGGCAAATTCCCTATCAGCTTGGAACCTCTCTTCCTTGGCCACCTTGTCAGCCCAGGGTTCGCACTCATGAAACCGGTAATGATCCCTCGTAGTAATGGGGCTAATCTCAAGGGTAGGAGGACTTGCTTCATGCTGATTGGTCTGATTTATTAGCTGTCTGGTTATCTGATGTTGATACACGGCAAGCTCTGCTAATTGTCCAATTTATTCTTTAATAGACTTGATTTCATGTTCCATCAAGAACTACCTTTCAGAGAACTCCCAACTGTCTGGGCTATTGGTACTTGATTGAGTTAACTCTCCAACATACCAGAGGTATTTAGATCCTTCTCCGTTCTTTGTGCTAATCATATTGACACTCTCCTCATTGTGTTGACGAAGAGGATTATCTTACACATGTGGTTGCTCTGGTTTGGTCACCACAATCTCTCCGTTGTCTATTAAGTCTTGGATTTTGTGCTTGAGAGACCAACAGTCTTGTGTATCGTGGCCCGGGGATCCGGAATGGTATGCACACTTTTTACTTGGGTCGAAATTCCTTTCTCCGGAACTGGTTGGCGGAAGAAGTTGAACAATCTTCTTTTGTGCTGTCAGCAATTTCAGCACATTTTCGAGTGAATCCCCCAAGGGTGTGAATGTTCTTCGATGTCTGACCTCTCCCGCTTTTTGAAATGGAGGGTTAGATGATTGTGCAAGAGCTTGAAAAGGGGAATATTTTCTCCTTTGAATAGGCAGGCTGCTTGAACTGCCTCTTTGATTTTGTCCTTGCAGTACTAAGGACACTTCTTTTTCTTTCTTCTTGTGTACTCTCCTGGGATTACTCCTATAACTTCTAGATTGAATATGCTCGGCCACGGTTTCCAAGGCAGTGAGAGCTTTTATCTTCCCAGACTTTAGCCCCATTTCGTCCATCTCTCCGTGTTTGATCATCTCCGAGAATGGTTTTCCTATACCTGCTAGGACCCTTTCGTAATACGGAGCTTCTTGAATGTCGATAAAGGTCAGGTCTATCTCAGTCTCTGTCATGGGCGGGGTGACTTGTGCCGCCATCCGTCTCCATCATTAAGCATACTATCTGAATAACTCAGTGTTTTGCTTCTTGACTTTGGTGATTTGATATCTATCTGGAGCCATTTGAGACTGGAAGCTATATTGATTGATGAAGGCATATGCTAACTCTTCCTAGCTGTGAATTTTTGAATTGTTCAGTCGGGCATACCAGGCTCTAGCCTCTCCGGTCAGACTTTTCTAGCTTCTCGTCCTTTGCATAGGATCCGAGCTCTCCAATGAATACTTTTAAATGGGTGTAGGGATCTCCTAATCCATCATATTTCTAAAAATCAAGTACTTGAAACTTGTCGGGATATCGAGCCCTGAAAATATACATAAATCTGAATAATTGACACTCCCAAATTCCCCAGTCCCTTTGATGGACCAGATTGTTTCTTCCATTTGTTGGACCTTCTTTAGAATATCATCAGCTTCCTGCTTTTTGTCAAGGTTGAAGATTTCTGGGGTTTTGTTGGTTGGATCCTTATTATGGGACTCATGGATATGAGGATCTTTTATGTCGATGTCCCGACTGCCACCGAGTGTAGATGATTCTGTATGACCAGGTGTTTGCTTACCCTGAAGACCTTTGCTTTGTTCTTTGAGGAAAATAGATAATTCCATTATCTGGTTTTTTAATCCTTCAAACTCCTCCCTAGAGACAGGGGTGGATTCAGGTTGAGCACTTAAAGCAATGTTTAGAGATGGGCTTAGTGCTTTCTTAGATTTTAATCTGGTGATGGGACCAATTTTTTTTCCTATTATAAAAATAGGTGTGTTAATTTTCGATGTAGGTATCAGCCGGATGCATGCTATGAAATGTAAATTTTTTTTGAGGTTTTTTAATCTTATCATATAAAACAAAGTCAGTTGTTTTGATGACATGATAATATTACAGGATTTATAAGACATGGAGGGTATATTGAATCTTGAAATTTACATTTGAATTGGAAAATTTACATTGAATTGAAAGGGCAAGGCATGAACAGACCTCCCTTCAGATTTGGTTAATTAGAGGCTGGCCTATCTTAGGCTAGTTTCGCGATTTTTTGGTATGGAGGTCCCCAGATCATCGCAATCTACTACAGGGGAAATTAATCTAATCTTTCAATTGGAGTTGATCTGAGTGGTGCCTTTCCTGAGCCTACCAGGATTAGTCTCCTTTGAGTCTAATAATCAAACACCGACGGGTTCACCTCCTGGTGGAGGAATCACACAACATATATTCACATACATCGTGTCTCACCGTATTAAATGATGACATTTGTGCGAAGCACTAACATAAAGCAGTAAAGCATTTATTCACATTCATTCAATGTAAAACATAGCATCCACACATACGCAGATTTAAAGAGAAATTTTGAAAAGATTTGAGCCCGGTCTAAGCCCTCTACTGTCCCCAGTAGAGTCACCACCTGTCGATGTCGGAAAAAATCTTATCGCTTTGGACAGATCTTCCTCTCCCTAAATTTTTGTTTCCTACCATTGTTTATCTTATCTGTTTTATGAAGGGTGAAATTTTTAGGAAAATGCCAACATTTATCATGTTGACGATTTTGAAAGGTTTAAAGAGTCGCCAGTTGGTATATTTTGAAATGGTTGTACCAACTCAACCGAGTTTTGTTTGAATTTGCAAGTAGGCCCAATTATTGGACGCTGTCAAAACTTGTCCTTGAAACCGAGATTGTTAAAGTTCAGGGGCTTGGTTTAGTGGGGAGAAGGTGTTAGGCACCCCCTGACTTCCGTGAAACATGGTTGCCGCATCTTTTCAATATTTTCCTTTTTATTTGCAATGTGTGTGTGTTTGCTGGAAGTAATTGAGCCTACGTTTGTTTGGTTTGAAAATAGTGCTATGCTGCGTTGGACCTATATACGAATGGTTTGATTTGTTTGAAAAAGTTCTTTTTAGACAAGATATGAAAATGACATTTTTTGAAAGGTGGTTATCAAACCCTTTCGCTCGCATAGAAATTGAAGCATGTTGATACTTTCATTTTTATTCTATTCAGCCTTTGGCTCGATTTGGATGTTTATTATTGGGATGCGAAGCATCCTTGACCATAAAATGTATATACAAGTGCTGGTCTTCTTATGGGCATGACAGCCATCGAAGTGACTATGGCACTACAAGCCATATTTCACTATGTTTGAGACCTTAAATCTGGATAACCGTTTTAAGGTCCCTCGGATGTACATTTTAAAGAAAAACTGGCAGGACACATTTGTAATGTGGAGTTGTCCATCGTAGGAATCAGATTCAGATCAGTTTGATCTTTAATCCCACGATTCCTAGGCTCACAAGAAAATAGCCAAGAAAACTTGCACAACACAGATATTCACATAAAAGGAGGATTGTACTCTAGACGTTGAAAAACAAAGGATTTATTAGACAAATCCTTACATGCGCGTAGCCAAAGCTTCCCGTTTTCGCTAGATATGGATCTAGGATCGCGAGGTCGCTTTAAAATTTACAAAACTAGAAAAAAAAACTATCCATTCTAGCTTCCCGGTTCCGGTTGGACCTATTTTGAACCGTTTGAAAGTTAGAAAGGACTAGATTTAGATTAATCTAATTCGCCAAATTTACATTAAAACAAATGCATATCAAATGAACATTTAAAACAGATATTTAATCATAATGAATAAAGATATATATATATATATATATATATATAAAATTTGTAAAGGGCCACGAATTTCCAATCCAGGCCCGACTGAAATGTATATATATATATATATATATATATAAGCTGTAAAGAGCCAAGAATTTCTAATCTAGGGTCGACGGAAAAGTAAATATATATATATATATATATATATATATATTTATTTATAAAAGCTGTAAAGAGCCACGAATTTCTAATTCAAGCTTGACAGAAAAGTAATATATATATATATATATATATATTTATAAAAGCTGTAAAGAGCCACGAATTGCTAATCTAGGCTCGACATAAAAGTAAATATATATTTATAAAAACTGGAAAGAGCAACGAATTAATTCAGGCTCGACTGAAATGTAAATATATATATATATATATATATATATATATATATATATACAAAAGCTGTAAAGAGCCACAAATTTACAATCCAGGCTCGGCAGAAATGTAAATATATATATATATATATATATATATATATTTATATACAAGCAATAAAAGGCCACAGATTTCCAATTTTAGGCCAAACAAAGTCAGAAAAATTATATACATATAGTTATATATATACAAAAGCAGTAAATGCCATGGATTTACAATCCAGGATTGACGAAATTGAAAGTTAGTATATATATAGTCAATTATATATAATAAAGCTGAAAAGGCTACGAATCAGCGATCCAGGCCGAACGAGTTAGTGTGTGTATATATATATATATATATATATATATATACATATAAAAACGAGTAAAAGCCACGGATTAACAATCTAGGCTGTGCAAATGAAAAAATATATATACTAAAAAGTAAGCTAAAAAGGCCACAAAACTGTGTTCCGGGCAAAACCAAAAGATGAAACTTTATATGCACGTTCATATATACGTAATAAAGTAAGAAATGACTTCTGATCATAAATAAACTTATAATGGACTGCTACACGGGCTTTTTGCCACTCGATGGGCTTCCAATGGACGTTTTCACCGGTTAATTTTTGGTATGTTGGAGAATATACGTATGCAAATGTATTGAAAGAATAAAATCTATGTTTGAAGTATTAGAAGTAGGGCTAAGAGTCGAAATGGGCAGAGTTTCAGAGCGTTTTATATTTTATTTATTTTTACAAGGGTCGGGGGTCTTATTTATAGACCAAAATGATAACGGGTGCACTCGCTGTAGCCGCGACTCTACCTGAGGCTCCCCGAGTGGGGCCCACTCCTGTGGGTCCCATCATCTCGAAGTACATGCACTCCGAGCAACGCAATGTCTAGTTCGAACCTTCATAACTTTTGATCTGGGCGCCCGTTTGAGGCGTGCTATATCTTTTCGGAAATCCCTTTCCGAGAATGACACAATGACATAGGACTTGACCTTTTCTGAATCCAGGAAGATGGGTTTATAACCAGATCTTCATTTTTTTGCAGTTTGTCCGTTGAGCTGTCTTGTGCTTTTTTCACTCGAGATCGATGTTATGGCTCTTTATGACCCTCATTGCATCAATTTGGCTTGATTTTAACTTGATTTGGCTTTAAGTTGGTAAAATGACCGTTTTACCCCTTTAGGGGTTGTCTCTTGTATTGGCAAGGTTTTTAACTATTTTCTCGGGGTTGTCACCAAGGTTTGATCCCAGCTGACTCTATTCTTCATCAGGGTTATCTCCAAGGCTGATTTGGTCTCCCAGGGTTATCTTTGGGAATGTCTTGATGCTTTGGGGCTGTCTCCGAAGGTTGATCTGATCTCCTGGTGTTGTCGTCGGGGCTTTTGTACCTTCCAAGTTATTGTCAGGGCTTGACTTGACATCTCGTTGTTGTCGCTAGGGCTGAGTTTGATCTTTTGGTGTTGTTGTCAGGGCTCCTGTACCTCCCGGGTTGTCATCAGGGCTTGACTTGACATCCCGGTGTTGTCGTCGGGGATGAGTTTGATCTCCTAGTATTGTCGATAGGGCTTTTTTACCTCTCAGGTTGTCGTCGAGGCTTGACTTGACATTCTGGTGTTGTCATCGGGGTTGAGTTTGATCTCCCGGTGTTGTCATCGGGGCTTCTACTTTGGTTTGAACTTCCAGGGTTGTCTCCGAAAGGTAAAAGAAGATTTTACCCTTCTACAGGGTTAGTAACAGGAATTTAAAATTTTGAGTGTCTACACCATCATCCGAGAAATAAGTTTCCAAGGGTTCAAAATCCCCTGATGGTGCTTCGATCAATTGATCCATAATTCCTTGACCTTTGACAAACTTATGAGTCACGTAGATAATGTCGAACTGTTATAGGATCAACTGCCATTTGGACAATCGATAGTTCAACATGGGTTTGCTGAATACGTACTTTAGAGGATCCATATGGGATATAAGATAGGTCACATGCCCATGCAGATAATGTTATAATCTCATGGCAGCCCATGCTAACGCACAACAGCTGTTTTCAATCAAAGTGTACTTCTGTTCTCCGCTACTGAATCTTTTGTTGAGGTCATAGATAGCTCTCTCCTTACTTCTATCATCTTTTTATCCCAGTATGCAACCCATAGCATTGGCATTAATTGACAGGTACATAAACACGGGAACCTCATCTCTTGGGGGTACCAAGATAGGTGCTTTGATAAACTGCTTCTTGATGGAAATGAAGGCTTTTTGACAATCTTCATTCCATCTCATGGAGGATTTATTCCTTAACAGCTTAAAGATGGGTTCACACGTTGTCGTGAGTTGAGAGATGAATTTGCTTATGAAATTGATTCTCCCCAGGAATCCCCGTATTTCCTTTTCTGTTCGGGGCAAGAACATCTTGATGATGTCTTTAATCTTAGCGGGATCTAGCTCAATGCCTGTATTGCTTACTAGAAATCCCAATAACTTGCCTGATTTGACACCAAAAGTACATTTGGCCTGATTCAGCTCTAGGTTGTACTTGCGCAATCGGTTGAAAAGTTTTTTGAGATAGCTGATGTGGTCATCCACCTTCCGGGATTTGACAATGATATCATCCACATAGACCTCTATTTCTTTGTGCATCATGTCATAAAAAAGGGCCATCATGGCTCGCTGATAAGTGGCACCGGCATTAATAAGGCCGAAAGATAAACGTCTATAACAAAAGGTTCCCTAGGGAGTGATGAAGGCTATTTTCTCCCTGTCCTTTTCAGCAACCATGATTTGATGATACCCGACAAAATAGTCAACAAAAGAATACATGCCATAGTGCACCGTGTTGTCTATTAGTATGTGGATAAAAGGTACTCAAAATTTTTCCTTGAGACAAGCCTTGTTTAAATCCTGGTAATCCACATATACTCGTACTTTCCCTCTGAGCTTAGGCACGGGAACTATGCTGGATAGCCACTCAGGGTAAGTTGATACCATGATGATGTTGGCTTTAAATTGCTTGACAATTTCTTCTTTGACTTTCAGACTCCACTCAGGTTTTAATCGCCTGAGCTTCTGCTTGGCTGGCTTGAATCAATCTTTAATGGGCAGTCGATGAATGACAATATCAATAGACAAACCAATCATGTCTTCCTGTGACCAAGTAAACACATCCTGGAACTAAGTTAAGAGTTCAATAAGGTTCTTTCTTTGGTTTTGGGTAAGGTCCATGCCTATCTAAATTTCTTTAGGGTTTTCTGAGGTTCCGATATTGACAGTGATGGTTTGATCGAGGTTTGGTTTGGGTTTGTCTTCAACCCATTCTTTAATCTCCTCAGGTACCTCATAGTCATCTATCTCCTCTTAATTAATTCCCATCAAGTCGAAGTCTAGTTCTACATCAAAGTTGTAGTCACTGTGAAAATTTGGCATCTCATCAGCAAGGCCAAACAAATCCAACTCTGGAGTCCTGAAAAACAAAATGCTTTCACTTTAATATATGAAATTGTTTGATCATACAAAGCATTTAGCAAAAAGCATGACAAAAGTAATTGTTATCATTGTGCAACAAAAATAAGCAGTAAATAAAACCACGCTTCAGGGAAGATGGACTTTTTGCCCTTTTACACTTTTTGACTGATGCACGGAGTGTTGATCCAATTGTCTAGAGTCAAGTCCTCATGAACAGAGAGGATGAATCTGTCTCCTCTTTGATGATGACTAAGATAAAATTTCCATCAAAGTCAGCATTCCTCTTTGGGGTACTCCCTTCAGCTCGGTCCATATAAGGGATTGGGAGTTGATCTTCTGCATGATCATCATCTGGGATATCATTGTTCATTCCCTTAGTGTGCACCAGAAAATATATTTTTACAAACTGGTCTCGTCCTCCCCTCAGGAACTTTTCCTTCCCTTTTTTGCTTTCCCCATCAAGCTTCGGGAGTTCTTTTTCAATGATTGGTTTAGGCATCAGCATACTAGCGACGACACCAGAAATTTTCCTCATAGGCTTCACAAATCCTGCATCAGTGAGGTTTGGTAGTAGCATGGTATAGGCAGGAACCAGTAAATGCTTGTGCGGATTCCGGTGGTTTGATCCAGAGTAATAGTCTAATCCAGCCTTCCCTGTCTAGCTAGGGATTTGAATGGACTTCTGATTCCTTGCTGATTTTTCCCTAACCCTTTTCTAGGGCAGAAACCCAAAGATATCATTTTTTGACTGACCGTCATTACTTCGGTGGAAATTCTTAGGTTTAAGGCTGGTACCCCAATAGGTAGGTACTGAGTGTTGCTCACTTCAAGAGCTTGAAAACTGACAGGCTCATTTCCTTCATCAAGACTGATAACAGGCATATCGCTTTGTGTAGGGACAGGATATTCTGGTTCGGCATTGACAGCTACCAGATTGCCATTAATGATGTACTTGACTTGTTGATGAAGGGTGGACAGAACTGCTCCAGCTATATGGATTCACGGTCTTCCCAACAGTAAATTATAATATGTGGTAATGTTTAGTACTAGAAGAATATGCAGAAAGTATGGGGTCCAATCTCCAATGGAAGTTTGATTTCTCCCACAGCCTATCGACGAGATCCATCAAAAGCCATGATGACTACATGACTACTCTGAATTAGGTTTGGATTGATCTTCATTCTCTCCAATGTGTCATAGGGACAGATGTTCAAGGATGATCCTCCATCTATCAGCACACCTCCTACCACATATCCTGAGGACATCACTACTTTGTGCAATGACTTACAATGACCCGTCCCTTCTCCGAGTATATCGTCGTCAGTGAAAGATATCACATTACTGTTGAAAATATGCTCTATCACATGATGAAATTTCTCGGTATCTACCATCTTCGGCAGATGTGCTTCTTCTAGTACTTTCACTAGAATCTTACAATGATCTTTCGAAGATAAGACCAAATCCAAAATGGATACCTATTAGGGTGCCTCTTTTAATCTTTACACCACTTTGACTTCATCATACCTTATCTTGCTGAGGAATTCTTTAATTTTCTCCTCAAACACTCTTCCCTTAGCTTTAATGACTGAGTTGATTACTTGTTGAGGCAGGTACAGCAGGTTTTCCTTTGATATAATAGCAATGTGGTTTGAGGTTGATCCTTCATCTTTCCCATAGTTCTATGGGACTTTCTTTAAGCTGACTATAGGGCATTGTGTCTGAATAGAAATATTAGAGGTTCGGGCGCAGCCAGTTTCATAGGATTCTTTCCTTCTTGGGCCCCTTTTCCCTGAAGTATCAAGGGCGTTATGGCTAGATCCTTCTCACAGGAAATGACAGCCACTACTTCTTTCAAATTCCATGTCATGGGAAGAAAGATTGCTTCCTTACTAGGATAGCCATAATCTTGGTTTACCTTTAGGAGCTCACCGTTTTTAATTAAATTTTGAATTAAGTGACGAAGTCCCTAACAATTCTCTATGTCATTTCTAGGCGTGTTGGAATGATATTGACAGATCCTATCAGATTTGAACTTCCTGGATCGAGGGTCTATCGGGGGTAGCAATTCTGTGACTTTCCCCTCATTGATCAACATTTGGAGAATTTCTTTCATAGGCTGATTCAAATGAGTAAAATTCCTTTTGAAGGTAAACTCTGTATTAGCTTGGAACTTCTCTTCCTTAGCAACCTTTTCGCCCCTAGGGTTCATGCTCGTGGAACCAGTAATGATCCCTCCTGACAATGGGACTAATCTCAGGCGTTAGAAGATTTATTTCTTGCTGATTGGTCTGATTTATCAATTACTGCGTTATCTGATGTTGATAAACTACCAATTTTGCCAATTGATCAACCTGCTCTTTGATAGATTTGATTTCTTATTCTATCAAAAATAACCTTTCTAAATATTCCCAATTGTTCGACCTATCTTTGTTTCCTTGAGATGACTCTTCGACATACTGGATGTATTTGGATCCTTCTCTGTTTCCCATACTGATCATATTGACGCTCTCCTTATTGTGTGAGGTAGAGGATTGTCTTGAACATGTGATTGTTCTGGTGTTGTCACCACAATCTCCCCATTATATATCAAGTCTTGGATTTTATGTTTGAGAGACCAACAATCTTGGGTATCGTGGCCCGGTGCTCCAGAATGATATGCGCACTTCTTACTCGGGTCAAAATTTTGTCCACTTGAATTGGAATGCGGAAGGAGCTGTACAATCTTCTTTTGTGTTGTCAGAAGTTTTAGTATATTTTCCAGTGAGTCCCCTAAGGGTGTGAACGTTCTTTGACTTTTAACTTCTCCGGTCTTTTGAAAAGGAGGATTCGAAGATTGTGCAGGAGTTTAAAAAGGGGAATAATTTCTCCTTTGAATGGACAAGTTTTGATTGCCTCTCTGATTTGTCCCTGAAGTATCATGGACACATCCTCCTCCTTATTTTCATGGACTCTCCGAGGATTATTCCCATAACTTCCAGTTTGAATGTGCTCGGCCACGGCCTCCAAAGCAGTAAGGTCTTTGATCTTTTCGGACTTCAATCTCATTTCGGCCATTCATTTCTGAGAATGGTTTTCCTATACCTGCTAGGACCCTCTCATAATATGAAGCTTCCTGGATGTCTATGAAAGTTACTACTATCTCAGTCTCTGTCATAGGTGGGGTGACTTGTTCAGCCATCCGTCTCCATCTTTGGGCATATTCACGGAAAGACTCATTGCTTTGCTTTTTGACCTTGGTCACTTGATATCGATCCGGAGCCATCTGAGACTGTAAGCTATATTGATTTCAGAATGCATGGGCTAGCTCTTCCCAACTATGGATTTTGGAATTGTCGAGTCGGGCATACCAAGCTCGGACTTCCCCAGTCAGACTCTTATGGAATAACTGCATTCTGAGTTTTTCATCTTCAGCATATGATCCGAGTTCTCTAATGAACACTTTTAAATGAGTGTAAGGATCTCCTAATCCGTCATACTTTTCAAAATCCAAAACTTAAAATTTCTCTGGATATCTAGCCCCTGGAAATATATATAGATTTCAGTAGTTTACACTTCCAAATGCCCCGGTTCGTTTGATGGACCGAATTGTTTCTTCCATTTGCTGGACTTTTTTCCTAATATCACCAGTTTCTTGATCATTTCTGAGATTAATGATTTCAGGAGTTTTGTTGGTCATATCCTTGTTTTAAGGCTCAGGTATCTGAGTATCATTCTTTTTGTCGGCATCCTAACTGCCACCTTGTGTGGATGATTCTGTTTGAACGGGTATTTGTTTACCCTGAATACTTTTGCTTTGCTCTTTAAGGAAAATAGTCAATTCAGCTATCTAGTTTTTTAGTCCTTTAAACTCTTCCAGTGAAATAGGGGTGGATTCAGGTTGGGCACTTGAAGCCGTGGCTGGAGATGGGCTTAGTGCCTTTGTAGATTTTGATCCAGTAACGGGACCAATTTTTTCCTACAATAAAAGTAGGTATGTTAATTTTGATATATAGATTAGCAGGATATATGTTATGCAATGCGTTATTTTTTTGAAGTTTTTAAATCTTTTTCCTGCAAAACAAAGGTCATTTATTTTGATGATAGGAAAGTATGACAGGATTTAATAAAATTGACAGAAAATGGAATGTATATTTACATTTATTTGATATTTACAGGGAATTTGAAATTTACATTATATTGAAAGGGAAAAACATGCATGGACTTTCCTTCGTGTTTGGTTTATCAGAGGCTGACCTATCTTAGGCTACTCTCGCGGTTTTTCGGCATGAAGGTCCCCAGATCATCGCAATTTACTAGAGGGGAAATTAATCTGTTCTTTCAATTGGAGAGGATCTGAGTGAAAGTAGTATGCATACAAGTCAATCATGTATGATGATAAAGCATATACTTTGTAAAAGATCTTATTTATTTATTAATAAAAGTATTCATTTATTAAAGGCATTTAATTATCTATATGATGTTGTTTTTATAATATGTAAATAACCCATAGTTTTAAGCAATGCTTTTAGAATCATGATGTTGATCATGCTAATGAGATTTAAATTCTTAGAAAGCTTAAAACTAAAATACCCAATCGTGGGATTACTAAAAAGGGAATTAGCAAATCCGGATAGATTGGTACATATGTTGCTTGCTCATTGGATGAGGATGATTGTTCTCATGATCATTTGTGAGGAGACACTAAAGCAAGTACGTAGGTGCTTATTGGAGAATAAGTTCACTGAACATGACTCGCTACGGAATACTTAATGGAGTTTTACTTGTCTGTCAATAGGAATTCCTAATGTGATAGTAGTACAAGTGATCCTTGGACTTGAGATCATCATAGTATCTTGTGTGTAATGAATTATACTTTAACTTATTCCTGAAGACCCTTAGGGTATATCAAAGGGTATGCTTGGGTATAATCAGTTACATATGAAGATAATGAATGATCAATAAAGAATCTGCCATTTCTAGTAAAAGAAGAGATATGTCCTATGTGATTCGTTAAATGACAACCCAGTAGTCCTTGGCCAAGGCAAAATGAAATTCGAAAGAAGTTTCTAATTTGCATTATTTGGAGTTGTGCATTTTCTAATCGAAATACATATAATTAAATAAAATAAGACTTGACAGTAATTCCATGTCTTATATTTAATTGGGACATTGTATGGTAGAAGGATTGAATTGTACGGTAATTATTTACTCACATGCTCTTTTATGATTAATGTTGAAATCTATATTATCTAGAAAGTCGTTGATTGCTATTGAGGCTTATCCCTATTGTAGAATAAATATTATTTATTTAAATAGATTATTAGTTTAATTTATTTATTTAAATAAGATTAGAATTGTTCTAATTGATTTATTCACAACTGGGTTAATATGGAGAACCTAAAGGGTCATACCATAAAAGGAAGAATAATTATATAAGAAGATAATGACATAATCGTAATAATGCATTAAGTGTAATTAATTTAATTTATGGTGATAGAATAAATTAAATAGCTTAATGTTTATTATTTAATATTTTGAAAATATTAAATATAAATTAATAAGAGGAGTCTTATTAATATTATTATAATAATTATTTTTTTTAATTTCTAAAGGAGTTTAGGAATTAATTTAATATTATTCTCATTTACTCCTAATAAGATTAGGGGGCAAATTAATTAAAGGAGTTTAATTAATTACTTCCAATATGATTGGGAAGCCTATTTAATTAAGGGAGTTTAATTAATTAAATGAAAACCTATTTCTAATAGAATTAGAAGGGTAAACCAATATCTATATAAGAGGAGTCTTATGTTAGATATCGGTTGATGAAATTCTAATTGTTGGAGAGTACTCCTTTTCTATAGAGGATAGAAAACTAGAGTTTAGCCAACCACCCTCCTTCTTGTCTAATTCCTCTTCCTTGGTGGATCACCTCTAGAGGCCAAACACTTGTGTAGCTAACGTTGATCAAAGGAAGGAATCTAATCCTAATATTTAAGGAGATCGCGAAGAACAAAGGAGTTGAACTTGTACCTGTGGAAGCTTCGTTCTACAAGGGTATGAATCAATGCTTCTTCTTTTTCGTTATAATTAATAATTATGCATAAAGGATGATCCGGGTTATGGTTTTGTAGAAAATTTTAAACTTTGATATGCCATATTTCTGCTAATGTTTGCAATTTGATTGCGTCACAATTTCGAACAAACCCAACAGTGGCATCAGAGCCAAAGCTTTATGCAAGTTATTAATTGTGTTTATTTAATAAATATTCTAATGTGTTTTAAACAATTTAATTGTGCATAATAGTTGGCTAGGAATTTATTTTTTGAAGAAAAACTGCTCAATTCGCGAACTAGAAAATTGCATTCTGCCCAGCGGCGCTGCAGCGCCGGCTTCAAGCCTTGCAGCAGCGCCGCGATGCCAGGACCGGCTTCATGATGATGACGTGGCGCTGTAGCGCCAGATGCTAAGTCATTGGCAGCGCTGCAGTGCCGGGTCCGTGTCTCAGATGGTGGTGACGTGGCGCGGCAGTGCTGCTTGCTAGTTCTCTACCAGCGCTGCAGCGCCAGCTCCGTGTCCAGCCTATTGATGACATGGCGCAGCAGCGCTGCTTACTAGTGCATTGGCAGCGCTGCAGCGCCACACTTGTAGAAAAAAAAAATTTATTTCATTTTTGTTTGATAAAAAGTTTAATTTAATTAAAATTAAATATTAAATATTTTCTGTAAATCCAGATTAATAAAGGAGTTTATTAGATTTGGAATTGGATTAAAATAAAGTTGTTTATTTTAATTAAAATTAAATTTCATGCTAACTAATTAGAGTTGGAATTGGATCCCATGATAACTAATTAGAGTTGAAATTGGTTTCCGAAATTAATTAAGTTTGCCCATTAAATCGATATCAATGTATATATTAAATGTTTATTTATTGATGCATATGGTGATATGTGTGATAATAAATGGGGTTGATTATAGACTATTGACCAATGTGATTGGATTTTATTTTAGTTGAATGTTTGAATTAATGAATTTTATTAAATGGGGTCTGCGTACCTCGTCTTCTCTGATTTTTCATGATGTAAAATTCTATCTCCCTCCTATGTACTTCCCCTTGACTGCTAATCAAGGTTTCTATTTAATTTAAATAGTTTATGTAATAGAAATAGTTAGAATTTTCTTGAAGAAATTGGAGACCAAGGAGCAAGGAGCGCATGAAGACCCGTTTGTATGGAGCCCTGGTTTAAATGTAATAGTTACATTTAAATTTAAATTCTTGCACTCATAGGTTTGACGTTTTGGTTCACTTGGTGGCTCTAGTGAACCAAACTGGAATAAAAGTTCATAATCAATCTGGGTAGAATATAGTATTCTATATGTGCATGCTAAGTATTATACATATTATATTTTATGCAAACATATTTCGCATGTTTAATAAAATGACGTGTATTATATATATATATATATATATATATATATATGTGTG
The DNA here is from genome assembly GCA_020205555.1 of Panax stipuleanatus. NCBI lineage: Eukaryota > Viridiplantae > Streptophyta > Magnoliopsida > Apiales > Araliaceae > Panax > Panax stipuleanatus. The sequence goes on along the minus strand of CM035115.1, from coordinate 129,433,570 downwards.
TGTGTGTGTGTGTGTGTGTGTGTGTGTGCATGCGCGCTAAACAAGATGAGACTAATAATAACAAACCCCACAAGGAAATTATATTAAGTCTAAAGCGTTCAAAGATATTTGGAATATCGAACGTCTCTTTCTAGCATGATAAAATTAATAGAGTATTAAATATTTAATATGAGTTTGTTGTGCACACACAAGGCAAGTATTAAGTATTTAAGATATTAATTTAATCACATTTGATGCTTATAAAGAAAATTGAACAATATTGTTTTGTTATGCACACACAAGGACAATATTTTTCTTTTTTGAATATATGGAGTGCTAGGTTGGACTTTACTTAAATCATTTTAGTTCGGATGTGCACACACTTGACCATTATGATCTAAGAGGCAAAATAAAAAGGAGTTACATGTTGATGTAATTGACAAAGATTTGTCTACCTATTTATTTATATATGGTTTGTTGTGCACACACAAGGCTATATACATTTGAAATGAGATCGTTACTCTCATTAGCAAATCTTTAATTAGATGTTGTCGAACTATATAAGTGAGGGTAATATAGTTTGAAAAAAATAGTGAGAGATACCAATTTAAAATAAAACCTAATTTATTTGGGTATATAAAATTAATTAAATGAATGTTTGCTAAAATATTATCTTTTCACATGTAGAAATTTTAAAAAATGTCGAAATCACTAATTTCATTGCGTAGCATACTTGATGCTAATAAACTAACCGGGCCGAATTACACGGACTGGTTAAGGAATCTGAGAATAGTTCTCACTACTAAAAAGATTTCTTATATCCTAAATTCGCTTGTCCCTGGAACTGTTCCAAAATTAGCCTCTGAGGAAGAGATTGCCACAATTGTAAAGTGGCAAGATGATGCATCTGTGGCTCAATGCATCATACTCGCATCTATGAATAACGAGCTTTAGCGTCAGCATGAAAACATGGATGCTCATACTATGTTTATTCACCTTAAGGAGTTGTATGGTGAACGAAGTATGACTGCTAGATATGAGATATCCAAGGAGCTCTTTCGATCTCGGATGTCCCAGGGCACTGCCGTTGAGACTAATGTCCTAAGGGTGACCAATCTTATTGAACGTCGTGGATAGGTAGGGTTCGTCATGAATGGGGAGTTGAGTCAAGACTTAGCCTTGCAGTCACTCCCTGAGACCTTCTCGCAATTCGTTGTTAATTTTCACATGAATAAGTTAGATGTCAGCTTGCCTGAATTACTCAACATGTTGAAAACTGCAGAAGGTCACTTTCCATCCAAGAAGAACTGTGTCTTAATGGTGGATTCTTCCAAGACAAGGAAGAGGCCCAAGGTATCTTCTGAAAAGAAGAAATCTAAGAAGGTTAAAGGTAAGGTGAACACAAAGGAACAAAAGAAACCTGATCTAGCTAGCAAAGGAATATACTTCCATTGCAATGAGTCGGGTTATTGGAAGAGAAACTGCAAGAAGTTTCTAGCAGAAAAGAAACTTGGAGAAGCTTCGACTTTCAATCAAGGTTTGTTCATGATTGAAATTAATTTTTTAAAAAGTTAAAATTCTACTTGGGTATTGGATACGAGCTGTAGTTCTCACATATGTAATACTATGCAGGGACTGGTCAGAAGTAGAAAGCTGAATAAGGATGAGGTTGTCCTACGAGTGAGAAATGGAGCAAAGGTTGTTGCATTAGCTGTAGGCACTTATTGTTTAGCACTGCCTATGGGCAAGTCCATTTATTTAAATAACTGTTATTTTGTTCCGAATATCATTAAAAACATTATTTCTATTTCCGTATTAGATATGGATGGATTTGACATTATAATAAAGAACAACAGTTTTTCTATTTATAAAGACAATATTTTATATGGTGTTGGTAATCTGCGAAATGGACTTTATATACTTGACTTGTATGAAAATATACTTCAAATAAAATAAACTAAGAAAAGGAAAAGAGATGATGTTACTTATACCTATATGTGGCACTGTAGACTCGGTCATATGAATGAAACAAGATTATCCAAGTTGCATAAGAATGGGCTCTTAGAGCTATCCGACTATGAATCATATCTAACTTTTGAATCTTGTCTCATAGGTAAAATAACTAAATCTCCTTTTAGTGGAAAAAGAGAAAGAGTTACAGAGTTGTTAGCGTTGGTTCACACAGATGTTTGTGGACCTATGACAACGAATGTACGGGGAGGGTAATCTGTTGGGTATTTTCTATACGCGCTACACACAAGTGTACGTGGTCAACAAGTAATATACTGATAAGATCAGGTATCGTACCCACAGAGTCAATAATTCCTATTTAAGAAAATAAGTACCAATTTCATATTATTTTATCTTTATCAAACTAATGATTAAAAGATGATTTTATAAATAAATTACTACTTAAACCAATTTTAACACTAACTTAGGATTTTAACAAGTTTTAGAGAATTAAGCCTACAACTTCACTTATTATTTCACGTCAGATAATATACTTTTCTTCAGTTTATATCAATTACTCAAGATTATTAATCAAGAACACTAAAGCAGATATAACCATCTCTCAATGCATTACATCCATACTCACTTAAATCCACAGATGATAGAATTAAGCAAGACACCTTAATTAACTAACTCACTATATCTCTATGTGAATTACAATTAAATAAGGTTTAATATCAAGTTCTTAATAGATTACATATGATGCATAGATATCTCTATCTTATACATGAATTATGAATCCCAACTATGCAGAATTCACAAACATATGTCACTATGGCTAGTTCCAATCCATATATCATCTCTCGAATTCATATGGGGTAACGGATTACTGGTGATCAAGAAATTATATAGATTAAGCACAACACATAGCAAATAATCTAGAAATAATATTTATAAACTGAATTAAAAGCTATTTAATCCTCCGTTACATAATAAGATTCGTTATAGACTTAAATAGAAAGTTAGTTCATCATAGATGAATCAAAATCCATAATCCACATAATAGAAATCATTCTGAATACAAGATGTTAAAGAAAAGAGAAAAAAAAACTCTAAGTTCTATCACCGCTCGTCTCTAAGCTTCTTGCGTTCTTCACGATCCAATGATACTTCAAATCTCCTTACTAGTCCATGTCACGAATTAGGGCTTCAAAATCTGTCTAAGTATATATATAGTAGCCTCCATTCGTGCCTTAAATATCCTCCAAACCTCGCACCAAATAGATCTCTTCAAATCTGCAGAATCCCATCTGAAGAAGGAAACTGCCATAGTTACTGCCGTACCCCCGCCCCAACGGGGGTTTTACTCTTGGTACACTAGCCCTGGCGGGTAGCCACTTTGCTGATTCCTAATTTTTTACACTCCCGTCGCAGCGGGTGGTTTAGCATTGTGAAGCCCGCCCCAGCGGGCATCCACTTTTCCTTAACAGCCTGAAATGTTGCCTTTTAAGCCCTGGTTTCTCCTCAGTCCAACTCCTACACTTAACAACACAAAACCAGGTAAAATGACACTTAAACTACTCGAAGTAAGCAAGAATCAAGCTATAAGGGACATCAATTTGTAGGTATAAAACCAACTCATAAAATACCCCCAAACTTGAGACTTTGCTTGTCCTCAAGCAAAACAATGCATATGCAAATAAATACAATGCCTACAAATGCAACTGTCAGATAATACAAAGATAACCAATAACACCTCAGAGAATTTACAACAGATATAAACAATAAATCCTACCAGAGACATCTCCGCAATTCAAACCAATCTAAGAACTAATACCTATTAACACCACTGCAGTGTGTGTGTGCTCAACAACAATATACTCAACTACAGTTCAAATAAATCACATAATACACTTCTTAGAAAGAAAATACAGTTTTAACTTAAGAAATCGCGTAAACAAAGTAATGCAAACTCGACTCAACATCAACCAATTTAGAAGTCAATATGGGAGATTTTTCTATCTTTATTCATTTACGGGGGCATTTTGCTCATTTTCCCGTATCTCTATTTTACTCATGACTATGCAATGTATAGTTCCCTTAGGCTCTTCAGTGATACCCATGTAGCGAGCATTCGACCAACGACTCCCAAACCATATGGCTTTAGGGCGCTAGGTGTAAAGACATCCCCTAGGGCGTACTTACTCGAGTATCAAAGGCCACGAAACTAAACTAGTCACGGTGTTTATTCACGAGTTTCTCTTTTTTCTCTTTTTCATATTTTCCAAATTTTTTTCCTTTTCATTTTTTTTCTTTTCAGATAGCTTCAATATCTTCCCCCAAACTTAGGATTCAGTCTAATCTTAGTCATTACTATCAGTTTACTAAATTTCTGTCGTTAAAGCATAATTTTGTTCAAGACGTCAATTATGTGACTATTTGACCCAAGTTGACTATACTGCTGTCCTATCATGCTATCCGGTGCTAAAGTGTCAAACAGGCAATAATTCATGTAAAGGTCTAAAATTACATATATGTCCTAGTGTTGGGTTTGTACGTAACACAATCATGCAATCAAATCACATAAATAGGGCGGAAGCGCGAAACATAGGTTTTCAAAAATTTATACAAACCCATAACTATGATCATGCTTTGTGTTAGTTATCAATAACAGAAAAGAGAGAACATGGAATTATACCTTTGAAGATCCAAGCTTCCTCAGGTACGAGTTCTACTCCTTTAATTCCTTTGATTCCTCTGTAGTGGCTCCTTCCCTTAATCAATGTCAGCCACCCAAATGTTTGGCCTCTAACGGTGATCCACCAAGGATGATGAAGAACTCAGGAAGATGGGTTATTGGCTTAACCCTTGTTTCTATCTCTATAGAATATGTGTACTCCCAACCTTTGAAAAAAATTCACATACCTTATTTCTGATATAAGACTCTCTTATATAGATATTAGGTTAACCCTCCTAATCCAATTAGAATAGGGTTTTATTTAATTAATTAATTAATCACTTTTAATTAATTTATATCCTAATCTTATTAGGATTGAGAGAGAGTACTGATATTATATTAATTCCAAAACTCCTTTAGAATTAAAATAATAATAATAATAATAATAATAATAAGACTCCTCTTATTAATTTATATTTAATATTTTTAAAATATTAAATAATAAATATTAAGTTATTTAATTTATTCTATCACCATAGATTAAATTAATTATACTTAATACATTATTACTATCATGCCATTTTCTTCTTAAATAATTCTTCTTCCTTTTATGGTGTGACCCTTTATGTTCTCCATATTAAACCGGTTGGAATAAATCAATTAGAACAATTCTAATATTATTTAAATAAATAAATTAAACTAATAATCTATTTAAATAAATAACATTTATTCTACAATAGAGATAAGCCTCCATAGCGATCAACGACTTTCCAGATAATATAGATTTCAACATTAATCATAAAAGAACCTGTGAGTTAATAGTTACCGTAAAATTCAATCCTTCCACCATACAATGTCCCAATTAAATATAAGACATGGATTTACTGTCAAGTTTAAATTTATTTAATCATATGTATTTCGATTAGAAAATGCACAACTCCAAATAATGAAAATGAGAAACCCCTTTCTAATTTCATTCCACCTTAGTCAAGGATTCCTGGGTTGTCATTTAACGAATCACATAAGACATATCTCCTCTTTTACTAGAGGTGGTAGATTCTTTATTGATCATACATTATCTCCATATGCAACTCATTATACCCAAGCATACCCTATATATGCCTTAAAAGGCCTTAAGGAATTAATCAAAGTATAATTTGTTACATACAAAATACTATGATGATCTCAAGTCCAAGGATCACTTGTACTACTATCACATTAGGAATTCCTATTGACAGGCGAGTAAAACTCCATTAGGTATTCCACAGCGAGTCACGTTCAGTGAACTTATTCTCCAATGAGCACCTACATACTTGCTTTAGTGTCTCCACACAAATAACTATGAGATCAGTCATCCTCATCCAATGAGCAAGCAACATATGTACCAATCTATCCGGATTTACTAATCCCTATTTTAGTAATCCCACAATTGGGAACTATTTTAGTTTTTAAGATTTCTAAGAATTTAGATCTCATTAGCATGATCTCATCATGATTCTAAAAGCATTGCTTAAAACTATGGGTTATTTACATATTATAAAAAAAGCACCATGTAGATAATTAAATGCCTTAAATTAATATTTTATTAATAAATAAATAAGATTTTTTACAAAGTATGTGTTTTATCATCATACACGATTGGCTTGTATGCACACTACTATCAATCTCCCACTTGCACTAAAGCTAATCGCCATGGTATCTCATACCCATCTTCTCTAAGTGACGATCAAACTGTTGTTGTGTTAGAGCTTTATTAAATGGATCTGCAATGTTGTTTTGAGAGTCCACACGCTCCAAGGTGACGTCTCCTCTTTCAATGATCTCCCTGATCAAGTGAAACTGCCATAACACGTGTTTGGATTTCTGATGAGACTTGGGTTCCTTAGCCTGTGCAACTGCTCCGGTGTTGTCACAGTATACGGGAACTGCTTCTCCAATGCTAGGAACCACACCAAGTTCAGTTATGAACTTCTTCTTCCAAACAGCTTCCTTTGCAGCTACACTTGCAGCTATATACTCTGCCTCTGTCACTGAATCAGCAACTGTTTGCTGCTTGGAACTCTTCCAACTCACTGCGTCTCCGTTCAAGGTAAACACATACCCTGAAACAGATTTACTGTCATATTGGTATGTTTGAAAACTTGAGTCCGTGAATCCTTCGAGTTTTAATTCAGACCCACCGTAGACAAGAAAAATATCTTTAGTCATTCTCAAGTACTTTAGGATATTCTTCACTGCCTTCCAGTGCTCTTCTCCTGGATTCGACTGGTATCTGCTCGTTACACTAAGTGCGTGAGCAACATCCGATCTAGTACATATCATACCGTACATGATAGATCATATTGCAGAAGCATAAGGGATCTTACTCATACGGTCTCTCTCCTCAGGTGTCTTTGGGGCCTGTTTCTTGGAGAGATGTATTCCATGGCTCATCGGCATGAGACCTCTTTTGGAATCTTCAATGCTAAATCTCTTTAGCATCGTATCAATGTGCGTTCCTTGGGATAAGTCGAGCATCCTTTTAGATTTATCTCTATAAATCTTTATCCCCAAAATATAGGATGCTTCACCCAAGTCCTTCATGGAGAAGTTTTTAGATAACCAGCTTTTAATTGATTGTAACATAGGAATGTCATTCCCTATCAGTAATATATCATCAACATATAATACAAGGAATGATACTGCGCTCCCACTAACCTTTTTGTATACACATGGTTCATCCTCGTTTTTGATAAAATCAAACTCTTTGATTGTCTCATCAAAACGAATGTTCCATCTACGAGAAGCTTGCTTCAACCCATAAATGGATCGTTGTAGCTTACATACTTGATTTGTTTCACCTTTTGAAATAAATCCCTCTGGATGTATCATATACACATCCTCCTCAAGTTTCCCATTGAGGAAGGCCGTTTTCACGTCCATTTGCCAGATCTCATAGTCGTTATAAGCTGCAATCGCAAGCAAATCCGAATGGACTTGAGCATGGCTACTGGTGAGAAGGTTTCATCATAGTCAACTCCTTGTCTTTGTTTGAAACCTTTTGCAACCAGTCGGGCCTTATAGGTCTCTACTTTTCCGTCTGCTCCAGTCTTTCTCTTAAAAACCCATTTACACCCAATAGGCTTAATACCTTCAGGTGGTGAAACCAAAGTCCATACTTTGTTTTCATATATGGAGTCCATTTTGAATTTCATGGCTTCAAACCATTTCCCTGAGTCTTTATTACTCATAGCCTATTCGTAATTCAATGGAACATCATCATTCATAATGTGTACCTCATCGTCATCCTCTATAATGAATGCATACCTCTTAGGTATCTTCGGAACTCTTCCAGATTTACGAACAGGGTGTGGTACAGTAGGTTCTTCTACCTGGTTAGGTACCTGACTTTGATCCGTGATAATTTGTGGTTCTTGAACTTCTTCAAGATATATCTTCCTCCCACTAACCCCTTCATGGATAAACTCTTTCTCTAAGAAGGTAGCATGTTTCTCAACAAACACCTTTTGATCAGTAGGATGATAGAAATAATACCCTACGATTTCTTTAGGGTGTCCCACAAATCTACACTTATCGGATTTAGTCTGTAGCTTATCATTTTCAAACTTTTTGACATAAGCTGGACAACCCCAAGTCTTAACATGCTTAAGATTTGGTTTCCTCCCCTTCCACATCTCATATGGAGTCTTTGGGGCGGATTTGGTAGGTACCTTGTTAAGTAGGTATGTAGCCGTTTCTAGGGCATACCCCCAGAAGGAAATTAGAAGGTCGGTAAAACTCATCATGGATCGAACCATGTCCAACAGTGTTCGATTTCTCCTTTCAGATACTCTATTTAACTGTGGTGTACCTGGAGGAGTCCATTGTGAGATTATACCATTTTCTTTGAGACAATTGAGAAACTCACCGCTTAAGTATTCTCCACCTCGATCTGATCGAAGTATCTTAATACTCTTGCCCGTATGTTTCTCTACTTCACTTCTGAACTCTTTGAAATTTTCAAATGATTCTGATTTGTATTTCATTAAATACACATATCCAAATCTTGAGTGATCATCAGTGAAAGTAATAAAATAAGAATACCCACCCCGTGCACTTGTTATCATAGGTCCACAAATGTCTGTGTGAATCAATGCCAACAACTCTGTAACTCTTTCTCTTTTTCCACTAAAAGCAGATTTAGTCATTTTACCCATGAGACAAGATTCACAAGTTGGATATGATTCATAATCGGATAGCTCTAGGAGCCCATCCTTATGCAAGTTGGATAATCTTGTTTCATTGATATGACCGAGTCTACGGTGCCACATGTAGGTATAATTAATATCATCTCTTTTCCTTGTCTTAGTTTGTTCAATTTGAAATATATTTTCTTGCAAGTCAAGTATATAAAGTCCATTTCGCAAATTTCCAATACCATATAAAACATCGTCTTTAGAAATAGAACAACCATTGTTCTTTATAATAACGTCAAATCCTTCCATATCTAATACAGAAATTGAAATAATATTTTTAATAATATTCGGAACATAATAACAATTATTAAGATAAATGGTCTTGCCCGAGGGCATTGCTAAACAATAAGTTCCTACAGCTAATGCAGCAACCTTTGCTCCATTCCCCACTCGTACGATCACCTCTTCATTATTCAGCTTTCTACTTCTGACCAGTCCCTGCACAGTATTACATATGTGAGAACTACAGCCGGTATCCAATACCCAAGTAGAATTATGACTTTTAGAAAAATTAATTTCAATCATAAACAAACCTTGATTGGAAGTCGAAGCTTCTCCAAGCTTCTTCTCTGCTAGATACTTCTTGCAGTTCCTCTTCCAATGTCCCGGCTCGTTGCAATGAAAGCACATTCCTTTAGCTGGTTCAGGTTTCTTTTGTTCCTTTTCTTTCCCCTTTCCCTTAGCCTTCTTGGATTTCTTCTTTTCAGAAGACACCTTGGGCCTCTTCCTTTTATTGGAAGAATCCACCATCAAGACATGGTTCTTCTTGGATGAGAAGTGACCTTCTGCAGTTTTCAGCATGTTAAGCAGCTCAGGCAAGCTGACATCTAGCTTATTTATGTGAAAATTAACCACAAACTGCGAGAATGTCTTAGGGAGTGACTGCAAGACCAAGTCTTGACTCAACTCCCCATCCATGAAGAACCCAAGCTGTCCAAGGCATTCAATCAAATTGATTACCTTCAGAACATGAGTCTCAACGGTAGTGCCCTCAGTCATCCGAGATTGGAAGATCTCCTTAGATATCTCATATCTAGCAGTCCTACTCTGTTCACCATACAACTCCTTGAGGTGAAGCAGCATAGCAGGAGCATCCATATTTATTTGCTGACGCTGAAGCTCGTTATTCATGGATGCGAGCATGATGCATTGAACCACAGATGCATCATCTTGCCACTTATTGAAAGTGGCAATCTCTTCCTCAGAGGTTGTTTCCTAAATAGATTCAGGGATAATTGAATTTAGGACATAAGAAATCTTTTCAGCAGTGAGAACAATTCTCAGATTTCTTAGCCAGTCCTCATAATTCAGGCCGGTAAGCTTATTTGCATCAAGTATGCTTTGTAGTGAGATTAGTGATTTTGACATTTTTAAAATTCTGCATGTGAAAAGACAATATTTTTAGCAAACATTCATTTTATTAACTTTGCAAACCAAAATAAATTTAGGTCTTTATTTTAAATTGGTATCTCCCACTATTTTCATCAAACTATATTACCTTCACTTATATAGTTCGACAACATCTAATTGAATATTTGCTAGTGAGATTAAGGATCCCATTTCAATTGTATATAACCTTGTGGATAGCACAACAAGCGATATACAAATAAATAGGTAGACAACTCTTGTCAATTACATCACCATATAACTCCTTTTATTTTGCCTCTCAAATCATAATGGTTATGTGTGTGCACATCCGAACTAAAATGATTTAAGTTAAGTCCAGCCTAGCACTTCCATAAATTTAAAAAAGAAAAATGTTCGTCCTTGTGGATAGCACAACAAGACTAGATCGTTCAATTTTCTTGATAAGCATCAAATGTGATTAATTAACATCTTAAATACTCAATAATCGCCTTGTGGATAACACAACAAACTCATATTAAATATTTAATGCTCTATTAATTAATCATGCTAGAAGGCGACGTTCGATATTCTAAATATCATTTGAACGCTTTAGACTTAATATTATTTCTTTGAGGGGTTTGTTATTATTTGTCTCATCTTGTTTAGCGCGCATGCACACACACACACACACACACACACACACACATATATATATATATATATATATATAGTACGTGTCATTTTATTAAACATGCGAAGCATGTTTGCATAAAATAAATATGTATAATATATAGCATGCAATATAGAATACTATATTATACCCGGATTGATTATGGACTTTTATTCTAGTTTGGTTCACTAGAGCTACCAAGTGAACCAAAAGGTCAATCCTAGGAGTGCAAGAATTTAAATTTTAAATGTAACTATTACTTTTAAACCCGGGTTCCATACAAACGGGTCTTCACGCGCTCCTTGCTCCTTGGTCTCCAATTTCTTCAAGATAATTCTAACTATCTCTATTACATAAAATATTTACAATTAAATAGAAACCTTGATCAGCAGTCAAGGGGAAGTACATAGGAGGGAGATAGAATTTACACTGAGAATAAAACCAGAGAAGACGAGGTACGTAGACCCCATTTTATAAAATCCATTCATTCAAGCATTCATCCAAAATAAAATCCAATCACATTGCTCATAGTCAATAATCAACCCCATTTATTATCATACACATCAACATATGCATCAATAAATATCCATTCATCTCATGAATAATAAAGATATTTCATATATGGATCGATGTCATTTAATGGACAAAAGTTTTGCTAAATTTTATTTTTGAAACAAAATAAACTCTTTTATTTTAATCAAAAATAAATCCAAATTAAACTCCTTTAATTTTAGCAATATGAAATCATATTTCAGATAAAATAAACATCTTTATTTTAAAACTTTATTAATTAAATAAACAGTTTACTTAATTAATAAAAAATCAAATTTTAGGGTCTGTTAAGCAACTGGTGCAGCTGCGCCAGTAATGAACTGGGCAGCTTCTCAGGTAGCCTGAAGCGCCAATTTTTGCAGACCAGCTCAGCTGAGCCATTAATGAACGGGGCAGCTGCGCAGCTGCGCCGTTCTTCGCAGAAACTTGCAGAAAACGATTTTGTCCAGAAAATTCGATCCAATTCTCAAATCAATTCGTACATGGAATCATAAAATTGATAATTAGCACAAAGTTAGGCTTTGATACCACGGTTGGGTTTGTACGTAACGCAATCATGCAATCAAATCACATAAATAGGGCGGAACCGCGAAACATAGGTTTTTAAAAATTTATACAAACCCATAACCATGATCATGCTTTGTGTTAGTTATCAATAACAAAAAAGAGAGAACATGGAATTATACCTTTGAAGATCCAAGCTTCCTCAGGTACAAGTTCTACTCCTTTGATTCCTTTGATTCCTCTGTAGTGGCTCCTTCCCTTGATCAATGTCAACCACCCCAATGTTTAGCCTCTAACGGTGATCCACCAAGGAAGATGAAGAACTCAGGAAGATGGGTTATTGGCTTAATCCTTGTTTCTATCTCTATAGAATATGTGTACTCCCAACCTTTGGAAAAATTCACGTACCTTATTTCTGATATAAGACTCTCTTATATAGATATTAGGTTAACCCTCCTAATCCAATTAGAATAGGGTTTTAATTAATTAATTAATTAATCACTTTTAATTAATTTATATCCTAATCTTATTAGGATTGAGAGAGAGTACTGATATTATATTAATTCCTAAACTCCTTTAGAATTAAAATAATAATAATATTAATAAGACTCCTCTTATTAATTTATATTTAATATTTCTAAAATATTAAATAATAAATATTAAGTTATTTAATTTATTCTATCACCATAGATTAAATTAATTATACTTAATGCATTATTACTATCACGCCATTTTCTTCTTAAATAATTCTTCTTCCTTTTATGGTGTGACCCTTTAGGTTCTCCATATTAAACCAGTTGTGAATAAATCAATTAAAACAATTCTAATATTATTTAAATAAATAAATTAAACTAATAATCTATTTAAATAAATAACATTTATTCTACAATAGGGATAAGCCTCCCTAGCGATCAACGACTTTTCAGATAATATAGATTTCAACATTAATCATAAAAGAACCTGTGAGTTAATAGTTACCGTACAATTCAATCCTTCCACCATACAATGTCCCAATTAAATATAAGACATGAATTTATTGTTAAGTCTTAATTTATTTAATCATATGTATTTCGATTAGAAAATGCACAACTCCAAATAATATAAATTAGAAACCTCTTTCTAATTTCATTCCACCTTGGCCAAGGATTTCTGGATTGTCATTTAACGAATCACATAGGACATATCTCCTCTTTTACTAGAGGTGGTAGATTCTTTATTGATCATACATTATCTCCATATACAACTCATTATAACCAAGCATACCCTATATATGCCTTAAAAGGCCTTAAAGAATAAGTCAAAGTATAATTTGTTACATACAAAATACTATGATGATCTCAAGTCCAAGGATCACTTGTACTACTATCACATTAGGAATTCCTATTGACCGGCGAGTAAAACTCCATTAGGTATTCCATAGCGAGTCACGTTCAGTGAACTTATTCTCCAATGAGCACCTACATACTTGCTTTAGTGTCTCCACACAAATAACCATGAGATCAGTCATCCTCATCCAATGAGCAAGCAACATATGTACCAATCTATCCGGATTTACTAATCCCCATTTTAGTAATCCCACAATTGGGAACTATTTTAGTTTTTAAGCTTTCTAAGAATTTAGATCTCATTAGCATGATCTCATCATGATTCTAAAAGCATTGCTTAAAACTATGGGTTATTTACATATTATAAAAAAAGCACCATGTAAATAATTAAATGCCTTAAATTAATATTTTATTAATAAATAAATAAGATTGTTTACAAAGTATGTGCTTTATCATCATACATGATTGGCTTGTATGCACACTACTATCACCTAGTTATCATTACTGTTCCAACTCTTATGTAAGTCCAGTCTCATCATTGGATAAGGTTACTTTATACCAACTGACATACTAACTCATGAAATCCTAATTAACAACTCTTTTTGATATTTTCTGATTTTTCAATTTTTTATAAGCATTAAAACTCTTAACTACTAAATTTAAAATAATTAACTAAACTACTTATGCAATTAACTACTGATGCAAGTAATAAACTAATATTATCATGCAAGTTTTAAAATATATCATGAAAAATAATGTACACACCCCCAAACTTAATTAGCACAATGTCCTCATTGATGAAAAATAAAGCAATTTGAAGCTTAACGGACTTCCGTGAGACATCAAGTGTCCTCCTCCACATTAGAATATGACGGTGGATAACCGGGCGGTGGCTGTGGGGTTGGGACTGGAAAGGATCGGCAGAAGTGTTCAGCCTTGCAAACGTCTCAGCAACCGCGGCATTGAATTGATTCTGTGTGTCTAACATGTGGCTCTGCCACACCGCCAATCGGTCATCCAATTGTCGTTTCTCATCCAATTACTGTTGCAGAGCTCTAAACTAGGAATTGAAGTTGGCCTCACTCAGCATTGGTGGTTCTCCCTCTGCAGCCTCCTCAGTCGGCTCATCTGTTGCCATGGCTGCTGCTCTTTACGCATCCTCGGCTGAGGGAAAGATGAAGCCTAGACCACGGGGATGTGGCCGTGCCACCGGCCATTTGCCAAACCTGGCAATCAACCTCATGTCTAGCAGCTGGAGTGGCTACTGAGACAGCCCATCGTCCGTCCACCTTACACCCGCACGACGTCAAAGACCCGTGATCAAAGATAGATGTGGCAAGCCTCCCGATATTAATCCCCTCAAACACCGGTGGATCGAAAAACTGATGATTAACCCGATGTCGATGTCATAATCATTGAGGATAGCATACAAGAGGGAGATTTTTTCTTTGGTGATCTCGCTTGTATGCGTCGAAGGAAGAAGCTTGGCATACAAGAACGAATACCAAACTTTCCCGTAGAGGCTTAAGCTGGAGCTCATGATCAATAGGCCCCCTTTCTTGCCTCTAGTCCACACTGTGCCCGGCTTGCATATGTTTGCTAGAATCTCATTATAATTAGGCCTCGCGTCTATGAACTCCTGGTATTGACACATTGCTAGCCGTTGCAGATTATAGAAATTATTGATTGCCGTTAGACTAAAATCCACCATTTTCCCATGGACTAATGCCTGAAACGGAGGTATGTCCTCAGCATTCGCATAGAACTCTTTCACGGCGGCAACCACCGCCGCATCGGGCTGGTCCGTGAAAGTGTCCCAGCCTTGATGTTCAATTTGTAGTGACATCTCCCCGTCCGTCACATCGGGCCTAAGGCCCTACTCGGTGGTTAGCTTCTTTGTCGCTAAATAGTTGAATCGGTCAGAGGCGGTTTCACTTCAAAATTTCTTTTTATCATATGTCCTGGCAAGGGTGGAAAATCAGTCACCCTTTTGTCGCTTGGGTGCTCTTGGTGGCTTGTTGATAAATTGCTCAAAATCAACTATATCTGAAGAGTTTTTTGGTTGAGACTTTCTGTCGAACAGGTGGTGGGCAAGGATAATATAGGTTGAAGTTGATAATGTTTGGTTCTGTGGTTTCCCCTAATTTATCTCTAACCACCAATTCAAGCAAGATATAATATATATATATATATATATATATATATATATATATAACACCACCCTTCAATAGCACTTCCAGAAGTCCTAAACTAATAACTCAATTAAAAACCCCCATATTTTTTTACCTATCCAAAGAAGTATACCTTGATTTTGTTGTTCAATGATGGATGTTATTTGCAAACCCAAGATAATTGAGTGTTGTTGGTTGAAATCCACTTGCAAGGAGGTTTGGAATGGAAGAGATAGACTTCGGAGGTTGGTTCTCGGCAGGTTAGGGGTTGTGTTTATGATTTAGAATGGCCCAAGTCGATTGCCGAAAGGAGTTTTAAAAAATAGAACTGACGACAGAACGTCGGGGAGGGTTAATTTGACCTGGGAAGCCCGCGGGGCGGGTACCATGCAGAGACTCAGCCTGGGAAGCCCGTAGGAGCGGGTCCAATTTGCCTTGTTGTGCCAGCAGGGGCGAGTACCATGCAGGGCCTTAGTCTGGGAAGCCCGCGGGGGCGGGTCCAATTAGCCTTTCTATGCCAGCGAGGGCGGGCATTGAACTTTTAAAAACTTGAAATTTTTACTCCTTTTTTGGCTGTTGACTGGACTAGGCTACCCTTATTGATTTTTTGTTTGCCCAATGTGGTCGACTTGCCTAGTCTTATACTTGTCCTACCTGCATCGCATATCATTACGACGCATTATTAAGAACTATTACTACTTAATATTTAATATATATTTATGAAAAATAAAAAGACGAATGGGTTACCTCCCATCGAACGCTTGATTTTAAGTTATCCAGCATGACTACTCCCTATTTCGTATTGGTTCAGATAGGTTGACCGCGGTTGCCTGGCGATCGATGTCTCCACCCAAAAAGTGCTTGAGGTGTTGTCCGTTCACTTTGA
Source organism: Panax stipuleanatus (assembly GCA_020205555.1). Taxonomy (NCBI): domain Eukaryota; kingdom Viridiplantae; phylum Streptophyta; class Magnoliopsida; order Apiales; family Araliaceae; genus Panax; species Panax stipuleanatus. The sequence continues at coordinate 129,417,274 of CM035115.1, read as the reverse complement.
ATGTTCCTGTCGGATCTCGGCCATAGAGTTCCACGGCGCCATGCGGAAACACTGTCTTGACGGTAAAGGGCCCGACCACCTGGATTTTAGTTTTTCGGGAAATAATTTCAACCGAGAGTTGAATAGCAATACTAACTGGCCCGATTCAAACTTTTTGTCCATTATCTTTTGATCATTCCATTTATTGACTTTTTCTTTGTATAACTTCGAATTCTCGTACGCCTGCAGGCGGAATTCATCTAATTTGTTGATTTGTAATAACCTTTTCTCCCCTGCTGCTGATAAATTGAAGTTCAGTTTCTTGATAGCCCAATAGGCTTTATGCTCGAGTTCTATCAGAAGGTGACACGCCTTTTTGTAAACTAATTAATATGGAGACATGCCTATCGGGGTCTTATAAGCGGCCTGATATGCCCAAAGAGCGTCGTCGAATTTCAACGACCAATATTTCCGATTCGAGTTGACTACTTTTTCCAAGATTCTCTTTAACTCCCAGTTAGACACTTCGGCTTGTCCACTCGTCTGAGCGTGCTAGGTTGTGGCAATTCGGTGGTTGACCCCATACTTCGTCAAAAGAGCGGTGAAGTACTTATTGCAGAAATGGCTCCCTTCATCACTGATGATTGCCCTTGGGGTACCAAAACGGGTGATTATATTCTTTTGTAATAATTTGAGTACCACTTTCGCATTATTTATCGGTAATGTAACTGCCTCCACCCATTTCGATACCTAGTCCACTGCTAATAGGATGTACAAATTACTGAACGAAGATGGAAATGGTCCCATAAAGTCGATTTCCCATACATCAAAAATCTTGACTTCCAAAATCATGTTTAGTGGCATCTCGTTCCGCTTTAAAATATTTCCCACTCGTTGACATCTATCATTGTTTTTCACGCACTGATGTGCGTCTTTGAACAATGTGGGCTAGAAGAAACCTGCCTGAAGTACTTTAGCGGCCGTTCTTTCACTTTCGTAGTTTCCCCCATATAATGAGGCGTGACATGCCTATAATATGCTCTCTACTTCACTTTTCGACACACATCGTCGAATCATTCTGTCAGTACACTGGCGAAATAGATACAGTTCATCCCACATATACCACTTCACGTCGTGTAGAAATTTCTTCTTTTGCTGACGAGTCAAATCTGGTGGGAGGATGTTGCTTACCAAATAATTCGCGAAATATGCGTACCACTAAAACTGGCCGTGGATCAAAAATAACTGCTCATCGGGAAAAGACTCATTGATTGCTACTTTATCTGTCTCATCCTACTTCGGATTCTCTAGCCGTGAAAGATGGTCAGCCACCTGATTTTTTATCCCCTTCAAATCCTTAATCTCTAAATTAAATTCTTGAAGGAGAAGAACCCAACGAATAAGTCTCGGCTTTGCGTCCTTCTTTTCAACTAGATACCGGATGGCCGAGTGATCAGTGTAAAACACCACCTTTGTCCCCACCAAATACGACCAAATTTTATCAAAGGCGTACACAACTACGAGTAATTCCTTTTCAGTGGTTGTGTAGTTTAATTGTGCATCAGTCAGTGTCTTACTCGCATAATAGATGGCATGAAAGACTTTATACCGTCATTGTCCAAGCACTGCTCCTACTGCATAGTCACTGGCATCACACATGAGCTCAAACGACATTGTCCAATCCGGTGCGATGATCACTAGGGCTGTGGTTAGCTTCTTCTTTAATTGCTTAAGCGCCGCTAGGCAGTCTGCATCAAATTTGAAAGGTACATCCTTTTCCAAGAGACTGCAGAGTGGCTTTGTGATTTTTGAGAAGTCTTTAATAAATCGGCGGTAGAATCCAGCATGACCAAGAAAGCTCCGAATACCCTTTACTGATGTCGTCGGTGGCAGGTTTTCAATTGTCTCTAACTTAGCCCGGTCTACTTCCAAACCTTTTCTAGAAACTTTATGTCCAAGTATTATCCCCTCTTGGACCATAAAATGACATTTTTCCTAATTGAGCACCATATTTGTCTCGACACATCTCTTCAGCACTAGGACTAGATTTTCGAGGCACCTATCAAACGACTCCCCAAATACTGAAAATCATCCATAAACACCTCCACGCTGTGCTCCACCATATCTGAAGAGATTTCAATCATGCAACGCTAAAAAGTCGCCGGCGCGTTACACAATCCGAATGGCATCCTTCTGAAAGCAAAGGTGCCATAGGGGCATGTAAACATCATTTTTTCTTGATCCTTCGGTGCAATGATGATCTGGTTGCACCCGGAATACCCATCTAACAAGCAGTAGTACTCATGTCTAGCTAGTCTGTCCAACATCTGATCAATGAAAGGCAAGGGGAAATGATCCTTTCTAGTTACCTTATTCGGCTTTCTGTAGTCCATGCAGACCCTCCAGCCAGTCACTGTCCTTGTCGATATCAGTTCGTTGTTCTCGCTCTTTACTACTGTCTGACCACCTTTTTTCAAAACACATTGGATCGGGCTCACTCATTCACTATCTGAAATTGGGTAGATAATTCCAGCATCCAGCCATTTCAAGATCTCCTTCTTCACTACCTCTTTCATTATGGGGTTGAGCAGCCTCTGTTGTTCCACTGTTGGCTTGCTATTCTCCTCCATCAGAATCTTGTGCATACAGAATGACGGGCTAATTCCTTTGATGTCGGTGATTGTCTATCCAATAGAAGACTTGTATTCCCTTAGAACTCTTAACAGCTTACTTTCCTGCAGTTCGTTAGCATACCTGAGGTGATTGGGTAAGTGTTTAAGTTTTAGTTTAGGTGGTTCCTCAAGAGATGGTTTCATCTTTGATGATTAAGTTCCTGCTGCTTCCAATGGCTCAAATGGTAACTTGAACCTATTTACTCTCGGATGGGCCTCTAACAGTTGCAGGTACTCCTTTATCTCTAAATCCTCTTCATCATAGTCTCCCATCAGCGTTGATTCTAACGGGTTAGTACTAAGTATCCGATGTTGCTCATCACCTACCACTGTGTCAATAATATCCATCCAAAAACACTCCTCATCCTCCTTGGGGAAGTTTATGGCCTTAAACACGTTGAAGGTTACCTCTTGATCTTGCACCCTCATGGTTAACTCTCCTTTCTGAACGTTAATGAGAGTCCTGCCATTAGCCAAAAATGGTCGCCCAAGGATTATTGGGATATCCTTATCCTCTTCATAGTCTAGTATGATGAAGTCCGCTGGGAAGATGAATTTGTCCACTTTAACCAAAACATCCTCAACAATCCCCTGTAGATAGGTTACTGATCTATCTGCTAGCTGTAGGGAGATGTTAGTCGGTTTAGGTAACCCTAACTGAGTATAAATTGACAATGGCATGAGGTTTATACTGGAACCTAAATCACATAGACATTTGTTGAATGCCAAACTCCCTATCTTGTATGGAATGGTGAAACTACCAGGATCTTTCAACTTTGGTGGATGCTTCTTTTGCAAAATCGCACTACATTCCTCCGTTAGTGCCACAGTTTCAAAGTCCTCTAATTTTGTTTTCTTTTGACAATATATCCTTCATGAACTTGGCATAACTTGACATCTACTCTAATGCCTCCGCGAAAGGGAAGTTTATGTGTAGCTTCTTGAACACTTCCAGAAACTTAGTGAACTGTTTCTCCAATTTCTGTTTTCGGATCCGTTGTTGAAATGGTGGTGGAGGATAGACTATTGGTGTAACCACTTGTTCCTTTTTCGCAAATTTTTCTCCTACTTTTCCTTCACTGTCTGTTCCACACGTGTCTCCACTTGCTCATTAGTCGTTGGCTTCTCTGACTCCTGCTCGGCTAGCTGTTTCCCACTCCGCAGTGTGACAGCTTGACATTGCTCATGACCTCCCCTCGGATTCTTTTTTGTGTCACTAGGCAAGGTCCCTTGGGGTTTATTATTTAACACGCTCGCAATCTGTCCAATCTGATTTTCTAGATTCTTGATCACAGCTGTCTGAGATTTCATTGTCGCTTCATTCCCTGTTTTGTATTTTGCCAGTAGCTCCTCCAAATCTGTCTTTTTCTCTTGATATGGAGCTGCTTGTTGATGTTGATTCTGAAAACCAGGGGGTATGATGGTTGAGGAGCATGCTGCTGATTCTGATTCTGGTTGTTGCTCCAAGAAAAATTCGATGGTTCCTTGCCCCCTGATTGAATTCATTCTGATAAGTATTGGGTGGTCTGTTATAGCTACCCACAAACTGAACTGAAGCTGGGTTAATCGCACACTGTTCTGTCGGATGCTCACTTGCACAAAGTTCACATATAAATGCTACCTGCTGGACGTTTCCCGTAGACATGTCATCCATCTTCTTTGATAACGCTGCTAGTTGTGCAGATATAACTGTCATAGTATCCACCTCCAAAATTCTAGCTGCTTTAGGTTGAGTCATCCTCTCAGTCGGCCACTGATAGTTGTTTGTAGCCATTGTTTCTATCAAGTCCCATGCCTCCTCAAATTTCTTTGCCAGAAAAGCTCCACCTGAGGCTGCATCAATGTTGGTCCGTATATGACTCCCTAACCCGTTGTAGAATGTGTTTATCTGCATCCATTGCGGTAGTCCATGATGAGGGCATTTTCTCAACAGCTCTTTGTACCTCTCCCATGCTTCGTATAATGGCTCTCCTTGTAGCTGTGCAAATGAAGAAATCTTCGTTCTCATTTTATGTGTCTTTGAAGGAGGGAAGAACTTAGCCAAAAATTTCTGTGCCAAATCGTTTCATGTGGTGATTGACCCTGGTGGTAGAGAATGGAGCCAACCCTTTGCCTTATCTCTGAGTGTAAACGAAAATAGTCTTAATCTGATAGCATCATCTGAAACTCCGTTGCACTTGGAGGTATCGCAGATTTCTATAAAACTGGCAATGTGCTCGTTTGGGTCATAATTCGGAAGACCCCCAAATTGGAAATTATTCTGCACCATCTGTATCGTTCCAGGCTTGATCTTAAAGTTGTTCGCATTAATCGCTGGCCTAGTAATACTGGACTGAATTTTTGAAATCCGCAGTGTAGTATAATCCCGTAATTCTTTCTATTCCAGTTCAGCAGCCATGTTTTCCTTAGGTGTTTCAAGTTCTTCTCGAGCCTTTGCAATCCACCTAGTTAACTTCTGAAACCGTTTGTCGATGTCGTCCTCGAAAGGCAATAAATCTGGTTTCTTCGATCGAGTTTGCATGCACTACTAGAGATTACTTGAAATAACCAATCAAACAAAAATAAGAATAATATATATATATATATATATGTTTAACTAAAACTGATATAATTAAACTGATATTGTAAGTAATAAACGCAATTATTATCCCCGACAACGGCGCCAAAAACTTATTGGGTATTTTCTATACGCGATACACGCAAGTGTACGTGGTCAACAAGTAATATACTGATAAGATCAGGTATCGTACCCACAGAGACAATAATTCCTATTTAATAAAACAAGTACCAATTTTATATTATTTCAGCTTTATCAAACTAATGATTAAAAGATGATTTTATAAATAAATTACTACTTAAACCAATTTTAACACTAACTCAGGATTTTAACAAGTTTTAGAGAAGTAAGCCTACAACTTCACTTATTATTTCACGTTAGATAATATACTTTCCTTTAGTTTATATCAATTACTCCAAATTATTAATCAAGAACACTAAAGTAGATATAACCATCTCTCAATGCATTACATCCATACTCACTTAAATCCACAGATGATAGAATTAAGCAAGACACCTTAATTAACTAACTCACTATATCTCTATGTGAATTACAATTAAATAAGGTTTAATATCAAGTTCTTAACAGATTATATATGATGCATAGATATCTCTATCTTATACATGAATTATGAATCCCAACTATGCAGAATTCATAAACATATGTCACTATGGCTAGGTCCAATCCATATGTCATCTCTCGAATTCATATGGGGTAACAGATAACTGGTGATCAAGAAATTATATAGATTAAGCACAACACATAGCAAATAATCTGGAAATAATATTCATAAACTGAATTAAAAGCTATTTAATCCTCCGTTACATAATAAGATCCGTTATAGACTTAAATAGAAAGTTAGTTCATCATAGATGAATCAAAATCCATAATCCACATAATAGAAATCATTCTGAATACAAGATGTTAAAGAAAAGAGAAAATAAACTCTAAGTTCTATTACCGCCCGTCTCTACGCTTCTTGCGTTCTTCATGATCCAATGATACTTCAAATCTCCGTACTAGTCCAAGTCACGAATTAGGGCTTCAAAATCTGTCTAAGTATATATATAGTTGCCTCCATTCGAGCCTTAAATATCCTCCAAACCTCGCACCAAATAGATCTCTTCAAATCCGCAGAATCCCATCTGAAGAACGAAACTGCCATAGTTACTGTCGTACCCCTGCCCCGGCGGGAATTTTACTCTTGGTACACCCGCCTCGGCTGGTAGCCACATTGCTGATTGCTGAATTTTTGCTCCCCCGCCCCAGCGGGTGGTTTAGCCTTGTAAGGCCCGCCCCAGCGGGCATCCAATTTTCCTTGATAGCCTGAAATGTTGCCTTTTAAGCCCTAGTTTCTCCTCAGTCCAACTCCTATACTTAACAACACAAAACTATGTAAAATGACAGTTAAACTACTTGAAGTAACCAAGAATCAAGCTATAACAGATATCAATTCGTAGGTATAAAACTAACTCACTATATTCTTATTTTATTACTTTCACTGATTATCACTCAAGATATGGATATGTATATTTAATGAAATACAAATCTGAATCATTTGAAAAGTTCAAAGAGTTCAGAAGTGAAGTAGAGAATCAAACTGGCAAAAGTATTAAGATTTTTTGATATTATCGAGGTGGTGAATACTTAACAGGTGAGTTTCCTGATTGTCTTAAAGAAAATGGTATAATCTCATAATGGACTCCACCAGGTACACCACACTTAAATAAAATATCTGAAAGGAGAAATCGAACATTTTTGGACATAGTTCATTCCATGATCAGTTTTATCGATCTTCTAGTATCATTATGGGGTTATGCCCTAGAAGCGGCTGCATATCAACTGTGGACACTTGAATTTTTCCTGTCCCGAATACCAACCCGGTAGGAGGGCAAAATCATAAATCTATCCAAATTCGGCCACCAAGGCTGGTCCATCAACCTAAATTTGATTCCCAATATCGGTAATCAAGCTCGAACAGTCAATCGGACAATTAATCAAGCTCCGACAGTCAATCGGACCATCAATCAAGTTTCGACAGTCAATTGGACCATCAATCAAGCTTCGACATTTAATCGGCCATCAATCAAGTTTCAACAGTTAATCGGACCGTCAATCAAGTTCTGACAGTTAATCGGACCATTAATCAAGTTTCGACAGTCAATCAGACCATCAATCAAGCTCCGACAGTCAGTTGGACCATCAATCAAGTTCTGACAGTCAATCGGACCATCAATCAATCTCCGACAGTCAATCGGACCATCATTCAAGTTTTGACAGTCAATTGGACAATCAATCAAGCTCCGACAGTCAATCGGACCATCAATCAAGTTTTGACAGTCAATCGGACCATCAATCAAGTTCTGACAGTCAATCAAACCATTAATCAAGTTCCGACAGTCAATCAGACCATCAATCAAGCTCCGACAGTCAATCAGACCATCAATCAAGTTTTGACAGTCAATCAGACCATCAACCAAGCTCCGACAGTCAATCGGACCATCAATCAAGCTCCGACAGTCAATCAGACTATCAATCAAGTTTTGACAGTCAATCAAACCATCAATCAAGTTCTGACAGTCAATCGGACCATCAATCAAGTTTCGACAGTCAATCGAACCATCAATCAAGCTCCGACAGTCAATTGGACCATCAATTAAGCTCCGACAGTCCATCAGACCATTAATCAAGCTCTGACAGTGAATCAGACCATTAATCAAGCTCCGACAGTCAATCAGACCATCAATCAAGCTCCAACAGTCAATCGGATCATCAAGCTCAACCCCGGTCTAAACTCGAGAAGTTAAAATCAACCCCGGTCTCAACCCAAGAGGTATCAGTCAACCCCGGTCTCAACCCGAGAAGTCAAATACCAACCTGGTAGGAGGGCAAAACCATTAATAAATCCAAATCCGGCCACCAACGCCGGTCCTTCAACCTAAATCTGATTCCCAACATCGGTAATCAACCTCCGACAATCAATCGAACCATCAATCAAGCTCCGACAGTCAATCGAACCATCAATAAAGTTTCGACAGTCAATCGGACCATCAATCAAGTTTCGATAGTCAATTGAACCATCAATCAAGTTTCGACAGTCAATCGGATAATCAATCAAGTTCTGACAGTCAATCAGACCATCAATCAAGCTCCGACAGTCAAGCGAACCATTAATCAAGTTCTGACATTCAATCGGACCATCAATCAAGCTCCGATAGTCAATCGGACCATCAATCAAGCTCCGATAGTCAATCGGACCATCAATCAAGCTCCGACTATCAATCAGACCATCAATCAAGTTCTGACAGTCAATCGGACCATCAATCAAGTTCTGATAGTCAACCGGACCATAAATCAAGTTTCGACAGTCAATCGGACCATCAATCAAGCTTCGACAGTCAATCGGACCATCAATCAAGTTTTGAAAATTAATCGGACCATCAATCAAGCTCCGACAGTCAATTGGAACATCAATCAAGCTCTGACAGTCAATTGGACCATCAATCAAGCTCCGACAGTTAATTGAACCATCAATCAAGCTCTGAGAGTCAATCGGACCATCAATCAAGCTCTGACAGTCAATCGAACCATTAATCAAGCTCTGACAGTCAATCGGACCATCAATCAAGCTCCGACAGCCAATCAGATCATCAAGCTCAACCCCGATCTTAACCCAGGAATTTAAAATGAACCCCGGTCTCAACCTGAGAGGTATCAATCAACCCCGATCTCAACTCGGGAAGTCAAAGTCAACCCCGGTCTCAGCCCGGGAAGTCAAGATCAACCCCGGTCTCAACCCGGGAGGTACCAATCAACCCCGACCTTAATATCAGGACATATCAAGCCATCTCCAATCTCAATCTGAGAAACACAGTTCATCCCCCGGCAGCAGCCCGGGAAGTCCAACTCGACCCCGGTCTCAACCCGGGAAGTGCAGGTCATCCCCGGTCTCAACCCGAGGCGTCAGGTCAACTTCACACATCAACATGAAGCATCACAACAACTCTAGAGCAAAATCTGGAACGACCACGTCAGTCTCAGAGACAAACCTGAGGTCAAAAGACTCGACCGGGGATCTAAATCTTGAAATCAGCTCTCGAAAGTCAACCAGCGACCATGCAGACACTACAGGCAGCCCCGGGAGGGGTACAACGGTCATTTCATCAACTCTAAACCGACTTGGTCAAGCTCAAGCGAAATTGATGCCGCAAAAGTCAGAATGAACCCTAACGACGATCCTGAGTGGAAACTACGCAAGACAGCTCAATGAACAAACTGCGGGGAATTGAAGACCTGGTTATGAACCCATCTTCCTGGACTCGAAAAATGTTTTTTCCCATGTCATTACGACACTCTCGGCGAGAGCTTTTGGAAAGGTATAGCACGCCTCAAACGAATATCGCGTTGCTCGGAGTGCACGTACTTCGAGATGACCAAGCCGGGCACGTGGGCCCCACCTAGGGGAGCCCCAGCTCTACCTGCGGCTGCCTCAGGTGGAGTGGAGGCTCCCTGTCCTATAAATAAACGTGCCCCCCTGTTCATTTGAAAAAAGCCAGAACGCAGCGAAGCTCTGGCAGTTTGATTTTTTGACTTTTACACCTCTTCCAAACCCAAATATTTTCACTCCAACACGTAGATATACTACCAAATATAAAAAAACCACTGGTAGATTTGGACGTTTAAAGCCTACGATTTGGCAAAAAGCCCGTATTGCAGTCCATTGTAAGTATTTTTAATATCAGAAAGTCAATACTACTACTTTGCATTGCTTTAGACTTACACACAAAGTTTATCTTCTAAATATTCCCGGAACTTAGTTCCGTGGCCGTTTTCATCAAAATTTGATATATTTTTGTACATAAACTCCGTTTTCAACATTTTTACAACTTGGATTGACGATCCGTCAGCTCCAGTAGCTTCAATACACTAGCACGCACATTCTGGCAACTTCGCCGGACTGCGTTATCTTTCTAGTCTGGGTTTGGCCTTTTTCTATACATATTTAACTGTTTATGTACTAACATTTCAATTTTGTCAAGCCCGGATGTCAAATCCGAGGTAGTTTACCGCTTTTATATATATTTACGCATATATAAGCGACATTCACCATCACTGGTACTCATATCAGTCCTGGTTAACTATATTTCTGTCAATATATATATTTATATATTTTCAGTCTGCCTGGACTATTTTGTGGCCATTTTACTGCTTTTGCACACTTCCCCATATTGGGTTCTCTCCCCAGTCACTTGGTGACTATTTTTCTGTCAATTTCAATTCTAATACGGGCACAGGCGTGAAAACCCTTCGCCCTTATTACTTTTTATATATATATATATTTTATTTCTATCACAACTTGGATTATTTTGTGGCTATTTATAATTTTTTATATATATATATTTCAATTCCAATCCGGGCTTGCGAGGGAAAACCCATCGCCCTTTATAACTTTTATATATATATTTAACTATATATATTACTTTATTCAATTTATTCAACTACTGCATTCAACATTCATTTGTATATGAATTTGCACTGATTTTTCTGTGGGCGGACTAGACTTATCCAAATCTCGCCAATTCTAGCTTTCAATGGTTCAAACAGGTCCCGACAGAACCTGGAAGCTATAATGGCTGAGATTTCTTTAAATCTAGTTATTTATATAGTTTCAGCTTCAAAAGCAACCTCGCGTCCCTTAGATTGCTATCTAGTGGGAACGAGACGCTTCGGCCATGCGAACCGGTTGAACGATTGGATTTACTTCCCTTCTAGTAGATTGCGATGATCTGGGAGCCTTCATGCCGAAATAAAAGCTGCGAGAGTAACCTAGGACAGCTTCTGATCATCCAAATATGACGGGATGCTTCTTCATGCCTTCCTTTTTCAATTCCATGTCAAGTCTCAAATTACTGAGGAGCACAATGTAAATGATAATAATAAAAGATTTACTTTTCTGTTAAATATCCTGTCATCCTTCCATTAAAACAACTAACCTAGGTTTTGCAGGATAAACTTAAAATAACACATCATAAATGCATCCAGTCATTACCTACCACAGGGAACTTACACTCCTACGTTTTGGTGTAGGTAGGGAAAAATTGGTCCTATCACTATATCAAAGGCTAGAAAAGTGCCCAGTCCATCTACGGACATGGCTTCAAGTGCTCCACCAGAATCCACCCCTGTGCCTAGGGAAGAATTCGAAGGATTGAAAAATCAGATAGCCGAGCTAGACGGTTTCCTTCGAGAGCAAAGCAAGGCCTTCAAAGAGGAACAATCTCAAACTCATCCAGAACCAAGAGCATCTAGTAGTGGTGCTAGTGGTTAAGATACAGAAAAGGCCGAAACTCAGATCCCTAGACCCCAGAACCAGGATACAATCAACAAAACTCCAGAAATCACCATCCTAAGTAAAGAACAGGAAGTTGGTGACATTCTCAAGAAAATGCAACAAATGGAAGAAACTCTCCGGTCTATTAAAGGGACTGGGACATTTGGCAGTGTGAATTATTCCGACCTCTGTATATTCCCCGGGGCTCATTATCCTGAGAAATTCAGAACCACTGAGTTCGAGAAATATGATGGGTTGGGAGATCCATACACACATTTAAAAGTTTTCATCGGAGAACTCAGATCCTATGCTTAGGACGAGAAACTTCGAATGCAACTATTTCAGAAGAGTTTAACTGGAGAAACCGAAGCCTGGTATGCCCATCTAGACAACTCCAAAATCCACAGTTGGGAAGGACTGCCCATGCCTTCCTCAGCCAGTACAGTTTCCAATCTCAGCTAGCTCCAGATCGGTATCAAATTACCAAAATCAAGAAGAATAATACTAAATCATTCAGAGAATATGCCCAACGATGGAGACGGGTTGCAGCACAAGTCACCCCCGCCATGACAGAATCTGAAAGAGTAATGACTTTCATCGATACTCAAGAAGCTCCTTATTATGAAAGGGTCCTGGCAGGCATAGGAAAACCTTTCTCTGAAATGATCAAACACGATGAAATGGCCGAAATGGGACTCAAGTCCAGGAAAATAAAAGACCTAACGGCACTCGAAGCTGTTGCTGAGCATATCCAATCCAGAAATTACGGGAGTAATCCCCGGAGGGTCCACAAAAAGAAAGATGAAGAAGTTTCCTTGGTGTTACAAGGATAAATTTCAAGCGGTAATTCAAACAATACACCCATTTAAAGGAGGAACTATACCCCTTTCCAAGCTGCAACACAGCCTACAAATCCTTTATTCTAGAAAAATATAGAGGTCAGGTGCAGAAGGACTTTCACCCCACTAGGGGATTCACTCGAGCATGTCTTCAAACTTCTGACAGCTCAAAATAAGATTGGCTAACTCCTTCCGCCAACTAACACTAATGCAAAGAACTTCGACCCTAGCAAGAAGTGTTCTTATCATTCCGGATCACCGGGCCATGACACCCAAGATTGTTGGTCCCTCAAACACAAGATTCAAGATTTGATTGATAATGGAGAGATTGTGGTTACAAAGCCAGATCAACCACATGTCCAAGATAACCCTCTCCCACAACACAAAAAGGAGAGTGTTAACATGATCAACACTTCAAGTGGAGAAGGATCTAAATACCTCCGCTATGTTGAAGAATCAACTCAATCCAACAACATCAGCCCAATGAGTTGGGAAGCTTTTGAAAAACAATTCCTGATAGAGCAAGAAGTAAAGTCTATCAAGGAACAAATCGAGAAGTTGGCTAAACTGGTCGTCCACCAACATCATCTCACCAGAAAGATGTTAAAGCAAATCCATCAACCTATTGGCAGTCGCTCTCCTCTAGCGAAAGTCAATTCCAATCAAAATCATAGCCAGACTTATGAGCTTACACCCTGGACTGACAAGGGGATCGAAGAAGCAAGTTTCCAAGCAGGTAGGAAGTTCCTATTTCAAAGGAATTTCACCAATTTGAACTAGTCAATGGAAGAAATCCTGCAAATAATGATCAACGAGGGAATAGTTACAGACTTGTTACCTCCGCTGAACCCTCAATCTAGAAAATTCAAACCTGACCAAATATGTCAGTACCATTCCAACTCTCCCGGCCATGATACAGAAGAATGCTGGGCACTTTGTAACCTAATTCAAGACCTGATTGAGAAAGGTGACCTAATCAGAGGAGATCAAATCCTCAACATGACAGACAAAGATAGCCTCTGGATCCCCGATACATGGTATTAGGACACAGTGGCTATCATATCCTGTGATAAAGAATCAATCATCACACCCCTGGTACTGACAAGTAAAGGGGTCCAAGAAGTACAAAATCCTGTGAAGGTGGCTGCACCTCAGCCTCTAATTTTGCCCTTCAGGCCTCAGTACCTGATTACCAGTCTGAAGAAGGTCCCATAGAACTACAGGGACATTGGAATCTCTACTTCAAACAACATTTCCATCCTGTCAAAGGATAATCCATTGCACCTGCCTCAAAGGGTGATTAAATAAGTTACCAAAGTAAAAGAAAGAGTGGCTGAAGAAAATATATAAGAGTTCCTCAAAAAGATGGGACACAATGAAATCAAGCTAGTGCAAAGCTTGAAAGACGCACCCAAGCAAATATCCATCCTAGACTTGGTCCTATCATCAGAGGATCACCGTAACATCCTAGTGAAGGTACTGGAAGAAGCTCATCTGCCACACACGGTAGACACAGAGAAAATATGTCACATGATAGAACACATTTTCAACAACAATGTGATTTCCTTCACAGACGATGATATCACGGCTGAGGGAAGGGGCCACCACAAGTCCCTGTATATAGCCGTTATGTCCTTCGGATACATGATCGGAGGAGTGCTTATTGATGGAGGATCTTCCCTCAACATTTGTCCATACGATACGTTGGAAAGAATGAAGATCAATCCAAACCGGATCAAAGCCAGTCACATGGTTATCCGGGCTTTCGATGGATCTCGTCGCCAAGCTATGGGGGAAATCAAGCTTCCTCTAGAAATTGGTCCACACAACTTCTACGTATCTTTCCAGGTGCTCAACATAGCCACCTGATACAACTTGTTGGGTAGGCCATGGATCCATATGGTCGGGGTTGTTCCATCCACCCTCCATCAGCAACTTAAGTACATTATCAATGGTAGTCTCATCACAATGAATGCTGAACCAAAATACCCTACCCACATACATGAGGATATGCCAGTGATTAGCATGGACGCCAGGGTTGAGCCTGCAAGTTTTCAAGCTCTCAAGGTGAGCGATATTTAATATATACCGATTGGGGCACCAGCCCTGAGGCCTAAAATTTCCACTGAAGTAATGACAGTGGGCCAAGAAATGGTAGCTGCTGGTTTCCAGCCTGGAGAAGGGTTAGGAAAAAACAAGCACGGCATTAAGATGCCAATCCAAATCCCAAGTCAAATGGGAAGAGCAGGACTGGGATTTTTATCAGGGTCAAACCACCAGAATCCACACAAACATCCCAAGGCTCATGCCTCTACAATTTTTCTTCCAGACCTCACAAATGCCGGATGGATGAAACCTGTGAGAAAAATCCCAACTGCAGTATCAGCCATGCTGTTTCCTCCGGTCATACCTGTCCATGAAAGAAAAGCCCTCAAGCCTGAGGCAGATAGCAAAAAGGTAAAAGAAAAGATCCTTTACGAAGGACGAGACCCATTCGCTAACATGAAAGTCATTATCAACTACGAGGGGATGAATGATGAACTCCCAGACATTGACGACAAAGATCGTGATCACTTTCCTTGCTACAAACAGAGGAACAATCCCCAGAAAAGCCTTGGCCATATCCTAAAGGATGTCTCAGTTATCATTCAAGACGAGACAGACGAGCACACCACTTCCAGTATCATCCCTATTCATGAGGATCTAATCATGGACAATTGGAGCAGTGTCCCTCGCCTCAGCTGAAAAGGGTAAAGGGGCAGACAGTCAATATGCCCTTACTTATGCTTTCATTTACTGCTTACTTTTGATTGCACAGCTAGAGCAGTCACTTTTATCATGCTTTACAAATGCTATGTGTAGTTAAGCAGTTGTATATATTAATGAAAGCATTTTTATTTTCAGGACCCAAGCATTGGATATGTGTGTCTCTGCTGATGAGATGCCAACCTGTCAACATAACTCCAACTGTGATGCAAGATTGTGCTTCAACTTGATGGATCTTGATCAAGAGGAGGAAGATGACTATGAGGTGCCAAAGGAGATCAAGGAATGGGTCAAAGATAAACCCAAACCAAACCTTGACCAGACCTCCACCATCAATATAGGAACCTCCGAAACCATCAAAGAAATCCAAATAGGTTTAGACCTTACCTCAGATCAAAAAGTCGACCTGATCAAACTGCTGACACAGTACCAGGATGTATTTGTATGGTCGCATGAAGACATGATCGGTCTATCCACAGACATTGTCATCTATCGGATGCCCATCAAAGAAGGGTTCAAACCAGTTAAACAAAAGCTCAGACGATTGAAACCTGAGTGGAGTTTAAAAGTAAAAGAAGAAATCGTTAAGCAATTCAAAGTCGGGATCATCATGGTATCAACATATCCCAAATGGCTATCAAACATAGTCCCCGTGCCTAAACCAGGAGGGAAGGTATGAGTTTGCATGGATTATCGGGATCTAAACAAAGCCTGCCTCAAGGACAATTTCTCGGTACCTTATATCCACATCCTGATTGACAATACTGCACAGTACGATATGTATTCCTTCGTAGACTGCTTTGTTGGTTACCATCAAATCTTGGTTGCTGAAGAAGACCAGGAGAAAATAGCTTTTATCACTTCCTGGGGAACTTTTTGTTACCGACAACTATCCTTCGGCCTCATCAATGCCGGAGCAACGTATCAGCGAGCCATGATGGCCCTATTTCATTATATGATGCACAAAGAAACAGAAGTCTATGTTAACGACATCATCAAATCCCATAGGGAGGATGATCACATAGACCATCTCAGAAAGCTGTTCAACAGGTTGCGTAAGTACAACCTCAAGCTAAATCCCGCCAAATGCGCTTTTGGCGTCATGACAGGCAACTGCTAGGATTCCTGGTGAGCAATCAGGGCTTTGAGTTAGACCCTGCCAAGATCAAAGCCAACTCTGAAATGCCCGTGCCTCGTACAGAGAAGGAGATACGAGGATTTCTAGGAAGGATCAACTTCATAAGTCGGTTTATTTCCCAGCTCACAGCAACCTGTGAGCCCATCTTCAAGTTGTTAAAGAAGAATAACTCCATCAAATGGAATGAGGATTGTCAGCAAGCCTTCCTTGCCATCAAAAAATAGCTTGTCAAAGCACCTGTTTTGGTACCTCCGAGGGATGGAGTCCCCTTATTCATGTACCTGTCCGTCAATGCTAATGCCATTGGCTGTATGCTAGGACAGAAGGATGATAGTAGTAAAGAAAGAGCTATCTATTACATTAGTAAAAGATTCAACAGTGGGGAACAAAAATACACCCTGATCGAGAAGACATATTGTGCATTAGCATGGGCCGCCATGAGGTTGCAACACTATTTGCATGGGCACACGACGTATCTAATATCCCGTATGGATCCACTCAAATACGTCTTCAACAAACCAATATTAAATTGCCGACTACCCAAATGGCAGTTGATTCTACAGCAGTTTGACATTATCTACGTGATTCAGAAGTCTATCAAAGGCCAAGGCATTGCAGATCAATTAGGATAAGCACCTTCAGGAGGGTTCGAGCCCCTAGAGACATATTTCCTAGATGATGGGATTATGACAATTCAACAACTCCAGTTAGAGAATACAGTCCAACTATGGAAAATGTATTTCGACGGAGCAATAAACATGGAAGGTTGCGGAGCTGGGGCAGTCCTTATCTCTGGTACAGGTGATCAATATCCCATGTCTACCAAACTTCAATTTGGCAACACCAGCAACACGGCCGAGTACGAAGGCTGTATACTGGGGTTGAAACTAGACCAATCCATAGGTATCAAACACTTATTGGTCTTTGGAGATTCTGAGTTGGTCATCTGACAAACCACTGGCAAGTATCTCACAAAAGAACTGCATCTGCTGCCCTATCATCGGCAAGTCCTCAAAATGTCCCAGGAGTTCAAAGCAATAACCTTTGTCCACATTCCTCGGGGTCAAAATGACTTTACCGATGCACTGGCAACGTTGGCTTCATTAATCCACATATCCAATAAGAGTGGGTTTCCAAACATCCAGTTCACAAATCAAAAGCCCCAACATACGGGAATTACATTGGAGAAGTATCAGACGAAATACTTCATGTCAAGCAACCTTGGTTTCAAGACAACAAGGAATATCTCTGTGATGGATCTACACCAGCTGGTGCAAGCCAATCAGAGCAGAAATGGATTCTCAGAATGGCCATAAAGTTCTATCTGAGTGGAGATGCACTTTATAAAAGGGATGCTGGAATAGGCCTGTTAAGATGCCTCGACAAGGAGCAAGCCCAAAGACTAATGGATGAAGTCCATGGCAGAGTCTGTGGTCCACACATGAGCGGCCATCTGCTTGCCAAGAAGATAATCAGAACAGGATATTACTAGATCTCGCTCAAAGCCGATTACGATGATCACGTTAAGAGATGCTTTTAATGCCAAATACATGGAAATTTCATACACGCTCCTCTAAACGAGCTGCACAATATGACTGCACCATGGCCTTTTTCTATATGGGGAATGGACGTGATAGGTCCAGTCAAACCCAAAGCCAGTAATGGTCATCGGTTCATTTTCACCATGATCGACTACTTCACCAAATAGGTTGAAGCAGCCTCTTTTCCTAAAGTCACAAAAGAGGTCATCATCAATTTCATCAGAAATAGTGTCGTCTGTAGATATAGACAACCGGAGGTGATCGTATCGGACAACGCCAAAAACCTAAACAATCAAATGATGGCAGAACTATGTGCCAAGTTCCACATCAAGCATCTAAACTCGGTCATTTATCGGCCCAAGATGAACGATGCTGTCGAAGCGGCAAACAAAAACATCAAGAAGATCATGCAGAAAATGTCCGCCAATCACAAGGACTGGCCTGACCTGCTACCTCACACCTTGCTGGCCTACAGGACGTCAATGCGCACCTCTACTGGGGCTACCCCCTATTCACTATTCTATGGCATGAAAGCAGTCCTCCCCATATAAGTAGAGATAGAGTCTTTACGAGTGTTAATAGATGCTCAGATGGACGAAGATCAATGGTTGCAAGATCGATATCATCAACTGCCCCTGATAGATGAAAAAAGGGCCACAGCCATTTTCCAAGGACGATTATACCAGCAAAGGATCGCCAGGTCCTACAACAAGAAAGTCCGAATCTGGCAATTCAAAGAAAATGATTTGGTGCTAAAGAAAGTCCTGGCCAATCAGGATGAAGCCAAAGGAAAATTTGCCCACAATTGGGAAGGCTCTTTCATTGTCAAGGAAGTGCTGACAGGAGGAGCCATCAGGCTACAAGAAATGGACGGGAATAAATTTCCCCAACTCATCAATTCAGACACTGTGAAAAAGTACTACGTCTGAAGCACATGCACACCCGCATCTGGGTCCTACAAATCGAATCAGGTTTGGCTTTTCATTAGAGAAACCTAAACTATGAATGACCTGATCTCCTTTAGCCCGGGAGTATATAGGCAACCATCTATGGTGCGGTCAAATCAAGTAAAAATCCAAAGAACTTGCAAATTCCAACATCAAATTCCAAAGCTCATCGAACCAAATTCAAACCCCAGATAAACTCTTTTTTAAGCCTCTTTAATCAAACAACCAGAACTATGAATGACCTGATCTCCCTCAACCTGGGAGTACGTAGGCAGCCCTCTACGACGCCGTTTGACCCTCAAGAAAAAAAAAGATGGAAGACCAGTTCCAAGACACCAAAGACAAATAAAAGCTAAATGTTGTCAAGCTGTCTGGCTACCAGACCCATTTGAGGAACTCCCTTGACACCTCAACTGTCAGTCCATCAAGGAGAAGCTCAAAATGCATCAACAACTGTGAGTTATGACAGAAGTGGTAATCACTCAGTGATGACAATACATATCTAAGCACTCAAAAATATATTTCTCTGATATATAAACTGCTTTATATGCATAGTGCCCAGTACATGACAAAAATGGCTGATCTAGTCTGTGCAGGAAAAATAAAGCTAGTCTATGGACCCAAGGACAAGCGGGTCAGCAATTCCAGCATGGCATCTCTCTGTGAAGATGGAGGAGCATCTGTAAGAGTAGTCCACTCAGCCTCCATATGGCTAGGAACATCCACAGTCATCTACAAAGTGGCACTGTGGTCGTCAATGTAAGCACTCATCTCGGTAACCAAACCATGGGTGTAAGATCTGAGAGCAGTACTATCAGCAATGTGGAAATCACAGGAAGCGATAGCCTCATCCCTCTCTGCAAAAGCTGCATCCCGAGAAATTAAAGTTTCCTCAATCTCAATATATGCTACATCTCTGGCTGAGCAAACCTCATCTCGCTTCACAATGGAGGTATCCAAAGCAGAGCGAAGCTCCTCCCGATCAATCAATCCAGTATCTAAGGCGGTCCTGAGACCATCCCTCTTAGGAAAAGCTAAATCCCTGCCAGACAGGGCAGCCAATAGTTGCGCTCTAGCTGAATCTCTCTCAAAGGTCATCCTGAATAGAGAATCTAACAAAGCTGGATCTGTCCCAGTGCGAATAATCGGGGGATCACTAATCAAAGCTACGGCCAAATCTGTGAACAGCTCATCCTCAGTAGGAGAATCGGGATCCTCCATGAGCTCCTCATCGTCAGAATCTGCAAGCAGAGGTAAATGAAGCTCTACTACTGCGACTGCGGTCTCTGCCTCTAACCATGCAAAATATTCCGAAGAATGACCCAGATGTCTACTGGAGAACTCAGCCCTCTCTCTGTGAGTCCAACACTTATAGACTCTAACCAAGTTGATCGGTGACATCGATGAAACCGACATCCTCTGATCAGCAAAATCCTCAAAATGGTGCATACTCTGCCACTGATCAAACTGCTCCATAACTGCCAAGGGATGATAAGTAGTTATACCCCTTAATCTTACCAAAGGCAAATAATCCATGCCAGATGCATGAATAATGAAGCTGAACGGGGTCTCCATCCCTGAATATAATAAAACTGCGAATGGATGCTCAATATCAGATAAAAATGCTAACCAGGACTCTGAGTCATCGCAATCAGGCGGATGGAAGGAGTAAACTGAAGATATCTCATGGCTAAAACAATAGGCATGAGGTCTAGAGGATCTAATCGGTCGTATGTGTGACATCAACCACATATACAGCACGACCGAGCTACCACGAAAAAACCCCGCTGGATGGGTACTGCAATAGGTGAGCGACCTCAATGTCGCTGCCAAGATCATAGGGATAATGGTACTCCCCTGCCTAAGGGATCTGACTACAACAACCAATCCCACATCAAGGTGATCTAAATGCAATGGCATGTAAACATATGCCACAATGCACATAAACAACATGTCTATCCTGGCTGTCTGCCAATCCTCTGCAAAAATAACGAAATCTCCGACGTGACGGTCGTAGCTATCAAGCTCACCATAGCGATCTATCAAGAAGTCAAGGGAGATCACATGCCCTGAAACGATCTCAGCCATAACTATGCTCTGCCGAAGACCGAACAGCCGAGTAAACGATCTCCGCATATCACTGATAGCCGTCCGAGCATACGGCGACTCTAAATCCAAGCCAGTAAATCTCTGGTACTCCTCCAGAGTAGGCGAAAGCTCACACCGCCCAATGCAGAATACCTATCTCTCCGGTACCCATAAGGGTAGGACGCCATCAATAAAGTCGTTTGGAACCCTAAAATCTACAAGGGCCATAGAATGCCCCAGCATCTGGTCAACTATCCCCCTAGCTAGAAAGGGCAGACTATCATACCATGACCGCAATGATGCCGCCACCTCTGACCGTGGCAAATACCCTATACGACTAATTACAAACGTCATCATCTGTAACACCGTATCACAAGACCGTCTAGAGGTCAAGTCAAATCACAGCTGTCTGAAGGCATACACATGATACATGCATGATGACAATGATATAAACATGATGCAGCAGATAAAGATGACAGAAATATCTATAAAAAGCTATCTCTTGCATACATCATCCCTATATCCTGGTACAAAGTGAAAGGAAGAATACAGGGAAATGGGGCACCACCACAACTAATACAGTGGTCTATCAAAATGATGGCACAGACGTTGAATAGCCAAAATAGTGGCTGACCAAAAATACCATAGCTATCACAGGAAGTCGAAGACCTTAATATCAAATCGATCGACCTGCTCTAGATCCTCTGTCTACACAAAACTGCTGGGATCAGGCGGGTGGTATAAGGGAGGATCTGCCCCTGTATAACTGCTACTGAATGGACCTGAAGAGGGGCCTGCTCCAGAGCTGGATGAGTCAAATGAAGATGCCTCTGATGGATCTCGGCCAAGGTGCCTGATAAAGAAACGAGCCTGGTCCAACTCCCTAGTCAAATGTGCTATCTGGTCTGCATGAGTAGGCTCTCTAATAGCTATCCAGTTTGTCATCATCGCTGACCCCGGTACCATGTCTGCCATAAAATGGGTGGCACGAGTCTGAGCCCCTATAGTGCGAGGACTCCACCAACTGTAGAATGCTGCCTGGCTGTATAGGCCCTCTGATAAATCAAAGCCGTCTATACCCTCCAAAGGGATGTCTGTTAAAGGCACGAACAATGGCCAATGATGCCAAGCAGGAGGAGTAATGGGAATACGGATCTCCCCTATAATGCTTCAAATGGCACGCTCTCCAAGATAGAGCTCCCAGCCTCCCTCCGTCAACATAGGGACTCTGCGGGTTGATAAGATAAACTCCCGGCCAGTGGGGAAACCTCCATCAAATCCGACGGTCAAGTGCTCGGATGTGTACGGCGTCCAGGTGATCGAGCTCGCCATCAAAAGCTCCAACTGCATACGGGCATGAGTGATCCCTCGGCAACAGGGACCTCCGTCAAAATGGAGTGGTTCCATCTCCGTCCACGTGGATAGGTCTCCAGACCTAATGCTAAAACGAGCCGTAGGCAAGGAAGCCTCTCAAATGCCGAAAGCTATCCATGCAAATATCAAAAGTCCTCAGTGACCAAGACTACCAAAAATAAGTGCAGAAATCAAAAAGGTACAGAAAGATGTACTCACCAGTAAAAACTGATGGAATCCTAACCAAGCCTCCGTTACACCCTCCGAAAGCAGGCGCATGCCCCGGAGAAAATAGGCAAAGGTATAGGAGCCCCAATCAAAGTCACTGAGGTGCTCTACATGTTTAGTGGCGCTAATCAAAGCAAAGGACACCATCGATGAGTTGTCCACCACAAAATAACCCCTGATGATTGACAAAAATAATCGCCTTAGAATGCAATCTCTAGCCCTCCGATCATCAGGCGGAGGTAACTACAAAGTCCCGTCCTGGGCATCTATACTCAAGGGACCAGATCGAACTGCCCAACCCTTGAATGCCGGCTAAGGGACTCCCAACAGGGATCTAACTGCAGTGGGCAAAATGTCAGACACAACAGGCACTCTCTTGCCCTCAAACTCAATGTCGGTGATAAATCTCCAATCCATAGAAGTCATCATCAGCTCGCAATCAAGTAGATGAAGGGATTGATTCTGGTGAAATCAGCGCTCAGACATAGCCCTCATATACCCCCAAGGGCAATGGCGGGGCAGGATCGAGAAGAAGGCCTAAAATCCCCAGCCATCTACAATCTCCCTGTAATCCTCGTGCAGAGTCTAATAGAGGGAGTGCAAACTAAACCAGTTCCCTCGAGGCTGTGTCAAGCCAGGGACCTGCATCAAAAATCAATCCATGTCAAAAACCTGTGCCCCGAGAATGGCCAAAAAATGGGAAAAGAGTCTAGAGAGAAGAAAGACTTCAAGTCACCTCGTTGGCCTGAAGATATCTCGAAAGATGGTGACTCAAGTCGCCCAGTAACTCATGTGTCTGCACAGCAATACCTTAGACCTCCGCACGTGGAACTTGAGCTTGAACAGGAGCAACAAAAGTAGCCTCCTCGTCATCAATGTCAATAGGTTGCTCGTCCTGTGCTGGACGTATCCTGCTCTCTACCAATTTGTGAGGTGTCCTAGCTGGACGAGCCTGTGGGACGGCAGAAGCCCTCCTCAGTCTAATGCCTGATCAAACCCCGATAGAGCTACCAGGTCTATCGTGATCCATCGCATACACCAGTACTCCAAATCACCTCAGACAGGGTGTGGTAAGCCTAAAACCTGTGGCTTATTAATCAATCAATCCAGCATACATATCTAAGTCCTAAATCATGTATGGGTCCATAAAAAATACCCCGTATAGTCAAAACTGCATGTTTTCAAAATCCCAGGAGCTCAAAACCTGCATTGGGTCAGTAAAAACTCCCCACAGAGTTAAAAATGCATGCTTTTCAAAACCTAAGATTGTGGAAGAATTTTGCCAGAGTCTCCTTCGTAAAATGGGTTGTCCACATGCACACAGCCATGTCTAGGTGGCCATTCAATAGCACACCTACCCAAAAATAGAAACAGTTCATATTTACAGGAAAAATCAAAAACCAGCCTCACATGGTCTCTAAAATACCATAGGCATTTTTAGTTGAAAGTCCAGGCTCACTAGGCCTCAAAAAGGATGCCTAAACTAATCAAAAATTGGAAAAATTGACTGTCTCAGAACCTAAATTTTCTTACATCCAAACGTGCATTACAGTAAGATATGCATTCATATATAGACAAAAAAAAATTCACAGGTCATATAGACGTACATTTTTCATACATTACATTTAAAAGCACCCTAGGCGGTTCACATGCTTTTAATGGTCAAAAACTATGAAAGAAGGATGTAAAACGTTACCTGCACAGCGCTGAACGCGTAGGAACTGACGGCTTCAGAATATGACTGCAAGAACTCCGTAGATCTGAAAAAGAAGATCGAAAATCCTTTCGCTGCTCAAACCGGAAACTTGCAAAATAAAAATCCCGCGGCACATTAAGTAGCACAGGCAGCCACACCTCCACCTGCGGCAGCCCAGGTGGGTCTCACCTGCCCTGGGCCTGGTTCGGTTCAAGTCAAAACAGAGTTTAAACGGGCCGCCGAATCAAATCTGAAGAGAAATCGCTACGCGATTGAGAGGTTTGTCCTGAAATCCTACGTTAAAGCAGTGCAATCCTGATGAAGAGGGAAACTCTATAGATACCCTTGACATTCATCCCAGAGCCATGTTCGAGGATCAACAAATCAAATTGCAAAAGAACTGCACAAAAATTACGCAAAACTGTCAAAAACTACCATTTTCAAAGCATCGGGTATTGACCGGTGACAACTCAGCCATTGGTTACAGTCCAGCGAAGCATTGGGTACTGACCGGTGATAATTCAGCAGTTAGCTCAGCCCCAGTGAAGTTTGGGTTGTGACCGAATCAGTTTCAGCCGTTGGCTCAGCCCCAGCAAAGTTCGGGTTCTGACCGAAGCAGTTTCAGCCGTTGGCTCAGCCCCAACAAAGTTCGTGTTATGAATGAAGCAGTTTCAGCCGTTGGCTCAGCCCCAGCGAAGTTCGGGTTTTCACCAAAGCAATTTCAGTCGTTGGCTCAGCCTCAGCGAAGTTCGGGTTCTGACCGAAGTAGTTTCAGCCGTTGGCTCAGCCCCAGCAAAGTTCAGGTTTTGACAGAAGCAGTTACAGCAGTTGGCTTAGCCCTAGCGAATCATCGGGTATTGGCCGATGATAATTCAGCCGTTGGTTCCAGTCCAGCGAAGCATCGGGTACTAACCGGTGACAACTCAGCCGTTGGTTCCAGTCCAGCGAAGCATCGGGTGCTGACCAATGACAACTCATCCGTTGGTGCAACCCCAGCGAAGTGAGGGTGCCGACCGAAGTTAATTTCAACCTTCAGACTAGTCCCATGAGATGTCGGGAGAGGATCTATGGTTGAGAGTCATATAATAATATATCTTCACAAAGGACAGATGATGGAATCTGTTATACACATCCTCAAAGAAGATCATTGACGTAGTATCAATCCTGGCCACTTCCTCAATACCTACAAAGCTATCGCAGAGGACGTCATCCCCAGCAGATCAATACAAGAAAATCTGTGATAGCTCACCCCCTCAGAATATACAAAGCTATTGTAGAGGACGTCATCCCCAGTAGATCAAGACGGGAAAATATGTGATAAATCATCTTTAACAAACTCATAAGAGTCAAACAAATTATCGTGAATGATGTCATCCACAGCTGAGAATGACAAAACTGGCTTGCGATAACTTCCTAATACCCTCAATGGATATACTGGATAGCGTCATCCCCAGTAAAGTGATAACGCACACAGGCAAAAGTAGCCCCATTCTACTCCAAGGCGCCCAGCTTCAAAATGGCTCTGGCAGTCTCTATTTCCAGTGTCTACTGATCTTTATCATGTCCATTCCACCACGTTCCATAGATACGATAAAGAGGGGCATCTGTAGACACTCAAAATTTTTTTGGCCCCAATACCAACCCGATAGGAGGTTAAAACCGTCAATCAATCCAAATTCGGCCACCAACGTCGGTCCTTCAACCTAAATCTGAATCCCAATATCGGTAATCAAGCTCCGACAATCAATCGGACCATCAATCAAGCTCCGACAGTCAATCGGACCATCAATCAAGTTTTAATAGTCAATCGGACCATCAATCAAGCTCCAATAGTCAATCGGACCATCAATCAAGTTTTCACAATCAATCGGACCATCAATCAAGCTCCGACAGTCAATCGGGCCATCAATCAAGTTTTGATAGTCAATCAAACCATCAATCAAGTTCCGAAAATTAATTGGACCATCAATCGAGTTCTGACAGTTAATTGGACCATCAATCAAGCTTTGACAGTCAATCGGACCATCAATCAAGTTTTGACATTCAATCGGACCATCAATCAAGCTTTGACAGTCAATCGGACCATCAATCAAGTTCTAACAGTCAATCGGACCATCAATCAAGTTTTGACAGTCAATCGGACTATCAATCAAGTTTTGACAATCAATCGGACAATCAATCAAGCTCCGATAGTCAATCGGACCATCAATCAAGCTCCGATAGTTAATCGGACCATCAATCAAGCTCCGACAGTTAATCGGACCATCA
The DNA here is from genome assembly GCA_020205555.1 of Panax stipuleanatus. Classification (NCBI taxonomy): domain Eukaryota; kingdom Viridiplantae; phylum Streptophyta; class Magnoliopsida; order Apiales; family Araliaceae; genus Panax; species Panax stipuleanatus. The sequence continues at coordinate 129,390,871 of CM035115.1, read as the reverse complement.
ATCAAGCTCCGACAGTCAATCGGACCATCAATCAAGCTCCAACAGTCAATCAGATCACATAGCTCAGCCCCGGCCTCAATCCAGGAAGTCAAAATCAACCTTAGTCTCAACCTGGGAGGTATCAATCAACCCTGGTCTCAACCCGAGAGGTATTAATCAACCCTGGTCTCAACCCGGGAAGTCAAAGTCAACCCCGGTCTCAGCTCGGGAAGTCAAAATCAACCCCGGTCTCAACCCGGGAGGTACCAATCAACCCTGACCTCAATATTGGAACATATCAAGCCATCTCCGGTCTCAATCTGGGAAACACAGTTCATCCCTCGGTAGCAGCCCGGGAAGTCAAAGTCGACCCCGGTCTCAACCCGGGAAGTGCAGGTCATCCCCGATCTCAACCCGGGACGTCAGGTCAACTTCAAACATCAACCTAAAGCATCAAAATAACTCCATAGTAAAACCTAAAATGACCACGTTAGCCTCAGAGACAACCCTGAGGTCAAAAGACTCGACTGGAATCCAAGTCTTGAAATCAGCTCCCGGAAGTCAACCAGCGACCATGCCGACACTACAGGCAGCCCCAGGAGGGGTACAATGGTCATTTCATCAACTCTCAACCAACTTGGTCAAGCTCAAGCCAAATCGATGTCGCCAAAGTCAGAATGAACCCTAACGACGATCCTGAGTGGCAACTACACAAGACAGCTCAACGGACAAACTGCGGGGAATCAAAGCCCTGGCTATGAACCGATCTTCCTGTACCTGGAAAATGATTTTTCCCATGTCATTGCGACACTCTTGGTGAGAACTTTCTGGAAAGGTATCGCACACCTCAAAAGGACGCTCCGATCAAAAGGTAGAAAGTTTTCGACCGGACATCGCATTGTTCGAAGTGCACGTACTTCGAGATGACCAAGCCAGGTATGTGGACCCCACCTAGGGGAGCCACAGCTCTACTTGCGACTACAGCAGGTAGAGTGGAGCCTCCCTGACCTATAAATAAACGTACCCCCCCCCCCCCATTCATTTGAAAAAAGCCGGAACGCAGCAAAGCTCTGGCAGTTTGATTTTTCAACTTTTACACCTCTTCCAAACCCAAATATTCACTCCAACACATAGATATACCTATACACTACCACATATCAAAAAACCGTCGGTCGATTTGGACGTTTAAAGTCTATAATTTGGCAAAAATCCCGTATTGCAATCCATTGTAAGTATTTTTACGATCAGAAAGTCAGTGCTACTACTTTGCACTACTTTACACTTGCACACAAAGTTTTATCTTCTAAATATGCCCGGAACATAGTTCCGTGGCCGTTTTCATCAAAATTTGATATATTTTTGTACATAAACTCTATTTTCAACATTTCTACAACTCGGATTGATTATCCGTCATCTCTAGTAGCTTTAATGCACTAGCACGCACATTCTAGCAACTTTATCGGACTGGGTTATCTTCTTAGTCTGGGTTTGGCCTTTTTCTGTACATATTAAACTGTTTATGTACTAACATTTCAATTCTGTCAAGCCCGGATGTCAAATCCGAGGTAGTTTACCGCTTTTATATATATTTACGCATATATAAGCGACATTCACCATCACTGGCACTCATATCAGTCCTGGTTGACTACATTCTTTTTAATATATATATATATATATATATATATATATATATTTAGTCGATCAGGACTGTTTTGTGGCCATTTTATTACTTCTGCACATTCCCCATACTGGGTGCTCTCCCCAGTCACTAGGTGACTATTTTTCTGTCAATTTCAATTCTAATACGGGCACAGACGTGAAAACCCATCGCCCTTATTATTGTTTATATATATATATTTTATTTCTGTCACAACCTGAATTATTTGTGGCTATTTATAGTTATATATATATATATATATATATATATATATATATATATATATATATATATATATATTTTAATTCTAGTCCGGGCCTGCGAGTGAAAACCCATCGCCCTTTATAGCTTTTATATATATTTAACTATATATATTGCTTTATTCAATTTATTCAACTGCTGCATTCAACATTCATTTGTATATGAATTTTAACTAATTGTTTTGCGGGCGGACTAGATTTATCCAAATCTCACCAATTCTAGCTTTTAATAGTTCAAACAGGTCCCGAAAGTACCTGGAAGCTATAATGGCTGAGATTGCGGTACTATATGGCTAAATTACGGTACTATGTTTACACAGGAGTCGTGGGGTGCCTAACACCTTCCCCACACTTAACCAAGCCTCCGAACTCAAAACTCCGATTTCAAAGATCAATTTTCGACAGTGTCCAGTAATTGGGTCTATTTTTAAATCAAATTCGGTTGAGTTGGTACAACCACTTTCAAAACTACCAACTGGCGACTCTGTTTAAATCAAATCGTCGACATATACACATGTTGGCAATATTTCCTAAAAACCCTTCAAAACCTTTTCTGCAATAAAAAGAATAAGGGTAGAGATAACTTAGGAAGATCGATTTGAGGAAAACCGGGTTATAAACCGACCCGCGATATTTCTTAAATTTTCCAACGTCGACATCAACTAAATAAGGTCCCTTCGAAATCCATCCCCAAGACTCCATATGAGATGTGGACAGGGAGGAAACATGGTCTTAAGCTTGTTAAGATTTGGGGATGTCCGGCTTATGTGAAAAGGTTTCAAAATGATAAGCTTGGGACAAGATCTGATAAGTGCACATTTGTGGGATATCCTAAAGAATGTTTGGGATACTATTTCTATAATCCTACTAAGCAAAAGGTTTTTGTTGCAAAACTCATTGCCTTCTTGAAAAATGAGTTTATTCTTGAAGGGGCTAGTGAGAGGAAAATAGATCTTGAAGAAATTCAAGAACCACAAACCACTACAGATCAAGTGGATGAACTTGTCCAAGTAGAGACACCTTCTATACAACACCCTATTTATAAATTTGGATGAGTACCGTAGATACCTGATAGGTATGGATTCATCATAGAGGATGACGATGAGGTACACGTCATGAATGACGATGATCAATTGAATTACGAACAGCCTATGAGTAATAAAGACTCACAAAAATGGCTTGAAGCCATGAAATCCAAAATAGACTCCATGGATGAGAACCAATTATGGACTTTGGTTTCACCACCTGAAGGCATTAAGCCTATTAGGTGTAAATGGGTCTTTAAAAGAAAGACTGGAGCGGACTGGTAGGTGGAGACCTATAAGGCCCGACTGGTTGCAAAAGGTTTCAAACAGAGATAAGGAGTTGACTATGATAAAACCTTCTCACCAGTAGCTATGCTCAAGTTCATTCGAATTTTGCTTGCGATTGCAGCTTATTACGACTATGAGATCTGACAGATGGACGTGAAAAAGGCCTTCCTCAATGGGAAACTTGAGGAGAATGTGTATATGACACAACCAGAGGGATTTGTGTCAAAGGTTGGAACAAATCAAGTCTGTAAGCTGTAACGATCCATTTATGGATTGAAGCAAACTTCTGGTAGATGGAACATTCTTTTTGATGGGACAATCAAAGAGTTTGATTTTATCAAAAACGAGGATGAACCTTGTGTGTACAAGAAGGTTAGTTGGAGCGCTATTTCATTCCTTGTATTATATATTGATGATATATTACTAATAGGGAAAGATATTCCTATGCTACAATCGATTAAAATTTGGTTATCTAAACACTTCTCCATAAAAGACTTGGGAGAAGCATCCTATATTTTGGGGATAAAGATCTATAGAGATAGATCCAAAAGGATGCTTGGTCTATCCCAAGGAACGTACATTGACACGATGCTAAAGAAGTTTAGCATAGAAGATTCCAAAAGAGGTCTCATGTCGATGAGCCATGGAATACATCTCTCCAAGAAACATGCCCCAAAGACACCTGAGGAGAGAGACCATATGAATAAGATTCCTTATGGTTCAGCAATAGGATCTATCATGTACGGTATGATATGTACTAGACCGGATATCGCTCATGCAGTTAGTGTAACGAGCAGATATCAGTCAAATCCAGGAGAAGAGCACTGGAAGGCAGTGAAAAATATCCTAAAGTACTTACGAAGGACTAAGGATATATTTCTTGTCTACGGTGGGTCTGAATTAAAACTCGAGGGTTTCACAGAATCAAGTTTTCAAACGGACCAAGATGACAATAAATTTGTTTCGGGGTATGTATTTACCATGAACGGAGGCGCAGTGAGTTGGAAGAGTTCCAAGCAGTAAATAGTTGTTGATTCAGAGACAGAGGCAAAGTATATAGCTGCAAAGGAGGCTGTTTGGATGAAGAAGTTCATAAGAGAACTTGGTTTGGTTCCTAGCATTGGAGGAGCAGTCCCCATATACTATGACAACACTGGAGCTGTTGCACAGGCTAAGGAACCTAAATCTCATCAGAAATCCAAACACGTGTTGTGGCAATTTTACTTGATCATGGAGATCATTGAAAGAGGAGACGTCACCTTGAAACGTGTAGACTCTCAAGACAACATTGTAGATCCATTTACTAAAGCTTTAACAGAACAACAGTTTGATCGTTACTTAGAGAAGATGGGTATGAGATATCATGGCGATTGGCTTTAGTGCAACTGGGAGATTGAAAGTAGTATGCATACAAGCCAATCATATATGATGATAAAGCATATACTTTGTAAACGATCTTATTTATTTATTAATAAAAGTATTCATTTATTAAAGGCATTTAATTATCTACATGATGCTGTTTTTATAATATGTAAATAACCTATAATTTTAAGCAATGCTTTTAGAATCATGATGTTGATCATGCTAATGAGATCTAAATTCTTAGAAAGCTTAAAACTAAAATAGTTCCCAATCGTGGGATTACTAAAAAAGGGATTAGTAAATGCAGATAGATTGATACATATGTTGCTTGCTCATTGGATGAGGATGATTATTTTCATGATCATTTGTATGAAGACACTAAAACAAGTATATAGGTGCTTATTGGATAATAAGTTCACTGAACGTGACTCGCTATGGAATACCAAATGGAGTTTTACTTGCCTGTAAATAGGAATTCCTAATGTGATAGTAGTACAAGTGATCCTTAGACTTGAGATCATCATATTATCTTGTGTGTAATGAATTATACTTTGACTTATTCCTTAAAACCCTTAGGGTATATCAAAGGGTATGCTTGGATATAATGAGTTGCATATGGAGATAGTGAATGATTAATAAAGAATCTATCACTTCTAGTAAAAGAAGAGATATGTCATATGTGATTCATTAAATGATAACCCAGTAGTCCTTGGCCAAGGCAGAATGAAATTAGAAAGGAGTTTCTAATTTGCATTATTTGGAGTTGTGTATTTTCTAATCAAAATATATATAATTAAATAAAATAAGACTAGACAGTAATTTCATGTCTTATATTTAATTGGGGCATTGTATGGTAGAAGAATTGAATTTTATGGTAACTATTTACTCACAGGTTTTTTTATGATTAATGTTGAAATCTATATTATCTAGAAAATAATTGATCGCTAGGGAGGCTTATCCCTATTGTAGAATAAATATTATTTATTTAAATAGATTATTAGTTTAATTTATTTATTTAAATAAGATTAGATTTGTTCTAATTGATTTATTCACAACCGATTTAATATGGAGAACCTAAAGGGTCACACCATAAAAGGAAGAATAATTATTTAAGAAGATAATGGCATACTCGTAATAATACATTAAGTGTAATTAATTTAATCTATGGTGATAGAATAAATTAAATAGCTTAATATTTATTATTTAATATTTTTGAAATATTAAATATAAAGTAATAAGAGGAGTCTTATTAATATTATTACAATTATTATTATTATTTTAATTTCTAAAGGAGTTTAGAAATTAATTTAATATTAGTACTCTCATTTATTCCTAATAAGATTAGGAGGCAAATTAATTAAAGGAGTTTAATTAATTAATCTCAATATGATTAGGAAGCCTATTTAATTAAAGAAGTTTAATTAATTAAATGAAAACCTATTTCTAATAGGATTAGAAGGGTTAACCAATATCTATATAAGAGGAGTCGTATATTAGATATCGGTTGATAAAATTCTAATTGTTGGAGAGTACTCCTTTTCTATAGAGGATAGAAAACTAGGATTTAGCTAACCACCCTCCTTTTGTCTAATTCCCCTTCCTTGGAGGATCACCTATAGAGGCCAAACCTTTGGGTGGCTAACGTTGATCAAAGGAAGGAATTTAACCCGCATATTCAAGGAGGTCGCGAAGAACAAAGGAGTTAAACTTGTACCTATGAAAGCTTCGTTCTAAAAGGGTATGAATCTACGATTCTTTTTCGTTATAATTAATAACTATGCATAAAGGATGATCCAGGTAATGGTTTTGTAGAAATTTTTAAACGTTGATATACCATGCTTTCGCTAATTTTTGCAATTTGATTGCGTCACGATTTTGAACAAACCCAACACTGAGTGGCACCTTTCCTGAGCCTCGCATGATTAGTCTCCTTTAAGTCCATTAATCACACAACATACATTCACATACAACGTGTCTCACCGTATGAAATGATGACATTGTGCGAAGCACTAATATTTAAGCAGTAAAACATTTATTTACATTCATTCAATGTAAAACACAACATCCACACACATGCATATAAAAAGGGAATTTTGGAAAAGATAGAAATGCCGCTTAAGCCCTCTACTGTCCCTAACAGAGTCGCCACCTGTCGACGTTGGGAAAAATCTTTGATCTATTTTCCTATATGTTTCTACCCTTGTTGTTTTCTATTTGATTTGTTTGACCTGAAGGGTGAATTTTCAGGAAAAGACCGACATATAATGTCGACGATTTGAAAAGTTTGAATTTACAGAGTCGCCAGTTGGTATGTTTGAAATGGTTGTACCAACTCAACCGAGTTTTATTTGAAAAGTTTTGCAAGTAGGCCCAATTACTGGACTTTGTTTAAATTGGCCTTGGAAACCGAGATTCATAGAGCTCGAAGGCTTGATTAAATGAGGGGAAGGAGTTAGGCACCCCCCGACTTCGGTGAAACACGGTTATCGCATCTTTTCATTTTCCCTATTTTATTTGCAGTGTGTGTGTTCTTGAAGTAATTGGGCCTAAGTGTTTTATTTGAAAGTAGTGTTGTGATTCGTTGGACTTATATACGAAAGGTTTGATTTAATGAAAAGTACTCCATTTTTAGACAAGATATGAAAGTGATGTTTTGAAAGATGGTTTTCAAACCCTATCACTAACATACGAATTGAAGCCTTTTGATACTTCCATTTTATTTTGCATTCGGCTGATTTTGATTTTATTGTCGGGATGTGAAGTATCCTTGACCAAGTAATATATATACAAGTGTCAGGCTCCTTGTGGGCATAAAAGCCATCGAAGTGACCCAAGCACTACAAACCACAATTTACTATGCTGAGACCTTAAATTCAGATATCCGTTTTAAGGTCCCTCTGATTTACATTTAAAAAAAAACAGGCAAGCCGTATTTATAGTTTAAATTTGTCCATCATGGGAATCGGATCTAGATCCATGTGATTAATCATAGATCCCATGATTACTAGGCTCACAAGATATCATCAAAAAGCTTGCACAGCAGATATATTTAAATAAAATACAAATTAAAATCAAGACGTCGCAAGATAAAGGATTCATCAGTTAAATCCTTGCATACACGTAGCCAAACCTTCCCATTCCCTCTAGATAGGGATCTAGGGTCTCGTAGTTGCTTTAATATTTACAAAAATAGAAAGAAAACTAGATTTAAATAAATCTTAGCCATTCTAGCTCAACGGTTCTAGCTTTACAGCTTTTGAACCAATTGAAAGTTAGATATGGCTAGATTTAGATAAATCTAGACCACAAACTTTACATCATTACATAATTATATCAAATGAACAGTTAAAACTGATATTTAATCACATTGAATAAATAATATATATCTATTACTTATATATATATATATATTAAAGCTAAAAAGAGCCACAGATTTACAATCTAGGCGTGACTAATCAATGTAAATATATATATATATATATATATGCTTATATATATTGAAGCTGAAAAGACCAAGGACTAGCAATCCAGGCCAAACGAGTTAGTTATATATATATTAAAGCGAGAAAAAGCCAAGGATTAGCAATCCAGGCTAATAGAGTTAATATAAATATATATATATATATATATATAGTTATATATATTAAAGCAGAAAAAGTCACAGATTTATAATCCAGGCATGACTGAGTTAATGTAAATATTTGTATATATATATATATATATTAAAGCTGAAAATGCCACAGATTAACAATCCAGGCTAAATAACACTTATATATATATATATATATATATATATTAAAGCCAAAAAGGTCACGGATTTGAAATCCAAGCAAAACCAAAAGCTATAAATATATATATATATATATATATGCTAAAGCAATAAAAAGCTTCAGATCAAGAGAAATCTCACAGTGTACAGCGATAGAGGCTTTAAATCACTTGGTAGGCATGAAAACTCCATTTTCACAGGTTAAAACTTGATATGTTAGTATATATATGTATACAAGTGTTTAGGAAGAGAAATATCGAAGTTTGGAGCATTGTAGGTAGGGTTAAGAGATGAAATGGGCGGAATTTCCTCTCTTTTATTCTTTTTTTTTCTTTTTGGCTGATGGGGGGTCTTATTTATAGACTAGGGAGCCGCGGGTCTACCTACGGCTCCCGGTTAGGCCCAATCCTGCGGGTCCCATTGTCTCAAAATACGTGCACTCTGACCAACGCGATGTCTGCTTCGAACATTCATAACTTTCAATCTGGGAGTCCGATGGAGGCATGCTATACCTTTCTAGAAAGCACTTTACGAGAGCTACACAATGACATAGGATTTGACCTTTTCCGAATTCGGGAAGATGGGTCCATAACCAGATCTTCGAGTCTTCACAGTCTGTCCGTTAAGCTGTCTTGTGCTGTTTTCACTCGGGATTGACATTATGGTTCTTCATAACCCTCATAGTAGTGATTTAACTTGATTTTGATTTGATTTGATGTTAAGTTGGTAAAATAACTATTTTGCCCTTCCGGGGGTGGTCTCTAGGATTGACAGGGTTTTTGACTGTTTCTCGAGGTTGTCTCCGAGGTTTGATCCCAGCCGACTCTGTTCTTCCTCAAGGACGTCTCTCAGGGTTGATTTGATATCCTGGGGTTGTCACTGGGATTTGATTTGATCTCCCGGGGTTATCGGTTTGGGTTGATTTAATGCTTCGGGGCTGTTGACGAAGGTTGATTTGGTCTCCCACGGTTGTCGTCTTTGAACTTCCAAGGTTGTCTCTGGGGTTTGATTTGATCTCCCGGGGTCGTCGCCGAGGTTGGATTTGATCTCCTGGGGTTGTCGTCGGGGGTGGACTTGATCTCCAGGTGTTGTCGTCGGGGTTGGACTTAATCTCCCGGTGTTGTCGCCGGGGTTGGATTTGATCTCCCGGGGTTATCGTCGAGGTTTGATTTGAACTTCCAAGGTTGTCTCTGGGGTTTGATTTGATCACCTGGGGTTGTCTCCGGGGTTGAATTTGGTGATTTGGACTTCCAAGGGTGTCTCTAGAAGGTAAATGATGACTTTGCCCTGCTGCAAGGTTAGTAACAGAAATGAAAAATTTTGAGTGTCTACATTTGTGATATAAAAGTTTAAATAACTTTTATATTATGCAACAGATATATCATGAATGTTCAACCAATAACATATATCAAGTATAATAAATTAAATAGTTTTAGTTAATACTTGATATAACAAATAAATTTCTTATACTCGAAAATATATATAATAATACATTTTATCTATCTTGTGAATATTAAATAAGGCCACTTAGAATTTTAATGATCGTTCGAATGATATTCTTGTTTAAGGAATACCTTCAAATAGCGGTACCTAAAACTGACCAAATTTAAAGTTTCACTATTTATATTTGTATAAATATTTTTCGATAGATCACTTAGAACTTTAATAATCGTTCGAATGATATTCTTTTTTAAGGAATACCTCCAAATAGCGGTATCTAAAACTGATCTACTTTATAATATTTATATAAATAAATTATATATCTATAAAAAGCCACTTAGAATTTTAATGACTGTTTAAATGATATTCTTAAGGAATATCTCCAAATAGCGGTACTTAAAATTGGCTTATTATTGATATGAATAGATGAAATATATATATATATATATATGTGTGTGTGTGTGTGTGTGTGTATAACACTTTTTATTTGTATATCTATACTTATACACAAATGTGAGATAATAATAAATAAATAAATTTACGAACTTATCTCAAACTAATTTGACCAATTTTCGCTTCAAAATGTCAGAACTTTTGATTAGAAGAGAGTATACTTTTAGAGAGAAATTATGTAGGCAAAGAGAGAGTATAAGCTTTTCTTGATTTAGAAATTGGTAAGCAAAAATGAGGAAGAGCTTCCCTATTTATAGAAATATTTGGCCAGGGATATTTTCATAAATCTGAAAAAGAAATTTTGAAATAGATGGCCAAGATTGATTTAATTTAAAATGGACGGATCAGATGAATTAATTAAAAGCTTACACAGATTAGATCATGAAAGAAGAGTTCCGCCCATGTTACTATGGATCAGATCATGATAAAGAGTTCCACCTATGTAACATTTGTCAAAATATTGCCCATTAAATGCAAGTAGCTCAGTATTTCAAACCAACGACTTTGCTCAATTTACTTCTTAATTCAATTGTCATGGACCCCACGATTTTACTTCTTTCTCATGCATGAGACAAATCGAAACAAAGCTAATCCCATCATTTTTTTCATTCTTTTAAATATCTATGGTCCCACGAATTTTACCAACTTTCAGATGACATACAAAGGCTGAAGCTTTTTTGAAAGTTTTTATAAAAATATCATTAATATATATATATATATATATATATATATATATATATATCATTTTTGAAATAATTGAGGGAGAAAAATCATTTTTAGAAATAGGGATTCTCTTTACCTTAGGAAATCTTACTATTTGAATTAATCTATTTTAACACTTGATATTAGATTATCAAGGTTAATTTAAAAATTAATTCAATGTTAGGATGAAAAACATTTCTGGTCAAAATAAATAAATTAAATAAAAACAATTATATAAAACCTATGGAGAGGATTCTAACCTATTTACTAATTTTTTGTTATCATCAAAATATTCTAAAAGTTAGAGACACAACAATCTCCCCCTTTTTGATGATGACAATTCTACTAAAAATATTTTATTAAGACTGCTCCTTAATAGGTGAATCTCCCCCTTACAGTATAAGTGATTTTCAAAAAATATTTTTGTAGTTTTGAAATAATTTATAAGATATAAATATATTTATTTAATTTAGTAATATAATGTTGATATTAATATTATACTAAACCTGCAAATATAATTTTTGGCAGTTATGCAATGTAAATATTATATAGATCCTGCAAAAAAATAATTACCACCAGATTCTATGAATAAAATTTAACAGAACCTGCGAATAAAATTTTGAACCTGCAAAAAATAAAATTGCAAAAAAAAAAAAGTTAACCATAGAACCACAAAAGAAAAAAATTAACCACAGAACCTGCAAAATTTTAACAGTTTTATTTTTCTTCTCCCTCTTTGTCATCATAAAAAGGGATGAAAGAAAACTATGGATAATAACCTGCAGAAGAGTTGGTTAACAGTTTTTATCTTAACTATCATAAAAGTAGTTTTTAAAGGAAAGGTACCTCAATAGTTAGTTATGTTAGTGTAATAGTTATTACAAACTTAAATAGTTAGTATGATAATATATATATATATATATATATATATATATATATATATTACAGTCCTCAAATAGTTAGTAATCTTCCATATTAATGGGAGAAAATTGAAGACCAGTGATAGGCATGAGATCATCAGAGTAGATTGGTTGATTGAGTTCAACAGGAGCCGAACTGGCACTTGAGGTGAAAGGAGAAGGAGGAGGAATGGGTACTGTGTGATTTTCCATTAAGACTTGTATCAGATTCTGAAGATGAAGTATCAGTTGCTGCAGTTCTTCAAGTTTGGTCATGAGAGTTCCTTGATTTTGTAACATGAGTTGGTTCATGCTACCAAGAGATTCCACTTGGGAAAAAATAGTGATATGAGTCTTAATGTGATCCATATTTGGGCTTTTGAAAGTGATTAAAGGTTTGGGTGGAAGTTTCAGATAAGCTACAAGGTTGCTATTTGGGATTGGTTGAGACTTATAGGAGGTGAGATCAATGCCAAGATGTTTGAAAATACGAGTTAAGAAAAGACAAAAACCCATACAATTGTGATTGTAACCGTGCTCAAAGGAAGTCAACAGAAAATATGGGAGATTATAAGGCATGAACTCATGCAAAACACATTTTATCATTTCTAAGTCAAAGGGACACAAACTTCTGTCTTTCCTGACTGGTATAAAAAATGATCTAATTATTTTACCCAGAAATTGACAGGGAGCAGCTAAAAATTCACCACCAATATTTAAAGGATAATCAAATAAAAGAGCTGATACTATTTGGTCTGTTGCTATCCCAAGATTTTGTTTGAAAGTAGTACATTCAAGCACAGAGTATCCTATAGGATAAGCATATTCATTGAGCCTAAGGAGTTCAAGCGTAGAGTGCCTAAGATGTAAAGTAGTAAGAAAAAAAATTTCATCAATGACATATTCAGTGCCTTGAATGCATGTAGTGATGTTCACAACACAACCAGTCTCATCTCTACTTATAGCTAAGTGACTGTAAAACTCAGCAATCAAACCAGGATAGATATTTTTGTCATTAAAAACAACAAGAGATTCCCATCCAATGCTCCTAAATTTTTCAAGAAGATTTGGAAAACTGTTAAAGGTGATACCTATACCAGGACACATACAATGTCTTATAAGTTTATATTTGGATCGTGCATGTGGTGTAACTAACTGAGGCAAACAAACATCAGGATGGACTTCATATAAAGCAAATCTCTTTCGTTTGGAAGATGATGAACTATCCATGTATAATTTAAGAAAAGCGAAACAAGACTGAGATGTGAACATAGAAGAATGCAGGTTGTGCTAGGTGTGAAAAAATAAAAAAGAGATCTATTTTTATATATGCAGTTCATAAAGAAATGAGTCATTGCAAAAATTAATGTTCAGTCAGTAAGAGAAACTGCAGGGCTAACATACAAATGAAGAAATGATTGCAAGTTTAAACTTTCAAGAAACCAAACCATACTTTGCAAATCTTTTAAAAAAGTGGCACATATTTGCAGTAATAAATATTACTAATATTTATTTAGTCAAAGAAGCAATAAGATTAGTCATGTCATTGTTGTCTAATATTTTAGTCTTACAAGGGATGTTTGGTACTAGATATGTAGCAGAATTCAGTACATGTATGCACATTAACTATAGTAGTCAAAAGGCCAAGTTTAGTCCAATATACAACAGTTGTTTAACTATTTACAGTCAGACAGATAATGGCAATAAATTCCTGTGATTCATTCTATAACTTATAAATACTTAAGATTTTAGCTGAGTTCATACGGCAAATATCTTAATATAAAAATGTATCCAAACATATCATGAAGAATAGATTCATTTATCACAATCTGTCTTAACATAACACTTCACATTAATTGAAAGAGATGCACAGAATAACAATAGTCATGACAGATATTAGGCAATTACAATATCTAGGTTCAGAATGTCAGTTTTAAACTAGATATCTTGAGTATTAGTTTAAAGAAATGTAGCACGAGTCCATACTGATACACAGTAGCAACATTAGTTGAACCAAGTCTATCATAGTAGGTAAACAAATAATATTATCAAGTTATTCCAGCTTAATATTGCGTAGTACCTCATAAGTATATATAAAAGTAAACAAAACAGATATTCTAACTCAATACCTTATGTAAGGTCGATTAGCCAAGATAAATATTCAACAAAATATTTTATCTTAGCTCAAAATATTAGTCAAAAGTGGTGAAGAGAGACTAGAAGTCCAGAATTGCAAATTCTCAATCTCAATCATCACAAAATATCAACACAATTTATTCCAAAAGCACAATTGCATTGAATCACAATTTCAGCTTTGACAAGTATCCAAATATTATCAACCAGTACACAAAGATGGTTAAATAGAGATTACCTGAGCAGTAGCATATAAATCTTTTTCAATCAGATGAATGCATGTTGCTCCAGAAGATTTGTCAAACACCGAACTATATATATATATAAGAATAGATAAGATTTGAAACCCTAAAACAATATTTTTTTAAAAAAAAATCATGCTAAAATATAGAATAATTTTGGTAAACAAAATATAGATTTGATGAAATAAAAATTATTTGTGAAAATTTATTGGTGATAAATAAAAAAAATGAAACAAAATGAAACAAAGTTCATATATGCTGTTCAAAACAAATGTATTGAACAAAGATCTAAAAAGATGAGCAAAGTACTTGATCAGTAGATTGATCGAAAGAAAATTTTGTAATCAGAAACAAATTTATCATTTGACAGATCTGAGAGATTTAAGCGAAGATTTATGCAAAACTAGGTTTGAAAAACATAATTTTGATCACAGGGAATCATTTAATCCAAGAAATTTTGACTAAATCAAACTGAGAATTGAAGATTTTGACTGATAGCTGGTTAGGATTTGGAGCGCAGAGAGAGAACGGGAGAGAATTATTTGAAGAGAGAGAAAGAAGACGGTCGAAAAGTGAATAAAATAAAATTTTGAGATATATATAATTAAACTTACCTTATTGATCGAACGGATGAAACTTAATTTGAAATATAATCAATGGTTAAGATGAATTGTGTTTTAAACAAACACATTTGTTTTGATCCAAGGGCTGCTAATCCATCTGCTTTATGATCGAATGGTGAGAATGCTTGATCCGTGTGCTTCATGTTAATTGGCTTGGATTAAGTTGCACAGATATTGATTGATCTAATGGTGTAGATTGTTACAAAAAATTGATCAAATGATGGTAGCATTGATCCGTGTGCTTCTTTAAATAAATGGTGATTAGTCCAGAGAGGGAGTCAGGGATTGATCTTAGCCACCGTTAGATTTATGCAAAAATGAATGGAGCTGATCAAGTATCTTATATATAATAAACTAAAATGTAAATAAATGAATAAAATTTGAAAATTAACATAAACTAATTAATTATAAATATAATTAGTTAAATATGTTACTTAAATTAAATTTAAGAGAGTGAAAATAATATATTAGCATAATTTAATAAAAATAAACTATAGTTATAACAAATAGATTTATAAAGAAAAACTATACAAAATAATATTATAATTGTATTAAAAATTTAGAAAATTATATAAGTCAATAAATATATTATTAATTTTTTTTAAATATTTAAAATATTGACGATTACATTAAAAATCAAAATATAGCACATAAAGAAATGAAAATTAAGAGATAATATCTAACATGCCTAATTCAATTCGTAATTTGCAAAATCTATCTGAACTTAATGGTTTAGTGAATATATCAGCAATATTTAATTCAGTATCAATGTGTTCTAATTTAATAAAACAATTACTAACATTATCACGTAAGAAATGATGTCTAAACTTAAGTATGTGGTGCCTTTAAGCTATCGAAAGATTCGTTTTACTGCAATCAAATGTGATTCTTTAAGATTTACTTGAAATCTAGCACATTTACAAACACTAAATATAATGTCAGGTCTACTTGCAGTTATATATAATAAACTTCCAATCATTCCTCTATATTTCTTTGTGTCAACACTTTTATCATTTTCATCAGCAATTAATTTATCAGTAGTTGACATAGGAGTGTAAAGAGGTTTTACAGATTCTAAACCAAATTGCTTGATCATTTCTTTGAAGTATTTAGATTGAGAGATATGAATACCTTTTTCTCCATGTTTGATCTGCAGTCCGAGGAAGAAGTTTAATTCTCCCATCATACTCATTTCAAATTGTTTACTCATGCTTTCAGAAAACTCATTGCACATAGTAATGTTAGTAGAACCAAAAATAATATCATCAACATATATTTGTATAATAAGTATATAATCATTCTTATTTTTTGTAAATAAAGTAGTATCAACAGTTCCTCTTTTAAAACTATTTTCTAATAAAAATTTACTTAATCGTTCATACCATGCTTTGGGGGCTTATTTTAAACCATATAAAGCTTTATGCAATTTATAGACATATTCAGAATGATCAAAATTTTCAAATCCAGGAGGTTGTTTGACATAAACGTCCTCTTCAATAACACCATTTAAAAAAGCAGATTTGACATCCATTTAAAATAATTAAAAATTTTTATGGCATGCAAATACTAATAACATACATATAGATTCAATTCTAGCAACATGAGCATATATTTCATCATAGTCAATGCCTTCAAGTTGTTTATATCCTTGTGCAACCAATCTTGCTTTACTACAGTTCCACTTTCATCTAATTTATTACGAAAAATCCATCGAGTTCCAATAATGGAAGTATCTTTGGGTTTTGGAACTAATTCCCAGACTTTGTTTCTCGTGAACTGTTCAAGTTCATCTTGCATAGCCAATATCCAATCCTCGCCTAATAAAGCATCTTTTATGTTTTTAGGCTCGATTTGGGATAAGAAATATAAATGACGAGCCAAATTATGTGATTGTGATCTAGTAAGAATTTCTTTATCAATATCACCAATCACATTCTCTATCGGAGGATTCTTAATGATGTGTGATTCTTTGGGTAAGTCATTGAATTGAGGATTAGGTATTTCAAGAGGATTAGTACTGATAGGTGGTGATGAATTATCTAGTTTTGGTTCTTCAATATTTCTGAGAATATCTTCAATGACAACATCACTGTAAACTAGTTCATTATATTTAGGAGGAGGCTAAGTTTCATCAAAAGTTACATTCATTGACTCCTCAACAACTAGACTTTTTTTGTTGAAAACTCTATAGGCTTTGCTATTTAGAAAGTATCGCAGAAAAATTCCTTCATCAAACTTTGGATCAAATTTTAACAAATGTCCTTTAATGTTTAAAATGAAATATTTACTCCCAAAACCACGAAAATAATTTTTTTTTAGAGTTCTTTTATAATAAAGCTCATAGGGAGTTTTGAGCAAAATTGTTCTTAATAAAGCTTTGTTTAAAATATAACAGGATGTTGCCACAGCTTCAGCCCAAAAATATTTAGGAAGTTGATATTCATTTAACATTGTATTAGCCATTTCTTGTAAAGTTCTATTTTTCCTTTCAACTACACTATTTGATTGTGGTGTATAAGGAGCAGAGAAGTTATGACGTATACCATACTCGTCACAGAACATAATGAAATCAGAATTATCAAATTCTCTTCCTTGATCAGATCGAATATAAATGATAGAGCTTCCCTGTTGATTCTAAAAAATTTTAGGTAAGGCAAAGAATGAATTTATAGCTTCATTTTTAAATTTTAGAAAATTAACTCATGTAGATCTTGAATAATCATCAACCAAAACTAGAATATATACAGCACCACCAATGTTGTAATTAGGAATAGGTCCGGCTAGGTACATGTGTAACAATTCTAGAGCTCGAGAAGTTGACATGGTGAATTTAGGTTTATAAGATGCATGAATCTTTTTTCCTAATTCACATGCTTCACAAATATGGTCTTTTAAAAATTTCAGTTTAGGAATACCCAGAACATGTTCTTTAGAAAAAATATTATTAATTAATTTCATGTTGATATATCCTAGTCTACGATGTCATAGTCATGGATCATCATTTGCAGATATGAGACACACATTATCTAAGTGAGAATATGTATCTAAGTCACACGTGTATACATTTTGATTTCTAGGACATAATAGAACTAATTTTCCAGATTGATCAAATACTAAGCAATTATGAAGACTAAAAGATATGTTAAATCCACTATCACATAGTTGACTAATAGATAAAAGATTATACCTGAGTCCTGTGACTAGTTGAATGCTAGAGATTGTTATGTGCTTATTTCCAACTACTTTACCTTTATTGTTATCTCCAAAAGTTACCTCACCATAGTTTGTAGTTTGTAGATTTTATAACTTGGATTTGTTACCAGTCATATATCTTGAACAACCGCTATTGAGATACCATTTATTTTTATTAAAATCAGCTGCAAGACATACCTGCAATATACAATAATTTTGCATACCGGTACCCTTTAACAAGAATGGTCCTTTGGGTAAGTTTTCCATTTTGTATAAGGAATATTTGTACATTCCTTCACAAAATTGGGCATAGGATAATTAGTTTTAGTGGAGACAAGCATTCTATGAGTTATAAGACTATAAAATGCATGATAATAATTTCTATAAAATTCTCTACTTGTAATAATTGGTGCAGTATATGTTCCTTTGGGAACCCAAATCATCTTTCCTTTATAGTTTTTATTTCGAGCATTGCACATATAAAATGAATGACCATTTCTGTTACAGTAAGAACATTTAGTGAAAGGAGAAGTATAACTTTCTTTTTTTTGGCTTTTAACATGATACAATCCCTTGTCTTTTGTGTTACTTGATTCTCCAATATATCCTAGTCCTTCTTTATTAAATCCACATCTTTGTTGACTTAAAATAACATCAAGATTTTCTTTTTCTTTTGTGAATTTAAGAACTATGGTATTTAAATCATCACGTTCTTTTGTTAAATCATTAATTTGATTTATTAAAAGATTATATTTTTATAATTCTATTTTAAGATTTTTAATTTCATCCTTTATCATTTGATCTTCTATTTGAGTATCTTCATTAATTAATGCAAGAGTTGAATTTTCAACTTCAAGGTTTTCAATGAAAATAATAAGAGTTGAATTTTTGATTTCAAGGTTTTTGTTTATTGTTTTTAATTTTTTTAATTCTTCTTTTAATAACAAATTTTTTGAGTAATTATTTTCTTATTTTCATTTTTCTTCATTTATACATTCATTTGTTATGATTAAGTTTGAGTTTTCTATTTCAAGATTTTTATTTATTTTTCTTAATTTTTCTTGTTCTTCTTTTAAATCATTTTCTATTCTTTCTCCCTTTTCTATGATTAAATTTGAATTTTCAATTACCAGTTCTTTGTTTATTTTCTTCAATTTTTCTATTTCTTCTTTTAATAAAGAATCATTTTCTAGTTTTTCTTCATTTATATTTTCATTTGTTATAATTAAATTTGAATTTTCTATTTCAAGATTTTTGTTAGTTTTTTAGTTAATCTATCTAGATATATTTTTAATTTAATGAATCTTCTTTGATTATTTTTATTATTTTCATATAATTAATTATATGCTTCTTGTAATTCATAGTATTCCTTGTCAGGAGAATATGTGTTAAATGAAGTGCTAGTTAATTGATGTTCAGAATTTACCTCAGATCTTGTTGATGACTCATTGTCTGCCATTAGAAACAGATTTACGATTTCTTCGATTTGTTCAGCTGTCTCTTCTTCATCACTTAGATCCTAACCTTCTTCAGCTACTAGCACTTTGTTGGCTAATTTTGGACAATCCTTTATGAAATGTCCAGGTTGGTTGCACTCGAAGCATGTATTTGAATTTTCGTTTGAGTTAATATTCGTGAAATTGTTGTTGTGGTTGACTTTAAAATTTCCTCCATGGACCTTTGGCTTAAATAATTGTTTGCCTTTAAAGTTGTTGAATTTGTTGTTTGTCTTTAGAAAGTCATTTTCATATTTACAAGCTTTGCTTTGAATAACTCTCCTGAGTTGTCTTGATAACAAGGCAACTTCATTATTGTCTAGACTCAGGAGTTCTTCATTTAGTTCCTCATTGTCACTTTCTTGATCAACAAGTAGAGCTTTGAAAGCAATTCCTTTCTATTTAAGATCTGTATCTGATCCAACTTTTTCGACTAGCATGTCAACTTCGTGAGCACGAAGATTCCCAATAAGACTGTTGTAACACCCCAAACCTGATATAGGCCCGAAGTGCTACACGCCGCAAGCCCAAAGGCCTGCAAGGCAACAATATCAATAAACGCGCAGCCCAACAAAACAACTTAACAAAAATCTTAACATAAAACCCGACAATAAATATATTTCAATCCAATTCAAAAGAAATACCAAATTCTTAAAATGGAGACGTATCTCCCCGAAACTAATAGTTTTATCAAAATCAATCAACAAAAGAAATAATGGCTAAAACTAAACTCCAGCTATTCCAAGAGTATTAAATAAGTGCTCAGCTTTCAACGATGGGACTTGTAAAAATCTGTAAGGGGGTGAGCGATGAAGCCCAGCAAGTAGCAATCCTCCCTATCTAGCCTATCAAGTACAATTTGCAAAACACTTTTTCGAAATTCTTTTTTTTTGTTCAATAAAAATAGCACATAAGCTTTCAAAACTAAAATAATTCAAAAATTGATTTCAGTGTATATCATATATCTTTTAATCCACAGCCTTAGCGACTAAGGTTACAATAGCCCTGTAACACGGCCCAAAAGTTTGATAACGTTATGATACGCACCCTACTAAGGTATCTATAAAAATGCACGCTCTCCGAAGGTCATCTAAAAGGTGTGCGCCTTAGTAGGTCCTATATTAGCTCCGGAACTAAACATAATCAATAACGGGTTCTAAACATAGTCAGACTGAGGATTTCAAAATCTTTTCTCAATGTTATCAATATTCTAAATGATACTTTTTCACAGTTCAAAATCATATAATCTCATTTCACAGTTCAAAAATAAATACTTGATCCGAAGTTTTGAATAAACGAACATAACCTTTTAATCTAAATGGAAGCCTTAAATAAAACATAACAAATTTTGAAAACAGTACATTTAGGCATCCGAGTAATTATTAAGACATACATATAAATAACAATAATTTTAAAATCACTAAATAGTTCAGAAAGCCACTTACCTCTATATTGCGAAACACTAAATTAAAAACGAACAAGTCCTAAATATAATCTTAAAACAAATAAAAATTATTAAGATACAATATCCTAACTCAAACATATTTTAAATTGTATATCTTGCACACACTAATATTCAATATTTATTTATTTTTAATTCAATTTATATTCAATTAATATAACTAAAATTATAAAGATTTTCCTAAATTATAATAATTTAAATATTGAAACTATAACTTTAAAATTAAAATACATATTTTATGCTATTAGTATAGAATTATTTTGTTATACTTATTTAGTATATTTACATAACCGTTGCCATGATTCATAAGTATTGACAATACAGATAAACACAATAACCAACAAGCTGCCATGATTTCATAACATATGGTATACACACACCTACCGAAATATATAAGTATATCTATTATTAATACTTCACTCCATAAAATATATACATATATACGATTTTTAATAAAATAAAAATCTCATTTATTTTACAAAAGCCAACCTACATAACACCATTTTCAGGATTCTTTTATTATTAGAATCATTGTTATAAAATATCCAATTATACATATGAATAAACTTATAATTGAAAAAGAAGGGTTTACATTTTACCCTTTTTGATTTTTCTTCTTTTCTTCTTCTCTGTTCTGCAGTACTTCAAAGCTAAATAGTTTTCACGTTCTTTTCTTTCTATATCTCGTTATTTAAATATATGTAATTCCTTTGTAAAATAGGTTACCAGGTAAAAGAGTCATTTTTAAAATTAAAAGCTTGTTAAACTTGAATGACTTTTCCTTATCATTATAGATTTTAGATATGTATAAATAATTATTAGTTACACTTCTATTATCAAATTATATATTTTTATTATCTTTTATCTTCTTCTTTTTAACCGGATATTACAACTGTCAAGAGGATAGACAGTTAGGTCTTGCATCTCCTTGATAGTTGTTACCTTCATTTTTCCAGATAGAAGGAATAGCTTTGAGAATTCTTCTATTTTTCTAATTTGTACTATATGTCTTTCCTAACTATTCCAACTCATCAATGATCCTGAAAAAACGTTTTTCCATATCAATGATCTTTTCACTTTCTTCTAGCTTGAAGCTTTCATATTCTTGAATTAAAGCATCTTTTCTAGTTTCTTTAACATGATTGGTCACTTCATAGGTTACAATCAATTTTTTCTAGATTTTTTTAGCATTTTTGCAGTTGCTAACTCTTTTTTAATTAGAGCACTGGTCAACACTTGTTCAGCTCTAGATGCTATGTTCATGGCTTCTTCATCTTCAGTGGTGAATTCATCAACATCTTTTTCAACAGTCTTTTCTCATACAATTTCTGTAGGAACTTTGACTCCTCGTTCTATAGCAAACCAAACTTTGATTCCTTGAGATTTGGCATAGATTTTGAATCTATTCTTTTAAGTAACAAAATTTGTGTCATCAAATAGTGAAAGTCTGGACATTGATAATCCTTCTCCGCAACCAGTAGCATTTGTGTAGGCCATAGATGGATCTACTCTTAGATATGCCTATATTTACTCAACAAACAAGTTAAAGAGCACCGCTCTGACATCAATTGAAAGTCCAATAATAATCTAGAAGGGGGGTTGAATAGATTATTACCGTTTAAAAATTAACCCAGGCCTTCTTGAATTTTTAGTTAATTAATTTGAAGTGTTAAAATTAATATGCAAGACAATAAAAAATTCAATCACACAATGCACAGAGATTTGTTTGGTTCACAACAAACATCCCGGGTATGTTGCTACGTCCAGTCTCAAGCTCCTCTCCAGAACATGAGATCCTATTACTATCAGTAATACAAATACTCCTTCAATAGACAGAGATGCCTTTACAAAGTTTTATAGACAAACTTCTAACTATACACAACTTTGACACCCCCAAATCCGGATTTCCTAACCTCGAATTCAGTGTTCACGATACTCAACAACAAGCATACTTTCTAACTAATGCGGAAGAATAAACATACATTGTTTATCATAATAGTAATAAAGTCTTACAATTATAGTCTCAAGGTTCTTTAACCTTAACTTAAAATGTACTCTTAATACTATAAAGAGTTTACATAACCAAATAGCATTTAAAATAAACTAGTACATAAGCCTTCTCAAACATTTACTCTTGAACCTTCCCTTTTCCTTTGTCCCCTTTGGACGTTTCTGCCTTAACTGAAATAAATGTCATGATATAGCAAGAGTAAGCAACTAATTTGCTTTGCAAGTTTATACACAAGGGAGATATATCATGATTAGAAAAAAGTATCACTTTCAATATTCAACAACAGTATAAAATTGTGAAGGAGCATGAATTGATAATCAACAGTTGAATATTCGAATAATTGAATAACAGGTACTAAGTGGTTTGAAATAACCATGAACATTTGCCAAGGTTCTCAGCATTTAAACTGGATCTTTTAATAAGTTTTGGTAATCAAGGGGATCCGCCTTTCATACCCTGTGATTTATGCATAAACACTTAATAATCCGGCATTGATATCATGCTTTAATCAAATTCATTTTTTTCTCAACCAAGAGTTCTTACCATATCAATTAAATAAGGACATCTTTTAAAGCACATTTGATTTAACAATTTTAGACATGCTTGATCTAGCTGATACAATTAGCATAGATCTATCTCATAAATAGTTCATGAATGAAAGAAATTTATTTTAATTCATAGTTCAATAATAATTGTCGACGTCGGGAAAATATTCGCGGGTCGGGTCACAACCTATATCTTTCTCTCTTTCTAAGTTATCTCTACCCTTATTTTTTTTATTGTGAAAAAGGTTTTGAAGGGTTTTTTAGGAAAAGGCCAACATGTATCATGTCGATGATTTGAATGTTTTACAGAGTCGCCAGTTGGTAGATTTAAAATGGTTGTACCAACTCAATCGAGTTTTGTTTGAAAGAGGCCTAATTGCTGGACAATGTCGAAACTTAATCTTTGAAAACAAAGTTTTGAGTTCGGGGGCTTGGTTAAGTGTGGAGAAGGTGTTAGGCACCCCACGACTCCCGTGTAAACATGGTACCTCATCTTTTCAATATTTCCCTTAAAACTAAAATGCGTGTGTGAATGCTGTTTGAAAATTGGGCCTGTGTGTGATTGAAAAATATGTCTATGCATCGTTGAACATATATACGAAGGGTTTGATTTGATTTGCAAAAAGTCTTTGATTTGATTTGCATAAGTGTTTGATTTGATTTCCAAAAGCTTATCTTTTCGAAAAGATTTAAAATGATGTTTTGAAAGCTGGTTTTCAAACCTTTACGCTAACATAAGAATCGAAGCATATTGATTCTTCAGTTTTATCTTTTCAGCCTTAAGGCTCAATTTGAATGGTGATTGTCGGGCTGCGAATCATCCTCAACCACAACATATATACAAGTGTCGATCTCCTCATGGGCATGATAGCCATCGGAGGGACTCTGACACGACAACCCATATTTTCACTATGTTGAGACCTTAAGTCCGGATAACCGTTTTAAGGTCTTTTGTATGTACATTTTTTACAGAAAAACTGAAGGGTACATCTGTAAAGTGGAGTTTGTCCATCGTGGAAATCAGATTCTGATCAGTTTGATCATGAATCCCACGATTCTTAGGCTCACATATGAGTAGCCAATAAACCTTCATAGCTCAAATTTGCATAGAAAAAGAAATATATCTCAAATGTCGCCAAAATCAAGGATTCATTCAGTAAATCCTGGTTCGTACCTGGTCGAAGCGTCTCGTTCCCACTAGATAGCGATCTAAGGGCCGCGAGGTTGCTTTTGTCACTGAAACTAGAAAAATGCTAGATTTAAATAAATCTCAGTCATTCTAGCTTTTCGGTTCCGTCTGTACCGATTTTGAACCGTTTGAAAGTTAGAGTTGGCGAGATTTAAATAAATCTAGTTCGCCCGAAGATATGTCATTGCTGATTCATATAGAATGAATATTTAAAGCAACAATTTAATAAAAACGAGTAAAGTAGGATATATATAAACTGTAAAGGGCGATGAGTTTTCACACCGGTGTTTGAACTGGAATTTATATATATATATATATATATATATATATATATATTTATAAAAGCTGTGTAAAAGCCATAGAGTGATCCAGGCTGGACAAAATTGAAATATATATAGAAAAATAGTAGAAAAGGGCGATGGGTTTTCACGCTTGTGCCCGGACTGAAATTAAAATGTACAGGAAAGTATTCAACCAAAACTGGGAAGATAACCCAATTTGGTGAATTTGCTTATATATGCATATTTATATATTAAAGCAGTAAAAAGGTCACAGAATAATCCAGGCCAAACTAAAATATATAAATATATATATATAGAGACAGAAATGTAGTCAACCAAGACTGGGAAGAGAACCCAGTGGTGGTGAAGGCTGCTTATATATGTATAAATATATATAAAAGCAGTAAACTACCTCGGATTTGACATTCGGGCTTGACATCATTGAAAAGTTAGTATATGTACAGTTAAATATATACAAAAAAAGCCAAACCCGGACTGGAAAGATAACCCAGTCCGACGAAGTTGCTCAGGATGAAGATGCAAGTATGTGCGAGCTACTGGAAGCGACAGATCGTCAATCCGAGTTGTAGAAATGCTAGAAAATGTGTTTAGGTACTAAAATGTACCAAAATTTGACGAAAATGGCCAAGGAACTGAGTTCCAGGTAGATTTAGAAAACAAAACTTAACGTGCAAGTGTATAAAAGTGCGAAGTAGTAGGATTGACTTGCTGATAGTAAAAATACTCACAATGGACTGCTACACGGGCTGTTTGCCAAATTATAGGCCTTTAACGTCCGAATGTACCGGTTATTTTTTGATATGTGGTAGTATGTGGGTATATCTACGTGTTAGAGTGAAAATATTTGGGTTTGGAAGATAAAAAATTGGATAGAAAACCAAACGGGCAAAGGTTCGAAGCATTTTTCTTTTTTTTTTTTCAAATGAGGGAGGGGGGGTCACCTCATATATATAGGCCAGGGAGCCTCTGCTCTACCTGCTGCTATCGTGGGTAGAGGTGAGGCTCCCCTGGTGGGGCCCACGTGTCCGTTTCAGTCATCTTAAGTACGTGCACTCTGAGCAACGCGAGGTCGAAGTCGAAACTTTCTAACTTTTGATCAGAGCATCCGTTTGAGGCGTGCGATACCTTTCCGAAAAACCCTTGCCAAGAGTGTCACAACCAGGTCTTTGATTCCACGCAGTTTGTCCGTTGTGCTGTCTTGCACTGTTTGCACTCGGGATCATCGTTATGGTTTGTTTTGACCTTGGTGGTATCAATTCATCTTGAGTTTGACTGAATTAGCTTACAGTTGGTAAAATAACCATTTTACCCTTCTCGGGGTTGCCCTTAGTGTCGGTATGGCCTTCGATTGACTTCCAAAAGTTATTTTCAAGACTTGGATCCTATTCGAGTCTATTTATCCTCAGTGTTGTCTTTGGGGCTGACTTGGTCGTTCCAGGTTTTCCTCTAAAGATGTTGTGGAGCTTCAAGTTTGGTTCTGAAGTTGACCTGACCTCCCGGGTTGAGACTGGGGCAGACCTGTACCTCCCGAGTTGAGACCGGGGCTAATCTGTACTACCCGGGTTGAGACTAGGGTTGACCTGTACTTCCCGGGTTGAGACCGGGGCTAATTTGTACTTCCTAGGTTGAGACCGGGGCAGACCTGTACCTCCAGGGTTGACACTGGGGCTGCTCTATACTTCCCGGGTTGAGATCGAGGTTGACCTGTACCTCCCGGGTTGAGACCAGGGTTGATCTATACTTCCTGGGTTGAGACCAAGGCTGATTTGTACTTTTTTTGTTGAGATCGGGGTTGACCTGCACCTCTTGGGTTGAGATTGTGGCTGACCTGTACCTCCCGGGTTGAGACCGGGGCTGAGTTGACATCCCGAGACTTGTGATCAAGGCTGTGGTTGTCTCGGTATTGGTGATAGGGGTTGATTTGACATCCCGGTATTGAGATCGGGGTTGATTTAAAGGCCCGATTGGAGATCGGGGTTGATATGATGGTCCAATTTGAGATCGGGGTTAATCTGACGGCCTGATTGGAGATAGGGATTGAACTGATGGCCCGATAATGAGATCGGGGTTAATCTGACCGCCCGATTGGAGATCGAGGTTGATTTGATGGCCCGATCTTGAGATTAGGGATGATCTGACAGCTCAATTTGAGATCGTGGTTGATCTGACGGTCTGATTTGAGATCAGGCCTAATATGATGGCCCGATCTTGAGATTGGGGTTGATATGACGGCCCGATATTAAGATCGGGGTTGATCTGACTACCCAATTTTAGAACAGGGTTAATTTGATGGCCCGATTTGAGATCGGGATTGAACTGACGGCCTGATTGGAGATCGGGGTTGATATGATTTCCCGATATTGAGATCGAGGTTGATTTGGTGGCGCGATATTGAGATCGGGGTTGATCTGACGCCCCGATTTGAGATCGAGGTTGATATGATGTCCCGATATTGAGATCGAGGTTGATCTGACAGTCCGATTGGAGATCGGGGTTGAACTGATGTCCCGATATTGAGATCGGGGTTGATTTGACGGCCCGATTGGATATCGGGGTTGATATGATGGCCTGATATTGAGATCGGGGTTAATCAGACAGCCCGATTATAGATCGGGGTTGATTTAACGGCCCGATATTGAGATCAGGATTGATATGATGGACAGTCTTGCCCTCCTACAGCGTTAGTAACAGGGAAATAAAATTTTGAGTGTCTATAGATGCCCCTCTTTATCATCAATGCAGTGAAATGGACAGGATAAAGATTAGTAGACACTGGAAATGCACAGGCAAAGAGAATACAATGCATGATATGGTATGCTAGGAAGGTCCGATACCTCTAAAGGAGGTGGGGTCATCATTGACTGATTATGTTAGTTTTTGCTGGGGGTGATGTTAATAGGCAATCACGAATGGTTTCTTGTGACACCCCCAAATCCGGGTACTTCAATTTCCACGGGACTTGGTGTTCACTGTACAAATATCATCTATCTATCTACCCATAGTAAATGCAAACCATGAAATAAATAGAAATAATCCTCCCCTTATGGGGTTACAACATCTGAAAAGAAATACATCAATCCCAGGTCGTACTTAACCTTAAATCTCAAATGCGGAAATATAAATAATTAAATAAGTTTTACACAACTTTAACATAAGTCTGAAACATAAACACATAAAATAAACAACAAGTCTTCATCACTTGTTGACTTTGCCCTTGCCTTTGCTAGTAGAAGGCTCGTCAGACCTTTCGTTCTTAACTGCAATGTTATTATTACGCAAGAGTGAGCACGGTTGTCCACAAGTATAATAATATGACAACAATATAATAACATGCGAGTGAATCAAGGACATCTGAATAAAGAAACTCAACTTTTGACTCGAGGATAAATAACAGGAATCAAAATAACATCTGAGGGTCATAAGACCTTGAACTATGTCCTAGGTTGTAAAGTGTTTATACTTAAAACCTTTAACAGTCATAAGACTATGGACTCTACTTCTCGTACTTAGGGGGATCAGCCCTTAGTACCATATTGTGCACAATATCTCAACGCTAAAGCGTAAATAATCCCCTTTTACAGGGTTGTTCATCTCAGTTTTGACATCAGAGTCCGCACCAAAGGAAGTTTGGTTTGGATAAGCTCAATAAGTATTTTAGAATTTAGAACGTTCATCAACTATGGACTAGTCGAATCAATAAGGGTTCACTAGTCCTATAAGGTTCAACAACAACATCGATATTCAACTTGAATAATAAATCTCAAGAGTATACAATCGAATAAGTATTGTATAACTGAATCATGCTTTTAAAAGAGTTACAATATGTAATATGAATTTTGAATTTGAACAATTAAGAACACGAGCTTACTCGATATAGAAACACAAGTCTAAGACTTAATAAATGAATAAATTAGAATTTAGGGAACTTGCTAAATCAATAAGTTAGGGATAGGATACTTGCCTCTTGCACAAGCTACAATTATAATTCACGTTCTTTATTAAACCCTACACATCAATACGTTCACAATACAAATTAATCAATAACTCGATATACGTATCGAATCACACACATCGGTCTTGAGCACGTTATTGGACTATACAATTAACGATTCAAGTCATGTAATTAACTTATTAATTACTCACGTAATATAAGTTATTAACCTCTTATTATATGTTTAATCATGTCTTTATGTTCATTACATTAGGTTTTAAACCAACTCTTAGAACACACCAGATTCAAGATATCTGAAGGAACCGAACCGAGATTCAAGATAGACAGTGAGGGACTACTGAGATTTGAGAATAGAGTTTGGGTACCGTCAGTGCCAGAGATTAAGGATGACATTTTGAGAGAGGCTCATAGCTCACGGTATTCGATTCACCCCGGTAGTACCAAGATGTACCAGGATCTTCGACAGCACTTCTGGTGGCCGAATTTGAAACGAGATGTTGCTGAGTGTGTTGCAAAGTGTCTAACCTGTCAGAAAGTGAAAGCAGAACATCAGAGACCAAGTGGTTTGCTACAACCCCTGGAAATCCCAGAATGGAAATGGGAACACATTACGATGGATTTCGTGGTTGGCCTTCCGACGACTCAGAAAGGCTACGACGCAGTATGGGTTATCGTTGACCGACTGACGAAATCCGCACACTTCCTTCCGATTAAAATCAGATTCAACTTAGACCAGTTGGCAAGGCTATATGTGAAAGAGATTGTTTCGAGGCACGGAGTTCCGGTGTCAATTGTTTCCGACAGAGATCCGCGTTTCACATCGAACTTCTGGAAGCGACTACAAGAATGCATGGGGACACAGTTGAGAATGAGTACGGCTTATCACCCTCAGACAGATGGGCAGAGTGAAAGAACGATCCAGACATTGGAAGATATGTTGAGAGCATGCATCATGGATTTTAAAGGAAATTGGGATGATCACCTACCGCTTGTGGAATTCGGTTACAACAACAGTTACCACGCTAGTATTGGCATGCCGCCTTACGAAGCGTTGTACGGAAGAAAATGCAGAACCCCGCTATACTGGGATGAAGTTGGCGAGAGACAACTATTAGGTCCAGAACTGGTACAGCAGACAGCAGAGATAGTCAAAGTGATCAGAACAAGACTGATAGCAGCTCAGGATAGGCAGAAGAAATACGCCGATCCACACCGTAAGAACGTTGAGTTTGAATCGGGTAGCTATGTGTTCTTGAAAGTCTCTCCCTGGAAGGGGAAGATCAGATTCGGTAAGAAGGGAAAATTGAGCCCAAGGTTCATTGGACCCTTTGAAGTACTGCGAAGGATTGGAGAAGTTGCGTATGAGGTAGCCTTACCTCCGGCGCTTGAGAATGTCCACAACGTCTTTCATGTGTCAGTTTTACGCCCCTACAAACCCGATTACAAACATGTGATTGAATATGAACCCCTACATTTTGAGAAAGACTTATCCTATGAAGAAATTCCTGTTCAGATTGTTGACAGGAAAGAGCAAGTCCTCAGAAATAAAATTATACCTTCTGTTAAGGTAATTTGGAGGAACCACAATGCTGAAGAAGCTACGTGGGAACTCGAAGAGCATATGATGAAGAATTACCCAGATTTATTTACTTAATTTTTTTGTTTATGCGATTCTGGGGACAGAATCTTTGTAAGGGGGGGAGAATGTAACGGGACGAAATTTAATTGAACCGTAATTCTGGGGACAGAATCCTTTTAAGGGGGGAAAGATGTGACAAACAAGATTTTTGTAATTTATTTTGAATATTTATTGAATTAAATAAATTTTTTTCGATGATTTAATTATTGAGTTAAATAATTAATTGATGAATTTGTGGTAGATTAATTTAATTATATGTGTCACATTAGTTAAATTAATGTGGTGAATTTTTATATTCAAAGTATGTATTTAATTGAGCTTATTTGATTAATATATTAATTAATAAGCATAATGTTATTCTAATTAATTTATTAATTAATTAGAGATTTATGATTAGACATAATTAATAAATAAGAATTTTAATTATGTGACTATGTGATTTAATGTAGATTTATGCTATTTTATTTAATTGATTTAAATAGCATTATTTGATTTAATTGGGTGTGACATTAATTAACTATATTATAATAAATTAATTAAAATAAATGAGAAGGGATTCCTTAAGCTAGCCAAACAAGGCCTTAAGGGGAGTTGGTCAGTTAACCCACTAAGGGACCAACTGACAACCATTCACCCATTATATATTATACGTATTATACTTATATACATATATACGATATCAATTCATATATTCATATCAGAGGAAATAAAACTTAAAGAATCAGAGAGAATTTTGAGAGAAAAGATTGAAGAAGAAGAATTTGAAAAGTTTATATCATCATCCTTGAATCATCTTCACAAACTAGCAAGGGTAATTCCTTCTCCTAAGTTTTTAAATTCAAGTTCTTAAAGTTTTCCATTAACGTATGTTAGATTCTCTGTGAATAACTAATTTGATAATTAATGTATGATATGATTTTATATGTGTTATTGTATGATCATAACATGTTGTATATCATGTATGCATGATTTAGTGCGATTAAATCCATGTAGTTATGCTTAATTTGATTTTTCAAAAGTTACAGAGTGTAAAAATTATACATATGGCCCATATGGCCCTTACGTACAAAATTTACACACCTTATGCGTTTATTTAACTTAAATTAACACTTGAATGTGATTGTGTACATTTAAACGAACAAAATGGAAGTTAAACGAATGGATTCGGTGTTATAACGAATCCGTAACGTTGAATTCTTGTTTTCTTTCAAAACTTTATAAAATGTTGAAAATAGTGAAATTAAATGTTGTGATTTGTGTAATTCCGTGATTTAAAGTGTTAAAAGCATGCTTAGAACATGGTATGATGTTTCTGTAAATTCTATATCTTATGGGTAGCCTTAAATTCATTACGTTAGTTTAATTTGGATTTATTTGGGTTGCTCTGTGTGTCATTCGCGAACTGGAAATCTGGGTCTGCGTTGCCGCGCGGCCGCGCTGGTCCCAAGGGTAACTGGCGCGCGGCCGCGCCCCTTGCAGAAATTTGAAATTTTTTTGCTAAGTGTTCGTGTGTTCTAAGAGTTGGTTTAAAACCTAATGTAATGAACATAAAGACATGATTAAACATATAATAAGAGGTTAATAACTTATATTACGTGAGTAATTAATAAGTTAATTACATGACTTGAATCGTTAATTGTATAGTCCAATAACGTGCTCAAGACCGATGTGTGTGATTCGATACGTATATCGAGTTATTGATTAATTTGTATTGTGAACGTATTGATGTGTAGGGTTTAATAAAGAACGTGAATTATAATTGTAGCTTGTGCAAGAGGCAAGTATCCTATCCCTAACTTATTGATTTAGCAAGTTCCCTAAATTCTAATTTATTCATTTATTAAGTCTTAGACTTGTGTTTCTATATCGAGTAAGCTCGTGTTCTTAATTGTTCAAATTCAAAATTCATATTACATATTGTAACTCTTTTAAAAGCATGATTCAGTTATACAATACTTATTCGATTGTATACTCTTGAGATTTATTATTCAAGTTGAATATCGATGTTGTTGTTGAACCTTATAGGACTAGTGAACCCTTATTGATTCGACTAGTCCATAGTTGATGAACGTTCTAAATTCTAAAATACTTATTGAGCTTATCCAAACCAAACTTCCTTTGGTGCGGACTCTGATGTCAAAACTGAGATGAACAACCCTGTAAAAGGGGATTATTTACGCTTTAGCGTTGAGATATTGTGCACAATATGGTACTAAGGGCTGATCCCCCTAAGTACGAGAAGTAGAGTCCATAGTCTTATGACTGTTAAAGGTTTTAAGTATAAACACTTTACAACCTAGGACATAGTTCAAGGTCTTATGACCCTCAGATGTTATTTTGATTCCTGTTATTTATCCTCGAGTCAAAAGTTGAGTTTCTTTATTCAGATGTCCTTGATTCACTCGCATGTTATTATATTGTTGTCATATTATTATACTTGTGGGCAACCGTGCTCACTCTTGCGTAATAATAACATTGCAGTTAAGAACGAAAGGTCTGACGAGCCTTCTACTAGCAAAGGCAAGGGCAAAGTCAACAAGTGATGAAGACTTGTTGTTTATTTTATGTGTTTATGTTTCAGACTTATGTTAAAGTTGTGTAAAACTTATTTAATTATTTATATTTCCGCATTTGAGATTTAAGGTTAAGTACGACCTGGGATTGATGTATTTCTTTTCAGATGTTGTAACCCCATAAGGGGAGGATTATTTCTATTTATTTCATGGTTTGCATTTACTATGGGTAGATAGATAGATGATATTTGTACAGTGAACACCAAGTCCCGTGGAAATTGAAGTACCCGGATTTGGGGGTGTCACATTTCTCGTCATTTTCTGCTGGGGATGATGTCATTCCTGAGAGCCTAGGAATGGCATTGTTGCAGCCAAATTAGGCGAATGCACTCCAGATGCCTATCTTGACGATAATTTACACCGGTAGTTGGCCACAGGGGGGTTGAATCACCAATCCTTCTTGGTGCTCTTTCTGAGGTTGTGTATAACAGATTCCATCATTGTTAATGGATTACTATATTTCTTCCACCACCAGATCCCTTCCGATGCTTCGCGGGGTTGTATTAATAGTTGAGATGTCGCTGGGGTTGAGCCAACGGCTGAACTGTCACCGGTCTGTACCCGACGCTTCTCTAGGGTTGTGCCAACAGCTGAACTATCTCGGTTAGTACCCGACGCTTCGTTGGGATTGTGCCAACGGCTAAACTGAACTCGGTCTGTACCCGACACTTCACTGGGGTAGAGCCAACAGCTGAACTGTCATTGGTCAGTAATAGACGCTTCGCTGGGGTTGTGCCAACAGCTGAAACTGAACTCGGTCTGTATCCGACGCTTTGCTGGGGTTGAGCCAACGGCTGATCTGTCATCGATCAGTACCCAACGATTCGCTGGGGTTGTGCCAACTGCTGAACTGAACGGGGACTGTACCCAATGCTTCGCTAGGGTTGAGCCAACGGCTGAACTGTCTCGGTCTATACCCGACGCTTTGCTAGGGTTGTGTCAACGGCTGAACTGAACTCGGTCTGTACTCGACGCTTCGCTGGGGTTGAGCCAACGGCTGAACTAAACTCGGTATATACCCGACGCTTCGCTAAGGTTGAGGCAATGGCTGAACTGTCATCAGTCAGTACCCGACGCTTCGCTGGGGTTGTGCCAACAACTGAACGGTCATCGATCAGTACCCGACGCTTCGCTGGGGTTGTGCAAACAACTGAACTGTCATTGGTCAGTACCCGACGTTTCGCTGGGGTTGTGCCAACGGCTGAACTGTCATCGGTCAGTACCCGACGCTTCGCTGGGGTTGTCCCAACGGCTGAAACTGAACTCGGTCTATACCTGACGCTTCGCTGGGGTTGAGCTAACGGCTGATCTGTCATCGGTCAGTACCCAACGATTCGCTGGGGTTGAGCCAACGGCTGAATTATCATCGATCAGTACCCAACGCTTCACAGGGTTTGTGCCAACGGCTGAACTGTCATCGGTCAGTACCCGACGCTTCGCTGGGGTTGTGCCAATGGCTGAACTGTCATCGGTCAGTACCCGAAGCTTCACTGGGGTTGTGCCAATGGCTGAATTGTCATCGGTCAGTACCCAACGCTTCGCTGGGTTTGAGCCAACGGCTAAACTGTCATCGATTAGTACCCAACGCTTAGCTGGTGTTGTGTCAACTGCTGAACTGAACTTGGTCTGTACTTGACGCTTTAACAATTGCATTTTTTTTTTTGGCAATTTTGCGCATTTTTCAAGCAGTTTTTTAGTAGTTTGCATAATTGACCCCGGATATGGCCTCGGGATTAATATCAAGGGTCTTTAGAGTGTTCCTCTTTCTATCAGGATTACGCTGCTTAAATGCAGGATTTCAGGACAAACCGCTCAATCGCGTAGATATTTTTCTTCATATTTGACTTGGCAGCTCATATAAACTTTGTTTTAACTCGAATTGAACTGAACTCGGGGGAGTGGAACCCCCCTGGGGAGCCGCAGGTGGAGGTACGACTGCCGCAGGTGGGCCTGCTTCCACCTATGGTTTTATATTTGGGCAGCGGGAGCTCATTTGAAACATTTTCATTTTGTTTCAAACGGATTTTGATCTTCTTTTTTCAGATCAATGGAGCTTGGGTAGCTATTTTGTGATTTTGTCAGTTCCTACGCGTTTAGCTCATCGCAGGTAATGTTTTATGTCCTTTTTTGCAAGTTTTGACCGTTAAAAGCATGTGAACCACATAGGGGGCTTTTAGACGCAATGTATGCAAAATACATGCTTATATGACTGGCTAAAATTTTTTTGACTGCATATGTATGCATATCTTACTGTAATACACGTTTGGATGTAAGAAAATTCAGATTTTGAGACAGTCATACTTTGGTCTTTTTGATCAGTTTACTCATCTTTTTTGAGGCCTAGTGAGCCTAGATTTTTAACTAAAAATGTCCATGGTAATTTAGCTACCATGCGAAGTTTACTTTTGATTTTATTTCATGATTATGACTTGTTCCTATTTTTGGGAAAGTGTGCTACTAAATGACCACCTAGACATGCCTATATGCATGCGGACAGTCCATTTTACAAAGGAGGCTATGGCAAAAAAATTTCAAAACCCGAGTATTTAATAAAAATGCCATTTTGACTCTACTGGAATTTTTAACTGACCCATGCATGTTTTGGAATTTATCTTTTGAGAAACATGTAGTTTTGACTTTTTTAGGTATTTTTGACTGACCCATGTATGTTTAAGACTTAGAGATGCATAGAGTACTGATTTAAATGAATAAGCCACATGTTTTAGGCTTACCACACCCTTTCTGAGATGATCTGGAGACTTGGTCCAGGTGATGGACAGAGATAGACCCGAAAGTGCCAGCAGAGTCATTTCAGGCTTTCGACGTAGGAGGTCTTCTAATGTTCCTCAGCCACGTCCAGCTCGACCGCCTCACAGATTGGCGGAGTCGGTGATTCGTTTAGCACAGGACGAACAACCGATCGATATTGATGACGAGCAGGCTCATTTTGCTGCTTCTGCCCCTGCTCAGGCTCCACGTGCGGAGGTTCCCGGCGTTGTTGTCCATCGAGATTTCTTCACGCCAACGAGGTGACTTGAAGTTTTCTTCTTTATGGATCATATTATTTCTTTTTGCCATTCTCGGGCACAGATTCTGACATGGGTTGATTTTTGATGCAGGTTCCCAGCTTTACGCAGCCTCGAGGGAACTGGTTCAATGTGCACTCCCTGTATCATAGTTTGCACCAGGAGTACAGGGATATCGTTGATGGCTGGGGGTTTCATGCCTTCTTTTCCATTCTTCCCCGTCGTTGCCCTGGGGGTATACGAGGGCTTTGTCTGACCGCTGGTTCCACCAGACTCAGTCCGTTCATTTGTTGGATTGTGAGGTGTTGATGACCCCTATGGATTGGAGGTTCATCACCGGCATTGAGTTTGAGGGTAAGCCAGTGCATATCATGGCTGACAACACACCTACTGTCGTTCGGTCCCTGCTGGGAGTTCCTGCGATGGAAATTAAGGGTCGGACAGTTTGATCACGTCCCTTGATTATAGATGCCCAGAGTGGGGCTTTACTTGAGCCTCTGCCTGATGATCGGAGGGTTAGAGATCGCATCTTGAGGCGATTGTTCCTGGTGATCATCAGGGGTGGCAGACAACTCATCGACTGTGTCCTTCGCCCTGGTTAGCGCTACCCGACATGTAGAGCGCCTCAGTGACTTTGATTGGGGTTCCTACACGTTTGTTTATTTTCTCCGGGGCATGCGCATACTTTCAGAGGGTTTAACGGAGGCTTGGTTAGGGTTCTACCCGTTTCTGCTGGTGAGTACATCTTTCTTGTACCTTTATGATTTTAGCATTTATATTTGTCAGTCTAGGTCACTGAGGACTTTTGATATTTACATGGCCAATTTTAGGCATTTGAGAGGCTTCCTTGCCCACGACCCGCCACTGCTTTAGGTCTGGAGACCTATCCTCGAGGACGGCATTGGCATCACTCCACTCTGACGGAGGTCCCTGTTGTTGAGGGATTTACCCATGCTCGCCTATAGTTAGAGCTTTTGACGGCTAGATCGTTCTCCTGGATGCCGTATACCTCCGAGTTTTTGACGGTTGGATTTGAGGGAAGCCTCCCCACTGGTCGAGAGTTTGCATTGTCGACCCGCATAGTCCCGATTTTGATAGAGGGAAGTTGGGAGCTCTATTTGGAAGAGCGTGCTACCAGGAGCATAACGGGACAAATTCGCATTCCCATTGTTCCTCCTGCTTGGCATCATTGGCCATTGCTCTTGCCACTGACAGATATCCCTATGGAGGGCATAGATGCCTTTACCCTATTAGAGGGCCCTTATAGCTAGAAGGCATTCAGCAGCTGGTGGAGTCCTCACACTATTTTTCAGACTCGGGCTACCCAGTTTATAGCAGACATGGTGCCAGGGTCTGTGATGATGACAGACTAGATATCTTGCCTAAGGGAGCCGACTCATTTGGACCAGATCACAGGATTGACCCAGCAGCTGGAGAGAGCTTACTTATGTATCAGGCATCTTGGCAGAGATCCGTTAGAGGCATCTTCTTTTGACCCGTCCAGCTCAAGAGCGGCCCCCTCTTCAGGTCCATTTTCTAGCTGTTTTGTAGGGGCAGATCCTCCCTTGTACTGCCCAGATATGCCCGATGACAGTGGTTTTGTGTCCACGGAGGACATGGAGTAGGTTAACCATCTGAGCGTATATATCTTGGATCTTTTTGGATAGCTATTGTTGCCATATCTTTTGGTCAGCCATTGTTTTGGCTTTTGGGCCACTGTGCCCCATTTTGATAGACTACTATTAGTAGTTAGGTGGTGGTGCTCCATTTCTCTGTACTTTTCATTTCACTTTGTATTATCAGACAGGGATGATGCCCGCAGTAGATAGCTTGTTGTATATGCTCATGATATTTCTTATCTATCGCATCATTTTTATATTTATCATCATATATGTATTATGTCATATGTATGTATTTAGACAGATGAGTTTAGATTTCACCCTTGATGGCCTTATGATACGGTGATACAGATGACGTCATCTGTGCTTAGCCGTATCGAGCATTTACCACCGTCTGAGATGGCTTTACCATTGAGGTCGTGGTATAAAGCTTGCCCTTCTCAGCCAGAGAGATACTAGGTCAGATGTTGGGGCATTCGTTGCCCCTTGTAGATTTTTGGGTGCCATATAGATTTGTGGATGACATTTTATCTTGCTGGATACCCGAGAGGCAGGTTTTTTGCATCGGGCGATATGAGCTGACGACGACTCTAGAGGAGTAAGAGCAACTTACCTGTTGGCTCTGGACTTGCCGTGCGCTCGGACTGCTATTAGCGCTATGAGGAGACCATTCCAGCGAATGTCTGGTCTTCGCCAGAGGGTAGTCACGGACTAGATCATTTCTGGGCGTGTGATCTCGATTGACTTCTTGATCGATCATTTTGGTGAGATTGATAGCTACGATTGATATGCCGGGGATTTTGTTATTTCAGCAGAGGCTTGGTGTCTGGCCAGGGTAGATATTCTGCAGATGTGCATCGTGGCATATGTCTACATGTCATTACGCTTGGATCACCTGGATGTGGGATTAGTAGTCGTGGTTAGGGCCCTTAGACAGGGTAGCACCATCATCCCAATGATATTGGCTGAGATGCTGCGGTCAGCTACTCACTGTATTACCCACCCGGAGGGGTTCTTCAGATGTAGTTCGGTCTTACTGTATAGATGGCTTATGTCCCATATACGACTGATTGGATCTTTCACGCATCATGGGTATTATTTTTCTCATGATATAGCTATGTCCTACTGTTTTCAGTTGGCAGAGTGTACCGATGCAGAGACATAGTCTGCATTTTTATCGGATATTGAGCATCCGTTCTCGATCTTGCCATGCTTAGGGCTAGCCTCCCCATATAGCTTCAGTACTCATGCATCTGGCATAGACTATCTGCCCCTATTGGGATTGAGGGGGGTGACTACTTATCATCCCCTGGCTGTTATGAGCCAGTTTGATCTGTTCCAGAGCCTGCACTGATTTGAGGGGGCTGCTGATCAAAGGATGTCAGCATCGTCTATGTTATCTGCTGATTTAATCAGAGTATATGAGTGTTGGACTCATAAAGAGAGGGCTTAGTTCTCGGGTAGCCATCCGAACCGTTCTCCAGAGTACTCTGTATGGCTGTAGGCAGATATGGCATCAGCTGCATTCATCCAGTCAGCTCCTATTGTGGATTCAGACGAGGAGGAGCCTATGGAGGGTCCTAAGTCTCCTACCGAGGATGAGTTGTTCATGGGTTTGATAGAAGCACTAGTTAGTGACCCGTCGATCATTCATGCAGGGACAGATCCTACTTTGGCGAATGTACTGGCTAGGATAACCTTTGAGAGGGATTAGACTAGAGCGCTAATATTGACCGCTTTATCTGGCAGAGATATAGCTTTGGCTGAGAGAGATGAGTCTTGAGCCGCTTAGGATGCAGGATTGATTGAGCAAGAGGAACTCCGATCTACCAGAGATGCATCTTTTGTAGAGAGGGATGAGATACGCTCAGCCAGAGATGCAACTTTTATTTTGATCGAGGAGACTTTGATTGCTACGGACGCCGCTTTTGTTTAGAGGGATGAGGCTATAGCTTCCCGTGATTTTAACATTGCTGATAGTACTACTCTTCTGTCTTACACTCATGGTCTGGTTACCGAGATAAGTGCATATATTGATTACCACAGTGCCATCCTACATATGACTATGAATATTTTGAGCCGTATGGAGGCTAAGGGTATTGCACTTGCAGCTGCTCCTCCATCTTCAGAGAGAGATGCCATGGTGGCATTGCTGGCCCGCTTATCCTTGGGTTGCTAGATTAGCTTTATTTTTCCTGCACATACTTGATCAGCCATCTTTTGTCATGTACAGAACACTATGTATATATCAAACAGTTTTATATATATCAGAGAAATATTTTTGATCCACTTCCCTGTTTGGATATGTATTGTCATGGCTGAGTGATTACCACTTCTTTTATGACTTGCTATTGTTGATGTATCTTGAGCTTCTCCTTGATGGACTGACAGTTGAGATGTCAGAGAGTATCTCAGATGGGTCTGGTCACCAAGAAGATTGGATAGAATTTAGGTGTTATATGGTTTTGGTGTCTTGGAACTGATTTTTGTTTTTTCTTGAAGGTCAAACCGCACCGTAAATGGCTGCCTGCGTACTCTCGGGTGTAGGGAAATCAGGTCATTCGTCGTTTAATTTTTTTGTGAGAGAGGTTTGAAAAGTATTTGTCTGGGGTTTTGAGTTTGGTTTGATGAGTTTTTAAATTTTTGTTTGGTTTAACCGCACCAGAAATGGCTGCCTACGTACTCCTGGGTGGGGGGAGATCAGATCATTCATAGTTCCAGCTTTCTAGTGAAAAACTGAACCTGATTTGATTCGTAGGACTCAGATGTGGGTATGCATGTGCTTCAAATATAGTACCTTTTCACGGTGTCTGAATTGATGAGTTGGGGAAATTCATTCTTGTCCATTTCTTATAATCTGATAGCTCCTCTTGTCAACACCTCTTTGACAATGAAAGGGCATTCCCAATTAGGGGAAAACTTTCCTTTGGCTTCATCTTGATTAGCCAGGATTTTCTTCAGCACCAAGTCCTTTTCTTTGAATTGCCGTATTCTGACCTTCTTGTTGTAGGATCGAGCAATCCTTTGATGATATAACTGCCCGTGGAAAATGGCTGTAGCCTTCTTTTCATCTATCAGGGACAGTTGGTGATATCAGTCTTGCAACCATTGATCTTCGTCCATCTGAGCGTCGATTAACACTCGCAAGGACTCCATATCTACTTCTATGGGGAGGACTGCTTCCATGCCATAGACCAATGAATAGGGGGTAGCCCCAGTAGAGGTGTGCATTGATGTCCTGTATGCTAACAGGGTTAGAGGCAGCAAGTCAGGCCATTCTTTGTGATTGGCGGACATTTTCTTCATAATCTTTTTGATGTTCTGTTGGCTGCTTCGACAACACCTTTCATCTTAGGCCGATAGATGACGGAGTTGAGATGCTTGATGTGGAACTTGCTACATAGTTCTCTCATCATCTGATTGTTCAAGTTCTTGGCATTGTCTGATATGATCACCTCCGGTTGTCTATATCGATATACAACATTGTTTCTGATGAAACCAATGATGACCTCTTTGGTAACTTTGGGAAAAGAGGCTGCTTCAACCCACTTGGTGAAATAATCGATTATAGTGAAGATGAATCGATGACCATTGCTAGCTTTGGGTTCAACTGGGCCAATTACATCCATTCCCCACATGGAGAAATGCCATGGTGAACTCATGTTGTGTAGCTCATTTGGAGGAGCATGTATGGCATTTCCATGGACTTGGCATTGAAAGCATCTCATGACGTGATCATCACAGTCGGCTTTGAGAGAGATCCAGTAATGTCATGTTCTTAGTATCTTCTTGGCCAGCAGATGACTGCTCATGTGTGGACCACAGACTCCACCGTGGATTTCATCCATCAGTCTTTGGGCTTGATCTTTATCAAGGCATCTTAACAGGCCTATTCCATTATCTCTTTTGTAAGGTGCATCCCCGCTTAGATAGAACTTCATAGCCATTTTGTAAATCCGTTTTCTCTTGGATTGGCTTGCTCCAGCTGGTGTAGATCCATCTCGTAGATATTCCTTGATGTCTTGATACCAAGGATGATTGTCAGGAGGTATTTCATCTGATACGTCTCCAACGTAATTCCTGTATGTCGGGGCTTTCTGAATTATAAATTTGATGGAGGGAATCCCACTCCTATCGGATATGCAGATTAATGAAGCCAACATTGCCAATGCATCAGCGAAGTCATTCCTACCTCGAGGAATATGGATGAAGGTTATGTCTTCAAACTCCATAGATATTCTGACGACCTGCCAATGATAGGGCAGCAAATGTAGCTCTTTGGTGTGATATGCCCTGGTGGTTTGTCTAATGACCAACTCAGAGTCTCCAAAGACCAGTATGTTTTTGATACCCATGGATTGGGCTAGTTTTAACCCTATTATACAGCCTTTATACTCAGTTATGTTGTTGGTGTTGCCAAATTAAAGTTTGGTAGCCACAAGATATTGTTCTCCTGTACCAGAGATAAGGACTGCCCCAGCTTCGGCACCTTCCATGTTTATTGCTCCGTCGAAATACATTTTCCATGGTTGGACTATATTCTCTTGTTAGGGTTGTTGAATTATCATGATTCCATCATTCTGGAAATAAGTCTCCAGGGGCTCGAAACCTCCTGAAGGTGCTTCAACTAATTGATCTGCAATGCCTTGACATTTGATTGACTTCTGAGTCACGTAGACAATGTCAAATTATTATAGGATCAACTGCCATTTGGACAGTCGACAATTCAACATTGGCTTATTGAATACATATTTAAGTGGATCCATGCAGGATATGAGGTAGGTCGTATGCCCATGGAGGTAATGATGTAACCTCATTGCAGCCCATGCTAACACACAACATATTTTCTCAATCAGGGTGTACTTTTGTTCACCACTGCTGAATCTTTTGCTGATGTAGTAGATGGCTCTTTCCTTGCTACTATCATCATTCTGTCCCAGCATGCAGCACATTGCATTGGCATTGACGAACAGGGAGATGAATAGGGGAACTCTATCTCTCGGAGGTACCAAAATAGGTGTTTTGACCAGCTATTTCTTGATGGCAAGGAAGGCTTGTTGACAATCCTCGTTCCATTTAGTGGAGGAATTCTCCCTTAGTAGCTTGAATATGGGTTCACATGTTGCTGTGAGCTGGGAAATAAATCGGCTTATAAAGTTGATTGTCCCCAGAAACCCATGTATCTACTTCTCCGTTTGAGGTACTGGCATCTCAGTGATGGCTTTGATCTTCGCAGGGTCTAGCTCGATGCATCGATTACTTACCAAGAATCCTAACAATTTGCCTGATTTGATGCCAAAAGCACATTTGGTTGGATTTAGCTTGAGGTTGTACTTGCTAACCTGTTGAACAGCTTCTTAAGATGTTCGATGTGATCATCCTCCCTGCGGTATTTGATGATGATGTCTTCCACATAAACCTCTATCTCCTTGTGCATTATGTCATGAAATATGGCTCGCTGATATATGGCTCCGAAATTGATGAGGCCGAAGGATAGTCGCCTATAACAGAAGGTTCCCCAGGGAGTGATGAAAGCTATTTTCTCCCAGTCCTCTTCAGCAAACATGATTTGATGGTAACCAGCAAAGCAATCTACGAAGGAATATATGTCGTACTGCGCCGTATTGTCTATCAGGATGTGGATAAAAGGTACCGGGAAATTGTCCTTGAGACAGGCTTTGTTTAAATCCCGGTAATCCACACATACTTGTACTTTCTCTCCTGGTTTAGGTACAGGAACTTTGTTTGATAGCCACTCAGGGTATGTTGATACCATGATGATTCCGGCATTGAATTGTTTAACAACTTCTTCTTTGACTTTCAGACTTCATTCAGGTTTCAATAGCCTGAGCTTTTGCTTGACCGGCTTGAATCCCTCTTTGATGGGCATTCGATGGATGACAATGTCAGTGGACAGGACAATCATGTCTTCATGTGACCATGCAAACACATCCTGGAACTGTGTTAGGAGTTCGATCAGGTTGGCTTTTTGGTCTTGGTTGAGGTCTAAACCTATCTGAATTTCTTTGATGTTTTTAGAGGTTCCTATGTTGATAGTGGTGGTTTGGTCGAGGTTTGGTTTGGGTTTGTCTTCAACCCATTCTTTGATCTCCTCGGGCACCTCATAGTCATCTTCCTCCTCTTGATCAATATCCATCAAGTTGAAGTTTAGTTCTACATCAAAGTTGTAGTCATTCTGACAAGTTGGCATCTCATCATTAGAGATAAACATATCTAACGCTTGAGTCCTGAAAAAAAATATGCTTTCATTTTAATATATACAACTGCTTAAATATACAAAGCATTTGGCAAAGCATGACAAAAGTTACTGCTATAGTTGTGCAATCAAAAGTAAACAGTAAATGAAAGCATGTTTAAAGGGCAGATGTACTCTCTGCCCCTTTACCCTTTTCAACCGAGGCAAGGGACACTGCTCCAGTTATCCAGGGTCAGATCCTCATGAACAGGGAGGATCAAGGATTTATTCTCGTCTGTCTCATGACGAAGACGTTCTTTTCAACAGGGTCGAGGTTTTTCTTTGCATTGCTCCCTTTTCCCTTCTTGATCCGAGGAACTTGAATCTGATCCTCGTTGTCGCTATCAGGGATTTCATCATTCATACCCTCGTAGTTTATGATGACTCGCATTTTAGCGAATGGG
The DNA here is from genome assembly GCA_020205555.1 of Panax stipuleanatus. Lineage (NCBI taxonomy): Eukaryota > Viridiplantae > Streptophyta > Magnoliopsida > Apiales > Araliaceae > Panax > Panax stipuleanatus. Next base: position 129,346,373 of record CM035115.1, on the reverse strand, counting down.
TCTCATCCTTTGTACAGGACCTTTTCTTTTCCCTTTTTGCTATCTATCTCGGATCTGGGAGTTGTTCTCTCACTTGCTGGTATAATGGGAGGAAATAACAAAGTTGATACCACAGTTGGGATTTTCCTCATGGGTTTCACCCGTCAGACATCCGTAAGGTTTGGCAGCATGATTGTGGAAGCATGAGCCTTAGGATGGTTGTGTGGGTTCCGGTGGCTTAACCTGGATGAATAACCCAATTCGGCTCTCCCAGTCTGGCTCGGGATTTGGACTGGACTTGTGATACCTTGCTGGTTCTTTCCTAACCCTTCTCTAGGTTGGAAACCCAAAGATACCATCTCTTGGACTATCGTCATAACTTCGGTAGAGACCTTCAGCTTTAGGTCTGGTGCTCTGATAGGTAGATATTGGGTATCACTCACCTCCAGATCTTGAAAGCTTGTAGGCTCAATCCCTGCATCCAGGCTAATCACTGGCATATCTCCCTGTATGCAGACAGGGCATTCTAGTTCGGCATTGACCATGATGTGGTTGCCATTGATAATGTATTTGAGCTATTAGTGGAGGGTGGATGGTACTGCCCCTGCCATGTGCATCCATGGCCTACCCAACAACAAGTTGTATCTAGTGGTGATGTTGAGCACCTAGAAGGACACATGAAAAGTGTGTGGGCCAATCTCTAATGGAAGCTCTATCTCTCCCATAGCTTGTCGGCGAGATCCATCGAAAGCCCGGATTACCACATGACTACTTTTGATCCAGTTTGGGTTGATCTTCATTCTTTCCAAGGTATCGTAGGGACAGATGTTGAGGGATGATCCTCCATCTATGAGCACACCCCCGATTACATACCCAAAAGACATTATAGCTATGTGCAGGGACTTATGATGGCATGTTCCCTCTGCAGGGATATCATCGTCAGTGAAACATATCACATTGCTATTGAAAATGTGTTCTACCACATGACAGAATTTCTCGGTATCCACTTTATGTGGCAGATGGGCTTCTTCTAGTACTTTCACCAGAATGTCGCGATGATCCACCGAGGATAATACCAAGTCTAGGATGGGCATCTGCTTGGGTGCGTCTTTCAGGCCTTGCACAACTTTAATTTCATTATGTCCCATTTTGTTGAGGAACTCTTCGATTTTCTCATCAGTTACCTTTTCTTTGGCTTTGATGACTGGTTTGATCACCCGCTGAGGCAGGTACAAGGGATTATCCTTTGTTATAATGGCAATGTTGTTTGAGGTGGAACATTCGTCGTTCCCGTAGTTCCATGGAACCCTCTTCAGACTAATAACTGGGTACTGAGGTCTGAAGGACAAGATTAAAGGCTCGGGTGCGGCCACCTTCACAGGATTTTGTATTTCTTGGACTCTTTTCCCTAGCAGTACTAAGGGTGTGATGGTTGGCTCATTGTCACAAGATATAACAGCCATCATATCCTGATTCCATGCAGTGGGGATCCAGAGAGTGTCTTCATCTGGAAGGTCGAGAAGTTGATTTCCCCTTATTAATTCACCACTTTCAATCATGTCTTAAATCATGTTACAAAGTGCCCCAGCAATCTTCAGTATCATGGCCGGGTGAATTGGAGTGGTACTGACAAATTTGGTCAAGTCTGAACTTTCTGGATTGTGGGTTAAATGGTGGTAATAAGTCTGCAACCATTCCCTCGTTGATTAACATCTGGAGGATTTCCTCCATTGACTGGTTCAGGTTGGTGAAATTCCTTTGAAATAAGAATTTCCTACCAGTGTGGACATTCTCATCTTTGACCATTTTGTCGGTCCAAGGCTAATGCTCATGAGACTGGTTATGATCCCTCCTGGATTGATCTCCAGGGTGGGAGGACGATTGATTGGCTTGTTTTATCATTTTCCTGGTGATCTGATGCTGGTAGACGACCAGTTCTGCTAATTGTTCAATTTGTTCCTTGATTAGACTTTATCTCTTGCTCTATCAGGAACCTCCTTTCTGAGATTTCCCAACTGTCTGGGCTTTGTTCCTGGATGGAGTTGACTCTACCATATAACGGAGGTACTTGGATCCTTCTCCACTTGTGGTGCTGATCATATTGACATTCTCCTCTTTATGTTGTTGAAGAGGATTTTCTTGGACGTGTGGTTGTTCTGGTTTTGTTACCACAATCTCTCCGATGTCAATCAAGTCTTGGATTTTGTGCTTGAGAGACCAACATTCTTGAGTGTCATGGCCTGGAGATCCGGAATGATAAGCACATTTCTTGCTTGGATCAAAATTTCGTCCACCGATATTGGTGGGTGGAAGGAGTTGGACAATCTTCTTCTGAGCTGTCAGAAGTTTGAATACATTCTCGAGTGAATCCCCTAGAGGGGTGAAAGTTCTTCGATGCCTGACCTCCATATTTTTCTGGAATGGAGGGTTTGAAAGATGTGCTGGAGCTTTGAAAGGGGTATAGTTCCTCCTCTGAATAGGCGTACTATTTGACTCGCCTCTTTAATTTTGTCTTTGCAATACTAAGGACACTTCTTCCTCTTTCTTTTTATGTACTATCTAGGGATTACTCCTGTAATTTTTGGACTGGATATGCTCAGCGACAGCTTTGAGGGCGGTTAGATCTTTTATCCTCCCAGACGTAAGCTTCATTTCTGCCATTTCGCCGTGTTTGATCATTTCTAAGAATGGTTTTCGTATGCCTGCTAGGACCCTCTCATAATATGGCGCTTCTTAGATGTCGATGAAGGTCATGACTATCTCAGACTCGGTCATGACTATCTCAGACTCAGTCATGGCTGGGGTGACTTGTGCTGCAACCCGCCTCCATCGTTGAGCATATTCTATAAATGACTCAAAACTTTGTTTCTTGATTTTGGTTATCTGGTATATGTCTGGATCCAGTTAAGATTGGAAGCTGTACTGACTGAGGAAGGCATGGGCCAACTCTTTCCAACTGTGAATCTTAGAGTTGTCCAGACGGGCATACCAGGCTCGGGCCTCTCCAATCAGATATTTCTGAAATAATTGCATTCGAAGCTTCTTATCCTTTGCATAGGATCTGAGTTCCCCAATGAATACTTTCAAGTGGGTATAAGGGTCTCCCAATCCATCGTATTTCTCAAAATCGGGAGTTCTAAATTTTTTGGGATAACGAGCCCCGAGAAATATACAGAGGTCGGAGTAATTAACATTGTCGAATGCCCCAGTCCCTTTGATAGACCGGAGAGTTTCATCCATCCACTATACTTTCTTCACAATGTCATGAGCTTCCTTCTCTTTGTTGAAGGTGGTGATTTCAAGGGTTTTGATTGTTGTGTCCTAGTTCTGTGCTCCATGAATCTGAGTCTCAGCTTTTTTAGTCTCTTGACTGCCACTACTACCACCAGCTGTTCCTGGTTTTGTGTGAGTTTGGGCTTGCTTCCCTTTAAGGGCCTTGCTTTGTTCTCTTAGAAAACCGGCCAATTCGGCTATCTGACTTCTCAGTCCTTCAAATTTTCCCTAGATACAAAGGTAGATTCTAGTTGAGCACTCGAAGTCATGTCCGTGGTTGGACGTAGTGCTTTCTTAGCCTTAGATCTAGTGACAGGACCAATTTTTTACCTACAACAAAACGTAGGCGTATCAATTTCCTAAGGTAGGTAAGGATAGGATGCAAGTTATGATGTGGTTTTTAATCTTTTCCTGCAAAACATAGGTCAGTTGTTTTGATGACAGGATGACAAGAGATATAAGACAAGAAATGTAAATCTTTTATTATAATATTTTCATTGAAAACTTGATATTGAATTGAAAGAGGAAGGCATGAAGAAGCTTCCCGTCGGATTTGGTTAATCAGAGGCTGACCTATCTTAGGTTACTCTTTCGCGGCTTTTTGCCATGAAGGTCCCCAGATCATTGCAATCTACTAGAGGAGAAATTAATCCGTTCTTTCAACTGGAGCGAATCTGTGTGGTGCATTTTCATGAGCCCCAGAGACTTTGCCGATCCTCAGAGAAATTACTTAACACCGACGGGTTTTGCCTCCTTGTGAGAGGAACACAACATACATTCACATACATCGCCCTTACCGTATGCATATGATGGCAGTTGGTGTGAAGCACTAATATGGGTGCGAAGCACTAAAAAGCAGGAAAGCATTCACTCACATTCTTTCAATGTAAAGACGCAGCATTCACGCATTCATTTAATGTAGAGACGCAGAATTCACGCATTCATAGTTTTGAAAGGGAAATGTTTTGAATAGATTTGAAAGCGGCCTAAGCCCTCTACTATTCCCCAGCAGAGTTGCCACCTGTCGACGTCGGGAAAACATCTGTGGGTCAGGTCACAACCCGGATCTTTCTATCTTCCTAAGTCTATGTCTACCCTTACTCTTTTTATTGCAAAAAAGGTTTTAAAGGGTTTTTTTTAGAAAAAGGCCAACATGTATCATGTTGACGATTTGAACGTTTTACAGAGTTGCCAGTTGGTAGATTTGAAATAGTTGTACCAACTCAACCGAGTTTTATTTGAAAGAGGCCTAATTGCTGGACAATGTCGAAACTTAATCTTTGAAAACAAAGTTTTGAGTTCGGGGGATTGGTTAAGTGTGGGGAAGTTGTTAGGCACCCCACGACTCCCGTGTAAACACGGTACCGCATCTTTTCAATATTTTCCTTAAAACTGAAATGCGTGTGTGAATACCTTTTGAAAATTGGGCCTGTGTTTGATTGGAAAGCATGTCTATGCATCGTTGAACCTATATACGAAGGGTTTGATTTGATTTGCAAAAAGTCATTGATTTGATTTGCAAAAGTGTTTGATTTGATTTGCAAAAGCTTATCTTTTCGAAAAGATTTAAAATGATGTTTTGAAAGCTGGTTTTCAAACCCTTACGCTAACATAGGAATTGAAGCATATTGATACTTCAGTTTTATCTTTTCAGCCTTAAGGCTCAATTTGAATGGTGATTGTCGGGCTGCGAAGCATCCTCGACCACAACATATATACAAGTGTCGGTCTCCTCATGGGCATGATAGCCATCGGAGGGACTCCGACATGACAAACCATATTTTTACTATGTTGAGACCTTAAATTCGGATCACCGTTTTAAGGTCTTTTGTATGTACATTTTCTACAGAAAATTGGCAGGGTACATCTGTAAAGTGGAGTTTTTCCATCATGGGAATTAGATTCAGATCAGTTTGATCATGAATCCCACGATTCCTAGGCTCACATATAAGTAGCCAATAAACCTCCACAGCTCAAATTTGCACAGAAAAAGAAATATATCCCAAATGTCGCCAAAATCGAGGATTCATTCAGTAAATCCTGGTTTGTACCTGGCCGAAGCGTCTCGTTCCCACTAGATAGCGATCCAAGGGCCGCAAGGTTGCTTTTGTAACTGAAACTAGAAAAATGCTAGATTTAAATAAATCTCAGCCATTCTAGCTTTTCGGTTCCGTCTGTACCGATTTTGAACCTTGTGAAAGCTAGAGTTGGGGAGATTTAAATAAATCTAGTTCGCCCGTAGATATGTCAGTGCTGATTTATATAGAATGAATATTTAAAGCATCAATTTAATAAAAGCGAGTAAAGCAAGATATATATATATATATATATATATATATATATATAATTATATATATATATATATATATAAGCTGTAAAGGGCGATGGGTTTTCCCACCGGTGCCCAGACTAGAATTGAAATATATATATATATATATATATATATATTTATAAAAGCTGTGTAAAAGCCACGGAATGATCCAGGCTGGACAGAATTGAAATATATATATAGAAAAATTGTAGAAAAGGGCGATGGGTTTTCACGCCTGTGCCCGGACTAAAATTGAAATGGACAGAAAAGTAGTCAACCAAGACTGGGAAGATAACCTAGTGTGGTGAATTTGCTTATATATGTATATTTATATATAAATGCAGTAAAAAGGCCACAGAATAATCCAGACCAAACTGAAATATATAAATATATATATAGAGACAGAAATGTAGTCAACCAAGACTAGGAAGAGAACCCAGTGGTGGTGAAGGCTGCATATATATGCATAAATATATATAGAAGTAGTAAACTACCTTAGATTTGACATACGGGCTTGACAGAATTGAAAAGTTAGTATATATATAGTTAAATATATACAAAAAAAGTCAAACCCGGACTGGGAAGATAACCCAGTCCGGCGAAGTTGCTCAGTATGAAGATGCGAGTATGTGCAAGCTGTTGGAAGCGACGAATCGTCAATCTGAGTTGTAGAAATGCCAAAAAAAAATGCGTTTAGGTACTAAAATGTACCAAAAGTTGACGAAAACGGCCACAAAACTGAGTTCAGGGTAGATTTAGAAAACGAAACATAACGTGCAAATGTATAAAAGTGCGAAGTAGTAGTATTGACTTGCTGATCGTAAAAATACTCACAATGGACTGCTACACAGGTTTTTTGCCAAATCGTAGGCCTTTATCTGAATCTACATGTTACTTTTTTGATATGTGGTAGTATGTGTGTATATCTACGTGTTAGAGTGAAAATAATTGGGTTTGGAAGACAAGAAATTGGACAGAAAACCAAACGGGCAGAGGTTCGAAACGTTTTTCTTCTTTTTCAAATGAGGGGGGGTCACCTCATATATATAGGCCAGAGAGCCTCTGCTCTACCTGCTATTGCCGCAAGTAGAGGTGCGGCACCCCTGGTGGGGCCCACGTGTCCGGTTCAGTCGTCTCGAAGTAGGTGCACTCCGAGCAACGCGAGGTCGAAGTCAAAACTTTTTAACTTTTGATCAGAGCGTCTATTTCAGGCGTGCCATACCTTTCCAAAAATCCCTCGCCGAGAGTGTCACAATGACATAGGATAAAACATTTACGGGTCCAAGAAGACAGGTTCATAACTAGGTCTTCGATTCCCTGCAAATTATTCGTTGAGCTGTCTTGCGCTGTTTGTATTCGGGATCATCGTTATGGTTTGTTCTGACCTTAGTGGCATCACTTCGGCTTGAGTTTGATCGAATCATCTTAGAGTTGGTAAAATGACCATTTTTCCCCTTCTGGGGTCACCTTTTAGTGTCGGCATGACTTTCAGTTGACTTTCGGGAGTTATTTCCAAGACTTAGATCCTATTCGAGTCTGTTTGTCCTCAATGTTGTCTCTGGGGCTGACTTGGTCGTTCCAAGTTTTCCTCTGGAGATGTTGTGGAGCTTCAGGTTTGGTTCTAAAGTTGACCTGACCTCCCGAGTTGAGACCAGGGCTGACCTGTACCTCCCGGGTTGAGACCTGGACTGATTTGTACTTCCCGGGTTGAGACCGGGGTTGACCTGTACTTATCGGGTTTACAACGGGGCTGATCTGAACTTCTCGAGTTAAGACCGGGGCTGACCTGTACCTCCCGGGTTCAGACCGGGGCTACTATGTTCTTTTCGGGTTGAGACTGAGGTTGACCTGTACCTCCCGGGTTGAGACTGGGGTTAACCTGTACTTCTCGGGTTGAGACCTGGGCTAATTTATACTTCCCAGATTGAGATCGGGGTTGACCTGTACCTCTCGGGTTGAGACCGGGGCTGACCTGTACCTCCCGAGTTGAGACCGGGGCAGAGTTGACATCCTGAGACTGGTGATCAAGGCTGTGGTTGTCCCAGTATTGGTGACCGGGGTTGAGTTGAAATCCTGGTATTGAGACCAGGGTTGATTTGAAGGCCCGATTGGAGATCGGGGTTGAAATGATGGTCCGATTTGAGATCGGGATTGACCTGATGGTCCGATTAAAGATCGGGGTTAAACTGATGGCCCGATATTGAGACCGGGGTTGATCTGACGGCCCGATTGGAGATCGGGGTTGATATGATGGCCCGATCTTGAGATCGAGGTTTATTTGACGATCTAATTTAAGATTGGGGTTGATCTGACGGCCCGATTTGAGATCGGGGTTGATATGATGGTCCGATCTTGAGATCAGGATTGATATGATGGCCCGATATTAAGATCGGGGTTGATTTGATGGCCCAATTTGAGATCGGAGTTGATTTGTCGGCCTGATTTGAGATCGATGTTGAACTGACGGCCCGATTGGAGATCGGGGTTGATATGATGGCCCGATTTGAGATCGGGGATATGATGGCACGATATTGAGATCGGGGTTGATCTGACGGCCCGATTGGAGATCGGGGTTGAACTGATGGCCCGATATTGAGATCGGGACTGATCTGATGGCCCGATTGGAGATCGGGGTTGATATGATGGCCCGATATTGAGATCGGGGATGATCTGACGCCCCGATTAGAGATTGGGGTTGATTTGACGGCCCGATATTGAGATCAGGGTTGATCTAAAGGCCCGATTTGAGATCGGGGTTGATCTGACGGCCCGATTAGAGATCGGGGTTAATATGATGGCCCGATATTGAGATCGGGGTTGAATTTACGGCCCGATTAGAGATCGGGGTTAATCTGACTGGCTGATTTGAGATCGGGGTTGAATTGACGGCCCAATTTGAGATCGGGGTTGAATTGATGGCCCGGTATTGAGATCGGGGTTGATTTGATGGACAGTCTTGCCCTTTTACAGTGTTAGTAACAGTGAAAGAAAATTTCGAGTGTCTACAATAATAGAACATAAATTTAATTGCCCAAAGTGTGAATCTCAATAATCAGTATAGATGTGAATAATCAATAATAATTATTCACTAACATGCTTCAAAAATAATAACTCGAGTTTGAGTTAGGGAACTTGCCTCGTTTGTAGGCTACTGCTACACAATTAAATTCTATCCACTAGGCAGTTTAATTATCTTCCTTTGAGAGACCTATAGTTAATCTTTCAATTAGCCATAGCATAACATTACATTATGTAATCACATAGATATTACATATTCCATTTAGTTCTTATAAATATTATCATGTCTCGATAATTTTACTATTAAATAACAACTACCTTTAATTCACTTAATATTATTAATCTTGATAATATTTAATTCACCTCTTAGTATTATTAGTCCACTAATAACATTTTTATTCGCTTGCTAATATTATTAACATCTTAATAATATTTTAATACTTTACTAATATTATTAATCCTTTTAATAACATTTTAATCATGTATTAATAATATTACTGTAATAATACCTTACTTATTCTTTAGTATTATTAATCAGTTAATAATACTTAATTCATTTACTAATATTATTAATCTTTTAATAATATTTTATTTATTTACTAATATTATTAATCATTTAATAACATTTTATTCCTTTACTAATGTTATTACATTTTTAATAACATTTTATTTAATTTCGAATATTATTATTTACTTAATAATATTTTAATCATCCAATAATACTTTAATCTAATATTATTAATCTTTTAATAATATTTTAATCTAATATTATTAGTTATTTAATAATATTTTAATCATTTATTAATGCTTAAATCAAATATTATTAACCATTGAATAATATTTCAATAAAGTTTTAAATCTTAATATTTTTATTTACTTAAAAATATCAGATTCTTATATTACAAATATCATAGTAACATTTTAATAAGTTATTAGACAAATAAACAAGTTTTTTTTAATTATTTTACCCTTTATTAAACAACTTATTTAATACCCATAAAAGGTCATAAATATTATTTATCATAATAGATTACCAAAATACCTCACATAGGTCGGATTACACTATAATAGGAGTACCTAAGCTTTAACATCCTATTTTCTTCATTTATGACATCATTTAACTATTTATTTCCTTTTAAACATAACTATAACATTATTATGAAAAATAACAAACAGGTTCTGAAAATTATTATCTTATGGATCTGGACAGTATATGATCCAACAATGATTCACAAACTTTCTTGGAATTTTAGAAAGTGATTTACTATATTTAAAGTACTCAAAACCTCCAAATCTTGTTGCATTTTTCATAAATTGAGTTTTGCTTAAAAAATTTTGAAACTATCAGGGTACACTCACATAACATATATACACATACTGTATAAATTTTAGATTTTTCCAAGGTATACACAGAGAGGAATCCAGGTAAGAATATTTTGGAGTCCTTCACGGTAAAAGCCGTTACACACAAGCTACACATCGAAACGTGTCCGTTCTTTTTCCTACATGTAGATAACTTCTTAAGGTACTTTTTTAATTTTTCCTAGATTTTTAAAAGATGCAGAACTGGCCGAAACAGCCTTAGAAAAAATAGGTCAGTAGGCTTTTAGGGTTTTTAAATCCTTAAGTTCTATACCTGGACTGTTTTGGGAAAACAGCCCCCAAAGCTTCAAAAATTATTGGATTTATATTCTCTTACTTGGGTTTAGTACTTAACTTACATATCTAGCATCCCCCTTTGACGGATCACAAATCGGAGGTGTAGATTGTGACGCCCCCAAATTCAGACCGCCACAGGGCGTCTCGAATTCGGTTCGTCACTTTCTCACGATAATACGATAATAACTAACATCATACAATCACAGCGGAAGATCTAGAATAATATACAATGATTTATTATATTTATTCCCCTATGTCTCGCAACCTACAGTACTTAATAGATTACATAACAATATCAAATAACGACTTATTACATAATCTAACTTAAACTTAATCATAGTTCAAAATCAGTCTTAATACATCATCTTAATAGACATAATACATCATTATAATATTTAGAACGTAAAAGGGGCTAGCTAGTTGGTAGCCTTGCCCTTGCCCTTATCGACTCCCGAATGTCCACCCTGCTTTGCCTTAACTGAAAATGTTTTTAGGGAAAGCAAGAATGAGCAACAAGTTTGCTCAGCAAGTACTATTGTGACGCCCCCAAATTCGGACCGCTACTTGGTCACTCGAATTCGGTTCGTCACGTTCTCATGGTAATGCAATAATAACCAAATTCACACATTCACAGCGGAAGATCTAATTAAGAATAATTTACAATGATTTATTATAATTATTCCCCCAAGTCTCGCAACCTATAGTATTTAATAGATTATATAATAATATCAATTAATGACTTATTACATAATCTAACTTAAGCTTAAACATAGTCAAATCTAGTCTTACTACATCATCTTAATACAACATTAAAATATTTAAAACATAAAAGAGACAAGGTAGTTGGTAGCCTTGCCCTTGCCCTTATCGACGCTTGAAGGTTCGCCCTGCTCTGCCTTAACTGAAATATTTTAGGAAAAGCATGAATGAGCACAAATTGCTCAGCAAGTAATATACAATAAGGGTGAGTAATATATTTCTCAAATATAAAAAGAGTAAAATAGGATGTGATAGTTTCAAGAATAACAAGAAATATCAACAGTTCTCAATAATAGTCGCTAAGGACAGAAAGATATCATTAAGATTCAATACTAAATCAATTCAAGATTTCAAGATAACTGAATACTGAGCAGTCACTAAGGACTATAAACTCTTACTAGAATTAACAGTATTAAACTGATAACCCAATCAAAAATAAGTACAACAGGTGATCAGCCTAAAGTACCCTATAGTATGCATAACATTTAATCGTACTCAAGTGCGCACGTCGGTCTCCCGACAATTATATTTTCCCTTCAAAGAAGGTTGTTCATCTCAGTCAAACATATGATCCCGCACCAATCAATTGGTTTGGGTCGCATTTCAACAATATAAGTCTAGCCAAATCAAATGGCATAGATCACAACAATTATAAGTTTAATCTCAAGATTTAAAGTTCGAAGAATATAAATCGACTTTTATCTTATACATGAAGTACATAATTCATAATATCTGGATTTCAATCTCAAAAGCTTACTTGTACGACAATAATATCACAAGATAAATGAATGCTCAATAAAGAGTAGAGTTAGGAACTTGCTTACAACGTTCCTCGAATAACGTAAACACAAAGATAGGATACTTGCACCGTAAAAGAGTGTAAGTTAGAAAACTTGCCTTAAGCGTAGTCTATCCACGTAAAGTAATTCAATACTTTCAAATCCCTATCGTAATATAATTACGTATATATATATATGATATTCATTAGTCATATAGTTTAACATCGTATCTTATCTTCGGATATAAGATTGATACATAAGCTAAGTTTTATCCTAGCTACATTGTTATACCATATATAGTATCATAGTAATATAACTTTTATCCTTAACGTTCCTCTTTTTGAGTTTAAACTTATTCTCATATCATTAATATCACATAAGACCACAATCAATACTAAATATATTTTATTTTAGTAAGTTATGGCATTTCTATAAGTTAACCATCAAAATCGGATTCAAGTGTCAACATATGATATCACATAGCATGTATTCATATTAAAGGATACTTTCATGCTCGTTCAACCTTTTCACGTTCAATTTACATGATATAAGTTCTAAGTAAATACCCTTAATAACTTAAGTCCATTCAAGATTATAAAGTTGCAAAGTCTATCATGCTTGCTTTTTAAACACATAAGGTAATCATATAACTTGTATTAGGCATACTCATGAATATTCATATTGCATACCTGCAACTATCATTGTTATTAGTTTGAAAGCATACTTCGTTTATGCTAAACTTGGTTTCACAACATGTAACATAGTAGGCAAACATGTATGATACATTAGCGAGTCTAAAAGTACTATCAAACATGTTCATAAGTATCGGAATTCAAATCTCAATGTAACATATCGACGCTCACGTTCAAAACTTATACTTTCATTAGTAAAGTTTACTAATATGGTCTAACATGTTCATGCTACATTATGAAGTCTATATACGTAAGTTAATATGTCCGACATGCATTTCAAGGCCATATAAACATGCCCGAAAATTCAGAATACATATATGATCTTTACATGTCAAAGTTCGCTTTTAAAAACTTACATTTTCGTTAAAAATGTTCACTAGTGAGGTTCAACATGCTCTTGTCACACTATGAAACATATATACGTAAGTCCACATATCTTTCATGCATTTCTAAACCATTCTAACATGCTTGCAAAATTAGAATGTTAACACGGCAAGTATACATATCGAGTTCGTTCCCAAATTCGAAGTTTGTTTATAAAACACTAAGTTTATCTCAAAACTATAAGTATGCATGCAACTCTTAGTAAAACATGCTTACATTGTCTCAATATGTTCATATATAAGTATAACAATTGTCATGATATAGCAAGGGTAAGCAACTAATTTGCTTAGCAAGTTTAAATTCAAAAGAGATATATCATGATTAGAAAAGAATTTAGCTTTCAATGTTCAACAAAATAATCGATTGTGAAAGAACATGAATTACATCTCTATGATTGTATATTCGAATAAATGAATAACAGATGTTGAGTGGTTTTAAATAACCATGAACATATACTAAGGTTGTCAGTATTTAAACTGGTCCTTTTAATAAAGTTTGGTAGTCAAGGGGATCAGCCATTCCTACCCGGTGAAATAATGCTTTAGTAAAACTGTCCTTTTTCTCAGTCAAGAGTCCTTACCATTTCAATTGGTTAGGCACCACTTTTAAAACATATTTGATTTAACAAATTTAAATACGCTTGATCTAGCTTATACAACTAGCATAGATCCATATCATAAACAGTTCATGAATAAAAGAACTTTAACTAATTCATAGTTCAATACTAATGGAACAGGAATTTAATTGCACAAAGTGCAATTTTTCAACAATCAGTAAGGATGTGAATAATCATCAATAACTATTCACTAACATGCTTTTGAATATAACTCGAGTTTGAGTTAGATAACTTGCCTCAATCGCGATCTACTGCTATGCAATTTAGTTTAGCTTCTTAGAGAAAAGACATATAATAGATCTTTCAATCAGTCATAGCATATACTCACTTATAATCTCAGTAATCCATGTTAAATTATCCAACATTTAATCATATAGTTAAGTACTAGACATTACGTTAAAGTCTTAGTGTTATTATTACTTTTCAATAACTTTTTAATCACTTCATTGCTTAATCCCTCCTTATATAAGCTCTTTTTATTACTTAGTAAGTTAAATACCCCAATCCAGTAAACTGCATTCTAATTCCAACAATCTAGATGCTAATCCAGCAACCTGGATTCAAACTGATTCTTCTCCAGCAGCCTGGATTACAATTCTTGCAACCCAGACGCACATCCAGCAGCCTGGATTCGACTGGATTCTAATCCAGCAGCCTGGATTATAATTCCAGAAACCTAGACGCTAATCCAGCAGACTGGATTCACTTAACTTCAATCCAATAAACTAGATGGCAATCCAGCAAACTGGATTCCCCATTCTTAACCGAATCATCGTCTTATTTTTTTATCTTTTGTCCACACATAAATACATGTATTCCACACACAAAAATAATATTTCAGGAATTTTTCAATTTTCTTTAGTATTTTTTAAAAATAAATTTCTAGTTAATTCCTTAAGAAAATAACTACCTCACGCTTAACTCCAAAAATTCCCAACTCTTGAAGGGATCTTACACATGTTAACGTGAGTCTCCAGTTAAAATTTCGTGGCCATCGGAGTTATACATCTCTGGTTATAGCAATTTTTATCAGAAAAACACCAATATTGAAACGATCATAACTTGCTCACTTTTATTAGGAATGAGCTCATTTTTAGACACAAGATACTTAATTCCATATATGTTTATGTCCCAAAAGGCCTGATTTTATTTCACAAACTAAGTGGCCAAAACCGTCCCTTAAATTTCTGAACAGCCTACTTTTAGTCATTTTTAGTTTTGGCGTCCTTTGCTAAAAACAGTCCATATGGAAATCTACAAGGACGTTTTTAGTGATTCCACTTGGAAAGGTTAGAAGACTTATAGATCTAACTCCAAAAATTGACCACATTCAAAAATTCTAAACACAATGAGAGATATGGTCTTTTGAATTTTAGGTTCCGTTTTCTCAAAAATCTAATTTTCTAACTTTGTGTTTTGTAAGAAAGCTTTCATGATCTCTTGATTAATCTAACTTTGGCCATTATAAACCATCATAATATATACCCATACATCATAAACTCATGGATCTACCATGATCCTTAATCTTTTACATCAAAACCCACCAAACATAACAAAACATAATTTGTGCTAAGAAAAATTAAAGTTTTCTAACTTTTGAAACATAGTTTCCCTTTCCTTGCTTTTGATCTAACTTTTGACATTTAAAACTGATAGATCTAAACATATAACACTTATACATATGCAGATATAATGTTTTGGAAAGATGAACACACAAACTCCATATTCCATTTACCTATCAAAACAAATGGATCAAAAGTTCTAAAATTAAGGTTTATACCTTGATTTGTAAGCTACACTTTCTTGTCCAACCACAATATGTAATGAATCTAGGATGCATCAAGTGTAGAATCCTTCCTCTCCCTTCCCTTCTTCCCCATGAATTTTTTTTTCTCTCTCTCTCTCTCTCTTTCTAGCTTTTGGTTTGTGAAGAAAATAAAATGAAAAGGAACATAAACACAAGATAGGATTTTTAGCTAGTCAAAGTTCTTAGATATAACTTGTATATCTAATTACTTCTCCCACATTCTTTCTCCATTTCTCTCTCTCATTATTAGACTCTTGCTTTCAAGAAAGAGTAAAGTGGTGGCTAGCTTGAAAGTGTGACACATGGGGGAGTTGCTCACCTACTAAAGTGAGTAATCATCACTTTCATCCCCACTCTTCTTCCTTCTCCCTTGGACGGCCACATGGCCCTTTATTTTCCAATTTGGTTCGTGTTTTTATTCCTTTATTTAGTTAATTAAATGTCCAACATATCCTCTCCAAATGGGCCAAGACTTGGGCCATTCCTTTAATGTTTTTGGGCTCAAATCTAATTAATTTGGGCCATGTAAATCACTATAGTTCCACTACTTTTAATTTATCTTATCCTAATCATTTAATTAAGATTTCCATTCCCCACATTTGTAATTTAATATATTACTCAAGTTCATTTAATTTCATAACCCAATTAGACTTGTTTTAATTAGGTTATAAAATTAATTAGTTGACATATATAAAATAAATCTCTTAGGATTAGTATATATTTTTAATACTAACATTCTCCCATACCATAACCCTTAGGTTATTCAATTCTCATACCTAATATAAAAATGAGGTTATGTAATCTTTCTTCTTAATTTACTTTCTATAAAATAAATAAACACATATACATAATTAAAGTACACATATTCATTTAACCCATTATTCATTCCACACATGTCACAAGGTTTTTAATATCACTAATCTTTAATTAATATATCTATTCACAAAGTGACTTAGAATTCTTGGTTATTACATTCTCCCCTCCTTATAAAAATTCTGTTCCCGAAATTTCACATAAGGTTACTCAAAAAGATTCGAATAATTATTTCTCATCTTTTCCTCAAGTTCCCACGTAGCTTCCTCAGCGTTGTGGTTCCTCCATAGAACTTTGACAGAATGTATAACCTTATTTCTTAACTTTTGCTCTTTCCTATCTAAAATTTCTACATGAATCTCCTCGTATGATAAGTTTTTCTCGACTTGAATTGGCTCATATGATATTACATGCTTGTAATCTGGCTTGTACGGACGTAACACTGACACATGAAACACATTGTGAATATGTTCCAGTTCAGGAGGTAGAGCTACCTCGTACGCCACTTCACCTATCTTCTTCAGTATTTCGAATGGTCCAATAAATCTCGGACTCAGTTTACCTTTCTTTCCAAATCTTATCATACTCTTCCAGGGAGATACCTTAAGAAATGCATAGCTTCCCACTTCAAAGTCTCTTTTCTTGCGATGAAGATCTGCGAACTTCTTTTATCGATCTTGAGCTGCTACCAGTTGAGCTCTTATCACTTTGATGATCTCCACGGTCTGCTGCACCAATTCTGGCCCCAACAGTCTTCGTTCACCTACCTCGTCCCAACATAAGGGCGTTCTGCCTTTCCTTCCATACATGGCTTCATACGGCGGCATTCCAATGCTTGCATGATAACTATTGTTATACGCGAACTCCACCAATGGAAGATGATCTTCCCAGCTTCCTTTGAAGTCCATCACACAGGCTCTGAGTATGTCTTCTAGGGTTTGAATAGTTCTCTAACTTTGCCCATCTGTCTGTGGATGATACGCGGTACTTAACCTTAGCTGAGTACCCATTCTTTCTTGTAGACTTCTCCAAAAGTTCGACGTGATGTGCGGATCTCTATCAGACACAATTGTTACTAGCACTCCATGTCTAGAAATTATCTCCTTGATATACAATTTGGCAAGTTGATCCAAAGTATACACTATACTGATCGCTAAAAAGTGTGCTGACTTTGTAAGACGATCGACAATCACCCATATAGCGTCATAACCCTTCTGTGTCGCTTGAAGTCCTACCACAAAATCCATCGTGACGTGCTCCCATTTCCATTTCAAAATTTCCAACGACTATAAAAGTCCACTTGGTCGTTGATGCTCTGCCTTAACTCTTTGATAAGTTAAACATCTGCTGACGCACTCCGCACCTCTCTCTTCATGTTTGGCCACCAATAATGTTGACGCAAATCTTGATACATCTTCGTGCTTCCTAGGTGTATTGAGTATCTCGTATTATGTGCTTCTTATAAAATCTCCTCTTTTAACTCTGGTACTGCAGGTACCCAAATTCTTCCTTCAAATCTTTGCAATCTAGTACCATCAATCTTATACGTCAACTCTTCGCCTTCAGCTAACCGCTTCTTTATGTTACCGCATTCTTCATCCTTCTCTTGTGATTCTTTCACCTTATCTAATAAAGTTGGACTTGCTTCCATTTCTATTACTCTATCCGAATCCTTATGATTTTTTACCTCCAACTCCATTTTCTCCATTTCTCTTAATAATTCTTGGCTCTTCCTGCTTAAAGCATCTGCCACTACATTGGCCTTCCCTGGATGATATAGAATATCATTATCATAGTCCTTAATCAATTTTAACCATCTCCTCTGCCTCATGTTTAATTCCTTTTGTGTAAAGATATACTTCAGACTTTTGTGGTCTGTGTATATCTCACACTTTTCTCTGTAGAGATAATGTCTCCAAATCTTAAGAGCAAATACTACCGCAGCCAATTCCAAGTCATGGGTAGGGTATCCCTTCTCATAGTCCTTTAATTGTCGTGACGTGTACGCAATGACTTTACCATTCTGCATTAATACACAACCTAGTCCTTTGTGTGACGCATCACTATATACTATAAAACCTCCCATACTATCTGGAAAAGATAACACATGTGCTTCACTCAATCTTTTCTTTAGTTCCTGAAAACTCTGTTCACACTTCTCTATCCACACATACTTAACGGTTTTCCTCGTCAGATTAGTCAACGGTGACGCTATCTTTAAGAAATCCTGAATAAACCTTTGGTAATATCCTGCCAATCCCAAGAAACTTCTAATCTCTATCGGTGTCTTCGGTTGTCCCCAATTTTTCACCGCTTCTAATTTTGCTGGATCAACAGAAATTCCCTCGTTGTCGATGACATATCCCAAAAATTGAACTCTCTGAACTCACACTTTGAAAACTTAGCATACAGCTTCTCCTTTCTTAATGTTTCCAATACAATTTATAAATGTTCGGCATGCTCTTCTTCAGTCTTTGAATACACCAAAATATCATCAATGAACACAACCACAAACTTGTCCAAGTACGGTTTAAATACTCTGTTCATCAAGTCTATTAAAGCAGCTGGTGCGTTCGTCAATCCAAATGACATCACTAGGAACTCATAATGGCCGTAACGAGTTCTAAATGTTGTCTTTGGTACATCCTCTGTCTTCACTTTCAACTAATGGTAACCAGTCCTTAAGTTAATCTTAGAAAAATATCTCGCTCCTTTAAGTTAATCAAATAGATCGTCTATTCTTGGTAACGGATATTTGTTCTTGATTGTCACTTTATTCAACTCTCTATAATCCATACACAACCTCATCGAACCATCCTTCTTCTTCACAAACAACACCGGTGCTCCCCACAGAGATACGCTAGGTTGAATGTACGTCTTGTCTAACAATTCTTGTAGCTGGATCATTAACTCTTTCATTTCTACCGGAGCCATTCAATACGGTGCTTTCGATATCGGCGCTGTCCCTGGTACTAAATCAATCACAAACTCTATCTCTCTGTCTGGCGAAAGTTCCGGAAGATCTTCTGGAAAGACATCCCCAAACTCATTAACTATAGGTATTGTCCCATGTCCGAATTCACAACACTTGTATCCACTACATGAGCCAACTAACCTTCACATCCTTTTCGTAACATTCTCCTGGCCTACATCATCGTCAGACAACTCGTTTGTCTTGGCGATTTGCTACCATAAAATATAACCTTAGACTTATTTGGTGTCTTAAGGCGTATACTCTTCTTCTGGCAATCTATAACTGCCTCGTAGTTAAACAACCAATCCATCCCTAAGATGACATCAAAATCTTCTAAGCGTATCGGAATCAAATTCACACTTAACTTATGTCCTCTTATTTCCACACCACAATTGTTATGAACAAACTCTACAGGGATCACTTCATTGTTTGCAACTTCTATGTTCATAAGGTTCGTTAACTTTTCATATGGTAAGTTTAATCTTCTAGCAAATTCATCAGATACAAATGAACAGGTAGCTCCCGAATCAAACAATACATATGCATTTATATTATTGATCAAAATTATACCTGATACAACTTCCTTTGATGCAACTGCGTCTTGCACAGTCATGTTGAACGATCAGGCTGTCAGCTTGCTCTGCTGTGTTAGCCCTCTAATTGTTAACTTTGTGGTACTGCTCTTATTTCCACTTCCTCCGTTAGTATTCTTCTTGAATGGACAATCCTTAAAACGATGCCCCGTTCCTCCACAAGAAAAACAACCTCCCTTCTTTGGTTTAGGACAATTAGGTGAGATACGTCCTTCCTGGCCGCAGTTATAACATACATTCTTCCCCTTTATACACTCCCCAGAGTGATTTTTTCCACACTTTACACATGCTGGTTTCTTCTGTGGTGTACTCCCTTGTTGAGTTCTCGATTCGTTGCCACTGTTCCACTTGCGTTTCTTAGTGTTACTGCCCCCGTTGCTGGCACCCTGATGTCCACCTTCAATCTTCTTCTTGTTCTTCTCTCGATTGAATCTAGATACTGCCTCACTACTACCTTCGGCAATGATGGCTTTTTCTAACAATGCTGAAAACGTAGCAATTTGTAGCACTGCGACTTTGCTGTGTATCCACGGCTTCAGCCTATTTTCAAACCTACGCGCCTTCCTTAGTTCTGTATCCACCTGATGAGGTGCGAATCTGGCTAGCTCATTAAATTTTGTTGCATATTCGGTAACTGTCATATTTTCTTGCTTTAATTCAAGAAACTGCACTTCCATTCTGGTTTGCATGGCCTCCGAGAGATAGCTTTCTAAGAAAAACTCCTTAAACCTCGTCCATGTTACTACCTCCATTTCGGCTCTAGTTTGGTTCGTCTCCCACAAGTAATTAGCCTCACCTTTCATCAAGTAGGTAGCAAAAGTCGTCTTTTGCTCTTCGACTATCATAGCAATGATAAAGGCCTTTTCTATCTCTTTTACCCATGTCTGAGCTGCTATGGGGTCCGTGGTTCGGCTGAATTCTGGTGGTCCTACAGCCTTAAAATCTTTAAAGTTTGCTAATCTATTATCAGCTTGATTCCTTGTTGCAGGTGTATGAGTTCGTATAGCTCGAGCTATCATATTTTCAAAGTTCTACATTGGGTCATCTTGATCCCTTTCATTGTTCACAGAACGTTCCTCCCTCTGGTTACGATTTTGACGTCTTGGAGGCATTATCTGGTTAAACAAAACCATACATTATTCCTTAAGTTTCTTTATATATCATATCTTATTAGTGTTAACGTATTGCATAACTTAAACTCAGGTAATAATAATGGTTTTAGATTAACAATTAAGCTTGCTGCATTCACAGTTTAGTTTTACTGTTTTACAATGTAGCTTACTGGATTTCAATTCAGCTTGTTAAATTACTATCCAACTTGCTGGATTAGCAATTCAGCATTATTAGATTACTATTCAGCTTACTGGATTCATATTCAGCTTGCTAGATTTACATTTTGGGATTATTGGATTACTATTTAGCTAGCTGGATTCACATTCAGCTTGCTGGATTTATATTTTGGGATTACTGGATTAACAATAATCAGATATAATTCTTACTACCTGACTTTCTCATATCTTATTTACTTCATCAAACACATATCATAATACTGCATTTATATTCATATCCCAATTCTTAATGTCTCACACTTACATGCTTGGAATATTTCTATAAATACTAACTATCCCATTCTAAACATCCAAAGATGGGATCTATCAAAAGGCATACTCCCCTATACACATAAATGGGGATACATCAAACAAACATACTACCTCACACAGTCAGAGGTTTACATCTAGCATAAAACCCTAATAAACAAAAGGAGTTCTACTGCATCTATATACAATAGAAAACTACTAAACTATCACTGCGCCTCTGGAGGGGGTGTGCTTGCACGCTCCTGCTTTGGTGGAATGAGTCCCTCTATAAGTCGACGTCTAACAGATCTACTCGACTTGCCTATCTCTGAGGATCTCCACACTCCTGCCCGCTGACCCATGTAAACGGCATCCAGTGATCTTCCTAAAGTATCCACTCGGACCTCACTAGCCTCCATCTTCTCCTTAAGCTGGTCCACCATATTGGATGCTCTAATCCATGCTTGCTCAATCCTAATTTTATCGGTAATTTCTAGATCGAACTCAAATCGTATGGCCTCATGCTCAACTGTTAACACTCCCAGCTTTATCTCCTCTTGTTCTAGTCTCTCTCTTAGCTCAGCATTTATGGCAACCATCTGTGTAGCCAAGGTGGTCTGCACCTGCAACTATATCTTCATCTCAGCAAGCTCGGTCTGAGCTTGATATGCCAATTCCTTGTACTGAGTCTCAGTGAATTGATGAGTAGCATTCTCTTGCTCTAACTGTGTCACTCTATTCTCCAGCGCTATGTTCTCTTCGAACAGGTCTTCCATCATATTCTCGTCATTCTCATCACTATCCTCTTGATCCTCTATCGGATCTATCAACTCCTGATTGACTGTATGGTTATCTTGTCCTTCCTCAGGCATCCTACAACCAAACAAACACAACATCAGTATCATAATAAAATATATTCATTGATAAAATGAAACAATATTTTATTATGTACAATCTATACTAGATGAATCTCCACAATCCATCTCCTTATATACTCTATACGAGTTATCTTCTAAGGTTATAACCCAGGTTTCGAATCCTAATGTTTATAACCTATAGCTCTGATACAAACCTGTGACGCCCCCAAATCCGGGTTCTCAAACCTCGGATTCAGTTCTCACGATACATCATCATCATAAGCATTCTATATACTATTGTGGAATAATAAACATACGTTGTTCATTATAATAAAGTCTTACAAACATATTCCAAGGTCTATTACCTGAACTTAAACATACCTTAATTAAGTTATATATAATAACACAAAAGGTTTATAGCCCATCAAACATAGTATCTCATGATACATATACATTTATATTAACTATTCCTGACCTTTCCTTTGCCCTTGTCCTTCTTGGACGATTCTGGCTTAGTTGCAACAATTGTCATGATATAGCAAGGGTAAGCTACTAATTTACTTAGCAAGTTTCAATTCAAAAGAGATATATCATCATTAGAAAAGTATTTAGCTTTCAATGTTCAATAAAATAATCGATTGTGAAAGAACATGAATTACATCTCTGTGACTATATATTCGAATAAATGAATAACAGATGCTGAGTGGTTTTGAATAACCATGAACATATACTAAGGTTATCAGTATTTAAATTGGTCCTTTTAATAAAGTTTGGTAGTCAAGGGGATCAGCCTTTTTTACCCGGTAAAATATGCATAATCACTCAATACACTAACAATAATTTTTTTCCAATAATGCTTTAGTAAAACTATCCTTTTTCTCAGTCAAGAGCCCTTACCATTTCAATTGGTTAGGCACCGGTTTTAAAACATATTTGATTTAACAGTTTTAAATTTGCTTGATCTAGCTGATACAACTAGCATAGATCCATATCATAAACAGTTAATGAATGAAAGAACTTTAACTAATTTACAGTTCAATAATAATAGAACAGGAATTTAATTGCACAAAGTGCGATTTATCAACAATCAGTAAGGATGTGAACAATCATCAATAACTATTCACTAACATGCTTTTGAATATAACTCGAGTTTGAGTTAGAGAACTTGCCTCAATCGCGATCTACTGCTACACAATTTACTTTAGCTTCTTAGAGAAAAGACCTATAATAGATCTTTCAATCATTTATAGCATATACTCACATATAATCTCAGTAATCCATGTTAAATTGTCCAACATTTAATCATATAGTTAAGTACTAGACATTACGTTAAAGTCTTAGTGTTATTGTTACTTTTCAATAACCTTTTAATCACTTCATTGCTTAATCCCTCCTTATATAAGCTCTTCTTTATTACTTAGTAAGTTAAATACCCCAATCCAGCAAACTGGATTTTAATTCCAACAATCTAGATGTTAATCTAGCAACCTGGATTCAAACTGATTCTTCTCCAGTAGCCTGGATTCCAATTCTTGTAACCCAGATGCACATCTAGCAGACTGGATTCAACTGGATTCTAATCCAGCAGCCTGGATTACAATTCCAGAAACCCAGACGCCAATCCAGCAGATTGGATTCACTGAACTTCAATCCAAGAAACTAGATGGCAATCCAGCAAGCTGGATTCCCCATTCCTAACTGAATCATCTTATTATTTTTTTATCTTTTGTCCACACATAAGTACATGTATTCCACACACAAAAATAATATTTCAGGAATTTTTCAATTTCCTTTAGTATTTTTCAAAAATTAATTTCTAGTTAATTTCTTAAGAAAATAACTACCTCACGCTTAACTCCAAAATTTCCCAACTCGTGGCAGGATCTTACACATGTTAACGTGAGTCTCCAGTTTAAATTTCGTGGCCATCAGAGTTGTACAACTCCGGTTATAGCGAATTTTATCTGAAAAATACCAATATTGAAACAGTCATAACTTGCTCAATTTTAGTCGGAATGAGCTCATTTTTGGACACAAGATACTTCATTCCATATATTGTCATGTCCCAAAATGCCTGATTTTATTTCAAAAATTAAGTGGCCGAAATAGTCCCTTAAATTTTCAGACAGCCTGCTTTTAGTCATTTTTAATTTTGGCATCCTTTGCTAAAAATAGTCCATACGGAAATCTACAAGGACTTTTTCAGTGATTCCACTTGAAAAGGTTAGAAGACTTATAGATCTAACTTCAGAAATTGACCAAACTCAAAAATTCTAAACACAAGGAGAGATATGGTCTTTTGAATTTTAGGTTCTGTTTTCTCAAAAATCTGATTTTCTAACTTTGTGTTTTGTAAGAAAGCTTTCATGATCTCTTGATTAATCTAACTTTGGCCATCATAAACCATCATAATAAATACCCATACATCATAAACTCATGGATCTACCATGATCCATAATCTATTACATCAAAACCCACCAAACACAACAAAACATAATTTATGCTAAGAAAAATTAAAGTTTTCTAACTTTTGAAACATAGTTTCCCTTTCCTTACTTTTGATCTAACTTTTGACATTTAAAAGTGATAGATCTAAACATATAACACTTATACATATGTAGATCTAAGGTTTTGGAAAGATGACCACACAAACTCCATATTCCATTTACCTATCAAAACGAATGGATCAAAAGTTCTAAAATTAAGGTTTATACCTTGATTTGTAAGCTACCCTTTCTTGTCCAACCACAATATGTAATGAATATAGGATGCATCAAGTGTAGAATCCTTCCTCTCCCTTCCCTTCTTCCCCACGAATTTTTTTTTTCTCTCTCTCTCTCTCTCTCTCTCTCTCTTTCTAGCTTTTGGTTTGTGAAGAAAATAAGATGAAAAGGAAGATAAACACAAGATAGGATTTTTAGCTAGTCAAAGTTCTTAGATATAACTTGTATATCTAATTACTTCTCCCACATTCTTTCTCCATTTCTCTCTCTCATTATTAGACTCTTGCTTTCAAGAAAGAATAAAGTGGTGGCTAGCTTGAAAGTGTGACACATAGGGGAGTTGCTCACCTACTAAAGTGAGTAATCATCACTTTCATCCCCCCTCTTCTTCCTTCACCCTTGGCCGGCCACACGGCCCTTTATTTTCCAATTTGGTTTGTGTTTTTATTCCTTTATTTAGTTAATTAAATGTCCAACATGTCCTCTCCAAATGGGCCAAGACTTGGGCCATTCCTTTAATGTTTTGGGCTCACATCTAATTAATATGGGCCATGTAAATCGCTATAGTTCCACTACTTTTAATTTACCTTACCCTAATCATTTAATTAGGGTTTTCATTCCCCACATTTGTAATTTAATATATTACTCAAGTTCATTTAATTTCATAACCCAATTAGACTTTCTTTAATTAGGTTATAAAATTAATTAGTTGAGATATATAAAATAAATCTCTTAGGGTTAGTATATATTTTTAATACTAACATTCTCCCATACCATAACCCTTAGGTTATTCAAGTCTCGTACCTAATATAAAAATTAGGTTATGTAATCTTTCTTCTTAATTTAATTTCTATAAAATAAATAAACACATATACATAATTAAAGTACACATATTCATTTAATCCATTATTCATTCCACACATGTCACAAGATTTTTAATATCACTAATCTTTAATTAATATATCTATTCACAAAGTGACTTAGAATTCTTGGTTATTACATTCTCCCCTCCTTATAAGAATTTTGTCCCCGGAATTTCACATAAGGTTACTCAAAAAGATTCGGATAATTCTTCCTCATCTTTTCCTCAAGTTCCCACGTAGCTTCCTCAGTGTTGTGGTTCCTCCATAGAACTTTGATAGAATGTATAACCTTATTTCTTAACTTTTGCTCTTTCCTATCTAAACTTTCTACAGGAATCTCCTCGTATGATAAGTTTTTCTCGACTTGAATTGGCTTATATGATATTACATGCTTGTAATCTGGATTGTACGGACGTAACAATGACACATGAAATACATTGTGAATATGTTCCAGTTCAAGAGGTAGAGCTACCTCGTACGCCACTTCACCTATCTTCTTCAGTATTTTGAATGGTCCAATAAATCTCGGACTCAGTTTACCTTTCTTCCCAAATCTTGTCTTACCCTTCCAGGGAGATACCTTAAGAAATGCATAGCTTCCCACTTCAAAGTCTCTTTTCTTGCGATGAAGATGTACGTACTTCTTTTGTCGATCTGGAGCTGCTACAAGTTGAGCTCTTATCACTGTGATGATCTCCACGGTCTGCTGCACCAATTCTGGCCCCAACAGTCTTCGTTCACCTACCTCATCTCAACATAAGGGTGTTCTACATTTCCTTCCATACAAGGCTTCATACGGCGGCATTTCAATGCTTGCGTGATAACTATTGTTATACGCGAACTCCACCAATGGAAGATGATCTTTCCAGCTTCCTTTGAAGTCCATCACACAGGCTCTAAGAATATCTTCTAGGGTTTGAATAGTTCTCTCACTTTGCCCATCTGTTTGTGGATGATACGCGGTACTTAACCTTAGCTGTGTACCCATTCTTTCTTGTAGACTTCTCCAAAAGTTCGACGTGAAGCGCGGATCTCTATCATTACTATGTTCTCGATCTCTAAAAGGCTACTATCCTAAGGTTTTCCCCCACCTAAGGTTCATAACCTACAGCTTTGATACCAACCTGTGACACCCCAAATCCGAGTACTTCAATTCCATGGGATTTGGTATTCACTGTACAAATATCATCTATTTATCTACCCATAATAAATGCAAACTATGCAATAGATAGAAATAAATCCTCCCCTTATGGGGTTACAACATCTGAATAATAAATACAATCCCAGGTCATACTAACCTTAAACATCTGTGCGTAACATAAAAAAATAAATAAGTCTTACACAACTTTAACATAAGTCTGAAACATAGACATATAAAAATAAACAACAAGTCTTCATTACTTGTTGACCTTGCCTTTGCCTTTGCTAGTAGAATGCTCGTCGGACCCTTCGTTCTTAACTGCAATGTGATTATTATGCAAGAGTGAGCACGATTGCCCACAAGTATAATAATACAACAATAATATAATAATATGCGAGTGAATCAAAGACATCTGAATAAAGAAACTCAACTTTTGACTCAAAAATGAATAACAGGAATCAAAAGAACGTCTGAGGGTCATAAGACCTTGAACTATGTACTAGGTTGTAAAGTTTTTATGCTTTAAACCTTTAACAGTCATAAAACTATGGACTCTACTTCTCGTACTTAGGAGGATCAGCCCTTAGTAACATACTGTGCACAATATCTCAACGTTAAAGCGTAAATAATCCCCTTTTACAGGGTTGTTCATCTCAGTTTTGACATCAGAGTCCGCACCAAAGGAAGTTTGGTTTGGATAAGCTCAATAAGTATTCTAGAATTAAGAACGTTCATCAACCATGGACAAGTCGAATCAATAAGGGTTTACTAGTCCTATAAGGTTCAACAATAACATCGATATTCAACTTGAATAATAAATCTCAAGAGTATACAATCAAATAAGTATTGTATAACTGAATCATGCTTTTAAAAGAGTTACAATATCTAATATGAGTTTCGAACTGGAACAATTAAGAACACGAGCTTACTCGATATAGAAACACAAGTCTAAGACTTAATAAATGAATAAATTAGAATTTAGGGAACTTGCTAAATCAATAAGTTAGGGATAGGATACTTGCCTCTTGCACAAGCTACAAATATTATTACAATTCATTTCCTCAACATCCGACACATTACATTATGTATACGACATCGATTAGTTTTCATAACTACCATATTTAACTATTGAACTATTCACTAAAGTTCGACTTACAACTTGGTTTATAATATTACTCAGTGGCTAACCACATAACATGAATATAAACTCACAACATGCATATCACACATGTATAGCCCTTTAAACAATCATAATCAAGTTTTACAATTATGATATTCAAGTTCGCACTTAGTTTGTTAACTTGAACCTTCACATTATCTTATACATGTCAATAACTTAGTTTAATAATCATGAACTTCAAATCATATAATATTCATGTATGTAACTTAGAACAACATCTTTTATTATCGAGAACACTATACTTGTGTGCGTGCATGTCCGAAGCCCTCCGATTGCCTTTGAATACGCATCAGTCACAAAGATGGCCATTTTTACCCATTTTAACTATTTAAAATTGAAAACTGAAAGAATGAAAGTTGTAGGTCTACTCGTTAACTTTTCGAATCATCTTGAATTGCCTTAATCGGAGTTCGTATAAAAACGTTATGCTTATTTTACTACAAGAGGTCAAAACAGTCTTGGAATCCCAAAAAAAAGCTCCCGGACAGCCCCTACATCCGCTGGGGTGGGTCTTTATGCCCATGAACACCCGCTGGGGTGGGGCCCCCTGCTGGTGTACTCCCTGGTTTGCGATTTTGACAGTTCGTTGGCCCAATTACTCCAATTAAATGCAAATTAAACTCACACAGCGATTTCTATGAAGTACGAACTTCATAGAAACATCATACAATGTTACTAACATGTTTTTAACATCTTAAATCATGCAATTACTCGAATCAAATCATTAAATTTTACCATTTTTGGTGTTCTTGACGGTTTTGAAGAAAAACATGAAATTTGACGTCACGGATTCGTTATAACTCCGAATTCGTCCGTTCAAAGTTTGTTTTCTTTTTTTAACATGTATTATCATAATCTACTGTCAAATTTAAGTTAAACAAATCATTCATGGCATAAAAATTATAAGTAAGGGCCGTATGGGGCATATATAGAACTTCTATACTCTGTAACTTTTGAAAACCCAATTCAAGCAAAATTCTATGGTGTGATTACTGAAAGTTATACATATATGTTATATAATATATTATTAACAATTAGTAACACCTATAAGGACATATGATTAACAATCATCAACATAAAATATTTAATTTGCACGTAAGGCCATATATATAACTTTTCTACTCTGTGACTTTTGAATTCCAAATTAAAGCATACCTTCATGGATTTGATTGTTTTAAACATACATATGTTATAGAAAGTATGTTATGAACATCAATTAACACGTATATGATCATAACTCAAGTAATTAACACCAATTTTATTCACAGAGAACTCAAGTTGGCTTTTTCATGGAAAAAAATATATATACATAAATATAAAGGTTGAATCAAGAGGTTACCCTTGCTAACTCTGTAAAGATGATGTACTTTAATTCTTCAATTTCTTTCAACTCTCTCTCAATTCTCTCATTTTCTCTCTATATTCTTCCTGACTACTTTTCAAAGGACTGATAATAGTAATATATAATATAATATGTATAACATGTATAGTGGATGAGTGGTCGTCCGTTACTCCCTTAATGGGTTAACTGGCTCCAACTCCCCTTAGGGCCTTGTTTGGCTAGCTCATTCCTTCCCCCTTTCCATTTATTTTAATTATAGTTTTATAATATAGTTTTAATATCATACCCAATTTAATCAAATAATGTTATTTAAATCAATTAAATAAAATGGCATAAATCCACATTAAATCACATAGTCCCATAATTAAAATTCTCATTTATTAATTATATCAAACCATTAAATCTCTAATTAATTATTAAATTAATTAGAACACATTATGCTTATTAATTAATATATTAATCAAATAAGCTCAATTAAATGCATCATTGAATATAAAAATTTCTCCACATTAATTTAATCAATGCAACACATATAATTAAATTAATCTACCACAAATTCATCAATTAATTAGTTAATTCAATAATTAAATCATCAAAAAATATTTATTTAATTCAATAAATATTTAAATTAAATTACAAAATCTCGTTCGTCATATCTTTCTCCCCTTAAAAGGATTCTGTCCCCAGAATCACGGTTCAATTAAAATTTTTGTCCCATTACATTCTCCCCCCCTTACAAAGATTCTATCCCCAGAATTGCTACACATAATTTAAGTAAATAAATGCGGGTAACTCTTCATCATATGGTCTTCGAGTTCCCACGTAGCTTCTTCAGCATTGTGGTTCCTCCAAATTACCTTAACAGAAGGTATAACTTTGTTTCTGAGGACTTGTTCTTTCCTGTCAACGATCTGAACAGGAATTTCTTTATAGGATAAGTCTTTCTCAAAATATAGGGGTTCATATTCAATCACATGCTTGTAATCGGGTTTGTAGGAGCGTAATACTGAAACATGGAAGACGTTGTGGATATTCTCTAGCGCCGGAGGTAAGGCTACCTCATACGCAACTTCTCCAATCCTTCGCAGTACCTCGAAGGGTCCAATGAACCTCGGGCTCAATTTCCCCTTCTAACCGAATCTGATCTTTCCCTTCTAGGGAGAGACTTTCAAAAATACAAAACTACTCAATTCAAACTCAACATTTTTACGGTGTGGATCGGCGTATTTCTTTTGCCTATCCGGAGCTGCTAACAGTCTTGTTCTGATTACCTTGACTATCTCTGCTGTCTGCTGTACCAGTTCTGGACCTAGTAGTTGTCTCTCGCTAACTTCATCCCAGTATAGCGGGGTTCTGCATTTTATTTCATACAACGCTTCGTAAGGCGGTATGCCAATACTAACGTGGTAACTGTTGTTGTAACCGAATTCTACAAGCAGTAGGTGGTCATCCCAGTTGCCTTTGAAATCCATAATGCATGCTCTCAACATATCTTCCAATGTCTGGATCGTTCTTTCGCTCTGCCCGTCTGTCTGTGGGTGATAAGCCGTACTCATTCTTAACTGTGTCCCCATGCATTCCTGTAGTCATTTCCAGAAGTTCGATGTGAAATGTGGATCTCTGTCGAAAACTATTGACACCAGAACTCCGTGCTCTGAAACAATCTCTTTCACATATAACCTTGCCAACTGGTCTAAGTTGAATCTAATTTTGATCGGAAGGAAGTGTGCTGATTTCGTCAGTCGGTCAACGATAACCCATGCTGCGTCGTAGCCTTTCTGAGTCATCAGAAGGCCGACCATGAAATCCATCGTAATATGTTCCCATTTCCATTCTGGGATTTCCAGGGGTTGTAGCAAAACACTCGGTCTCTGATGTTCTGCTTTCACTTTCTGACAGGTTAGACACTTTGCAACACACTCAACAACATCTCGTTTTAAATTTGGCCACCAGAAGTGCTGTCGAAGATCCTGGTACATCTTGGTACTACCGGGGTGAATCGAATACCGTGAGCTATGAGACTCACTCAAATTGTCCTCCTTAATCTCTGGCACTGACGGTACCCACACTCTGTTCTCAAATCTCAGTAGTCCCTCATTTTCTATCTTGAATCTTGGTTCGGTTCCTTCAGATATCTTTTTCTTCACCTTCTCACATTCTTCGTCCTGAAGTTGAGCTTCCTTAACTTTATCCAATAGGGTTGTACCGGCTTGCATCCAAAACAACTTCTCGTCAATCTCTATCGGATACTTCACTTCCAATTCCAGCTTTTCCATTGCTGAAATTAGCTCCTCCTGAGCAGTCAACATCATCAATTTCTCCAGACCCTTTCTGCTTAAGGCATCGGCAACCACATTAGCCTTACCCAGATGGTATAAGATTTCATAGTCATAGTCCTTAATTAACTCCAGCCACCTTCTTTGGCGCATATTCAAGTCCTTCTGTGTAAAAATATATTTCAGACTCTTGTGGTCTATATATATTTCACACTTCTCCCCATAGAGATAGTGTCTCCAAATTTTCAAAGCAAATACCACTGCAGCTAACTCCAAGTAATGGGTCGGATACCCCTTCTCATATTCTTTCAATTGTCATGACGCATACGCAATGACCCTGCCGTTTTGCATAAGCACACAGCCAAGTCCTTTATGCGAGCATCACTATTAACCATAAAATTTCCTGTGTCGTCCGGAAGGGATAACACAGGTGCTGAACTCAATCTCCTCTTAAGCTCTTGGAAGCTTTCCTCACACTTCTCCGTCCAAACGAATTTCACCAATTTTCTAGTCAAATTTGTCAGCAGAGTTGCAATCTTGGAAAAGTCTTGAATGAATCTTCTATAATAACCAGCCAATCCAAGAAAACTCCTCACTTCCGACGGTGTTTTCAGCTGATCCCAGTTCATCACAGCTTCGACTTTAGAGGGATCTACCAAAATTTCGTCCTTGTAGATCACATGTCCAAGAAATTACACTCTTTCAATCCAGAATTCACATTTCAAAAATTTGGCGTACAACTTCTCTCTTCTCAACGCCTCTAATGTTAAGTTCAGATGTTCTACATGTTCTTCCTTGGTCTTCGAGTATACCAAAATGTCGTCGATAAAGACCACCATGAATTTGTCCAAAAACGGCTTGAACACTCCATTCATTAAGCCCATGAATGCTGCAGGAGCATTCATTAGACCAAATGACATTACCAGAAATTCGTAGTGACTATATCGAGTCCTAAATGCTGTCTTCGAAACATCCTCTGGCCTCACCTTCAGCTGATGATAGCCACTCCTCAAGTCTATCTTTGAAAAGTACCTTGCACCCTTCAATTGGTCAAACAGATCGTCGATCCTCAGTAATGGATATCTATTCTTAATTGTGACCTTATTCAGTTCTCTGTAGTAGATGCAAAGCCGCATTGTCCTGTCCTTCTTCTTCACAAACAACACCGATGCTCCCCATGGCGATACGCTCGGTTGGATGTACTTCTTGTCCAGTAACGCTTACAGTTGTACCATCAACCCTTTCATCTCTACCGGAGCCATCCGGTACGTTGCCTTCGGATTGGGGCCATCCCTGGCGCCAAATCGATCACACAACTCAACCTCTCTGTCTGGCAGAAGTCCTGGCAGATCATCCAAAAATACGTCAATGAAGTCCCTCACAACTGGTATATCTTCCACTTTTGGGTTTTCTTTACGACTATCGACTATGTAGGCTAAATATCCTACACAGCCTTATCTTAACAACTTCCTTGCCTGCATCATCGTCAGACAACTCGCTTGTCTAGGCGATTTGCTGCCATAAAACACAACCTTTGATGGGGTCATAAGGTTGATACACTTCCTCTGGTAATCAATTACAGCCCCATAATTGACTAGCCAATCCATTCCCAGAATAACATCGAATTCCCCAAGCCTAATAGGGATAAGATCTACGTTCATAATGTTACCCTTAATATCCACCCTATAAATCTTGTGTACGTACTTAGCAGGGATTACTTCTCTATTTATAATTTCTATGTTCATGGGGTATTCTAACTCGTCCATTGGCAATTCTAAGTTCTTAGCAAAGTCATCGGATATAAATGAACAAGTAGCACCCGAATCAAATAGTACATAAGCATTAACTTTATTGATCAGAATGGTACCTGACACCACATCGCGAGACTGTACAGCATCCTGCACGGTCATGTTGAAGGTCCTGGCGGTTGGTCGGTTGGTTGTGGTTGGTCCCGTGATAGTTAGAGCACTTCCACCGCTATTCCCTAGTTCCCTCCTGATCCTGCCCCTCCAAATCCCTTCTTGGGACAGTCCCTTGCGAGATGGTCCTTTGAGCCGCAAGTGAAGCAAGCGCCCTTTTTTGGGTTCAGACAGTTAGGTGCTATGTGGCCTTCCTAACCACAATTGTAGCACACTCATTTTCCCCTCATACAGACCCCCAGGTGAGCTTTTTCGCAAGTCGGACAAGCTTCGATCCTCTTCTTCTGACCTCCTTACTGATTCCCGATTGATGAGTTATCATTCCACCTCCTTTTCTGATTGTTACTTCCCTCCGTGTTGCTACCACTAGCCTTGTTAAATCCTTCACCTTCACTTTTCTTCTTTTTCTAATCTTGGTTATACTTTATAACAGCGTCACTCCCGCCTTTAGCGAGAATGGCCTTCTCTAGCACCCCAGCAAAAGTGTTCAATTGGAACATTGACACTTTGCTATACAACCAGGGCTTCAGGCCCTGTTCAAACCTCCTTGCCTTCCTCTGATCGGTGTGCACTTGATACGTGGAAAACCTAGCCAACTCATTGAATTTCGTCGCATATTCTGGTACGGACATATTCCCCTATTTCAGCTCCAGGAACTGGACCTCCATTTGATTCTGCGAGCTGGTCAGAAAGTACATCTCGAAGAACATCTCTTTGAACCTCTCCCAGGTAATCACACCTTCTCTTCCCCGGACCTTATTCGCTTGCCACCAATAACTAGCTTCGGATTTCAGCATAAACGTTGCATCGGCAGTTTTCTGGTCTTCTCTGACTTTGGCGACGTTGAAAACTTTCTCCATCTCCATTACCCAAGTTTGAGCTTCTATCGGGTTCATGGTGCCTTTAAACTCTGGCGGTCCCATCGCCTTGAAGTCCTTGAACGTTGTGTTCGGTGGAGCTTGAGGTTGGTTGTTAAGCGCTCCAGCAAGTAAGTTCGCTAACTGCTGAACGGGGTTAGCATTGGCATCGTTGTTGTTGTTCGTTGACCCTTCTTGGGCCTGTTGGCGGTTAGGTCGTCTCCTTGGCGGCATTTTTCTGTTAAGAAATACGCTTATTAGATCTTTATTCAATTCTCTAAATATCCAAGGCTTAACTTAAACATTTAGACACAATCAGTCAACACATTATCTCAAATAAACTTTGATATTTTATTAAATCAAAAGTTTTAACATAACACGATAGCATCACTGCTATTTACATCAACTATCCCGAGATAAAGAATCTATAGGATTTAAAACATAAAATATTCCTCTATTTATAAAAACATTGGAATTTACATTATTAACTACCAAATAGGTTTCAAAAAATCAAATGTTCCTATCACTGCCCATTAAGGTGACGAACAGCTTTGCCACGCTCTTCTTCCATAATTCGGGACATCGTCCTGCGATCTAGCATGTATGATGGTAGTCCTTCGAACTGAATTGGGTACCTCATAACCTGATCTTGGGCTTCATCAATTGCATACTTAAGTGTAGAGTACGTCTCCTCAAGCTTGGCCTTCTTCGCCCGACAGTTGTCTTCTACGAGATCTGCTCGTCGTGATTCTCTTACCCAGACCTCCTCTGCTATAGCCAGCCTTGTTGATTTTTCTTTCAATTCATTCTTCAACTCCTTTATTCCCTTTGACTTCTGCTCGGTTTGGCCTTTCTCATGAACCAAATCCTATTCTATATTTCCCAGATATGTGTGAAGAGCCTCAACCTCTCCATCCCTTTGCTCGATGGTAGACTGTTGAGTAACCGATCATTCCCTCAGCTCCTGAACAGTCTCCCTCAGTTCCCGAACAGAATCATGTAACTCTATGTTACGGTCATACAGCTTGTCATACATCTCAGCACTGATAGAGCTCGGCGGGAACTCTTCAGGGAGGACTGCCTCAGCTTGAACCTCAATCTCCTCAGGGTCTTCCTCAGAGTCCTCCTCTGAATCAAACACCGGCACATACTCCTGACCAATGACTGTGATCAAGGGTGATGGCTCTCGTCGGACTAACTTCTCCCAGACTACGTGGATATCTCGGGGCTCCTCCCCTCTAGCCTCTAAGGGTACAAGGTCCCTGGACTGACTAGGTTCTCCAGCATCCATCATCCTGACAAATAAAATTTTAAGTCTTAGTTATTACGTGATGCTAATCGATACTCAAGTATATAAGTATAAGCACATAGCACAAAAGATAAGTTATTATCTTTCTTAGAACTCGATAAGAGTTATCATTACTATGTTCTCGATCGCTAAAACTCTACTATCCTAAGGTTTTTCCCCACCTAAGGTTCATAACCTACAGCTTTGATACCAACCTGTGACACCCCCAAATCTGGATACTTCAATTTCATGGGATTTGGTGTTCACTGTACAAATATCATCTATCTATCTACCCATAATAAATGCAAACCATGCAATAGATAGAAATAAATTCTCCCCTTACGGGGTTACAACATCTGAATAATAAATACAATCCCAGGTCATACTAACCTTAAACATCTGTACGAAACATAAACAAATAAATAAGTCTTACACAACTTTAACATAAGTCTGAAACATAGACATATAAAAATAAACAACAAGTCTTCATCACTTGTTGACCTTGCCCTTGCCTTTGCTAGTAGAAGGCTCATCAAACCTTTCGTTCTTAACTGTAATGTTATTATTACGCAAGAGTGAGCACGATTGCCCACAAGTATAATAATACAACAACAATATAATAACATGCGAGTGAATCAAAGACATCTGAATAAAGAAACTCAACTTTTGACTCAAGAATGAATAACAGAAATCAAAAAAATGTCTGAGGGTTATAAGACCTTGAACTATGTCCTAGGTTGTAAAGTTTTTAAGCTTTAAAACTGTAACAGTCATAAGACTATGGACTCTACTTCTCGTACTTAGGGGGATCAGCCCTTAGTACCATACTGTGCACAATATCTCAACGCTAAAGCGTAAATAATCCCCTTTTACAGGGTTGTTCATCTCAGTTTTGACATAAGAGTCCACACCAAAGGAAGTTTGGTTTGGATAAGCTCAATAAGTATTCTAGAATTTAGAACATTCATCAACCATGCACTAGTCGAATCAATAAGGGTTCACTAGTCCTATAGGGTTCAATAATAACATCGATATTCAACTTGAATAATAAATATCAAGAGTATACAATCAAATAAGTATTGTATAACTGAATCATGCTTTTAAAAGAGTTACAATATCTAATATGAATTTCGAACTGGAACAATTAAGAACACGAGCTTACTCGATATAGAAACACAAGTCTAAGACTTAATAAATGAATAAATTAGAATTTAGGGAACTTGCTAAATCAATAAGTTAGGGATAGGATACTTGCCTCTTGCATAAGCTACAAATATAATTACAATTCACTTCCTCAACGTCCTACACATTACATTATGTATACGACATCGATTAGTTTTCATAACTACCATGTTTAACTGTTGAACTATTCACTTAAGTTCGACTTACAACTTGGTTTATAATATTACTCAATGGCTAACCACATAACATGAATGTAAACTCACAACATGCATATCACACATGTATAGCCCTTTAAATAATCATAATCAAGTTTTACAATTACGATATTCAAGTTCGCACTTAGTTTGTTAACTTGAACCTTCACATTATCTTATATATATCAATAACTTAGTTTATTAATCATGAACTTCGAATCATATAATATTCATGTATGTAACTTAGACCAACATCTTTTATTATCGAGAACACTACACTTGTGTGCGTGCATGTCCGAAGCCCTCCGATTGCCTCTGAATACGCATCAGTCACAAAGATGACCATTTTTACCCATTTTAACGATTTCAAATTGAAAACTTAAAGAATGAAAGTTGTAGGTCTACTCGTTATTGTGACGCCCCCAAATCCAGGTACTTGAAACCCGAACTTGGTGCTACACGATATCATTTCTTTGAGCGGAATAATTATAATATAAATAAACAAACTTAATTTACATATTAGAGTTGTCTAATCCCAGGTACACGACCTTTAAACATTCATTACATGATAGATAATAAATAATATTGTCTTAATAAAGTCTAACTATTTCACACGATACCATAAAACTTATTCTTGTAGCTTTTCTTTCCCTTTGTTTTTGCCAGAGCCTTCTGGTTGATCACGCTTAGCTGAAAATATTTAATTTAAAGCAAGAATGAGTATTTAATTGCTCAGCAATTAATAGCAGTTAATAAACTTTAGCTGGAAGAAATAAATATTTTCTTTGAGGCATACTTCTACAACGAATCAATAGTTGTGAAGTCTTTCGAAACATATCTTAATAACATATCAAATCGTTTAAAATTTTGAAACGACGTAGTGACTATAAATGCTGAGTGGTCCATAGACCATGAACTTTTATTTTTCATTTTTGAAAAGATTTAAACATAAATTCATCTGCAAACCGCTCTGGTCTTACGGACACGTAGGGTGATTAGCCCCGTTATGTCCTGTATTGATCAATACTATCTGTTTGAACGATAAATTCATTCACTCTGTTCGCCTTGGGCACATAAATCATTTTCCCATTTAAGGGTTGTTCATACTCAGTCTGGAGTCCTAACTAAACAATTCAGTTGGACGACTTTACCATAACCAATAGTATCTAACAGTACAATTCAAACCATGTCTAGCCGAGTTAAATAGCTTAGATAGTCTTTAAACCCTAAACATCTACCGAAGTTTAATAGTATGTAACAGAATTTGTCATATCAAAGAAGTTCCAGTTCAAGAGTTCTTGCATGAATACAATAGCTCATACAAGTGGGGACACTTGTATCACAACAGACAATAATGAGATAATAATAAAAAATAACTGAATCATAAATATCATAACGGATATGAATAATTGACAATAATTATTCATGAACATGCTTTGTATTTTGATAAACTTACGTTAAGTTGAAAACTAGCATAATATATATACTTGTTTGCACGAATATCAATAAGAATTTGAGTAAAGAAACTTGCCTACAAGGATTCATTTCATACAGTACTTGCAACAGTTAGGATACTTGCTCAATATAAAATTTGAGTAAGGTTAAGGAACTTGCCTTGATAGCTGAGTACTGCTACGCAGTATAGCTTAAGTTGTTATCTTTAATACAAAGTCCTATCATCAATAGAATTATTCTTTTAATTAGAAGAATACAACTTAACATATAATACTGCTTATTTGCAATCATTATACAACTTAAACACGTTGTCACATATTCATATCAGTCATTAAAACACATAAGAACGTATACCTAGTCAAACTATGTCAAATTGGTTTGAGTTCGATATAATTTCGGCATCCCGATTGCATTATCGGATAATTAACGACTTTATTTTTAATGAAACTTTGTTCAAGAACTTAAATATTATATTAGATAATTTAATTATCATTTATAATATTTTTTTAAACATTAAAATCATTTATTATAATTTTTAAAACACTAATATCATTTTTAATGATTTAATTGTCAAATAATATCATTATCATTAATATTTAAATAATTTAAAATATTAATGATATTCATGTCAACACTTTAAAAGTTATTTATTATAACCTGAAAATATTTTTAAAACCTTAATATTACCTTTAAATGATTTTTTCAGATATTAAAATTATTTTTAAATAATTATCATTAATATTAAAATATTAATGTATTTCATTTCCAAAAATTAAAAGTTATTTATTATAACTTAAAACATTTTTAAAACATTAATATCAATTTCAAATGATTTTTAAAGTATTAAAATCATTTTTAAATAATTACTATGAATATTAAAATATTAATGTTATTCATATCAAAATATTAAAAGTTATTTATTATAACTTAAATATTTTTATTACATTTATTTAACCTTTAAATGATTTATAAAACATTTAAATCATTTTTAAATAATTTATTTAATATAATTATTAAATAAATCTATTATCATTAATATTTATTTATTAATGAAATTCTTATCAAAATATTATAAGTTATTTATTATAACTTAAAATACTTTTTAAAATCTTAATATCATCTTTAAAATATTAAAACCATTTTTAACTAATTTATTTAATATAATTATTAAATAAATTTATTATCATTAATATTAAATTATTAATGAAATTTAACTCAAAATATTAAAAGTCATTTATTATAACTTAAAATATTTTTTAATACTTTAATATAATTTTAAATGATACTTAAATTATTAAAATCATTTTTAAGTAATTTATTTAATACAATTATTAAATAAATTTAATATCATTAATATTTAAATAAATTAAATTATTAATGAAATATATCTCAAATTATTAAAAGTTAATTTTTATAACTTAAAATAATTTTTAGAATTTTTAATAATTAATTTCTATTTATTTTAATTAATATAATTAATTTTAATTTAAAACCGTCGCTAAAGGGCTATCGTGACGGAAAGTGTCGTCTTAGGTGTTCTTGAGCCTCAAGAACATTCAAACTCAGTGTTCAAGATACCTACTTTGACAACTTATAATTCTTTGATTTTGATTCTTTCTGGGTTGGTAATTTGATTAGTGTTATAGTATTGATGTAATACTACAACCACAACCAAGTTTCATGGTCATCCTACATCACAACTAGAAGTTATAAGCAATCAAAGTAGCTGTCAGAGGCTGTTCTTCATTTTCTGGGCAGCCCAGAAACATGAAGTCATGGCCGGTCAATGCACTTTGACCTTAAATAACTTTGATTCTGTTGTTAATCTACATGTTCTAAAGGCATGATTGTGTATTACATATGTTAGATTACAAATAACAAACACTAACATGGTCCAAAACATTAACAATAGCAAGATCCGAGATTTTCAAAATGGTTGTCAGAAATTGTTCAACACTTAGAAAATTTCTGGGTTTTCCAGAAATTAAAAATCTGATCGAACAACCATGTTTGACCACTTATATCTTGAGATCTAGACATGGTATGGACTTGATTCCACTTTCAGTCTACTCTTCTCATGGCATAGAACAAGTTTATAACATCAAACACACATAACATCTAACACAAAAGGATTTATGAGCTCTGACATATGGCAGTCAGACAACATTTTAAAGTTTTTTCCAGATTTTTAAAATCTTCAATTTCGTGCATTTAGATGTTATGGATCCATGATATAACAACCCAGATCATCAATACACATAATATACAACATATATTAACACTTAAACATAACATTTAATGAAAAATTTAAAGATCTAGCATGGTTAGGGTTTTGTACCTTTCTTGAAAAATTTTATTTTCTCTCTCTATAATCTGATCCTTGAATGTTAATGGGTTGTTTCTGGTTGATATTGGGACAAGGTTTGAGAGAGAATTTCGTGGGTCTTAGAGAGAGAAAGAACTTGGCTTGTGTGAGAGAAATAATTGAATGTTTCTTTTCTTTTTCTTTCTTTCTTTTGATTCAATGAACCAAGTTGATGCAAGGTGTCATATAATGGCTGATAGAGAAGATTTTCAGCACATGTGTGCAATCTAAAAATGGTGAGTCATGAGATTATGTAAAGATTTGCAAGCAAGCTATCTTAAATACTTCTAAAAATGCTAAATTAGTAAACTAACAAATATTTTAAGGGTATTCTTGTCCATGGCACTTGAATCTAATGTTTAACCCTTAGGGTTTCCTAAATAATTTATAAGGTTTGCAAAATTAATTAGGAATTTAATAAAAATTTAATTAAAACACACTAATTTAAAATTAGGATTTTTAATAGAAAATTTAGGATTTTTTCTAAAATTAGGGTTTCTTGCTATAATTAGGGTTTTCAAATTATAAATTAGGGTTATCTAATTATTATCCTTAATCACATAATATCCACACTTGCATTTAAATACAAACATATCAATTACTATGTTTAATATTTAAACCAAATAAAATAAATAATTTATAACATATATTCATATAATTAGATTAATTATCATAATTTTATATATATAATTCATAATCACATTTTGTATTAACATACTTACATATATACGGAGACAAATATAATTATTAATTATATTTAATATCCAAATTCCTTAAGAAAATAAATTCTCATTATATATAACATAAATACACTTTTCTTTTAAATACAATTATACAATAATTGTATTAATCCATGAAATTTCATAACATAGACCAAAATTAGGGTTTTGATCTATAATGACACTTTACCTTATATCCTATTATTAATTAAGTTAAAATAAATAACTTAATTAAACTTGATTAATTCATATAATAAAATAATTATTATAATAATTCTAGAAATCATTTCATATATTATTTAAATAATATATTAATCATATTTTCATGGAAAAAATAAATAGTAAAATATTTTTTACTACAAAATTAATTTATTATAATAATATAATTTATAATAATTAACAATTCTTTTCTTGAAAAATTTATTTAAAATCATTCGTGAAATAAATAATTATATATTTATCACATATATGCTTATTCTTTACCTTGCACGTATTCCCACATATTATCTTTGATAAAAAAAAAATTATCCGTAAAATTTCTTATTTAATTATATAAAAATATTGGGTTATTAAAGTTATCTTTTCGAATCATCTTGAATCGCCTTAATCGGAGTTCGTATGAAAAAGTTATGCTTATTTTACAACAGGAGGTCAAAAAAAATAGCTCCCGGACAGCCCCTACACCCGCTGGGGTGGGGCCCCCTGCTGGTGTACCCCCTGGTTCGCAATTTTGACAGTTCGTTAGCCCAATTACACCAATTAAATGCAAATTAAACTCACACAGCGATTTCTATGAAGTACGAACTTCATAGAAACATCATACAATGTTACTAACATATTTTTAACATCTTAAATCATGCAATTACTAAAATCAAATCATTAAATTTCATCGTTCTTGGTGTTCTTGATGATTTTGAAGAAAAACATAAAATTTGACGTCACGGATTCGTTATAACTCCGAATCTGTCCGTTCAAAGTTTGTTTTCTTTGTTTTAACATGTATTATCATAATCTACTGTCAAATTTAAGCTAAACAAATCATTCATGGCATAAAAATTGTACGTAAGGGCCGTATGGGGCATATATAGAACTTCTATACTCTATAACTTTCGAAAATCCAATTCAAACAAAATTCTATGGTGTGATTACTGAAAGTTATGCATATATGGCATATAATATGTTATTAACAATTAGTAACACCTATAAGGTCATATGATTAACAATCATCGATATAAAATATTTAATTTGCACGTAAGTGATAGTAGTGTGCATACAAGCCAATCATGTATGATGATAAAGCACATACTTTGTAAACAATCTTATTTATTTATTAATAAAATATTCATTTAAGGCATTTAATTATCTACATATTGCTGTTTTTATAATATGTAAATAACTCATAGTTTTAAGCAATGCTTTTACAATCATGATGAGATCATGCTAATGAGATCTAAATTCTTAGAAAGCTTAAAAACT
The DNA here is from genome assembly GCA_020205555.1 of Panax stipuleanatus. Classification (NCBI taxonomy): domain Eukaryota; kingdom Viridiplantae; phylum Streptophyta; class Magnoliopsida; order Apiales; family Araliaceae; genus Panax; species Panax stipuleanatus. Next base: position 129,303,302 of record CM035115.1, on the reverse strand, counting down.
AAAATAGTTCCCAATTGTGGGATTACTAAAATGGGGATTAGTAAATCCGGATAGATTGGTACATATGTTGCTTGCTCATTGGATGAAGATGACTGATCTCATGGTCATTTGTGTGGAGACACTAAAGCAAGTATGTAGGTTCTTATTGGAGAATAAGTTCACTGAACGTGACTCACTATGGAATACCTAATGGAGTTTTACTCGCATGTCAATAGGAATTCCTAATGTGATAGTAGTACAAGTGATCCTTGGACATGAGATCATTATAGTATCTTGTATATAACAAATTATACTTTGACTTATTCTTTAAGGCCTTTTAAGGCATATATAGGTATGTTTGGGTGTAATAAGTTACATATGGAGATAATGAATGATCAATAAATAATCTACCACCTCTAGTAAAAAAGGAGATATGTCCTATGTGATTCGTTAAATGACAACCCAAGAATCCTTGGCCAAGGTAGAATAAAATTAGAAAGAGGTTTCTAATTTGCATTATTTGGAGTTGTGCATTTTCTAATCGAAATACATATGATTAAATAAATTAAGACTTGACAGTAAATCCATGTCTTATATTTAATTGAGACATTGTATGATGGAAGGATTAAATTGTACGGTAACTATTAACTCACAGATTCTTTTATGATTAATGTTGAAATCTATATTATCTGGAAAGTCGTTGATGTTGGGTTTGTACGAAATCGTGATGCAATCAAATTGCAAAAATTAGCGGAAGCATGGTATATCAGAGTTTAAAAAATTTCTACAAAACCATTACCCGGATCATCCTTTATGCAAATTATTAATTTAAAACGATAAATAAGAAGTTTTGGAATCATACCCTTGTAGAACGAAGCTTCCACAGGTACTAGTTCAACTCCTTGTTCTTCGTGATCTCCTTGAATTTCTGGGTTAGATTCCTTCCTTTGATCAACGTTAGCCACCCAAGTGTTTGGCCTCTAGAGGTGATCCACCAAGGAAGATGAATTATCAAGAAGGAGGGTGTTTGGCTTAACCTTAGTTTTCTATCCTCTATAGAAAAGGAGTACTCTCCAACAATTGAAATTGCATCATCTAATATCTATTATAAGACTTCTCTTATATAGACATTGGTCAACCCTTCTAATCCTATTAGACATGGGATTTCTTTTAATTAATTAAACTCCTTTAATTAATTTAGGCTTCCCACCACATGGGAATAATTAATTAAATTCATTTAATTAATTTATCTCCTAATCTTATTAGGAATAAATGAGAGTACTAAATATTAAATTAATTACTAAACTCCTTTAGAAATTAAAATAATAATAATTGTAATAATATTAATAAGACTCCTCTTATTAATTTATATTTAATATTTCCAAAATATTAAATAATAAACATTAAGCTATTTAATTTATTCTATCACCATAGATTAAATTAATTATACTTAATGCATTATTACGATTATGCCATTACCTTCTTAAATAATTATTCTTCCTTTTATGGTGTGACCCTTTAGGTTCTCCATATTAAACCGGTTGTGAATAAATCAATTAAAATAATTTTAATCTTATTTAAATAAATAAATTAAACTAATAATTTATTTAAATAAATAATATTTATTCTACAATAGGGATAAGCCTCCCTAGCGATCAACGACTTTCCAGATAATATAGATTTCAACATTAATCATAAAAGAACCTGTGAGTTAATAGTTACCATACAATTCAATCCTTCCACCATACAATGTCCCAATTAAATATAAGACATGGATTTACTGTCAAGTCTTATTTTATTTAATTATATGTATTTCGATTAGAAAATGCACAACTCCAAATAATGCAAATTAAAAACTCCTTTCTAATTTCATTTCACCTTGGCCAAGGATTCCTGGGTTGTCATTTAACGAATCACATAGGACATATCTCCTCTTTTACTAGAGGTGGTAGATTCTTTATTGATAATTCATTATCTCCATATGTAACTCATTATACCCAAGCATACCCTATATATGCCTTAAAAGGTCTTAAGGAATAAGTCAAAGTATAATTTGTTACATACAAGATACTATGATGATCTCAAGTCCAAGGATCACTTGTACTACTATCACATTAGGAATTCCTATTGACATGCGAGTAAAACTCCATTAGGTATTCCATAGCGAATCACGTTCAGTGAACTTATTCTCCAATAAGCACCTACATACTTGCTTTAGTGTCTCCACACAAATGATCATGAGATCAATCATCCTCATCCAATGAGCAAGCAACATATGTACCAATCTATCCGGATTTACTAATCCCCTTTTTAGTAATCCCACGATTGGGAACTATTTAAGTTTTAAAACTTTCTAAGAATTTAGATCTCATTAGCATGATCATCATCATGATTCTAAAAGCATTGCTTAAAACTATGGGTTATTTACATATTATAAAAACAGCAACATGTAGATAATTAAATGCCTTTAATAAATGAATATTTCATTAATAAATAAATAAGATTGTTTACAAAGTACGTGCTTTATCATCATACATGATTGGCTTGTATGCACACTACTATCAATCTCCCACTTGCACTAAAGCCAATCGCCATGGTATCTCATACCCAACTTCTCTAAGTGACGATTAAACTGCTGTTGTGTTAAAGCTTTAGTTAATGGATCTGCAATGTTATCTTGAGAGTCTACACTCTCCTCTTTCAATGATTTCTTTAATCAAAGTGCCGCAATACATGTTTAGATTCAAGATGAGACTTAGGAACTATTCCTAGTTCTGTAATGAACTTTTCATCTAAAACATCAACTTGCAGCTTCACTTACAGTTATATACTCTGCCTCTGTCACTGAATCAGCAACTGTTTGCTGCTTGGAACTCTTCCAACTCACTACGCCTCCGTTCAAGGTAAAAACATACCCCGAAACAGATTTACTGTCATCTTGGTCCGTTTGAAAACTTGAGTCTGTGAAGCCCTCGAGTTTTAATTCAGACCCACCGTAGACAAGAAAAATATCTTTAGTCCTTCTCAAGTACTTTAGGATATTCTTCACTGCCTTCCAGTGCTCTTCTCCAGGATTCGACTGGTATCTGCTCGTTACACTAAGTGCATGAGCAACATCCGGTCTAGTACATATCATACCGTACATGATAGATCCTATTGCGGAAGTATAAGGGATCTTACTCATACGGTCTCTCTCCTCAGGTGTCTTTGGGGCCTGTTTCTTGGAGAGATGTATTCCATGGCTCATCGACATGAGACCTCTTTTGGAATCTTCCATGCTAAATCTCTTTAGCATTGCATCAATGTACGTTCCTTGGGATAAACCAAGCATCCTTTTAGATCTATCTCTATAGATCTTTATCCCCAAAATATAGGATGTTTCTCCCAAGTCCTTCATGGAGAAGTGTTTAGATAACCAGATTTTAATCGATTGTAGCATAGGAATGTCATTCCCTATCAGTAATATATCAGCAACATATAATACAAGGAATGAAATTGCGCTCCCACTAACCTTCTTGTACACACATGGTTCATCGTCATTTTTGATAAAATCAAACTCTTTGATTGTCTCATCAAAACGAATGTTCCATCTACGAGAAGCTTGCTTCAATCCATAAATGGATCGTTGCAGCTTACAGACTTGATTTATTCCAACCTTTGAAACAAATCCCTCTGGCTGTGTCATATACACATCCTCCTCAAGTTTCCCATTGAGGAAGGCCGTTTTCACGTCCATCTGCCAGATCTCATAATCGTTATAAGCTGCAATCGCAAGCAAAATCCGAATGGACTTGAGCATAGCTACTGGTGAAAAGGTTTCATCATAGTCAACTCCTTGTCTTTGTTTGAAACCTTTTGCAACCAGTCGGGCCTTATAGGTCTCCACCTTGCCGTCCGCTCTAGTCTTTCTTTTAAAGACCCATTTACACCCAATAGGCTTAATGCCTTCAGGTGGTGAAACCAAAGTCCATACTTTGTTTTCATACATGGAGTCCATTTCGGATTTTATGGCTTCAAGCCATTTCCCTGAGTCTTTATTACTCATAGCCTGTTCGTAATTCAATGGATCATCATCATTCATGATGTGTACCTCATCGTCATCCTCTACAACGAATCCATACCTCTCAGGTATCTTCGGTACTCTTCCAGATTTACGAACAGGGTGTGGTATAGTAGGTTCTTCTACTTGGTCAGGTACCTGACTTTGATCCGTGGTAATTTGTGGTTCTTGAGCTTCTTCAAGATATATCTTATTCCCACTGACCCCTTCATGGATAAACTCCTTTTCCAAGAAGGCAGCATGTTTCGCAACAAACACCTTTTGATCAGTTGGATGATAGAAATAATACCCTACAGTTTCTTTAGGGTATCCCACAAATTTACACTTTTCAGATTTAGTCTGTAGCTTATCATGTTCAAACTTTTTGACATAAGCTGGACAACCCCAAGTCTTAACATGCTTAAAATTTGGTTTCCTCCCCTTCCACATCTCATATGGAGTCTTTGGGGTGGATTTGGTAGGTACCTTGTTAAGTAGGTATGCAGCCGTTTCTAGGGCATATCCCCAGAAGGAAATTGGAAGGTCGGTAAAACTCATCATGGATCGAACCATGTCTAACAGTGTTCGATTTCTCCTTTCAGATACTCCATTTAACTGTGGTGTACCTGGAGGAGTCCATTGTGAGATTATACCATTTTCTTTGAGACAATTGAGAAACTCACCGCTTAAGTATTCTCCGCCTCGATCTGATCGAAGTATCTTTATACTCTTGCCCGTTTGTTTCTCTACTTCACTTCTGAACTCTTTGAACTTTTCAAATGACTCTGACTTGTATTTCATTAAATACACATATCCAAATCTTGAGTGATCATCAGTGAAAGTAATAAAATAAGAATACCCACCCCGTGCACTTGTTGTCATAGGCCCACAAACGTCTGTGTGAATCAATGTCAACAACTCTGTAACTCTTTCTCCTCTTCCACTAAAAGGAGATTTAGTCATTTTACCCATGAGACAAGATTCACAAGTTGGATATGATTCATAATCGGATAGCTCGAGGAGTCCATCTTTATGCAACTTGGATAATCTTGTTTCATTGATATGACCGAGTCTACAGTGCCACATGTAGGTATAATTAATATCATCTCTTTTCCTTTTCTTAGTTTGTTCAATTTGAAATATATTTTCTTGTAAGTCAAGTGTATAAAGTCCATTTCGCAAATTTCCAATACCATATAAAACATCGTCTTTATAAATAGAACAACTATTGTTCTTTATAACAACGTTAAATCCTTCCATATCCAATACAGAAATTGAAATAATGTTTTTAATAATATTCGGAACATAATAACAATTATTAAGATAAATGGACTTGCCCGAAAGCATTGCTAAATAATAAGTTCCTACAGCTAATGCAGCAACCTTTGCTCCATTCCCTACTCGTAGGATCACCTCATCATTGTTCAGCTTTCTACTTCTGACCAGTCCCTTCACATTATTACATATGTGAGAACCACAGCCGGTATCCAATACCCAAGTAGAATTTTGACTTTCTGAAAAATTAATTTCAATCATGAACAAACCTTGATTGGAAGTCGAAGCTTCTCCAAGCTTCTTGTCTGCCAGAAACTTCTTGCAGTTTTTCTTCCAATGACCCGGCTCGTTGCAATGGAAGCACATTCCTTTGCTAGCTGGATCAGATTTCTTTTGTTCCTTTATGTTCACCTTGCCCTTGGTCATCCGAGATCGGAAGAGCTCCTTAGATATCTCATATCTAGCAGTCCTACTTTGTTCACCATACAACTCCTTGAGGTGAATCAACATAGTAGGAGCATCCATGTTTTCTTGCTGACGCTGAAGCTCGTTATTCATGGATGCGAGCATGATGCATTGAGCTACAGATGCATCATCTTGCCACTTTACAATGGTGGCAATCTCTTCCTCAGAGGTTGTTTCTGGAACAGTTCCAGGGACATGTGAGTTTAGGACATAAGAAATCTTTTCAGCAGTGAGAACTATTCTCAGATTTCTTAGCCAGTCCGTATAATTCGGCCCGGTAAGCTTATTAGCATCAAGTATGCTTCGCAGTGAAATTAGTGATTTTGACATTTTTAAAATTCTGCATGTGAAAAACAACATTTTAGCAAACATTCATTTTATTAATTTTGCATACCAAAATAAATTTAGGTCTTTATTTTAAAATGGTATCTCCCACTATTTTTATCAAACTATATTACCCTCACTTATATAGTTCGGCAACATCTAATTAAAAATTTGCTAGTGAGAATAAGGATCCCATTTCAAATGTATATAACCTTGTGGATAGCACAACAAGTGATATACAAATAAATAGGTAGACAACTCTTGTCAATTACATCACCATGTAATTCCTTTTATTTTGCCTCTTAAATCATAATGGTCAAGTGTGTGCACATCCGAACTAAAATAATTTAAGTTAAGTCCAGCCTGGCACTTTCATAAATTCAAAAAAGAAAAATGTTCGTACTTGTGGATAGCACAACAAGACTAGATCGTTCAATTTTCTTGATAAGCATCAAATGTGATTAATTAACATCTTAAATACGCAATACTCGCCTTGTGGATAGCACAACAAGCTCATATTAAATATCTAATACTCTATTAATTTATCATGCTAGAAGGCGACGTTCAATATTCCAAATATCATTTGAACACTTCGGACTTAATATTATTTCTTTGAGGGGTTTGTTATTATTAGTCTCATCTTTGTTTAGCGCGCATGCACATATATATATAAAATACGCGTCATTTTATTAAACATGCGAAGCATGTTTGCATAAAATATAATATATATAATATTTAGCATGCAATATAGAATACTATATTCTACCCGGATTGATTATGGACTTTTATTCTAGTTTGGTTCACTAGAGCCACCAAGTGAACCAAAAGGTCAAACCTAGGGGTGCAAGAATTTAAATTTAAACGTAACTATTACATTTAAACCCGGGCTCCATACAAACGGGTCTTCACGCGCTCCTTGCTCCTTGGTCTCTAATTTTTAAAGATAATTCTAACTATTTCTATTACATTAAACTATTTAATTTAAATAGAAACCTTGATCAACAGTCAAGGGGAAGTACATAGGAGGGAGATAGAATTTTACATCAAGAAAAAAAAAATTAGAGAAGACGAGGTACGCAGACCCCATTTAATAAAACTCATTCATTCAAGCATTCAACTAAAATAAAATCCAATCACATTGGTCAAATAGTCCATAATCAATCCCCATTTATTTTTATACATATCACCATATATATCAATAAATAAATATTCATCTCATGAATTAAAACATTCCATATATATATGAGTATCATTTAATGGGCAATTTTAAATTGCATGAAATCCAATTTCAAAATTAAAATAAACTCTTTATTTTAATTATAAAATTATTTAGAATATAATATATAAATATATCATATTTATTTATTTTTAAAAAAAAAAGTCACCTTCTTTTATTAAAAGAGTCCTGCAGGTTTATTAAAAAAGTCCTTTCCTGATGGGTCACCTTCTTTTTGGAGTAAGAAAGAGACAACACCTTTTCTTTGCAGAATTCAAGATTAGCACAAAAAAAATTTGTGATTCTTCCCAAAAAAAGTCTTCTTTTTTTTTCTTTTTTTTTTTTTTTCCTTAAAAAATATAATTTTATACAATAAAATTATGCCCAATAAATTATTTTAAATACATACCCATATGTATATGAAATCAAAAATAAATTAATAATTGCATAAAGATTTGGCTCTGATGCCACTGTTGGGTTTGTACGAAATCGTGATGCAATCAAATTGCAAAAATTAGCGGAAGCATGGTATATCAGAGTTTAAAAAATTTCTACAAAACCATTACCCGGATCATCCTTTATGCAAATTATTAATTTAAAACGATAAATAAGAAGTTATGGAATCATACCCTTGTAGAACGAAGCTTCCACAGGTACTAGTTCAACTCCTTGTTCTTCGTGATCTCCTTGAATTTCTGGGTTAGATTCCTTCCTTTGATCAACGTTAGCCACCCAAGTGTTTGGCCTCTAGAGGTGATCCACCAAGGAAGATGAATTATCAAGAAGGAGGGTGTTTGGCTTAACCTTAGTTTTCTATCCTCTATAGAAAAGGAGTACTCTCCAACAATTGAAATTGCATCATCTAATATCTATTATAAGACTTCTCTTATATAGACATTGGTCAACCCTTCTAATCCTATTAGACATGGGATTTCTTTTAATTAATTAAACTCCTTTAATTAATTTAGGCTTCCCACCACATGGGAATAATTAATTAAATTCATTTAATTAATTTATCTCCTAATCTTATTAGGAATAAATGAGAGTACTAAATATTAAATTAATTACTAAACTCCTTTAGAAATTAAAATAATAATAATTGTAATAATATTAATAAGACTCCTCTTATTAATTTATATTTAATATTTCCAAAATATTAAATAATAAACATTAAGCTATTTAATTTATTCTATCACCATAGATTAAATTAATTATACTTAATGCATTATTACGATTATGCCATTACCTTCTTAAATAATTATTCTTCCTTTTATGGTGTGACCCTTTAGGTTCTCCATATTAAACCGGTTGTGAATAAATCAATTAAAATAATTTTAATCTTATTTAAATAAATAAATTAAACTAATAATTTATTTAAATAAATAATATTTATTCTACAATAGGGATAAGCTTCCCTAGCGATCAACGACTTTCCAGATAATATAGATTTCAACATTAATCATAAAAGAACCTGTGAGTTAATAGTTACCATACAATTCAATCCTTCCACCATACAATGTCCCAATTAAATATAAGACATGGATTTACTGTCAAGTCTTATTTTATTTAATTATATGTATTTCGATTAGAAAATGCACAACTCCAAATAATGCAAATTAAAAACTCCTTTCTAATTTCATTTCACCTTGGCCAAGGATTCCTGGGTTGTCATTTAACGAATCACATAGGACATATCTCCTCTTTTACTAGAGGTGGTAGATTCTTTATTGATAATTCATTATCTCCATATGTAACTCATTATACCCAAGCATACCCTATATATGCCTTAAAAGGTCTTAAGGAATAAGTCAAAGTATAATTTGTTACATACAAGATACTATGATGATCTCAAGTCCAAGGATCACTTGTACTACTATCACATTAGGAATTCCTATTGACATGCGAGTAAAACTCCATTAGGTATTCCATAGCGAATCACGTTCAGTGAACTTATTCTCCAATAAGCACCTACATACTTGCTTTAGTGTCTCCACACAAATGATCATGAGATCAATCATCCTCATCCAATGAGCAAGCAACATATGTACCAATCTATCCGGATTTACTAATCCCCTTTTTAGTAATCCCACGATTGGGAACTATTTAAGTTTTAAAACTTTCTAAGAATTTAGATCTCATTAGCATGATCATCATCATGATTCTAAAAGCATTGCTTAAAACTATGGGTTATTTACATATTATAAAAACAGCAACATGTAGATAATTAAATGCCTTTAATAAATGAATATTTCATTAATAAATAAATAAGATTGTTTACAAAGTACGTGCTTTATCATCATACATGATTGGCTTGTATGCACACTACTATCAGTTGATCGCTAGGGAGGCTTATCCCTATTGTAGAATAAATGTTATTTATTTAAATAGATTATTAGTTTAATTTATTTATTTAAATAAGATTAGATTTGTTCTAATTGATTTATTCACAACCGGTTTAATATGGAGAACCTAAAGGGTCACACCATAAAAGGAAGAAGAATTATTTAAGAAGAAAATGGCATGATAGTAATAATGCATTAAGTGTAATTTATTTAATCTATGGTGATAGAATAAATTAAATAGCTTAATGTTTATTATTTAATATTTTAGAAATATTAAATATAAATTAATAAGAGGAGTCTTATTAATATTATTATTATTATTATTATTTTAATTCTAAAGAAGTTTAGGAATTAATATAATATCAGTACTCTCTCTCAATCCTAATAAGATTAGGATATAAATTAATTAAAAATATTTAATTAATTAATTAAATAAAACCCTATTCTAATTGGATTAGGAGGGTTAACCTAATATCTATATAAGAGAGTCTTATATCAGAAATAAGGTACGTGAATTTTTTCAAAGGTTGGGAGTACACATATTCTATAGAGATAGAAACAAGGATTAAGCCAATAACCTATCTTCTTGAGTTCTTCATCTTCCTTGGTGGATCACCGTTAGAGGCCAAACATTTGGGTGGCTGACATTGATCAAGGGAAGGAACCACTATAGAGGAATCAAAGGAGTAGAACTTGTACCTGAGGAAGCTTGGATCTTCAAAGGTATAATTCTATGTTCTCTCTTTTATGTTATTGATAACTAGCACAAAGCATGATCATGGTTATGGGTTTGTATAAATTTTTGAAAACCTATGTTTCGCGCTTCCGCCCTATTTATGTGATTTGATTGCATGATTGCGTTACGTACAAACCCAACAGTGGTATCAGAGCCTAACTTTGTGCTAATTATCAATTTTATGATTCCGTGTATGAATTGATGTGAGAATTGGATCGAATTTTCTGGACAAAATCTTTTTCTGCAGGTTTCTGCGAAAAACGACACAGCTGCGCAGCTGCCCAGTTCATTACTGGCGCAGCTGCCCCGGTACTTGGATAGACCCTGAAAATTGATTTTTATTAATTAAGTAAACTATTTATTTAATTAATAAAGTTTTAAAATAAAGATGTTTATTTTATCTGAAATATGATTTCAGATTGCTAAAATTAAAGGAGTTTAATTTGAATTTATTTTTGATTAAAATAAAAGAGTTTATTTTGTTTCAAAAATAAAATTTAGCAAAACTTTTGTCCATTAAATGACATTGTTCCATATATGGAATAGCTTTATTATTCATGAGATGAATGGATATTTATTGATGCCTATGTTGATGTGTATGATAATAAATGGGGTTGATTATGGACTATGACCAATGTGATTGAATTTTATTTTGGATGAATGCTTGAATGAATGGATTTTATAAAATGGGGTCTGCGTACCTCGTCTTCTCTAGTTTTATTCTCGATGTAAATTCTATCTCCTTCCTATGTACTTCCCCTTAACTGCTGATCAAGGTTTCTATTTAATTATAGTTTATGTAATAGAAATAGTTAGAATTATCTTGAAGAAATTGGAGACCAAGGAGCAAGGAGCCCGTGAAGACCCATTTGTATGGAGCCCGGGTTTAAATGTAATAGTTATATTTAAAATTTAAATTCTTGCACTCCTAGGTTTGACCTTTTGGTTCACTTGGTGGGTCTAGTGAACCAAACTAGAATAAAAGTTCATAATCAATCCGGGTAGAATATAGTATTCTATATTGCATTCTAAATATTATATATATTATATTTTATGCAAATATGCTTTGCATGTTTAATAAAATGACACGTATTTTATATATATGTGTGCATGCGCGCTAAACAAGATGAGACAAATAATAACAAAGCCCTCAAAGAATAATATTAAGTCCGAAGCATTCAAATGATATTTGGAATATCGAACGTCGCCTTCTAGCATGATTAATTAATAGAGTATTAAATATTTAATATGAGTTTGTTGTGCTATCCACAAGGCGAGTATTGAGTATTTAAGATGTTAATTAATCACATTTGATGCTTATCAAGAAAATTGAACGATCTAGTCTTGTTGTGCTATCCATAAGGACGAACATTTTTCATTTTTGAATTTATGAAAGTGCTAGGCTGGACTTAACTTAAATTATTTTAGTTCGGATGTGCACACACATGACCATTATGATTTGAGAGGCAAATATAAAAGGAGTTACATGGTGATGTAATTGACAAGAGTTCTCTATCTATTTATCTGTATATCGCTTGTTGTGCTATCCGCAAGGTTATATACATTTGAAATAGAATCCTTAATCTCACTAGCAAATCTTTAATTAGATGTTGCCGAACTATATAAATGAGGGTAATATAGTTTGATGAAAATAGTGGGAGATACCAATTTAAAATAAAGACCTAAATTTATTTTGGTATGCAAAGTTAATTAAATGAATGTTTGCTAAAAATGTTGTCTTTTCACATGCAGAATTTTTTTTAAAATGTCAAAATCACTAATCTCACTACGAAGCATACTTGATGCAAATAAGCTTACCGGCCCGAATTATGAGGACTGGCTAAGAAATCTGAGAATTGTTCTCACTGCTGAAAAGATTTCTTATGTCCTAAATTCCACTATCCCTGAATTTGTTTCAGAAACAGCCTCTGAGGAAGAGATTTCCACTTTCAATAAGTGGCAAGATGATGCATATGTGGCTCAATGCATCATGCTCGCATCCATGAATAACGAGCTTCAGCGTCAGCACGTAAATATGGATGCTCCTGCTATGCTGCTTCACCTCAAGGAGTTGTATGGCGAACAGAGTAGGACTGCTAGATATGAGATATCTAAGGAGCTCTTCCGATCTCGGATGACTGAGGGCACTGCCGTCGAGACTCATGTTCTGAAGGTAATCAATTTGATTGAACGCCTTGGACAGCTTGGGTTCGTCATGGATGGGGAGTTGAGTCAAGACTTGGTCTTGCAGTCACTCCCTGAGACCTTTTCGCAGTTTGTAATTAATTTTCACATGAATAAGCTAGATGTTAGCTTGCCTGAGCTGCTTAACATGCTGAAAACTGTAGAAGGTCACTTCTCATCCAAGAAGAACCATGTCTTGATGGTGGATTCTTCCAGTAAAAGGAATAGGCCCAAGGTGTCTTCTGAAAAGAAGAAATCCAAGAAGGCTAAGGGAAAGGGGAAAGAAAAGGAACAAAAGAAACCTGAACCAGCTAAAGGAATGTGCTTTCATTTCAACGAGCCAGGACATTGGAAAAGAAACTGCAAGAAGTATCTAGCAGAGAATAAGCTTGGAGAAGCTTCGACTTCCAATCACGGTTTGTTTATGATTGAAATTAATTTTTCTGAAAGTCATAATTCTACTTGGGTATTGGATACCGGCTGTGGTTCTCACATATGTAACAATGTGCAGGGACTGGTTAGAAGTAGAAAGCTGAACAATGAAGAGGTGATCCTACGAGTGGGGAATGGAGCAAAGGTTGCTGCATTAGATGTAGGAACTTATTGTTTAGCAATGCGTTCGGGCAAGTCCATTTATCTTAATAATTGTTATTATGTTCCGAATATTATTAAAAATATTATTTCAATTTCTATATTGGATATAGAAGGATTTAACGTTGTTATAAAGAATAATAGTTGTTATATTTATAAAGACAATGTTTTATATGGTATTGGAAATTTGCGAAATGGACTTTATACACTTGACTTACAAGAAAATATATTTCAAATTGAACAAACTAAGAAAAGAAAAAGTGATGATATTAATTATACCTATATGTGGCACTGTAGACTCGGTCATATCAATGAAATAAGATTATCTAAGTTGCATAAAGGTGGACTCCTAGAGCTATTCGATTATGAATCATATCCAACTTGTGAATCTTGTCTCATGGGTAAAATGACTAAATCTCCTTTTAGTGGAAAAGGAGAAAGAGTTACAGAGTTGTTGGCATTGATTCCCACAGACGTTTGTGGACCTATGACAACAAGTGCACGGGGAGGGTATTCTTATTTTATTACTTTCACTGATGATCACTCAAGATTTGGATATGTGTATTTGATGAAATACAAATCAAAATCATTTGAAGAGTTCAAAGAGTTCAGAAGTGAAGTAGAGAAACAAACGGGCAAGAGTATTAAGATACTTCGATCAGATCGAGGTGGAGAATACTTAAGCGGTGAGTTTCTCAATTGTCTCAAAGAAAATGGTATAATCTCACAATGGACTCCTCCAAGTACACCAAAGTTAAATGGAGTATCTGAAAGGAGAAATCGAACACTGTTGGACATGGTTCGATCCATGATGAGTTTTACCAACCTTCCAATTTCCTTCTGGGGTTATGCCCCAAATACTCCAAATCCGCCCCAAGGACTCAACAACTCCATATGACAAGGTACCTACCAAATCCGCCCCAAAGACTCCATATGAGATGTGGAAGGGGAGGAAACCAAATCTTAAGCATGTTAAGACTTGGGGTTGTCCAGCTTATGTCAAAAAGTTTGAAAATGATAAGCTACAGACTAAATCCGATAAGTGTAGATTTGTGGGATACCCTAAAGAAATCGTAGGGTATTATTTTTATCATCCTACTGATCAAAAGGTGTTTGTTGCGAAACATGCTACCTTCTTGGACAAAGAGTTTATCCATGAAGGGGTCAGTGGGAGTAAGATATATCTTGAAGAAGTTCAAGAACCATAAATTACCACGAGATCAAAGTCAGGTACCTAACCAAGTAGAAGAACCTACTGTTCCACACCCTGTTCGTAAATCTGGAAGAGTACCGAAGATACCTGAGAGGTATGGATTCGTTATAGAGGATGATGATGAGGTACACATCATGAATGATGATGATCCATTGAATTACGAACAGGCTATGTGTAATAAAGACTCAGGGAAATGGCTTGAAACCATGAAATCCGAAATGGACTCCATGTATGGAAACAAAGTATGGACTTTGGTTTCACCACCTAAAGGTATTAAGCCTATTGGGTGTAAATGGGTTTTTAAGAGAAAGACTGGAGCAGACGGAAAGGTAGAGACCTATAAGGTCAGACTAGTTGCAAAAAGTTTCAAACAAAGACAAGGAGTTGACTATGATAAAACTTTCTCACCATTATCCATGCTCAAGTCCATTCGGATTTTGCTTGCGATTGCAGCTTATAACGACTATAAGATCTGGCAGATGGACGTGAAAATGGCATTCCTCAATGGGAAACTTGAGGAGGATGTGTATATGACACAGCCAGAGGGATTTATTTCAAAAGTTGAAACAAATCAAGTCTGTAAGCTATAACGATCTATTTATGGGTTGAAGCAAGCTTCTCGTAGATGGAACATTCGTTTTGATGAGACAATCAAAGAGTTTGATTTTATCAAAAACAAGGATGAACCATGTGTATACAAGAAGGTTAGTGGGAGCGCAGTATCATTCCTTGTATTATATGTTGATGATATATTACTGATAAGGAATGACATTCCTATGTTAAAATCAATTAAAATCTGGTTATCTAAAAACTTCTCTGTGAAGGAGTTGGGTGAAGCATCCTATATTTTGGGGATAAAGATCTATAGAGATAGATCTAAAAGGATGCTCGGCTTATCCCAAGAAACGTACATTGATACGATGCTAAAGAGGTTTAGCATGGAAGATTCCAAAAGAGGTCTCATGCCGATGAGCCATGGAATACATCTCTCTAAGAAACAGGCCCCAAAGACACCTGAGGAGAGAGACCGTATGAGTAAGATCCCTTATGCTTCTGCAATAGGATCTATCATGTACAGTATGATATGTACTAGACCGGATGTTGCTCACGCACTTAGTGTAACGAGCAGATTCCAGTCGAATCCAGGAGAAGAGCACTGGAAGGCAGTGAAGAATATCCTAAAGTACTTGAGAAGGACTAAAGATATTTTTCTTGTCTACGGTGGGTTTGAATTAAAACTCGAAGGATTCATGGACTCAAGTTTTCAAACAGACCAAGATGCAAAAATCTGTTTCAGGGTATGTGTTTACCTTGAATGGAGGCGCAGTGAGTTGGAAGAGTTCCAAGCAACAAACAGTTGCTGATTCAGTGACAGAGGCAGAGTATATAGCTGCAAGTGAAGCTGCAAAGGAAGCTATTTGGATGAAAAAGTTCATAACTGAACTTGGTGTGGTTCCTAGCATTGGAGAAGCAATTCCCGTTTACTATGACAACACCGGAGCGGTTGCACAGGCTAAGAAACCGAAGTCTCATCAAAAATCCAAACACGTGTTACGGCGATTTCACTTGATCAAGGAGATCATTGAAAGAGGAGACGTCACCTTGGAGCGTGTGGACTCTCAAGATAACATTGCAGATCCATTTACTAAAGCTCTAACAGAACAGCAGTCTGATCGTAACTTAGAGAAGATGGATATAAGATACCATGGCGATTGGCTTTAGTGCAAGTGGGAGATTGATAATAGTGTGTATACAAGCCAATCATGTATGATGATAAAGCACATACTTTATAAACAATCTTATTTATTTTTTAATAAAATATTCATTTAAGGCATTTAATTATCTACATGGTGCTGTTTTTATAATATGTAAATAACCCATAGTATTAAGCAATGCTTTTAGAATCATGATGAGATCATGCTAATGAGATCTAAATTCTTAGAAAGCTTAAAAACTAAAATAGTTCCCAATTGTGGGATTACTAAAATGGGAATTAGTAAATCCGGATAGATTGGTACATATGTTGCTTGCTCATTGGATGAAGATGACTGATCTCATGGTCATTTGTGTGGAGACACTAAAGCAAGTATGTAGGTGCTTATTGGAGAATAAGTTCACTGAACCTGACTCGCTATGGAATACCTAATGGAGTTTTACTCACCTGTCAATAGGAATTCCTAATGTGATAGTAGTACAAGTGATCCTTGGACTTGAGATCATCATAGTATCTTGTATGTAACAAATTATACTTTGACTTATTCCTTAAGGCCTTTTAAGGCATATATAGGGTATGCTTGGGTATAATGAGTTACATAGAGAGATAATGAATGATCAATAAAGAATCTATCACCTCTAGTAAAAGAGGAGATATGTCCTATGTGATTCGTTAAATGGCAACCCAGGAATCCTTGGCCAAGGTAAAATGAAATTAGAAAGAGGTTTCTAATTTGCATTATTTGGAGTTGTGTATTTTCTAATCGAAATACATATGATTAAATAAATTAAGACTTGACAGTAAATCCATATCTTATAATTAATTGGAACATTGTATGGTGGGCGGATTAAATTGTACGGTAACTATTAACTCACAGATTCTTTTATGATTAATGTTGAAATCTATATTATCTGGAAAGTCGTTGATCGCTAGGGAGGCTTATCCCTATTGTAGAATAAATGTTATTTATTTAAATAGATTATTAGTTTAATTTATTTATTTAAATAAGATTAGATTTGTTCTAATTAATTTATTCACAACCGATTTAATATGGAGAACCTAAAGGGTCACACCATAAAAGGAAGAAGAATTATTTAAGAAGAAAATAGCATGATAGTAATAATGCATTAAGTGTAATTAATTTAATCTATGGTAATAGAATAAATTAAATAGCTTAATGTTTATTATTTAATATTTTAGAAATATTAAATATAAATTAATAAGAGGAGTCTTATTAATATTATTATTATTATTATTATTATTTTAATTCTAAAGGGGTTTAGGAATTAATATAATATCAGTACTCTCTCTAAATCCTAATAAGATTAGGATATAAATTAATTAAAAGTGTTTAATTAATTAATTAAATAAAACCCTATTCTAATTGGATTAGGAGGATTAACCTGATATCTATATAAAAGAGTCTTATATCAGAAATAAGGTACGTGAATTTTTCCAAAGGTTGGGAGTACACATATTCTATAGAGATAGAAACAAGGGTTAAGCCAATAACCCATCTTCTTGAGTTCTTCATCTTCCTTGGTGGATCACCGTTAGAGGCCAAACATTTGGGTGGCTGACATTGATCAAGGGAAGGAGCCACTACAGAGGAATCAAAGGAATCAAAGGATTAGAACTTGTACATGAGGAAGCTTGGATCTTCAAAGGTATAATTCCATATTCTCTCTTTTTCTATTATTGATAACTAGCACAAAGCATGATCATAGTTATGGGTTTCTATAAATTTTTGAAAACCTATGTTTCGCGCTTCCGCCCTATTTATGTGATTTGATTGCATGATTGCGTTACGTACAAACCCAACAGTAAGGCCATATATATAACTTTTCTAGTTTGTGACTTTTGAATTCCAAATTAAAGCATACCTTTATCGATTTGATTGTTTTAAACATACATATGTTATAGAAAGTATGTTGTGAACATCAATTAACACGTATATGATCATAACTCAAGTAATTAACACCAATTTTATTCACATAGAACTCACGTTGGCTTTTTCATGGAAGAAATATATATATATATATATATATATATATATATATATATATATATATACGTAAATATAAAGGTTGAATTAAGAGGT
Organism: Panax stipuleanatus; assembly: GCA_020205555.1. Classification (NCBI taxonomy): domain Eukaryota; kingdom Viridiplantae; phylum Streptophyta; class Magnoliopsida; order Apiales; family Araliaceae; genus Panax; species Panax stipuleanatus. The sequence continues at coordinate 129,285,123 of CM035115.1, read as the reverse complement.
TACCCTTGCTAACTCTGTGAAGATGATGTACTTTAATTCTTCAATTTCTTTCAACTCTCTCTCAATTCTCTCCTTTTCTCTCTATATTCTTCCTGACTACTTTTCAAAGGACTGATAATAGTAATATATAATATAATACGTATAACATGTATTGTGGGCGAGTGGTCGTTTGTTACTCCCTTAATGGGTTAACTGGCTCCAACTCCCCTTAAGGCCTTGTTTGGCTAGCTCATTCATTCCCCCTTTCCATTTATTTTAATTATAGCTTTATAATATAGTTTTAATATCACACCCAATTTAATCAAATAATGTTATTTAAATCAATTAAATAAAATGGCATAAATCCACATTAAATCACATAGTCCCATAATTAAAATTCTCATTTATTAATTATATCAAACCATTAAATCTCTAATTAATTAGAACACATTATGCTTGTTAATTAATATATTAATCAAATAAGCTCAATTAAATGCATCATTGAATATAAAAATTTCTTCACATTAATTTAATCAATGCAACACATATAATTAAATTAATCTACCACAAATTCATCAATTAACTGGTTAATTCAATAATTAAATCATCGAAAAATATTTTTTTAATTCAATAAATATTCAAATTAAATTACAAAATCTCCTTCGTCACATTTTCTGCATCACAAATTTTTTATTTTATTAATACTCAATTATATTACTTAAGTATTTCTTTTGTACTAATGGCATAAAAATTTATAACACGTTTCTGAAATAAGCTTCATTTATATTCATATGCCAAATCGTTTCATTACATAATTTTTCCTAGCATATTTCTATAAATGTTATCACATATATTCCCTAATATCACAAAAGATGGGGAATATACCAACCTACTACCTCTCTAACATAAGTCTACTAGGGTTTAAATATCTATCCCACACTTTGCACAAAAAGTTTGGATTATAACATAGTATATACATCACATAAGGTAAATACTACTAATACTACGACTAGACTGACTAAGGGTCTCATCCCATCATTCCACGCTCTACAGCGCTCTTGTACTCGATCTAAGCTATGTATGCTATCTGTTCTCGACTCAAAGTTTGTAGGGTCTGTCCCTGCTCCGCTGGGTAGTGGTATACACCATTGATCACCCTCTCGAAAGCTGAACAGAACACATACCCCATCTTGTTCATTTTCCCCTTCTTGCATCTGACCTAATCTTCTAGGTCGTCAGCTCTCTCGTTAGCCGCTTCCCACTTCTCCTCGAAGTGGATCCTATCCATAACCTCCAACTCTAGTTGAGTATGGAGTGCTTCCTTCTCAGTCTTCTCACATAACTCTCTCTGTTCCACCTCTTCCAACTTTCCAGCCAGATCCACGTTCCTAGCCACTGATTTGTGAAACATGGTCCCCATCTGGATCCCTGCCTCCTTGTGGTAGGCAATCACTACCTCTAACTCCTGCATTACTAGCTTCCTCTGATGGTCCTCATCCCTCAGCATCTGGAACTCGGACTCTCTCTCTTGGGCCTCAGCCTCCAGCTCTTGGACTCTGCAGTCCAACTCTAGAATACGCTCCTTGTACTCTCCCAACATATGCTCCTCCAAGTTAGGCTCGTAAGAGTCCTCCATGGGCTCCTCCTCTATAGGCTCGTCCTCAACAGGATTGTCCTCCATAGGATCCTCCTCTGGGTCAAACTCCACCTCAATCTCATCCTCGTCGTCAGACTCAAATGGTGCAACTGCTTGCACTGGCTCAACCTCTAAAGGTGCCTCGTATACTACATGTATATCTCTATGCTCCTCCTCGGCCACTCTACTAGGTACTCCTGTGTCTGCCATCCTACAATCACAAACACAAGAACACAAGACAAACAAATAGCAACTCCATTAGAATGTTAAATAAAATATAAGTTCATTGTATAGAATGAAGTTACATTTCATAACACACTAAGTCTCTCAAGGAAAACTCTACATGAGTTTCATCCTTTTCTATCTTCTAAGTTCTTCTAAGTTATAATCTAAGGACTCTTGCTCCTAAGGTTTATAACTACAGCTTTGATACCAACCTGTGAAGCCCCCAAATTCGGACCGCCACAGGGCCTCTAAAATTCAGTTCGTCGCTTTCTCACGATAATACAATAATAACTAACATCATACAATCCCAGCGGAAGATCTAGAATAATATATAATGATTTATTATATTTATTCCCCCAAGTCTCGCAACCTACAGTACTTAATAGATTATATAATAATATCAAATAACGACTTATTACATAATCTAACTTAAGCTTAAACATAGTTCAAAATCAGTCTTAATACATCATCTTAATAGACATAATACAACATCATAATATTTAAAACGTAAAAGGGGCTAGCTAGTCGGTAGTCGTGCCCTTGCCCTTATCGACTCCCGAAGGTCCACCCTACTCTGCCTTAACTGAAAATATTTTTAGGCCAAGCAAGAATGAGCAACAAGTTTGCTCAGCAAGTAATATAACAACAAGGGTGAGTATTATAGTTCTCGAATCCAAAAGGAATAGCAAGGTGTGATAGTTAAAGGATAACAAGAATATCAACAGTTCTCAATAATAGTCGCTAAGGACAGAATAATACCAATATGATTCAATGCTAAATCAATTTAAGATTTCAAGATAATTGAATACTGAGCAGTCACTAAGGACTATATGAACTCTTACTAGGATTAACAGAAATATACTGATAATCCAATAAAAACAAGTACAACAGGTGATCAGCCTAAAGTACCCTATATTATGCATAACTAGTATCATTATTGGTTTCGAAAACATGCTTAAACTCTTACGTGATTGACTTTCATTGAATCTAACAAGTGAGTACACATGTATAATATACTAGTGATGTTAAAAGCACTCTCATACATGTCCAAAATATCAGAACACTATGACTTTGGTTCATACATCTTTAGTTTCCAAAACTTCTAAGTTTAGCCTTTTGAAATCATTTTAAACACAAACCATGTATGCTAATGTAATCACAACACCTTAGACTAACTTTTCATTCTTAACAAACCATATAATCATGCTCGCAAAAATCAGAATGTAGATATGATTCCTACATGTCAAAGTTCGCTTTCAAAACTTATATTTTCGTTAGTAAATGTTCACTAATGAGGTCCAACATGTGCATGTTATATCATGAAACATATATACATAAGTCAACATATTTTTCATGCATTTCTAGGTCATACTAACACACTTGCAAAGTTAGAATACAAACATGAGTCTAACATATCAAAGTTCCTTTTAAAACTCTAAGTTTATTTCGAAACTATAAGTTTTCATCAATCATGCATGTAAACATAGTAAAACATGTTCACGTTATGTTAAGGTACTCATATAGGCATGTCAAACCTATTAGCATGCTTGTTTAAGCTATATTAGCTAACTACCTCTTAACAGATTTGAAGCAGAATGGAAAAACAAGAACCAGGGACTGGCGCAGCTGCGCTGCACCCCAGTTCAAAACTGGCGCAGTTGTGCTGCACCCCAGTTCAAAACTGGCGCAGCTGCGCCGTTGCCTGAACTGAACTAAATGCTTCTGCTTCGGCAAAATGCAAGCCAAACCTCAAAATTTTATCACGAAAATGATTTTAATCATGCCACATTGTATACTAACATGATACTAACTTAGATAATAGCTAACAAACATATCCCAATCAACTTATCACAATAATCAAGCTCAATTCAAGAATTATAAGTTTAAGAAATGAATAACAAGGAATGGAAATTATACCTCTGCTACTTGAATATGAACTTGCTGCTAAATCAAACCTACAATGCTGATATATCACTAATATGAACTTACTCTCAATGAACTCACAGAACACTCCAAAGACTCAGTAAACTAGCAAGCGTGAAACGGAGGGAGGAGGCTTCAATTTATAGACAATCCTTTAACCAATTTGTGGTCCTTGCCCAAGGAATGAAACTAATAGAAAATGAAAGAATTTGATGCTTAAGAAGAAGTTGGTGAGTAGTTGTTGATCTTCATCATGAATCCCACTCCCCATTGATGATTTCCATCTATGTTTGCTGAGTTTGAGGAGGAAATAGGCTTAGGGCTTATAGCTATGCACGTGAGAAGGAAAATGACTCTTATTTTGGGACAAGCAAAGCTCAACATTAGCAATATGAATTCATACAACACTTATGTTATTATCTACTATATACATAGGTTATAATTTAATTTAAAGTCACAATGTAATTTCAAATGAGAAAACAATATTTCAATGTAGTAAAATTAATTTGCACATATATAATCCATGTACATTTTATCACACCGGTATAATTTAATCGGGTATTATCACATTACATTATCTCGTCTATTATTCAATTAAATATTGAAATAATCATCAATTAGCAATTATTTATTATATATTCAAGAGGTACTATTTTAATGTTTACACACAATTGTCACATATGCATTAATCATGTAGCTTCACAACTTAATGAGTCTTACTATATAGTTTATGTATAATTGTATGGTCACACTTAGTGTTGCACTACACTTTATATAACATATCTATAACTACTATATGTTATACTTTTAATTATCGCATGCTTTGCACATAACAATTAGTTGAGCAAATATAATCTTATTATATTAATAATTTACTCGCTTATGCGTTATTAATCACAATGCCAATTAATCAACAATAATTAATTACTTATCTTATCAATTAATTAACAATAAATATTAATTAATCCTCCCCTCATTAATCTACTCTTTTAATAAAGTATTATTATACGATAAATTATCACATTCCTCAACAATTTAATAAATATAAATCTTATTATATTTATAAACAATTTACTTACTATTACTTGCAATAATAATAAATCATCATACTATTATTATATTTCTCATAATCACAATTAACAATTCGTATAGATTAATTGTTCACTTAATAATTCCTTCATTCTCGAATTAATTAACTCATCATCGTTCCTATTCTCGTGCCACACAAGGCATTCCTACGAGCTTATCACAAACTCTATATTTTTCTCAATTATTACATATATTCAATTTGAAACAATTGAGTTAACTCGTCTCATAACACATAAATATTTATATTCACATAAATATTCGACTTTTATTAATATCGATATAAATCTTTATTCACGAAAACTCTCGGGTATTACATCCTCCCCCCCTATAAAAATTTTGTCCTATGAATTGCTACAAGGTTACACAAATAAATGGGGATAATCCCTCTTCATCCTATCTTCTAATTCCCACGTAGCCTCCTAGACATCGTGGTTACGCCAAAGTACCTTTACAGATGAAATAACTTTATTTCTTAAGGTTTGCTCTTTCCTATCTAATATTTGGACAGGAATTTCTCCATATGCTAGGTTCTTCTCCACTTGAATTGGCTAATAGGAAATCACGTGCTTGTAGTCGGTCTTGTACGGACGCAACACGGAGATGTGAAACACATTGTGGATGTGCTCCAACTCAGGTGGTAATGCAACTTTGTATGCCACTTCGCCCATTCGCTTCAATACCTCGAACGGTCCTACGAATCTTGGACTCAGTTTTCCCTTCCTTCCGAATTGTATTTTTTCATTCCAAGGAGATACCTTTAAGAAAACATAACTACCGACTTTAAAGTTTCGGTCTTGTCGATTCAAGTCTGCGTACTTTTTCTGGCGATCTTGAGCTGCTACTAATCTGGCTCTTATCACTGTTACCATGTCCGCGATTTATTGTACTAACTCTGGTCCGAGTATTCGTCATTCTCCGGCTTCGTCCCAACATAACGGCATTCTGCACTTTCTCCCATAAAGAGCTTCGTACGGTGGCATACCGATACTTGCATGGTAACTATTATTATATGCAAATTCTACTAAGGGTAGGTGGTCGTCCCAATTCCCCTTGAAGTCCATCACGCAAGTCCTAAGCATGTCCTCCAGCGTTTGTATTTTTCGTTCACTCTGTCTGTGTTCCCATTTTCTCAACCTCAACAATGTTCCCATTTTCTTTTGCAAGCTTTTCAAAAAATTTGACGTGAAGCGCAGATCTCGATCAGAGGCAATTGACACTGGCACTACATGTCGTGAAACAATCTCCTTTACGTACCGACTTGCTAACTGATTCAAACTATAGCGGATCTTGATCGGTAGAAAATGTGCGGTCTTTGTTAGTCGACCCACGATAACCTAATGGCATCATAACCTTTCTGCATAACTAGAAGTCCCACCACGAAGTCCATCATAATGTGATCCCATTTCCACTCTGATATTTCCAACGGTTGTAGTAAACCACTCGGCCGCTGGTGCTCTGCTTTAACGTGTTGGCAAGTCAGACATCTGCTAACGCATTCTACGTCTTCCAATTTTAGATTGGGCCACCAAAAATGTTGCCGCAAATCTCGGTACATCTTCGTGCCTCCCGGATGAACGGAATATGTCGTATTGTGTGCCTCGTGCAAAATCTCTTCTCCCAAGTCGGTTACCGCTGGCACCCACACTCTTCCTTCGAATCTTAAGATATTGTCTTTATCCATTCTGAATCTTTCCTTTTCATTTTCTGCGATCCTTTTTCTTATTTTCTCTCACTCTTCATCCTTCTCTTGTGATTCCTTCACTCTATCCAACAATGTCGGACGAGCTTCCATTACAAATAACTTTTCTTAAGACCTCCTTGGTCCCTTTACCTCTATCTCTAATTTTTCCATCTCTCTTATCAATTCCTCCTGAGTCGTTAAGTGAAACAGTTTCTCCCTTCCTTTCCTGCTCAGAGCGTCGACAACTACGTTTGCCTTACCCGGGTGATAAAGAATATCATAGTCATAATCCTTGATTAATTCTAACCACCTTCTATGACGCATATTCAACTCCTTCTGTGTGAAGATATATTTCAGACTTTTGTGGTGTGTGTATATCTCACATTTCTCTCCGTACAAATAATACCTCCAAATCTTCAACGCAAAAACTACTGCCGCTAACTCTAAGACATGAGTAGGGTATCATTTTTCGTAATCCTTTAATTGTCGTGATGCATACGCAATGACTTTTTTGTGCTGCATTAGCACACAACCAAGTCCCTTGTGCGATGCATCACTATACACCACAAAATTTCCCGCATCATCTGGTAGTGACAACACAGGCGCTTCGCTTAATCTCCTCTTCAATTCTTGAAAACTCTCTTCGCATTTGTCTGTCCATACAAATTTTACCGTCTTCCTCGTCGGATTGGTCAACGGGATGACTATCTTAGAAAAATCTTGGATGAATCTTCAATAGTACCCAGCTAACCCTAAGAAAATTCTTACCTCCGTTGGTGTTCTCGGCTGCTCCCAATTACTCACTGCTTCGACCTTTGTAGGGTCTACTGAGATTCAATTCTTATCCACCACGTGACCTAAGAATTGAACCTTCTCCATCCAAAATTCACACTTAGAAAATTTTGCATACATCTTCTCATTCCTTAGCGCTTCCAAAACTATTTTCAGATGTTCGGCGTGCTCTTCTTCTGTCTTCGAGTAGATCAAGATGTCGTCAATGAAAACTACCACGAACTTATCCAAGTATGGCTTGAAGACTCAGTTCATCAAGTCCATGAATGCTCTCGGAGCATTAGTCAATCCGAATGACATTACCAAAAACTCGTAATGTCCATAACGGGTTTGAAACGCAGTCTTTGATATGTCCTCATCCTGTACCTTCAATTGGTGGTAACCTGTTCGTAGGTCTATCTTCGAAAAACACTTCGCTCCTTTCAGTTGATCAAATAAGTCATCTATCTTTGGTAGCGGATATCTGTTCTTGATTGTTACTCAGTTCAATTCTCAATAATCGATACAAAGCCTCATCGATCTGTCCTTTTTCTTAACAAATAACACTGGTGCTCCCTAAGGAGACACACTTGGTCGTATGTAACCCTTATTCAATAACTCTTGCAGTTGTATCATCAACTCCTTCATTTCTACTGGCGCCATACGATATGGAGCTTTCGAAATCGGTGCAGTTCTCGGTGCTAAGTCTATTACGAATTTAATTTCTCTGTATGGCGGAAGATCAGGCAGATCGTCCGAAAATATATATCTTAAAATTTATTCACTACGGATATATCCTTAATTTCTACTCCCTTTTTCCAAGTATCTATGATATAAGCTAAATAACCTACACATCCTTTTCTTAACAATTTCTTAGCCTGCATCATCTTAAGACAACACGATTGCTTAAACGATGAGCTACCATAAAACACTACCTTAGACTTACTCAGAGTTTGAAGGTTCACACATTTATTCTGACAGTCAATTATCGCTGCATGGTTATACAACCAATCCATTCCCAGTATTACGTCAAATTCTCCCAATCTAATTGGAATCAAGTTTACGCTCAGTTCATGATCTCTAATGTTTGTGCTATAATTTTGATAAATGTATTCTACAGGGATTACTTCCTTATTCGCAACTTCTATGTTCAAGGAATCTTCTAATCGTTCTTGGGGTGTATTAAGTCTACTAGCAAATTCTTTAGATACAAAAGAACAGGTGGCACCTGAATCAAATAATACATATACATTTATATCATTGATTGGGATTATACCTGACACCACGTCCTTCGCAGCTACTGCGTCCTGGACGGTTATGTTAAAGGTCCTAGCGGTTTAGCGGTTGGGCGGTTGGATTGTGTCGGTCCGCTGATCATTAGCTTGTTTCCCCCTTGTTGGCTACTACCTCCGCCACTTCCCTTCTTCGGGCAGTCCTTAATCCGATGCTCCATCGAGCCACATGCGAAGCATCCTTGTCTCTTTTTTAGTTTCAGGTAGTTGGGTGAAATGTGCCCCTCCTGACCGCAGTTGTAGCAAATGCTCTTTCCTTTCCAGCACTCCCCCTGATGATTCCTCCCACGCTTATTAAAAGCTTCACTCCTTTTCTTAAAACCTCCACGAAAATTCCCCGACTAATTGTTGTTGTTGTTGTTGTTGTTGTTCTCCCACTTTTTTTTTCCCAAGTTGCTTCATCCACTACTGTTTCCTCCTCCGCCGTTTTCTCCTCCGATTTTCTTTTCTTTCTTCTCTTTGTTATACAAACTTAAAGCCTCACTACCACCTTCCGCAATGATCGCCTTTTCCAGCAATATTGCAAAGGAATCAATTTGAAGAACTGATTGTTGGGTTTGTATGTAACGCAATCATGCAATCAAATCACATAAATAGGGCGGAAGCGTAAAAACTAGGTTTTCAAAATTTATACAAACCCATAACCATGATCATGCTTTGTGCTTGTTATCAATAACAGAAAAGAGAGAACATGGAATTATACCTTTGAAGATCTAAGCTTCCTCAGGTACAAGTTCTACTCCTTTGATTCCTTTGATTCCTCTGATAGTGGCTCCTTCCCTTGAATAATGTCAGCCACCCAAATGTTTGGCCTCTAACGGTGATCCACCAAGGAAGATGAAGAACTCAAGAAGATGGGTTATTGGCTTAACCCTTGTTTCTATCTCTATAGAATATGTGTACTCCCAACTCTTGGAAAATTTCACATATCCCTTATTTCTACTATAAGACTCTCTTAGATAGATATTAGGTTAACCCTCCTAATCCAATTAGAATAGGATTTTATTTAATTAATTTATATCCTAATCTTTATTAGGATTGAGAGAGAGTACTGATATTATATTAATTCCTAAACTCCTTTAGAATTAAAATAATAATAATAATAATAATATTAACAAGACTCCTCTTATTAATTTATATTTAATATTTCTAAAATATTAAATAATAAACATTAAGCTATTTAATTTATTCTATCATCATAGATTAAATTAATTATACTTAATGCATTATTACTATCATGCCATTTTCTTCTTAAATAATTCTTCTTCCTTTTATGGTGTGACCCTTTAGGTTCTCCATATTAAACCGGTTGTGAATAAATCAATTAGAACAATTCTAATCTTATTTAAATAAACAAATTAAACTAATAATCTATTTAAATAAATAACATTTATTCTACAATAGGGATAAGCATCCCTAGCGATCAACGACTTTCCAGATAATATAGATTTCAACATTAATCATAAAAGAACCTGTGAGTTAATAATTACCGTACAATTCAATTCTTCCACCATACAATGTCCCAATTAAATATAAGACATGGATTTACTGTCAAGTCTTAATTTATTTAATCATATGTATTTCGATTAGAAAATGCATAACTCCAAATAATGCAAATTAGAAACCTCTTTCTAATTTCATTCTACCTTGGCCAAGGATTCCTGGGTTGTCATTTAACGAATCACATAGGACATATCTCCTCTTTTACTAGAGGTGGTAGATTCTTTATTGATCATTCATTATCTCCATATGTAACTCATTACACCCAAGCATACCCTATATATGCCTTAAAAGGCCTTAAGGAATTAGTCAAAGTATAATTTGTTACATACAAGATACTATGATGATCTCAAGTCCAAGGATCACATGTACTACTACCACATTAGGAATTCCTATTGACAGGCGAGTAAAACTCCATTAGGTATTCCATAGCGAGTCACGTTCAGTGAACTTATTCTCCAATAAGCACCTACATACTTGCTTTAGTGTCTCCACACAAATGACCATGAGATCAGTCATCCTCATCCAATGAGCAAGAAACATATGTACCAATCTATTCGGATTTACTAATCCCCTTTTTAGTAATCCCACGATTGGGAACTATTTTAGTTTTAAAGCTTTCTAAGAATTTAGATCTCATTAGCATGATCAACATCATGATTCTAAAAGCATTGCTTAAAACTATGGGTTATTTACATATTATAAAAACAGCACCATGTATATAATTAAATGCCTTTAATAAATAAATATTTTATTAATAAATAAATAAGATTGTTTACAAAGTATGTGCTTTATCATCATACATGATTGGCATGTATGCACACTACTATCAATCTCCCACTTGCACTAAAGCCAATCGCCATGGTATCTCATACCCATCTTCTCTAAGTGACGATCAAACTGCTGTTGTGTTAAAGCTTTAGTAAATGGATCTGCAATGTTGTCTTAAGAGTCTACACGCTCCAAGGTGACGTCTCCTCTTTCAATGATCTCCCTGATCAAGTGAAATCGCCGCAACACGTGTTTAGATTTCTGATGAGACCTGGGTTCCTTAGCCTGTGCAACCGCTCCGGTGTTGTCACAGTATACGGGAACTGCTTCTCCAATGCTAGGAACCACACCAAGTTCAGTTATGAACTTTTTCATCCAAATAGCTTCCTTTGCAGCTTCACTTGCAGCTATATACTCTGCCTCTGTCACTGAATCAGCAACTGTTTGTTGCTTGGAACTCTTCCAACTCACTGCGCCTCCATTCAAGGTAAACACATACCCTGAAACAGATTTTTGCATCTTGGTCTGTTTGAAAACTTGAGTCCATGAATCCTTCGAGTTTTAATTCAAACCCACCGTAGACAAGAAAAATATCTTTAGTCCTTCTCAAGTACTTTAGGATATTCTTCACTGCCTTCCAGTGCTCTTCTCCTGGATTCGACTGGAATCTGCTCGTTACACTAAGTGCGTGAGCAACATCCGGTCTAGTACATATCATACTGTACATGATAGATCCTATTGCAGAAGCATAAGGGATCTTACTCATACGGTCTCTCTCCTCAGGTGTCTTTGGGGCCTGTTTCTTAGAGAGATGTATTCCATGGCTCATCGGCATGAGACCTCTTTTGGAATCTTCCATGCTAAACCTCTTTAGCATCGTATCAATGTACGTTTCTTGGGATAAGCCGAGCATCCTTTTAGATCTATCTCTATAGATCTTTATCCCCAAAATATAGGATGCTTCACCCAAGTCCTTCATGGAGAAGTTTTTAGATAACCAGATTTTAATGGATTGTAACATAGGAATGTCATTCCCTATCAGTAATATATCATCAACATATAATACAAGGAATGATACTGTGCTCCCACTAACCTTCTTGTATACACATGGTTCATCCTCGTTTTTGATAAAATCAAACTCTTTGATTGTCTCATCAAAACGAATGTTCCATCTACGAGAAGCTTGCTTCAACCCATAAATGGATCGTTGTAGCTTACAGACTTGATTTGTTCCAACTTTTGAAATAAATCCCTCTGGCTGTGTCATATACACATCCTCCTCAGGTTTCCCATTGAGGAAGGCCGTTTTCACGTCCATTTGCCAGATCTCATAGTCGTTGTAAGCTGCAATCGCAAGCAAAATCCGAATGGACTTGAGCATGGCTACTGGTGAGAAGGTTTCATCATAGTCAACTCCTTGTCTTTGTTTGAAACCTTTTGCAACCAGTCGGGCCTTATAGGTCTCTACCTTTCCGTCTGCTCCAGTCTTTTTCTTAAAAACCCATTTACACCCAATAGGTTTAATACCTTCAGGTGGTGAAACCAAAAACCATACTTTGTTTTCATACATGGAGTCCATTTCAGATTTCATGGCTTCAAGCCATTTCCCTGAGTCTTTATTACTCATAGCCTGTTCGTAATTCAATGGATCATCATCATTCATGATGTGTACCTCATCGTCATCCTCTATAACGAATCCATACCTCTTAGGTATCTTCGGCACTCTTCCAGATTTACGAACATGGTGTGGTATAGTAGGTTCTTCTACTTGGTTAGGTACCTGACTTTGGTCCGTGGTAACTTGTGGTTCTTGAACTTCTTCAAGATATATCTTACTCCCACTGACCCCTTCATGGATAAACTCTTTCTCCAAGAAGGCAGCATGTTTCGCAACAAACACCTTTTGATCAGTTAGATGATAGAAATAATACCCTACAGTTTTTTTTAGGGTATCCCACAAATCTACACTTTTCAGATTTAGTCTGTAGCTTATCATGTTCAAACTTTTTGACATAAGCTGGACAACCCCAAGTCTTAACATGCTTAAGATTTGGTTTCCTCCCTTTCCACATCTCATATGGAGTCTTTGGGGCGGATTTGGTAGGTACCTTGTTAAGTAGGTATGCAGCCGTTTCTAGGGCATATCCCCAGAAGGAAATTGGAAGGTCGGTAAAACTCATCATGGATCGAACCATGTCCAACAGTGTTCGATTTCTCCTTTCAGATACTCCATTTAACTGTGGTGTACCTGGAGGAGTCCATTGTGAGATTATACCATTTTCTCTGAGACAATTGAGAAACTCACTGCTTAAGTATTCTCCACCTCGATCTGATCGAAGTATCTTAATACTCTTGCTCGTTTGTTTCTCTACTTCACTTCTGAACTCTTTGAACTTTTCAAATGATTCTGATTTGTATTTCATTAAATACACATATCCAAATCTTGAGTGATCATCAATGAAAGTAATAAAATAAGAATACCCACCCCGTGCACTTGTTGTCATAGGTCCACAAACGTCTGTGTGGATCAATGCCAACAACTCTGTCACTCTCTCTCCTTTTCCACTAAAAGGAGATTTAGTCATTTTACCCATGAGACAAGATTCACAAGTTGGATATGATTCATAATCAGATAGCTCGAGGAGCCCATCTTTATGCAACTTGGATAATCTTGTTTCATTGATATGACCGAGTCTACAGTGCCACATATAGGTATAATTAATATCATCTCTTTTCCTTTTCTTAATTTGTTTAATTTGAAATATATTTTCTTGCAAGTCAAGTGTATAAAGTCCATTTCGCAAATTTCCAATACCATATAAAACATCGTCTTTATAAATAGAACAACCATTGTTCTTTATAATAACGTCAAAACCTTCCATATCTAATACAGAAATTGAAATAATGTTTTTAATAATATTCGGAACATAATAACAATTATTAAGATAAATGGATTTGCCCGAAGGCATTGCTAAACAATAAGTTCCTACAGCTAATGCAGCAACTTTTGCTCCATTTCCCACTCGTAGGATCACCTCATCTTTGTTCAGCTTTCTACTTCTGACCAGTCCCTGCATAGTATTACATATGTGAGAACCACAGCCGGTATCCAATACCCAAGTAGAATTATGACTTTCAGAAAAATTAATTTCAATCATAAACAAACCTTGATTGGAAGTCGAAGCTTCTCCAAGCTTCTTCTCTGCTAGAAACTTCTTGCAGTTCCTCTTCCAATGTCCCGGCTCATTGCAATGAAAGCACATTCCTTTAGCTGGTTCAGGTTTCTTTTGCTCCTTTTCTTTCCCTTTTCCCTTAGCCTTCTTAGATTTCTTCTTTTCAGAAGACACCTTGGGCCTCTTCCTTTTATTGGAAGAATCCACCATCAAGACATGGTTCTTCTTGGATGAGAAGTGACCTTCTGCAGTTTTCAGCATGTTAAGCAGCTCAGGTAAGCTGACATCTAGCTTATTCATGTGAAAATTAACCACAAACTGCGAGAAGGTCTCAGGGAGTGACTGCAAGACCAAGTCTTGACTCAACTCCCCATCCATGACGAACCCAAGCTGTCCAAGGCGTTCAATCAAATTGATTACCTTCAGAACATGAGTCTCGATGGTAGTGCCCTCGGTCATCCGAGATCGGAAGAGCTCCTTAGATATCTCATATCTAGCAGTCCTACTCTGTTCACCATACAACTCCTTGAGGTGAAGCAGCATAGCAGGAGCATCCATTTTTTCGTGCTGACGCTGAAGCTCGTTATTCATGGATGCGAGCATGATGCATTGAGCCACAGATGCATCATCTTGCCACTTATTGAAAGTGGCAATCTCTTCCTCAGAGGCTGTTTCTGAAACAGATTCAGGCATAGTGGAATTTAGGACATAAGAAATCTTTTCAGCAGTGAGAACAATTCTCAGATTTCTTAGCCAGTCCTCATAATTCGGGCCGGTAAGCTTATTTGCATCAAGTATGCTTCGTAGTGAGATTAGTGATTTTGACATTTTTAAAATTCTGCATGTGAAAAGACAACATTTTAGCAAACATTCATTTTATTAACTTTGCATACCAAAATAAATTTAGGTCTTTATTTTAAATTGGTATCTCCCACTATTTTCATCAAACTATATTACCCTCACTCATATAGTTCGGCAACATCTAATTAAAGATTTGCTAGTGAGATTAAGGATCCCATTTCAAATGTATATAACCTTGTGGATAGCACAACGAGCGATATACAAATAAATAGGTAGACAACTCTTGTCAATTACATCACCATGTAACTCCTTTTATTTTGCCTCTTAAATCATAATGGTCATGTGATTTAAGTTAAGTCCAGCCTAGCACTTCCATAAATTCAAAAAAGAAAAATTTTCGTCCTTGTGGATAGCACAACAAGACTAGATCGTTCAATTTTCTTGATAAGCATCAAATGTGATTAATTAACATCTTAAATATTCAATACTCGCCTTGTGGATAGCACAACAAACTCATATTAAATATTTAATACTCTATTAACTAATCATGCTAGAAGGCGACGTTCGATATTCCAAATATCATTTGAACGCTTCAGACTTAATATTATTTCTTTGAGGGGTTTGTTATTATTTGTCTCATCTTTTTAAGCGCGCATGCACATATATATATAAAATACGCGTCATTTTATTAACCATGCGAAGCATGTTTGTATAAAATATAATATATATAATATTTAACATGCAATATAGAATACTATATTCTACCCGGATTGATTATGGACTTTTATTCTAGTTTGGTTCACTAGAGCCACCAAGTGAACCAAAAGGTCAAACCTAGGAGTGCAAGAATTTAAATTTTAAATGTAACTATTACATTTAAACCCGGGCTCCATACAAACGGGTCTTCACGCGCTCCTCGCTCCTTGGTCTCCAATTTCTTCAAAATAATTCTAACTATCTCTATTACATTAACTATTTAAAATTAAATAGAAACCTTGATCAGCAGTCAAGGGGAAGTACATAGAAAGGAGATAGAATTTACATCGAGAATAAAACAAGAGAAGACGAGGTACGCAGACCCCATTTTATAAAACCCATTCATTAAAGCATTCAACCAAAATAAAATCAAATCACATTGGTCATAGTCCATAATCAACCCCATTTATTATCATACACATCAACATATGCATCAATAAATATCCATTCATCTCATGAATAACAATGCTATTCCATATATGGATCGATGTTATTTAATGGACAAAAGTTTTGCTAAATTTTATTTTTGAAACAAAATAAACTCTTTTATTTTAATCAAAAATAAATCCAAATTAAACTCCTTTAATTTTAGCATTCTAAAATCATATTTCAGATAAAATAAACTTCTTTATTTTAAAACTTTATCAATTAAATAAACAGTTTACTTAATTAATTAAAATCAATTTTTAGGGTCTGTCCAGGTACCGGCGCAGCTGCGCCAGTAATGAACTGGGTAGCTGCGCAGCTGCGCAGGTAGACGGAAGCAGCAGTTTTTGCAGACCGGCGCAGTTGCGCCAGTAATGAACTGGGCAGCTGCGCAGCTGCGCCGTTCGCCGCAGAAACTTGCAGAAAACGATTTTTGTCCAGAAAAACGATCCAATTCTCACATCAATTCATACATGGAATTATAAAATTGATAATTAGCACAAAGTTAGGCTCTGATACCACTGTTGGGTTTCTATGTAACGCAATCATGCAATCAAATCACATAAATAGGGCGGAAGCGTAAAAACTAGGTTTTCAAAATTTATACAAACCCATAACCATGATCATGCTTTGTGCTTGTTATCAATAACAGAAAAGAGAGAACATGGAATTATACCTTTGAAGATCTAAGCTTCCTCAGGTACAAGTTCTACTCCTTTGATTCCTTTGATTCCTCTGATAGTGGCTCCTTCCCTTGAATAATGTCAGCCACCCAAATGTTTGGCCTCTAACGGTGATCCACCAAGGAAGATGAAGAACTCAAGAAGATGGGTTATTGGCTTAACCCTTGTTTCTATCTCTATAGAATATGTGTACTCCCAACTCTTGGAAAATTTCACATATCCCTTATTTCTACTATAAGACTCTCTTAGATAGATATTAGGTTAACCCTCCTAATCCAATTAGAATAGGATTTTATTTAATTAATTTATATCCTAATCTTTATTAGGATTGAGAGAGAGTACTGATATTATATTAATTCCTAAACTCCTTTAGAATTAAAATAATAATAATAATAATATTAATAAGACTCCTCTTATTAATTTATATTTAATATTTCTAAAATATTAAATAATAAACATTAAGCTATTTAATTTATTCTATCATCATAGATTAAATTAATTATACTTAATGCATTATTACTATCATGCCATTTTCTTCTTAAATAATTCTTCTTCCTTTTATGGTGTGACCCTTTAGGTTCTCCATATTAAACCGGTTGTGAATAAATCAATTAGAACAATTCTAATCTTATTTAAATAAACAAATTAAACTAATAATCTATTTAAATAAATAACATTTATTCTACAATAGGGATAAGCCTACCTAGCGATCAACGACTTTCCAGATAATATAGATTTCAACATTAATCATAAAAGAACCTGTGAGTTAATAGTTACCGTACAATTCAATCCTTCCACCATACAATGTCCCAATTAAATATAAGACATGGATTTACTGTCAAGTCTTAATTTATTTAATCATATGTATTTCGATTAGAAAATGCACAACTCCAAATAATGCAAATTAGAAACCTCTTTCTAATTTCATTCTACCTTGGCCAAGGATTCCTGGGTTGTCATTTAACGAATCACATAGGACATATCTCCTCTTTTACTAGAGGTGGTAGATTCTTTATTGATCATTCATTATCTCCATATGTAACTCATTACACCCAAGCATACCCTATATATGCCTTAAAAGGCCTTAAGGAATTAGTCAAAGTATAATTTGTTACATACAAGATACTATGATGATCTCAAGTCCAAGGATCACATGCACTACTATCACATTAGGAATTCCTATTGACAGGCGAGTAAAACTCCATTAGGTATTCCATAGCGAGTCACGTTCAGTGAACTTATTCTCCAATAAGCACCTACATACTTGCTTTAGTGTCTCCACACAAATGACCATGAGATCAGTCATCCTCATTTAATGAGCAAGCAACATATGTACCAATCTATCCGGATTTACTAATCCCCTTTTTAGTAATCCCACGATTGGGAACTATTTTAGTTTTAAAGCTTTCTAAGAATTTAGATCTCATTAGCATGATCAACATCATGATTCTAAAAGCATTGCTTAAAACTATGGGTTATTTACATATTATAAAAACAGCACCATGTAGATAATTAAATGCCTTTAATAAATAAATATTTTATTAATAAATAAATAAGATTGTTTACAAAGTATGTGCTTTATTATCATACATGATTGGCTTGTATGCACACTACTATCACTGATACCTTGTTAAACAGCCACGACTTCAGCCTTTGTTCAAAACGTCTTGCCTTGCTCTCTTCATCTCCCACTTGATGCTCCGCAAATCACACTAGTTCATTGAACTTAGCCGCGTATTGCGCCACCATCATATCACCTTGCTTAAGTTTTAAGAACTTCACCTCCATTCTATTCTTCATGCTCTTCGGGAAGTAGTTCTCGAAGAACAGCGTCTTAAATCTTTCCCACGCTATCGTCCCTTCTCCAGCTCTCTGCTGATTAGCCTCTCACCAGTAGTTCGCTTCTCCTCTCATCATATACGTGGCAAATACCGTCTTCTGGTCTTCACCTACATGAGCGATGGTGAAAGCCTTCTTGATCTCTTTTATCCAAGTCTGCGCAACGATTGGATCGGTAGTACCCTCGAACTCTATGGGTCCTACACCCCTTAAATCTTTAAAGTTTGTCACTGAAATAGCTTGAGGGTTGGGGCGAATGGGTTCGTTGTTCCTTCCCCTAAGAGCATCTCCTAACAAATCTACTAGCTTCTGGATCGGGTCTACTTTTTTCCTTCTCATTGTTTACTGATTCCTCAGGTGCAGTTAGTCTACGTCTGGGCGGCATTTTCTGCATCACAAATTTTTCATTTTATTAATACTCAATTATATTACTTAAGTATTTCTTTAATACTAAAGGCATAAAATTTTATAACACGTTTCTAAAATAAGTTTCATTTATATTCATATACCAAATCGTTTCATTACATGATTTTCCCTAGCATATTTTTATAAATGTTATCACATATATCCCCTAATATATCAAAAGATCGGGAATATACCAACCTACTACCCCTCTAACATAAGTCTACTTGGGGTTTACATATCTATCCCACACTTTACACAAAAAGTTGGGATTAAAACATAGTATATACATCACATAAGGTAAATACTACTAATACTACGACTAGACTGACTAAGGGTCTCATCCCATCATCCCACGCTCCACAGCTCTCTTGTACTAGAACTGTACTATGTATGCTATCAGCTTTTGGCTCAAAGTATGTAGGGTCTGTCCCTGCTCCGCTAGGTAGTGGTATACACCATCAATCACCCTCTCAAAAGTTGAATGGAACACATACCCCATCTTGTTCATCTTTCTCTTCTTGCATTTGACCTCATCCTTTAGGTCGTCAGCTCTCTCGTTAGCTGCTTCCCACTTCTCCTTGAAGTGAATCCTATCCATAACCTTCAACTCTAGCTGAGTATGGAGTGCTTCCTTCTCGGTCGTCTCACTTAACTATCTCTATTCTACCTCTTCCAGCTTTCCAGCCAGATCCACGTCTAGCCACCTATTTTTGAAACATGGTCCCCATCTGGATCCCTGCCTCCTTGCGGTAGGCAATCTCCACCTCTAACTCCTGCATTACTAGCTTCCTCTGACGGTCCTCATCCCTTAGCTTCTGAAACTCGAACTCTCTCTCTTGGGCCTCAGCCTCCAGCTCTTGGACTCTGCAGTTCAACTCTAGAATACGCTCCTCGTACTCTCCCAGCATATGCTCCTCCAGGTTAGGCTCGTAAGAGTCCTCCATGGGCTCCTCCTCTATAGGCTCGTCCTTAACAAGATTGTCCTCCATAGGCTCCTCCTCTAGGTCAAACTCCACCTCAATCTCATCCTCGTCGTTAGACTCAGATGGTGCAACTGCCTACACTGGCCCAGCCTCTAAAGGTGCCTCGTATACTACATGTATATCTCTAGGCTCCTCCTCAGCCACTCTACTAGGTACTCCTGTGTTTGCCATCCTACAATCACAAACATAAGACAAACAAATAGGAACTCCATTAGAATGTTAAATAAAATATAAGTTCATTGTATAGAATGAAGTTACATTTCATAACACACTAAGTCTCTAAAGGAAACTCTACATGAGTTTCATCCTTTTTTATCTTCTAAGTTCTTCTAAGTTATAATCTAAGGACTCTTGCCCCTAAGGTTTATAACTACAGCTTTGATACCAACCTGTGACGCCCCCAAATTCGGATCGCCACAGGGCCTCTCGAATTCAATTCATCACTTTCTCACGATAATACGATAATAATTAACATCATACAATCACAGCGGAAGATCTAGAATAATATACAATGATTTATTATATTTATTCCCCCAAGTCTCGCAACCTACAGTAATTAATAGATTACATAATAATATCAAATAACGACTTATTACATAATCTAACTTAAACTTAAACATAGTTCAAAATCAGTCTTAATACATCATTTTAATATTCATAATACAACATCATAATATTTAGAACGTAAAAGGGGCTAGCTAGTCGGTAACCTTGCCCTTGCCCTTATCGACTCCCGAAGGTCCACCCTGCTCTGCCTTAATTGAAAATGTTTTTAGGGAAAGTAAAAATGAGCAACAAGTTTGCTCAGCAAGTAATATAACAACAAGGGTGAGTATTATAGTTCTTGAATCCAAAAGCGTATATCAAGGTGTGATAGTTCAAGGATAACAAGAATATCAACAGTTCTCAATAACAGTCGCTAAGGACAGAATAATATCAATATGATGTAATGCTAAATAAATTTAAGATTTCAAGATAATTGAATATTGAGCAATCACTAAGGACTATGACCTCTTACTAGGATTAACAGAAATATATACTGATAATCCAATAAAAACAAGTACAACAGGTGATCAGCCTAAAGTACCCTATATTATGCATAAGTAGTATCATTATTGGTTTCGAAAACATGCTTAAACTCTTACGTGATTGACTTTCATTGAATCTAACAAGTGAGTACACATGTATGATATACTAATGATGTTAAAAGCACTCTCATGCATGTCCAAAATATCAGAACACTATGACTGTGGTTCATGCATCTTTAGTTTTCAAAACATCCAAGTTTAGCCTTTTGAAATCGTTTTAAACATAAACCATTTATGCTAGTGTAATCACAACACCTTAGACTAACTTTTCATGCTTAACAAACCATATAATCATGCTCGCAAAAATCAGAATGTAGAAATGATTCCTACATGTCAAAGTTCGCTTTCAAAACTTATATTTTCGTTAGTAAATGTTCACAAATGAGGTCCAACATGTGCAAGTTATATCATAAAACATATATACACAAGTCAATATGTTTTTCGTGCATTTCTAGGTCATACTAACACGCTTGCAAAGTCATAATACAAACATGAGTCTAACATATCAAAGTTCCTTTGAAAACTCTAAGTTTATTTTGAAACTATAAGTTTTCATCAATCATGCATGGAAACATTGTAAAACATGTTCACGTTATGTTAAGGTACTCATATAGGCATGTCAAACCTATTAGCATGCTTGTTTAAGCTATATTAGCTAACTACCTCTTAACAGATTTGTAGCAAAATGGAAAAACAAGAACCAGGGACTGGCGCAGCTGCGCCGTTGCCTGAACTGAACTAAATGCTTCTGCTTCGGCAGAATGCAAGCTAAACCTCAAAATTTCTTCATGAAAATGATTGTAATCATGCCACATTGTATACTAACATGATACTAACTTAGATAATAGCTAACAAACATATCCCAATCAACTTATCACAATAATCAAGCTCAATTCAAGAATTATAAGTTTAAGAAATGAATAATAAGGAATGGAAATTATACCTCTGCTACTTGAATATGAACTTGCTGCTAAATCAAACCTACAATGTTGCTATATCACTAATATGAACTTACTCTCAATGAACTCACAGAACACTCCAAAGACTCAGTAAACTAGCAAGCGTGAAATGGAGGGAGGAGGCTTCAATTTATAGACAATCCTTTAACTAATTTGTGGTCCTTGCCCAAGGAATGAAACTAATAGAAAATGAAAGGATTTGATGGTTAAGAAGAAGTTGGTAAGTAGTTGGTGATCTTCATCATGAATCCCACTCCCCATTGATGATTGCCATCTAAGTTTGCTGAGTTGGAGGAGGAAATAGGCTTAGGCCTTATAGCTATGTACGTGAGAAGGAAAATGACTCTTATTTTGGGACAAGCAAAGCTCAACATTAGCAATATGAATTCATACAACACTTATGTTATTATCTAGTATATATATAGGTTATAATTTAATTTAGAGTCACAATGTAATTTCAAATGAGGAAACAATATTTCAATGTAGTAAAATTAATTTGCACATGTATAATCCATGTACATTTTATCACACCGTTATAATTTAATCGGGTATTATCACATTACATTATCTCATCTATTATTCAATTAAAAATTAAAATAATCATCAATTAGCAATTGTTTATTATATATTCAGGAGTTACTATTTTAATGTTTACACACAATTGTCACATAGGCATTAATTATGTAGCTTCACAACTTAATGAGTCTTACTATATAGTTTATGTATAATTGTATGGTCACACTTAGTGTTGCACTACACTTTATATAACATATGTGTAACTACTATATGTTATACTTTTAATTATCGCATGCTTTGCACATAACAATTAGTTAAGCAAATATAATCTTATTATATTAATAATTTACTCGCTTATGCGTTATTAATCACAATGTCAATTAATCAACAATAATTAATTACTTATCTTATCAATTAATTAACAATAAATATTAATTAATCCTCCCCTCATTAATCTACTCTTTTAATCAAGTATTATTATACGATAAATTATCACATTCCTCAACAATTTAATAAATATAAATCTTATTATATTTATAAACAATTTACTTACTATTACTTGCAATAATAATAAATCATCATACTATTATTATATTTCTCATAATCACAATTAACAATTCGTATAGATTAATTGTTCACTTAATAATTCCTTCATTCTCGAATTAATTAACTCATCATCGTTCCTATTCTCGTGCCACACAAGGCATTCTAACGAGCTTATCACAAACTCCATATTTTCCTCAATTATTACATATATTCAATTCGAAACAATTGAGTTAACTCATCTCATAACACATAAATATTTATATTCATATAAATATTAGACTTTTATTAATATCGATATAAATCTTTATTCACGAAAATTCTCGGGTTTTACATAGATCTCAAGTTCTAGGTGATCCAAGTGAAGAAAAGCTAGGGTTTTTCACTCTTTATAAACATAAGTTCATTTCTTCTATGGATCTTCATTCTAACACTCAAGAGGGTTAGATCCTTACATGAACATAAAAATCTAAGGGTTCTTGAGTCTTAGAACACTACCCCTCTAAAACTTTAAAAATTAAATAAACTAACAAGAAGAAAAGATTAGTTTAGGGTTTACCTTGATTTTCTAGCAAGCCTTATTTTCTTTCCAAAGTAGTTAAGAAACTTTGGGTGCATGAATGATGAAAGCTCTCCTCTCTTTTCCTCTCAATATTTCGGCCACTCTCTTTCTCTCTCTCTTTCTCTCACTCTTGTTCTTTCTTTTGTTATGCTAAGAAGTGAAAGGAAGAATAAATGAAAATGAAAAATGAAATTAAGTGAAGTGTTAGTTGTGATGCCCCCAAATTCGGACCGCCACTTGGTCACTCGAATTAAGTTCGTCACGTGCTCATGGTAATACGATAATAACTAAAATCACACATTCACAGTGGAAGATCTAATCTAGAATAATGTATAATAATTTATTATAATTATTCTCCCAAGTCTCGCAACCTACAGTACTTAATAGATTACATAATAATATCGAATGAAGACTTATTACATAATCCTACTTAAGCTTAAACATAGTCCGAAGACAGTCTTAATACAACATCAAAAATTTAAAACATAAAGGAACAAGCTAGTCGGTAGCCTTGCCCTTGCCCTTATCTTTCCCAGAGACACCTCCATGTTCCGTCTTGACTGAAAGGTTTTAGATAAGCAAGAATGAACACAAAGTGCCCAGCAAGTAATATATAATAAGGGTGAAGAGTTTTATCTCACGAGTTTGAAATATCAAAGTATAATCTCTAAGATAGTCCAGAGTTTCAGAATAATATCATGAATAACGAGTATCAACAATTCTCAAAATCAAATCTTTGGAATATGAAATGATAGTTCAATATAGATCAACAGATATATATGAATTCAAAGGCTATCAACGTATCCAACTGGATAAAACAATTTACAATGAGTAGTCACTAAGGACTATTGAACATCTACTAGAATTACCACTATTAAATTGATAACCCAAAAGAATTAAGTACGATAGATGATCAATCTACAATACTCTATGTTATGCATAACACCATAGTAATATCCACGCGTGTGTTGGGGCTTCCAACAATATACACTCCACTTACCATAAGGGTTGTTCAACTCAGTTTTCAAAGATGTCGCATCAATCAATTAGTTTGGACAGTTTTATAAACATGCATATAATCTAGCCGAATCAAATGGCATAGACACTTTCACGATATTCAAGAACAATACCAAGTTCAACATGAATAATAACTTTCATAAAGCTCAATGGAATAAGAGTTATTCAATTAGTACGCTATCTCAATTTAATCGAGTAAGTAAGAAAACTAGCTCGCAATATACAAGGATAGAATACTTGCACCGTAAAAGAGTATAAGTTAGGAAACTTGCCTTATGCGTAGTCTATCCACGAAATTAATCAACACTTTCAAATCCTATCGTAATATAATTATATATATATGATATCCATTAGTCATATAATTCAATATCATATCTTATCTTGGATATACAATCAACACTTAAACTAAGTTTTAATCCTAGTTGCCCCGTCATAGCATCATATTAATTCACAAGTCTCGACTAATATACTTTTATCCTTAACGTTCCTCTTTTTGAGTTTAAACAAGTTTACATATCGTCATTCTCACATACGATCACAACAAATAGCAAACATACTCTTTTTTAGCACGTTATAGCATTATTATATGTTAACCGTCAAATATCAGATTCGAGTATCAACATATGATATCATATAACGTATATGCATATTAAAGGATACTTTCATGCTCGTATAACTTTTCCAAGTTCAATCATTTATTATATAGTACTAAGTGAATACCCTTAATAACTTAAGGCCTTTCAAGGTTATAAAGTCACAAAGTCTAGCATGCTCGCCTTTTAAATACATAAGGTAATCATATAACTTGTATTAGGCATGTTCATGAGTATTCATATCGCATATATATAGCTAGCATTGTTATTATTTTGAAAACATACCTCGTTTACGCTAAACTTGAATCACGACACCTAATCATGGTATATATACATGTATGATACATGAGTGAGTCTAAAAGTACTATCACATATGTCCATAAATTTCAGAATTCAAATCTCAAGGTAGCATGTTAACGTTCACGTTCAAAGTTCGTATTTTCATTCGTAAAGCTCATTAATATGGTTCGCATATTCACATTATATTACGAAACCTATATACATAAGTTAATATGTTCGACATGCATTTCAAGACCATATAAACATGCCCAAAAATCAGAATACATATATGATCTTTACATGTCAAAGTTCGCTTTTAAAAACTTATATTTTCGTTAAAAATGTTCACTAGTGAGTCCATTATGTGCATGCTATACTATGAAGCATATACGTACATGGTATCATATTCTTCATGCATTTCTAGGTCATGCTAACATGTATCAAAATCAGAACATAATCATGCTTCATAATGTTAATGTTCGTTTAAGAAACTTTAAGTTCATTTCCAAAACTATATATCGTTTCATATACATTGCATGCAAACATAACAATACATGTTCACACTAAGTCTAGGTATATCACTATACATGTTTAACCAGACACCAAGCTTGTTTAAACTTATACGAGCAAGCCATGACTTAACAGATTGCAGCAGGATGCAGAAAACAATTTCTAGAGGCCGGCGCAGCTGCGCTGCGCCACAGTGTATTGCTGGCGCAACTGCGCCACTTCTAGTTCAAGCCAAAAACAACCTACTTCGGTAGGATTCCAACCCAATCACAGAAATCATTCACGAATTTGATTCAAAGCATGCTACATTACATACTAACATATATAACAACCCACATATCAACTAACACACAATACTTGATCACAAAATCATGAATTTCATGCTAAATTCAATAATCAAAATCTAGACAGTAAACTTGAACGAAGAACAAAAATGAAGAATTTTATACCTCTGCTATGAATTAAGCTAGCTCAAATTGGATTCCCAACTCTCTGTAAACTATCTTGCTATCAACTATCAATATACTCTCAATCCAACACTTAAACAAAATCTCAGCAAATAAAATTGAAGGGGAAGAGCTTATATATATAGAGAAATTAATGTCCAAGCAATGCTATTATTTCCCAAACCAAACTAATGGGTTGAAGGATTGCTTGAGGGCTATGAAAGAGTAGGTAAATGGGTTGGTAAATCTCATCATCAAAACCACTCCCCATTGATCATTGCTAGCTAAAGTTTGCTGAGTTTGTGGAATATAGGCTTTAGACTTCATAATGCTATTCACGTGAGGGAGGGAATGAGACTATTATTTTGGGACAAGCCAAAGCCCAGCATTCATACAGCATTAATGTACACAACACTTAGTTTATACACATATTATATATATATTTAGGCATACAAGTATACTTAAGTTATCATATATTATATATACATACTATATATTTAGATTACAATTAGAATTACAATGTAATCCCAATAATAATATTACCATGTAATTCACATAATGTAGTATGTATAATCCACACACATATAATCCATGTACATTTTTATCTTACCGGTATAATTTAATCGGATGTTATCACATTACATTATCTCATGTATTATTAAATTGTTCACCATATATTCATGATGTCTCTCTTTAATGTATATTCACACATCATTGTCACATAAGCATAAATCATGTAGCTCACATAGTTTAATTAATCTTAATACATGGTCCCTATATATAGTATAGTCACATAAATGTTGCACCACACTATATAATATAGTTGTATCCCTTATACTTACTACGTTTAATATTTGTATACTTGTACTGAACAATTAATATAATCTTATTATATTAAAAACTTACTTATTTGTTTTATGGCTGATTGGCACTTCTGTCCCTCCAAGTTGTCACCAACTTTCAAAGTCGTCCCTAAAGTACCATTTTCGTCAGTTAGGTCCTTAAAATGGCATTTTATTGGCGTTTCTGTTCTTTCAACCCATTTTAACCTAAACCCGACCTATTTTGACCAAACTTATCCCAACCTGACCTAGTTTGACCCAACCCAAATTTTTAATATTTTAAAAAATAATAGTATTTTTAAAATAAGTTTAAAATAATAATTATATTTAATATTTTCAAAAAATAATAATTAATTATTTAAAATAACTTAATTATTTTAAAAACAAAATATTAGTTTTTTTATAAAAAAATTAATAATTATATTTAATATTCTAAAATAAATATTTTTTAAATATTTTTTATTTTTAATATTTTAAAAGTAAAAAATATTTTTATAAATATTATTTTTTTAAAAAATATTTACTTTTAAAATATTAAAAATAATATTTATTTTAGAATATTAAAAATAATAATTATTTTAGAATATTAAATATAATATTTAATTTTGAATATTAAAAATAATAATTATTTTATGTTTTTTATAATTTTTTTTTGAATAATTATTATATTTATATTTATATTTATATTCATATTTATTTTAATTTTTTAATATTCTAAAATAATTATTATTTTTAATATTCTAAAATAAATATTTTTATTAATTATTATTTTTGAAGGAAAAATAATATTTAATATTCTAAAAAAAATTATTTAAAAATTATTAAAAACTATTATTTAATAATTATTAAAAAAAAATTAAAATAATCTTAATGATTGTTATTTTAAAAATTAAAATAACCTTAATAATTATTATTTTAAAAACTAAAATAAGCTTAATAATTATTATTTTAAAAATTAAAATAATCTTAATAATTATTATTATTAAATAATAAGTTTTTTAATTTTTTTTAATAAGTATTTCAGAATATTAAATATTATTTTTCCTTCAAAAACAATAATTATTAAAAATATTTCTTTTAGAATATTAAAAAGTAAATATTAAAAAATTAAAATAAATATAAATATAATAATTATTCAAAAAAATGTAAAAAAATTTTAAAAAATTATTATTTTTAATATTCTAAAATAATTATTATTTTTAATATTCTAAAGTAAATATTATTTTTAATATTTTAAAATTAAATATTATTTTTAAAAATAATATATACAAAATTATTTTTTACTTTAAAAATATTAAAAATAAAAATTATTTAAAAAATATTTAAAAAAATATTTTTTTTAGAATATTAAATATAATTATTTTTTTTATTTCTTTGAAAAACTAATATTTTATTTTTAAATATTAAAAATAACTATTTTTAAAATAATTATTTTATTTTAAAATATTAAAATAATTATTATTTTAATAATAATAATTTATTTTAAATAATTAAATATTATTTTTTTAAAATATTAAATATAATTATTTTTTAAACTTATTTTTAAAATATTATTATATTTTAAAATATTAAAAATTTGGGTTGGGTCAAACTGGGTTGGGTTGGGTTAAACTTGGTTAAAATGGGTCGGATTTAGGTTAAAATGGGTTGAAGGAACAGAAACACCAATAAAATACCACTTTAAGGACCTAATTGACGAAAATGGTACTTTAGGGACGACTTTGAAAGTTGATGACAATTTGAAGGGACAGAAGTGCCAATCAACCTTTGTTTTATTATTCATAATGGCAATCAATCAATTATTAATTAATTCATCCCTCATATATTAATGTAATTATTAATCTCCATAATAATTAACTACCATTTACATGATTAATTATTACGTTGAATAAATATAAAATTTATTATAGTTATAAACAAATTACTTATTATTATTCTATTTCTCGCAATAATAATAATTATCATACCATTAGTCACCACCAATATGATAACAATTAACAATTAATTGTTCACTTAATAATTCCTTCATTTAATTAATATAATTATTAATATTTCTCATCACTGTGCTACACAAGGCATTCAACGAGTCTATCGCAACCTCTATATATTCTCAATTATTATAAATATTCAATTTAATATAATTGAGTTAACTCATCTCATAACAAAAAATTATTTATATTCAAGTAAATTCTCATTCCCATTAATATATTCATTTAATAATATATGGAAATTCTAGGGTATTACATTAATTGTTTTGGTAAGTAAAAATTAGATACACCATATATCTAACTATTATCCCCCATGCTTTTTTTACCCACTAGACAATTACCATTATCACTTTTAATCTTATCTTTTAGGATTTCAAGAATCTCCTAATCAAGATTTTCAACCAATGGAAGCTTGACACATAAGGGGGTGGAGTGGGTAAGGAGATTAGTTAACATAATTAGTAACTAAATCATCACATCACAAGTCCATTTTTGGCAAGAAAAATCCGGTCATATCCCCCCTTTTGCCCCCAAATTTGCTTTATTTTTAAATGTCAAATTTGATTAATCAAATGTCCAAAATACCCTTAATCAAGTGGGCTAAGTATTGGTTTGTATTTTATTTCTTTTGGGCTTCTCATTTAATTGTTTTTGGGCTATGAAATAAATATAGTTTAACAATTTTAATATATATTATCCTAATTGTTTATTTAGGGTTTTTATTTCCAATCTTATGGAATTTAATTACTTACACATATCTCTTTAACTTGTAACCTAATTAGGTTTACTATAATTAGGTTTAAAATTATTAATCACTTGCAATAATAAAATTATCCACTTAAGTTAGTATAAATATTAAATACTAACTATTCATTATTACCATAACGCTTAGGTTATTTAATTATCTCACCTAATGTATAATTAGGTTATGAAACTTTCTTTTTTAATGACATCTATATATATATATATATATATATCCATAACTATAGTATATATATTTATTTAGCCATACACCCTTCACATATGTTATCACATATTAAATCACTATATAGCACAAAGTTTTAAATATCAAAAATATATATACATATAAAGTGACTTGAAATTCCTAATTATTACATCCACCTCCTCTTATAAGAATTCCGTCCACGGAATTACATATATGGTTACTCAAAAAGATGTGGATAATTTTCCCTCATCTTTTCCTCGAGTTCCCACGTAGCTTCTTCAGCATTGTGGTTCCTCCAAAGAACTTTTACAGAATGTATAACCTTATTTTGTAACTTCTGCTCTTTTCTATCTAAAATTTATACCGGAATTTCCTCATACGACAAATCTTTTTTTACCTGAATTGGTTCGTACGATATCACGTGCTTGTAGTCAGACTTATATGGTCGTAACACTAACACATGAAACACATTATGAATATGTTCCAGTTCAGAAGGTAGAGCTACCTCGTACACTACTTCGCCTATCTTCCTCAAGATCTCAAATGATCCAACAAATCTCAGACTCAACTTACCTTTCTTTCCAAATCTTATCTTCCCTTTCTAGGGAGATACATTCAAAAACACATAGCTTCCCACTTTAAAATCTCTCTTCTTGCGATGTAAGTCCGCATACTTCTTCTGGCGATCTTGAGCTGCTACCAGCTGGGCTCTTATCACCTTGATGATCTTTACTGTTTGCTGCACCAATTATAGTCCCAACAGCCTGCGTTCACCAACTTCATCCCAACATAAGGGCGTTCTGCATTTCCTCCCATACAGTGCTTCGTACGGCGGCATTCCAATGCTGAAGTGATAACTATTATTGTATGCGAACTCTACTAATGGAAGATGATCCTCCCAGCTACCCTTGAAGTCCATCACACAAGCTCTAAGCATGTCTTCAAGTGTTTGAATCGTTCTCTCACTTTGCCCATCGTCTGCGGATGATACACGGTGCTCATCCGTAGCTGCATCCCCATTCTTTCTTGAAGACTTCCAAAAGTTTGACGTGAATCACGAATCTCTATCTGATTAAATAGATACCGGTACTCCATGTCTCGAGATAATTTCTTTGGTATATAATTTGGCTAGCTGGTCCAAACTATACCTGATCTTAATCGATAAAAAGTGAGCTGACTTCGTAAGACGATCTACAATCACCCATATGGCGTTGTGCCCTTTTTGCGTTATTGGAAGTCCCACCAGAAAATCCATCGTGATGTGCTCCCATTTCCATTCTGAAATTTCTAACGGTTGTAGTAATCCACTCGGTCATTGATGCTCTGCCTTGACTCTTTGACAGGTTAGACATCTGCTGACGCATTCTGCAACCTCTCTTTTCATGTTTGGCCACCAAAAGTGTTGACGAAAATCTTGATACATCTTTGTGCTTCCTGGGTGTATCGAGTACCTCGTGCTGTGCGCTTCTTACAAAATCTCCTCTCTTAGTTCTAGTACTGACGGTACCCAAATTCGTCCTTCGAATCTCAGCAGTCCGGTGCCATCAATCTTGTATTTCAATTCGTCGCCTTCAGTTAACCGCTTCTTGATGTTGTCGCAATCTTCGTCCTTCTCATGTGCCTCTTTAATCTTATCTAATAAGGTCGGGATTGCTGCTACTATAAATAATTTTTCGTCGGTTTTCATCAAATACTTGATTTCCAATTCCAGTCGTTCGAAATCTTTCACTAACTCCTCTTGAATGGTCAATTTCAGGAACTTCTCCCTGCCTTTTCTGCTCAGGGCATCTGCCACTACATTTGCTTTGCCTGGATAGTACAAAATCTCATAATCATAATCTTTGATTAATTCTAGCCATCGGTGCTGCCTCATGTTTAGCTCCTTCTGTGCGAAGATATACTTTAGACTTTTGTGATCCGTATATATCTCACACTTCTCGCCATACAAATAATGCCTCCAAATCTTCAAGGCAAAAACTACCGCTGCTAACTCCAGGTCATGAGTTGGATAACCCTTCTCATAGTCCTTCAGCTGACGTGAAGCGTACGCAATGACCTTGCCGTGCTGCATCGGTACACAGCCAAGACCCTTGTGTGACGCATCACTATACACTATAAATACTCCCGTGTCGTCTGGTAAAGCCAACATAGGTGCTTGACTGAGCCTCTTCTTCAACTCCATGAAACTCTCCTCATATTTCTTCGTTCAAACGAACTTCACCGTCTTTCTAGTAAGGTTGGTCAATGGCGATGCTATCTTCAAAAAATCCTGGATGAATCTCCGATAGTATCCTGCTAATCCCAAGAAACTCCTGATCTCTGTCGGCGTCTTTGGCTGCTCCTAGTTGATAATCGCTTCTACTTTTGCTGGATCCACCGAAACTCCATCCTTGTCGATAACGTGACCCAAAAACTACACTCTCTGCATCTAAAATTCACACTTGGAGAATTTTGCATACAACTTCTCCCTCCTCAACGTCTCTAACACTATTCTTAGATGTTCAGCGTGCTCTTCCTCAGTCTCTGAATACACCAGAATGTCATCGATGAATATGATAACAAACCTATCCAAATACTGCTTGAACACTCTGTTCATCAAATCTATGAATGCTGTTGGCGCATTCGTCAACCCAAATGACATTACCAGAAACTCAAAGTGTCCATACCGAGTTCTGAATGCCGTCTTCGAAATGTCCTCCTGTCTCACCTTCAATTGGTGATAACCGGTCCTCAAATCGATCTTCGAAAAGTACTTTGCCCCCTTTAATTGATCAAATAAATCGTCGATCCTGGGCAACAGTTACTTGTTCGTAATTGTGACTTTGTGCAACTCTCGATAGTCGATACAAAGCCTTAATGACCCATCTTTCTTCTTTACAAATAAAACTGGCGCTCCCCAAGGTGATACGCTCGGTCTAATGTATCCTATATCTAATAACTCTTATAGTTGAACCATCTGTTCTTTCATTTCTATCGGAGCCATACGATAAGGCGCTTTGTATATCGGTGCTTTCCCTGGTGCCAAATCAATAACAAACTCCACCTCTCTATCCGGTGGCAATATCGCATCTGGGAAGACATCAACGAATTCCCTTACAATAGGTATCTGATCCAGTTCACCCTCGACTCTGCGAGTATCCACAACGTGAGCCAAATAACCTATGCAACCCTTCCTAAGCAACCTCTTTGCTTGCATCGTCGTTAGACAACAAGATTGTCTCGGTGATTTACTACCATAAAATACCACCTTTGACTTATTCGGAGTCTTCAGGTGTACGCACGTTTTCTTACAGTCAATGACCGTTCCGTGACTCGATAACCAATCCATCCCGAGGATTACATCAAATTCTCCAAGACGAATCGGTATCAAATCCACGTTAAGCTTAAACCCTCTCAAATTAGCACAACAATTCCTATGAATGTAGTCTACAGGGATAATTTATTTGTTCGCTACTTCCACATTCATTGGGTGTTCTAATAGTTCACGAGGTAAATTTAATCTTTGAGCAAATTCATCAGCTACAAAAGAACATGAAGCTCCCGAATCGAATAACACATAGGCATTTATATCATTGATCGGAAAAATACCTGACACCACCTCCCTGGATGCCACGACATCTTGCACTGTCATGTTGAAGGTCCTCATTGTTGGCTTGTTTG
The DNA here is from genome assembly GCA_020205555.1 of Panax stipuleanatus. Classification (NCBI taxonomy): domain Eukaryota; kingdom Viridiplantae; phylum Streptophyta; class Magnoliopsida; order Apiales; family Araliaceae; genus Panax; species Panax stipuleanatus. The sequence continues at coordinate 129,251,241 of CM035115.1, read as the reverse complement.
GCTGGGCTGGTCCTCCACTGGTTGCCCTAGTGTTGTTGCCCCTATTACCGCATCCGCCATTCGTGCTTTTCTTTATTGGATAGTCCTTGATCCGATGTCCCGCTTCTCCACAATTAAAACAACCTCCTTTCTTTGCCTTAGGATAATTGGGTGAAATATGCCCTTCTTGTCCACAGGTATAACAGACCATTTTTCCTTTCATGCACTCTCCCGAGTGACCCTTTCCACAATTCCCACATACCTGCTTCTTCTGCTGCACACTCCCTTACTGAATTTCAAAATTGCTACCCCCACTGCTCCATTTACGCTTCTTGTTGTTGTTGCCATCACTGCTAACATTCAAATTTCCTCCTTCTACCTTCTTCTTGTTCTTTTCCCGATTATATTTTAAAACCGCTTCACTCCCACCTTCAGCAATGAGAGCTTTCTCCAACAAAGTTGAGAATGACGTAATTTGTAAAATCGCTACCTTGCTATAGATCCACGGCTTTAACCCATTTTTGAATCTTCTTGCCTTCCTCACCTCAGTGTCCACCTGATGTGGAGTGAATCTGGCCAATTCATTGAATTTTGCAGCGTCCTCTGACACTGACATATTTTCCTTTTTTAGCTCCAAAAACTTGACCTCCATTCTTGCCTGCGTACTCTCAGGGAAGTAGTTCTCGAAAAATAATGTCTTAAATGCTTCCCACGTCACGATTCCAGTTCCGGCTTTACTCTGGTTGGCTTCCCACAAAAAGTTAGCCTCACCTTTCATTAAGTAGGTAGCCAAAATTATCATCTGCTGCTTAGCGACTCTAGCAATAACAAAGGCCTTTTCAATCTCCTTTATCCACGTTTGGGCCTCTATCGGGTCTGCTGTTCCCCTAAACTCTGGCGGTCCTACTGCCTTGAAGTCTTTAAAATTGGCTAATTGGTTTCTCGTCTGGTTTCCTGCGGTTGGTGTTTGATTCCTCATAGCTTCTGCCATCATGTTAAAAAAGTCTTGCATTGGGTTTGGTTGAGCTCCCTTTGCATTGTTAACCAACTCTTCGATCTCTTGGTTTCGTAGTACTCATCTGGGCGGCATTATCTAGTTAAACAAAGTTCTAACACGTTAGTCGGGTTTTATTATCATATAAGTTTTTAGCATGTAATATAATACTACATTCGAACAATCACATGATCATCATGTGAGAGTTTTAGATTACCAAACTTTGGAATTCTGCTTCCCCGATGAGTGGGTTAAGTTTGCTAAAAATACTGATTCAGTTTACTGAATTTTCATAACATTAAATAAACAATTTACTATATAAATTCTCAAACACATATCATAATAATGCATTTATATTCATATACCAACTTTGGTGTCTTACACGTTCATCACAGGTATATTGCTATAAATGCTACCATCCCATTTTAAATAACAAAAGATGGGATTCACTTAAGCCATTCTTTCCTACCTACATAAGTGGAAAATATGACCTACATATAAACTACCTCGCACCTGCTAAGGCTAATATAAACCCTAGTAAACCAAAAGTAGTACTAGTGCATCTATTTACATAACATATCTACCAACATCACTGCTCATCCTGAGAAGTCTCGTCATCATGCCCGTGCTCCTGAGTCTGGGATGCACCTCCACGCACTCGACGTCGAACAGATCGACTAGACTCTCCAACCTCGGAGCGCATCCTCACCACCCCAGCTCTCTGGCCCATATAGGTAGTTTCTAGTGCCCTCCCCAAGGTGTCAATCCTAACGTCCTTGGTCGCCACCTCCTCTCGCAGCTGATCCACCATCCTAGCTGCCTTGATCCAAGCCTCCTCAATTCTTATCTTTTCAGCTATCTCCAAATCAAACTCGAATTTAAGAGCTTAATTCTCAATCCTCTTTTCCCTTAGCTGGGTCTTGGTTAGCTCCAGATTCTCCTGAGCCTGTGCTGACACTAACTATACCTGATACGCAGTATCCTTATATCGCTGCTTTGTAACCTGCAGAGTGTGGTTCTCTGCCTCTAGCTGGACTACTCTCTCCTCAAGCTCCCGAATCCTGTCGAATAATCCTCCCATCGGATCAAGTGAAGTATTCAATTCCCATATAGGCTCTGACTGATCAACAGAGTGACTATCCCGTCTCTCGTCCGACATCCTACAAACACCACAAATAAAACCAACATCAGTACCACAATAAAATATATTCATTGATAAAATGAAATGATATTTTATTCAGTACAACTAAAACTCGATAGATCTCCTCAACCCATCACCTACATACTTTATATGAGTTTTCCACTAAGGTTATAACCTAGGTTTCGCATTACTAATATTTATAACCTACAGCTCTGATATCAACCTATGACACCCCCAAATTCAGGTTTCCTAATCTCGAATTCGGTGTTTACGATACTCAACAACAAACATACTTTCTAACTAATGCGAAAGAATAAACGTACATTGTTTATCATAATAGTAATAAAGTCTTACAATCATAGTCCCAACGTTCTTTAACCTTAACTTAAAACGTACTCTTAATACTATAAAGAGTTTACATAACCAAATAGCATTTAAAATAAACTAGTATATAAGCCTTCTCAAACAACTACTCTTGAACCTTCCCTTTTTCTTTGTCCCTTTTGGACGTTTCTGCCTTAACTGAAATAAATGTCATAATATAGCAATGGTAAGCAACTAATTTGCTTAGCAAGTTTATACACAAGGGAGATATATCATGATTAGAAAGAAGTGTCGCTTTTAATATTCAACAACATTATAAAATTGTGAAGGAACATGAATTGATAGTCAACAGTTGAATATTCGAATAATTGAATAACAAGTTCTGAGTGGTTTGAAATAACCATAAACAGTTACCATGGTTCTCAACATTTAAACTGGACCTTTTAATAAGTTTTGGTAATCAAGGGGATCAACCTTTCATACCCCATGATTTATGCATAAACACTTAATAATCTGGCATTGATATCATGCTTTAATCAAATTCGTCCTTTTCTCAGCCAAGAGTTCTTACCATATCAATTTAATAAGGACAGCTTTTAAAACATATTTGATTTAACAATTTTAGACATGCTTGATCTAGCTGATACAATTAGCATAGATCTATCTCATAAACAGTTCATGAATGAAAGAACTTTAATTTAATTCACAGTTCAATAATAATAGAACAGGAATTCAATTGCACAAAGTGTGAGTCTCAATAATCAGTATAGATGTGAATAATCAACAATAACTATTCACTAACATGCTTCGAAAATAATAACTCGAGTTTGAGTTAGGGAACTTGCCTCGTTTGTAGGCTACTGCTACGCAATTAAATTCTATCCGCTAGGCAGTTTAATTATCTTCCTTTTAGAGATCTATAGTTAATCTTTCAATTAGCTATAGCATAACATTACATTATGTAATCACATAGATATTATATATTACATTTAGTTCTTAGAAATACTATCATGCCTTGATAATTTTACTATTAAATAACAACTACCTTTAATTCACTTAATATTATTAATCATGATAATATTTAATTCACCTCTTAGTATTATTAGTCCACTAATAACACTTTTATTCGCTTACTAATATTATTAACATCTTAATAATATTTTAATACTTTACTAATATTATTAATCCTCTTAATAATATTTTAATCATGCATTAATATTATTACTTTAATAATACCTTATTTATTCTTTAGTATTATTAATCAAGTAATAATACTTTATTTATTTACTAATATTATTAATCATTTAATAATATTTTATTTCTTTACTAATGTTATTATATTTTTAATAATATTTTATTTAATTTCAAATATTATTATTTACTTAATAATATTTTAATCATCCAATAATACTTTAATCTAATATTATTAATTTTTTAATAATATTTTAATCTAATATTATTAATAATATTTTAATCTAATATTATTAGCCATTTAATAATATTTTAATAATTTATTAATGCTTAAATCAAATATTATTAACTATTCAATAATATTTCAATAAAGTTTTAAATCTTAATATTTTTATTTACTTAAAAATATTAGATTCTTATATTAAAAATATCATAGTAATATTTTAATAAGTTATTAGGCAAATAAATAATTTATTTTAATTATTTTATCCTTTATTAAACAACTTATTTAATACCCATAAAAGGTCATAAATTTTATTTTTATCATAATAGATTACCAAAATACCTCACATAGGTCAGATTACACTATAATAGGAGTACCTAAGCTTTAACATCTTATTTTCATCATTTATGACATCATTTAACCATTTTTTTTTAACCATAACTATAACATTATTATGAAAAATAGCAAATAGGTTCTGAAAATTATTATCTTCTAGATCTGGACAATATATGATCCAAAAATGATTCACAAATTTTCCTAAAATTTTAGAAAGTGATTTACTATATTTAAAGTACTCAAAACCTCCTAATCTTGTTATATTTTTTATAAATCGAGTTTTGCTTAGAAAATTTTGAAACTTTCCGGGTACACTCTCATAACATATATACACATACTATACAAATTTCAGATTTTTTCAAGGTATACACAGTGAGGAATCCGGGTAAGAATATTTAGGAGTCCTTCATGGTAAAAGCCGTTACACACAAACTACACATCGAAACGTGTCCGTTCTTTTTCCTATATGTAGATAACTTCTTAAGGTACCTCTGTGATTCTTCCCAGATTTTTAAAAAATGCATAACTGGCCGAAACAGCCTTAGGAAAAATGGGTTAGTAGGCTTTTAGGGTTTTTAAAGCCTTAAGTTCTATACCTGGACTATTTTGGGAAAACAACCCCCAAGGCTTCAAAAATTATTGAATTTTTGTTCTACCATTTGGGTTAAGTACTTAACTTACATATCTAGCATCCCCCTTTGACGGATCACAAATCGGAGGTGTAGATCTCAAGTTCTGGGTGATCCAAGTGAAGAAAAGCTAAGGTTTTTCACCCTTTATGAACATAAGTTCATTTCTTCTATGGATCTTCATTCTAACACTCAAGAGGGTTAAATCCTTACATGAAACATAAAGATCTAAGGGTTCTTGAGTCTTAGAACACTACCCCTCTAAAACTTTGAAAATTAAACAAACTAACAAGAAGAAAAGATTAGTTTAAGGTTTACCTTGATTTTCTAGCAAGCCTTCTTTTCTTTCCAAAGTAGTTAAGAAACTTTGGGTGCATGAATGATGAAATCTCTCCTCTCTTTTCCTCTCAATATTTCGGTCACTCTCTTTCTCTTTCTCTCTCTCTCACTCTTGTTCTTTCTTTTGTTATGCTAAGAAGTGAAAGGAAGAAGAAATAAAAATGAAAAATGAAATTAAGTGAACTGTTAGTTGTTTTGGTAAGTAAAAATTAGATACACCATATATCTAACTATTATCTCCCATGCTTCTTTTACCCACTAGACAATTACCATTATCACTTTTAATCTTATCTTTTAGGATTACAAGAATCTCCTAATCAAGATTTCCAACCAATGGGAGCTTGACACATAAGGGGGTGGAGTGGATAAGGAGATTAGTTAACATAATTAGTAACTAAATCATCACATCACAAGGCCATTTTTGGCATGAAAAATCTGGCCATATCCCCTCTTTTTGCCCCCAATTTTGCTTTATTTTTAAATGCCAAATTTGATTAATCAAATGTCCAAAATACCCTTAATCAATTGGGCTAAGTATTGGTTTGTATTTTATTTCTTTTGGGCTTCTCATTTAATTATTTTTGGACTATGTAATAAACATAGTTTAATAATTTTAATATATATTACCCTAACTGTTTATTTAGGATTTCTATTTTCAATCTTATAAAATTTAATTACTTACACATATCTCTTTAACTTTTAACCTAATTAGGTTTACTATAATTAGGTTTAAAATTATTAATCGCTTGCAATAATAAAATTATCCACTTAAGTTAGTATAAATATTAAATACTAACTATTCATTATTACCATAACCCTTAGGTTATTTCATTATCTCACCTAATGTATAATTAGGTTATGAAGCTTTCCTTTTTAATGAAATATATATATATATATATATATATATATATATATCCATAACTATAGTATATATATTTATTTAGCCATACACCACATCACATATATTATCACATATTAAATCACTATATAGCACAAAGTTTTAAATATCAAAAATGTATATACATATAAAGTGACTTAAAATTTCTGGTTATTACAACAACTACCTATCTTAGACAGAAAACTTCCAGCTCCCTCCTCAAGCTTAGTTGTACTTCTTTTGAGTTTATTTCTATTCTATGATCTGGTCTTGAAACAACAACATCTTCCTCACCTCACAAGTTCACTAATGACCCAACTCTCAGCTGACCTCTCTAAGACTCTGGTCTTGATCGAAGAATTACTCGTTTTTCTCACAAGTACACAAAATAAACTAACTCTAACCTTTTCCCTTTTTACAAAGTGTTTAACAGAATTTTGCTTCTAAAATAAGCAGATACAATTTAGTACAGATATATAAAAATTTAAATAACTTTTATATTTAAATCTTCTCAAATAAGTATATATCAGTTAAAAAGCAGATATATTTATAAAAGTTCAAAGACTTTTATACTTGAGAAAATATGTTTCTTTGTAAGCAGATAGTAATTTATGCTTTGATCAAATAATGTTTCTGTGTAAGCAAATGTGTAATTTTATGCACTGTTATAAAAGTTTAAATAACTTTTATATTTTGTGTAAAAAGTGGTTCTTAAATAAGCAAGTATATGAATTTAAGCTTTGGTTAAAAAGTGCTTAACTATAAGCAGATATATGTCTTTAGTTTAAATTTATATAAAATAAAGAATGTGTTTCTATGAAAACCAATTTTAAATATAATTACGAATATAAAAGTTTAAATAACTTTTATAATTATACTTCTTGTTAAGCAGATAAATTTACAAAAGTTTGTGATATAAAGTTTAAATAACTTTTATATTATGCAACAGATATATCACGAATGTTCAACCAATAACAGATATCAAGTATAATAAATTAAATAGTTTTAGTTAATACTTGATATAACAAATAAATTTCTCATACTCGAAAATATATATAATAATATATTTTAACTATCATGTGAATATTAAATAAGGCCACTTAGAATTTTAATGATCGTTCGAACGATATTCTTGTTTAAGGAATATCCCCAAATAGCGGTACATAAAACTAACCAAATTTAAAGTTTCACTATTTATATTTGTATAAATATTTTTCGATAGATCACTTAGAACTTTAATAACCGTTCGAATGATATTCTTGTTTAAGGAATACCTCTAAATAACGGTATCTAAAACTGATCTACTTTACAATATATATATATAAATAAATTATATATCTATTGTTGACGTCGGGAAAAAATCCGCGGGTCGGGTAAAATTCGGATCTTTCTCTCTTCCTAAGTTATGTCTACCCTTACTCTTTTTATTTGTGAAAAAGGTTTTGAAGGGTTTTTTAGGAAAATGTCAACATATATCATGTCGACGATTTGAACGTTTTACAGAGTCGCCAGTTGGTAGATTTGAAATAGTTGTACCAACTCAATCGAGTTTTGTTTGAAAAGAGGCCTAATTGCTGGACACTGTCGAAACTTGATCTTTGAAATCGAAGTTTTGAGTTCGGGGGCTTGGTTAAGTGTGGGAAAGGTGTGAGGCACCCCACAACTCTCGTGTAAACACGGTATCGCATCTTTTCAATATTTCCCTTTTAAATCTGCAATGTGTGTATGAATGCTGGAAGACATTGGGCCTATGCTTTGATTGGAAGTACGTTTATGTATCGTTGAACCTATATACGAAGGGTTTAATTTAATTTAAAAAAAGTCTTTGATTTGATTTGCTAAAGTGTTTGATTTGGTTTGCAAAAGCTTCTTTTTTTCGATAAGATTATTGAAATGATGTTTTGAAAGCAGGTTTTCAAACCCTTATGCTAACATAGGAATTGAAGCATATCGATACTTCAGTTTTACCTTTTCAGCCGTAAGGCTTAATTTGAATATATACAAGTGTCGGTCTTCTCATGGGCATGACAGCCATCAGAGTGACTCTGACACGACAAACTATATTTTCACTATGTTAAGACCTTAAATCCGAATAATCATTTTAAGGTCTTTTTAGGTACATTTTTACAGAAAAATTGACAGGATACATTTGTAAAGTGGAGTTTGTCCATCGTGGGAATCAGATTCTGATCTATTTGATCATGAATCCCACGATTCCTAGGCTCACATAGGGATGCCCATAAACACTGCACAGCCAAATATGTACAACAATATATCCAACATCGCCAAAACCAAGGATTCATCAGTAAATCTTGGCTCACACGTGGTCGATGCATCTCGTTCCCACTAGATAGCGATCTAAGGGCCGCGAGGTAGCTTTTATAACTGAAACTAGAAAAATGCTAGATTTAAATAAATCTCAGGCATTCTAGCTTGTCGGTTCTGTCTGGACCAAATTTGAACCGTTTGAAAGCTAGAGTTGATGAGATTTAAAGAAATCTAGTTCATCTGCAGAAATGTCAGTGCCAATTCATATCAAATGAATATTTAAAGCAACAATTTAAACAAAATGGGAAAGCATATATATATATATATATATATGTATAATTATATATATACGAAAGCTGTAAAGGGTGATGGATTTTCACTACGGTGTCCGGACTGGAATGGAAATATATATATATTTATAAAAGTTGTATAAAAGCCAGGGAATGATCTAGGCTGGACATAATGTAAATATATATATAAAAAAGCGGTAAAAGGCGACGAACATTCTATCCTTTGCCCAGACTGAAATGGAAATATATATATATATATATATATATATATATATATATATATATATATATATCTAAAAGCTGTAAAAGAGCCACAGAATTAACTAGGCTCGACAGAATTAAAATATATATATATATATATATATATATATATATAAACGCTGTAAAAGGGCAATGAACATTCTATCCTAGGCCCATATATATATATATATATATATATATATATAAAGCTATAAAAGACCACGAAAGGATCCAGGCCGAACTGGAATGTAAATATATATATATACTTACATATAGACAAGAAAATAGTCAAACCATGACTGGGAAGATAACCCAGTCCGGTGAATAGTGCATATATATATATATATATATATATATATATATATATATATATATATATATATATATATATAAAACAGTAAACTACCGCAGATTTGATATCCGGACTTTACAGAATTAAAAAATTAGTATATATATAGTTAAATATATACAAAAAAAAAAAGCCAAACCCGGACTAGGAAGATAACCTAGTTTGACAAAGTTGCTAAAAACACAGATATAAGTATATAAAAGCTGTTAGAAGCAACAGATTGTCAATCGGAGTTGTAGAAATGCCAGAAAATGAGTTTAGGTACTAAAATATACCAAAAGTTAGCAAAAACAGCCTCGGAATTGAGTTCTGGGCATATTCAAAAAACAAAACTTAACGTGCAAGTGTATCAAAGTGCAAAGAAGTAGTAATAACTTTCTGATCATAAAAATACTCACAATGGACTGCTACACGGGCTTTTTTCCAGATCGTAGGCTTTAAACGTCTGAATCTACCGGTTAATTTTTGATATGTGGTAGTATGTGCGTATATCTACGTGTTAGAGTAAAAAAATTTGGGTTTAAAAGACAAGAAAATGGCTGGAAAACCAAACGGGCAGGGGTTTAGAGCGTTTTAGAATTGAAAATGAGCTGGGGGTGCACTCATATATATAGACCAGATGGAAGCGGGTCTAACCGCGACTGCCTCCACTCTACCTGCGGCTCCACGTGGCAGGTAGCGGTAGTGGGCCCTATTGCATCGAGGTGCATGCACTCCGAGCAATGCGATGTCAGGTTCGAAACTTTCTAACTTTTGATCAGAGCGTCCGTTTGAGGCGTGCCATACCTTTATGGAAAGCTCTTTCCTAGGGCGTCACAATGACATAGGATTTAACCCTTTTTGAGTCCAAAAAGATGGGTTCATAACTAGGTCTTCATTTCCCCATAGTTTATCCGTTAAGCTGTCTTGCGCTGTTTCCACTCAGGATCACCATTATGGTTCTTTCTGACCTTGGTGGCATCAATTCGACTTTATTTTGACCAAATTGGCTTTAAGTTGGCAAAATGACCAATTTTCCCCTCCCGGGGTTGCCTTTAGTGCTGGCATGGTCTTCGACAATTTCCCGAAGTTGTTTTCGAGGTTTGGATCCCAGCCGATTCTGTTTATCCTCATGGTCGTCTCTGAGGTTGACTTGGTCCTCCCAAGGTTGACACCGGGGATGATGTGATGATTTGAGTTTATCTCTGAAGGTTGAATTGGCTTCCCAAGATTATCTCTAGGGCTGAACTAGATCTCCCGGTTGTGACCGGGGCTTAACTGTACCTCTCGGGTTGTGACCAGAGTTGACTTGATATCCCAGTATTAAGATCGGGGTTTATCTGACATCCTGGTATTAAGATCGGGGTTGACCTGAGGGCCCAGTATTGAGATTGGGTTGACCTGAGGGCCCGGTATTGAGACCGGGGTTAAAATAATGGCCCGGTATTGAGACTGGGGTTGAACTAATGACCCAGTATTGAGATCGGGGTTGAATTGATAGCCTGATATTGAGATCGGGGTTGAACTAATGGCCTGGTATTGAGATCGGGGTTGACCTGATGGCCCGGTATTGAGACCGGGATTAAACTGATGACCTGGTATTTAGACCGGGGTTAACCTGATGGCCCGGTATTGAGACTGGGGTTAACCTGATGACCCGGTATTGAGACCGAGGTTGAACTGATGGCCCAGTATTAAGACCGGGGTTGAACTGATGGCCAGATATTGAGACTGGGGTTAAACTGATGGCCTGATATTAAGACTGGGTTTGAACTGATGGCCCGATATTTAGACTGGAGTTGACCTGATTGCCCGGTATTGAGACCGGGGTTGAACTGATGGCCCGGTATTGAGACTGGGGTTGAACTGATGGCCCGGTATTGAGACCGGGGTTGAACTGATAGCTCGGTATTGAGATCGGGGTTTAACTGATAGCCCGATATTGAGACTGGGGTTGAACTGATGTCCCGGTATTGAGGCCGGGGTTGACCTGATGTCCCGATATTGGTGACCAGGGTTGAGTTGACATCCCAGTACTGGAGACCGGGGTTGAGAAGATGGTTTTTCCCTCCTGCAGGGTTAGTAACAGGAAAACAAAATTTTGACTGTCTACAGATGCCCCTCTTTATTATGTTTATGCAATGCAATGGCATGAACAGGATAAAGATTGCTAGATACTTGAAATATGACAAGTTATTAATGATGCAAATCGCAATGCAATAAATATTAAAATGTTTTCGCAAATCGCATTTCGCACTTTGCAAATCGTATATCGTATCGCAAATTGCATCGCAAATCGCTCACCCTGACCGGTCATGGATGATGCCTGTGTTGGGGCTGATCTCAACGGTTGACTTTCACCAGTGCTGCTGATGTCCATGGTGGTGTTAATTCCAATGGTTTGATTTCCATTGGTGTTGCCGATGCTTGTTTGACGAGGATAAACTGAAATGTTTCCCATATTTCTGCTGGGGATGAAGTCCTTTATGATAGCCTTTGTTGTTACATTGGTTTTAAGACCAATGGTTTCCCCAATCTGTCGATACTATCAAGGGGCAGATTTTCTTTTGCCTGATGCCGTTGTACATTTATGAAGGATCCTCTGCTGGGGATATATCTATTTTGCCGAGTTACCTCAGTGGGTGCTCCCGATGCCTATCCTGATGATAACTTACACCGGTAGTTTGCAATAGTGCCTACCCTGATGGTAGGGACAATGGTTTGATTGTCTAGATTTCATTCGCTAGATCTTTTGTCGTCGAGGGTCTGTTTTTGAGTTAAGCACTCTCTTGGAAAATTTTCATTTATGTGGAGGGACAAGTTTATGTCGCCTTGATTTCTTTCAGGAGTTCTCCCTTTGCTTTTTATGAGAGGCTTAATCCTGCCGTAGACTCCTTCTATTTCATTGAATGGAGAATACCCCAGCCCTTTCGCATGTTGTTACTGGGGTTCATAGAAGAAACTCGATTTGTTTGACCACATCCAGAGTGAGCAATATCCTACACATTGGGCAAATAACAAGATGCGACAAAAGCTTAATGGCTCGGGCCGTCAGTGTTATCTTGTGAATGAGGCATTTGAAGTTAAAATTTATGAAATTGAATGCTTGGATTCACTGAGCTTTTATCTTATCACTAAAGATCTTGAAATGAAGTTTTTTCTTAAAGGAATCAAAATTTTCGTTTGACAAGTAATGACATCACAAGAATACTTTTAAGCATCCATGGTCATTTTTCATGGGTAGGATCAGTTTCAAAAGACTTATCTACCTTTATCAAAGACACCTCATCTTCGCTTTAGACAATGCTATTCACAAAATTAACATCATGTGACATATGCCTTGTGAGTAACGCAACCCTTAGCAGGGGTTTCTCTTCTATGAATTTAGATGATCTTATTTTTATCTTACAAAATGTTTCCTTCCTCGCTTAACTTTGTCTATTTTTCTTAGGCTATTCAGAGTTGCCCATTTAACGAGTTTTGGACCAATGACTCCTAAACCAGACAGCTTTAGGGCACTAGGTGTTAAGACACCCCTTCGGGTTTACTGGCTGGAGTAACAAAGGCCACTCTTTGAGATTAGTCAGGCGGTTTACTCTTTTTGATCCTCGCCTGAGCTTGTACAAGATTCATTTTCTTAGGCTCTAAATTACCCGTGTAGCTAGTGTTGGGCCGGTGACTCCCAAACCAGACGGCTTTAGGGCACCAGATGTAGAGACAACCCTCGAGCTTAATTACTCGAGTAACCTAGACCACAATTCAGATTTGCTCAGGTTTTGTCTTCTTCTTCTTGTAATGCTCGTTTTCTTAGGCACTGAGTTACCCATGTAACGAGAGTTGGGCCGGTGACTCCGAAACCAGATGGCTTTAGGGCACCAAGTGTAAAGACACCCCTCAGGCTTAATAACTCAAGTAACCCAGGCCACGATTCGAGGCATTAGACTGGCTACTAATTGTCATCCTTGTCGCCATAGTTTTATACCCCATAGCCAAGAGTTAGGGCGATCACAAAGTGCAAACATGTATATGAGGTCAAGTTTGTTCCAAAAACCACTTTAAACTAGGATGTCATGCCTAATGAAAAGGTTAAATTATCATAATTCTCTAGTCATTCTTGTTATTCTTACTCCACGGAGGCTTATCGAAATTAATCCAATTCATAACAAGTTAAGAAAAAATCTTACCTTTTTTAAAACCTTTTTCTAAGATTCTAAAGCAAGATTTATCTATACTTAACATGTATACCCTTGCCAATGCATGTAACTGGAAAATTGAAAGCACATATAAAGATGAAAGAGTCGTACCTTATTAGTGGGTCGCAGTATTCTAAGAAAGTTATGATTGGAAAAGACAGATTGAACATACCGGATCGCCAATAATGGAAGCTTGGATGTAGATGGACCATGCTGATGGTGCCGACTGGTGCATTTTCATTGGATGGTTGATAAATGCCCCAATGTTGAATTATCATAATTTCCAAAATTGGTCCATTCTCGTTGTAAGGTCCCAACATCGGGTTGTCATTGATTCTGAACTAGCCCCAGTCTTGCTTGTCATATGGGCTGATTGCTTTATTGTATGTTTGACCGATGGGCTAATAAGATGCCGAGATCGCAAGAGTCTTTTACCTCATAACCCACATGGTGAACAAGTAGTGGATATGGTCTTTGATGTTTGGATGCCCCAATCATTGTTTTTGACTTGTGGGCACAATTGACTTTAATGGTTGATATCGAAAGGCCTACGGATCCCACTGAATTGGATTCAAGGGATTGTGCTGGTTGAGGATATGATGGCTTCAACCGGATTTGGTTTGATCTATGAGGTTTAATATGTGGCCTTTTGCTAAAGGAATAGATCGTTGGGTATGAGATAGACTTTGCCACGTCGGTAGCCCATGTGCTTCTGTGGGTCTAAGGAGATTAAGTCTTCTCACACTTCCGGAGTGATGATTTGCTGACAGGTTGCATCCTATGATGATTGGCATTTCATCCCTGTGACTGGTTATTTTGATATATCGCTGCCTCTTCCTTTTCGGGACTTGTGCCGAATTTGATGGAACAACATTGAGGTGCTGTTGGGTCCTCTCAACATGTGTCATCAATCTTGAGCGTGTTTCTTGGATGTAATCTTTTCAGGTTTGGCCTTCATATCAGAGATCAAGCATCCCTTTTCGCTATTGCCATGCTCAGGACTTAGCTCCCCTTACAACTTCATCACTCATGTAGTTGGCATGGATTATCTGCCCCTGTCGGGTTTGAGAGGGGTGACCACATATCATCTGCTGGCAGTTATGGGCCAGTTTGATCTACTTCAGAGCATTCACCACTTTGAGGGGGCTATGGATCAGAGAATATCAACTTCGTCTTTGTCGTCAGCTGACCTTACCAAGACTTATGAGTGTTGGACTCGTAGGGAGAGGACTAATTTTTCTACTAGCCATCCAAATCGCTCTTCAGAGTATTCTGCATGGTTGGAGGCAGATATTGCATTGGCTGCGGTTATCCAGTCAGCTCCGAGTATTGGTCCTGATGAGGAGGAGCCTATGGAGGATCCTGATTCTCCCACGGGGGATAAGTTATTTATGGGTCTGACAGCAACCTTAGTCAGTGACCCTCCGAGTATCCCTGCAGGGACAGATCCAGCTCTTGTTGATTCACTGGCTCGGATAACTTTTGAGAGTGATCAGGCTAGGGCATTGATGTTGACATCCCTTTCCCTTTCTAGCAGGGATACAACTTTTGTTGATAGAGACGAGGCTTGAGATACTCAGAATGCAATATTTGTTGAGAGAGACGAGGCTCGATCTACCCGAGATGCGACTTTTGAGGCTCGATCTATCCGTGATGCAGATGGGATGTTTATATTGCTGATAGCACTGCGCTCAGGTCATATACATACACCATCGTTGCCGATATGAGTGCCTTCATAGATAGTCATAACAGTACTATGTAGATGACTATGGATATTCTATCCTATATGGAGACCGTGGGACATGAGCTTACAGCTGCTTCTTCTTCTTCTGAGAGGGATGCTATATTGGCACTGCTATCCCGTTTATCAACGGGTTCATGTACCAACTTTGTTTTTTCTGGTGGATATGTATTATCATTACTGAGTGATTTCCACTTTTTTTTTAACTTGTTATCATTGATGTATCATGAGTGTCGACGTTGGAAAATTTAAGAAATACCGCGGGTCGGTTCATAACCCGATTTTCCTCAAATCGATCTTCCTAATTTATCTTTACCCTTATTCTTTTTATTGCGAAAAAGGTTTTGAAGGGTTTTTTAGGAAAGAGGCCAACATGTGTATATGTCAACGATTTGATTTAAACAGAGTCTCCAGTTGATAGCTTTGAAAATGGTTGTACCAACTCAACCGAATTTGATTTGAAAAGAGGCCCAATTTGTTGGACACTGTCGAAACTTGATCTTTGAAATTAGAGTTTTGAGTTCGGGGGCTTGGTTAAGTGTGGGGAAGGTGTTAGGCACCCTATGACTCCCGTGTAAACACGGTACCGCAATCTTTTCAATATTTCCCTTAAAACTGGAATGCGTGAGTGAATGCTGTTTGAAAATTAGGCCTATTGATTGATTGATTGAAAGCTTTGACAGGCTTCGTTGAGCCTATATACGGAGGGTTTGATTTGATTTGAAAATCAGTCTTTGACTTGATTTGCAAAAAGCATCATTTAACTTGATTTGCAAAAGATTTTGAATTGAATTAATAGTGATATTTTGAAAGCTGTTTATCAAACCCCTACGCTGACATAGGAATTGAAGCACATCGCCACTTTCAACTTTATCTTTATAGCCTTAAGGCTGCTTCAAGCGGTGATTTATCGGGCTGCGAAGCATCCTCAACCACAGAAATATAAAGTGTCAGTCTCCTCATGGGTATGAAAACCATCGGAGGGATGCTGACACGACAATCTATATTTTCACTATGTTGAGACCTTAAATCTGCATAACCGTTTTAAGGTCTGTGCATGTACATTTTACAAAAAAATTGGCAGAGTACATCTGTAAATCGGATTTTGTCCATCGTGGGAATCAGATTCTGATCAGTTTGATCATGAATCTAACGATTCCTAGGCTCACATATGAGTGGCTAGAAAACCTGTACAGTTCAAATTTGTATAGAAATAAATGTATATATCATCACGTCGCAATGGAACCAAGGATTCATCAGTAAATCTTGGTTGCGCGTGGCCAAAGCGTCTCGTTCCTACTAGATAGCGATCTAAGGGACGCGAGGTTGCTTTTGAAGCTGAAATTATAAAAATAACTAGATTTGACAGTTTCTTATATGCGTAAATATATATAAAAACGGTAAGCTACCTCGGATTTGACATTCGGGCTTGACATAATTGAAATGTTAGTACATAAACAGTTAAACATGTACAGAAAAAGGCCAAACCCGGACTGGGAAGATAACCCAGTCCGGCGAAGATGCCAGAATGTGCGTGCTAGTGCATTGAAGCTGCTGGAGCTAACGGATCGTCAATCCGAATAGTAAAAATGTTAAAAACAGAGTTTATGTATAAAAATATATTAATTTTTGATGAAAACGGACACGGAACTAAGTTTCAGGCATATTTAGAAGATATAACTTTATGTGCAAGTGTAAAGCAGTGCAAAGTAGTAGTATTGACTTTCTGATCGTAAAAATACTTACAATGGACTGCAATACGGACCTTTTGCCAAATCATAAGCTTTAAACGTCCAAATCTACCGGTGGTTTTTTTGATATGTGGTAGTAAATGGGTATATCTACGTGTTGGAGTGAAAATATTTGGGTTTGGAAGAGGTGTAAAAGTTGGAAAATCAAACTGACAGGGCTTCGCTGCGTTTTTTCTTCTTTTGAAATGAACGGGGGGTACATTTATTTATAGGCCAGGGAGCCTCCACTCTACCTGCGGCAGCCGCAGGTAGAGCTACAGTTCCCCTAGGTGGGGCCCACGTGCCCGACTTGGTTGTCTCGAAGTACGTGCACTTCGAACAATGCGATGTCCGGTCAAAATCTTTCTAACTTTTGATCGAAGCATCCGTTTGAGGCGTGTGAAACCTTTCCGAAAAGTTCTCACCGAGAGTGTCTCAATGACATAGGAAAAAACATTTTTTGAGTCCAGGAAGACGGGTTCATAACCAAGTCTTCGATTCTTCGCAGTTTATCCGTTGAGCTGTCTTGCGTAGTTGCCACTCGGGATCGTCGTTAGGGTTCATTCTGACTTTGACAATATCGATTTGGCTTGAGTTTGACCAAGTCGGTTGAGAGTTGATGAAATGATCGTTGTACCCCTCCCGGGGCTGCCTGTAGTGTCGGCATGGTCGCTAGTTGACTTTTGAGAGCTGATTCCAAGACTTGGATCCCAGTTGAGTTGTTTGACCTCAAGGTTGTCTGTGAGGTTGACGTGGTCATTCCAGGTTTTACTCTAGAGTTGTTGTGATGCTTCAGGTTGATGTCTAAAGTTGACCTGACGTCCCGGGTTGAGACCGGGGATGACTTGCACTTCCCGGGTTGAGACCGTGGTTGAGTTTAACTTCCCGAGTTACTGCCAGGGATGAACTGTGTTTCCCAGATTATGATCGGAGATGGCTTGACATGTCCTCGGTTGATGTCGAGGTTGCCTTGACTTCCCGGATTGAAACCAGGGTACTTTGACTTCCCGGGTTAAGACCGGGGGTGATTGATGGTCCGATTGACTGTCGGAGCTTGATTGATGGTCCGATTGACTGTCGGAGCTTGATTGATGGTCAGATTAACTATCGAAACTTGATTGATGGTCCGATTGACTATCAAAACTTAATTAATGGTCCGATTGACTGTCGGAGCTTGATTGATGGTCTGATTGACTGTCGGAGCTTGATTGATGGTCCGATTGACTGTCGGAGCTTGATTGATGGTCCGATTGACTGTCGAAACTTGATTGATGGTCCAATTGACTGTCAAAACTTAATTGATGGTCTGATTGACTGTCGGAGCTTGATTGATGGTCCGTTTGACTGTCGGAGCTTGATTGATGGTCCGATTAACTGTCGAAACTTAATTGATGGTCTAATTGACTGTCGAAACTTGATTGATGGTCCGATTGACTGTCGGAGCTTGATTGATGGCCCGATTAACTGTCAAAACTTGATTGATGGTCTGATTGACTGTCGGAGCTTAATTAATGGTCCAATTAACTGTCGGAGCTTGATTACCGATATTAGGCATCAGATTTAGGTTGAAGGACCGGCGTCGGTGGCCAGATTTGGATTGATTGACGGTTTTGCCCTCCTACCGGGTTAGTATTGAGGCAAGAAAAATTTCGAGTGCCTACAGATGCCCCTCTTTATCATGTCCATGTAACGTAGTGGAATGGACAGGATAAAGATTAGTAGACACTGGAAATAAAGAGTGCTTGAGCCATTTTGAATCTGGGTGTCTTAGAGTAGAATGGGGCTACTTTTGGCTATGTGCGATATCACTTTGCTAGGGATGACGCTATCCGGTATAGCCATTGATGGTATTAGGAAGTTGTTGAGAGCTAGTTTTGTCATTCTCGGTGGTGGATGACATCATTCACGATAATTTATTTGACTCTGATGAGTTTGTTGAAGATGATTTATCACAGATTTTCCTGACCTGACCTGCTAGGAATGACGTCCTCTACAATAGCTTTATAGATTCTGAGGGGGTAAGCTATCACAGATTTTCTCGTCTTGATCTGCTGGGGATGACATCCTCTACGATAGCTTTGTAGGTATCGAGGAAGTGGCCAGAATTGATACTACCTCAATGATCTTCTTTGAGGATGTGTATAACAGATTCCATCATCTGTCCTTTGTGAAGATGGATTATTATATGACTTTCAATCGTAGATCGTCTCCCGATATCTCATGAGACTAGTCTGAAGGTTGAAATTGACTTCGGTCGGCACCCGAACTTCGCTGGGGTTGCACCAACGGCTGAGTTGTCATCGATCAGTACCCGATGCTTCGTTTGGGCTGTGCCAACGGCTGAAACTGCTTCGACCGAAACCCGAACTTCACTGGGGCTGAGCTAACGGCTGAAACTGCTTTGTTCAGAACCTAAACTTCGCTGGGGTTGAGCCAACGGCTGCGACTGCTTCAGTAAGTACCCGAACTTCGCTGGGGCTGAGCCAACGACTGAAACTGCTTCGGTCAAAACCCAAACTTTGATGGGGTTGAGGCAACGGCTGAAACTGCTTCGGTCAGAACTTGAACTTTGCTGGGGCTGAGCCAACGGCTGAAACTACTTCGGTCGAAACCCAAACTTTGCTGGGGCTGAGCCAACGGCTAAAACTGCTTCGATCAGAACCCAAACTTCACTGGGGCTGAGCCAATGGCTGAAACTGCTTCAAAAATGGCAGTTTTTGGTAGTTTTGCTCAATTTTTACACAGTTCTTTCGTAGTTTAATCTGTTGATTCCCGAACATGGCTCCGGGATGAATGGCAAGGGTCTCTGTGGATTTTCCATTTTTGTCAGGATTGCAAGGATCACCTGGACACCGTACACATCTGAGCACTTGATCGTCGGATTTGATGGAGGTTTCCCCACTGGTCGGGAGTTTGGCTTATCTACCCGCAGAGTCCCTATGTTGACGGAGGGAGGCTGGGAGCTCTATATTGGAGAGCATGCCATTCGGAGCGTTATAGGGGAGATCTGCATTCTAATTGCTCCTCCTGCTTAGCATCATTAGCCCTTGTCCGTGCCTTTGACAGACATCCCTTTGGAGGGTATAGATGGCTTTGATTTATCAGAGGGCCCATACAGCCAGGCAGCCTTCTACAGTTGGTGGAGTCCTCGCACTATTGGGGCTCAAACTCGTGCCACCCATTTTATGGCAGACGTAGTGCCGGGGTCCGTGATGATGATGGACTAGATAGCTTGTATTAGAGAGCCTACTCATGCAGACCAGATAGCACATCTGACCAGGGAGTTGGACCAGGCTCGTTTCTTTATCAGGCACCTTGGCCGAGATCCATCAAAGGCACCTTCATTTGACCCATCTAGCTCTAGAGCAGGCCACTCTTCAGGTCCATTCAGTAGCTATTATACAGGGGCAGATCCTCCCTTATACCGCCCAGATATACCTAAACCAGCAGCTTTGTGCATACAGAGGATCTGGAGCAGGTCGATCGGTTTGATACCGAGGTCTTTGACTTCCTGTGATAGCTATGGCAGCTATATTTTTGGTCAGCCACTATTTTGGCTATTCGGCATTTGTGCCATCATTTTGATAGACCACTATATTAGTTGAGTGGTGGTGCCCCATTTCCCTGTATTTTTCCTTTCACTTTGTACCAGGATATAGGGATGATGTTTGCAGTAGATAGCTTTTTGTAGATATTTTTGTCATCTTTATGTGCTGCATCATGTTTATATAATTGTCATCATGCATGTATCATGTGTATGCATTCAGACAGCTGCGTTCTGACTTGACCTCTGGACGGTATTGTGATACGGTGCTACAGATGACGACGTCTGTAGTTAGCCGTATAGAGCATTTGCCATGGTTAGAGGTGGCGGCATCGTTGCGGTCATGGTATGATAGTCTGCCTTTTCCAGCTAGGGGGATAGTTGACCAGATGCTGGGGCATTCGATGGCCCTTGTAGATTTCAGGGTTCCAGACGGCTTTATTGATGGCGTCCTACCCTTAAGGGTACCGGAGAGACAAGGTTTTCATTGGGTGATGTGAGCTTTCGCCTACTCTGGAGGAGTACTAGAGATTTACTGGCTTAGATTTAGAGTCACCGTGTGCTTGAACGGCTATCAGTGATATGCGGAGACCATTTACTCGGCTGTCCAGTCTTCGGCAGAGCATACTCACGGCTGAGATCGTTTCAGGGCATGTGATCTCCCTTGACTTCTTGATAGATCGCTATGGTGAGCTTGATAGCTACGACCGTCACGTCAGAGATTTTGTCATTTCGCAGAGGATTGGCAGACAGCCAGGATAGATATGTTATTGATGTGCGTTATGGCGTATATCTATGTGACGCCCCCAAATCCGAGTACCTTGAAACCCAAGATATGGTGCTACACGGTGCTACAATCTACTCATACATTCAATTGAGGACACCAATATCAATGCATAAGTTTACTAATTATTACATTCTATTAAATTCCTTCCCAAGTATTCGTAACCAATACATTGTTCTGTGTCATAGTATTAGTAAATACAATACTAATACTATACTATTACAAAGGTCACTACTGGTCCAGCTTGGACTTGCCTTTGTCTTTACTGGATCCTTCAGTCCGTTCGTTCTTAGCTGAAATCATTTAGTTTTAAGCAAGAATGAGCATAAACAGCTCAGCAAGTTAAACAGTATATCTTGAAACCACAAAATCAAGAATCATATTCCTTGGTCTTTAATAACTATACAATAGTTATGAAGTACTTAAGAATAATCAAAATATCATTTTGATTCCTTTAAAACCATTCCCAAGGACTTTATAGCCTCTTCGGAATCCATCTTGGTCAACGACCATGAACCATATTTTAGTTCTCATTCATGAAAGGAACAACTCGGCACGGAGGCCGTAAGTTCGATATAGCTTACGAGCACATCCAGATGATCAGCCTGTAGTACTCTTTGTTGATCAACACTCATACATTAAACATGTTTACATTTAATTGGTGGCAACCTCACGTGCCTGTCCAATTAACGACGTTTAAAACCTTTGTTTTATTCATACTCAGGTTTACCTGAGAATTCGTACCAAGCAATCGGCATAGAATCACAACATTATATATATTTTAGAAAGATTTGTGGAAAAACCCACCAAAATATGCTAAATCTTAGTTTAGCCGAATCAAATGGCATCGACTATTCAATAACAGTTCATGCATAAGTAATTATGCACAATGACCTCTTGTCCAACCATAATGTATAGACAAGAGTTTAGAAAACTTGCATTCATAGTAAAGTATGAACGAAGTTAGAAAACTTGCCTTTGCATCTTCTAAACCTTTACATGTAGTCTATTTAGTCTTTACAATGTCTACAAAGCATAATACAAAGCATACCTATGAGAATTCACCATCGATATACCAAGTATAGCCTAACTTCTCCTTCTTGTATAACTTAATCGAAATGTTAAATTAATAACACTCATTTAAGTTATTTAATGTTCATTACGATTTATTTAACATTTAATTTTTATAAACTCTTACTTAAACATGTTGTTTAAGGTTTACATTACATCATTTACTAGCCCCTTAATGATATGCAAAAGGTTAAGTAATTATTAACAATGTCAACTTTTCTCACATGCTGGCGCTGCGGTGCCAGATATTGCTCTTGGAGTGGCGCTGCAGCGCTACTCTCTAGAGTTTTCTCTAGGGAGTGGCGTTGCGGCGCCGAATTTACGTCTATTAGCTGGCGCTGCGGCGCAAGCTCTGCAACTTAGAAATTTTTTTTAAGTCTTTCAAAATTCTGAAATTCCGGAGTCCGTAACTTGATCGTTATAACTCGGAATTGGTTCGCTCCAAAGACAAAAGTTCATAAATGACATGCTCTACCATTCTATCAAGTTGGAATTTGTTTCTAAATCCGTCGGCGAGAAATTCACCGATTAGTCCATTTTTACATTTTCGTTAAACGTTCGTGAACGTTCGACGCTCAAATCTTCATTTTAAGTCGGAATCAATCCGTTCTTTCCCTCGCAAGTCTTATTTACCTAAATTCATGTGTTGCAATCAAAAACCATCATTTCTGATGCTCACCGCAACTTTTGACTTCTAATCCGAGAAATTTACGTTTTCGACGATTATCGTCTAATCGCGTAACTTTCGTCGAATCTTCGTTCTTCATTATTATTACTCCAAACCACTTGGAATCAATCCCATGGTTGATTATTACTAATTCTAATCATTCAAAACATTTAAGTTTTTCATGGTTTCACATGTTCATTAGTCCATTTCCTATGAATTCATTAAGTCCATTATTAGTACCTAATCAATTCTTAGTTTTCCATCATGCATGGCTTGTTAAGGTTCTTAGTTACTCATTAAGCCATCCTTATAACTTTTTAGGGTTTATGCTTTCTCTAACACTTCTCTATCAAAATTGTTATTAAAAGAAAAGATGATGCTTATATACTTTCTTATGGTTATACCTTTTGTGTTCTTTGTGGAGTGAGTATGGAGACTCAAAGCTTTCTTAATCCCTTAGGTTGATGAAATGTCTTCATAAACACAAGCTAGCTTCTCTTCTTATCCTTCTCACTCTCTCTAGATGTTAGGATTTCTCAAACAACCAAATAATGAAGAGCAAGCTCTATATTTGTAAAGTTAGCAAGGCTTAGGGTAGGATGGTAATTTAGGCCCAACCTCCTCTACTATTCCCACCTCCTCTCCTTTCTTTCCCACCAAGTTAAGGCCCATGTGCTAGCACATGGCCAACCATGTCCCCCCCTTGTGCTCCCACATGCTCCTATGTGGCCTTGTTCCCCCATGTCCAACATGGGTTGTGGGTTGAACCATGGGTTAAAACCACCCGTTTACCCAATAGTTCGGCCCACGGGTCAAACTTATCAACTTTTAATTTCAATTCAATTCATTTTAACGTATTTACTCCGTATAAAAATTTGTATGGTACGTTGTATAATTCTCGTATTCTCTCCGTATTATTCTTGTATAATACCTCGTATTATACACGAATTCTTTCCATACAATAATCATTTATTATTATATGTAAACAATTATTTCATTAGATCACTTTCCCTAACCGTTAGGATTTTAAGTCCCTACGCGAAAACTTCGTGAGTCATAAATGAAATATTATTACATATTCCATCTCATATCGAAATCCTATCATTACGCGTTTCTCAGAATTTCAAAATAAATTCCCGAGCAGAAACGGATGAATAGTGATTCTCGTACTTTTCCTCCCGAGAAAACTTTTCTCGGCTAACTTAACTTTTCACGGTATATTACCGTCAAATCTTTCGACAGAACGTCATTCTGACATTCTGAACTCTCGGAATGGCATAGGGTCAAACCCTAACCCTTAGGGTTAAATAGTATCTATTTTATCTTTTCCCAAAAAAATTTTATTCTCGAAAACCTTTTATTTTTCGTCTTATAAATTCATATTATTTATTCCTAGCACGTATCTAGAATCCTACTCATTTCTGCATGCTCTAGGTCATAAAATGACTTACAATTAACTTACTCAGTTTAATAAGCAAATAATCCAAATTTTATTGAATAAATCAAATAAAAATTCATTTACATAAACGCTCGATTTCCTCGGGCGTTACATTCTCCCCTTCTTATAAGAATTCTGTCCCTAGAATTACAATACAAGTTAATCAAACAAATGAGGATAAGCCTTCCTCATCCTGTACTCGAGTTCCCATGTTGCTTCTTAGGCATTGTGGTTCCTTCATATCACCTTCACCAAAGGTATAGTTTTGTTTCTTAACACTTGTTCCTTCCTATCAACAATTTGCGTAGGAAACTCCTCATAGGTTAAGTCTTTCTCGACTTGAATTGGCTCATACTTGATTACGTGCTTGTAATTCGGCTTATAGGGACGCAATACCGAAACGTGAAACACGTTATGGATATGCCCCAACTCTGGAGGTAATGCAATCTCATATGCTACCTCTCATACCCTTCGTAAATTTTCAAACGGTCCTATGAACCTAGGGCTTAACTTCCCCTTTTTCCCAAAACGTATCTTTCCCTTCCAAGGTGACACCTTCAGGAATGCATACGAACTGACTTCAAACTACCTGTTCTTCCGATATGGATTTGCATACTTTTTCTGTCTGTCCTGAGTTGCTACTAGCCGTGTTCGTATTAACTTAACTACTTCTGCTGTTTGTTGTACCATCTAAGGTCCTAACATTCGACGCTCTCCCACTTCATCCCAACAAAGTGGCGTTCGGCACTTCCGTCCATATAATGCTTCGTACGGTGACATGCCTATACTAGCATGATAACTGTTGTTGTAGACGAACTCTACTAATGGTAGATGATCGTCCCAACTCCCCTTGAAATCCATAACGCAAGACCTTAGCATGTCTTCTAGCATCTGAATTGTTCTTTCGCTTTGTCCATCTGTCTGTGGATGGTACACCGTACTCAACCTCAATTGTGTTCCCATATGCTCTTGCAAACTCTTCCACAAATTAGAAGTGAATAGCGGGTCGCGATCTGATACGATTGAAACTGGCACTCCATGTCTCGAGACAATCTATTTAACATAAAGCTTAGCTAATTGGTCTAAATTGTATATGACTCTTATTGGCAAGAAATGAGCCGACTTCGTCAAACGATCCACTATTACCTAAATAGCGTCGTATCTTTTTTGCGTCATTAGAAGTCCCACCACAAAGTCCATCGTGATATGCTCCCATTTCCACTCCGGAATCTCCAATGATTGTAACAAACCACTGGGTCGTTGATGTTCAGCCTTAACTTTTTGACAAGTTAAGCACCTACTGACATACTCTGCTATCTCCCTCTTTATATTTGACCACCAAAAATTGGTTTGAAGGTCTTGATACATCTTGGTACTACCAAGATGAATCAAGTACCTCGAGTGATGAGCTTCATCCATTATCTCCTCTTTTAACTATGGCTCACACGAAACCCAAATTCTTCCTTTAAATCTCAATAACCCTTCGTTATCAAGACTGTACACTATTTCGGTACCGTCTGAAATCTTCTTCCTTATCCGTTCGCATTCATCAGCTCTGAGTTGCACTTCTTTCACCTTTTCCACTATTGTGGGTTGAACTTCAATTGCAAATAGTTTCTCCCCTTCTTTGATTGGACATCGTACTTCTAATTCCATTCTTTCCATCTCTGTAACCAACTCATCTTGAGATGTTAACATCGATAGCTTCTCCCGACCCTTCCTACGTAAGGCGTCGGCCACCACATTCGCCTTCCCTGGGTGATACAGGATTTCACAATCATAATCCTTTATCAACTCCAACCATCTCCGCTGTCTCATATTCAACTCCTTTTGAGTGAAGATATACTTCAGACTTTTATGGTCTGTGTAGATCTCACACTTCCCCCCATATAGGTAATGCCTCCAAATCTTTAAGGTGAAAACCACTGCGGCAAGTTCAACGTCATGAGTAAGATAATTCCCCTCATACTCCTTCAACTGCCTCGATGCATACGCAATGACCTTGCCATGCTGCATGAGCACACAACTCAATCCTTTATGCGAAGCATCGCTATACACTACGAAATTCCCCGTCTCATCTTGTAACGATAATACAGGGGCTTGACTCAACCTCTTCTTCAGCTCTTGAAAGCTGTCTCCATAATTTTCCGTCCATATGTATTTCACCGTCTTCCTGGTTAAGTTGGTTAACGGAGTAGCTATCTTTGAGAAGTCCTGAATAAACCTCCGATAGTAACCCACTAACCCTAGAAAACTCCACACCTCAGTCGGCATTTTTGGTTGTTCCCAGTTCATCACTGATTCCACCTTTGCTGGATCCACTGAAACTCCTACCTTGTCAATGACGTGCCCCAAAAACTGCACCCTCTCTAACCAAAATTCACACTTTATGAATGTTGTATACAACCTCTCTTTTCTTAGTTCCTCCAACACTAATCTCAAATGTTCAGCATGATCCTCCTTCCTCTTAGAATAGACTAGGATATCATCAATGAACACCACGACGAACTTGTCCAAATATTGTTTGAACACTCGGTTCATCATATCCATGAATGCGGCTGGCGCATTCGTCAAACCAAAAGACATCACTAAGAACTCATAATGGCCGTAACGAGTTCTAAATGCTGTCTTAGGTACATCCTCCACCCTCACCTTCAATTGGTGATACCCCGTACGTAAATCTATCTTCGAAAAATATTTTGCCCATCTCAACTGATCAAAGAGATCATCGATCCTGGGCAATGGGTACTTATTCTTTATTATTAGTTTGTTCAACTCTCGGTAGTCGATACAAAGCCTCAACGATCCATCCTTCTTCTTTACAAACAATACCGGCGCTCCCCATGGAGAAACATTCGGTTGAATATACTTCTTGTCCAACAGTTCTTGCAACTGAATCATCAACTCCTTCAACTCCACTGGCGCCATACGATATGGTGCCTTCGAAACTGGTGTCGTCCCTGGCGCAAGGTCTATAACAAATTCGGTCTCCCTATCAGGTGGAAGACCTGGCAAGTCACTCGAAAATACATCTGCGTACTTGTTGACTATAGGTATCTGTTCCAACATTGCTCCCAACTGTTGGGTATCAACAATATAGCACAGGTAACCTTCACATCCCTTCTTTAATAATTTTCTAGCTTGTGTCATAGTTAGACAACAAGAGCGTCCTGGTGATTTACTACCGTAGAACACTACCTTGGGTTTCTTAGAAATTCGAAGGTTCACACTCTTATTTTGGCAATCTATCATAGCCCCATGGTTAATTAACTAGTCTATCCCGAGAATTACATCGAATTCTCCTAACTTTATCGGTATAAGATCTACCGACAATTTGTTAGCTCTAATATCCACACAACAACTCCTATGAACCGAGTCCACAGGAATTGCTTCGTAATTAGCAACCTTAATATTTAAAGGTATTACAAGTTTTTCGGGGAGTAATCCTAATCATTTAGCAAACTCACATGCTATGAACGAACACGTTGCACCTGAATCAAACAGTACATATGCATTAATGTCGTTGACCGGAATGATACCTGCTACGACATCGCTTGATGCTATCGCATCTTGGACCGTCATATTAAAAGTACGAGCAGTCGGTCTACCCTGTGGTACTGCACCACCAATCGCCAGCTTATTACTACTAGCTCCCTTCCCACCATCCGAACCCTTCTTCGGACAGTTACGCGCCATGTGGTTCGTAGATCCACATACAAAACAACCGCGACTCTTCTTGGGACTGGGACAGTTAGGCGAAATATGCCCCTCCTATCCACAGTTATAACATACTACCTTACCGTTGAGGCAGACTCCCAGATGAGTCTTACCGCAATTCTTGCACGCTTCCATCTTCCTCTTGGAAAACTCCTATTTTACTCCGGTATTCCCGAAGCTAAAATCTTTCCTCTTCTGGCCACTTCCACTGGCACCCTCGATCTTAACTGATACCTCAGTCTTGGTTTTATTCTTCTTCTCTTTGTGGTATAAAGTCAACGCTTCACTACCACCCTCGGCGATAATTGCCTTTTCTAACACCGCTCCAAAGGTAACACTTTGGAAAACCGATATCCGATTGTAGAGCCAGGGTTTCAATCCCTGCTCAAACCGTCGTGCCTTCCACAACTCTGTGTCCACTTGGTGTGGAGCAAACCTTGCCAGTTCATTGAACCTGGCTGCATATTGTGGTACCGTCATGTCCCCCTGCTTCAGTTCTAGGAATTGAATCTCCATTCTCCCCTGCATGCTCGTGGGGAAGTAGTTCTAAAAGAATAACACCTTGAACCGCTCCCACGTAACCACTTCTATTCCGACCCTACCCTGGTTGGCTTCCCACCAGTAGTTGGCCTCCCTCTTCATCATGTAATTCGCAAAAGAAGTCCTCTGCGCCTCACCGACATTTGCTATGACAAATGCCTTCTCTATTTTTTTCACCCAAACTTGGGTAGCTATTGGGTCCGTAGTTCTATAGAACTCAGGCGGACCTATTATCTTGAACTCCTTAAAGGTAGTTCCCCTACCTACACCAGGATTAGTGCATACGGTACCTCTCGTTCGATTGAGAGTCGTAGCTAGAAGATTCACAAATTCCTGCATCAGGATATTATTCCCTTGCTCCTCCTCATTACGAGGTTCTTCTTCATGATTTCTGGCACGTCTTGTTGGCGGCATTTTTTGTTAATACGAAAACATTTTGTTATTCTTTATTTCTTCATTTGGTTATTATTAACAATCAAATAATAACTCAATCACATTGCCAAGTATTTTAAATAAAACCTTTATATTAAAATACTTCCTTGTAGTATAACACTACACTTTACATTACATGGCTTCAGCCATTTACATTACTATCCTGCAATTACTTTCCAAAAGTTGGGATTTACAAAAGACTACCCTTATCTATACAAAAGAGGGTTTTACATCATCACTAGTAATACACACATTTATATAGCTATTTACATCGCTATCTTTTCTATACATATTTCGGAACTACATCTGCAACACGGCATTCATATAATCCGCATCGGCCATACTGGCCATAATGTCCCGGCTAATAGTATGTCGAGTCTGTCCTTCCTCCACAGGATACTCAGTCATCTGTTGCTGGTAATCCTCGTGCGAGCACCTACGAATATCGCACATTCTACCTATCTTCTGCTTCATGTTTAGAAGTTCAGCCTTCAATTCCTGGACTTCTAGCTTCAAGTCCCGGACTTTATCCTTAGCCAACACTTTTTCATCGTGCTCGGCCTCCCAGAAGATCTCCATATTCTCTCTATCTTCTACCACATCATCCACCACTTTCTTGAGGTCACGGACCTCCTTACTTAGTTGGACATTTCTGTCCAGTATTGCCATAAACAGTAGTTTTATGGACTCTCCCGGTGTAGAATCCTCCACATCTACCTCTGTAGGCAATACCGTATTAATCGGCATTGTCTCCTCCTCCTCAATAGGCAGTACTGTATTAATCAGCACCGACAAAACCTCCTCCTCCGACATACCCTCAAACAATGACGCGTAGTCAAAGTTATCGGAGTACTTAGACGGATCCTCTTCTTCTATATCAGTCCCCTCTAAGATTACCATGGGTATCTCTGCTACTGGTATAGGTACCACCTCTACAAGGTTGACTAAATCTTCGCTAACCTCATGTATTTCATTATACATATTCATTATTCCTATTATCTACATAAAACATAAATAACTAGATTAGTATACAATCAAATATGAACAATTTGTCTCACATTTAATATGTTTAAGGTTACTTTCTTCTTTCAAAACTTTACCCGAGTTTGTTGACTTCTAACTTCTACTTCCCTTCTCCATGTTATAGGTTAAGGTTTTTACCCCTTAAGTTTTATAACCTACAGCTCTGATACCAACCTGTGACGCCCCCAAATCTGGGTACCTTCAAACCCAAGACATGGTGCTACACGATGCTACAATCTACTCATACATTCAATTAAGGACATCAATATCAATGCATAAGTTTACTAATTATTACATTTTATTAAATTCCTTCCCAAGTATTCGTAACCAATACATTGTTCTGTGTCATAGTATCAATAAATACAATACTAATACAATACTATTACAAAGGTCACTACTGGTCCAGCTTGGACTTGCCTTTATCTTTACCGGATCCTTCAGTCCGTTTGTTCTTAAATGAAATCATTTAGTTTTAAGCAAGAATGAGCATAAACAGCTCAGCAAGTTAAACAGTATATCTTGAAACCACAAAATCAAGAATCATATTCCTTGGTCTTCAATAACTATACAATAGTTATAAAGTACTTAAGAATAATCAAAATATCGTTTTGATTCCTTTAAAACCATTCCCAAGGACTTTATAGCATCTTCGGAATCCATCTTGGTCAACGACCATGAACCATATTTTAGTTCTCATTCATGAAAGGAACAACCCGGCACGGAGGCCGTTAGTTCGATATAGCTTACGAGCACATCCAGATGATCAGCCTGTAGTACTCTATGTTGATCAACACTCATACATTAAACGTGTTTACGTTTAATTGGTGGCAACCTCACGTGCCTGTCGAATTAACTACGTTTAAAACCTTTGTTTTATTCATACTAAGGTTTACCTGAGAATCCGTACCAAGCAATCGACATAGGATCACAACATTATATATATTTTGGAAAGATTTGTGGAAAAACCCACCAAATATGCTAAATCTTAGTCTAGCAGAATCAAATGGCATTGACTATTCAATAACAATTCATGCATAAGCAATTATGCACAATGACCTCTTGTCCAACCATAATGTATAGACAAGAGTTTAGAAAACTTGCATTCATAGTAAAGTATAAACAAAGTTAGAAAACTTGCCTTTGCGTCTTCTAAACCTTTATACGTAGTCTATTCAGTCTTTACAATATCTACAAAGCATAACACAAAGCATACCTATGAGAATTCATCATCGATATACCAAGTATAGCCTAACTTCTCCTTCTTGTATAACTTAATCGAAATGTTAAATTAATAAAACTTATTTAAGTTATTTAATTTTCATTACGGTTTATTTAACATTTAATTTTCATAAACTCTTACTTAAACATGTTGTTTAAGGTTTACATTACATCATTTACTAGTCCCTTAATGATATGCAAAAGGTTAAGTAATTATTAACAATGTCAACTTTTCTCACATGCTGGCGCTGCGGCGCCAGATATTACTCTTGGAGTGGCGCTACAGCGCTACTCTCCAGAGTTTTCTCCCAGGAGTGGCGTTGCGGCGCCGGATTTAAGTCTATTGGTTGGCGCTGCGGCGCTAGCTCTACAACTTAGAAAAATTTTCTAAGTATTTGAAAATTTTAAAATTCTGGAGTCCGTAACTTGATCGTTATAACTCAAAATTGGTTCGTCCCAAAGAAAAAAGTTCATAAATGACATGCTCTACCATTCTATCAAGTCAGAATTCGTTTTCAAATCCGTCGGCGAGAAATTCGCCGATTAGTCCATTTTTACATTTTCGTTAAACGTTCGTGAACGTTCGACGCTCAAATCTTCGTTTTAAGTCGGAATCAATCTGTTCTTTCCCTCGCAAGTCTTATTTACCTAAATTCACGTGTTGTAATCGAAAACCATCATTTTCGATGCTCACGGCGACTTTTGACTTCTAATCCGAGAAATTTACGTTTTCGACGATTATCGTCTAATCGCGTAACTTTCGTCGAATCTTCGTTCTTCATTATTATTACTCCAAACCACTTGGAATCAATCCCATGGCTGATTATTACAAATTCTAATCATTCAAAACATTTAAGTTTTTCATTGTTTCACATGTTCATTAGTCTATTTTCTACGAATTCATTAAGTCCATTATTAGTACCTAATCAATTCTTAGTTTTCCATCATGCATGGCTTGTTAAGGTTCTTAGTTACTCATTAAACCATCCTTATAACTTTTTAGGGTTCATGCTTTCTCTAACACTTCTCTATCAAAATTGTTATTAAAAGAAAAGATGATGTTTATATACTTTCTTATGGTTATACCTTTTGTGTTTTTTGTGGAGTGAGTATGGAGACTCAAAGCTTTCTTAATCCCCATGGTTGATGAAATGTCTTCACAAACACAAGCTAGCTTCTCTTCTTATCTTTCTCACTCTCTCTAGATGTTAGGATTTCTCAAACAACCAAAGAATGAAGGGTAAGCTCTATATTTATAGAGTTAGCAAGGCTTAGGGTAGGATGGTAATTTAGGCCCAACCTCCTCTACTATTCCCACCTCCTCTCCTTTCTTTCCCACCAAGTTAAAGCCCATGTGCTAGCACATGGCCAACCATGTCCCCCCTTGTGCTCCCACATGCTCCCATGTGGCCTTGTTCCCCCATGTCCAACATGGGTTGTGGGTTGAACCATGGGTTAAAACCACCCGTTTACCCAATGGTTCAACCCACGGGTCAAACTTATCAACTTTTAATTCCAATTCAATTCGTTTTAACGTATTTACTCCGTATAAAAATTTGTATTGTACATTGTATAATTCTCGTATTCTCTCCGTATTATTCTTGTATAATACCTCATATTATACACGAATTCTTTTCATACAATAATCATTTATTATTATACGTAAATAATTATTTCATTAGATTACTTTCCCTAACCGTTAGGATTTTAAGTCCCTACGCGAAAACTTCGTGAGTCATAAATGAAATATTATTACATATTCCATCTCGTATCGAAATCTTATCATTACGCGTTTCTCGGAAATTCAAAATAAATTCCCTAGTAGAAATTGATGAATAGTGATTTCCATACTTTTCCTCCCGAGAAAACTTTTCTCGGCTAACTTAACTTTTCACTGTATATTACCGTCAAATCTTTCGACAGAACGTCATTCTGACATTCCGAACTCTCGGAATAACATAAGGTCAAACCCTAACCCTTAGGGTTGAATAGTGTCTATTTCGTCTTTTCCTAAAATATTTTTATTCTCAGAAACCTTTTATTTTTCATCTTATAAATTCATATTATTTATTCCTAGCACGTAGCCAGAATCCTACTCATTTCTGCATGCTCTAGGTCATAAAATGACCTACAATTAACTTACTCAGTTTAATAAGCAAATAATCCAAATTTTATTGAATAAATCAAATAAAAATTCATTTACTTAAACGCTCGATTTTCTCGGGAGTTACAGTCTACATGCCACTGCGTTTAGATCACCTTGATATGGGATTAGTTGTTGTAGTCAGAGCCCTTAGGCAGAGCAGTACCATTATCCATATGATCTTGGGGGAGACACTGAGGTCGCTCACCTATTGCAGTACCCGTCCTGCGAGGTTTTTTCGGGGTAGCTCGGTCGTGCTGTATATGTGGTTGATGTCACACATACGACCGATTGGATCCTTTAGACCTCATACCTATTGTTTTAGCCACGAGATATCCTCAGTTTACTCCTTTCGTCCTCCTGATTGCGTCGACTCAGAGTCCTGGTTAGCATTTTTATCGAATATTGAGCATCTGTTCGCAGTTTTGTTATGCTCAGGGATGGCGACCCTATTCAGCTTCATTACTCATGCATCTGGCATGGATTATTTACCTTTGGCAGGATTGAGGGGTGTGACTACTTATCATCCCTTGGCAGTTATGGAGCAGTTTGATCAGTGGCAGAGTATGCACCATTTTGAGGATTCTGCTGATCAGAGGATGTCGGCTTCATCTATGTCCCCGGTCGACTTGGTTAGAGTCTATGAGTGTTGGACTCACAAGGAGAGGGCTAAGTTCTCCAATAGACATCCGGGTCGTTCTCCGGAGTATTCTGCATGGTTAGAGGCAGAGATCACAGTTGCAGTAGCAGAGCTTCGTTTACCTCTGCTTGCGGATTCTAACGAGGAGGAGCCCATGGAGGATCCCGATTCTCCTACTAAGGATGAGCTGTTCGCAGATTTGGCGATAGCTTTGATTAGTGATCCCCCTGTTATTCCCACAGGGACAGATCTAGCTTTGTCAGATTCTCTATTCAGGATGATCGTTGAGAGAGACTCAGCTAGAGCGCAGATGTTGGCTGCCCTGTCTGGCAGGGATTTAGCTTTTGCTGAGAGGGATGGTCTCAGGACCGCTTTGGATATTGGATTGATTGAGCGGGAGGAGCTTCGCTCTGCTTTAGATACTGCCATTATGGAGCAAGACGAGGTTCGCTCAGCCAGAGATGCAGCATATGTTGAGATTGAAGAGATTTTGATTTCTCGGGATGCAGCTTTTGTAGAAAGGGATGAGGCTATAGCTTCCCGTGATTTCCACATTGCTGATAGTACTGCTCTCCGATCTGACACCCATGGTTTGGTTACCGAGATGAATGCTTACATTGATGACCACAGTGCCACCCTGCAGATGACTGTGGATGTCCTTAGCCGTATGGAGGCTGAGTGGACTACTCTTACAGATGCTCCTCCATTCTCAGAGAGAGATGCCATGCTGGCATTGCTGACCCGCTTGTCCTTGGGTCCATAGACTAGCTTTATTTTTCCTGCACAGACTAGATCAGCCATTTTTGTCATGTACAGGGCACTATGTATATAAAGCAGTTTATATATCAGAGAAATATATTTTTGAGATACTTCCCTGCTTAGATATGTATTGTCATCGCTGAGTGATTACCACTTCCGACATGACTCACAGTTGTTGATGCATTTTGAGCTTCTCCTTGATGGACTGACAGTTGAGGTGTTAGGGGAGTTCCTCAAATGGGTCTGGTAACCAGACAGCTTGACAGCATTTAGCTTTTATTTGTCTTTGGTGTCTTAGAACTGGTCTTCCATTTTTTATTTTTCTTGAGGGTCAAACCGCGCCGTAGAGGGCTGCCTACGTACTCCCGGGTTGAGGGAGATCAAGTCATTCGTAGTTCTGGTTGAAGAGGTTTGCAAAGAGTTTATCTGGGGTTTGAATTTGGTTCGATGAGTTTTGGAATTTGATGATGGGATTTCTAAGTTCTTTAGATTTTTCTTGATTTGACCGCACCATAGATGGTTGTCTACGTACTC
The DNA here is from genome assembly GCA_020205555.1 of Panax stipuleanatus. Classification (NCBI taxonomy): domain Eukaryota; kingdom Viridiplantae; phylum Streptophyta; class Magnoliopsida; order Apiales; family Araliaceae; genus Panax; species Panax stipuleanatus. The sequence continues at coordinate 129,215,908 of CM035115.1, read as the reverse complement.
CTGGGTTGAGGGAGATCAGGTCATTTGTAGTTCATGCTTCTCTAGTGAAAAGCCGAACCTGATTTAATTTGTAGGACCCGGATGCGGGTATGCATGTGCTTCAGACGTAGTACCTTTTCACAGTGTCTACATTGATTAGTTGGGGAAATTCGTTCCTGTCCATTTCTTGTAGCCTGATGGCTCCCCTGTCAGCACTTCCTTGACAATGAAAGGGCCTTCCCAGTTTGGGGCAAATTTTCCTTTGGCTTCATCCTAATTGGTCAGGACTTTCTTTAGCACCAAATCATTTTCTTTGAATTGTCAGATTCAGACTTTCTTGTTGTAGGACCTGGCGATCCTTTGCTGGTATAACCGTTCATGGAAAATGGTTGTGGCCCTTTTTTCGTCTATCAGGGACAGTTGATAATATCGATCTTGCAACCATTGATCTTCGCCCATCTGAGCATCTATTAATACTCGTAAAGACTCCATCTCTACTTCTATGGGGAGGACTGCTTCCATGCTATAGACTAGTGAATAGGGGGTAGCCCCAGTAGAGGTGCGCATTGACGTCCTGTAGGCTAATAGGGTGAGAGGTAGCAGGTCAGGCCAACCTTTGTGATTGGCGGACATTTTCTGCATGATCTTCTTGATGTTTTTGTTGGCCGCTTCGACAGCACTGTTCATCTTGGGTCGATAGATGATGGAGTTGAGATGCTTGATGTGGAACTTGGCACACAGTTCTACCATCATTTGATTGTTCAGGTTTTTGGCGTTGTCTAATACGATCACCTCAGGTTGTCTATATCGATAGACGACATTGTTTCTGATGAAACTGATGATGACCGCTTTTATGACTTTAGGAAAAGAGGCTGCTTTAACCCATTTGGTGAAGTAGTCGGTCATGGTAAAGATAAACCAATGACCATTGCTGGCTTTGGGTTCGACTGGACCTATCACGTCCATTCCCCACATAGAAAAAGGTCATGGTGCACTTATGTTGTGCAGCTCATTTGGAGGAGCGTGGATGGCATTTCTATGTATTTGGCATTGAAAGCATCTCTTAACATGATCATCGCAATCAACTTTGAGCGAGATCCAGTAATGTCCTGTTCGGATTATCTTCTTGGCTAGCAGATGGCCACTCATGTGTGGACCACAGACTCCGCCATGGACTTCATCCATTAGTCTTTGGGCTTGCTCCTTGTCGAGGCATCTTAACATGCCTATTCCAGCATCCCTTTTATAAAGTGTATCTTCACTCAGATAGAACTTCATGGCCATTCTGAGAATCCATTTCCGCTCTTGGCTTGCACCAGCGGGTGTAGATCCATCATGGAGGTATTCCTTGATGTCTTGAAACCAAGGTTGCTTGATAGGAGGTATTTCGTCTGATACTTCTCCAATGTAATTCCCGTACGTTGGGGCTTTTTGATTTGTGAATTGGATATTGGGAAACCCGCTCCTATTGGATATGCGGATTAATGAAGCCAAAGTTTCCAGTGCATCGGCAAAGTCATTTCGACCCCGAGGAATGTGGACGAAGGTTATTGCTTTGAACTTCTTGGACATTTTGAGGACTTGTCGATGATAGGGCAGCAGATGCAGTTCTTTTGTGAGATACTTGCCGATGGTTTATCTGATGACCAACTCGGAATCTCCAAAGACCAATAAGTGTTTGATACCCATAGATTGGGCTAGTTTTAACATACAGCCTTTTTACTCGGCCGTGTTGTTGGTGTTGCCAAATTGAAGTTTGGTAGCCACAGGATATTGATCACCTATACCAGAGATAAGGACTGCCCCAGCTCCGGAACCTTCCATGTTTATCGCTCTGTCGAAATACATTTTCCATGGTTGGACTGTATTCTATGACTGGAGTTGTTGAATTGTCATAATCTCTTCATCTAGGAAATATGTCTCCAGGGGCTCGAACCCTCCTGAAGGTGCTTCTGCTAATTGATCTGCAATGCATTGGCCTTTGATAGACTTCTGAGTCACGTAGACAATGTCGAACTGCTATAGAATCAACTGCCATTTGGACAGTCGACAATTTAATATTGGTTTGTTGAAGACGTATTTGAGTGGATCCATACGGGATATGAGATACGTCGTGTGCCCATGCAAGTAGTGTTGCAACCTCATGGCGGCCCATGCTAATGCACAACATGTCTTCTCGATCAGTGTGTATTTTTGTTCCCCGCTACTGAATCTTTTGCTGATGTAATAGATATCTCTTTCTTTGTTACTATCATCCTTCTTTCCTAGCATACAGCCCATGGCATTGGCATTTCAGAGATGGCTTTGATCTTGGTAGGGTCTAACTCAATGCTCAGATTGCTCACCAGGAATCCTAGCAGTTTGCCTGCCTTGACGCCAAAAGCGCATTTGGCAGGATTCAGCTTAAGGTTGTACTTGCGCAACCTGTTGAACAGCTTCCTGAGATGGTCTATGTCATCATCCTCCCTCCGGGACTTGATGATGATGTCGTCAACATAGACATCTATTTCTTTGTGCATCATATCATGAAAGAGGGCCATCATGGCTTGCTGATACGTTGCTTCGGCATTGATGAGGCCGAAGGATAGTCGTCGATAGCAAAACGTTCCCCACGGAGTGATAAAAGTTATTTTCTCCCGGTCTTCTTCAGTAACCATGATTTGATGGTAACCAGCAAAGTAGTCTACGAAGGAATACATGTCGTACTGCGCAGTATTGTCAATCAGGATGTGGATAAAAGGTACTGGGAAATTGTCCTTGAGGCAGGCTTTGTTTAGATCTCGGTAATCCATGAAGACTCGTACCTTCCCTCCTGGTTTAGGAACAGGGAATATGTTTGATAGTCATTCGGGATATGTTGATACCATAATGATCCCGACTTTAAATTGCTTAACAATTTCTTCTTTGACTTTGAGACTCCACTAAGGTTTCAGTCGTCTGAGCTTTTATTTGACTGGTTTGAACCCTTCTTTGATGGGCATCCGATGGATGACAATGTCTATGGATAGACCGATCATGTCTTTATGCGACCATGCAAATACATCCTGGTACTGTGTTGGGAGTTCGATCAGGTCAACTTTTTGATCTAAGGTGAGGTCTAAACCTATTTAAATTTCTTTGATAGTTTTAGAGGTTCCTATGTTGATGGTGGAGGTTTGGTTTAGGTTTATCTTTGACCCATTCCTTGATCTCCTCTACACCTCATAGTCATCTTCCTCTTCTTGATCAAGATCCGTTAAGTCGAAGCTCAATCTTGCATCATGGTTGCAGTTATGTTGATAGGTTGGCATCTCATCAGCAGAGACACACATATCCAATGCTTGGGTCCTGAAAACAAAAATGCGTTCATTAATATATAAAACTGCATACATACACATAGCATTTGTAAAGCATGACAAAAGTAAATGCTCCAGCTGTGCAATCAAAAGTAAGCAGTAAATGAAAGTATGATTAAGGGGCAGATTGACTGTCTGTCCCTTTACCCTTTTCGACTGAGGCAAGGGACACTGCTCGAATTATCCAGGGTTAGATCCTCATGGATAGGGATAATGCTGGAAGTGTGCTCGTCTGTCTCGTCTTGAATGAAAACTGAGACATCCTTTAGGATATGGCCGAGGCTTTTATGGGGATTGTTGCTCTTTTTACTACGAGGAAAGTGATCATGATCTTCGTCGTCACTATCTGGGAGTTCATCATTCATCCCCTCGTAGTTGATAATGACTTTCATGTTAGCGAATGGGTCTCGTCCTTCGTACAGGATATTTTCTATTCCCTTTTCGCTATCTGCCTCAGGCTTGAAGGCTTTCCTTTTATGGACAGGTATGACCGGAGGAAATAGCATGGCCGATACTGTAATAGGGATTTTTCTCACAGGTTTCATCCATCCGACATTCGTGACGTCTGGGAGCAGAATTTTGGAGGCTTACGCTTTGGGATGTTTGTGTGGATTCCGGTGGTTTGACCTAGATGAAAATCCCAATCCTGCTCTTCCCATTTGACTTGAGATTTGGATTGGCATCTTAATGTCGTGCTTATTTTTTCCTAACCCTTCTCCAGGCTGGAAACCCGCAGCTACCATTTCTTGGGCCACTGTCATTACTTTAGTGGAAATTTTAGGCTTCAGGGCTGGTGCCCCAATTGGTAGATATTGAATATCGCTCACCTCGAGAGCTTGAAAACTTGCAGGCTCAACCCCGACATTCAGGCTAATCACTGGCATGTCCACATGTATGTGGGTAGGATATTCTGGTTCAGTATTCACTGTGATGAGGCTGTCGTTGATAATGTACTTGAGTTGCTGATGGAAGGTGGATGGAACAGCCCCGACCATATGGATCCATGGCCTGCCGAACAATAAGTTGTATCCGGTGGCTATGTTGAGCACCTGGAAAGATACGTAGAAGGTGTGTGGACCAATTTCTAGAGGAAGCTCAATTTCCCCCATAGCCTGGCGGTGAGATCCATCAAAAGGCCGGATAACCATGTGACTGGCTTTGATCTGGTTTGGATTGATCTTCATTCTTTCTAACGTGTCGTATGGACAAATGTTGAGGGAAGATCCTCCATCAATAAGCACTCCTCCAATCACGTATCTGGAGGACATAACGGCTATATGCAGGGACTTGTGGTGGCCCCTTCCCTCAGCTAGGATATCATCGTCTGTGAAGGAAATCACATTGTTATTGAAAATGTGTTCTATCACGTGACAAAATTTCTCTGTGTCTACCGTGTGTGGCAGATGAGCTTCTTCTAGTACCTTCACTAGGATATTGCGGTGATCCTCTGATGATAGGACCAAGTCCAGGATGGATATTTTCTTGGGTGCGTCTTTTAAGCTTTGCATTATCTTGATTTCATTGTGTCCCATCTTTTTGAGGAATTCTTGTATCCTTTCTTCAGCCTCCTTTTCTTTTGCTTTGGTAACTGGTTTAATCACCCGCTGAGGATGGCACGATAGATTATCCTTTGACAGAATGGAAATGTTGTTTGAAGTAGAGCTTTCAATGTCCCCGTAATTCCATGGGACCTTCTCCAAATCGATGATTGGATACTGAGGCCTAAAGGGCAAAATTAGAGGCTGAGGTGCAGCCACCTTCACAGGATTTTGTTTGTCTTGCACCCCTTTACCTGTTAGCACCCAGGGGTGTGACGATTGATTCTTTATCGCAGGATATGACAGCTACTGTGTCTTGATATTATGCATCGGGGATCTAGAGGCTATTTTTATCTGTCATGTCGAGGATTTGATCTCCTCTGATTAGGTCACCTTTCTCAATCAGGTCTTGAATTAGGTTACGAAGTGCCCACCATTCTTCTATATCATGGCCGGGAGAGTTAGAATGGTACTGACATATTTGGTCAGGTTTGAATTTTCTGGATTGAGGGTTTAGCGGAGGTAGCAAGTCTTCAACCATCCCCTCGTTGATCATTATTTGCAGGATTTCTTCCATTGACTGGTTCAAATTGGTGAAATTCCTTTGAAATAGGAACTTCCTACCTGCTTGGACACTTGCTTCTTCGATCCCCTTGTCAGTCCAGGGTGTAAGCTCATAAGTCTGGCTATGATCTTGATTGGAATTGACTTCCGCTGGAGGAGAGCGACTGCCAATAGATTGATGGATTTGATTCAACATCTTTCTGGTGAGTTGATGTTGGTGGACGACCAGTTCAGCCAACTGCTCGATTTATTCCTTGATAGACTTTATTTCATGCTCTATCAGGAATTATTTTTCAAAAGCTTCCCAACTCATTGGGCTGATGCTGTTGGATTAAGTGGATCCTTCAACATAGTGGAGGTATTTGGATCCTTCTCCACTTGAAGGGTTGATTATGTTAACACTCTCATCCTTATGCTGTGGGAGAGGGTTATCTTGGACATGCGATTTTCTGACCACAATTTCTCCATTATCAATCAAATCTTGGATTTTATACTTGAGGGACCAACAGTCTTGAGTGTCATGGCCCGGTGATCCGGAATGATAAGCACATTTCTTGTTAGGGTCGAAGTTCCTTGCATTAGTGTTAGTTGGCGGAAGGAGTTGGCTAATCTTCTTCTGAGCTGTCAGAAGTTTGAAGATGTTCTCGAGTGAATCCCTAGTGGGGTGAAAGTCCTTCTGCGTCTGACCTCTATGTTTTTATGGAATGAAGGATTTGAAGGCTGTGTTGTAGCTTGGAAAGGGTTATAGTGCCTCCTTTGGATGGGTGTATTGTTTGAATTACCGCTTGAATTTTGTCCTTGTAACACCAAGAAAACTTCTTCATCTTTCTTTTTATGGACCCTCCGGGGATTACTCCCATAATTTCTAGATTGGATATGCTTAGCAACAGCTTCGAGTGCTGTTAGGTCTTTTATTTTCCCGGACTTGAGTCCCATTTAAGCCATTTCGTCGTGTTTTATCATTTCAGAGAAAGGATTTCCTATGCCTGCCAAGACCCTTTCATAATAAGGAGCTTCCTGAATATCGATGAAAGTCGTGACTATTTCAGATTCTGTCATGGTGGGGCTTGTGCTGCGACCCGTCTACATCATTGGGCATATTCTCTGAATGATTCAGTGTTATTCTTCTTGATTTTGGTAATTTGATACCGATCTGGAGTCAGCAGAGATTGAAAACTATACTGGCTGAGGAAGGCATGGGCCAATTCTTCCCAACTGTGGATTTTGGAGTTGTCCAGACCGGCATACCAGGCTCTGGCTTCTCCAGTTAAACTCTTCTGAAATAGCTGCATTTGAAGTTTCTCGTCCTCAGCATAGGATCCGAGTTCTCTGATGAAAACTTTCAGATGTGTGTATGGATCTCCCAACCCATCATATTTCTCGAACTCAGGTTCTGAATTTCTCAAGATAACGAGCCCCGGGGAATATGCATATATCTGAGTAGTTGACACTGCAAAATGCCCCAGTTCCTTTGATGGACCGGAGGGTTTCTTCCATTTGTAGCATTTTCTTGAGAATGTCACCTGTAATACCCGAGAATTTCCATATATTATTAAATAAATATATTAATGGAAATGAGAATTTATTTGAATTTTGTATTATGAGAATGATTAATTCAATTATATTAAATTGAATATTTATGACAATTGAGGAAAATGTAGAGTTTGTGATAAACTCGTTGAGAGCCTAGTGTGGCACAGTGATGGAAAATATTAATAATTATATTAATTGACGAATAATTTTTAAGTGAACAATTAATCTATATTAATTGTTAATTGTTATTAGAGGATATTAATTGATTGTTGTGAGATATTAACTGTGGTTGATTAATAATATGTGATTATTATTATTGCAAGAAATATAATAATAATAAACCACTTGTTTATAATTGTGCTGAGATTTATATTTGTTAATGTGATAATTAATACTATGATTATTAATTTGGTGTAATTAATAATCAATGAGGAATAAATTAATTAATATTATTGTTAATTAATCAACGAGATAAATAGTCTATTTATTTGACATTATGAATAATAAAACAAATAAGTGAGTGATTAATATAATAAAATTATATTAATTGATATGTGCAAAATGTGCAATACTTGAATATATAAAGTATATGGAATACAACTATATTATATAGTGTAGAGAGACACTTAAGTGTGACCATGCATGTATATACATAAACTATGTTATATAATGCAATGCGAATATATTACACATAGAAACCATATATTACATGAAGCATAATGTGATTATGTTATGTTAAAACTATATGTTAGGAATATATGATAATGCCTATGTGACAAGGTGAGTGTGTATACAGTAAAATAATGTATCATGGATATATTATAAATAATTGTTGATTAATACAATTTAATAATATATGATATAATGTAATGTGGTAGTATCCGATTGTATTATATCAGTAAGATAAATGTACATGGATTATATGTGTGTAAATTACACTTATTACATTATGTGAAGTACATTGTGATTTAAATTATAACCTAAGAGTACATATAATATATAACATAAGTATATGGTGTGTGTATACAAGTGTAGTATTTGCAAATGCTGAGAAGTTAAATCAATTGTCTCATTTTAAGTGTCCCATTTGCTCTTCACGTGAATACACATGAAGCTATCCTACTCCTATATCCTCAAACTCAGCACATTCTAGCTATCATAATGAACAAGGGAGTGGTATTGATAATGAGTTTCACCAACTAATTACCAACTCTCCATTAACCTCTATACAATCCAAATTTACGTTGGTTTGATTTGTGGTATAATCTCATTGCCTGTGTAAGGATTTCTCTACAAATAGGAACTCTTGTTCTTCACATATCAATTGCTGAAAATTGCTAGAGTGTTGAGTGAGAGCCTTATATATCAGTGTTAGTAGAGAATCCTATAGCAGCATTAGCAAGTTTAATTCGTGCTTCGAAGGTATAATTCCATTCCCTGTCTTCATTTTCATTTCTGTCAAAACTCCATTTCTGTTTACTGTCAAAATTTCATTTCTTGATTATGGGTGCAAAACATGCCACATGGATTATAGAAAGCTTGTTTAGTTGTTATAATAGACTTATAAGCATGTTGGAATACAATGTGATTGTTTTCGTGAATGAATTTTATGAATTGGGTTGCTGTCTGCCGAACCAGGAGCTTCTAGCTCTGTACAGGTAACGGCGCAGCTGCGCCCTGGTTATACTAGGGTGCTGCGCAGCTGCGCCAGTGCTAGGCTTGCGTTTTGGTGGATTAGGCCCTGCGCAGCTGCGCCAGTTTTGAACTGGGGCACTGCGCAGCTGCGCCGGTCACTGATTCCAGATTCTGCTTTTGATCCAGACTGTTACATGCTAACTTATAATAACACTTTAGAACAAGTTTAAGAACATAAGTAGCATGCCTATATGAGTACGTGGAGATAGCGCAAACATGTTTTATGCATGATTGGTGAAGACTTATAGTGTTGAAGCAAACTTAGAGTTTATAAATGAACTTTGATATATGTACATGCCATGTTGATATTCTGACCTTGCGAACATAATAGTATGACTTAGAAACACATGAAGTGCATGTTAGCTTGTCTATATTGGTTCCATGATATAATATGGACATGTGAACCTAACTAGTGCTCATTTCTAACGAAAATATAAGTTTTAAAGGCAAACCTTGACATATAAAGATCATATATATATTCTGATTTTCGAATATGTTTCTATGGCCTTGACATACATATCGGACACATTAACTTACGTATATAAATTTCATAATATAGCATGAACGTGTTAGAACGTATTAGCAAACTTTATTAATTAAAGTATAAGTGTTAAACGTGAACGTTGGCATGTTACATTGAGATTTGAACTTCGATACTTATGAACATGTTTGATAGAACTTGTAGACTTGCTAAGGTATCATTCATGTTTACCTACTATGTTACTTGTAATGAAACCAAATTTGCGTAAATAAAGTATGCTTTCAAACTAATGATAATGATAGTTGCATATATGTGATATGAAAACTCATGAACATGTTTACTACAAGTTATGTGAACATTTTAAGTGTTTAAAAAGCGAGCATGTTAGACCTTATGAGTTCGTGTCCTTGAATGACTTTTAGTCATTGAAAGTATTGACTTAGAATCTATATCACATATAATTGAAACGAGGAAAGGTTGTACAAACATAAAAGTATCTTTTAATATGTTTATATGCTATGTGGTGTTGTTGGCTTGCATGACCGGACAGAAACCATAAGGCACAGCTCAGCCTTGGCTTGGCCAGAGGGCTGCGCAGCTGCGCTGTACCTAGGCTTAGCCATGGCGCAGCTGCGCCGGCCTGGAATCAGAAGCCATGCAGTTTGACAATCTGATTTTGGACAGATAGCTTATATGATGCCTACATTGCTAGAAATGGTTTACACCCTACTGATATATGTGCATAGGCGATGATTAAGTAACAAGATAATGTTTAACTTATATAATGGAAGCCCATGGGTCAAAGAATCATAGCTACTTGAACATGATGAGTTGGTATAATATCATTTATATTATAACTATGTACTTGATTCGTGATCTGATTTTATACCATATGAGTATAAGTATGACATGTGACTAAGATAGTAACATATATGTATATTGAGTAATAAGTTGTGTAACGGATGTGTTAACTAATGAAAATCTTATGCATGTAATACCCTATATATAGGATTCGAAAGTGTTGGCTAGCTTTACGTGAATAAACTACGCATAAGGCAAGTATCCTAAAACCTTGCACTACTTTATTTAACGGATATCGTAAGCGAGTATCTAAACCTTATCTCTTTGGATACGAATATTCTATCTTTGTATATTGCGAACTAGTTTCCTACTTAATCGTTTGAATTGAATTAGCATACTTGAACTCTTATTTCATTAAAGCTATTATTCATGTTGAACTTAGTGTTGTTCTTGAATATTGTGAAAGTGTCTATGCCATTTGATTCGGCTAGACTTACATTATTGAAAAGCGACCCAAAACCAATTGATTGGTGCGGGATCTTATATATGACTGAGAAGAACAAACTATAACTGTCGGAGAACCGACGCGCGCACTTGAGTATGATTGATTGTTATGCATAACGAGGGTACTTTAGGCTGATCACCTGTTGTATCTGTTTTTGTTGGATTTTCAGTTTATTACTGTCAAATCCGGTGGAAGTTCATAGTCCTTAGTGACTGCTCAGTATTCAGTTATCTTGAAATCTTGAATTGATTTATTATTGAATCATATTGATATTATTCTGTCCTTAGTGACTGTTATTGAGAACTGTTGATATTCTTGCTATCCTTGAACTATCAAACTTTCCTATACCCTTTCAAGAATTGAGAATTATATCATTTACCCTTGTTGTATATTACTTGCTGAGCAATTTGTGCTCATTCTTGCTTTTTCCTAAAACATTTCAGTTAAGGCAGAGCATGGCGAACCTTCGGGCATTGATAAGGGCAAGGGCAAGGCTACCAACTAGCTTGTCTCTTTTATGTTTTAATATTTTAATGTTGTATTAAGATAATGTAGTAAGACTGGATTTGATTATGTTTAAGCTTAAGTTAGATTATGTAATAAGTCATTTATTGATATTATTATGTTATCTATTAAGTACTGTAGGTTGCGAGACTTGGGGGAATAATTATAATAAATCATTGTAAATTATTCTAGAATAGAATTTCCGCTGTGATTGTGCAATATTTAGTTATTATTATTGTGATGTATTACCATGAGCACGTGATGAACCGAATTCGAGAGACCAAGTGGCGGTCTTAGAATTTGGGGGCGTCACATCACCAGCTTCCTATTCTTTACTTAGGATGGTCATTTCTGGAGTTTTATTGATTTTATCCTGGTTCTAGGGTCCAGGGATCTGAGTTTCGGCCTTTTCTGTATCTTGACCACCAGCACCACTACCAGATGCTCCTGGTTCTGGATGAGTTTGAGATTGTTTCTCTTTGAAGGCCTTGATTTGCTCTCGAAGGAAACCGACTAGCTCGGCTATCTAATTTTTCAATCCTTCAAATTCTTCCCTAGACACAGGGGTGGATTCTGGTGAAGCACTTGAAAACATGTCCTTAGATGGACCGGGTGCTTTTCTGGCCTTTGATCTGGTGATGGGACCAATTTTTCCCTACCTACACCAAAACGTAGGAGTGTCAATTCCCTATGGTGGGTAATGACTGGATGCATTTATGATGTGTGTTTTAAGTTTATCCTGCAAAATCGAGGTTAGTTGTTTTGATGGCAGGATAACAGGATATTTGACAGAAAAGTAAATCTTTCATTATTGTCATTTACATTGTGCTCCTCAGTAATTGGAGACTTGATATGGAATTGAAAGAGGAAGGCATGAAGAAGCATCCCGTCAGATTCGGTTGATCAGAAGTTGACCTATCCTAGGTTACTCTCGCGTCTTTTGTTTCGGCATGAAGGTTCCCAGATCATCGCAATCTACTAGAAGGGAAGTTAATCCGATCGTTCAACTGGAACAAATCTGGGTGGTGCATTTTCAGGAGGCAGCCCCGGAGACTTAGTCGTCCCCAGAGTCCTTACTTATCACCGACCGGGTTGGCCTCCTGGTGGAGGGACTCACAACATACATTCACATACATCGGCCTTACCGCTTATGCATGCAATGACAGTTTGTGTGAAGCACTAATATGGGTGCGAAGCACTAAAGCATTCATTCTCATTCATTCAATGTAAAGGCATAGCATTCATACATTCAATGAAAGACGTAGCATTCACTCATCCATTGACTGTGGAGACGCAGAATTTCACGCACTCAATAGTTTTGAACGGGAAATGTTTGAAAACATTGATAGTGGCCTAAGCCCTCTACTGTCCCCAGCAGAGTCGCCACCTGTCGACATTGGAAAATTTAAGAAATACAGCGGGTCGGTTCATAACCCGATTTTCCTTAAATCGATCTTCCTAAGTTATCTTTACCCTTATTCTTTTTATTGTGAAAAAGGTTTTGAAGGGTTTTTTAGGAAAGAGGCCAACATGTGTATATGTCGACGATTTGATTTAAACAAAGTCGCCAGTTGGTAGTTTTAAAAATGGTTGTACCAACTCAACCAAATTTGATTTGAAAAGAGGCCCAATTTGTTGGACACTGTCGAAACTTAATCTTTGAAATCGGAGTTTTGAGTTCGGGGGCTTGGTTAAGTGTGGGGAAGGTGTTAGGCACCCCACGACTCCCGTGTAAACACGGTACCGCAATCTTTTTAATATTTCCCTTAAAATTGGAATGCGTGAGTGAATGCTGTTTAAAAATTGGGCCTATTGATTAATTGATTGAAAGCTTTGACAGGCTTCGTTGAGCCTATATACGAAGGGTTTGATTTGATTTAAAAATCAGTCTTTGACTTGATTTGCAAAAAGCATCATTTAATTTGATTTGCAAAAGCTTTTGAATTGAATTAACAGTGATATTTTGAAAGCTGTTTATCAAACCCCTACGGTGACAAAGGAATTGAAGCACATCGCCACTTTTAACTTTATCTTTATAGCCTTAAGGCTACATGCAATTGGTGATTTGTCGGGATGCGAAGCATCCTCGACCACAGAAATATAAAGTGTCGGTCTCCTCATGGGTATGAAAACCATCGGAGGGACGCTGATACGACAATCCATATTTTCACTATGTTGAGACCTTAAATCCAGATAATCGTTTTAAGGTCTATGCATGTACATTTTACAGAAAAACTGACAGGGTACATCTGTAAATTATAGTTTGTCCATCGTGGGAATCAAATTCTGTTCAGTTTGATCATGAATCCCACAATTCCTAGGCTCACATATGAGTGGCTAGAAAACCTGCACAGTTCAAATTTGTACAGAAATAAATTTATGTATCATCACGTCGCAATGGAACCAAGGATTCATCAGTAAATCTTGACTGCGCGTGGCCAAAGTGTCTCGTTCCCACTAGATAGCAATCTAAGGGACACGAGGTTGCTTTTGAAGCTGAAACTATAAAAATAACTAGATTTAAAGAAATCTCAGCCATTATAGCTTTCAGGTTCTGTCGAGACCTGTTTGAACCGTTGAAAGCTAGAATTGACGAGATTCGAATAAATCTAGTCCGCCCGCAGGTATGTCAATGCAAATTCATATACAAATGAATACTAAATGTTGCAGTTGAATAAATTGAATAAAGCAATATATATAGTTATATATATAGAAGCTGTGAAAGGGCGATGGGTTTTTAATCGCAAGCCCGGACTGGAATTGAAATATATATATAAAAAACTGTCAATAGCCACGAAATAATCCAGGCTGTGACATAAATGAAATATATATATATATATATATATATATATACAGTAATAAGGGCGATGGGTTTTCACGTCGATGCCCGTACTGGAATTGAAATTGACAGAAAGTAGTCACCCAATGACTGGAGAGAGCACCCAGTATGGGAAAATGTGCAAAAGTAGTAAAATGGCCACAAAATAGTCCAAGCCGACTGAAAATATATATATATTGACAGAAATGTAGTCAACCATGACTGATAGGAGTACCCGTGATGGTGAAAGTCGCTTATATATGCGTAAATATATATAAAAGCAGTAAACTACGTCGGATTTGACATCCGGGCTTGACAGAATTGAAATGTTAGTACATAAATAGTTAAATATGTACAGAAAAAGGCCAAACCCAGACTGGGAAGATAACCCAGTTCGGCGAAGTTGCCAGAATGTGCGTGCTAGTGCATTAAAGCTGCTGGAGCTGACGGATCGTTAATCTGAATTGTAGAAATATTGAAAATGGAGTTTATGTACAAAAATATATTAATTTTTGATGAAAACGGCCACGGAACTAAGTTCCGGGCATATTTAGAAGATAAAACTTTATGTGCAAGCGTAAAGCAGTGCAAAGTAGTAGTATTGACTTTCTGATCATAAAAATACTTACAATGGACTACAATACGGGCTTTTTGCCAAATCGTAGGCTTTAAACGTCATAATCTACCAGTGGTTTTTTGATATGTGGTAGTATATGGGTATATCTACGTGTTGGAGTGAAAATATTTGGGTTTGAAAGAGGTGTAAAAGTTGGAAAATCAAACTGACAAGGCTTTGCTGCGTTTTTTCTTCTTTTAAAATGAACGGGGGACACATTTATTTATAGGCCAGGGAGCCTCCACTCTACTTGCAGCAGCTGCAGGTAGAGCTGCGGTTCCTTTACGTGGGGCCCACATGCCCGGCTTGGTCATCTCGAAGTACGTGCACTCTAAGCAATGCAATGTCCGACCGAAATCTTTCTAACTTTTTGATCGGAGCGTCCGTTTGAGGTGTGCAATACCTTTCTAGAAATCTCTCGCCGAGAGTGTCGCAATGACATGGGAAAAAATATTTTTCGGGTCCAGGAAGACGGGTTCATAACCAGGTCTTCGATTTCCCGCAGTTTGTCCTTTGAGCTGTCTTACGTAGTTGCCACTCGGGATCGTCGTTAGGGTTCATTATGACTTTGTCGACATCGATTTAGCTTGAGTTTGACCAAGTCAGTTGAGAGTTGATGAAATGGTCGTTGTACCCCTCTCGGGGCTGCCTGTAGTGTCGGCATGGTCGCTAGTTGACTTTCGGGAGCTGATTCCAAGACTTGGATCATAGTTAAGTCTTTTGACCTCAGGGTTGTCTCTAAGGCTGACGTGGTCATTCCAGGTTTTGCTCTGGAGTTGTTGTGATGCTTCAGGTTGATGTCTGAAGTTGACCTGACGTCCCGGGTTGAGACCGGGGATGACCTGCACTTCCCGGGTTAAGATTAGGGTTGAGTTTTACTTACCGGGTTGCTACCGGGGATGAACTGTGTTTCCTAGATTGAGATCGGAGATGGCTTGACATGTCCTCGGTTGATGTCGAGGTTGCCTTGACTTCCCAGATTGAAACCAGGGTACTTTGACTTCCCGGGTTGAGACCGGGGTTGATTGATGGTCCGATTGACTGTCGTAGCTTGATTGATGGTCCGATTGACTGTCGGAGCTTGATTGATGGTCCGATTGACTGTCGGAGCTTGATTGATGGTCCGATTAACTGTCGGAGCTTTATTGATGGTTCTATTGACTGTTGGAACTTGATTAATGGTCCGATTGACCGTCAGAGCTTGATTGATGGTCCGATTGACTGTCGGAACTTGATTGATGGTCCGATTGACTGTCAAAACTTGATTGATGGTTCGATTGACTGTCAAAGCTTGATTGATGGTTCGATTAACTGTTAGAACTTGATTGATGGTCCAATTGACTGTCGGAGCTTGAATAATGGTCAGATTGACTGTCGAAGCTTGATTGATGATCCAATTAACTGTCGGAGCTTGAATACCGATATTGGGCATTAGATTTAGGTTGAAGGACCGGCGTCGGTGGTCAGATTTGGATTAATTGACAGTTTTGCCCTCCTACCGGGTTAGTATTGGGGCAAGGAAAATTTTGAGTGTCTACAATGAGCTTCTCTTTGTTGGACGAGCAGTGAGATGTTGGATAATACCTCATCAGGGCCAGTTGACCAGAAAGACTTGATAGTATTTGGGTTTTATAGTATTTTGGAGTCTTGGGATTGGTTTTTATTGGTTTTTTTTCTTTAAAGGTCACACCGCACCATGAATGGCTGCCTACGTACTCCCGGGTGGAGGGAGATGAGGTCATTCGTAGTTCGAGTTTTGTGTGAGAGGTTTGAGAAGTGTCTCTTTTGAGTTTGAGTTTGGTTTGATAGGTTTTTCAATTTTTTGTTTTGGTTTGATGGGTTTTTGAACTTTTTGTTTTGGTTTGATAGGTTTTTGAACTTTTTGTTTTGGTTTGATAGCACCAGGAATGGCTGCCTATGTACTCCTGGGTGAAAGGAGATCAAGTCATTCGTAGTTCAGGCTTTTGCCTGATTGGTTTGATTTTTTAATTTTTTGATTCTTCCATATCTACATGCATGGAAAATAAAAGGCATAACGCTAAGAAAGTGATAACGTCCCAGCACTTCCTGGAACTCGCAACTTTCCTCTGTATCTACGTCCTCTTGATTAGATGGGGCTTGATAGTCCAGTTGTCAGCGGTTATGTTGCCTTCGAGGGTTATGATAGGGGTTACCTCCTGGTCATGAATATCTTCAATCCCGGCCATAACTTGATCGCCTCCTAAATCAGCATATCCCTTAAGGAGGCTCAAACTGGACTCGTAGCAGAAAGGGATGAACTCTAGGGTCCTCGATGGGTTGGCTTCCTCGAGACATTCACCACCTTTTCCTTCATATGTTCCTTCACCTTTCTCATAGGCTTGAGAGGTTTTGAATATGAAATCCTTCTCGCACTATTGTATTTCTCACAAGGAACTTTTCTTTTTGGCTTTTTCCACCCTAGGAAGGATTAGTATTTCCTCTTCATCATCTAGGAGGGTAAAATCAAGAATGTGGTTGCTGGCTTTGGGCAATAAGATATTTGATGGTGGCGGATGAATTTCCTTAAAGGACTCACTTGTCTCCTCTGTCACTCCCAACATTAAGATCAGTCCACTTTGTGTTCTGCCAGGATTGGTGCTCATAGCCGTCACATCCTTTGAACTGCCTGTCTCGAGTGGACATCTTAAGCTCTTTATTTCTCTCTCGCCTTTTCTGGTCATGGGGACTTCTATCTTCAGTTCTCCATGTTCAATTAGATCTTGGATTTTGTGTTTTAGAGACCAGCATTCCTCAGTTGCATGTCCAGGTGAGTTAGAATGGTAGAGACATATCATTGTTGCATTATAACTTTTCATCTCGGGTTTTGCAAGAGGCAGCAACTCAGTAATCTTTCTCTGCGCAACCAACAGTGATAACACATATTCCACCGAGTCCCCCAATGGTGTGAATACCCTTCTCCGCCTACTCTCCCTGACTCTCGGTACAGTAGGATTTCGAGGGTTTGCCAGTGTTTGAAATGTTGCTTGATATTTCCTATTTGGAAATTCGCATTCCTCCGGACGATTTCTTTTTTGGCGAGATCTTCTAGTAACTTTATCATTCCCCCTCTCTCGTCTACTCAGCATGCTTTGATCTTCTTCATTTAGCTGGCTGATCTTGGAGGGAGATATGCTTACATTCTGAATAACCTCCTCTTTCTCTTGGCTTTCTGATAGTTGAGTGAAAAGCTGCCTTGTATCCTGATGTTGGCGCACTATCAAATTAGCCAGCAGAGTTACTTGATGTTGGATCGTATCCAATTTTTGCATCACTGTCATACCCTCATCTACATTTTCCAGTTCTAGGACATTTGTTATGTTCCTTTGGGGGTATTCGTCCATCCTTCGTATGTATTTACAATTTGGATTCATTTCATCGCTTCCTAACCCAATCATATTTACTCCCTCCATATCATACGGCATTAGAAGGTTGGTGTTGACATTTGGATGGTCAGGTTGTTGGACCACAAGATCGCCGTTTTCAATCAGGTTTTGGATTTTATGCTTCAAGGACCAACAATCTTGTGTATCATGCCCTGGAGATCCTGAATGGTAAGCACATCTTTCGCTAGGATTGTATCTTTTGCTTTTTGGATCCAGAGGTGGAGCCAGTTCAGTAATTTTCTTGTGATCTATTAACATCACCAACATGTTTTCAAGGGTATCGCCTAGTGGAGTGAACACCCGATTTTTCGTTCTTTCAAATTTCTCTTTCTGTCCTGGTATTGGTTGAATGTGATTTGTTGTTGGAATGACAGATTGCATTCCTTCTTCCAGATGGGGGGACTATGGTTGGGTCTCCTAGACTGCCCCTGTACAATGAGGGATACATCTTCATCGCCTTTCCTAGGTATCCTCATGGGATCGCTAGCATAGTTTCCAGACTGTATATGCTCGGCGACGACTTCTAAGGCCGTGAAATCTTTAATCTTGCCTGCTTTCAGGCCATCTCTATCATCTCGTCGTGTTTGATGATCTCAGAGAATGGCTTTCCTATTCTAGCTAGGATCCTCTTATAGTAAGGTGCATCTTGGATGTCTGTGAAGGTCAGCACCATTTTAGTTTCTGTCATAGGCGGGCTAACCTATGCTGCCAAACGTCTCCATCTTTGGGCATACTCACGGAAAGACTAGTTGTTTTGCTTTTTAACCTTGGTCACTTGTACCGATCCGGAGCCATTTGAGATTGGAAGCTGTATTGAGTTAGGAAGGCATGAGCTAGCTCTTCCCAACTGTGGATTTTTGCATTATCAAGTCGGGCATACCATGTCCTTGCCTCTTCAGTGAGACCCTTTTCGAAAAGCTGCATTCTGAGGCTTTCATCTTTAGCATAAAACTCTAGCTCGCCAATGTATACTTTTAAGTGTGTATAGGGATCGCCTGCCCCATTGTACTTTTCAAACTCTGGGACTTGGAATTTGTCAAGATATCTAGCCCTTGGGAATATGCAGAGATCTAAATAGGTGATAATTCCAAGGTTTCCAGCCTCTGTGATTGCCCGGATGGTTTCTACCATTTGTTGGACTTTCCTTCGGATATCGCCAGTTTCCTGATCTACCCTGAGATTTGTAATTTTAGGAATTTTGTTGTTTCTTTGACTAGATCGAGGTTCAGGGATCTGCATTTCCCCCTTTTTGTCATCACTTTGATTCCCACCCTGTGAGGAGGATTCTGTTTGATTAAGCGGTGTCTGGCTTTGAGTGTTTTTACTTTGTTCTCTTAGGAGGATAGCCAAATCTGTTATTTGATTCTGAAGTCCCTCAAACTCCTTTCGAGATACGAAACCTGCCTCGTGTTGGCCACTTTCAGCCATGTCGGTGGATAGGCTTTGTGCCTTTTTAGATTATGATCTAGTAATGAGATAACTCTTACCTACAAGACGAGTAGGTAGTTTAGTCTTGATAGACACCAACCATATACATGTTATGCAATGTGTCATGTTTAGGGGGTTTTTAGATCTTATCCTGCAATACAGAGGTCAGTTGTTTTTATGACAAAATAGCATGACAGGATTTACAAGACATGGTATGTACATTTTCATTATGATATTTACACTGTGCCATTTACATTGGAATTGAAAACTTGACATTGAATTGAAAGAGGAATGTATGAAGAGGCTTCCCATCAGATTTAGTTAATCAGAAGCTGACCTATCTTAGGCTACTCTCGCGGATTTTTCGGCATGAAGGTCCTCAGATCATCGCAATCTACTAGAGGGAGTCAACTGGAGCGAATCTGAGTGGTGCTTTTTCATAAGCCCCGAAGACTTAGTCGTCCTCGAAGACATTACTTATCACCGACGGTTTTGCCACCTGGTGGAGGAATCACACAACATACATTCACATACATCGTTCCTCACCGTTATGCATATGATGACATAGGTGAGAAGCACTAATATGGGTGCGAAGCACTAAAAAAGCAGGAAAGCATTCATTCACATTCATTCAATGTAAAGACGTAGCAGCATTCATGCATTCATTCAATGTAAAGATGTAGCATTCACACATACAGATATGAAAGGGAGATTTTGAAAAGTTTTGAACGCGGCCTAAGCCCTCTACTTTCCCCAGCAGAGTCGCCACCTGTCGATGTCGGGAAAAAATCCGCGGGTTGGGTAAAACCCAAATCTTTCTCTCTTCCTAAGTTATGTCTACACTTACTCTTTTTATTTGTGAAAAAAGTTTTGAAGGATTTTTTAGGAAAAGGCCAACATATATCATGTCGACGATTTGAACATTTTACAGAGTCACCAGTTGGTAGATAACTCAACCGAGTTTTATTTAAAAAGAGGCCTAATTGCTGGACACTGTCAAAACTTCATCTTTAAAATCGAAGTATTGAGTTCGGGGGCTTGGTTAAGTGTGAAAAAGGTGTTAGGCACCCCACAACTCCAGTGTAAACAAGGTACAGCATCCTTTCAATATTTTCCTTTTAAATCTGCAATGTGTGTGTGAATGCTGGAAGAAATTGGGCCTATGCTTTGATTGAAAGTACGTTTATGCATCGTTGAACCTATATACGAAGCGTTTGATTTGATTTGAAAAAAGTCTTTGATTTGATTTGCAAAAGTGTTTAATTTAATTTGCAAAAGCTTCTTTTTTTTTTATAAGACTATTGAAATGATGTTTTGAAAGCAAGTTTTCAAACCCTTAAGCTAACATAGAAATTGAAGCATATCGATACTTCAGTTTTACCTTTTCAGCCTTAAGGCTCAATTTGAATGGTGATTGTCGGGCTGCGAAGCATCCTCGACCACAAAATATATACAAGTGTCGGTCTTCTCATGTGCATGATAGCCATCAGAGTGACTCTAACACAACAAACTATATTTTCACTATGTTGAGACCTTAAATCCGGATAACCGTTTTAAGGTCTTTTGTAGGTACATTTTTACAGAAAAACTAGCAGAATACATTTGTAAAGTGGAGTTTGTCCATCGTGGGAATCAGATTCTTATCTATTTGATCATGAATACCACGATTCCTAGGCTCACATAGGGATGCCCATAAAACTTGCATAGCCAAATATATACAGCAATATATCCAACATCGCCAGAACCAAGGATTCATCAATAAATCCTGGCTCGCACGTGGCCGAAGCATCTCGTTCCCACTAGATAGCGATTTAAGGGTCGCGAGGTAGCTTTTATAACTGAAACTAGAAAATTGCTAGATTTAAATAAATCTCAGCCATTCTAGCTTTTCGGTTGTGTCTGGACCTATTTTGAACCGTTTGAAAGCTAGAGTTGACGAGATTTAAAGAAATCTAGTTCGCCTGCAGAAATATCAGTGCCAATTCATATCAAATGAATATTTAAAGCAACAATTTAAACAAAATGGGTAAAGCAAATATATATATAATTATATTTATACGAAAGTTGTAAAGGGCGATGGGTTTTCACTCCGGTGCCCGGACTTGAATGGATATATATATAAACGGTAAAGGGCGACTTACATTCTATCATTTGCCCGGACTGAAATGGAAATATATATATATATATATATATATATATATTTAAAAGCTGTAAAAGAGCCAAAGAATTAACCAGGCTCGATAGAATTGAAATATATATATATATATATATATATATATATATATAAACGCTGTAAAAAGGCAATGGACATTCTATCCTAGGCCCATATATATATATAAATATATAAAAGATGTAAAAGACCACGAAATGATCCAGACCGAACTGGAATGTAAATATATATATATATATATAGTTACATATAGACAAGAAAATAGTCAAACCGGGACTGGGAAGATAACCGAATCCGGTGAATGGTGCATATATATATATATATGAAAGCAGTAAACTACAGCGAATTTGACATCCGAACTTGACAGAATTGAAACGTTAGTATATATATATAGTTAATTATATACAAAAAAAAAACCAAACCCGGACTGGGAAGATAACCCAGTCCGGCGAAGTTGATAAAAACACAGATATAAGTATATAAAAGCTGTTAGAAGCGACGGATCGTTAATCCGAGTTGTAGAAATGCCAGAAAATACGTTTAGGTACTAAAATGTACCAAAAGTTAGCAAAAACAGCCACGAAACTGAGTTCCGGGCATATTTAGAAAACGAAACTTAACGTACAAGTGTATCAAAGTGCAAAAAAGTAGTAATAACTTTCTGATCGTAAAAATACTCACAATGGACTGCTACACGAGCTTTTTGCCAGATCGTAGGCTTTAAACGTCCGAATCTACTGGTTAATTTTTGATATGTGATAGTATGTGGGTATATCTATATGTTAGAGTAAAAAAATTTGGGTTTGAAAGACAAGAAAATGGCTGGAAAACCAAACGGGCAAGGGTTCAGAGCGTTTTCAAATTGAAAATGAGATGGGGGTGCACTCATATATATAGACCAAGTGGAAGCAGATCTAACCGCGGCTGCCTCCACTCTACCTGTAGCTCCACGTGGCAGGTAGGGGTGGTGGACCCCGTTGCATCGAGGTCTGTGCATTCCGAGCAATGCGATGTCAAGTTCGAAACTTTCTAACTTTTGATCGGAGCGTTCGTTTGAGGAGTGTCATACCTTTTCGGAAAGCTCTTTCCGAGGGCGTCACAATAACATAGGATTTAACCCTTTTTGAGTCCAAAAAGACGGGTTTATAACCAGGTCTTCATTTCCCCGTAGTTTATTCGTTGAGCTGTCTTGCGTTGTTTCCACTCAAGATCACCGTTATAGTTCTTTCTGACCTTGGTAGCATCAATTCAACTTGAGTTTGACCAAATTGGTTTCAAGTTGGCAAAATGACAATTTTTCCCCTCCCGGGGTTGCCTTTAGTGCTAGCATGGTCTTCGGCTAATTTCTCAAAGTTTTTTCCGAGGTTTGGATCCCAGCCGATTCTGTTTGTCCGCATGGTCTTCTCTGAGGTTGACTTGGTCCTCCCAAGGTTGACTCCGGGGATGATGTGATGATTCGGGTTTGTCTCTGAAGGTTGAATTGGCTTTCCAGGATTATCTCTGGGGCTGAACTAGATCTCCTGGTTGTGACCGGAGCTTAACTGTACCTCTCGAGTTGTGACCAGAGCTAACTTGATATCCCGGTATGAAGACCAGGGTGAACTTAACGTCCCATTATTAAGACCAGTATTGACCTGAGGGCCCGGTATTGAGACCATGGTTGACCTGACGGCCCGGTATTGAGACCGGGGTTGACCTGAGGGTCCGATATTGAGATCGGGGTTGACCTGACGGCCCGGTATTGAGACAGAGGTTGAACTGATGGCCCGGTATTGAGACCGGGGTTGAACTGATGGCCCGGTATTGAGACTGGGGTTGACCTGATGTCCCGGTATTGAGACCGAGGTTGAACTGATGGCCCGATATTGAGACCGGAGTTGACCTGATGGCCCGATATTGAGACCGGGATTGAACTGATGGCCCAGTATTGAGACTGGGGTTAAACTGATGGCCCGGTATTGAGACCAGGGTTGGCCTTATGGCCCGGTATTGAGATCGGGGTTGATGTAATGGCCCGGTATTGAGACCGGGGTTGAACTGATGGCCCGGTATTGAGACCGGGGTTGAACTGATGGCCCGGTATTGAGGCTGGGGTTGACCTGACATCCCGATATTGGTGACCGAGGTTGAGTTGACATCCCAATATTGGAGACCGGGGTTGAGAAGATGGTTTTGCCCTTCTGCAGGGTTAATAACAGGGAAACAAAATTTTGAATGTCTACATCTATAAAGAGTTTCTTAGAATTATAATGACCGTTTGAATGATATTCTTAAAGAATATCTCCAAATAGCGGTACCTAAAACTGGCTTTTTATTGATATGAATAGATGAAATATATATATATATATATATATATATATATATAAATGTGTATAACAGTTTCTATTTATATATCTATACATACTTATACACAAATGTGACATAATAATAAATAAATAAATTTACGAACTTATCTCAAAGTAATTTGACCAATTTTCTCTTCAAAATTTTAGAACTTTTGATTAGAAAAGAGTAAGCTTTTAGAGAGAAATTATGTAGGCAAAGAGAAAGTATAAGCTTTTCTTGATTTGGAAATTGGTAATTAAAAATGTAGAAGAGCTTCCCTAGTTATAGAAATTTTTGGCCAAAGATATTTCAGAAATCTGAAAAAAGAAATTTTGAAATAGATGGCCAGGATTGATTTAATTAAAAATGGACGGATCGGATGAATTAATTAAAAGCTCACACAGATCAGATCATGAAAAATGAGTTCCGCCCATGTTACTATAGATCAGATCATGATACAGAATTCCGCCCATGTAACATTTGTCAAAATATTGCCCATTATATGCAAGTACCTCAGTATTTCAAACTAACAGCTTTACTCAATTTATTTCTTAATTCAATTGTCATGGACCCCAAGATTTTACTTCTTTCTCATGCATGAGACAAACCGAAACAAAGCTAATCCCATCGTTTTTTCATTCTTTTAAATATCCATGGTTCCACGAATTTTACCAACTTTCAGATGACGTACAATGGCTGAAGCTTTTTTGAAAGTTTTGATAAAAATATCATTAATATATATATATATATATATATATATATATATATATATCATTTTTGAAATAATTGAGAGAGAAAAATCATTTTTAGAAATAGGGATTCTCCTTGCCTTAGAAAATGTTACTATTTGAATTAATCTCTTTTAACATTTGATATTAGATTATCAAGGTTAATTTAAAAATTAATTCAATGTTAGGATGAAAAACATTTTTTGTCAAAATAAATAAATTAAATAAAAACAATTATATAAAACCTATGAAAAGGATTCTAACCTATTTACTAATTTATTATTATCATCAAAATATTCTAAAAGTTGAAGACCCAACATAGATAAACTATATCAATAACATAGCTTCTCTATTCACACAATTGAGCTAGCCATCTTTGTATTAGAAGATTGGCCCCATTTATCTCTCTTTTCTAGCTAATACACAATAACATTTGCACCCACATTCCACCTGTATTGTGAAGTTTGTAGGTTCCAAATGGAGTTGAAAGGGAGCAGTAGAGCTCAAGCAAACAACTGGTGGCCATTTGAATGGTGGTGCTTTTAGTTCATAAGTCAATCGTAGATGTATACTACGTGTTTGTGAAGTAATACTTATATCACTTAGTGAACACATCATTCAAATTAGATTCAATTAGAAACTTATACATTTATGGTTTAACCTTTAAACAACATAGATTTTAACCACTTTTTCGTTATTTAATTTTGTGGAAGTGGGGGTGGGGTGGGGTGGGGGTGGGGTAGGGGTATAATGAAGGTAAATATCTAGTAGCATCGGCTTGTTGACTTTAATGGCATTTAAATCTTTTTCAAAATCAAACAAATAGTTACAGATCAAGTAAACCTCTAAAAATTCATAATAATAGCATACTTTTAATGAAAAAATACAAAATCAAAACATTAAAGCTTGATTTCATCAATCCAGGTTCCTAATAATATTAACGTGTGTATATATATAGATGGGAATGGGTATGAATGATTTTACTTGAGGATGGGGCGGAGGAGGAGCCGCAGACTCCTCATTGTGCGATCTTGTTGAGGAATTTTATCTGTAGAGAGCGAAGGATCGAGGTCAATATATCTCAGCGGAGTCGACTCGGTTCAATTGAGATTACTTACGTCAACTGATGTCATCTTTGTACGTGTATTTATATACCCATTTCAATGCAATAACTTGTGCATTGACTAATCCAACAGTGGAATATACATAAGGGTACTATTTACTCCACCTCTGATCAAGCTCAAATTTTTTCACCCTAACAAACATGAGAGACTCGTGCAATCCCACAATCCAAAAATCGGGATTTATTCCACAAATTCAGTAGTTAAATAATATTAGGAACTTGGGATGAGTATAAACAGTTGACCCTGTATTTTATATATAAGCATGTGTATCATTTATATTCTCTAGATCTGCAAAAATCTTACATACTGAGTATAATTTATTTATCCCGTATTTCAATGTAACCCACCTGTTATGGAATCTCAGTATAAACTCTTATCTGAAATTTTGAGTTCATGATTCTTATATACAGCTAACTCAATGTCAAATTAGACTAACAAAAAATAAGATTTGGGGAGGGTGAAAGGATTACTGCCATGGAATTTATGCAGAGAAATTAACAGGTAATAATCCTCAAACAAAACAAATTGCAATGAATAAAGGGAAAATAGCAATAAAATCATATAAAGTTCTTCAGTCAGGACTTTTATCAAGCACTTACTGAGCAGAAGCTTCTCATTTCTTTAGCTCAACACAATTACAAATTACTATATGGTATTTTCAATGGATTTAATTGATGAGAAGAGAAATGGGTATCTTTACAGAAATTGTGTCTTGGAGAAACTTCTCAGTTCAAAGCCAACGATTTGGAACAACTGGGTTTGAACGGATCGTGAGGCTTTTTCAAACGATGCCATAGATTCACTAAATTGCACACAAATATAAATGCTACAAATTAACGCAATAGGAGTCACCAAATTGCACAATCCAACTTCAAATTAACGCAATAGGAGTCACCAAATTACAAACAAATATAAATGCTACAAATTATAAAAAAAGAAGTAAAAATAAACAATTTACAATCATGTAAAACTATTTAATTTCATGTATATGTTAATAAAATAAGAAAACTTTTAATTCCAGTATAAGATCTCCTCCGGAACGATGAATGAAGAGATGATGATAAAAAATAATAGGGCTTATATTTTACCTGAAGAAGGAAGATTTCGTTCTGAAAGTTGGGAATTATTCACTTCCGATCACCGGCTAATCCTCTATACAAATAGTATGTAGTTTCGTCTAGTAGGGTTTCATCAAGGATTGAGAAGAAGAGAAGTCTGTGAAGAGATGATAATTTATATGGATGAAGCAATCGAGGGAAGGAAGAGAAGAATCGATCGAGAAGAAGGGAAGGAGTCAGTCGACTATGAAGAAGAGGAATCGATTGAGAAGAAGAGGAGTCGGTCGACTGAATGATGGACTCGCGTGAGTTTTCCAATTGAGCGAGTTAACTCTTAATTAAATAATTGAGCGGTGAGTTTTGGATCGCTCTTGCTGCCTTTATATATAAGAATTGATTAGTGAGTGAGAAAAATACGTTCCATTCGTCAAGTTCTTAGGGTTCGACTTCACACTTGTAGATTATATTAAGTATTCGATTCGTGTACTTGTAAGTATATAAAACATCCACAACAGCTAGTTATAAAATTTAGGGTGTTTATGCACACCCTAAACTAACAGTTGCACATCCAAATATGTTAAAGAGACTATATTACCCTTAATTAATATACCTTAAATAAATTAATCATTTACTCTTTATCTATTTTTCCTTAATTTTGTTATACATTATATTTATAGGTAAAAGGTGTATACACTTAGTAAGCCAAAACTTAATTTTTATTATATATAAAATTCAACTATAATACTAAATCTGTTATCTTTTTGCAATTTTACTAAATAACAATCTTTTTTTATTTAAGATATTTTATATTATAATTTATTAAAATTTTGAATTAAAGATTGAAACACATAAAATGTTAGAAAAAATAAAAAAGATTTATACGGATAAACCTTCCTATTCTTAAGACATGATATATAATTTAGCTTGTTATTTTATTAAGTACCCATAATATAGTTAAAATATATTGCTTCTTCTAATTCAAAAGTTTTATTTTGACTTGAAATAAATTTACAAAAATTTAAAATACAAAGAAAATAGAAAATTATTTAGACTTGTTTTAAAAAACTTTCAATTAAATAAACAAGTGATATATGTATATATATATATATATATATATATATATATATATGTTAATTGGCTTCTCATTAATTAAGGGTAATTTAGTCTCTTTAATATATAAAGGTGTGCAACAAACAATTTAGGGTGTGTATATATTGCTATCCAAAAAAATGAATCATGCCAATTTTAAATTTAAAAAATGTCTTAACTTTTAGAAAGTTTGATTTCATAATTTAGAACGGAGGGTGGATTGTCTAATATTTCATAATTTAGAACGGAGTTATTTAATTAAAGGCATTTAATTATCTAAATGATGTTATAATAAAATGTGATAAACTCATAGTTTTAAGCAATGCTTTTAGAATCATGATGATGATCATGCTAATGAGATATAAATTCTTAGATAGCTTAAAACTAAAATAGCTCCCAATCGTTGAATTATAAAAAGGGATTAATGAATCCGGATAGATTGGTGCATACATTGCTCGCTCATTGGATGAGGATGATCGATCTCATGATCATTTGTGTGGAGACACTAAAGCAAGTATGTACGTGCTTATTAGAGAATAAGTTCACTGAACGTGACTCACTAAGAAATACCTAATGGAGTTTTACTTGTCTACCAATAGAAATTTCCCAAGTGATAGTAGTACAAGTGATCCTTAGACTTGAGATCATCATAGTATCTCGTGTATGATAAGTTATACTTTGACATGTCCCTTAAGACCCTTAGGTTATATCAAAGGGTATGTTTGGGTGTAATAAGTTATATATGGAGATAATTAATGATCAATAAAAAAATCTACCGCTTCTAGTATAAGAAGAGAATGTCCTATGTGATTCGATAAATGACAACCCATTAATCCTTAGCCAAGATGAAATAAAATTAGAAATGAGTTTCTAATTTTTATTATTTGGTGTTGTGCATTTAGGATCGAAATACATATAATTAAATAAAATAAGACTTGATAGTAATTTCATGTCTTATATTTAATTGGGACATTGTATGATGGATGGATTGAATTCTACAGTAACTATTAACTCAAAGATTATTTTATGATTAATGTTGAAATCTATATTATCTGAAAAGTCGTTAATCGCTAAAGAGACTTATCCTTATTGTAGAATAACTGTTATTTATTTAAATAAATTAAATAGTTTAATTTATTTATTTAAATAAGATTAGAATTGTTCTAATTCATTTATTCACAACCGGTTTAATATGGAGAACCTAAAGGGTTACCCCATAAAAGGAAGAATATTTATTTAAGAAGCAACTGACATAATCGTAATAATAAGTTCAGTGTATTTAATTTAATCTATGGTGATATAATAAATTGAATGGCTTAATATTTATTATTTAATATTTTAAAAATATTAAATATAAATTAATAAGAGGAATCTTATTATTATTATTATTATTGTTATTTAATTCCTAAAGGAGTTTGAGAATTAATTAATAAGATACTCTCTCATATATATTCTTAATAAGATTAGGAGGTTATATAATTAAAAGAGTTTAATTAATTATTTCTAATAAGATTGAGAAGCCTAAATAATTAAAAAGAGTTTAATTAATTAATATGAAACTCTAATCTTAAATTATTTAGGAGGGTTGTCTACATTTATAAATAAGAAATTCTTATTATAGAACAAGGTTAGACACTTAATTCGAAGATTTGGGAGAGTACACAATTTTTTTAGAGATAGAAACTAGGGTTTAGCCAAACACCATTATTCTTGAATTCTTGTTCTTTCTTAGTGGATCACCTCTAGAGGCCAAACACTTGGGTGGCTAACGTTGATTAAAGGAGGAATCAAACCCGGTGGAGTCAAGTTGAACGCGAAAAGGAATTGGAGTTGAACTCATACATGAGGAAGCTAGTTTCTACAAGGGTATAAATCTAATCTCCATTTTTTTGTTTAATTAATATTTGCGCATAAAAGATGATCTGGGTATATGATTTGTAAAATTTTAAAACTCTGATTAACCATGCTTCCGCTATTTTTTGCAATTTTATTATGTCCATGAATCTTACAAATCAAACAGTGGCATCAGAGCCAAATCTTTATACGAGTTATTAATTGTTTATATTTGATATGTATATTGATATGTGTTTTTAACAATTTAATTGGACAGATCTTTAATTAGATATTGTCGAACTATATAAGTGAGGGTAATATAGTTTGAAAAAAATAGTAGGAGATACCAATTTAAAACAAGACTTAATTTACTTTGGTAATTAATAAAAGAATGTATGCTATAATATTGTTAATTATAAATTCATTTACAGAATTTTACAATGTCTAAATTACTATCACTGCGTAGCATATTAGATGTTAATTAACCGAATTGAATTAAACGAATTGCTTAAGGGATTTGAGAATAGTTCTCAAGGCTGAAAAACTATCTTATGTCCTTAATATGCCTATCCCTGCAATGGTTGCAGATAATACCTCTGAGGAAGAGATTGCTACTTTTAGAAAGTAGCAAGATGATGCATAGTTGGCTCAATACATCATGCTCGCATCCATGAGTAACGAGCTTCAGCATCAGCATGAAACTATGGATGCTCTTACTATATTCCTACACTTCAAAGAGTTGAATGGTGAGGAAAGTATAACTAATAGATATTAGATATCTAAGGAGATCTTCCGATCTAGAATAACCGATAGCACTACAGTACGGACACATGTCCTAAAAATGAACAATTTACTTGAACAATTAGGATAACAGGGATTTGTCAAGGATGGAGAGTTGAGTCAAGATTTGATCTTGCACTCACTCCCAGAATCCTTCTCACAATTGTTGTGAATTTAACATAAACAAGATAGATATCAGCCTCGCTGATTTGCTTAACATGTTGAAAACTATTGAAAGTAACTTTCCAACTAAAAAAGACCAAATCTTATTGGTATGGGCCAAAAGATCTTCTGAAAAGAAGAATGATTCAAAGAAGGCAAATACAAAGACAAATACAAAGGATAATAAGAACAAAACTGATACGGATAGCAAAGGAGTTTGCTTCCACTACAATAAGCCTGGACACTAGAAAAAAAACTGCGAGAAACATCTTGCAGAGGCTAACCAGAAGAAGCTTCATGAAGTTTCGGTTACATATACAGGATTGTTCATGATTGAAATAATTCTTTAAGTAAGTCAATTTTCTACTTGGGTATAGGATACCGGCTGTGGTTCTAATAAATATAGATTTATGAAGGGATCAAACAGAAGTAGAAAGCTGAAAAAGGGGAAGTCTTCCTGCGTCTGGGAATAAAGAAAAGGTTGGTCCATTAACTACAGGAACTTATTATTTATCGCCGCCTACGGGCAAGTCCATTAGTTTAAATAATTAACAATTTATTGAATGGACTTTACATACTTGACTTACATGAAAAATAAATTTAAATTGAACAAACTAGTAAAATAAAAGGAGATGATCATTCAAAGAGTTGAATATTTGTATTTGGTGAAATACGAGTCTGAATCATTTGAAAGGTTCAAAGAATTCAGAAGTAAAACTAATTGGCAAGGTATTATGATTCTTCGATTGGATAGAAGAATAAATACTTATGCAATAAGTTTTAAGATCATCTTAAATGATTTTCTCACATTGGGCACTTCCTGATACACAATAATTGATTGGTGTATCTAAAAGGAAAAATGGTACCTTGATGGACATGGTGCGGTCAATAATAATTTTTACCGACATTCCAGTATCCTTATGGGGTAATGCCCTGGAAACGGCTGCATATCTACAAAATAATGTAAACTCAAAATCCATCCCCAAAATTTTATAAGAGTTATGGACAGGGAGGAGGATTCCTAATCTTAAGTATGTTAAGATAAAGGGTTGTTCAGCTTATGTGAAAAGGTTTCAAAAGGATAAGTTTGGGACAAGATTTGACAAGTACATATTTGTGGGACATCCTAAAGTATGTTTAGGGTATATTTCTATATTCCTACTTAGCAAAAGTTGTTTGTTACGAAACACGCTGTCTTCTAAGATAGAAGTGTTTATCATTGAAGGGCTAGTGGGAGGATAATAGATCTTGAAGGAGTTCAAGAACCACAAATCACTATTAGTCAAAAGGAGGAACCTGTAAATAGACCTATTATACCACAACCGAATCGTGAATTTGGAATAGTACTGAAGATACCTAGGAGGTATAGATTCATCATAGATGATGCTGATGAGGTACGCATCATAGAGGATGATGATCCAGTAATACACGATAAAGCTGAGAGTTGTAGACACTCAGAGAAATGGCAGATGGCCATAGAAATGGATCTTTAGAGCAAATGGCAAGGTGGAGACCTATAAGGCCAGACCGTTTTGGAAAAGGTTTTCAAATAAATTCAAGGAGTTGACTGTAATAAAACCTTTATTACCGGTATTAATACTAAAGTCCATTTGGATTTTACTTGCGATTGTAGCTTAATATTACTATATCTGGCAAATGGACGTGGAGACCCTTCCTCAAATATATATTATTAGAGGAGAATGTATGCATGATACAGCCAGATGGATTTGTTTCAATGGTTGAAGCAAATCATGTATATGAGCTACAACAATTCATTTATGGATTGAATCAAGCTTCTCAAAGATGGAACATTTGTTTTGATGAGACAATTAATGGAGTTTGATTTTCAATAGGAGCGTTGTGACATTCCTAGTACTATATGTTGATATACTACTGATAAGGAATGACATACCAGTGCTATAATCAGTAAAGATAAAATTGTTTAAACATTCCTCCATGAATGATTTGGGTAGAACATTCTAAATTGGGGATATAAATCTATATAGATAGATTTAAAAGGATGCTCGACTTAACCCAAGGAACGTATATTCATTTGATGCTAAAGGCGTTTAGCATGGCAAACACTAAGAGATGTCTCATGATGATAAGCCATAGAGTGTATCTCTCTAAAATTATCCTTAATAAAAGAGAGATCGCGTGAGTTACTATCATGTATGCAATGAAATGTACGAGAATTGATGTTGATCAGCTATATTCTAGAGAAGATCATTATAAGACAGTGTAAAAATATCTTAAAATACTTAACCGACACTAAGGAGGTAATCATGATTCATGATGGGTCTGAATTAAAACTAGAAGACTAAACAGACTCAAGTTTTTTCAGACTAACTAAGACTACAACAAATTCACTTTAGGGTAAGTCGTTACCTTGAAATGTGGTGCAGTGAATTAGAAAAGTTCCAAACAACAAAGAGTTGATGGTTTAGTGATAAAGACAAAGTATATATCTGTAAATAAAGCTGCAAGTTGATGTTTCAGGCGTAAAATTCATTACAGAACTAAGAATAGTTCCTAAGTCTCATCTTGGATCCAAACATGTGTTATGACACTTTCATTTGATTAAAGAAATCATTGGAAAAGGAGAAGTCACTATAGAGATAGTGAACTCTCAAGAACAATATTATATATCCATTTACTGAAACTTATCCAGCAGCAAGATAATCGTCACTTAGAGAAGAAGGGTATTAGATACCATGCCGATTGACTTTAGTGCAAGTGGGAGATTGAAAGTAGTATGCACACAAGCCAATCATGTTTGATGATAAAGCATATACTTTGTAACAATCTTATTAATTTATTAATAAAAGAGTTATTTAATTATCTACATGATGCTGTTATAATAAAATGTGATAAACCCATAGTTTTAAGCAATGCTTTTAGAATCATGATGATGATCATGCTAATGAGATCTAAATTCTTAGATAACTTAAAACTAAAATAGTTCCCAATTGTTGGATTACTAAAAAGGGGATTAGTTAATCCGGATAGATTGGTGCATACATTACTCGCTCATTGGATGAGGATGATCGATCTCATGATCATTTGTGTGGAGACACTAAAGAAAGTATGTAGGTACTTATTGGAGAATAAGTTCACTAAACGTGGCTCGCTGAGGAATACCTAATGGAGTTTTAATTGCCTATCAATAGAAATTCCTCAAGTGATAATAGTACAAGTGATCCTTAGACTTGAAATCATCATAGTATCTTGTGTATGATAAGTTATACTTTGACATGTCCCTTAAGACCCTTAGGGTATATCAAAGGGTATGTTTGGGTGTAATAAGTTATATATGGAGATAATGAATGATTAATAAAAAATCTACCACTGCTAGTAAAAGAAGAGAATGTCCTATGTGATTCGATAAATAACAACCCAGGAATCCTTGGACAAGGTGGAATGAAATTAGAAAGGAGTTTCTAATTTGAATTATTTGGTGTTGTGCATTTAGGATCGAAATACATATAATTAAATAAAATAAGACTTGATAGTAATTTTATGTCTTATATTTAATTGGGACATTGTATGGTGAAAGGATTGAATTGTACAGTAACTATTAACTCAAAGGTTCTTTTACGATTAATGTTAAAATCTATATTATCTGAAAAGTCGTTGATCACTAAGGAGGCATATCTTTATTATAGAATAAATTTTATTTATTTAAATAAATAAAATAGTTTAATTTATTTATTTAAATAAGATTAGAATTGTTCTAATTCATTTATTCACAATCGGTTTAATATGGAGAGCCTAAAGGGTCACACCATAAAAGAAAGAATATTTATTTAAGAAACAAATGACATAATCGTAATAATAAGTTAAGTGTATTTAATTTAATCTATGGTGATAGAATAAATTAAATGGCTTAATATTTATTATTTAATATTTTGAAAATATTAAATATAAATTAATAAGAGGAGTCTTATTATTATTATTACTATTACTATTATTATTTAATTTCTAAAGGAGTTTGGGAATTAATTAATAAGATACTTTCTCATATATATTACTAATAAGATTAAAAGGCTAATTAATTAAAAGAGTTTAATTAATTATTCCTAATAAGATTAGTAAGCCTAATTAATTAAAAAGGTTTAATTAATTAATATGAAACTCTAATCTTAAATTGTTTAGGAGGGTTGTCTACATCTATAAATAAGAAAGTCTTATTATGGAACAAGATTAGACACTTAATTCCAAGAGTTGGGAGAATACACAATTTTTTTAGAGATAGAAACTAGGGTTTAGCCAAACACCCTTCTTCTTGAATTCTTGTTCTTTCTATGTGGATCACCTCTAGAGGCCAAACACTTGGTTGGCTAACATTAATCAAAGAAAAGAATTAAACCCGGTGGATTCAAGTTAAAGGCGAAAAGGAATTGGAGTTGAACTCGTACCCGAGGAAATAAGTTTTTACAAGGGTATGAA
This sequence comes from Panax stipuleanatus, assembly GCA_020205555.1. Lineage (NCBI taxonomy): Eukaryota > Viridiplantae > Streptophyta > Magnoliopsida > Apiales > Araliaceae > Panax > Panax stipuleanatus. The sequence continues at coordinate 129,180,989 of CM035115.1, read as the reverse complement.
TCTAATTTTCATTTTTTTGTTTAATTAATAATTACACATAAAGGATGATCTGTGTGACGCCCCCAAAATAGGTTCACACAACCCATTCTGAGTCGCCAAAAACCTAGTACAAAATTCGAATACAAATCTTTTTATAACAAACGGTCGTGCAAAATACGACCTCACAAATTGTGAGTTTCAATAAAGATCGTATATAATACAAAAATATAAACACTCAAATAAGTCCTCATTATAATTATTATCACACTATTTTATAAAATAGTGAGGACTTATACAACTCTATCTCGGATCATCACTCTATTCCCCGACTAGTCCCCGCGATATTCTCATTTCCTGAAGAGAACAATGGAAGAAAAGAGTGATATCAACTAGCCCAGTAAAGAATATTATGACTAAGATAATGAAAAATAATTTATCGTTAGCCTTCAATAAATTAGATAAAAAATTATGGACAACAAGTTTTAGATCAACAACTGCAGCGAAAATGACAATCCATTAGAAGAGTCAAGTAGAGAATGAGGTCTAATATCTTCTATGATTTATAAGTCTATCATCAATATTTTATCCCTGTAACATCAATCAATAAGTATTTCAAATCAATAATTCATCTTTGCACTACGGGCCAAAGATATTCATTTGTATCACCAGTGCTCATGTTCATGCAAAACACCGGTCCATCCTTGCACTGCGGGCCAAATATATTCATCAATCAACAGTTCATCTTTACACTACGGGCCAAAGATAACTTTTACCATAATTTAAGACTGAGGATGATGAAAAATAATATAACGAACAAATCAAGTGAAATAAAGGATAAATATTAGAGAATTTATCCAGAGTTCAAAAATGAAGATAAAAACATGGATCCAATTTCAAGAATAAAATCCAAAAAAGATAACTTGGACAAAGAAAAGAAATTTAATTTTTGTCGTGACTCGTAAATAGTACCGTATGTATGAATAGTGTTGTATGAATAGTACCTCGACAAGAAAAGATTAAAATTTCATAAGAAAGTTCAGACCAATATTCCAGTGAAATGATATTAGATGAAGCGCAAAACTCAAGGAATTTCTGATCATTTTAGGAATTATAGAAGCAATACTTACCGTAGTAAGTTTAAATTTGGGAATATGAAATAAAATATTACCACTGTCATAATATGGAATATGCAAAAAAATAATATCTTTTACGAATATTGAAAGAAAATAACATCTTTTACGAGAAAAATAATATCCTTTACCTTAATAGGAGAGTAGTTCTGACTAGAATAACGGAGATTATGTTGAGAAAATCTTGCACTGTTATCAATACTCAAAATATCCTTATACTCACAAGAAATATGCTCAATATTATAGAAATAAAATTTTCTGATTCTGGTGTGATTTTCATTTTTTAACTAAGCACCCTATTAATAGGAAAATGCCAGAACACCAATGTTGACAAAATAAACTTACGGATGAAAAATATGCAGCCTGCTAACTTTGAAAAAAAAATCAAATTCAATCCTCCCACCTCCACCATCGAAAACACATGTTTCTCAATTTAAACATTTATAACAAAAAATACAATTCAAATTCAATTTGCTCTCTTCCACCTCATTTTATTTTTATACCATGAATTTACTATAATAATGTTACCATTTAAATTATAAAATTATACTATTATATTATCACATTATACTATTATAATGTAATATTATAATAATACATTTGAATGAATTATTTTATCGAAAAAGATAAAATGATAACTTTTAACAATTATCTCTTGCTAAAAATTTCTCCATTTATATCAACATTGAATAAATATTTACTTATCATATTTATCACCAATCAATTATTATTCACATTCACAAATAATATTACAGAATCATAATATTGACAACTAGATCGTTCCCAGGAAAGAGGGGGCTTTTCGATACGGATTTCTCCTTATTGGCGCAATTATATAACCTAACCCCTTTCCTCGACAGAACTTCCTAGACATTGCCAATAATGTTATCTAATAATATAATTTAAATAATATGTGTGACCATTATTGATTTAATAATGTGAAATACTGTGCAGTGGTTACTGTGACAATTATTGAATGAGTGACCTCTTACATAACAATCAATAATTTAAAATTACTGTGTAATACAGTGTGCTACTGTGCAACAACGCGTATTACTGTATTGTAACCACCGAGTATTTTAACAGTTTAACGGTAAAAGTTTTGCCGTTATTTTTAAAAAACTTATTCTTGTCGTTTTCTTCATCCGACAGTTTTTCGTTATGGGGTCACCAATGACTGCGCCATCGTATGAATATTCTCCGACAAAAAGAATATTCCCCGATACAATGAATATTTTATGACCACTTGCTTATTTAGTAAAATTTGCACATATCACCCCATAACTTATCACATTCATTAAATCAACACCTTACTATTTAAAATAATATATAGGGGAAATTAAATCTTATTCATAAAAAGTTGGGGTCTTACAACCTCCCCTCCTTATGAAATTTTGTCCTCGAAATTGACGTACATACCTGGTATTTCGAAAATGTGAGGATACCTTGCTTTCATTTCTGATTCTAACTCCCAGGTCATTTCCTCGATATCATAGTTTCTCCACAAAACTTTGACTTGAGGTATAATCTTTGAGCGTAGAACATGTTCCTTCTTATCCAAGATCTTGACAGGTACCTCCTCATACGTTAAATCTTTGGCTATCTCGTCTGGTTCTAGTTCAATAATGTGGTTTGGGTCTTTCACATATTTACAAAGCATGGATATGTGAAAAGCGTTATGAACAAGAGACATGCTTGGAGGTAAGGCGAGTCTATAGGCTACAGTTCCTACTCGGTCAAGGATTTCAAATAGGGGTTGAGCTTTTCGCTCTTTCTGAATCTCGTAACTCCTTTCCATGGAGCAACAAGTAATAATACATGGTCTCCGACATTAAATTCTACGTCTCTTCGATGAAGATCGGCATAACTCTTTTTTCGATCTTGTGATGTTTGTATACGTTGTCGAATCATTTAAATCTTTTCTGTAGTCATACGTACTAACTCCAGTCCCAACAATGTCGCTTCACCCACCTCGTCCCAACATGCTAGAGAACGACACTTTCGTCCATACAACGCCTCGAATGGAGCCATGCCTATACTTGCCTGATAACTGTTATTGTAGGAGAATTCCACCAATGGTAAGTACTTATCCCAACTTCCTTTGAAGTCTAGAACACAGAGTCTCAATAGATCTTCAAGAGTTTAAATAGTCCTTTCCGATTGCCCATCCGTTTGAGGATGATATGCAGAACTGAATCGTAAATCGGTGCCCATAGCTTTCTGCAAGAAATGAGTAGACTTGGTTAATCTATCGACAATAACCCAAATTGCATCTATGCCTTGAGAAACCTTTGGAAGACCCGTAACGAAATCCATGTTGATGTGTTCCCACTTCTATTTTGGAATTTCAAGTGGTTGCAATGGACCCTTTGGCACTTGATGCTCCGCCTTGACACGTTGACACGTTAAACACTTTGAGATAAGCATCGTGATTTCTCTCTTCATATTGCTCCACCAAAATGTGTGTCGAAGATCAAGATACATTTTGGTACTCGCAAGGTGGATTGCAAACGGTGTGTTATGTGCTTCCACCATGATTTTATACTTCAAATCAGAATCGTTAGGAACATAAATTCTGGAGTTGACTCGAAGTATTCCTTCTTCATCGATTCTTGTTTCTGGAATAGCACCTTCTTGCACCTTCTTCTTCATATTCATCAGCTCCGAGTCTGTAGCTTGAGTAACTTTAACTTTATCAATTAAAGTTGGTTCTACGCGTATATTTAGTATCATCACATGGATCCCTGGAGTCTTTTAACTCTATCCCCATCCTTTGTAAGTCATACAAAATGGGTCTTTGTGTTGACAACATCGCACTCGTTCCCACATATGATCTTCTACTCAACGCGTTAGCTACCACGTTTGCTTTTCCAGGATGGTATTGGATGGTATGGTCGTAATCTTTTAGCAGCTCAAGCCAATGTCGTTGCCGCATGTTGAGTTCCTTTTGAGTGAAGAAATATTTAAGGCTCTTATGATCCATATAAATCTCCACTTTCTCCCCATACAGGTAGTGTCTCCAGATCTTCAACGCAAAAACGACAGCTTCCAACTCTAGAACATGAGTAGGATAATTCCTCTCATATTCTTTGAGTTGTCGTGAGGCATAGGCTATGACTTTCCCATGTTGCATGAGAACACATCCTAACCCTTTTTCTGAAGCATCGTTGTAGATGACAAATCCATTCGAACTAGTTGGTATTGACAGAACAGGTGTTGAAATGAGTCTCCTCTTGAGTTCTTGGAAGCTCTTCTCGCATTCCTCGTTCCATCTGAATTTTGTATCTTTTCGAGTCAATTGAGTTAATGAAGTAGCAATTCGAGAAAATCCTTCCACTAATCTCCTATAATAACCAGCTAAGCCCAAAAAGCTACGTACTTCAGTTACCGACTTAGGTTGCTCCCAACTTTGTATGCTTCAATCTTCGCCGGGTCAACTGATATTCCATATTTCGATACCACGTGCCTAATGAATGCTACTTCCTCAAGCTAGAACTCGCATTTCTTCAACTTGGCATATAGCTTGTTTTCACGAAGCTTTTGGAGTATCAGCCTCAAGTGTTGTTCATGATCTTCACGGCTTTTGGAATAAATGAGGATGTCATCAATAAAGACAACCACAAAATTATCTAAATATTCCTTGAATACACGGTTCATCATAACCATGAAAGAAGCAGGAGCATTAGTCAATCCAAAAGACATGACTAAGAATTCATAATGCCTGTATCGAGTTCTGAAGGTAGTCTTTGGAATGTCATCAGTTTTAATCTTTAACTGATGATATCCAGAACGAAGATCGATCTTTGAGAAGAATTGCGCACCTTGCAAATGGTTGAACAGGTCATCAATGCGAGGTAACGGATACCTATTCTTGATGGTGACATGGTTCAACTCCCGATAGTCAATACAAAGTCGCATACTCCCGTCTTTCTTCTTTACGAATAAAACAGGAGCACCCTAAGAAAATTTACTAGGACGTATAAAGCCGATGTCTAACAACTCCTGTAGTTGGACCATTAACTCCTGAAGTTTAATAGGAGCCATTCGATATGGGTTTTAAAAATGGGTTTTGTATCGGGTTCAAGGTCAATAAAGAATTCAACTTCACGTTCTGGGGGTAGACCAGGAAGTTCTTTGAAAAATACATTAGGAAACTTATTAACAACATAAATATCATTCAAATCTGATGTATTCTATTTTATATCAGTGACATGGGCTAAGAAAGCTTGACATCCGTTTTTCAATAAACGAATAGCTTTATGACTTGAAATGACATTGATTGATTTTAGTGGGTTGGTTGTTTGTATTTGCACAACAGGTTGGTTAGAAATATGAAAACTAATAACCTTACGAAAATAATTAATTTTAACATAATGAGTGGTTAACCAATCGATTCTTAAAATCACATTAAATGCAAGTATTTTTAAAGAGATGAGATCAACAGGTAATGTGAGGGTGCCAATTTTAAACTGTGGATGTAATGAAGGTCTCTCCTAACGGAGTTTCAACAGATAAATCAAAGTCTAATTTGTCAGGGGTCAAGTTCAAACGTTGAGCACAAGCAGGTAAAATAAAAGAATGGGTAGAACCGGTATCTAATAAGGTATAGGCTTTGCAAGAGTTTATGATTAGCTTACTCGTGATAACTTCGTTCGGGTTCCTCGCTTTTTGGATATTCATGACAAACGCTCTCCCTTGAACCACCGACTTTAACTTGTCTGGGACAGCCTTTGGAGTCACCATCCTAGCTGGACTTGACTTTGCTATAAAGCACATTCCACCCTCAAATTCTTCATCACACTCCTGATCCATGATCTGAATCATTACTCTTCGATCCATATCGAATTGGGGTTGACCTCTCTGCACAGGGTAATTCCAAACTCAATGTGATAGTAGTGTGCATACAAGCCAATCATGTATGATGATAAAGCACGTACTTTGTAAACAATCTTATTTATTTATTAATAAAATATTCATTTATTAAAGGCATTTAATTATCTACATGTTGCTGTTTTTATAATATGTAAATAACCCATAGTTTTAAGCAATGCTTTTAGAATCATGATGATGATCATGCTAATGAGATCTAAATTCTTAGAAAGTTTTAAAACTAAAATAGTTCCCAATCGTGGGATTACTAAAAAGGGGATTAGTAAATCCGGATAGATTGGTACATATGTTGCTTGCTCATTGGATGAGGATGATTGATCTCATGATCATTTGTGTGGAGACACTAAAGCAAGTATGTAGGTGCTTATTGGAGAATAAGTTCACTGAACGTGATTCGCTATGGAATACCTAATGGAGATTTACTCGCCTGTCAATAGGAATTCCTAATGTGATAGTAGTACAAGTAATCCTTGGACTTGAGATCATCATAGTATCTTGTATGTAACAAATTATACTTTGACTTATTCCTTAAGACCTTTTAAGGCATATATAGGGTATGCTTGGGTATAATGAGTTACATATGGAGATAATGAATGATCAATAAAGAATCTACCACCTCTAGTAAAAGAGGAGATATGTCCTATGTGATTCGTTAAATGACAACCCAGGAATCCTTGGCCAAGGTGAAATGAAATTAGAAAGAAGTTTCTAATTTGCATTATTTGGAGTTGTGCATTTTCTAATCGAAATACATATAATTAAATAAAATAAGACTTGACAGTAAATCCATGTCTTATATTTAATTGGGACATTGTACGGTGGAAGGATTGAATTGTACGGTAACTATTTACTCACAGGTTCTTTTTGATTAATGTTGAAATCTATATTATCTGGAAAGTCGTTGATCGCTAGGGAGGCTTATCCCTATTGTAGAATAAATATTATTTATTTAAATAAATTATTAGTTTAATTTATTTATTTAAATAAGATTAAAATTATTTTAATTGATTTATTCACAACCGGTTTAATATGGAGAACCTAAAGGGTCACACCATAAAAGGAAGAATAATTATTTAAGAAGGTAATGGCATAATCGTAATAATGCATTAAGTATAATTAATTTAATCTATGGTGATAGAATAAATTAAATAGCTTAATGTTTATTATTTAATATTTTGGAAATATTAAATATAAATTAATAAGAGGAGTCTTATTAATATTATTACAATTATTATTATTTTAATTTCTAAAGGAGTTTAGTAATTAATTTAATATTTAGTACTCTCATTTATTCCTAATAAGATTAGGAGACAAATTAATTAAATGAATTTAATTAATTATTCCCATGTGGTGGGAAGCCTAAATTAATTAAAGGAGTTTAATTAATTAAAAGAAATCCCATGTCTAATAGGATTAGAAGGGTTGACCAATGTCTATATAAGAGAAGTCTTATAATAGATATTAGATTGATGTAATTCCAATTGTTGGAGAGTACTCCTTTTCTATAGAGGATAGAAAACTAAGGTTAAGCCAAACACCCTCCTTCTTGATAATTCATCTTCCTTGGTGGATCACCTCTAGAGGCCAAACACTTGGGTGGCTAACGTTGATCAAAGGAATGAATCTAACCCGGAAATTCAAGGAGATCACGAAGAACAAGGAGTTGAACTAGTACCTGTGGAAGCTTCGTTCTACAAGGGTATGATTCCATAACTTCTTATTTATCGTTTTAAATTAATAATTTGCATAAAGGATGATCCGGGTAATGGTTTTGTAAAAAAATTTTTAAACTCTGATATACCATGCTTCCGCTAATTTTTGCAATTTGATTGCGTCACGATTTTGTACAAACCCAACAGTGGCATCAGAGCCAAACCTTTATGCAATTATTAATTATTTTGATTCCATAAATATATGGGTATGTATTTAGAATAATTTATTGGGCATAATTAATTGTATAAAATTTAAAAAAAAAAAAACTAAAAGCTTTTACAATTCCGAACAGTACGGTGGGAATTTTTTTTCGAGCAAATCTCTCACTGTAGCGAATTCGGGGCACTTGACGAATTTTTTTTTTAAGACAAGGTGACCCACGTTTTTATGTGATTAAGATGGAATCCTGGATGCTTTTTAGTAAGTAAAGGATTGCAATATCATATATATATATACATATATTCCTTCAATTTGCGGCTGTAACATCATGCTGCACATAATATATATATATAAATATATTCTGGTTAACTACTTTATATATATATATATATATATATATATATATATATATATATTGGATACTAAAAGGTAACGGTTACTTGGTATCATATTATATTTTTAATAATTTTATAATTAAAATAAAGAGTTTAGTTTAATCTTGAAATTGGATTTCATGCAATTTAAAATTGCCCATTAAATGATACTCATATATATATGGAATGTTTTAATTCATGAGATGAATATTTATTTATTGATATATATGGTGATATGTATGATAATAAATGGGGATTGATTATGGACTATTTGACCAATGCGATTGAATTTTATTTTAGTTGAATGCTTGAATGAATGGATTTTATTAAATGGGGTCTGCGTACCTCGTCTTCTCTAATTTTTTTTTCTTGATGTAAAATTCTATCTCCCTTCTATGTACTTCCCCTTGACTGCTAATCAAGGTTTCTATTTAAATTAAATAGTTTAATGTAATAGAAATAGTTAGAATTATCTTGAAGAAATTAGAGACCAAGGAGCAAGGAACGCGTGAAGACCCATTTGTATGGAGCCCGGGTTTAAATGTAATAGTTATGTTTAAATTTAAATTCTTGCACTCCTAGGTTTGACCTTTTGGTTCACTTGGTGGCTCTAGTGAACCAAACTAGAATAAAAGTCCATAATCAATCCGGGTAGAATAAAGTATTCTATATTGCATGCTAAAAATTATATATATTATATTTTATGCAAACATGCTTCGCATGTTTAATAAAATGACGCGTATTTTATATATATATGTGCATGCGCGCTAAACAAGATGAGACAAATAATAACAAACCCCTCAAAGAAATAATATTAAGTCTGAAGCGTTCAAATGATATTTGGAATATCGAACGTCGCCTTCTAACATGATTAATTAATAGAGTATTAAATATTTAATATGAGTTTGTTGTGCTATCCACAAGGCGAGTATTGAGTATTTAAGATGTTAATTAATCACATTTGATGCTTATCAAGAAAATTGAACGATCTAGTCTTGTTGTGCTATCCACAAGGACGAACATTTTTCTTTTTTGAATTTATGGAAGTGCTAGGCTGGACTTAACTTAAATTATTTTAGTTCGGATGTGCACACACTTGACCATTATGATTTAAGAGGCAAAATAAAAGGAATTACATGGTGATGTAATTGACAAGAGTTGTCTACCTATTTATTTGTATATCGCTTGTTGTGCTATCCATAAGGTTATATATATTTGAAATGGGATCCTTATTCTCACTAGCAAATCTTTAATTAGATGTTGCCGAACTATATAAGTGAGGGTAATATAGTTTGATGAAAATAGTGAGAGATACCAATTTAAAATAAAGACCTAAATTTATTTTGGTATGCAAAGTTAATAAAATGAATGTTTGCTAAAATGTTGTTTTCTTTCACATGCAGAATTTTAAAAATGTCTAAATCACTAATCTCACTACGAAGCATACTTGATGCAAACAAGCTTACCGGGCCGAATTATGAGGACTGGCTAAGAAATCTGAGAATTGTTCTCACTGCTGAAAAGATTTCTTATGTCCTAAATTCAACTATCCCTGAATCTGTTTCAGAAACAGCCTCTGAGGAAGAGATTGCCACTTTCAATAAGTGGCAAGATGATGCATCTGTGGCTCAATGCATCATGCTCGCATCCATGAATAACGAGCTTCAGCGTCAGCACGTAAATATGGATGCTCCTGCTATGCTGCTTCACCTCAAGGAGTTGTATGGTGAACAGAGTAGGACTGCTAGATATGAGATATCTAAGGAGCTCTTTCGATCTCGGATGACCAAGGGCAAGGTGAACATAAAGGAACAAAAGAAACCTGATCCAGCTAGCAAAGGAATGTGCTTCCATTGCAACAAGCCGGGTCATTGGAAGAGGAACTGCAAGAAGTTTCTGGCAGACAAGAAGCTTGGAGAAGCTTCGACTTCCAATCAAGGTTTGTTCATGATTGAAATTAATTTTTCAGAAAGTCAAAATTCTACTTGGGTATTGGATACCGGCTGTGGTTCTCACATATGTAATAATGTGAAGGGACTGGTCAGAAGTAGAAAGTTGAACAATGATGAGGTGATCCTACGAGTGGGGAATGGAGCAAAGGTTGCTGCATTAGCTGTAGGAACTTATTGTTTAGCAATGCCTTCGGGCAAGTCCATTTATCTTAATAATTGTTATTATGTTCCGAATATTATTAAAAACATTATTTCAATTTTTGTATTGGATATGGAAGGATTTAACGTTGTTATAAAGAGCAATAGTTGTTCTATTTATAAAGACGATGTTTTATATGGTATTGGAAATTTGCGAAATGGACTTTATACACTTGACTTACAAGAAAATATATTTCAAATTGAACAAACTAAGAAAAGGAAAAGAGATGATATTAATTATACCTACATGTGGCACTGTAGACTCGGTCATATCAACGAAACAAGATTATCCAAGTTGCATAAAGATGGGCTCCTCGAGCTATCCGATTATGAATCATATCAAACTTGTGAATCTTGTCTCATGGGAAAAATGACTAAATCTCCTTTTAGTGGAAAAGGAGAAAGAGTTACAGAGTTGTTGGCATTGATTCACACAGACGTTTGTGGGCCTATGACAACAAGTGCACGAGGTGGGTATTCTTATTTTATTACTTTCACTGATGATCACTCAAGATTTGGATATGTGTATTTGATGAAATACAAGTCAGAATCATTTGAAAAGTTCAAAGAGTTCAGAAGTGAAGTAGAGAAACAAACGGGCAAGAGTATAAAGATACTTCGATCAGATCGAGGTGGAGAATACTTAAGCGGCGAGTTTCTCAATTGTCTCAAAGAAAATGGTATAATCTCACAATGGACTCCTCCAGGTACACCACAGTTAAATGGAGTATCTGAAAGGAGAAATCGAACACTGTTAGACATGGTTCGATCCATGATGAGTTTTACCGACCTTCCAATTTCCTTCTGGGGATATGCCCTAGAAACGGCTGCATACCTACTTAACAAGGTACCTACCAAATCCGCCCCAAAGACTCCATATGAGATGTGGAAGGGGAGGAAACCAAATCTTAAGCATGTTAAGACTTGGGGTTGTCCAGCTTATGTCAAAAAGTGTGAACATGATAAGCTACAGACTAAATCCGAAAAGTGTAGATTTGTGGGATACCCTAAAGAAACTGTAGGGTATTATTTCTATCATCCAACTGATCAAAAGGTGTTTGTTGCGAAACATGCTGCCTTCTTGGAAAAGGAATTTATCCATGAAGGGGTCAGTGGGAGTAAGATATATCTTGAAGAAGCTCAAGAACCACAAATTACCATGGATCAAAGTCAGGTACCTGACCAAGTAGAAGAACCTACTATACCACACCCTGTTCGTAAATCTGGAAGAGTACCGAAGATACCTGAGAGGTATGGATTCGTTATAGAGGATGACGATGAGGTACGCATCATAAATGATGATGATCCATTGAATTACGAACAGGCTATGAGTAATAAAGACTCAAGGAAATGGCTTGAAGCCATGAAATCCGAAATGGACTCCATGTATGAAAACAAAGTATGGACTTTGGTTTCACCACCTGAAGGCATTAAGCCTATTGGGTGTAAATGGGTCTTTAAAAGAAAGACTGGAGCGGACGGCAAGGTGGAGACCTATAAGGCCCGACTGGTTGCAAAAGGTTTCAAACAAAGACAAGGAGTTGACTATGATGAAACCTTTTCACCAGTAGCTATGCTCAAGTCCATTCGGATTTTGCTTGCAATTGCAGCTTATAACGACTATGAGATCTGGCAGATGGACGTGAAAACGGCCTTCCTCAATGGAAAACTTGAGGAGGATGTGTATATGACACAGCCAGAGGGATTTGTTTCAAAGGTTGGAATAAATCAAGTCTGTAAGCTGCAACGATCCATTTATGGATTGAAGCAAGCTTCTCGTAGATGGAACATTCGTTTTGATGAGACAATCAAAGAGTTTGATTTTATCAAAAATGACGATGAACCATGTGTGTACAAGAAGGTTAGTGGGAGCGTAATTTCATTCCTTGTATTATATGTTGATGATATATTACTGATAGGGAATGACATTCCTATGCTACAATCAATTAAAATCTGGTTATCTAAACACTTCTCCATGAAGGACTTGGGAGAAGCATCCTATATTTTGGGGATAAAGATCTATAGAGATAGATCTAAAAGGATGCTTGGTTTATCCCAAGGAACGTACATTAATACGATGCTAAAGAGGTTTAGCATGGAAGATTCCAAAAGAGGTCTCATGCCGATGAGCCATGGAATACATCTCTCCAAGAAACAGGCCCCAAAGACACCTGAGGAGAGAGACCGTATGAGTAAGATCCCTTATGCTTCTGCAATAGGATCTATCATGTACGGTATGATATGTACTAGACCGGATGTTGCTCATGCACTTAGTGTAACGAGCAGATACCAGTCGAATCCTGGAGAAGAGCACTGGAAGGCAGTGAAAAAATATCCTAAAGTACTTGAGAAGGACTAAAGATATTTTTCTTGTCTACGGTGGGTCTGAATTAAAACTCGAAGGCTTCACAGACTCAAGTTTTCAAACGGACCAAGATGACAGTAAATCTGTTTCGGGGTATGTTTTACCTTGAACAGAGGCGCAGTGAGTTGGAAGAGTTCCAAGCAGCAAACAGTTGCTGATTCAGTGACAGAGGCAGAGTATATAGCTGCAAGTGAAGCTGCAAAGGAAGCTGTTTGGATGAAGAAGTTCATAACTGAACTTGGTGTGGTTCCTAGCATTGGAGAAGCAGTTCCCGTTTACTGTGACAACACATCAGAGTTGCACAGGCTAAGGAACCCAGGTCTCATCAGAAATCTAAACACGTGTTGCGGCGATTACACTTGATCAGGGAGATCATTGAAAGAGGAGACGTCACCTTGGAGCGTGTAGACTCTCAAGATAACATTGCAGATCCATTTACTAAAGCTTTAACACAACAGCAGTTTGATCGTCACTTAGAGAAGATGGGTATGAGATACCATGGCGATTGGCTTTAGTGCAAGTGGGAGATTGATAGTAGTGTGCATACAAGCCAATCATGTATGATGATAAAGCACGTACTTTGTAAACAATCTTATTTATTTATTAATAAAATATTCATTTATTAAAGGCATTTAATTATCTACATGTTGCTGTTTTTATAATATGTAAATAACCCATAGTTTTAAGCAATGCTTTTAGAATCATGATGATGATCATGCTAATGAGATCTAAATTCTTAGAAAGTTTTAAAACTAAAATAGTTCCCAATCGTGGGATTACTAAAAAGGGGATTAGTAAATCCGGATAGATTGGTACATATGTTGCTTGCTCATTGGATGAGGATGATTGATCTCATGATCATTTGTGTGGAGACACTAAAGCAAGTATGTAGGTGCTTATTGGAGAATAAGTTCACTGAACGTGATTCGCTATGGAATACCTAATGGAGATTTACTCGCCTGTCAATAGGAATTCCTAATGTGATAGTAGTACAAGTAATCCTTGGACTTGAGATCATCATAGTATCTTGTATGTAACAAATTATACTTTGACTTATTCCTTAAGACCTTTTAAGGCATATATAGGGTATGCTTGGGTATAATGAGTTACATATGGAGATAATGAATGATCAATAAAGAATCTACCACCTCTAGTAAAAGAGGAGATATGTCCTATGTGATTCGTTAAATGACAACCCAGGAATCCTTGGCCAAGGTGAAATGAAATTAGAAAGGAGTTTCTAATTTGCATTATTTGGAGTTGTGCATTTTCTAATCGAAATACATATAATTAAATAAAATAAGACTTGACAGTAAATCCATGTCTTATATTTAATTGGGACATTGTACGGTGGAAGGATTGAATTGTACGGTAACTATTTACTCACACGTTCTTTTTGATTAATGTTGAAATCTATATTATCTGGAAAGTCGTTGATCGCTAGGGAGGCTTATCCCTATTGTAGAATAAATATTATTTATTTAAATAAATTATTAGTTTAATTTATTTATTTAAATAAGATTAAAATTGTTTTAATTGATTTATTCACAACCGGTTTAATATGGAGAACCTAAAGGGTCACACCATAAAAGGAAGAATAATTATTTAAGAAGGTAATGGCATAATCGTAATAATGCATTAAGTATAATTAATTTAATCTATGGTGATAGAATAAATTAAATAGCTTAATGTTTATTATTTAATATTTTGGAAATATTAAATATAAATTAATAAGAGGAGTCTTATTAATATTATTACAATTATTATTATTTTAATTTCTAAAGGAGTTTAGTAATTAATTTAATATTTAGTACTCTCATTTATTCCTAATAAGATTAGGAGACAAATTAATTAAATGAATTTAATTAATTATTCCCATGTGGTGGGAAGCCTAAATTAATTAAAGGAGTTTAATTAATTAAAAGAAATCCCATGTCTAATAGGATTAGAAGGGTTGACCAATGTCTATATAAGAGAAGTCTTATAATAGATATTAGATTGATGTAATTCCAATTGTTGGAGAGTACTCCTTTTCTATAGAGGATAGAAAACTAAGGTTAAGCCAAACACCCTCCTTCTTGATAATTCATCTTCCTTGGTGGATCACCTCTACAAGCCAAACACTTGGGTGGCTAACGTTGATCAAAGGAAGGAATCTAACCCGGAAATTCAAGGAGATCACGAAGAACAAGGAGTTGAACTAGTACCTGTGGAAGCTTCGTTCTACAAGGTTATGATTCCATAACTTCTTATTTATCGTTTTAAATTAATAATTTGCATAAAGGATGATCCGGGTAATGGTTTTGTAAAAATTTTTTTAAACTCTGATATACCATGCTTCCGCTAATTTTTGCAATTTGATTGCGTCACGATTTCGTACAAACCCAACACAATGTTGGATTCTCCCAATTGCTATCCAAAAAGTGAAATCCATATCATCTATTTTGACCTTCTTGGATCGGACGTCTCTTTCTACAATATTAACGCGTCGTGCGACTTTTTCCAATGCATCCTCCATTCTCATTCGTTCAGTTATTTCTTCTTTCAGCTGATCGTTGACATTTGCATTCTCAGATTCCAGCTCTAATATCATATGCTCTGCCCGAGAGAGTTTCTGTTCCAGCTTCGCATATCGAGTAACAAAATCTTGAATTGTTATATCCCTTTGTTCCACGACCGCCTGTCGTTCTTCACCCTGCTGTTCTAACTCACGAATACGATCTTGCAGTTCTACATTTCGACTATAAAATTCTCATAATAAATCCTCCTCAGGGTTCTCTTCTTCCTCACTCTCAGCTGCTACGTCTGCGACTAGCTCGGGTGCAACTATTAATTCTTCACTCAATACGTGTATATCTCTAATTTCTTCTTCCCCTGACATCCTTACAATCAAGTTTAATAACTTAATTAGTACTCCCCAATAAACATCTTTGTTATAGCAAGGTATTATACTCCAATATTTATTCTTTAAATAAATCTCCTCAACTCATCACTTAAAACTCTATATGAGTTCATCTCTTGATTTTCAGATGTCATTCTCAAATACTGCCACAAAACAAGGGTTAATTAAAGAAATTAACATATCACGTATTATCCCTATGTTCCAACCGACCAATTAAATAAAACGTAAACTTAGGTAGGACATACTAGCAAAGGATTTACTCGTCTCTCCCCTCCTAGTTCAATTCCTAGATCTCTGCCAGAGATCATATCCCTACACTCTGATACCAACTGTGACGCCCCCAAAATAGGTTCATGCAACCCATTCTGAGTTGCCAAAAACCTGGTATAGAATCCGAATACAAATCTTCTTATAACAAACGGTCGTGCAAAATACGACCACATAAATTGTGAGCTTACATACAGATCGTATATAATACGAAAATATAAACACTCAAATAATTCCTCATTACAATTATTATCAAACTATTTTATAAAATAGTGAGGACTTTTACAGCTCTATCTCAGATCATCACTCTATTCCCCGACTAGTCCCCACGATATTCTCATTTCCTGAAGAGAACAATGGAAAAAAAGAGTGAGCTTGTTGTCCGATTTATATAATGACAAATACGCGCAAGTATACGCGGTCAACAAGTAATAAAGAGTAAGTACAGATATCGTTTCCACGGAGAATTAACTGATAAAAGTTCGCCAAACCACTAGCCCGTAATCATTTCAGCCTTATCTGAACGAGCGATAGAGTGTTTTAATTAAAAACTAAATAAGTAAATTATTATACTAAAACTAAATAATCCTAGAGTAAAATCAGATAATGAAGACATGAGATCTCAACTTCCCCTAATGATTAATCTAAATCAACATACTTCCAGTTAGGTCAAATTAATCGTCACAAAATGTTAGTCGAGAACACGAAAGTGAAATAAGGCCATCTTTCAATGCACCTAATCCATATCACATACAATCCACAGATGATAGAACGCACATGAACACCCACATTACCTAAACCACTATATGTCTATGCGGTCTACAAATAATTAGGGTTTAAGTCAAGTTATCAATTGACTACGAGCGGCGCTTCGGTATATGTCTATCCTAAGCGTAAATCATACATCCGACGCCATATAGACATACAATCGCCCGCTACTGCGATTAGATCTAAACCCACATTTTGTCTTTAAAGTCCATATAGGTTATCACAGTAATTGTTAGCTAAGTAATTTAGCAATAAAAGCACGAATCATAATAGACAATCTCAAAAGGTTCCATTGAAATCTCAAAATACAGTTTAAGTCATAAATGACTCAAATATATATCATCCACAAATTGAATAAACATCATCCGAATACAAAATGATAACAAGGAGAGTATAAAGATAGAGAATGTAAATATGTGTTCTTTCTCCAAGCTTGGATCTTTGATGTTATCCAAATGCTTCAATCTTCTTCTTTAATTAAACCCTAGAAACTAACTAATTAAACCTAATCTTAATCTACTCCTAAGCTAATCTAGACAAGAAATTAAAGAGAGAAGAAGAGAACTGGGGCTAGGGCTCCCTTAAGGGGAGTATATATTGTATCTCTATCAAAATGGGCAAAAGCCCTAATATATAAGCCTTCAAAGCCAAGCCCCGTCTGTTTAATTGCAAGAGTCAAAGTTTTGGTCAGCTGGGAATAGGCGCGGCCGTGCGCCTTTTGGCTTAGCATCAGGCGTGGCCGCGCTGATGTGCAAATCTGGTTTTCGCTGCTGTTTTGCTTTTGTTCTGCTGCACTTGGCTTCTGTTTATGCTCCCCTTCATTCTTGCATCCTTCTACTTTGTCCATCATCATGCCATCAGCCTACTTCATCTTGCCCCTTTTTGATCCTTTTTAGCCCAATATGCACCAAGAGAGTTCCAAATAAAGAAAACTACAAAAGAAAGCAAAAACACATTAAAAGCGTGACGATACTTGAGTTTAAGCAACAAAACGAGTTAGTTCATATCTGAATAAGTGGTTATAAAAACCACTTATCAGAGCTCAACTAGCCCAGTAAAGAATATTATGACTAAGATAATGAAAAATAATTTATCGGTAGCCTTCAATAAATCAGATAAAATATTATGGAGAATAAGTTTTAGATCAACAACTGCAGCGGAAATAACAATCCATTAGAAGAGTCAAGTAGAGAATGATGTCTACTATCTTATATGATTTAAAAGTCCATCATCAATATTTTATCCCTGTAACATCAATCAATAAATATTTCAAATCAATAATCATCTTTGCACTACGGACCAAAGATATTCATTTGTATCACCAGTGGTTATGATCATACCAAACACCTGTCCATCTTTGCACTACGGGCCAAAGATATTTATCAATCAACAGTTCATATTTGCACTACGGGCTAAAGATATTCATCAATCAACAGTTCGTCTTTGCACTACGAGCCAAAGATAACTTTTATCACAATTTAAGACTGAGGATGATGAAAAATAATATAACGAACGAATCAAGTGAGATAAAGGATAAATATTAGAGAATTTATTCAGAGTTCAAAAATGAAGATAAATACATGGATCCAATTTCAAGAATAAGATTTAGAAAAGATAACTTGGACAAAGAAAAGAAATTTAATTTTTGTCGTGAATAGTACTCGTGAATAGTACCGTATGTATGAATAGTACCTCGACATGAAAAGATTAAAAATTTATAAGAAAGTTCAGACTAATATTGTAAGAACCTGAATTTCCAAGAATCATTATTAATAAGAATTTAATGAATAAAATTCTTAGAGCATGAGATAGATTCGAATATGTATATATCTGTGATATGAGGTTTGTAGTATTGAATTACATAGGGTGTTATGAACTATGTAATACGTGATTCTTAGTGTTTAAAAAATATATATCATTATTATATATTTTTAGAGATGAATTAATAGAGGAGATGAATAATATTTATCTATCGTTATTAAATGATTTGTAGAATTATTTATCATGGTAAGATGATGACATTAAATATTTTTGATAATCACCATTTTTCTGGAGTATATGTACGTTGTTAAAGAGATAAAGAAATCAATATATCGTTAGATATGTATTGGTTAGAGAATTATTAATTAATTGAATTCACGGCAAGAAGTGAGTATTAAAGAAATGTATATATGTGTTATAGATATATATCTTGAATTATGTGGATTGGTGGAAAGAGAAATAATTATTATATTTTTCTAATAAAGATTATTAAAATAATCTCTTGTATTGATTTATTTTAATAAACAGGGGGAAGTGTTATTTTAAATAATAATAATAATACCTTGTATGTCTTTGACTGAGGTAATATGAATGAGGGTGGATATATTGAAATATATTTGCTATGTGTAATATATTAATAGGAAATAAACTTATGGTCTCTTTTCTATATAGAAGGTATACATGTGTTGTACATGTAGCTATTTCAACAATGCTTAGATATTATATTTAAATAATATCTTGAGGAATTGAGTAAGTCATTTTTATGATTAATGCCTCTAATGGAGATAATATTATATAATAAGACTTATTATATCATGTTATGAAGGAATGGTTAAACATGATTTATTGATATTATTATGAGGATTATTGCTATGTGCAAATATACATGATATGTGAGTTAGTATCATTGCGAATAATTGCTAGGATTAATTTAAAGGGAGTCACTAATGGTGTATTAAACTAGTGGACTAACCCTAAGCTTTATCTCAAAAGAATTGATAAGATGATTAGTAATTAAATATTCAATTTACTTGAATATAGTGTAGAGGTTTAAACGTGATTAATTAATTAATATTTTGGATAATTAATCGATAACGTATGAATTTATTGTTATTAAGAATAATAAAACATAAGCGTGTAAAAGATTAATCGTAATTACAGCGGATAAACGATTAACGAGTAATTAATTGATAATGTGTCAATTAACTATTATTGCAAATAATATATTAATGAGCAAACGATTAATAAATATAATGAGAATTATATTTATTTGATTAACTGTTTTATACATGCATGCGATAATTAAACCTTTAATATAAGGTAGTTACCTCTATATGGTATAAAATGCAATGTGACACATATATATTATATAGTAAAAATAATTGCATTATGTGAATCACATAATAATATTATTTATGATGAGTGTGGGTAATAGTAGTAAGCAATTGTTAAGTGATGAGTACTCCAATAAGTTATTGTAATTAAAATAATAACTGTTTTGATAATGAGTAATAATAGTACCCAATTATATTATACTCAGTGTTAACGAAATGTGCATAGATTATATAGGTGCAATTAAATTTACTACATGGTAGTATTAATTATTTATTGGGATGACATTGTGTACCCTCTAATTCATACATATAACCTAAAGTATATGAAGTAAAATATATATATATTATAATATAAGTGTTGTGTGTAAGGCATGTTGCCCGTTTGCTGTGATTGGTAGCATTGTCCAACAAGGAGTGTTTCATTTCTTCCTCACGTGAAGCCTAGCCTACTCTAGCTCCTTCTCAATTTCAGCAAATCTAGCTAATAATGGTAAGGGATGTGGGATTTATGATTGAGTTTACCAACTCTCAACCACTCTCTCTTATCTATTGAACAAATTGCTTCTTGAATTGGTTTGATATGGTGAACAATTGCATGAACCGTATATTAAAATGCCTATATATCGGGCATTCCATTCTCCTTCATTCATTTGCTGAGTATTTCATTTGAATTAAGGAAGAGTATTATAGCAGCAAGTCCATTTCTGCAACAGAGGTATAATTTCATTTTTCAGTTTCTGGAAATTCTAAGTTCTTAATTCTTGAAATTGATCATGAATTGATTAAATAAGTGTTTGGAATACGATTATTAAGTGTTATATGAAGTATAAACATGTTGGGAATACTATATGGCTGGTACAGAATGTTTTTCATAAGTAATCCTGAGATGGGTTTAAGCTTCTGCCGAACAGAATGCAGTTCCTAGTCTAGCTGGTGACCTGTGCAGCTGCGCCAGTTTTGTACTGGCCAGCGGTGTAGCTGCGCCAGGCCTGCACCAGACTTGATTTTTCTGTTGCAGAATCTGTTATGTACTAGCATATGGTATATAATTAGAACAAGCATCTGGACATAAAAAACATGCATATATGATTACTTTGATATGACATAAGCATGCATAATCATGTTAGTATGTTTCAGGGAAGAAAAACTTATAGTTTTAAAAAGAAACTTATAGTTTTGAATATGAACTTTGACATATACGTGAGATGTGTATATTATGATTTTGTGAACCCAATATGGTCTATATTGACATGTTATCTAAGTCTAAAGTGTTAAATACACTAGCATATTTGATTGAAAATTTAGACAATTTCAAAGATAATGAACTTAGAATTTGTTAAAGTAGACTTGTCATGAACATATCATATATGCATTCTGATATTTGTTGCATGAGTAAATAACTTAGACATGCATGAAATCAGGTCTAACATGTATGAGTAAGTACCTTGACATAGCATGAATATTTTAACTTCGTTAGTGTGCGATTTCTAAAGAAAGTTATAAAGTTTTAAAATAAGCCTTGACTGTTGATGCTTATGTTCTGACTTTTTGAGCATGATTGCATGGTCTAGATAGGCATGAAATGTAAATTTAAAAGTGTTATGTTTACCCTAGCATTTATGGTTTAAGTCGTAATGGTTTCAAAAGAAAGATTCAGACTTTTTGCAAACTAAGATGCGTGATCATAGTGTATTAGTGTTCTAATATGTTAGAGCATGCATGCTAGAGCTTTTAAATGACATGTATGTACACACACCTTACTAGACACTATGAAAGTTAGTTAAGCATGAATTAGACATGTTTTAAAGCAATTATCAATGCTAGTTGTACGTATATGACAAAGGTAATTGTGAGCATGCATATTAACTGGTATGGCACCTCACATATATACGTGATGAACATAGTAGCATGTTTACATTATTATTTCTGAGTTATAAAATAGAATCTTAATGATGCATTAAGTGTTGATTTGTACAATGGTTATATAAAACTCGGAAACTATAATTCCGTTAATGTTTGAGAAACGTATGAATAATAAGGATCATATAAGTTTTAAATATATGTCGAACACCTTTAGTTAAGTGTGTGATACATGTATATGAAAAATGATAGTAAGTATTATTGGTTAAGGTATACCTATACGTATATGGTTATTCTAAGAATACGATGAGACAGTAAAACGAAGGTTCTAAGAACCTAGTTAGACAACAATGTAATCAATTATTATTATATTAAGAACGTATGGATATGTATAACTGATATGTATGAATCCATAATTGAATGATTATGTAGGAATACACGAAGCACAAATATCTTAAGCAGTTAAGTCGTAGTTGTTAAACTACGCACCAGGCAAGTCTTTCTGTTCTTATTTGATATATGAATTCAATAACTGTTAGATGAATTATATTATGCCATGATGATGTTAACTTATATATGAACTGTATATGAGATATGTATGAGATTGAAAGTTGATCTTTGATGATATACTTGTTATGTAAGAAGTAAAATGCGTAGTCTATATCGATTGATTATAAATGCATGAACTGGGTATGATATTATGTGCTATGTGATGCATGAAAACTGTTAGAATTGCTGAGCTGTCGAGCTCACTCTTGCAAATAACCACTTTTGCAGGTTAAGGACTCACGATAAAAGTTACGTGCTACGTGATAGAGTTCGAAGATTTCTGTTTATTTAAATACATGCTCTTGAATCATGTTTAAGTTCTAGAAGATGTATACGATAGTAGATTATAATGTTTTATACATGTTTAAGTTGTAAGGTTGTGTTATGTAACACATAGGGGTTTCGAACTGAGATGTATACATTTATACAGTAATTCAAACATAGTGAATCATACTTTATACTTGGTTCAAGGTTATGTAATTGATTCAAGATTTTGAATTCAAGGAAAGATTTTTATACAAGGAGATAGAAAAGTTTTAGTTATTCCGCATTTTTGTAAACATCGAATGTGATGTGTAGAGAAGGATGGTATATGACCGAGATTTGAAAACTTATATTAAGGTTTAGGGTCATCATACAAGATCTTGGATATAAATAGAAATTATATTCTATATTGTAATAAGTGTTATTATTCATTAAGTTTTGAATAAAAGATGTATAGTTCCGCGATAGATGTATCGTGGCGGACCGGATCCGAGGTGTTTGAGAGACTCGAATTTGGGGTCGTCACAAATATTCCAATGACAAGATATTAGGTGAAGCGCAAAACTCAAGGAATTTCTGATCATTTTAGGAATTATAGAAGCAATACTTACCGTAGTAAGTTTAAATTTGGGGATATGAAATAAAATATTACCACTTTCATAATATGGAATATGAAAGAAAATAATATCTTTTACGAATTTTGAAAGAAAATAACATCCTTTACGAGAAAAATAATATCTTTTACCTTAATAGAAGAGTAGTTCTGACTGGAATAACGAAGATTATGTAGAGAAAATCTTACACTGTTATCAACACTCAAAATATCCTTATACTCACAAGAAATACGCTCAATATTATAGAGATAAAATTTTTTGATTTTGGTGTGATTTTCATTTCTTAACTAAGCAACCTATTTATAGGAAAATGCCAGAACACCAATGTTGACAAAATAAACTTAAGGATGAAAAATATGCAGCCTACTAACTTTGAAAAAACAAAATCAAATTCAATCTTCCCACCTCCACCATCCAAAACACATGTTTCTCAATTTAAACATTTGTAACAAAAAAAATACAATTCAAATTCAATTTGCTCTCTTCCACCTCATTTTATTTTTATACCATGAATTTACTATAATAATGTTACCATTTAAATTATAAAATTATACTATTATATTATCACATTATACTATTATAATGTAATATTATAATAATATATTTGAATGAATTATTTTATCAAAAAAGATGAAATGATAACTTTCAACAATTCCTCCATTTATATCAACATTGAATAAATATTTACTTATCATATTTATCAACAATCAATTATTATTCACAAACAATATTACAGAATCACAATATTAACAACAGGTCGTTCCTAGGAAATAGGGGGCTTTCCGATAAGAATTTCTCTTTATTGGCACGCAATTATATAACCTAACCCATTTCCTCGACAGAACTTCCTAAACATTGCCAATAATGTTATCTAATAAAATCATTTAAATAATATGTGTGACGATTATTAATTTAATAATGTGAAATACTATGCAGTGGTTACTGTGACAGTTATTGAATGAGTGACCTCTTATGTAAGAATCAATAATTTAAAATTACTGTGCAATACAGTGTGCTACTGTGTAACAACGCGTATTACTGTACTTTAACCACCAGATATTTCAACAGTTTAACGGTAAAAGTTTTGTCATTATTTTTAGAAAACTTATTCTTGTCGTTTTCTTCATCCGACAGTTTTTCGTTATGGGGCCCACCAATGACTGCGCTGTCGTACGAATATTCTCCGACAAAAAGAATATTCCCCGACCAAACGAATATTCCCTGACACAATGAATATTTTATGACCACTTGCTAATTTTGTAAAATTTGCACATATCATCCCATAACTTATCACATTCATCAAATCAACACCTTACTATTTAAAATAATATATAGAGAAAATTAAATCTTATTCATAAAAAGTTGGGGTCTTACAATCCGGGTATATGGTTTGTAAAATTTTAAAACTCTGATTTACCATGCTTTCGCTATTTTTCGCAATTTGATTGTGTTCATGAATCTTACAAACCTAACAATATGATCTTAAAACTTTTAGTATGATTTTCCTAAAGCACATACGTTCATATAGAGCACATGTGATGAGTTGGTTTTATACCTACGAATCGATGGCCTTTATAGCTTGATTCATTGTTATCTCAAGTAGTTTAGTGTTTTTTTACACTGTTTTGGTAGTGTTGATTGCAGGAAGTGGAATGGATGGGAAACAAGGACTTAAGAGCCATTTTCATGTTGACATAGAAGAGACACCCACTGGGGCGGGCCTTCATAGGCTATATCGCCCGCCGGGGCGGGGGTGCAGGAAATCCTCAGGAGAAAGTGGACACTAGCCGGGGCGGGCTCCATCAAGGCAAAACCCCCGAGGGGGCCGGGGTACGCGGCAGACATGGTAGTTTCCTTGTTTGATTGTAATTATGCAGAAGTAAAGAGAGGTTGTGTGGCTCGCGATTGGGAGACTATATGAGGCTAGAAGAGGGACATATATGAGAAATACTGAGACATAAACAAGCCCTAGTTCGGAGAGTTGACACAGAAGGAGAATTGAAGCAAAGCGAGGCACGTCGAATGCAAGGCGGACGTGAAGACGAGTATTGATACAGTTTTAGATTCTACTTTCTCTCTTTATCTTTACCTTGTATTCAGGATGTTATTTACTTTGTGGATTATGGTTTTTACTTCATTTAAGATGAACTAATATTCTATTTAAGTCTACAACAGATCTTATTATGTAACTAAGGATTGACATGCATTCAATTTAGTTTATAAAGATTTTTTCCAAGTTATTTGCTATGATTTGAACGTAACTTATGTATTTACGTGATCACTAATTACCTATTATCCCATATGAACTCGAAAGATGACATATGGGATTAGAACTGAACATAGTGACACATGTTTGTGATTTCTATAGTAAGTAAGAATTCATAATTCATGTGTATGATAGAGATATCTATGCATCATACGTAATCTAAAGAGAACTTGATATTAAACCTTTTTCAATTATAATTCACATAGAGATATAGTGAGTTAGTTAATTAAGGTGTCTTGCTTAATTCTATCAATTGTGGATTTGAGTGAGTATGGATGTAATGCGTTGAGAGATGGTTATATCTACTTTTGTGTTCTTGGTTAATAATCTGGAATAATTGATATAAACTGAAAGAAAGTATGCTGTTCAAAGTGAACCAATAAGTGAAGTTGTAGGCTTAATTCTCCAAAAACTTGTTAAATTCATGGATTAGTGTTAATTATAGTTTGAGTAGTAGATTTTCATAAATATCATAATTTAATCATTAGTTTAATAAAGTTGAGATAATACAAAATTGGTAATTGTTAGGATAAATTGAAATCATTGTCTCTGTGGGAACGATACTTTTCTTATCATTATATTACTTGTTGATCACGTACACTTGCGTGTTGCGCGTATAGATTTCACCAATCAAGTTTTCGGCGCCGTTGCTGGGGACAATAATTGCGTTTCTTACTTACAATATCAGATTAATTAGATCAGTTTTAGTTAAACATATATATATATATATATATATTCTTATTTTTTGTTTTATTAGTTATTTCAGGTAATCTCGAGTAGTGCATGCAAAGTCAATCAAAGAAGCCAGATTTGTTGCCTTTCGAGGACGACATCGACAAACGGTTTCACCGGTTAAGTAAATGGATTCAGAAGACTCGAGAAGAACTTGAAACACCGGAAAACATAGCTGAAGAGGAACAGAAAGCACTATGGGATTATGCTACACTGCGGATTTTAGAAATTCAGTCAAGTATTACCAGGCCGGCGATTAATGATAATAACTTTGAGATCAAGCCTGGAACTATACAGATGGTGCAGAACAATTGCCAGTTTCGAGGTCTCCCGAATGATGACCCGAACGAGCACATTGTCAGTTTCATAGAGATTTGCGATACCTTCAAGTGCAACGGGGTTTCAGATGATGCTATCAGATTAAGGTTATTCCCGTTCATGCTCAGAGATAAGGCAATGGGTTGGCTTCATTCTCCACCATCGGGGTCAATCACCACATGGAAAGATTTAGCGCAGAAATTTTTGGCCAAATTATTCCCGCCTTCAAAAACATATAGATTGAGGATGGATATTTCTTCATTTGTACAGCAGTAGGGAGAACCATTATATGAAGCGTGGGAAAGGTATAAATAGCTGTTGAGAAAATGCTCACACCATGGACTACTGCAGTGGATGCAGATGAATACATTTTACAATGGGTTAGGGAGTCATATACGGACTAGCCTCGATGCAGCCTCAAATGGAGCTTTTATGGCAAAGAAAATTGAGGAGGTATGGGACTTGATAGAAATAATGGCTGCAAACAACTATCAGTGGCCGACTGAGAGAATGACTCAACCCAAGGCAACAGGTATTCTGGAAGTGGACTCTATAACAGCTCTGTACGCACAAATAGCAGCGTTATCAAAGAAGATGGATGCCATGTCAAGTGGAAATATGTAACAGGTAGCAGTAATATATGAGCTTTGTACAGGGGAGCATCCTACAAAACATTATACGATAAATCCAGCTTCAGAACAGTTTGTGGGTAGCTACAACAAACCACCTAACACATATCAGAATGCATATAATCAGGGGGCAAGGAACCACCCAAATTTTTTATGGAGCAACAATCAGAACAAAAATCAAAATCAGAAACACGCTCCACGACCATCATACCCCCCTGGTTTTCAAAATCAACATCAACAGGCAGCTCCGCATCACGAGAAAAAGACAGATTTGGAGGAGCAACTTGCAAAGTACATAATAGGGAATGAGGCGGCAATGAAATCTCAGGCGGCTACGATCAAGAATTTAGAAACTCAGATGGGACAGATTGCAAATGCATTGAACAGTAGACCCCAAGGAACCTTGCTAAGTGATACTGAAAAGAATCCGAGGGGAGGTCATGAGCAATGCAAGTTGTCACACTTTGGATTGGAAAACAGTTAGCCGAGCAAGATTCTGAAAAGCCGATGACGAAAAAGCAAGTTGAGACAAGTGAGGAGGAAACAGTAGAAGGGAACAAAGAAGGAGAAAAATCAGCGGTAAAGGAACAGGTAGTTACACCGACAGTTTACCCACCACCACCCTTTCAACAACAGATCCGAAAATAGAAACTAGAGAAACAGTTCACTAAGTTGTTAGAGGTGTTCAAGAAGATGCACATCAACATTCTGTTCGCGGAGGCATTAGAGAAGATGCCTAGTTATGCCAAGTTCATGAAGGATATCTTGTCGAAGAAAAAGAAGCTAGAGGACTTCGAGGCTGTGGCATTAACAGAGGAATGTAGCGCGATATTGCAAAAGAAGCTTCAACAAAAATTGAAAGATCCGGGAAGTTTTACTATCCCATGCACAATAGGCAGTGTGTCGTTCAACAAATGTCTGTATGACTTAGGTGCAAGTATAAACCTCATGCCACTATCAGTTTACACTCAGTTGGGTTTACCGGCACCTAGACCAACAAATATATCCCTATATCTTGCAGACATATCAGTAACATATCCATGGGGAATTTATGAGGATATTCTGGTAAAAGTTGATAAATTCATATTCCCAGCGGACTTCATCAACCTGGACTATGAAGAGGATAAGGACATTCCGATAATCCTCGAGCTACCGTTCTTGGTAACCGGTAGGACTCTCATCGATGTTCAGAAAGGAGAGTTTACCATGGGGGTTCAAGACCAAGAGGTAACCTTTAACGTGTTCAAGGCCATGAACTTCCCTAAAGAGAAGGAGGAGTGCTTTCACATGGATATAATTGAGAAAGTGGTGGGAGATGAACAATATTGTATATTAAGTACCGACCCTTTAGAATCAACATTGATGGGAGATTATGATGGAGATGATCCAGAGTTGATGGATTATCTGCAATTGTTAGAGGCACATCCTAGAGTGAGCAGGTTCAAATTAGCATTTGAGCCGTTGGAAGTAGCAGGAACTTTATCAGCAAGGATGAAACCATCTCTAGAGGAACCACCTGCACTAGAACTCAAACCCTTACCCAACCATCTCAGGTATGCTTATTTGGGTAATTCATCAACTTTACCTGTTATTATTGCATCTGCGCTTAACGAATTATAGGAAAGTAAGCTGTTAAGAGTTCTGCGGGAGTACAAGTTTGCTATTGGATGGACTATCGCCGACATCAAAGAAATCAGCCCTTCATTCTGTATGCACAAGATTTTGATTGAGGAGGATGGTAAGCCAACAGTGGAACAACAACGAAGACTCAACCCAATCATGAAAGAGGTAGTGAAAAAGGAAATATTGAAATGGCTGGATGCTGGAATTAACTACCCAATCTCAGATAGTGCATGGGTGAGCCCGGTTCAATGTGTCCCGAAGAAAGGTGGTATGACAGTAGTGAAGAATGAAAACAACGAATTGATATCGACAAGAACAGTTATCGATTGGAGGGTTTGCATGGACTACAGAAAGCTAAATAAGGCAACCCAAAAGGATCATTTCCCCTTGCCATTTATTGATCAGATGTTGGATAGACTAGCAGAACATGAGTACTACTATTTGCTAGATGGGTATTTGGGATACAACCAGGTTGTTATTGCACCGAAGGATCAAGAGAAGACGACGTTCACATGCCCATATGGCACCTTTGCCTTTAAAAAGATGTCATTTGGACTGTGTAACGCACCGACGACCTTTTAGCGATGCATGATGGCGATTTTCTCAGATATGGTGGAGCGCAGTGTTAAAATGTTTATTGATGACTTTTCAGTATTTGGGGAATCTTTCGACAGGTGCCTCAAAAATCTAGTCCTAGTACTAAAAAGATGTGTTGAAACTAATTTGGTGCTCAACTGGGAAAAATGCCATTTTATGGTCCAAGAGGGGATAATACTTAAGCATAAAGTTTCAGGAAAAGAGTTGGAAGTGGATGGGGCTAAATTGGAAAAATAGAGAATCTGCCATTGCCAACTTCATTAAAGGGTATTCGGAGTTTTCTCGGTTATACCGGATTCTACTGCCGATTCGTCAAAGACTTCTCCAAAATCACAAAACCACTATGCAGTCTACTGGAGAAAGATGTACCATTCAAATTTGATGAAGACTGTCTAGCGGCGTTTAAGCAGTTAAAGAAGAAACTAACCACAGCCCTCGTGATCATAGCACCGGATTGGACAATGCTGTTTGAGTTAATGTGTGATGCCAGTGACTATGCAGTCGAAGCTGTGCTTGGGCAACGCCGAGAGAAAGTCTTTCATGCCATCTACTATGCGAGCAAAATATTGACCGATGCACAGTTGAACTACACAACCATCGAAAAGGAATTACTCACGATTGTGTACGCGTTAGATAAGTTTTGCTCGCACTTGGTGGGAACTAAGGTGGTGGTTTACACGGATCACTCGGCCATCCGATATCTAGTTACGAAAGAAAGACGCAAAGCCAAGACTGATTCGTTGAATTTTGCTCCTCCAAGAATTTGATTTAGAGATTAAAGATAGGAAAGGGACTGAAAATCAAGTGGCTAACCACCTTTCACGGTTAGAGAATCCAAATCATGACAAGACAGACAAAGTAGTGATCAATGAGTCTTTTCCTGATAAACAGTTGTTTCTGATTCACGGCGAGTTCCCGTGGTATGGGGATTTTGCAAATTACTTGGTAAGCAATATTCTCCCACCAGATTTAACACGCCAACAAAAGAAGAAATTCTTACACGATGTGAAGTGGTATATGTGGGATGAACCGTATCTATTCTGACAGTGTGCCGATAAAATGATTCGGCAATGTGTGCCGGAAAGTGAAGTAGAAAGCATCTTACAGGCATGTCACCCTCATTATATGGGGGACACTATAGGAGTGAAAGAATGGCCACAAAAGTACTCCAAGCAGGTTTCTACTGGCCCACCTTGTTCAAAGACGCACATCAGTGCGTGAAAAACTGTGATAGATGTCAACGAGTGCAAAATATTTCTAAGTAGAACGAGATGCCACTAAACGTGATTTTGGAAGTCGAGATTTTTGATGTATGGGGAATCAACTTCATGGGATCGTTTCCGTCATCATTCAGTAATTTATATATCCTGTTGGCAGTCGACTATGTGTCAAAGTGGGTTGAGGCAGTCGCGCTACCGACAAATGATGCAAAAGTGGTGTTGAAATTTTTGCAAAAGAACATCTTCACCCGATTTGGCACTCCAAAAGCAATCATCAGTGATGAGGGTAGTCACTTCTGCAGCAAGTACTTCACCGTTCTTTTGACTAAGTATGGGGTCAACCACAAAATCGCTACTACTTATCACCCCCAAACAAGTGGCCAAGCAGAGGTATCGAATAGAGAGGTGAAGAGAATCCTGGAGAAAGTAGTCAACCCGAATCAGAAAGATTGGTCATTGAAATTAGACAACACTCTGTGGGCATATTGGATCATGTATAAGACCCTGATCAGCATGTCTCCATACCAGTTGGTCTATAGAAAGGCATGTCACCTTCCAGTGGAACTAGAACATAAAGCCTATTGGGCCATCAAGAAACTCAACTTTGACCTATCAGTAGCAGGGGAGAAAAGATTTTTGCAAATTAATGAGTTAGATGAATTTTTCCTGCAAGCATATGAGAATTCAAAGTTGTATAAAGAAAAAGTTAAAATTTTCAAGTGCAAAAAAAATCCCCATGCCCGCCCCAGAGGGCAAAGTTAAGCCAAAAAGGCCCGCCCTCGCGGGCTTTCGTGCTGCATAGCCCCCGCCCTCGTGGGCTTCGAAGGCAAAAATCTGCCCGCCTCGGCGTGCATACGATAGATTAATTTTTAAAAACCCAAATCAGCACTCAATTTGAACCATATCACAACATAACCTCAAGTCCTTACCTGCCGAAAAAGCTCTCCAAAGCCTCTTTTGACCAAGCCTTCACTTTCCATACCCATCTTCACTTGGTAGTTCAATCACCCATAAATCAAGCAACATGAACCACCTATTTTAACCTCCACTCGTCATTCGAACAGTAATCCATTGGGGACAAGAGAACAATCCTTTAATTGACAAGGGGCTTGCAATCAATTGGTGCAATTGGGGCAACTCTGAACATCAAATTAATTGGTAAGCCTATGCAAGTAAGACCTTTGATTGTTGTGTAACAGAATAAGTGTTAATTAGGTCGATCAAGTGCACAAAGAGAAAAGTTGGTATATTTTTTTGTTGGGGTTCTGATTTAGTAGTTAAAATTGTTGTACTTGAGATATATATTCTGCTTGAATTGGTTATATGAGACTCTATTGGGGGAAGAATAGGAATCCAATATCATCAACTGTAAGCTCCGTTGGCTTTGCCCACCACCTGTTCGATAAAAGGCCATAACCAAAATTATTAAAGAAATAGTTAATTTTGGGTGATTAAGACATCATGCCACCACGAGCACCAAAAGAACAGAAGGGTGAGGTCTCATCCACCCCCGCTAGGCCATATGATCGAAAGAAATTCTGAAGTACTTTTACCGCCGACAGATTTGACTACTTGGCGGGTAAGGCACTAGTACCTGAACGGGGCCTTCGGCCAAATGTGTTAGATGGAGAGATGGGAATACAGATTATAGACCATGGCTAGGACACCTTCACGGATCAGCCTGAGGTGGCAGTGGTAGTCGTGGTAAAAGAGTTTTACGCGAACGCAGAAGACATAGCTCCTTATAAAGCGTTCGTCCAAGGAAAAATGGTGGATTTCAATGCTGAAGCTATAAATAATTTCTACAACCTACAACAGCCGGCAGTTTGTTAGTATACTGAGTTTCGAGACAGGGGGCCGGACTATGATCAAATCCTTACCAAAATCTATAACCCTGACACAGCTTGGCAAATGGGCAAGAGAGGGGGAACATTATTCATGAGATCAAGTTTGAGCCTCTACGAGAAGATATGGAATTCGTTCCTCTGTGCCAAGCTCCTTCCCTCAACGCATATGAGTGAAATAACCAAGGAAAAAATCTCACTGTTGTATGCAATCATGAAAGATTTCGACATCAATATTGGGGCTATCAACAGTTTCTCAATTCGCCGATGCTTGAGAGGGCCCATGTCGGGAGGATTGCCATATCTATCCCTTATCACCGGGTTGTGCTGCAATTCTGGTTGTTGTCCGATTTATATAATGACAAATACGCGTAAGTATATGCGGTCAACAAGTAATAAAGAATAAGTAAAGATTGTTCCCACAGAGAATTAATTGATAAAAGACACCAAACCACTAGCATATAATCATTTCAGTCTTATTTAAATGAGAGGTATAATATATTAATTAAAAACTAAATTAACTAGACAAGCAATTAAACTTAAACTAAGTAATTCTAGAGTGAAATCAGATAATAAAGATATGAGATTCCAATTCCCCCTAATGATTCATCTAAGTCGACACACTTCCAGTTAGGTCAAACTAATCATCAAAGTTTGTTAGCTGAGAACACGAAAGTGAGAGAAGGCCCTGTTTCGATGCACCTAATCCATATCACATGAAATCCACAGATGATAGAACGCACATGAACACCCACATTATCTAAACCCTTATATGTCTATGTAATTTATAAATAAATAGGGTTTAAGTCCAAGTTCTCATTTCACTACGAGCGGTGCTTCGGTATATGTTTATCCTAGGCATAAATCATACGTCCAACGCCATGTGAACATATAATCGCCCGCTACTACGATTAGATCTAAACCTATATGTCATCTTTCAAGTCCATATAGGTTATCACAGTAATTGGTCGCGAATCAATTAGGCAATGAAAGAACAACATGGAAGCATATCAATATAAACTACTCATCAGGTTCCATTGAAACCTCAAAATATAAGCTAACTCATTCTAGAATTAGATATACCATCCACATATTGAATAAGCATCATAAGAATACAAATAAGAATCAAAGAGAAAATAAGGATAGAAAATTCAAATCTGATTTCTCTTGATCAAAATATGAATCTTTGATGTTCTCCACATGTTTCAACCATTAAGTCTAATCAAACCTTAGAAAACTAACTACTTTAAACCCTAACTTAATCTACTCCTAATCTATACACAGAAATGAAAAAGAAGAGATGAAGAACTAGGGGAGTATGTGTGAAATGTGCCAAATGAGCCCTATTATAGTCCCCAGCTGAGTCTGTCTTCAATGCCCAAGCCAAATCCAAAACTGCCGGTTAAAAAATTAAGTCAATCACAAAGTTGGACCGGCGCAACTGCGTAGGCTTCAGGTTCTGGCTTTCTGCTTCTTTTCTTCCACACTATTCCTGCTTTGATTCATGCTGCTCCATGCTCCTTACCAATCATCCATTGTAATGCTTCCTGCTCCCTCTTTGATCTGGTCATCATCATGCTACAAGCCCAAGTCTTAGCTTTGTCCCCTTTTTAGTATTCTTTTATCCGTTTAAGCTCAATGCACACTAAGAGAGTTCCACAAACAGAAAACAACAAAAGAGAGCAAAAATTTATTAAAAGCACAAGAATACTTGAGTTTAAGCAACAAAACAAGTGAGTTAATATCTGAATAAGTGGTCATAAAAACACCTTATCAAATACCCCCAAACTTAAACGTTGCTTGCCCTCAAGTAACACAAATAAAACAAAACACAGATGCAATGCAAGTAACTATAATGTATGCAACCTACACTAGCATGAAAGTGAATCCATATCTCAGTCAGAATTGATATTCAAATGAATTGCCTCAGAAAAAAACACAGGCTAATCAAACATACAAGCTACCCAAGACAAGATCAAAAGCATATCCTTGCAAATCCAAATCTGTCAGCACTGATGTATTGTGCGTTGTGTGCCTAGCAACCATTAAACATGCTTTAGAACCAATAAATCACATACTATGCTTCTTAGGGGAAAAATAAGGTTCAACTCAAGAAAAGCAATAAATCAAATAATTTCTAACTAAGTCCATGTATTACATAAGCTAAGAGTCAACAGGGGGTTTATTATTCTTTTTATTTACTCACGAGGGCGTATTCGTACTTTCCCGTGTACACACTTGACTATGCAATGCCTAGTCCTCTTAGGCTTTTTAATGATATCCGTGTAGCGAGCTTTTGACCAACGACTCCCAGATCAGACGGCCTTAGGGCGTTGGGTGTAGAGACACCCCGAGGGCTTACTTGCTCAAATATCAAAGGCTACAGAACTCGACGTAGCCGAAGTGTTTATTTAAAATCATTTTCTTTTTCTTTTCTTGCATTTTTTTGTTTTTCTTTTCTTTTTCATAGGGGAGTGCGTCTTACGCTCCATCTCCCTAATTAGTATGCATACCCCCTATTTCCCCCAAACTTAAGCTTTTTACAGTCTAGTTATTCTTATTAGATTACTAAAACTCTTTCGTTAAAACACAGATTTCCCACCAGAAGACAAGTATGTGAACATTTAAACTAAACATATCATGATGGTTACTCTATCATGCTAACTGGTTACACTGTATCTGACAGAAAAGGTTTTACATATATAACCTTATAATCAAGCTTATGTCTCAAATCAGTTCAATCAATCAAGTAATTCTAGCTTCCTCATAGGCCATAACAAACCAACTGAAAACAGGATTCATACAATATGTGTAACGCCCCCAAATCCAAGTTCTTCTCTTTCCTCGAATCCGGTGCAGTCACGATACTACTATCGTCGAACTATTACATCTTTTATTCGTAACTTAAAGAATAAAACTTGCTTTATTACAATTTAGAATATAAATTCTTTTCATTATCAGGATCTCGTATAATGACTCCAAACATTTACAGATTACAATCTTGGTCATTTACCATTCATGTCTTATATCATGTTCGATATTATAAAAATACGAAATAACTTAAACTTTTTCAATCTTCTTTGAATAAAATCTTTTATTGATTTTATAACTTGAATCAATTACATATCCTTGAATCAAACTATATTATGATTCACTTTATTTGAATTGCTGTATAAACGTTTACATCTCAACTTGATATCCTCTATGTATTAACTAATACATCTTTACAATACGATAAGTATTTAAACATCGAAAACAACTATCAAGTATAACTCCTAGAACCTAAACATGGTTCAAGCAATAATCTAAATAGTACTCTTCGTTACGATACTATTTAACTTTATCAATCAAGAAGCACGTTGTCTTTACCGTGAGTCCTTAACCTGCAAAAGTGGTTATTTACAAGAGTGAGCTCAATAGCTCAGCAATTCTAATAGTTTTCATACATCACATAGCATATAACATCATACTCAGTTCATGCATTTATAATCAATTTATATTTACTAAGCATGTTACTTCTCACATAACGAGCATATCATCAAAGATCAACTTTCAATCTCATATATATCTCATATACAGTTCATATATAAGTTCACATCATCACAGCATAATATAATTCAACTAATAATTATTGAATTCATATATCAAATAGGAACTGAAAGACTTGCCTGATTCGTAGTTTAACAACTACGACTTAACTGCTTATAGATATCTGCACTTCGTGAAATCCTACACAGTTGTATAATCATGGATTTCACACTCGTCAGTTATCTATATATTTCATACGCTCTTAATATAAGAACAATTGTATATCATTTTCTAACTATGTTCGTAGAACCTTCGTTTCTCTTCCTTATCGTATTCTTAAAAGAACTATGTACGTATAGGTTTACCTTAACCATACATACTTACTACCACTCCTACATATACATGTATCACACACTTAACTAAATGTACTCGACATATATTTAAAACTCATAGATACATGATCTATATTATTCTTACGTTTCTCAAACCTTATCGAAATTATAAATCCCAATTTTATATAGCCATTACATTTAAACTTTCTAAGTTCACCTTTAAAAATCCTT
Source organism: Panax stipuleanatus (assembly GCA_020205555.1). NCBI lineage: Eukaryota > Viridiplantae > Streptophyta > Magnoliopsida > Apiales > Araliaceae > Panax > Panax stipuleanatus. The sequence goes on along the minus strand of CM035115.1, from coordinate 129,144,590 downwards.
GTCACACTTAAACTAGTCGTGCAAGGCTACTATGTTCATCATGTATACATGTTTATAAGGTTACTAACGCAAGTTTAAAACCTAGCATGCACATTCTATGCCCACTTCAAGGTTATATATTTTTCATTTATGCTTAACTTGATTTTACGACAACTAACATGGTAAGCATACATGTATGATACATTAGCGAGTCTAAGAGTACTATCAAACATGTCCATAAATATCGGAATCCAAACCTCAATGTAACATGTCAAGGTACACGTTCAAAACTTATACTTTCATTAGTAAAGTTCACTAATAAGGCCTAACATATTCATGTTATATATATATATATATATATATATATATATATATATATATATGTTAACATGTTCGTCATGTATTTCAAGGCCATGTAAACATGCTTTCAAAATCAGAATATGGATATGGTACATACGTGTCAAAGTTTGTTTTCAAAACTTACACTTTTGTTAGAAATGTGCACTAGTGAGGTATGCATGCTCATGTTACATTATGAAACCCATATACGTAAGTCAACATGTCTTTCATGCATTCTTAAACCATACTAATGTGTCTCAAAAGTCAGAATATAAACATGACTTATATACGCCAAAATTCGTTTATAAAACCTTAAGTTTATTTTCAAAACTATAACTTTATCATTCTTGCATGAAATCTTAATAAAACATGTTTACATTGTCTCAATGTACTCATATAGGCATGTCAAGCTTATTAGCATACTTATTCAAACCATACTAGCTAATTTCCCCTTAACAAATTTTTTGTAGAACAGCAAACTGGTTCCACAGTCCGGCGCAGCTGCGCTGCGCCTCAGTTATAAACCGGCGCAGCTGCGCCGTGTCTGGTTCGCACCAGAAAATTTTCCTGCTTCGGCAGTGCTTAGGCCAATTACCAAAATTTCTTATCAATTCGTTTCTAGACAAGCCATATTACCATACCAACATACATATCAGCTTATATATCTACTAACCAACATTACTTGATCACGTTATCATGAATTTCATACTAAATTCAAGAATTAGAAATTCTCAGAAAACAAAGATGAAGAACAAGAAAGGAGTTATACCTCTGCTAAATGCAAAATGAACTTGCTGATATCTCACTCCTTCCTCAACTGATATGAATGCTCACTCTCTATTCTTTCTTACTTAGAATTTCTCAGCAAATGAATTTGTGAAGGAGATAGCTCATATTTATAGCAAAACCAATACATGGTTAATGTATTTATCTCCCAAATCAAACTAATGGAAATCAAGGATTGTATGAAGGATAATGGGGGGTTGGTAGATGATAGTTGAAATCAATCATGAGAACCACTCCTCATTGATCATTGCCATCTAGTTTACTGAATTTGAGGATATAGGGAGTAGACTAGCAATTGAGTTATTCACGTGAGAAAGAAATGTGCCTCTCATTATGGGACAAGGCTTAATAAACTCAGCATTGTATTCCTTTGTGCAACATACATATGTATATTACATATATTCCTACATCAATGTATAATTGTACACTTAGGTTATATCCTTTTGGACATTATAATTCACATTAGGCTTACTTAATATTGACACATTAATATAAGTCATATGTACATATACACAAACACATATGTACACCCTAATGTATCTACCCATCTCATATTGTCACATACCTCATGATATATTAAATTAAATTATTGAAATCCTTATCATGTTACATAAGCGATAATATTATGTAACTCACGTAATGAAATTAATCTAACGATATAGTCATATATATAATATATAGCTACATTACTGCGTCACATTATATTCTATAATATAGTTTATATATAACTATATGGTCAAACTTAAGTGATGCACTACACTTTATATAACACATGTGTCATTACTATATGTTATACTTTTAAATCATCACATCCTTTGCACATGTCAATTAGTTGAGCAAATATAATCTACTCGTTTATATGTTATTATTCTCAATGGTAATTAATTAATGACTTATCTTATCAATTAATTAATAGTAATTAATCCATCCCTCATCAATTAATGTAATTATTAATCTCCATAACAATTAATTAACATTTATATGATTAATTATCACAATAAATAAATATAAATCTTATTATATTTATAAATCTTTTACTCATTAATCAATATATTATCAAATAATTACTTGATAATAGTATATTGCCCATAACAATAATTAATATTATAAGACAATTTATCTCATTCCTCATTAATTTAATGATTACAATTCCGATTATATTTATAATCAATTTTCTTATTATTATACTATCACTGACCATAATAATAAATCAACATAATAATAATTAATATAGATTAATTGTTTAATTAATAGTTCCTCCATCCTTGAATTAATTAATTCATCATCGAATCTATTATCATGCCACACAAGGCATATGTCACAAGCTTACACTAAGCTTATTCTCATTCTCAACACTTATTCATTTCCACCACATGTTCAATTTACTTAGAACTATTAAATTACAAGGTTCACATATATAAATATATCGTGAATGGAAATATTCAAATATTCTTTATAACCTTTACGGTAATATAATAAGTCAAACTATTAAAATAACTTAATTTTTTTTATAATTAACTCTCTCCAAAATACATTAAAAATTATGTATTTTACCATAACATAAAATATTATATTTTCTCCAAATAAAGACATTCATTATTAGAAAATAATTTACTTATTGTATCAAGATATTATTCTCAATATAATATTTATTAAAAATAATTATATATACGACACATATACATATATTATATATAAATTGTTTCCATCAATTTATTTACATATAGCAAATATGTTTTAATATATTTTCCATATTAATTAATTATACCTATTACCTCATACAAAACATATAAGATAATAATATTATTCAGAAATAACATTTCCTCCTTTTATTAAAATAATTCAATATTAAAAATTATTTTAATATCCTTTATTAGAAATATATAATAATTATTTCTCTTCCTTTTAAATAAATTGTCTCCAAAACCATTTCTTTAAATCTATACATTTAGCCATATCTCAAATATTACTTAATTTTTTAATCAATATTTATTAATGTTATTCGCACATTAGACTCTCTTACATATTACCATCTAAAGTAATATATAAAAGGTACTAACTATAATTACATTTTCAATACCTATATTAATTCACCCCTTTACTCAAGTGAATTAATCCCCCTTTACTAAATCACCATAGTTGATTTAGATTTTAATATTATATTATTCTATAATACAATTTTCAACTTAAATTAACCAATATTTATTCTTATTAGTTAATTCCTTTAACTAACTCATGCTTCACTATCCAAATCCATCCATGGATAGCTTAAATACTAACAATAACCTATAATACATCATACTATTCACTAGTACATATATTATTCAAGAAAAAGGTGATTATTCATTAAACATATTTAATATCATCAACTTACTATGATAACATAATTCTATAAATTATTTAATATCGACAAAAAAATTTATCCACCTCCTTTATCTCAACTAAATTGTCTCTACGATAAATAACAAATATATATTAATAATATATTTATTAATCACAAAAATCACATATTACATAGTTCATATTACCCTATGTAACATAATACATCATACCATACAACACACATATATATATATTCGAACCCAATACATGCCTTAAGTATTTTATTTATTAAATTCTCATTTTAATAACTTCTTGAAAATTCGGGTTCTTACAATATGTCCTAACACAATTAATCAAAAACAAAACAAAATTTTGACAAATTTTAACAAAACATGATCTACACGCATTAAATGAACAAACACAATATGCAAAATGATATGAATTAAACTACATTCAAAAATAAACCCTAATACCCCCAAACTTAAAATATTCAATGTCCTCGTTGAAGGGTAAAAGGTAAAAAGGAAACTCCCCTAGTCGGATTCGTCACCGCCCTCCTCCTCAGTCTGCTCTGGAGGTGTGTCTGGCGGAGGGTATTGGCTGTCTGTGCCAAAAGTAGGGAACTCAGCATGCACGCCCAACATCCCGAATGCTCGAGATAAAGCCTAGGAGAACTCGGATGTATAGGTCTGGAAGTCTGTGTATGTAGTTTCCATCCGTTTCTTCAGTTGCCTGATCTCCCTCTGCTGACTAGTGAACTCTGCGGGAGTCGGCCCTGCTGTCTGCTAAGCCTGCACTGGACCTCCTTCTTCTTCTTCTTCTTCCTCGTCCTCATCCTCATCAGAATCTCCAGCAATGAATCCCATACCCTTAGGGTGAGACTCCGCCCCCTCCTAAATAGTGTACTGCTGGATGGCTGTATGGTCTATATTGCGCATCGGACGCTGTAGCTCCTCATTGCCCCAGACCACTCCAGCAGTAGGACATAGACGGGTAATAACAGAGGCGTGCGGGATCCCTCCTGAGGTTATCCCCCTCATAAACTTCAGCATGGATTGATTGATAATGTGTCCTATGTCAATCCTTTTGTTCTTGATGATGCCATACAGAAGGGTAGCCCTCTCAGTGGTGACCTCCGTATGATGGCTAGACGGGAGAATGCTCGCACAAATGAAGCTGTACAAAGCCTTAGCGTAGCGACTCAAGGCAGTCTGCGGGAAGCCAATTTTTCTGTCCGTGCCTAAGTATGTTATCCACTTCGTCCCTGGCTTGCACATTTCTTTGATCAGTCGGTCCAGGTCAGTCTCCATCCGCTGGGACTCTGCCCAATTTGTTGGTCCAGAAGGAAGAGTGTCCGTTTGAATATCTCGTTGATTGCCTCCTTTGTGTAAGGCACCTTCTTCCGCCGCACGTACGATACCCCATTCTGCGTCTCGTGGGCATTGGCATAGAATTCTTTAACTAAGGGAATCGGAGCTGACAGTGGTGTGGCTACTACTAATGCCTATCCATGCTCTATTATCTGCCTCTTTATAAGCCCATCATTGTTTCCCGATTTCAGTCTCCTTTCCTTCACACTTATCTTTTTATCCAGAATGTTTATGAAGTAGCGCTGAACAGTCAAGTCCACAAATCTAAAGGCGTCTAAGGCCTCATGAGAACTACCCTCGCCATGCTCTGTGCTCGGAGGAGGAGAATGAGGGGATGGGGTGCGGATTCGCTTAGGCAAAATGGCTGATTTTTGGTAGATTGGATGCGGTACACTGAATTAGGTTTTAGAGCAATTTGAAATATGCAATGAGTAAATGAACTAAAGCCTGACTGCAAACCTAAAGTTGATTAATCAATAGGTAAACACCCTAATTGCCTTTGATTTCCTGTATACTGGATGAACATAGAACTCCAAATTTCAAGCAATCTCTAATGAACCCCGAAATTTGTTCCCCTCCCTTTTTAGTTGTAAATCCTTACTACAATCCCCCTTGCAAATGAACAAGTGAATAGATGAATAAATGGCAACCTGAAACCTCTCTGAATTTGGTTAACAATTAGTGCTCTCTGCAATTTCAATTAACCAACCCACTTCTGTCTGAGCTTTTATCAAACAGGTGGAGCATAAATAATTCAAACCCCAAAATCTGCCCTAAACAATTAACGTATTCTTTGAACCTTGCTCAACCGATAAATTTTCCCCCTATTAACCTTGAGTTCTCATTCAGAGTGTGAACAAGAGGGGTGAATGAAGGAGTTGAAGTGAGGCAACGGGTTCGGTAGGAGTGGAATGGGGGTGAGAGTAATGAAGATAAATGGCTTGGCTGGATTAGGGAGGGAACAGACTTTAGATGAAGAGAAAGGAATTAACAATGTGACCGGGAGAAGATTTGGGAATTAAACGAGATATATAAGATTCAATGGGTTTGGGTTATGAGGAGAGGGAGCTGCCAATTGAGGGAGAGAAATATAAGAGTTCGGAGGTTTTAGAATGCAGGCTGCCGAAATTTCATTCAAGTTGGGAAATAAGAAGTGGGCCGATTTTTATTTTAAAAACAGGAGATGAAGCGTGGCGCAGCTGCGCAGGGAATGTTTTTAAAGGTGGAGCAGCTGCGCAGGGTGTGAATCTCAGCTTCTGGTCTGGCAATCAGGGCGGCCGCTATGCTCATTAAGCTTGTGCTGGCACGGGCGCGCCAAGGCTCAGGAAATCTTTTTCTTTACTTTAAGCTGCAGCTTCCCATTTGTAGTGGATCAAAAGGGCTATGCTACCCATTCAAATATAACCTGACAAAGCATATAAAATTTATTAAATCACTACTACCAAAAATTATAATGAACTTATTTACAATTAGGAGAATTATCAAAAAAAAGAATTATATTCTTGATGAGTTCCAAAAATTCCTATATGTGCGCATAAGCAACAAGCCCATTTTCCAAAAATATGTCCAATAAACTTTTAAGTCCCAAAAATAGATGCACAACTGCCTAAGTCCCAAAAATGAAGGCGCTGAGCTCCCAACTCCAAGATTCTTCAAAAATTTACAACTAAGAATTAAACTACTAAGAATTAAACGGGGGGGGGGGGGGGGGGGGGAATAAAGTTAAACAAGTAGAATTAAATAAGTAAGGAGAGGAGAGAAATGATGGGGTGCCTCCCATCGAGCGCTTGGTTTACAATCCATTACCTGGACTTTCTCGTGGCACCTCTATCCGATCCCTCGACGATATTTGAGAAACCCTCCATCCATTAGTATTGCAGTGTATATTGGGAGGTTTCCCTTCTCGAGAGGCTTCGAATTTAAACTACCTAGCACTTGATGTATACATGTATTCCCCATGTCAAAGTTTGGGGAGCTAGGCGTTTCTTCCATTGTGTTCGTGAAGCTATTGGGGCACTAAGGCATAGACCACACAACGAGCTCTTCCTCAATTCTCTCTTCTTCAGATCACCATGGTTTCCAGAATTCAAACTCCCTCAAATCCTCGAGATCCATTTTTGTGATGTGACTACCAATGGGACAAGGGTGTGCAAACTTCACTGGATTGTTTAACTTAGGCAGAGAAGGCTCTTGGGGGGTTATAACAGTCGGTTCACATTCATAATTTTCCACATCCCCAATTGTCTCCTCTATATCCATTGCCTTAGGCTCATCCAGTTGCAACTGCACTTCTGGCTTTCCATCAGTTTTAGACTCCAATTCATAGCACCGCATATTCTGAGGGTCATTACTCATGATTTCAGTCATTGGAGGTACTTGATTCTGAAGATTTTGCATTTTCATCTCTTGTTCAAACACTTCCTCCTTCCTTAAAGTCGTGCTAATTTGCTCCACCCAAATTTGAAGATTCTCAATCGACTCCTCTTGCTCAATCAAGATCTCCTTTATTGATGCTATGGAGTTTCCCCACAAACTGTCCAATCTTGCCTTTTCTGTTTCAGCCTCGGGATCCATGTACTGAGTCTCACTGGTTGGAGTATTGTTGATTAGGGCCATCTGGTTCTAAAAATTCTGGTTCGATATTTCCTGGCTCCTAAGCATCTCCTCTTGGTTTGCTAAGCTCCTATACATGAGTTCCATTTTGGATTGTTCTTCTTGTAAACACGGAGATTGATATGGGGGACTAGTGCATATATTGGACTTTGCTCACAGTATTGGTCTTGATAGCTCGCTGAAGAGTTTGGGTGATACTCCAAATCTTGGTGATAAATGGAATACTCGTGGTTAAAGTAATCACCTCCATACTGCTTTTGTCCATAACTGATGGGATCTTGTTGGCTCATATAGCTTCCAGCACCATAATCATAAGTACTTACTGGCTCTCGACTTTGTTGGGCTGTAACACTGTCCAACTTCCTCGAGAGAACCTCTAACTGTGCTGAAAGTGTAGCAAATGGGTCGAGTCCATCATCCCCTGTTTCCCTTAGTTGCTCTTTCCTTGTGTAACACCATGGATAAAAATTTAGATCCATTGTACCTGAAAAGAGAATATAGGAAGAGAATTAAAACAAAATAAAATGTTTAAATTAAGACTAATTTGATTAAAACTAATGTTGGCAAACAATTATCAAATTAATTCCCCGGTAACGGTGCCAAAACCTTGTTGTCCGATTTATATAATGACAAATACGCGCAAGTATATGCGGTTAACAAGTAATAAAGAATAAGTAAGGATCGTTCCCACAGAGAATTAATTGATAAAAGACACCAAACCATTAGCACATAATCATTTCAGTCTTATTTAAACGAGTGGTACAATGTTTTAATTAAAAACTAAATTAACTAGACAAGCAATTAAACTTAAACTAAGTAATTCTAGAGTGAAATCAGATAATGAAGATATTAGATTCCAATTTCCCCTAATGATTCATCTAAGTCGACACACTTCCAGTTAGGTCAAACTAATCGTCAAAGTTTGTTAGTCGAGAACACGAAAATGAGAGAAGGCCCTCTTTCAATGCACCTAATCCATATCACATGCAATCCACAGATGATAGAACGCACATGAACACCCACATTATCTAAACCCCTATATGTTTATGTGATTTACAAATAAATAGGGTTTAAGTCAAAGTTCTCATTTGACTACGAGTGGCGCTTCGATATATATCTATCCTAGGCACAAATCATATGTCCAATGCCATGTGAACATATAATCGCCCGCTACTACGATTAGATCTAAACCTACATGTCATCTTTCAAGTTCATATAGGTTATCACAGTAATTGGTCGCGAATCAATTAGGTAATGAAAGCACGAATCTTAATAGACAATCACATAACAATCAATAAGAACAAATGGAAGCATATCAATATAAACTACTCATCAGGTTCCATTGAAATCTCAAAATATAAGCTAAGTCATACTAGAATTAGATATACCATCCACATATTGAATAAGCATCATAAGAATACAAATAGGAATCAAAGAGAAAATAAGGATAGAAAATGCAAATCTGATTTCTCTTGATCAAAATATGAATCGTTTATGTTCTCCACATGTTTCAACCATCAAGCCTAATCAAACCCTAGAAAACTAACTACTTTAAACCCTAACTTAATCTACTCCTAATCTATACACAAAAATAAAAAAAGAAGAGGTGAAGAACTAGGGCTAGGGCTAATCCCTTGAGGGGAGTATGTGTGAAATGTGCTAAATGAGCCCTATTATAGTCCCCAGCCGAGTCTGTCTTCAATGCCCAAGCCAAATCCAAAACTGTCGGTTAAAAAATTAAGTCAATCACAAAGTTGGACCGGTGCAGCTATGTAGGGGGGGAGGGCAAAGCCGTCGTAGCTGCGCAGGCTTCAGGTTCTAGCTTTCTGCTGCACTGTTCTTGCTTTGATTCATGCTGCTCCATGCTCCTTGCCAATCATCCATTGTAATGCTTCCTGCTCCCTCTTTGATCTGGTCATCATCATTCCACAAGCTCAAGTCTTAGCTTTGTCCCCTTTTTAGCATTCTTTTATCCGTTTAAGCTCAATGCACACTAAGAGAGTTCGACTAACAGAAAACTACAAAAGAGAGCAAAAACATATTAAAAGCACAAGAATACTTGAGTTTGAGCAACAAAACAAGTGAGTTAATATCTGAATAAGTGGTCATAAAAACCACTTATCACTGGTGTTAGGTGGGCAGGCGATGAGCAGATTCAGTAGCCACTGCAGCTGCTAGACACAAGGATGATTCCCTGCTACAGGGTCTGGAAAGGGGGAAAATCACATCCCCGAGGCCTCGACTTCATTTTTCCTTCAGACTCGAATGAGGAGGAAGACAAAGCCATGGATGCGGACTATGTGGTGCCTGACGAGGATGAGTTTGCAGAGGACAGACTGCCAGAAGAGGGGGATGCCACTACGCCGAGCACTTCTCACTCGGCGAAGTTCATGTTCAGTTCTTAGTTTCGATCACTTCAGCAGCAGTTGGATGAACGGCTCAGGGTGAAGGACAGGAAGGCAGATCGGCTGGCGGCGAGACAGAGCCATATGTTCGACACTCATAACAATTTCAACGCTGCCGTAGTCGAGGCATTTGCGCTACTTAACACGTCCACCGAACCATTTCAGTTCCCGACTCCGCAGCCACTTCCCGGCTACCCACCTTCTGATTCTGATGTGGAGGTGGTCGAGCCGGAGCCATGATTATTCAGGGAAGTCCTCTAAGCTTAAGTTCATTATTTTCACAATGAGGACATAGCGATATTTAAGTTTGGGGGTGTATATTATTTATCATAAAATTGTTAGAACATTGCAGTTAGTTAGTTTAGCATTGCATGTTAGTATAGTTTATTTATTTATTGCATTTGCATTTAGTTATTTGCATTAGTAGTTTATTTAAGTGTGTTTATTTGAAAAAAAATATGAAAAAAATCAAAAAATCACAAAAAGAGTCGTTAGTTATAGAATTGCATGAGTCGAGTATGTCAGTATGTATGAAGTGACCTTAGTCAGTGATGAGACTGGACTTACATAGAACTTGAATAGTAATGACAACTAGGACATAGATGTAATCTCAGATCTTGACATAGATCTTTGCCTTTTTAACACTGTTGTACCGGATAGCACGATAGGATAACCATGTAGGCTAACTTGGTTCGAATAGTGACATAATTGACGTCGTGAAAGAAATTGAGCTTTAATAATAGAAATTCAGTGAACTAGTGGTGATGACTAGGATTAGACATAAACCTAAGTTTGGGGAAAAATATGTGAGCTATCTAAAAGAAAGAAAAGAAATGAAATGAATTTTTTTTAGGAAATATGAAAAAGAGAAAAAGAAACTTGTGAATAAACATCGTGACTCGTTTAGTTTCATGGCCTGTGATACTCGAGTAAGTATGCCCTAGGGGATGTTTCTACATTCAGCGCCTTAAAAGCCTAAGGGAACTAGATAGTGCACAGTCATGGGTAGAGTAGAAGTACGGGAAAACAAGAAAAATGCCCCCGAAAAGGAATAAAGATAGCGAAAAGTTTCCCATATTGACTTCCGACTTGGTTGATGTTGAGTCATGGTTGCATTATCTTGTTTACGTGATTTCTTGAGTTAAAACTATATTTTCCTTCTAAGACGCATATTATGTGATATATTTGAACTGTAGTTGGTCATATGGTTGTCGAACACACACACACTTCATCGATGTTAACAGGTGTTGATTTGTAGATTGGTTTGAACTGCGGATATATTTGTGGTTGGATTTGTTATTTATATTTGTTGTGCTTTCTCTGAGGCGATCCTTGTTGGCTTTGTACTATCTGACAGTTGCATTCATATTCATTGTAGTTAGTTGCATGTGTATTATTTTGCTTGAGGATAAGCAAAGTCTCAAGTTTGGGGGTATTTGATGAGTTGGTTTTATACCTACGAATCTATGCTCTTTATAGCTTGATTCGTTGCTATCTCAAGTAGTTTAGTGTTAATTTACTCTATTTTGGTAGAGTTGATTGTAGGAGGCGGAATGGATGGGAAACAAGGACTTAAGAGCCATTTTTATGTTGACATAGAAGGAACACCCGCTGGGCGGGCCTTCATAGGCTTAATCACCCGCCGGGGCGGGGGTGCAGGAAATCCTCAGGAGAAAGTGGACACCCGCCGGGGCGGTCTCCTTTAAGGCAAAACCCCTGAGGGGGCGGGGGTATGCGGCATACATGGTAGTTTCCTTGTTTGATTAAAATTCTGCAGAAGTAAAGAGAGGTTGTGTGGCTCGCGATTGGGAGACTATATGAGGCTAGAAGAGGGACATATATGAGAAATACTGAGACATAAACAAGCCCTAGTTCAGAGAGTTGGCACGGAAGGAGAATTAAAGCAAAGCGATGCACGACGAACGCAAGGTGGACGTGAAGACGAGTATTAATACAGTTTTAGATTCTACTTTCTCACTTCATCTTTACCTTGTATTCAGGATGTTATTTACTTTGTGGATTATGATTTTTACTTCATTTAAGATGAACTAATATTCTATTTAAGTCTACAATGGATCTTATTATGTAACTAAGGATTGACATGCGTTCAATTTAGTTTATGAAGATTATTTCCAGGTTATTTTCTATGATTTGTACGTAACTTATGTATTTGTTTGATCACCAATTACATGTTATCCCATATGAACTCGAGAGATGACATATGGGATTAGAACTGAACATAGTGACGTATGTTTGTGATTTCTACAGTAAGTCAGAATTCATAATTCATATGTAGGATAGAGATATCTATGCATCATACGTAATCTAAAGAGAACTTGATATTAAACCTTTTTCAATTATAATTCACATAGAGATATAGTAAGTTAGTTAATTAAGGTGTCTTGCTTAATTCTATCAATTGTGGATTTGAGTGAGTATGGATGTAATGCATTGAGAGATGATTATATCTACTTTTGTGTTCTTGGTTAATAATCTGGAATAATTGATATAAATTGAAGAAAGTATGTTGTTCGAAGTGAACCAATAAGTGAAGTTGTAGGCTTAATTCTCCGAAAACTTGTTAAATTCCTGGATTAGTGTTAATTATACTCTGAGTAGTAGATTTTCATAAATATCTTCATTTAATCATTAGTTTAATAAAGTTGAGATAATATAAAATTGGTAATTGTTAGGATAAATTGAAATCATTGTCTCTGTGGGAACAATACTTTTCTTATCATTATATTACTTGTTGATCACGTACACTTGCGTGTTGCGCGTATAGATTTTACGAAACAACATGATATTAACAGATTTAAACAACATTACTAAAATCCTTTTTTCTAGTTAGGTATTAAAAAGTAATAGATAATTAAGTCGTTTAAATACATTTTAGATTATTATTTAATTCCTATTTGGTGAAAAACAGCCAGTGTGAATAAGATAATCCTTAGTAGTATCTTCTACGGATATGTTTTGATGTAAAATATAACAACATAAACCAAAACTAAAAATTAAAAAAAAAACTAAAAATGAGACGCAAATTAAGCTTTCATGAAGGTTATATATTTTAACTTTATTTTCTGTAAATAAGATAATTGTTATGTGTGCTCGAGTTCGATTTGAATTATATTTTGCAACCCGAATGAAAAGAAATGTGAGGTTTAGTAGTGGTATGTATGAATCTATTATGTTATTTTGATTCATTATGTTTTAAGTCCGATTATATATATGTTATTAAGGTAGCCAGGGTTTTGGCATTTTTTCCTTTCTTAGTTTTAGTTGCATTGTATTCTTTATACTTTGATATAGTCATATATTTGTCTATTGCTCGTAGTTTTTTTAATTTAAAATTTTCATGTAAATCTTAAATTTTTTGTCTTTAATTGCCTTCATTAATTTCTTCTTCTTTTTTTGCATAATTTATTCTAACAATAATACTTATTAGTAGCTTCTAAGATAAATATAAGACTAATATTAATTTTACTTTAAAAAATTATAATTAAATTTACTTTAAAAAATAAAATTTACCAAAAAATAAAATTTAAAAAATTAATAATTTACTAAAAAGGATAAAATTATCATTAAATTTACTTTAAAAATTAATAATGGTTTTGTATTAAAATAATAATAATAATTATAATTTACTTTAAAATTAATAATGGTCCTATATCCTTTTTGGTACAAAAAAATAATTGAATAAATATTAAAATGAGACTCAATATTTTATATAAGCATTTTTTTAATCACGTGTCGCTGTCATGTCATCAATTTCTGACGTGACACTATCAATTAGATGTAATCATAAAAATTTAAAATTTTAATCCCCTAATAGAAAAAATTGAGAAGACAATTCCTAAATTAGAAAAAAAAATTAAAAGTTTAATCTCCTAATTGAAAAAAATCTCCAAAATAGAAAAAAAATTAAAAGTTTAATTTTCTAATTGAAAAAATTAAGAAGACAATTCTTAAAATAGAAAAAAAATTAAAAATTTAGGATATTAATCCATATTTAGCCCTTTAACTAAAAAATGATAGTATTCATCTTCTAATTATAATTTATTTGTTTATATATTTATATATTCATCTATTTATTTAATAGTAAAATCTTATTTAAAGAATAAAAAATTAACTCGGTATCTTTTTGAAAGGAGGTAATATATTTTTGGTTAGGAATGTATTTGATCCAGAAAGTAACCCGACCAGTTACTCATTTCTAGTTTGTACCTACCACTCGTTGCACTCGCAACCCACGAAGTCTGCTATTTCGATCCGGGACTCCGACAGAGTAGTAATAAAATAAAATATAAATTATGTATGTATGTTTATAGTTTCTGTTGGGCCACGAATATTTGGGCTTAGGGAGTATGTTGGGCTAAAGCTCTCTTGGGTGTATTTGGGCCACGAATAGGTGCTGTTTGGTAGTTGGAGTAATATGGGGTTGAGGGTTCCTATTTTTATTGGGATTACAAATATAGAAAGAGGTGTTAGGATTTGAGCCAACTTTCTTATTTCTAGGAGATTTGTTGCAATTCTATTATGGAATGATATCTATGGGGAACCCTAATCCAATATGGGGAAGCTTTACGGAGGTGGTGAGAACATTATAAATACAAGGCTTTACCCTAGTTTTAAGGTACACATTCATTATTATTATTTTTCAGCACTAGGGCATTACGCCTCCATTGTTGACCTTATTCAACCTGTACTTATTCTCACACCGGAGCTATCCCCTGGCGGCCCAAGCCACCAAGCTTTTGGTGTTTACCCGTTTCTGTGCAGGATTGGACGTGCTTTGCTGATTAGAGCGCATGGACGGATCTTGGCGTTAACATTGGCGCTAAAAGGAAGGCGTCTAGTGTTGTTGGATTTTTAATCACGAGCATTAACTTCCTTTGCCTGAAATCATGGTGGACAGTAGAACAGTTTCGGGCATGGAACAATCAACGGCAGGAGGTTCTTCCTTACAGAGGGGGTCCGTTAAAGACAGACTGGGACAGTTAAAGAGCATCTATGAAAGGTTCGGGCCTCAGAGTCTTTTAGCAGGATCTAAAGGCAAGGATCGAGAAGAAATTAGGCAGATGTTGTTTTTAATAGCTAGCAAGGATACTAAGGATCGGAGGCATGTAGGAAGCACACTGCCTTTAACACGACTCTGGGATAATCAAGAGGAGAGGAAGTTTGCTTTAGCTAAGAAAGCGCATAAGATAGGAGGCGTTGAGAATACAGCTGCTACAGAAGGAAGATATTTCTAAGCAGATGGTACATATGGTAGAACAGGAAGACGGGGCCTCCAGTCACAATCGGACTATAAGGCAGGGGAGGTCCCTAGACAAACAATCCAGGACACGACGTTCGGAGGGCACAAGGCAAATCAAGAGTAGGCTTCGAAGTCGCCCTCGAGACAGGAGCAGATCTGGTGGTCGCACATTCGGGAACCGATTGAGGGCATATCGTCTTGAAAGTTCCTGGTACAGCGAAAGCAGACGCCGAAGCCTTTGCAAGGGTCTGGTAGACCAAAGAAAGAAGGACCCTCCAAAGAAAGAAGCGTCTTCGAAGTCGGAGGGAATAGAGGTGTTAGCCAAGAAGTCAGAGGAAATTTAGAAAGAGCTTGTCGAAGTCAGACAGTTGAAAGTAAGTTCGGCCAGGAAATCTTCCTCATTCTTTCCTGAGATTGTTAGGGAAAAGGAAGATCCCAACAAAAAACTCACCCACATAAAAAGCTATGATGGTTCGGGCAATCCGTATGAACATAGTCAGACGTACGACAGGTTAATGGACTATAATGACTATTCAAATGCGGCCAAGTGTCATACTTTCATGACGACTTTGGGGAAGGATGCCAGACAATGGATGATGACCTTGGCCCCGAACTAGATTTCGTCGTGGGAAGAGTTGTGCGATAAATTCCATACCCGATTCGGGAGTAACAAAAGGAGGGAAAGCCAACCAGATCGTTATCTCAGATCAGAAAACACTCTAACGAAACATTGGGCCAGTATGTGAAAAGGTTTTGGGAAGCAGTGGGTCAAGTGACAGATCTCAATGACCTCCAGGCAGTAGGGCTTTTTTAGAACGGGTTGGATTTAGTAAAATAAGAGAAGCTGGTGAAAAAGTTGATGTTCAACCACCCGAAGGGCTTGGCCGAAGCATTCAAGAAAGCCGAAGGCTTTATAGTGGTGGAAGAAGCCATGAATAGTTTAAAACAGAGTACGACCGAGAAGCCAAAGGACAAAGATAGGAACAACAAGGCGGACGAGTATCAGAAGAGGTACAGTAGTAACACCGGTAGTTCGGGAGGAGGATGCCCACCTCTCCCAAGTCAGAAGATAAATAAAGTATACATAAAACTCAACACCGATTAGGCCACAATACTTGAGCAGATAAAAGGGCAACCTTGCTTCGAGCCACCTAGAGATAGTATAAGGGGAAACAAAGGTAACATGAGCAAGTATTGTGACTACCATAAAGCGGCGGGGCATTCCACAGAGACTTGTTAGAGCTTGATGGACCTGATTGAAAAGAACGTGCAGAACGGGGCGTTGGTCCAGTATGTCGCGGGGTAAGACACTTTGGGGGCACAATAGACGAATAACACCCCCACCCAAATCACTCAACCCCAGCAACAAAATCAGACTCCAACCACACTCCAAGTTATGGATGTAATCACAGGCGGAACCATTTGGAAATTTATTGGGAAGAAGCGACGAGGATATTTGGATACAGTATTATCAGTGGTCGATCAATTCGTAAGGTGTGAAAGACCATACCCGGGTTAGGTGATATCATTCACTAACAGCACGAGGGAGCACTGGCAATTACTGCACAGGTGGGTTTGGTAGATATGAAGCGAATGATGATAGATAACGGGTCATCAGTGGATATTTTGTATGCATACGCATATCAGAGGATGATCCTGGATGGGAGGAAGATGGAGATCGGTCAAGAGTCTCCTTTATATGGATTCAGCAATGAGTCAGTCAGAGTTGCCGGGATAATTGAGTTGTCGGTCGTCTTCGGAACGGCCTCTTAGCATGTTAAAATTATGTGCAGGTTTTTTGTGGTACATGTGGATTCGGCATACAATGTAATTCTGGGAAAACTCACTTTAACAACTCTCCAAGCGGTGATATTGATTCCACAGTTCAAAATTAAGTTCCCTACGTCACACAGAATTGGAGAAGTAGTTGGGGATCTTGATTTGGCGAGGAGATGATACCAGAATGCATTAATCACTTCGGGGTAGCAGACTATGGCGATAGAGATCGAATCGTTTACGAAAAGCAGCACTGAACCCCTGTTCATGCCGGCTGGAGAAACCAAAGAAGTGGAGTTGATCCCCAGAAAGAAGGATAAGACTGTTAGGATAGGGTCGGGGTTATCGGAACCCTTTCGGACAAACATAGTGGAGTTACTTCAATGCTATACAAATATCTTTGCTTGGGTTCCCAGTGACATGCATGAGGTGGATTTGAAGGTTACTGAACACAGGTTGCACGTAGACCCGACAAAGAAACCGATTCGGCAGAAAAGGAGTTTCGCCCCAAAGAGGCAAAAGATAATTAACGAGGAGATTGCAAAGCTTTTGGTAGTAGAATTCATATTTGAAATTGATTATCCAGAGTGAATGGCAAATGTTGTGTTAGTACAGAAGCAGAATGGGAAATGGCGGGTTTCTATAGACTACACCGATTTGAACAAAGTGTGCCCGAAAGACTTCTATCCCCTACCACACGTCGACCAGCTTATTGATGCGACTTCGGAGTATGCTTTACTTAGCTTTATGGATGCTTTCTCTGAAAGTAGTATGCATACAAGTCAATCATGTATGTTGATAAAGCATATACTTTGTAAATGATCTTATTTATTTATTAATAAAAGTATTCATTTATTAAATACATTTAATTATCTACATGATGCTTTTTTATAATATGTAAATAACCCATAGTTTTAAGCAATGTTTTTAGAATCATGATGTTGATCATGTTAATGAGATCTAAATTCTTAAAAAGCTTAAAACTAAAATAGTTTCTAATCATTGGATTACTAAAAAAGTGATTAGTAAATTCGGATAGATTGGTACATATGTTGCTTGCTCATTGGATCAGGATGATTGATCCCATGATCATTTATGTGGAGACACTAAAGCAAGTATGTAGGTGCTTATTGGAGAATAAGTTCACTGAACGTGACTCGCTATGGAACACCTAATGAAGTTTTACTTGCTTATCAATAGGAATTCCTAGTGTGATAGTAGTACAAGTGATCCTTGGACTTGAGATCATCATAGTATCTTGTGTGTAATGACTTATACTTTGACTTATTCCTTAGGACCCTTAGGGCATATCAAAGGGTATGCTTGGGGTGTAATAAGTTACATATGAAGATAATGAATGGTCAATAAAGAATCTACCACTTCTAGTAAAAGAAGAGATATGTCCAATGTGATTCGTTAAATGACAACCCAGTAGTCCTTGGCCAATGCAGAATGAAATTAGAAAGGAGTTTCTAATTTGCATTATTTGGAGTTGTGCATTTTTTAATTGAAATACATATAATTAAATAAAATAAGACTTGACAGTAATTCCATGTCTTATATTTAATTGGGACATTGTATGGTGGAAGAATTGAATTGTACGGTAACTATTTTCATACAGGTTCTTTTATGATTAATGTTGAAATCTATATTATCAGGAAAGTCGTTGATCGCTAGGGATGCTTATCCCTATTGTAGAATAAATATTATTTATTTAAATAGATTATTAGTTTAATTTATTTATTTAAATAAGATTAGAATTATTCTGATTGATTTATTTACAACCGGTTTAATATGGAGAACCTAAAGGGTCACACCATAAAATGAAGAATAATTATTTAAGAATGTAATGGCATAATCGTAATAATATTATAAGTGTAATTAATTTAATCTATGGTGATAGAATAAATTAAATAGCTTAATATTTATTATTTAATATTTTAAAAATATTAAATATAAATTAATAAGATGAGTCTTACTAATATTATTACAATTATTATTATTTTAATTTCTAAAGGAGTTTAGGAATTAATTTAATGTTAGTACTCTCAATTATTCATAATGAGATTAGGAGGCAAATTAATTAAAGGAGTTTAATTAATTAATCCCAATGTGTTGGGAAGCCTAATTAATTAAAAGAGTTTAATTAATTAAGTAAATGAAACCCAATTTCTAATTAGATTAGAAGGGTTGACCAATATCTATATAAGAGGAGTCTTATATTAGATATCTGGAGACGTAATTCCAATTGTTGGAGAGTACTCCCTTTTTCTACAGAGAATAAAAAAACTAGGGTTTAGCCAACCACCCTTCTTCTTGAATAATTCCTCTTCCTTGGTGGATCACCTCTAGAGGTCAAACACTTGGATGACTAACGTTTATCAAAGAAAAGAATCAATACAGGAGATTCAAGGAGATCATGAAGAGCAAGGAGTTGAACTCGTACCTATGGAAGCTAGTTTCTACAAGGGTATGATTCTGATTTATCCTTCCTTTTATATTGATTGATAATTGAGCACAAAGCATGATCTTGGTGAGGGTTTGTATAAATTTTTTAAAACCTAATTTATCGCGCTTCCGCCCTTATTGTGTAATTTGATTACATGTACGCGTTACATACAAATCCAACAGTGGTATCAGAGCCTAACTTTGTGCTAATTATCAATTTTATGATTCCATGTATGAATTGATTTGAGATTGGATCAGATTTTCTGGACAAAAATTGAAGTCTGATGTTTTTGCGACGAACAACGCGGCCACGCCGCATCCCAGTTCATTCTGGGCGCGGGCGCGCCACTCTGCAGATTTTGATAACTTATTTTCATCAATTAAAGTAAATGGTTTATTTAATTAATAAAAGTTTAAAATAAAGATGTTTATTTTATCTGAAATATGATTTCAGATTGCTAAAAATTAAAGGAGTTTAATTTGGATTTTGTTTTGATTAAAATAAAAGAGTTTATTTCGTTTCAAAACTAAGATTTAGCAAACTTTTGTCTTTTAAATGACATTGATGCATATATAGAATGCTTTTATTATTCATGAGATGAATGCTTATTTATTGATGCATAAGTTGATGTGTATGATAATAAATGGGGTTGATTATGGACTAATGACCAACTGATTTTATTTTAGTTGGATGCTTGAATGTTTTATATGAGTTTTATTAAATGGGGTCTGCGTACCTCGTCTTCTCTAATTTTTCTTAATGTAAAATTATATCTCCCTCCTATGAACTTCCCATTGACTGCTGATCAAGGTTTCTATCTAAATTAAATAGTTTAGGTAATAGGACTAGTTAGAATTATCTTGAAGAATTAGAGACCAAGAAGCAAGGAGCGCGTGAAGACCCGTTTATAATGGACCCCGGGTTTAAATATAATAGTTACGTTTAAATTTAATTCTTTTACTCCTAGGTTTAACCTTTTGGTTCATTTGGTGGCTCTAGTGAACCAAACTAGAATAAAAGTCCATAATCAATCCGGGTAGAATATAGTATTCTATATGTGCATGCTATTATTAAATATATTATATTTTATGCAAATATGCTTCGCATGTTTTAATAAAATAACGCGTATTTTATATATATATATATATATATATATATATATATATATATATGTGCATGCGCGCTAAACAAGATGAGACTAATAATAACAAACCCCTCAAAGAAATTATTTTAAGTCTAAAACGTTCAAAGATATTTAAAATATCGAACGTCGCCTTCTAGAATGATAAAATTAATAGAGTATTAAATATTTAATATGAGTTTGTTGTGCTATTCACAAGGCAAATATTAAATATTTAAGATGCTAATTTAATCACATTAGATGCTTATAAAAAAAATTAAATAATATTATTTTATTGTGCTATCCACAAAGACAATATTTTTTTTTTAATATATGGAAGGGCTAGGTTGGACTTAACTTAAATTATTTTAGTTCGGATGTGCACACATTTGACCATTATGATCTAAGAGGCAAAATAAAAAGGAGTTACATGTTGATGTAATTGATAAAGAGTTGTCTACCTAATTATATATATATGGTTTGTTGTGATATCCACAAGGCTATATACATTTAAAGTAGGATCCTTATTTTCACTAGCAAATCTTTAATTAGATGTTACCGAACTATATAAATGATGGTAATATAGTTTGAAGAAAATAGTGAGAGATACCAATTTAAAATAAGACCTAATTTATTTTGGTATGTAAAATTAATTAAATGAATATTTACTAAAATGTTGTCTTTTCACATACAAAAATTTAAAAATATCAAAATCACTAATTTCACTGCGTAGCATACTTGATGCTAACAAACTGACCGAACCGAATTACACGAACTGGTTAAGGAATCTGAGAATAGTTCTCACTGCTGAAAAGATTTCTTATGTCCTAAATTCACCTGTCCCTGGAACTGTTCCAGAAATAGCCTCTGAGGTAGAGATTGCCACCATTGTAAAGTGGCAAGATGATGCATCTGTGGCTCAATGTATCATGCTCGTATCCATGAATAACGAGCTTCAGCGTCAGCATAAAAACATGGATGCTCCTACTATGTTGTTCACCTCAAGGAGTTGTATAGTGAACAAAGTAGGACTGCTAGATATGAGATATCTAAGGAGCTCTTTCGATCTCGGATGACCGAGGGCACTTCCGTTGAGACTCATGTCCTAAGGGTGATCAATCTAATTGAATGCCTTGGACAACTTGGGTTCGTCAGGATGGGGAGTTGATTCATGACTTAGTCTTGCAGTCACTCCCTGAGACCTTCTCGCAGTTCGTTGTAAATTTTTATATGAATAAGTTAGATGTCAGCTTGCCTGAATTACTTAACATGTTGAAAACTGTAGAAGGTCATTTCCCATTCAAGAAGAACCATGTCTTACTGGTGGATGATTCTTCCAAGAAAAGGAAGAGGCCCAATGTATCTTCTGAAAAGAAGAAAACTAAGAAGGCTAAGGGAAAAGTGAACATGTAGGATCAAAAGAAACCTGATCCAGCTAGGAAAAGAATGTGCTTCCATTGCAACGAGTCGGGTCATTGGAAGAGGAACTACAAGAAGTTTCTGGCAGAGAAGAAGCTTGGAGAAGCTTCGACTTCCAATCAAGGTTTGTTCATGATTAAAATTAATTTTTCTGAAAGTCAAAATTCTACTTGGGTATTGGATACCGGTTGTGGTTCTCATATATGTAATACTGTACAGGGACTGGTCAGAAGTAAAAAGCTGAATAAGGATGAGGTTGTCCCACGAGTGAGAAATGGAGCAAAGGTTATTGCATTAGCTGTAGGCACTTATTGTTTAGCACTGCCTACGGGCAAGTCCATTTATTTAAATAATTATTATTTTGTTCTGAATATCATTAGAAATATTATTTCTGTTTCCATATTAGATATGGAAGGATTCAACATTATAATAAAGAACAATAGTTGTTCTATTTATAATAACAATGTTTTATATGGTGTTGGTAATTTGTGAAATGGACTTTACATATTTGAATTGCATGAAAATATATTTCAAATTGAACAAACTAAGAAAAAAAAAAGAGATGATATTAATTATACCTATATGTGGCACTGTAGACTCGGTTATATCAATAAAACAAGATTATCCAAGTTGCGTAAGGATGGGCTATTAGAGTTATCCGATTATAAATCATATCCAACTTGTGAATCTTGTCTCATGGGTAAAATGACTAAATCTCCTTTTAGTGGAAAAGGAGAAAGAGTTACAGAGTTGTTAGCGTTGGTTCACATAGACGTTTGTGGACCTATGATAACGAATGCACGGGGAGGCTATTCTTATTTTATTACTTTCACTGATGATCACCTAAGATTTGGATATGTGTATTTAATAAAATACAAATCTGAATCATTTGAAAAGTTTAAAGAATTCAGAAGTGAAGTAGAAAAACAAACTGGTAAAAGTATTAAGATTCTTCGATCGGATCGAGGTGAAGAATACCTAAGCGGTGAGTTTCTCAATTGTCTCAAAGATAATTGAATAATCTCACAATGGACTCCACCAGCTACATCACAGTTAAATAGAGTATCTGAAAAGAGAAATCGAACATTGTTGGACATGGTTCGTTCCATGATGAGTTTTATCGATCTTCCAATTTTCTTCTGAGGTTATGCCCTAGAAACGGCTGCATACCTACTTAACAATGTGTCTACCAAATCGGCTCCAAAGACTCCATATGAGATGTGGAAAGGGAAGAAACCAAATCTTAAGCATGTTAAGACTTGGGGTTGTCTAGCTTATGTCAAAAAGTTTGAAAATAATAAGCTACAGACTAAATCCGACAAGTGTAGATTTGAGGGATACCCTAATGAAACTTTAGGGTATTATTTCTATCATCCAACTGATCAAAAGGTGTTTATTGCGAAACATGCTGCCTTCTTGGAAAATGAGTTTATCCATCAAGGGGTCAATGGGAGTAAGATATATCTTGAAGAAGTTCAAGAACCATAAATTATTATGGATCACAGTCAGATATCTGACCAAGTGGATGAACCTACTTTACAACACCCTATTCACACATCTGGAAGAGTACCGAAGATACCTAAGTGGTATGGATTTGTTATAGAGGATGACGATGAGGTACGCATCATGAATGATGATGATCCATTGAATTACGAACAGGCTATGAGTAAAAAGACTCAAGGAAATAGCTTGAAGCCATGAAATCTGAGATGAACTCCATGGATGAGAACCAAGTATGGACTTTGGTTTCACCACCTGAAGGCATAAAACCTATTGGGTGTAAATGGGTCTTTAAAAGAAAGACTAGAGCGGAAGGCAAGGTAGAGACCTATAAGGCCCAACTAGTTGCAAAAGGTTTCAAACAAAGACAAGGAGTTGATTATGATGAAACTTTCTCACCAGTAGCTATGCTCAAGTCCATTCGAATTTTGCTTGCGATTGCAGCTTATTACGACAATGAGATCTAGCAGATGGATGTGAAAAC
Organism: Panax stipuleanatus; assembly: GCA_020205555.1. Taxonomy (NCBI): domain Eukaryota; kingdom Viridiplantae; phylum Streptophyta; class Magnoliopsida; order Apiales; family Araliaceae; genus Panax; species Panax stipuleanatus. Next base: position 129,120,768 of record CM035115.1, on the reverse strand, counting down.
GGCCTTCCTCAATGGAAAACTTGAGGAGGACGTGTATATGACACAGCTAGAGGGATTTGTTTCAAAGGTTGGAATAAATCAAGTTTGTAAGCTGCAACGATCCATTTATGGATTGAAGCAAGCTTCTCGTAGATGGAACATCCGTTTTGATGAGACAATCAAAGAGTTTGATTTTATCAAAAATGAGGATGAATCATGTGTGTACAAGACGGTTAGTGGGAGCGCTGTTTCATTCCTTGTATTATATATTGATGATATATTACTGATAGGGAATGACATTCCTATGTTACAATCGATTAAAATCTAGTTATCTAAACACTTCTCCACGAAGGACTTGGGAGAATGTGACGCCCCCAAATCCACGTTCCTTCGAAACCTTTGATTCGGTGCAGTCACGATACTACTAACGCGGAACTATTACATCTTTTAATCATTAGTAAAAGAATACAACTTTGTTTATTACAATTTAGAATATAAATTCTATTCATATCCAAGATCTCGTCTTTACATCATATTCGATGTTACTAAAATGCAGAATAATTTAAACTTTTTCAATCCTCCTTGAATAAAATCTTTTATTGATTTCATAACTTTGATACCGATTACAAATCTCTGAATCAACTCTTTAATATGATTCATTCTATTTGAGTTATCGTATAACGTTTACAACTCAACTTGATATCCTCTATGTATTAACTAATACATATTTACAGTACGACAAGTATTAAACAGTGTAAGCAACTATCGAGTACATCATCTAGAATCTAAACATAGTCCAGACAATAATCTAAGTAATATTCTTCAATGCGATACTATCTATCTTTATCAATCAAGAAGCACGAAATCTTTACCGTGAATCCTTAACCTGCAAAAGTGGTTATTTGCAAGAGTGAGCTCGACAGCTCAGCAATTCTAACAGTCCTCATGCATCACATAGCATATAACATCATACTCAGTTCATGCATTTATAAACAGTTTATATTTACTACGCATGTTACTTTTCACATAACAAGTATATCATCAAAGATCAACTTTCAATCTCATTTATATCTCATATACAGTTCATATATAAGTTCACATTATCACAGCATAATATAATTCAACTAACAGTTATTGAATTCATATATCAAATAGGAACTGAAAGACTTGCCTGATTCGTAATTTAACAACTACGACTTAACTGCTTAAGAATCTCTGCACTTTGTGTAATCCTACACAGTTATATTAATCATAGAGATCACACCCATCAGTTATATGCATCCACACATTCTCAATGTAATAACAAAGGTTACATTGTTGTCTAACTTATTTCTTAGAACCTTGTTTCACTTTCTTATCATACGTTTAGTATAGCTAGGTACGCATAAGTATACCTTAACTATACTCAATTAATATCATCTTTCATATACACATGTCCGCCTACAACTAATCTATTTACCTATAGTTAGTGTAGTACATCTTCAAAACATGCTCGCACAGTGCATATCACGGTTAACTAGCGGGGTGCACATACCAATCACGACTAGAGGCATATAAGTCCTATCATGCATGTTCATAAAGTTAGAATACCAGTAACTCTATGTTCAACCATTCTACTTTCAAAACTTCATAAGTTTTATTCTCCAAAAATCAATGTCATGCTTAACTAATCATGCAAGGCTACTTTGAATCATTTTATATCTACTTATGCCATGTACGTATGTTATCATATTTAGAACTTTAAGTACACAAGTTCCTTTAAGTTTAATTTCAAGGCTTCAAGTTTTCTCTAGAACCGCACACTAAAGTGACCAAGAGGTTCATGGTATTCAAAGGGGTTTGAAACCACATGACATACCTATTTCCATGCATAACTAGGTCATACAATCATCCTTAAAAATCAGAACATACACATCATATGTATATGTCAAGGTTCGTTTATAAAACTTTAAGTCTATTTTCAAACTACAAGTCTTTTCTATCAATAATGTATGGTAGTGTGATTAACACCTTAAACATGTATTTCATGTCAATATAAACCATACTATCGGGTTCACAAAATCAGAATATAAACATGACTTATATACGCCAAAATTCGTTTATAAAACCTTAAGTTTATTTTCAAAACTATAACTTCATCGTTCACGTAAGCGATCCGAATATAATATGCACATACTAGTTTAACAAGTCCATATATATGCATTAATCATACCAGCATGCTTGTCCTAATTTCTTTCAATATCTATCACTTAGCAGACATCAAGCAGGAACAAAATCTGCAGAAACTGGGATCAGGAACCGGCGCAGCTGCGCAGAGCCCCAGTTCAAAACTGGCGCAGTTGCGCAGAGCCTTGCCCAACTCAAGTCTGGTACCGGCGCGGCTGCGTTGCTGGCAGTACAAAACTGCCGCAGCTGCGCAGTTGGTCGGCCAGAAACAGAGCAGCTTTCTGCTCGGCAAACTGCAACCCAACTCACAAATTAATTACGAACTTCGTTCATGTTCCAGCCATAAAACAGTTCTAACATACTAGTAAGCTAACATAGCAACTAATAACATTTCACAATCAACTTAATTAATCAATTCATGATCAATTCAAGAATCAAGTGATAGTAGTGTGCATACAAGCCAATCATGTATGATGATAAAGCACGTACTTTGTAAACAATCTTATTTATTTATTAAAAAAAATATATTCATTTATTAAAGGCATTTAATTATCTACATGGTGCTATTTTTATAATATGTAAATAACCCATAGTTTTAAGCAATGCTTTTAGAATCATGATGATGATCATGCTAATGAGATCTAAATTCTTAGAAAGCTCTAAAACTAAAATAGTTCCCAATCGTGGGATTACTAAAAAGGGGATTAGTAAATCCGGATAGATTGGTACATATGTTGCTTGCTCATTGGATGAGGATGATTGATCTCATGATCATTTGTGTGGAGACACTAAAGCAAGTATGTAGGTGCTTATTGGAGAATAAGTTCACTGAACGTGATTCGCTATGGAATACCTAATGGAGTTTTACTCGCCTGTCAATAGGAATTCCTAATGTGATAGTAGTACAAGTGATCCTTAGACTTGAGATCATCATAGTATCTTGTATGTAACAAATTATACTTTGACTTATTCCTTAAGACCTTTTAAGGCATATATAGGGTATGCTTGGGTATAATGAGTTACATATGGAGATAATGAATGATCAATAAAGAATCTACCACCTCTAGTAAAAGAGGAGATATGTCCTATGTGATTCGTTAAATGACAACCCAGGAATCCTTGGCCAAGGTGAAATGAAATTAGAAAGGAGTTTTTAATTTGCATTATTTGGAGTTGTGCATTTTCTAATCGAAATACATATAATTAAATAAAATAAGACTTGACAGTAAATCCATGTCTTATATTTAATTGGGACATTGTATGGTGGAAGGATTGAATTGTATGGTAACTATTAACTCACAGGTTCTTTTATGATTAATGTTGAAATCTATATTATCTGGAAAGTCGTTGATCGCTAGGGAGGCTTATCCCCATTGTAGAATAAATATTATTTATTTAAATAAATTATTAGTTTAATTTATTTATTTAAATAAGATTAAAATTGTTTTAATTGATTTATTCACAACCGGTTTAATATGGAGAACCTAAAGGGTCACACCATAAAAGGAAGAATAATTATTTAAGAAGGTAATGGCATAATCGTAATAATGCATTAAGTATAATTAATTTAATCTATGGTGATAGAATAAATTAAATAGCTTAATGTTTATTATTTAATATTTTGGAAATATTAAATATAAATTAATAAGAGGAGTCTTATTAATATTATTACAATTATTATTATTTTAATTTCTAAAGGAGTTTAGTAATTAATTTAATATTTAGTACTCTCATTTATTCCTAATAAGATTAGGAGACAAATTAATTAAATGAATTTAATTAATTATTCCCATGTGGTGGGAAGCCTAAATTAATTAAAGGAGTTTAATTAATTAAAAGAAATCCCATGTCTAATAGGATTAGAAGGGTTGACCAATGTCTATATAAGAGAAGTCTTATAATAGATATTGGGATGATGCAATTCCAATTGTTGGAGAGTACTCCTTTTCTATAGAGGATAGAAAACTAAGGTTAAGCCAAACACCCTCCTTCTTGATAATTCCTCTTCCTTGGTGGATCACCTCTAGAGGCCAAACACTTGGGTGGCTAACGTTGATCAAAGGAAAGAATCTAACCCGAAAATTCAAGGAGATCACGAAGAACAAGGAGTTGAACTAGTACCTGTGGAAGCTTCGTTCTACAAGGGTATGATTCCATAACTTCTTATTTATCGTTTTAAATTAATAATTTGCATAAAGGATGATCTGGGTAATGGTTTTGTAGAAATTTTTTAAACTCTAATATACCATGCTTCCGCTAATTTTTGCAATTTGATTGCGTCACGATTTCGTACAAACCCAACAGTGGCATCAGAGCCAAATCTTTATGCAATTATTAATTTATTTTTGATTTCATATACATATGGGTATGTATTTAAAATAATTTATTGGGCATAATTTTATTGTATAAAATTATATTATTATTTTTTTTTTAAAAAAAAAAAGACTTTTTTTGGGACGAATCACAATTTTTTTTTGGTGCTAATCTTGAATTCTGCAAAGAAAAGGTGTTGTCTCTTTCTTACTCCAAAAAGAAGGTGACCCATCAGGAAAGGACTTTTTTAATAAACCTGCAGGACTCTTTTAATAAAAGAAGGTGACTTCTTTTTAAAAAATAAATATGATATATTTATATATTATATTCTAAATAATTTTATAATTAAAATAAAGAGTTTATTTTAATCTTGAAATTGGATTTCATGCAATTTAAAATTGCCCATTAAATGATACTCATATATATATGGAATGTTTTAATTCATGAGATGAATATTTATTTATTGATATATATGGTGATATGTATGAAAATAAATGGGGATTGATTATGGACTATTTGACCAATGTGATTGGATTTTATTTTAGTTGAATGCTTGAATGAATGGGTTTTATTAAATGGGGTCTGCGTACCTCGTCTTCTCTAATTTTTTTTTTCTTGATGTAAAATTCTATCTCCCTCCTATGTACTTCCCCTTGACTGTTGATCAAGGTTTCTATTTAAATTAAATAGTTTAATGTAATAAGAATAGTTAGAATTATCTTGAAGAAATTGGAGACCAAGGAGCAAGGAGCGCGTGAAGACCCGTTTGTATGGAGCCCGTGTTTAAATGTAATAGTTATATTTAAATTTAAATTCTTGCACTCCTAGGTTTGACCTTTTGGTTCACTTGGTGGCTCTAGTGAACCAAACTAGAATAAAAGTCCATAATCAATCCGGGTAGAATATAATATTCTATATTGCATGCTAAATATTATATATATTATATTTTATGCAAACATGCTTCGCATGTTTAATAAAATGACGCGTATTTTATATATATATGTGCATGCGCGCTAAACAAGATGAGACAAATAATAACAAACCCCTCAAAGAAATAATATTAAGTCCGAAGCGTTCAAATGATATTTGGAATATCGAACGTCGCCTTCTAGCATGATAAATTAATAGAGTATTAAATATTTAATATGAGCTTGTTGTGCTATCCACAAGGCGAGTATTACGTATTTAAGATGTTAATTAATCACATTTGATGCTTATCAAGAAAATTGAACGATCTAGTCTTGTTGTGCTATCCACAAGGACGAACATTTTTCTTTTTTGAATTTATGGAAGTGCTAGGCTGGACTTAACTTAAATCATTTTAGTTCGGATGTGCACACACTTGACCATTATGATTTAAGAGGCAAAATAAAAGGAGTTATATAGTGTTGTAATTGACAAGAGTTGTCTACCTATTTATTTGTATATCGCTTGTTGTGCTATCCACAAGGTTATATACATTTGAAATGGGATCCTTATTCTCACTAGCAAATCTTTAATTAGATGTTGCCGAACTATATAAGTGAGGGTAATATAGTTTGATGAAAATAGTGGGAGATACCAATTTAAAATAAAGACCTAAATTTATTTTGGTATGCAAAATTAATAAAATGAATGTTTGCTAAAATGTTATTTTTCACATGCAGAATTTTAAAAATGTCTAAATCACTAATCTCACTACGAAGCATACTTGATGCAAACAAGCTTACCGGGCCGAATTATGAGGACTGGCTAAGAAATCTGAGAATTGTTCTCACTGCTGAAAAGATTTCTTATGTCCTAAATTCAACTGTCCCTGAATCTGTTTCAGAAACAGCCTCTGAGGAAGAGATTGTCACTTTCAATAAGTGGCAAGATGATGCATCTGTGGCTCAATGCATCATGCTCGCATCCATGAATAACGAGCTTCAGCGTCAGCACGAAAAAATGGATGCTCCTGCTATGCTGCTTCACCTCAAGGAGTTGTATGGTGAACAGAGTAGGACTGCTAGATATGAGATATCTAAGGAGCTCTTCCGATCTCGGATGACCGAGGGTACTGCCATCGAGACTCATGTCCTGAAAGTGATCAATTTGATTGAACGCCTTGGACAGCTTGGGTTCGTCATGGATGGGGAGTTGAGTCAAGACTTGGTCTTGCAGTCACTCCCTGAGACCTTCTCGCAGTTTGTGGTTAATTTTCACATGAATAAGCTAGATGTCAGCTTGCCTGAGCTGCTTAACATGCTGAAAACTGCAGAAGGTCACTTCCCATCCAAGAAGAACCATATCTTGATGGTGGATTCTTCCAATAAAAGGAAGAGACCTAAGGTATCTTCTGAAAAGAAGAAATCCAAGAAGGCTAAGGGAAAGGGGAAAGAAAAGGAACAAAAGAAACCTGAACCAGCTAAAGGAATGTGCTTTCATTGCAACGAGCCGGGTCATTGGAAGAAAAACTGCAAGAAGTTTCTGGCAGACAAGAAGCTTGGAGAAGCTTCGACTTCCAATCAAGGTTTGTTTATGATTGAAATTAATTTTTCAGAAAGTCAAAATTCTACTTGGGTATTGGATACCGGCTGTGGTTCTCACATATGTAATAATGTGAAGGGACTGGTCAGAAGTAGAAAGCTGAACAATGATGAGGTGATCTTACGAGTAGGGAATGGAGCAAAGGTTGCTGCATTAGCTGTAGGAACTTATTATTTAGCAATGCCTTCGGGCAAGTCCATTTATCTTAATAATTGTTATTATGTTCCGAATATTATTAAAAACATTATTTCAATTTCTGTATTGGATATGGAAGGATTTAACGTTGTTATAAAGAACAATAGTTGTTCTATTTATAAAGACGATGTTTTATATGGTATTGGAAATTTGCGAAATGGACTTTATACACTTGACTTACAAGAAAATATATTTCAAATTGAACAAACTAAGAAAAGGAAAAGAGATGATATTAATTATACCTACATGTGGCACTGTAGACTCGGTCATATCAATTAAACAAGATTATCCAAGTTGCATAAAGATGGGCTCCTCGAGCTATCCGATTATGAATCATATCCAACTTGTGAATCTTGTCTCATGGGTAAAATGACTAAATCTCCTTTTAGTGGAAGAGGAGAAAGAGTTACAGAGTTGTTGACATTGATTCACACAGACGTTTGTGGGCCTATGACAACAAGTGCACGGGGTGGGTATTCTTATTTTATTACTTTCACTGATGATCACTCAAGATTTGGATATGTGTATTTAATGAAATACAAGTCAGAATCATTTGAAAAGTTCAAAGAGTTCAGAAGTGAAGTAGAGAAACAAACGGGCAAGAGTATAAAGATACTTCGATCAGATCGAGGCGGAGAATACTTAAGCGGTGAGTTTCTCAATTGTCTCAAAGAAAATGGTATAATCTCACAATGGACTCCTCCAGGTACACCACAGTTAAATGGAGTATCTGAAAGGAGAAATCGAACACTGTTAGACATGGTTCGATCCATGATGAGTTTTACCGACCTTCCAATTTCCTTCTGGGGATATGCCCTAGAAACGGCTGCATACCTACTTAACAAGGTACCTACCAAATCCGTCCCAAAGACTCCATATGAGATGTGGAAGGGGAGGAAACCAAATCTTAAGCATGTTAAGACTTGGGGTTGTCCAGCTTATGTCAAAAAGTGTGAACATGATAAGCTACAGACTAAATCCGAAAAGTGTAGATTTGTGGGATACCCTAAAGAAACTGTAGGGTATTATTTCTATCATCTAACTGATCAAAAGGTGTTTGTTGCGAAACATGCTGCCTTCTTGGAAAAGGAGTTTATCCATGAAGGGGTCAGTGGGAGTAAGATATATCTTGAAGAAGTTCAAGAACCACAAATTACCACGGATCAAAGTCAGGTACCTGACCAAGTAGAAGAATCTACTATACCACACCTTGTTCGTAAATCTGGGAGAGTACCGAAGATACCTGAGAGGTATGGATTCGTTATAGAGGATGACGATGAAGTACACATCATGAATGATGATGATCCATTGAATTACGAACAGGCCATGAGTAATAAAGACTCAGGGAAATGGCTTGAAGCCATGAAATCCGAAATGGACTCCATGTATGAAAACAAAGTATGGACTTTGGTTTCACCACCTGAAGGCATTAAGCCTATTGGGTGTAAATGGGTCTTTAAAAGAAAGACTGGAGCGGACGGCAAGGTGGAGACCTATAAGGCCCGACTGGTTGCAAAAGGTTTCAAACAAAGACAAGGAGTTGATTATGATGAAACCTTTTCACCAGTAGCTATGCTCAAGTCCATTCGGATTTTGCTTGCAATTGCAGCTTATAACGACTATGAGATCTGGCAAATGGACGTGAAAACGGCCTTCCTCAATGGAAAACTTGAGGAGGATGTGTATATGACACAGCCAGAGGGATTTGTTTCAAAGGTTGGAATAAATCAAGTCTGTAAGCTACAACGATCCATTTATGGATTGAAGCAAGCTTCTCGTAGATGGAACATTCGTTTTGATGAGACAATCAAAGAGTTTGATTTTATCAAAAATGACGATGAACCATGTGTGTACAAGAAGGTTAGTGGGAGCGTAATTTCATTCCTTGTATTATATGTTGATGATATATTACTGATAGGGAATGACATTCCTATGCTACAATCAATTAAAATCTGGTTATCTAAACACTTCTCCATGAAGGACTTGGGAGAAGCATCCTATATTTTAGGGATAAAGATCTATAGAGATAGATCTAAAAGGATGCTTGGTTTATCCCAAGGAACGTACATTGATACGATGCTAAAGAGGTTTAGCATGGAAGATTCCAAAAGAGGTCTCATGCCGATGAGCCATGGAATACATCTCTCCAAGAAACAGGCCCCAAAGACACCTGAGGAGAGAGACCGTATGAGTAAGATCCCTTATGCTTCTGCAATAGGATCTATCATGTACGGTATGATATGTACTAGACCGGATGTTGCTCATGCACTTAGTGTAACGAGCAGATACCAGTCGAATCCTGGAGAAGAGCACTGGAAGGCAGTGAAAAATATCCTAAAGTACTTGAGAAGGACTAAAGATATTTTTCTTGTCTACGGTGGGTCTGAATTAAAACTCGAGGGCTTCACAGACTCAAGTTTTCAAACGGACCAAGATGACAGTAAATCTGTTTCGGGGTATGTTTTTACCTTGAACGGAGGCGCAGTGAGTTGGAAGAGTTCCAAGCAGCAAACAGTTGCTGATTCAGTGACAGAGGCAGAGTATATAACTGTAAGTGAAGCTGCAAGTTGATGTTTTAGATGAAAAGTTCATTACAGAACTAGGAATAGTTCCTAAGTCTCATCTTGAATCTAAACATGTGTTGCGGCACTTTGATTAAAGAAATCATTGAAAGAGGAGAGTGTAGACTCTCAAGACAACATTGCAGATCTATTAACTAAAGCTTTAACACAACAGCAGTTTGATCGTCACTTAGAGAAGTTGGGTATGGGATACCATGGCGATTGGCTTTAGTGCAAGTGGGAGATTGATAGTAGTGTGCATACAAGCCAATCATGTATGATGATAAAGCACGTACTTTGTAAACAATCTTATTTATTTATTAAAAAAAATATATTCATTTATTAAAGGCATTTAATTATCTACATGGTGCTGTTTTTATAATATGTAAATAACCCATAGTTTTAAGCAATGCTTTTAGAATCATGATGATGATCATGCTAATGAGATCTAAATTCTTAGAAAGCTCTAAAACTAAAATAGTTCCCAATCGTGGGATTACTAAAAAGGGGATTAGTAAATCCGGATAGATTGGTGCATATGTTGCTTGCTCATTCGATGAGGATGATTGATCTCATGATCATTTGTGTGGAGACACTAAAGCAAGTATGTAGGTGCTTATTGGAGAATAAGTTCACTGAACGTGATTCGCTATGGAATACCTAATGGAGTTTTACTCGCCTGTCAATAGGAATTCCTAATGTGATAGTAGTACAAGTGATCCTTGGACTTGAGATCATCATAGTATCTTGTATGTAACAAATTATACTTTGACTTATTCCTTAAGACCTTTTAAGGCATATATAGGGTATGCTTGGGTATAATGAGTTACATATGGAGATAATGAATGATCAATAAAGAATCTACCACCTCTAGTAAAAGAGGAGATATGTCCTATGTGATTCGTTAAATGACAACCCAGGAATCCTTGGCCAAGGTGAAATGAAATTAGAAAGGAGTTTTTAATTTGCATTATTTGGAGTTGTGCATTTTCTAATCGAAATACATATAATTAAATAAAATAAGACTTGACAGTAAATCCATGTCTTATATTTAATTGGGACATTGTATGGTGGAAGGATTGAATTGTATAGTAACTATTAACTCACAGGTTCTTTTATGATTAATGTTGAAATCTATATTATCTGGAAAGTCGTTGATCGCTAGGGAGGCTTATCCCTATTGTAGAATAAATATTATTTATTTAAATAAATTATTAGTTTAATTTATTTATTTAAATAAGATTAAAATTGTTTTAATTGATTTATTCACAACCGGTTTAATATGGAGAACCTAAAGGGTCACACCATAAAAGGAAGAATAATTATTTAAGAAGGTAATGGCATAATCGTAATAATGCATTAAGTATAATTAATTTAATCTATGGTGATAGAATAAATTAAATAGCTTAATGTTTATTATTTAATATTTTGGAAATATTAAATATAAATTAATAAGAGGAGTCTTATTAATATTATTACAATTATTATTATTTTAATTTCTAAAGGAGTTTAGTAATTAATTTAATATTTAGTACTCTCATTTATTCCTAATAAGATTAGGAGACAAATTAATTAAATAAATTTAATTAATTATTCCCATGTGGTGGGAAGCCTAAATTAATTAAAGGAGTTTAATTAATTAAAAGAAATCCCATGTCTAATAGGATTAGAAGGGTTGACCAATGTCTATATAAGAGAAGTCTTATAATAGATATTGGGATGATGCAATTCCAATTGTTGGAGAGTACTCCTTTTCTATAGAGGATAGAAAACTAAGGTTAAGCCAAACACCCTCCTTCTTGATAATTCCTCTTCCTTGGTGGATCACCTCTAGAGGCCAAACACTTGGGTGGCTAACGTTGATCAAAGGAAAGAATCTAACCCGAAAATTCAAGGAGATCACGAAGAACAAGGAGTTGAACTAGTACCTGTGGAAGCTTCGTTCTACAAGGGTATGATTCCATAACTTCTTATTTATCGTTTTAAATTAATAATTTGCATAAAGGATGATCCGGGTAATGGTTTTGTAGAAATTTTTTAAACTCTGATATACCATGCTTCAGCTAATTTTTGCAATTTGATTGCGTCACGATTTCGTACAAACCCAACATCAAGAACTTAGAAAATTACAGAAAATGAAGAACATGGTGAGGAAGTTATACCTCTGTTAAACAATTGACTTTCTTGCTAAAGTAATTTCTTAATCTCCTTCACACTAACAGTATTCTTACTCTCTATAATTTTCTTAGCAATAAAATTCTCAGCAAGTGTAATATAGAAGGAGAAGAGCAATTTATAGGCAAACCAATACTCAGTTCATAGCTTTGCTTGCCAAATCAAACTAACGAAAATAGCAAGAATCTAATGGTTAACAAATAGTTGGTGAGGAGTTGGTGTAATCCATCATCAATCCCACTCCCCTCATACTCATTAGCTATATATTGCTGAGTTTGAGAAAAATATAGAGTAGTAGCCATGTGGTGTTCACGTGAAGGAGAAGAAGAGGAGGGACTCTAATATTGGGACAAGCTCATTTTCAGCAATATCAACTTGCAAATTTAAAATACAATGCTTATGTTTTACATATATATACATATAGTATATACTTAAGTCACAAGTCCATTTCTAAATACAATGTAACAAATAGGTACATATACACCAACATATAATCCATGTACATTTTACTAATACCGAATGTAAATCTATTGGGTATTATTCATTATCACAACAGTTCATCCCACCGGATATAATTCTTTCGGGTATCACCACAGTGTATTGTCTCCTCTATTAGTAAATTCAATAATTGTTTACTATATATTCATGATATATTATTTTATTGTATACTTAATATACACATTGTCACACCCACATTTCATGTACCTATTACAACTCAATAACTTTACTATATAGTTTATATTCATATATAGCATAGTCGCATTGCACTTTATACTTCGCATAACATATAGTTAACTATCATACGTTATACTTTAATATCGCATGGTTGCACATAGAAATTAATAAATTACTTATCTTATCAATTAATTAATAATAATATTAATTAATCCATTTCTCATTAATCCATGGAATTATAATTCTCACGCTAATTGATTAACACTTTATATGATTTATTATCACGTTAAATAAATATAAATCTTTTTATATTTATAAATCATTTACTCATTAATCATCATATTATCAAATAATTACTTGATAATAGTATATTGTTCATAACAATAATTAATATTAGAAGACAATTTATCTCATCACAAATCCGATTATACTTATAATCGATTTCCTTATTATTATACTATCACTAGCCATAATAATTTAACATACTATCATAATAACAATTAACAATTAATTTAGATTAATTGTTAAATTAATAATTCCTCCATCATTAAATTAGTCAATTCATTACTGAATCTATTATTGTGCCACACAAGGCATCTCTCACAAGCTCAATCTTAAGCTTATCATTATTCTCATCACTTACTCATTTCTCACTACATTACTACTTATAACCTGTTCAATTAAATTAGAACTATTAAATCCAAGGTCCACATATAAATATTTTACAAATCGAATATTCAAATATTATATATAACCTTTACGAAAATATAATAACTCAAGCTATTAAAATGTTAAATTACTTCAATTAATTATACTTATAATAAGTATAACCTTTATGCTTATAATAATTAATATATACTCTATTAATTATTCTAATAATAATATTCACGATCAAATAATAACTTAAGTTATTTAATATATTAAAATAACTTAGTTTCCTTTTATTAATTAAACTCCCTTGAAAATACATTTAAAATTATGTATTTAGCCATATCATAAAATATTATGTTTTCTCCAAATAAGCACATTCGTTATTAGAAAATAATTTACTTATTGTCTCATGATATTATTCTTAATATAATATCAAATAACTATATGTACGACACATGTACATATATTATATATAGAAAATAGATAATAAGTTTATTTTCTATTATAATAAATCGTTTCCATCAATTTAATTACATATAGCAAATACGTTTTAATATATTTACTATATTAACCAAACACACCTCATACAAAAACATATAAGGTAATATTATTATTCAAAAATAACATTTCCTCCTTTTATTAAAATAATTCAATATTAAAAATTATTTTAATATCCTTTATTAGAAATATATAATAACTATTTCTCTTTCTTTTCTATAAATTGTTCCCAAAACAATTTCTTCAAATATTCATTTAAAGATATAATGATTTCCATCTCCCTTTAATAACGTATATATATTTAACGTTATTCGCACATTAGACTTTCTCACATATTACCACTCTAAGTAATATATATAAAAAGTATCAACTATAATTACATATTCAACACACATATTAATTCACTCATTTACTTAAGTAAATTAAACCCTATACTATATCACCATAGTTAATTAAGGTTCAATACTATCATTATATTATTCCATAATATAACTCACAACTTATATTAACTAATATTTATTCTTATTAGTTAATTCCTTAACTAACTCATGCTTCACTATCCAAACCTATTCACGGATAGCTTAAGTGCTATTAATAACCTATATTATAAACATACTAGTTATTAATACACATACTCAAGAATATGGTGATTATACATTAAGGATATTTAATGTCACCAACTTACTATGATAAAATAATTCTATAAATTATTTAATATCGATAGGAATTTATCCACTTCCTTTATCTCAACTGGATCGTCTCTACGATAAGTAACAAATATATATTAATAATATATTTATAAATCACAAAAACACATTTTACATAGTCCATATTATCCTATGTAATATAATACCACATACCTCATATCACATATATATATTATTATTCGAACCCATCTCACAGTTTAAGAATTTTATTTATTAAATCCTTATTTAATAATATCTGAAAATTCGGGTTCTTACAGAGAAGCATCCTATATTTTGGGGATAAAGATCTATAGAGATAGATCTAAAAGGATGCTTGGCTTATCCCTGTCGACGTTGGGAAAAAAATCTTTTCGCTTTGGACAAATCTTCCTCTTCCTAAATTTTTTTATTTTCTACCCTTGTTTGTCTTATCTGTTTTATGAAGGGTGAAATTTTTAGGAAAATGCCAACATATATCATGTTGACAATTTAAAAGGTTTACAGAGTTACCAGTAGGTATATTTTGAAATAGTTATACCAACTCAACCTAGTTTTATTTGATTTTTGAAAGTAGGACCAATTACTGGAGGTTGTCAAAACTTAGTCTTGAAACCGAGACACCCTCCGACTTCCGTAAAACACGGTTACCGCATCTTTTCAATATTTTCCTTTTTAATTGCAATGTGTGTGTATGCTGAAAGTATTTGAGCCTACGTTTGTTTGATTTGAAAGTAGTGCCTTGCTTCGTTGGACCTATATACGAAGGCTTTGATTTGTTTGAAAAGTCTTTTTGTTTAGACAAGATATGAAAATGATGTTTTGAAATATTGGTTTTCAAACCCTTACGCTCTCATAGGAATTGAAGCATATTGATATTACCATTTTATTCTATTCAGCCTTTGGCTCAATTTAAATGTTTATTGTTGGGATGCGAAGCATCCTCAACCACATAATGTATATACAAGTGCTGGTCTTTTTATGGGCATGACATCCATTAAAGTGACTCTAGCACTACAAACCATATTTCACTATGTTTGAGACTTTAAATCCGGATAACCGTTTTAAGGTCCCTCAGATGTAGATTTTACAGAAAAACTGGCAGGATGTGTTTACAATGTGGAGTTGTCCATCGTGGGAATCAGATTTAGATTAGTTTGACCTTTAATCCCACGATTCCTAGGCTCACAGAAAAGGGCCAAGAAAACCTACATAACACAGATATTAACATATAAGAAGAATTGTACTCTAGATGTCGCAAAACAAAGGATTTATCAATCAAATCCTTGTATATGCATAACCAAAGCTTTCCATTCCCACTAGATATGGATCTAGGGTCGCGAGGTCGCTTTAATAATTATAAAACTAGAAAAAATTAGATTTAAATAAATCTTAGCCATTCTAGCTTCCCGGTTCCGGTTGGACCTATTTTAAACCGTTTGAAAGTTAGAAAGGGCTAGATTTAGATAAATCTAATTCTTTAAATTTACATTAACACAAATGCATATCAAATGAATATTTAAAACAGATATTTAATCACAGTGAGCAAAGAATATATATATATATATATATATATATATATATATATATATATATATATAAGCTGTAAATGGTCACGAATTTCCAATCCAGGCCCGCCGAAGAAATTTATATATATATATATATATATATATATATATATATATATATTTATAAAAGCTGTAAAGAGCCACGAATTAATCCAGGTTCGACTGAAATGTAAATATATATATATAAGCGGTAAAAAGCCACGAATTACTCCAGGCTCGACAGAAATGTAAATATATAAATTTATATAAAAACAATAAAAGGCCACGGATTTCCAATCCAGGCCAAACGAAGTCAGAAAAATTATATATATATATATAGTTATATATATACAAAAGTAGTAAATACCACGGATTTGCAATCCAGGCTTGACGGAATTGAAAGTTAGTATATATATAGTCAGTTATATATATAATAAAGTTGAAAAGGCCACGAATCAGCAATTCAGGCCGAACAAGTTAGTGTATATATATATATATATATATATATAAGCGAGTAAAAGCCACAGATTAACGATCCAGGCTGTGCAAAAGAAGAAAAACGTATATATATACTTATATATACTAAAAAGTAAGCTAAAAAGGCCACAAAATTGAGTTCCGGGAAAAACCAGAAGATGAAACTTTATATGCACGTTCACATATACGTAATGAAGTAAGAAATGACTTTTGATCGTAAAAAAACTTATAATAGACTGCTACACTGGCTTTTTGCCACTCGGTGGGCTTCAAATGGACGTTTTTATCAGTTAATTTTTGTTATGTTGTAGAATATACGTATGCAAACGTATTGGAAGAATAAAATTAAAGTTTGGAGTACTAGAAATAGGGGTAAGGGTCGAAATGGGCGGAGTTTCAGAGCCTTTTCTATTTTTTTCTCTTTTTTTGCAAGGTGGGGGGTCTTATTTATAAACCAAAATGGTAGCAGGTGCACTCGCGGCAGCAGCGAGTCTACCTGCTGCTCCATGAGTGGGGCCCACTCCCGTGGGTCCCATCGTCTCAAAGTAAGTGCACTACGAACAACGTAATATCAGGTTCGAACCTTCATAACTTTTGATCCGGGCGTCCGTTTGGGGGTGTTATACCTTTTCGGAAATCACTTTCCAAGAGCGACACAATGACATGGGACTTGACCTTTTCCAAATCTAGAAAGATGTGTTTAAAACCAGATCTTCATTTTTTTGCAGTTCGTCCGTTGAGCTATGTTTTGTTGTTTTCACTCGGGATCGATGTTATGGCTCTTTCTGACCATCATTGCATCAATTTGGCTTGATTTTGACTGAGTTGACTTCAAGTTGGTAAAATGATTGTTTTTCCCTTCTGGAGGTCATCTCCTGTGTTGGCAAGGTTTTCGACTATTTTCTCGGGATTGTCTCCAAGATTTGATCCCAGCCGACTCTGTTCTTCCTCAGAGTTGTCTCCGAGGTTGATTTGGTCTCCCAGGATTGTCTCTAGGGCTTCTGTACCTCTCAGAGTTGTCGTTGGGGCTTGACTTGATATCCCGGTGTTGCCGGGGCTTGACTTGACATCCCGGTGTTGTCAGGGCTTGACTTGACATCCCGGTGTTGTGACCGGGGTTGAGTTTGATCTCTCGGTGTTGTTGTCAGGGCTTTTGTACCTCCCAAGTTGTTTTCGGGGCTTGACTTGACATCTCGGTGTTGCCAGGGCTTGACTTGACATCCCAGTGTTGTGATCGGGGTTGAGTTTAATCTCTCAGTGTTGTCGCCAGGGCTTTTGTACCTCCCAGAATGTTATCGGGGCTTGACTTGACATCCCAATATTGTCGGGGCTTGTCTTGACATCCCGGTGTTGTGATCGGGGTGGAGTTTGATCTCCCGATGTTGTTGTCGGGGCTACAACTTTGTTTGAACTTACAGGGTTGTCTCCGAAAGGTAAAAGACGGTTTTTCCCTCTTGCAAGGTTAGTAACAGGAATGCAAAATTTTGAGTGTCTACAGATGCCCCTCTTTATCATGTTTATGCAATGCAATGGAATGAACAGGATAAAGACTGCTAGACACTGGAAATATGACATATGTAAATGTAAGGCAATGCATGATGTGTCATATTACGAATGTTATATGCCTTCGTGGTGTTAGTTGCCACGGGTAGGCTATCACTGGCTGTTCTCATCATTTTCTGCTGGGGGTGGAGTTGTTCATGATAGTTTTTACCTGAACTTAACGTTGGGGTTGTCACCAACATCTTCTGCCTCCAGATAAGCTTTCTGACTTTTCCTTCTCTAGGGATGTTCCTCGTTTAACGAGTGACCTCATGGGGAATTCCTGATGCCTATCCTGATGATAGCTCACACCAGTTTACATCATCGAATCTTTCCTGATCCTACGTTGGAGTTGTCACCAATGGTTTGGATTACTATTTGGTTGACGTCGACGTTTCTGTTGAGGATAGAAGTCTCCCGATCTACTTGAATAATAATTGACAATGATTTGACCATCATCGAACCTCCTCAATGCCTACCCGAATGGCAGTTTACAACGATCGATTGAATTGATTTGATTTGATACTTACTCGAACGATAGTTTATATAGTTGACCATCACTGAACCTCCTAGGTGCCTACTGGAAAGGTAGTTTGCAAAGGTCTGTTGAATCACTGATCCTTCTCAGTGCTCCCGCTCGGGATTTGCATAATAGATTACATCATCTGTCATTTGTGGGGACAATTTGTACATGGTTCTCGTCACCGGCTCCTTCCCTATGCTATGTTGGAGTTATTGCCAACGGTTTGTCACATCAGATGCTCTGACCCTCGCTGAAGTAGCTTTCAACGGCTTACAATGTCAGTTAATCTGACCCTCGCTGAAGTGGTCTTCAACGGATTTCATCACCGATCCATTCCCGTTGCTTCACTGGAGTTATGGCCAACGGCTTACAATGTCAGTCAATCTGACCCTCGCTGAAGTGGTTTTCAACAGCTTTCATCACCGGCCCGTTCCTGATGCTTCGTTGGAGTTGTCGCCAATGGCTTACAATATCAGTCAATCTGACCCTCGCTGAAGTGGTCTTTAACGAATTTCATCACCGACCTGTTCCCAATGCTTTGTTGGAGTTGTCGCCAACGGCTTACAATGTCAGACTTGTTCAATCTCGCCGTGGCCATATCTTTCTGATAAGTCACACCCTTGGACCAATCTGGACACTTTGACGTGTTCAACACCTGCTATCCACAACGCTGGACCTCCCTGATGCTCAGACAGAGGCAGTTTTCAGTAGTTTTTCGTCATCGGCACTTAGAATACAACATCAGGGCTTCTACCAATGGCTTACAAGAGATTCCTTTCTTCGTCAGAACTTGACGCTTAAAACCAGGGTTTCAGGCCATTCCGCTCAATCGCGTAGCAGTTTTTTCCTTGATTTAACTTTTTAGCTTCTATAAACTCCACTTTGCCTTCAATTGAACCAAATTGGAAGGGGTGGGACCCACCTTAGGGAGCCACAGGTCCACTTACAGCTGTCGAAGGTGGAGTTTCTATTCTATACAAGTATAACTTAGGCTCCTGTGGCTTTCAAAATTCATTTTTAACTTTGAAATCTAAAGAAAATCCAAAATTTCTTCTTCAGATCTACTGAGTTTGGGCTTCTTTTTTTGAATTTCGTCACTGTACAAACGTTCTACACATCTCTAGTAACGTTTACATACTTTCTTTTCAAATTTTGACCGTTAGATATCATATAGTATGCTTCTAAACACAATATAGCGAATAGGCATGCCTATATGACTTGATAAAAAATTTTAGATTTAGTAAATATGCATGTTTTACTGAGCTAAACGTTTTGATGTAAAAAAATTCAATTTCTGAGACAGTCATTTGATGCCCTTTTTGGCCAGTTTACTCGTCCTATTTTGAGGGCAAATAAGCCTGGATTTTCAACTAAAAATACACATGGTAATTTAGCTGCCATGGGGAGTTTAAGTTTTGATTTTTTTTCATAAATATGAATTGTTCAAGTTTTTTGGGTAGGTGTGCTACTGAATGGCCACCTAGTCATGCCTATGTGCATGCGGACAGTCCATTTTACAAAGGAGACTCTGACAAAAAAAATTCAAAAGCCTGAGTATTTAATGAACATGTAATTTTGACTCTACTGAGGATTTTTGTTAACTAATGCATGCTTTAGGACTTAAAAATACATAAAGCAATGATTTAATTTAATAAGACATAGGTTTAAGGCTTACCTCACCCTTTCTAAGGTGATTTGGAGACTTTGTCTAGGTTATGGAGCCAGATAGACCCGATAGTGCTAGCAAGGTCACTTCAGGTGTGAGGCGGAGGAGAGCTTCTGATGTTCGCCAACCTCGTCCAACTCGGTCGCCTCGCCGGTTGGCTGAGTTTGTGATTCATCCGATCCGGGCTGAGATGCCAGATGATGTGGATGACAAGGATGTTCCATTTATGGATCCTACCTCAGCTCATGCTCCATGTAGGGAGCTTCCAGCCATGGCGTTGCCGATTTCGAAGCTGCTGGGCGATTTGAGCCGCCATCCATCGATATACCTTCACCCCAATGAGGTGACTGAAGTTTTTATCCTAGATTTTTCTTTCTTTCTTTTGCCATTTTAGGGTACATGTTTAATCTGGACTGGCTTTTTGATGCAGGTTCCCCTTTTAACCAAGGGAGGCTGGGAGCTCTACTTGGGAGAATGCGCTATCCCGAGCATCACAGGAGATATCCGCATTCCCTTTATTCCTCCTGCTTGGCATCATTGGCCATTAGCTCAACCACTCACAAACATTCTCATGGTGGGTGTAGATGGCTTCACCCTGTCGGAGGTTCCTTACAGCCAGGAGGCATTTCATAGATGGGGGAGTTCTCACACTATTGGGGCTCAGACTCGTGCTACCCAGTTTATGGCAAATATGGTGTCGGGGTCTGTGATGATGACAGATTGGATAGCTTGCCTTCAAGAGCCGACTCATCTGGAGCAGATTTCAGGATTGACCCATTGGTTGGAGAGGGCTCATTTTTTCATTAGGCACCTTAGCCGGGATTCTTTCGAGGCAGATTCATTTGATCCTTCCAGCTCCAGAGCTGGCCCCTCAGCAGATCCATTTTCTGGCAGCTATACAGGTGCTGATCCTCCTTTGTATTGACCGGACATTCCCACTGGCCAAGATTTTGTGACTCAGGAGGAGCTGCAGCAGGTTGATCGCCTAGATACAGATATTATAGATTTCTTCTGATAGCTTTTCTCGCTATATCTTTTAATAGGCCTCTATTAGATATTGGGCAGTTGTGCCCCATTTC
The DNA here is from genome assembly GCA_020205555.1 of Panax stipuleanatus. Taxonomy (NCBI): domain Eukaryota; kingdom Viridiplantae; phylum Streptophyta; class Magnoliopsida; order Apiales; family Araliaceae; genus Panax; species Panax stipuleanatus. Next base: position 129,099,530 of record CM035115.1, on the reverse strand, counting down.
TCATTATATCTTTTGATAGGCCTTTGTTAGTTGTTGGGCGGTTGTGCCCCATTTCCTTATACTTTTTATTTTATATTTTATGAGCAGACAAAGATAATGCTTTTAGTAGATAATATTTTTTAGAAATGCATGATGTTTTTCTATCTATTGCATCCTATTGTCATTTATCATTGTCATTATGCATGTATTATATCATGGATATGCATTTAGACAGGTGAGTTTAGATTTGACCCCTAGATGGTCTTATAATACAATTATACAGATGTCTTCATCCACAGTCAACCCCCCACAGCCAGAGGGACAGTTGACCAGATGTTGGGGCATTCTTTGGCCCTTTTAGCTTTTCAGGTCCATAGGGGTTTGTGGACGGCATGTTATCCTGCTGGATACCCGAGCACCAGGTTTTTAGGTTTGGCCTTCATAAGTTGACTCCTACACTGGAGGAGTATGAGCGCCTCACGGGTTTGGCATTAGATCTGCCTTATGCCAGGATAGCTATTAGTGAGATGAGACGTCCCTTTATGACCATGACTAGTATGAGATGCAGAGTCATCGCTGAGGAGATTACTGCATGCCATGTGGTGTCCATTGACTTTTTGATTGATTACTTTGGTAGGCTAGACAGCTACAAGCGATATTAAGGGGACTTTATCATCCCTGCAGATGAGTGGCAGTTTGCCCGCGTGGACGTTCTGTTGATGTGCGTCACGGCGTATTTATATATAACACTATATATGGACCACTTGGATATTGGCTTGATGATAGTGGTTTGTGCCCTCAGATAGGTTTGTACTATCCTGCCTATGATATTAGCCGAGACTTTGAGGTCGGCTACATTCTGCAGTTCCCATCCAAAGGGGTTTTTCAGGGGCAGTGCCGTTCTGCTGTACGTGTGGTTCATGACACATTTGAGTCCTATCGGCACTTTCAGGCATCATAGGTATTGCTTTACCCATGAGATAGCGATGTCCTACTCTTTTCGACCGGCGGAGTGTACAGACGCGGCATCATGGTTGGCCTTTTTATCAGAGATCGAGCATCCCTTTTTGATCTTGCCTTACTCAGAGCTTAGCTCCCCATACAGCTTCATCACTCATGCAGACAATATGGATTACCTGCCCTTAACGGGTTTAAGAGGGGTGACCACATATCATCCACTGGCAGTCATGGGCCATTTTGATCAGTTCCAGAGCATCCACCATTTTGAGGGGGCTATGGATCAGCGGATATCAGTTCATCTTTGTCGTCAGCTAACCTGATCAGGACTTACAAGTGTTGGACTCATAGGGAGATAGCTGATTTTTTTACTAGCCATCCAGATCATTCTCCAGAGTATTCAGCATGGTTGGAGGCCGACATCGCATTGGCTACGGTTATCTAGTCAGCTCCGATCATTGATTCTGACGATGAGGAGCCTATGGAGGATCCTGATTCTCCCACGGAGGATGATTTGTTTACAGGTTTGACAGCAACTTTAGTTATTGACCCCCCAAGCATTCCTGCTAGGACAGATCCAGCTCTTATTAATTCACTAGCTCGGATGACTTTTGAGAGGGATCAGGCTAGAGCACTGATGTTAACAGCCCTTTCTAGCAGGGATACAACTTTTTGCTGATAGAGACGAGGCTCGAGCTACTCGGGATGCAACATTTATTGAGAGAGATGAGGCTCGATCTACCCGAGATGCAGCTTTCGCTGAGATTGAGGAGGCTCCGGTCGCCCTGGATGCTGCTTATATTGAGAGGGGCGAGGCTATAGCTACCCGAGATGTTTATATTGTGATAACCCAAAAATTTATAAAATCTTGAATGATTAGAATAAAAGTTAAAGAATAAAACCTAGATGAGAATTTGAGAATTTATTTAAAATTTTCAGATAAAACTTATATAGTTTACTATTTGAATGAGACTAGAGAATATATGGGTTACAAAATTCCAAACCCTAGAAATGAGTTATATGTATTTGAAGGAATGTTAAGAATGAGGTATTGTGATACCTATAAATTCGATGTGAACTGAATAATGTAAGAAATGTTATATTGATGCATATGGAAATTTTATTAAAGGAATAAAAGTTCACATGAAGAGATATTATGAGGTTAAACGAAGATGAGTATATGTATAGAAATATATATATATATATATATATATATATATATATATATATACTTAGTAAGGTACTATATATTTTAGCAAGAAGAATGATGAATTAAGTTAAGGATATGAGAATCAAGATAAAACTATGTCAGTAATTAACATAGTTTGAGTGTTGGCCTTGACTGGAAAATAAGAAGGGGAATAAGTGGAAAGTTATTAGCTAATATAATTAACAATAAAAATGGAGTAAGTTAAAACTTAAAATTTGAGTTAGAGATAGAATTTTGAAGCACAGACTGCTCGGTTTCATCCGGAACGTCAAGTTTAGTCAGAAAGGACAATAAACACAAAATGTATAAGGGTTGACTTTTTGGTCAAAGTTAACAGTTGACTTATATGGATAAAAGTCTAATTGGGTTATGTAAGTTAATTGATATTATTAATATTTGAGAATGTGTTTATATTAATAATAATGTATAAGAGTCCAAATGATAATTTACTTCATGGACAAAGGAGAATAAATAGTTTAAACAAGCCCATTAGTTTAATTAAGCATGGGACTTGTAGATAAAGTGATTAAGGGCAATTAAGTTATTAAACTAGCCAAATATATCATATATGGGACAAGTATTATGATGACCCAATTTAATTGTTGGTGGAAGCCCAAGTTTATTTTAACAAGTAAGCAAAATAAAATTAATTTGGAAGCCCAAAAGGTTAAGTGAGTAACCCAAACTAAGCCCAACAAGTGTAGGACTGTTTGGGACATTTGATTAAGTAACATGGGACTTATAAATTAAACCAAATGGGGAGGAAGAGCCCAAAAATTCGGCCACTAAGAATAAAAATGGGGAGAAATTTGCAACTTTGTTTAGCTTGTCCAAAATCTTGGTTATAATATTTTGAATATATCACCCAAGACATGTGTCACTCTCTTAGCATGTCCAACACTTATAGTTAGTGAGTAAGCAACCAAGTGAATGATTAAGAAAGGGAATTAGTGGAAGAATACTTACACTTTCAATTATACTAACTCCACTAACTTCATTTCATTTCATTATACTTCCAAGCTCCTTAGTTAGAGAAAAGAAAATATATAGAAAGAGAGAGAGAGGGAGAGGGAGAGAATTTCGGCCATACAAGGAGGAAAGGAAGAGCCTTGAGCATCATGCATGCTAAGTATCTAAGCTACTTTAGGAAGATAAGAAAGATAGCAAGAAGAACAAGGTATTGATTCTTATCATTTTCAAGTTTTGATTTCTTATTTGTTGGATTTTGATGAAACAAAGATCCTTAAGTTTGATCTTTTAAAAAAAACTCTTCATCTATATGTGTATAAATGTTTTCTATGGGGATCAAAATATTTTTGAAGTTGAAAGTTAGATCAAAAGAGAGATTTGTACCAAATGGGTAGAGAAAAGCTCATGCATGCATGCATGCACTAGGTAACTTTATGTTAGATTCTTGTGATGCATATTGAATATGGTTAATATCATGATTAGAGTATTAGATCCTAAATTTAACAAATTAGACTTCTGAATTTGTATGAGTTCATGTGATGAGATTTGGAAAAAGGAAGTTATTTGGATTTTTAAGAAATTTTTATTGAACTAGTGTGCTATAACATATGCATGTTGAAATCTACAAGTGATATTTGAGGTTTTCTTTCTTGGTATGATAGATACATAAGTTAAGGGCAAAACCCCTTTGGAATCACTCAAATATGTTTAATAATGAATAAGTTATGAATTAAATCCGAAACTACCCAACTGTTATAAATATCCAACTGATCAGTCACTTTTGGATTGTTTTCAGTAACCAAAACAAACTTAAATTTGGTGTTTGATATATGAAAATTGTATCTCGGGAAAATACGAATCCAACGATATAAAATGGACCTAAATCCGAGATGTAGATCTCGAGATATAAGTGTTTCCGTAAAGGAACCCAAATCTGGAAAACGAACCAACTGTTGTAAACGTCCTTGCTGATCAGTCAATTTAACACTGATTTCCGGGACCTAAATAGAGCAGAATTTGATGTTTGATAAATGGAAATTGGAGTTTAGGAAGATACGAATCCAACGCCTACGACGGACCCTAAATCCGAGTTGTAGACATCGTTCTACAAGCGTTTCCATGAAGGACCCCAAATCTAAAATTTTAGGCGAAATTTTTTGTAACAATATGAAGTGAAATGAAAGTGAGTTATTATAATAAATAACTTTAAAGCCACTAATGGGCTAGTAAGTTAATTACATACAACGTGAAATGTAATTAATTATTTAATTATTATTTAAATGATGTTAAGTAATAATTAAAATGAGTTAGTATTAATAAAATAACTATTTATTATTTAATTAAGATTAAATAATAATTTGAGTTAATCAATTCATTAATTATTATTTAATTAATATTAAATAATGATTAAAGAGTATTTAAGTAAGATTAAGTAATAATGAAGTAATTACTTACTTACTTTAACATGAAAGTTTATAGAATTAATTATTTATTATTGAAATAATAAATAAGAACGAATATTAATTAATTATTCTTTTTATAATAATAATAAAGAATGATTAAAGAAGAATGAAGTGCATAAATCAATTATTATTTATTCAAGGATGAGGGATTTAGTAATTATTATTTAAAGACAAATAATAATTTAATTATCTATTATTTAATTGACATTAAATAATGAGGAGTTATAATTGACTATTAGTGAGTAATAACTAAAGGTAAATAGTTAATTACTATTTAACAAATATTAAATAGTAATCGAAGGAAGAGAGAATTAACAATTGAAGGAAATTAAATAACTCCTTAATTAAACAATTATAATAAATTATTTAAAGAACTAATAAGTGTTTATCACTTAAGCAAAGTCTTATTAATTATTAAATCTTTAACCTAAGATCAATTAAATATTTTATAGAATTAATAATGATAGTACATTAGATGTATGTACTTTGTGATTGTATTATTGGTTAGATAATAATACGAGTAAGCGTATTAATGAACAATTATACGCAGTACTAATTGATAGATCTACATTATCAATGTTAGGTCATTCAAAGAGTGTTAATTAAAGCTAGTAAGCTGTAGCTCGTCAAACAGGCAAGTTTCCTAACTCAAACTCGAGTTATTATTTTTCAAGCATGTTGGTGGATAAATATTGTTGATTATTCCACATCCTGATGAATTATTGTGAATCACACTTTGTGCAATTGAATTTCTGTTCTATTATTTATTGAACTGCGAATGGATTAAAGTTCTTTTATTCATAAACTGCTTATGAGATGGATCTATGCTAGTTGTGTCATCTAGATCAAGCATGTTTAAAATTTGTTAACGCAAATTCGTTTTGAAACTTAGTGCATGTTGCGTATGTTTATCAGGTATGAAAGGCTGACCACCTTCATTACCATAGGGTTCAGTTAAATTTGTTCATATTCATTGTTGGCCATTCATCATTATTGACTCGGTCATTCAGTTATAAAAAATTAATTTATATTCTTTCACAACTATCATATTGATGAAAGTTTGTCAGCTTACTATTCTTTTCAATCATAATATATCTTCATTTGAACTTAAACTTGCTGAAAAAACTTATTGCTCACCCTTGCTATATCATGATAACCAATTTCAGATTAAGACGAAGGCTTGAAGGACACAGTCAAGAGCAAAGTACAATAGTAGAATACTGTTATGCAAGAATAACTATTTAGTTATCTTATGTAAACCTTTTGTAATGTTGAAGGTATGTATTCAGTTAAGGTTGATAAACCTGGAAAAATGTTATAGAATCATGTGAAATAAATAATATATGTTTATATGTTCCGCAGTAGATGATAAAATATGTGTGAAAATAAAGTACCGTAACGTACCAAGTCCGAGGTTCTTGTGACCTGGATTTGGGGGAGTCACAGGTTAGTATCAGAGCTGATAGGTTATAAACCTTACGTAAGTGTACCTTAGGCTATAACCACAGAGATGAGGATAGGTAATAAACTCAAATAGAGTTTAAGCGATAAGATATGAATTCAGGAAATTCATTATTAAGATAAGAGGATGATAAATAAGATTCAAAGAGGAATCTTGAAAAGCTTAAGGATCAGGGGACACCTGATTCGGATAATCATAATATAATATGATTAAGGATGAAAGAAAAGAAGATCGTAAAAAAAATGAAACGATCTTGGAATGAGAAAGAATCGTAATATAACACGATTATAAGATGAGAATTTGAAGTTACTTGACTCTAGGAATAAAGATGAAAAGTGATAATAAATAGACAAAGTCAATAAGATGAAAAGTGTAAAATCATAATATAATATGATCAAGGGAAAGAAGATCGTAAAATAGAACGATCATGAGATAGAAAAGAATCATAATATAACACGATTGTAAGATAAGATCACAACGTGATCCGATGAGGTTCTAGAAGGACATATAATCAATCTATTGATTGAAGACTATATAGCAGAAGGGCTATACAAATATGGTACTATGAGATAGTATGAGTTAAACTCAAAAGAGTTGAAAAGGATGATATGCGGGTTAAATGAAATTCGTATTGAACAAAGAAGAGAATGTACTATGAGATAGTACGATATAAACTCACGAGGAGTTATAAATAATGAGATACAAAAAAAATATGTATCGAGCATAGAGCAAGAAGTTATGAGCAAGATAGAGTTATGTGGGATTTCAATTAAGGACTCATGTTAGCAACTAAGTTGTATGGTTCCTTATATGGGCGGGGAATTTATGCTTGGTTTTAGAACCACTTAGCTTCCTATATTGATATAGTGGTTAAGTTGAACAATTCCTTGTATGGGCAGGGAGTTGTCCTTGGTCTAACAAACCGCTTAGCTTCTTGTATTGATTAGTGGCTGAGTTGACCAATTCCTTGTATGGGCAGGGGATTGTGTTAGGTTCGACAACCACTTAGTTTCTTATACTGATAATCATTAAAATGTTGATGTCGCGCTATTCGCTATATGTATGTTGAGAAGGTGATTCTTTTCTCATGTGTATGACGGATAGGTAGAGAATATAAGAATATGTACGAGTTCTTAAAACTCATACTATGGTAAGTTTGTGACTCATAATTGTATGGTATATTTTTGAACCCCTAAGCATATAGACAGTTCTTGATTGGTTCTTGAACTACGTATTGCTAGGATAAGTTCCTAAACTCATATTATTGTGGTAAGTACCTGAAACGTGTGGTATGTTTGATGAACTATACTGGGGTATAGAAAAGTGACGGATAAAGAATGAAGAATTGTTAAATTCTAATGGTGATAGAATAGATAGAATGATTAAGAAATTGATCATTAGAGAAATCGAAGTTGATGATAGAAGCATAGGTATTCCAAATCTTCTAGCTGCGCTAGACTTTAAATTTTTGACATCAAGCTAAATTCGCACTGATGTGCCTTTTGAAATAAAATGAATTTTTGTTATCCGCAACACATGATTACAATTGTGTAGAAGTGGGCTTCGTACCACTAACACATCATTACTAGTTGCGGCATGATAACATCAAAAATGAATTTTTCAACAATTTTGAGCTGTTTAAAGAAGAGTCTACGCTAATTGTTTTGGCTAGACAAAAATAATTTAAGATGTCAAAATATATTTTATATATCATCAATGCATCATGGAACCTGATGCAGAAATGATAAAAATGATGGAGTTATCAATGCAGAATTACCTAGTGTTGGATGTGATCTAAGGATCGTCAGGCCAATATGGTACGATGTAGTATGACAAAGTCATAAAATAACGAAATCCTCAAACGGACTGTAAATACAGTGCGATATCATGACGTCATAAAATGATTTTCTGAACTTCAAAAGAAAAGTTAAGTACCAATTAAATTTGGTCAGACACATATTTCGATTGATATTCGAATTATTGGTATACGTCTACGCTAATTGATTCAGCTAAACAAATGTTTATGAAGATTCAAGTATCTCTTTGAGAATTTATCTTGAGCCAAATTGTTTTGCTGAAGAATCTTATGTTAAGTCTGAGGTGAACAACCCCGAATAAGGGGGGATATATTGGTTGGATAATATATTCCAATTTAAGAACGCATATAGTCGTTCCGAAAAAACTAAGGTACGATAGACTGTACCCTCCTAGGTAGTTTACCTTCTTCGTGATTGTAAACATACCTAAAAGTGATTAAGAACACATATAGTCGTTCCGACGAAACTAAGGTATGATGAACTGTACCCGCCCAGGTAGTTTACCTTTTTCGTGATTGTAAACATACCTAAAAGTGATTAAGAACGCATATAGTCGTTCTGAAAAACTAAGGTACGATGGACTGTACCCACCTAGGTAGTTTGCCTTCTTCGTGATTGTAAACATACCTAATAGTGATTAAGAATGCATATAGTCGTTCCGACGAAACTAAGGTACGATGGACTGTACCTGCCAATGTAGTTTACCTTCTTCGTGATTGTAAACATACCTAGTAGAGAATGTTTACAGTATGAAGTATTGTGGTGAAGTATCGTTAACCTTTTCAGAGGTAGAATACCTTTTTCATAATTGAAACAGGTAGCAGGTAGTAATACCCCTAAACCTCAAGGTTCATGGTCTATATGACCCCTCAGCCCTATATGAAAAGTTTTAACTCCTTAGAGAGAATGTTTATGTTATAAAGTACTGTGGTGAAGTACCGTTAACCTTTTCAGAGGTAGAATACCTTTTTTGTAATGGAAACAGGTAACAGGTAGTAATACCCCTAAACCTCAAGGTTCATGGTCTATATGATCCCTCAACATAATATAAAAAATTTTACTCTTTAGAGTGATGAGGTGGTAGTATGTGATGATGGGTATGAAATAGTGTAAACTCATTACTTATGGGTAGAATCTGATATGATTGAATAAAGGTTATTGTGAAAACCTAGTTTTGATGAATAAATGGGGATATATTGGTTGATGATATATTCCAATCTAAGAATGCATATAGCCGTTCCAAAAACTAAGGTGCGATAGGCTGATAACCTAATGTATCCGATTAGGTAGTTTACCTTCTTCGTGATTGTAAAGGATACCTAATAGAGAATGTTCATGGTATGAAGTACTGTGGTGAAATATCATTAAACCTGAGAGTTCACGATCTATATGACCCCTCAGAAAGATATGAAAAGTTTTCACTCCTTAGAGAGAAGTTATAGAAGAATGTGATGATAGAAGAGAAATCCTCAGAGGAGGAAATTGTAAAGGTTAAATAAATAACCTAGTTTTGATAAATAGAATGAGCAGTGATTAGTAGACTGTAATTTCGAGGACGAAATTCTTAGAAGAAGGGGTGAATGTGATAACCCGAAAATTTATAAAATCTTGAATGATTAAAATAAAAGTTAAAGAATAAAACCTAGATGAGAATTTGAGAATTTATTTAAATTTTTTTGATAAAACCTATATGGTTTACTATTTGAATGAGAATAGAGAAAGTATGGGTTATAAAATTCTAAACCTTAGAAATGAGTTATATGTATTTGAAGGAATGTTAAGAATGAGGTATTGTGATACCTATAAATTCGATGTGAACTGAATAATGTAAGAAATGTTATATTGATGTATGTGGAAATTTTATTAAGGGAATAAAAATTCACATGAAGAGATATTATGAGGTTAAACGAAGATGAGTATATGTATAGAAATATATATATATATATATATATATATATACTTAGTATGGTGCTATATATTTTAGCAAGAGGAATGATGAATTAAGTTAAGGATATGAGAATTAAGATAAAACTATGTCAGTAATTAACATAGTTTGAATGTTGGTCTTGACTGGCAAATAAGCAGGAGAATAAGTGGAAAGTTATTAGCTAATATAATTAGTAATAAAAATGGAGTAAGTTAAAACTCAAAATTTGAGTTAGAGATAGAATTTTGAAGCACGGACTGCTCGGTTGCATCCGGAACGTCAAGTTTAGTCAGAAAGGACAATAAACACAAAATATGTAAAGGTTGACTTTTTGGTCAAAGTCAACAGTTGACTTTTATGGAGAAAAGTCTAATTGGGTTATGTAAGTTAATTGATATTATTAATATATGAGAATGTGTTTATATTAATAATAATGTATAAGAGACCAAATGATAATTTACTTCATGGACTAAGGAGAATAAATAGTTTAAACAAGCCCATTAGTTTAATTAACATGGGACTTGTAGATAAAGTGATTAAGGGCAATTAAGTTATTAAACTAGCCTAATATATCATGTATGGGACAAGTATTATGATGGCCCAATTTAATTATTGGTGGAAGCCCAAGTTTATTTTAACTAGTAAGCAAAATAAAATTAATTTGGAAGCCCAAAAGGTTAAGTGAGTAACCCAAACTAAGCCCAACAGGTGTAGAACTTTATGGGACATTTGATTAAGTAAAATGGGCCTTATAAATTAAACCAAATGGGGAGGAAGAGCCCAAAAATTCGGCCACTAAGGGGCAAAATGGGGAGAAATTTGCAATAGCATGTCCAACACTTATAGTTAGTGAGTAAGCAAACAAGTGAATGATTAAGAAAGATAATTAGTGGAAGAATACTTACACTTTAAATTATACTTACTCCACTAACGTCATTTCCTTTCATTATACTTCCAAGCTCCTTAGTTAGAGAAAAGAAAATATATATAGAGAGAGAGAGGAAGAGCATTTCGGCCATACAAGGAGGAAAGGAAGAGCCTTAAGCTTCATGCATGCTAAGTATCTAAGCTACTTTGGAAAGATAAGAAAGATAGCAAGAAGAACTAGGTATTGCTTCTTATCATTTTCAAGTTTTGATTTCTTATTTGTTGGATTATGATGAAACAAAGAGCCTTAAGTTTGATCTTTAAAAAAATACTCTTCATTTATATGTCTATAAATGTTTTATATGGGGATCAAAACATTTTTGAAGTTGAAAGTTTGATCAAAAGAGAGATTTATACCAAATGGGTAGAGAAAAGCTCATGCATGCATGCGCTAGGTAATTGTATGTTAGATTCTTGTGATGCATGTTGAATATGGTTAATATCATGATTAGAGTGTTAGATCTTGAGTTTAACAAATGAGACTTGTGGATTTATATGAGTTCATGTGATGAGATTTGAAAAAAGGAAGTTAGATGGATTTTTAAGAAATTTTTATTTAACTAGTGTGCTATAACATGTGCATGTTGAAATCTACAAGTGATATTTGATGTTTTCTTTCTTGGTATGCTAGATACATAAGTTAAGGGCAAAACCACTTTTGACTCACTCAAATATGTTTAAAAATGAGCAAGTTATGAATTAAATTCCAAACTACCCAACTGTTGTAAATATGCTACTAATCAGTCACTTTTGCACTATTTTTGGTAACCAAAACAAATTCAAATTTAGTATTTGATATATGGAAAATATATTTCGGGAAAATACGAATCCAACGATACTAAATGGACCTAAATCCGAGATGTAGATCTCGAGATATAAGTGTTTCCGTAAAGGACCCCAAATCTGAAAAACGAACCAACTGTTGTAAACGTCCTTACTGATCAGTCACTTTAACACTAATTTCTGGGACCTAAACAGAGCAGAATTTGATGTTTGATAGATTGAAATTGGATTTCAGGAAGATACGAATCCAACGCCTCTGACGGAACCTAAATCCGAGTTGTAGACTTTGTTCTACAAGCGTTTCCGTGAAGGACCCAAAATCTGAATTTTTTAGCGAAAATTAGAGTAACAATATGAAGTGAAATGAAAGTGAGTTATTATAATAAATAACTTTAAAGCCACTAATGGGCTAGTAAGTTAATTACATACAAAGTAAAATGTAATTAATTATTATTTAAATGATGTTATGTAATAATTAAAATGAGTTAGTGTTAATAAAATAACTATTTATTATTTAATTAAGATTAAATAATAATTTGAGTTAATCAATTCATTAATTATTATTTAATTAATATTAAATAATGATTAAAGAGTATTTAAGTAAGATTAAGTAATAATGAAGTAATTACTTACTTACTTTAACATGAAAGTTTATAGAATTAATTATTTATTATTGAAATAATAAATAAGGACGAATATTAATTAATTATTCTTTTTATAATAATAATAAATAATTATTAAAGAAGAATGAAGTGAATAAATTAATTATTATTTATTCAAGGATGAGGGATTTATTAATTATTATTTAAAGACAAATAATAATTTAATTGTTCATTATTTAATTGACATTAAATAATGAGGAGTTATAATTGGCTATTAGTGAGCAATAAGTAAAGGTAAATAGTTAATTACTATTTAACAAATATTAAATAGTAATCAAAGGAAGAGAGAATTAACAATTGAAGGAAATTAAATAACTCCTTGATTAAATAATTATAATAAATTGTTTAAAGAACTAATAAGTGTTTATCACTTAAGCAAAGCCTTATTAATTATTAAATCTTTAACCTAAGATCAATTAAATATTTTATAGAATTAATAATGATAGTACATTAGATGTATGTACTTTGTGATTGTATTATTGGTTAGATAATAATACGAGTAAGCGTATTAATGAACAATTATACGCAGTACTAATTGATGGATCTACATTATCAATGTTAGGTCATTCAAAGAGTGTTTAATTAAAGCTAGTAAGCTGTAGCTCGTCAAACAGGCAAGTTTCCTAACTCAAACTCGAGTTATTATTTTTCAAGCATGTTGGTGGATAAATATTGTTGATTATTCCACATCCTGATGAATTGTTGTGAATCACACTTTGTGCAATTGAATTTCTGTTCTACTATTTATTGAACTGCGAATGGATTAAAGTTCTTTTATTCATGAACTGCTTATGAGGTGGATCTATGCTAGTTGTGTCATCTAGATCAAGCATGTTTAAAATTTGTTAACGCAAATTCATTTTGAAACTTAGTGCATGTTGCGTATGTTTATCAGGTATGAAAGGCTGATCACCTTCATTACCATAGGATTCAGTTGAATTTGTTCATATTCATTGTTAGCCATTCATCATTGTTGACTCGGACATTCAGTTATGAAAAATTGATTTATATTCTTTCACAACTATCATATTGATGAAAGTTTGTCAGTTTACTTTTCTTTTCAATCATGATATATCTTCATTTGAACTTAAACTTGCTGGGCAAACTTGTTGCTCACCCTTGCTATATCATGATAACTAATTTTAGATTTAGACGAAGGCTTGAAGGACACAGTCAAGAGCAAAGTACAATAGTAGAATATTGTTATGCAAGAATAACTATTTAGTTATCTTATATAAACCTTTTGTAATGTTGAAGGTATTTATTCAGTTAAGGTTAATAAACCTGGGGAAATGTTATTGAATCATGTAAAATAAACAATATATGTTTATATGTTCCGCATTAGATGATAGAATATGTGTGAAAATAAAGTACCATAACGTACCAAGTCCGAGGTTCTTGGGATTTGGATTTGGTGGCGCCACATATATTACAGATAACACTGCACTCAGATTATATACACGTTGCTTGGTTGCAGACATAAGTGCGCTCATAGATGGTCATAGCAGCACTATATAGATGGCCGTGGATATTATTGCTCGTATGGAGACCGAGGGTCATGAGCTTAAAGCTGCTTCTTCATCTTCTGCGAGGGATGCCATGTTGGCACTGCTATCCCATTTGTCCACGGGTTCATAGACTAGCTTTGTTTTCCTGCACATTTAGATCAACTATTTTTGTCATGTACAGGACATAGTGTATATATTAAACAATATTATATATCAGAGAAATATATTTTGATTCACTTCCCTGTTGGATATGTGTTGTCATTACTGAGTGATTACCACTTCTTTCATGTCTTGCTGTTTTTGATGTATTATAAGCTTTTCCTTAATGGATTGACATTGAGATGTCGGAGAGTACCTCAGAAGGGCCTGTTGACCAGGAAGGCTTGACAGGATTTGGGTTTTATGGGGTTTTAGTGTCATGGGACTGGTTTTTATTTTTCTTTGAAGGACAGACCGCACCATGAATGGCTGCCTATGTACTCCTGGTTTGAGGGAGATCAGGTCATTCGTAGTTTGAGCTTCTATGGAAACCCGCAATGATTTAATTGATTCTCAGGACCAGGATGATGGCTTGTAGATGTTTCAAATATAGTACCTTTTCACAGTGTCTGAATTGATGACCTGGAGAAATTTGTTCCCATCCATTTCTTGCAATTTGATGGCTCCTCCGGTCAACACTTCTTTGACAATGAAAGGGTCTTCCCAATTTGGGGCAAAATTTCCTTTGGCTTCATCTTGGTTGGCAAGGACTTTCTTCAGTACCAAGTCATTTTCTTTGAATTGTCGGAGTCGAACCTTCTTATTATATGACCGAGCAATCTTTTGCTAATATAACTGCCCGTGGAAGATGGTTGTAGCCCTTTTTTTATCTGACAGAGATAACTGGTGGTACCGCTCTTGCAACCACTGGTCTTCCTCCATCTGAGCGTCTATTAACACTCGCAGGGACTCCGTTTCTACTTCTATGGGAAGTACTGCTTCCATGCCATAGACCAATAAGTAGGAGGTAGCCTCAGTAGATGTACGCATTGACGTCCTGTATGCTAACAGGGTTAGAGGCAACAGGTTAAGCCATCCTTTGTGATTAGCAGACATTTTCTGCATGATCTTCTTGATATTTTTATAAGCCGTTTCGACAGAACCATTCATCTTGGGCCAGTAGATGACAGAATTGATATGCTTGATATGGAACTTGCTGCATAACTCTTTCATCATCTAGTTGTTTAGATTTTTGGCGTTGTCTGATACGATCACCTCAGGTTGTCCATATCGACAGAAGATATTATTTCTGATGAAACCAATGATCACCTCTTTAGTGACTTTGGGAAAAGAGGCTTCAATCGATTTGGTGAAGTAATCGATCATGGTGAAGATGAATCGATGACCATTGTTGGCTTTGGGTTCTATGGGCCCAATCACATCCATTCCCCACATAGAAAAAGGCTATGGTGAACTTTGATGAATGGGTTTTATACCTACGAATCGGATACCTTTTAGGCTTAATAAATTGTTAACTTTAAGTATTTTTAGTGTTATTATACTTATTTTTGTGTTTGTATTGTAGAAAATGGCTTCGGAGGATTAAAACATGAAAAATGGAGCTTAATGGCATTTTTATAATTTTAGTGACTGTTCACCCACCGGGGCGGGCTTGTCGAGAAAAAGGCTGATTTTTAGAAGTTGATTCGGAAAAGGATTCTCAAAGTTAATTTGGAGAAGGATCATTAGAGGGCTATAAAAGGAGAAGAATACACAAGGATTAAGGGAGTTAGATTCCATTATGTTAGTTCCCAAAGGCACAATAGTTATCTAGAAGAGGGGTTGAATAGATATTTAGGATTTTCTTTGTTTTAAAATACTTGTCAGTATTGAATATACTGATAGCAGCGGAATATATGTTTGTTCCCCTTTAAGATAATGCAATGATAGTTTGATAAGCAGTTATAACAGATATAGCAGTTAATAAGAGACAATAAGACACAGAGGTTTTAAGTGGTTCAGAGCACACAAGGCTCCTAGTCCACTCTTCTACTCCACAAGTAGGAAATCCACTAAGGATGTCTCTTACAACTTGAATCACTTAGATTCCTTCAGGGCCAGCAGCCTTGGAACTTCTCTAGTTCACTTAGAACTCTTCAAGATCAACAATCTTGGAACTTCTCTTAGTTCACTAAGAACTCTTCAAGTCCTTCTGACTTGGTATACTTTAGATTAAGAGTTGTATCCTGGGGTGTGCTACTCAGTTGCAATTAAGCATCAGTTCTGAAGAACTGAGTAGCGAAGCAAGCTTTCCTTCTTTCAGGATCATAGAGTATTATTGTTGAGTGCTCTTGAGTGTTCTGAGCTATCTTTTATTTCTTATTTGCTTGCTTAAAAAATGAATCCTTGTCTAATTTGCTTGATAAGGAGCCTTTAAAATCTATCTGTTGAGGGCTACCGTTGTAGCATTAAATGCATTAGACAGTTCTATACAGTTGATGTTGACTTCCTGCTTTCCTGCTACATAGTTGACTGGCCCACTGACACAGCAGACTGCAATCTCACCTAACACCTGAAAAGATGTTTTCAGCAGGCTTTTAGTCCTTTTCTTAGCTTCTTCAATACGCTTCTTCGATACATACTAAGGACGAATGTAGAATCATTGGGACTATCAATTGTCAATGTCTCTTAGCCTTTCTTCATTTGTTGCTCTTCCTCCTTCATCAGATAGACGAACTTTGATGCTGACAAGAGGGTCACCACGATCGTGGTCTTTGTACCATGATCCTTGTATGTTGTCTTGCACAGGCTGGACTCAGTCTTGATCGTAGAGAGAACACTGCGATTTCTCTTAAGCTCTTTGGTAGACTACGATTCCTTCTTGCTTGTCTTATAGACTCCATGCTTTCGAGAGCACAATACGATTCTTGACTTAGCTTGGCAGTTACTCAGATTTTCTCCACGATTTTTAGTGTGGCTTCTAAGGGTAGACTACGATTTCTGGACATCTTTATTTAAGCTCAACGATTCTGCCTTGGCTTCTGCAGACTGGCTCATGACAGACTACGATTCTATCAAGCCTAACAATTACATCTCAAAATAGATCAACCTAACATATTTGATCTCTCTTCTATACATTCTTTTACAGAATGATAAACATTAAAGCACAGATCAATCTAACAACTTTGATCTATCATCTAAGTCCTTGTACATATGATTATTGAAGGACTATCCACTTAAGCATTTATATTTACTTTCAATATCAAATTTGAATATGCAATTCCCAAAAATCTCCCCCTATTTGATGTTGACATAACCAAGGAGATTTGTATCATAGCATCATTTTCTAAATGCAGAGTGCTAGAAAGTAAATATGGCTTAATGTTTCAGTGAGCAGCTGAAATTTTTTAGAGAATAATTATGAATTTATTGATGTTTGAAAAGATATCACAATTTAGCACAGAAACATCAATACAACATTAATTTTTAACTTATCTCTATTTTCTTTGCCTCTTGTTCTTCGGAGGATTGTCATGCTCTTCAGCTCTCCTTCTTCTGCTGGCTTCATCTCTCCATGCAATGTCAGCTAGCTCTTCTCGGCTCAATGCTTCTGAATGATCATGTCTGTTGATAAGTAGGTTTTATACCTACTTATATGCTATCAACTTGGTAGAATTACAGCTTAAATCTCAAGTATTTTAGTGTCTTTTTATGTTTTTATCTTTGTTTTATAGGTTGCATTGAGGAAACTCCAATGGCATAAGGATGTCTTGAAATTGGCATAAATTGGCATGGACTTGGCAAGATGGTGAGCATATAGTAAGCTGGCTTGTGGAAGATGGCATATGGTATGCGGACATAGCCTATGATCAATGAAAAGTGAAAGAATAAGAAGACTAATGCAGCAACTAAGGAGCAGTAAGGGAACAACAGTGCACCAATAACAGATTGCAGCAATTCAAGCCAGCGCGGTCGCGCCAGAATGAAGGTTAAACTCAGCGCGCCCGCGCCCCAAATTGCATACGAGGCCTGTTATTATCTCATTTCTATTTTATTTTTATTTTTGTTTCAAGTACTTGTGGTTAGTATATGCACACTCGATCTACAAATTCTGCGTTGGTGCCTCTACAAGAAAACATCAACGGTAGAGCTTTGAGAGCAAACACAAGAACTACTAACACATAAGAGGACCCTGACCAGCCGGTACAAATGGTAACCGAAGAACAGAGAGAGGAACAGAGAGCGTTGAGGGATTACTTAATGCCAAAGTTTAATGATTTACAATCCAGTATAGTCAGGCCAGCGATAGCTGCAAACACTTTTGAGATCAAACCAGGGACAATTCAGATGGTTCAGAACACAGTCCAGTTTGGGGGTGCAGCTACAAAAGATCCTAATGAGCATATCCTAAGTTTTATCGAGATTTGCGACACATTCAAGTACAACAATGTGTCGGATGATGCGGTGAAGCTTTGACTATTTCCATTCACCTTGAGGGATAAAGCAAAGAGTTGGTTGCATTCACTACCATCAGGCTTAATTACTACGTGGGAGGACTTAGCACAGAAGTTTCTCGCCAAATTTTTTCCCATGGCTAAGACTGCTCAGATGAGGAGTGCCCTATCTCCGTTTGCACAACAACAAGGGGAATCTTTGTATGAGGCATTGGAACGATACAAAGAGATGCTAAGAAAATGCCCATATCACGGAATGCCAGACTGGATGGTGATCAGCTCGTTCTATAATGGTTTGGGATGGCAGTCAAGGCCGATCATTGATGCCGCATCAGGAGGAGCTCTATGGGCCAAGAGCTATGAGATAACTTATGATTTAATAGAGACCATGGCGGCTAATGAATATCAGAATCCGACATCTAGAATGCCACAACCAAAAGTGGCCAGGGTATTGGATG
The DNA here is from genome assembly GCA_020205555.1 of Panax stipuleanatus. NCBI lineage: Eukaryota > Viridiplantae > Streptophyta > Magnoliopsida > Apiales > Araliaceae > Panax > Panax stipuleanatus. Next base: position 129,080,975 of record CM035115.1, on the reverse strand, counting down.
TGGAAGCCGTCACAACACTTTCAGCTCAAATGGCGACGATGTTAAAGAAAATTGACTCTATGGCTGAAAATAGAGTTCAACAAGTGGCTTTTGTATGTGAGTTATGTGCGGGATCACATCCGACATGAAAAATGTGCCATCACTACAGAGTCGGTTCAATTCGTCAACAACTATCAAAAGCCTCAGAATTAATTTTCGAACTCCTACCATCCAAACAATAGAAACCATCCAAATTTCAGCTGCAGTAATAACCAAAATGCTCAACAGTCTCAATACTAACCTCAACCACAACCGTACCAAAGTGCTCAACAATTTCATTACCAACCATACCAACAACAAAAATCTCAACCACAACAGTCTCAACAACAGTATGCTTTAGACCGTCACATCCTCTCGGATTTCATCAACAACAATATCAACACAGTCCAGCTCCTACTCCATAATCCGAGGAGAAAACAGATATAGAAGAACTCAAGTTATTGGTTAAGAGCCAAGCGGTGTCTATCAAAACATTGGAGACTCAGATAGGCCAGATTGCCAATGCACTCATTAACAGACCGCAAGGGACTCTACCCAGCAATACTGAAGCAAATCCAGGAAGACAGGATGGAAAGGAACAGTGTCAAGCCATTACACTAAGGTCTAGGAAGCAAACTGCTGATCTGGATACTAGCGCGGCCGCGCCCCAGGAAGAACAAAACCTGGCGTGGGCGCGGGCGTGCCCATGTGCAGAAAATGCTGATGTAGTTCTGAATGATGGGAAAGATGGGGACAATGCATTTGAGTTAGAAAAGGAGGTATCCGCTGAGAAAACTAATGCTACACCATAATTGGTCTACCCCCTGCCCCATATCCTTAGAGACTTCAGAAGCAGAGACTAGACAAACAGTTCGCAAAGTTTTTGGAGGTGTTCAAGAAATTACAGATTAACATTCCGTTCGCCGAAGCTTAGGAACAAATTCCAAGCTACACGAAGTTTATGAAAGGCATACTGTCGAGGAAGAAAAAGCTATAGGACTATGAAATAATTGCCTTGACAGAGGAATACAGCGCAGTCTTGCAAAGAAAACTACCTCCAAAGATCAAAGATCTAGGAAGTTTTACGATACCATGCTCCATTGGAAAGTTGTCCTTCAATAAGTGCTTATGCGACTTGGGGGCAAGTATAAACTTAATGCCTCTATCAGTATTCACTCAGTTGGGATTGTCTGCTCCTAAGACTACAAGCATATCATTGCAACTTGCTGATAGGTCCATCACCTACCTAAGAGGTATCTTAGAAGATGTGTTGCTAAAAGTGGACATGTATATTTTCCCTGCCGACTTTATCATTCTGGATTTCGAAAAGGATAAGAACATACCAATTATTCTTGGGAGACAGTTTCTAGCTACTGGTCGAACACTCATAGACGTACAAAAGGGAGAATTATCTATGAGAGTTCAGGACCAAGAGGTCACATTTAATGTCTTCAAATCTATGAAGTTCCCCACAGATGACGAAGAATGCTTCAGAGTTGATATTGTCGACAAGGTACTGCCTGAAGAAGCTAAGCAGGTTATGAGCATGAATCCATTAGAGAGTGCTCTACTGGGAGACTCTGACATGGAGGATACAGATGTGGTGGAGTATATACAAATTCTGAACACAGTGCCTCAGATGAGAAAGTTTAAGATTCCCATTGAACCACTCGGACATACCGAGGAGACATCAGAGTGACTAAAGCCTTCTCTTGAGATGCCTCCCACCCTTAACCTTAAACCTCTTCCTGATCATCTTAGATATGCATATTTGAGGGAATCTTCCACGTTGCCGGTTATTATTTCTTCTACTCCATCATCCTGTCAGGAAAGCATATTGCTGCGAGTTCTACGAGAGTTCAAATCAGCTATTGGGTGGACCATAGCTGACATCAAGGGGATCAGCCCCTCATACTGCATGCACAAGATACTCTTGGAGGATGACAGTAAGTCTACGGTAGAGCAATAGAGGAGATTGAATCCAATTATGAAAGAGGTCGTAAAAAAAGAGATCCTCAAGTGGTTAGATGCCGAAATCATTTATCCGATCTTAGACAGTTCTTGGGTGAGCCCGGTGCAATGCGTTCCGAAGACGGGAGGCATGACAGTCGTGTCAAATGAGAATAATGAACTTATATCTACCAGAACAGTCATAGGGTAGAGGGTCTGCATGGACTATCGCAGATTGAACAAAGCTACAAGGATGGACCATTTCCCTCTCCTGTTCATTGACCAGATACTGGATAGGTTAGCGGGACACGACTACTATTGCCTCCTGGATGGTTATTCAGGGTATAACCAGATTGTTATAGCCCCAGAGGACCAAGAGAAGACTACCCTCATTTGCCCATATGGTACTTTTACATTTAGGAGGATGTCTTTCGGATTATGCAACGCTCCAGCCACTTTCCAGAGATATATGATGGAAATATTTTCTGATATGGTCTAATAAAATGTAGAAGTCTTCATGGACGACTTCTCCGTCTTTGGAGACTCTTTCGACATCTGCTTGGAGAATTTGGTATTGGTCTTAAAGAGATGTGTTGAGACCAACTTAGTACTGAATTGGGAAAAGTGCCATTTTATGGTATAGGAAGGCATTATTTTGGGTCACAAAGTCTCAAGGAAAGGATTAGAGGTGGACAGAGCGAAGCTGGAGACCATTGAAAGTTTGCCGCCACCAACGTCTGTAAAAGGGGTCCATAGTTTCCTTGGGCATGCAGGCTTCTATCGGCGTTTCATAAAAGACTTCTCAAAGATTACTAAGCCTCTATGCTGTTTGCTTGAGAAGGATGTCCCATTCAGATTCGAAGAGGAATGCTTGGTGGCCTTTGAACATTTGAATAAGAAATTGACTACGATACCCATTATTACAGCTCTTGACTGGTCTCTTCCATTTGAATTGATGTGCGATGCAAGTGACTTTGTTATGGGGGTTGTCTTGGGACAACGCAGGGATAAGGTTTTTTATGTTATCTACTATGCAAGCAAAACCCTGACGGATGCCCAACTAAACTACACCACCACAGAGAAGGAGCTTCTAGCGGTGGTGTACGCATTTGATAAATTCAGGTCTTATTTGATTGGGATAAGGGTAGTCGTATACACCGATCTTGCAGTAATCCGATACCTGATTTTAAAGAAAGATGCTAAACCCCGTCTCATTCGGTGGATACTTCTTCTATAAGAATTTGATTTGGAAATCAAAGACAGAAAGGGGACCAAAAACCAAGTGGCTGACCACTTATCTCGATTGGAGAACCTGGGAATGGACACAAATGAGAAAGTGATGATTAATGAGTCCTTCTCGAACGAACAGTTATTTGTGGTACAATGTGAAATGCCCTGGTTTGCGGACTTTGCGAACTTCCTAGTGAGCAATATTATCCCTTCTGACTTGACTAGAGCCCAGGAGAAGAAATTTTTATATGATGTTAGATGGTATAGCTGGGATGAGCCATATTTGTTTAAGCAATGCGCTGATAGGATGATCAGACGGTGCATTCTAGAAAGTGAGACGGACAGCTTACTTCATGATTGCCATTCATCAGTTTATGGTGGACACTAAGGGGGTGAGAGGACAGTTGCCAAGGTACTCCAGGCAGGTTTTTATTGGCCGTCATTGTTTAAAGATGCCTACAACTTCGTCCAAAAATGTGATCGGTGTCAGCGAGTGGGCAATATATCCAAATCGAACAAGATACCTTTGAATATGATCCTCGAGGTCGAGATCTTCGACGTCTGGGGAATAAACTTCATGGGTCTTTTTATTTCGTCATGTGGAAATCTATATATCTTACTGGTAGTGGATTACGTGTCCAAGTGGGTAGAAGTAGCAGCCTTACCGACTAATGATGCTAGACTGGTCTTGCGATTTCTTCAAAAGAATATATTCATAAGATTCGGGACTCCTTGAGCTATCATAAGTGATGAAGGAACCCACTTCTGCAATCATTAATTTACTGCTCTATTGGCCAAGTATGGGGTGAATCATCGCATTGCTACGGTGTACCATCCCCAAACGAACGGCCAAGCTGAGGTGTCTAATCGTGAGGTGAAATGAATATTAGAGAAAATTGTAAATCCTACAAGGAAGGATTGGTCCCTCAAGCTTGACGATGTAGTGTGGGCATATAGGACTGCCTACAAGACAACATTGGGTATGTCACCATATCAGCTAGTGTATGGGAAGGCATGTTACCTTCCCATGAAACTTAAACATAAGGCCTATTGGGCCATCAAAAAGCTAAATTTTGACTTGAAGGCTACAGGGGAGAAGATGCTTCTCCAACTAAATGAGCTAGACGAATTCAGACTGTAAGCCTATGAAAACTCCAAGCTGTATAAAGAAAAGGTAAAAAGGTGGCACGATCGGAAGATTATGGAAAGAAAATTCAAGCCGGAGCAAGTGGTATTGTTGTATAACTCTTGCCATAGACTTTTTCCTGGAAAGCTCAAATCGCGGTGGTCGGGCCTATTCACGGTGAAAACTATGTTTACACATGGTGCAATGGTGATTTTCGACCAATACCCAGACAAGCCTTTTAAAGTGAATGGACAGAGGTTGAAGCACTATTATGGAGGCGAGGTCAATCGAGAGAAGGTCGCCTTGATTCTTTCCACCACATGACCAATTCAGATAGAGTCAAGCTAATGAACTGTAAATAAGCGCTCGATGGGAGGCACCCCATCATCTCTCTTCTCCTTTATAGATAATTCTTGTTATATGTCTATATTCCCCCCCCCCCCTATTTAATTCTAAGCATTGTGAACAGTTTGAAAATTTTTGAACAGTTTTGGACTTAGGAGTTATTGCAGATATTTTGGAGTTGTGAGCATATTGCATATACACTCATATAGTGTTTTTGAGGATTCACGTATATATGCTTCGCACATGTAGCATTTTTGAGGATTCAAACGTATATACATCTTATATAGTTCAATTGCAAGTATGGGATCAGTTTGCATATGATTTTCATGATACATATAGTATTGAATGTTGGTTTTCTAAAAATTATAACAATTTTAAAAGTTTTGCGATGAATACATGTGCATATAGTATAGACGGATTCCAATATAGCATAATGCAGAGATACATAGTCCAATTTTGGGTTTTCGATTCTTTTATATCTCATTTGTTTGCATTCATGTGTTTCAGGAAAAGAATGCTATTCAAATTGCTGCTTAATCTTCATTTCATGCTACAAAAAATAAAATTTTTGGCTGGGCTTAGGGCAGCGCGGTCGCGCCTGTAATACCCGAGAATTTCCATATATTATTAAATAAATATATTAATGGAAATGAGAATTTATTTGAATATAAATGATTTTGTGTTATGAGATGAATTAATTCAATTATATATAATTGAATAATTATAATAATTGAGAAATTGGTGGAGTTTGTGATAAACTCGTTGATTGCCTTGTGTGGCACAGTGGCGTAATATAAGAATGATTATATTAATTTAAGCGAACAATTAATCTATATTAATTGTTAATCGAAGAATATTAATTAACTGTTATAAAAATACTAATGAGGATCGATTAACAATATGTGATTATTATTATTGCAAGAAACTTAATAATAATGAGCAACGTGTTTATAAATACAATAAGATTTATATCAAAGTGATAATTAATCATATAAGGGTTAATTAAATTGTTATGGAGGTTAACAATTATATTGATGGATGTAGGATATGTGTATATTATTAATTAATATTCAAATTATAAGATGAGAAATTATATGTGCAAGCATGCGAATTAAATGTATAGTAACTATATGTTATGATATGTGTAGGTGACAAATGATGTGTGGATATACATTAAAATAATGTATCATGGATCTATTATAAATAATTGTTGAGTAATACAATTTAATAATATATGATATAATGTAATGTGGTAGTATCCGATGGTATTATATCAGTAAGATAAACGTACCTGGATTATATGTGTGTAAATTACACTTATTACATTATGTGAAGTACATTGTGATTTAAATTATAACCTAAGAGTACATATATATATAACATATGTATATGGTGTGTATATACAAGTGTAGTATTTGCAAATGCTGAGGAGTTAAATCAGTTGTCTCATTTTAAGTGTCCCATTTGCTCTTCACGTGCTTGACATACAGCTAAGGCCTATTCCTTCTTCTTCTCCCCAAACTCAGCAACTAGCATTTCATAGCTCATGATTGTGGAGGGAGTGGGATTCATGATGAATCCAACCACTAATTACCTACCCTTTGATAACCTTCATGCATTCCTATAATCCGTTAGTTTGATATGGGATACAATTGCTTTGTCTGTATAATGGGAGTTCTATAAATATAGCCTCATCTCCTTCACATTTCTTTTGCTGAGCATTTTGGCTAAGTGAGACTAGAGAGCATATATATATATATCAGTGTTATTGAGATAGCAGCAAGCTTAAATCATTTACAGAGGTATAAATCCTCTTCGTATCTTCATTGTCATTTTCTGTCAAAATTTCTATTCGTGAATTCTTGATTTCAGTTGGAAGTTATGGTTTTGTGAATTGAGAATAATAATTAGTTGTTTAAAGGACTTATATATGTGATTAGAATTACTATATATGCTTCATTGCTCTTCAATTTCATTTTTGGTGTTTCCATTTCTGAGATTTCTGTAAAAACATCAAATATCGTGAAATTGGTTGGTGTTCATGAAATTGGGAATTGATAATTGCTATTGACTATTATATAAGCATATATGTACGTGTTAGTAAGTTAAACAAGTCTAATAGCATTTGGGTATGTTGAAATCGATGAAATGGGAGGTTTTTGGTCGGATTTCGCTGCAGTCTGAACTGCAGAAAACTGCCTCGACGCCGCAGCGCCGCAGCCCGCGCCGCAGCGCCACTCGCGCCGCAGCCCGCGCCGCAGCGCCGCACGCAGCGCCACTCGCGCCGCAGCGCCAGTAGTGAGCTGCTGTGCCGCGCCGCAGCGCCAGCCTCTGTGTTCAGTTTTTCTACATTCTGCAACAAAACTGTTATGAACTAATTGTTTGATTTTTGTTTAAACAAGCATGAAAGCATGATTAATATATACATATAAACCTAATGAGGCAATGTGAGCATGTTTTAGTATATTAGCATGCATGGTTAACCAAACGACATATAGTTTGAAAACGAACTTAAAGTTTCATGAACGACGTTAACATATATGAAGCATGTTAATATTCTGACTTTCGAGACATGTTAGTATGACCTAGAAACACATGAAATGCATACTAACTTATGTATATAGGTTCCGTGATATAATATGGACATGTGAACCCAACTAGTGCACCTTTCTAACAAAAATACAAGTTTTGAAGGTTGATATTGACATGTAAAAACCATGTATACATTCTGACTTTTCGAGCATGTTTATAGGGCCTTGAAATACATGAAAAGCATGTTAACTTGTGTATATGGGTTTCATAAGGAAGCATGAACATGATAGACCTTATTAATGAACTATACTAACAAAGTATAAGCTTTGAACGTGAACGTTGGTATGTTATGACGAGAATTAGAATTTGACATTTATGAACACATGTGATAGTACTCTTAGACTCATTCATGTGTCATGCATGTATATATACCATGATTAGTTGCCATGATTAAAGTTTAGCATGAACAAAGCATGTTTTCAAGATAATAACAATGCTAGCTACATATATGCAATACGAGTACTCATGAGCATGACTAATACAAGTTATATGAATATCTTATGTGTTTAAAAGCGACCATGTTAGACCATATGAGTTCGTGTCCTTGAATGGCTTTAAGTATTAACTTAAGAACCTATACCATGTACGATTGGATTTGGAAAAGTTATACAAGCATGTAAAGTATCCTTTAAATATGAATACATGCTACGTGATATTATATGATGTTACTTGAACCCGATTTTGACGGTTAACTTAAGGAGATGCCGTAACTTGCTAAAATGAAATATATTTAGTATTGATTGTGGTCTTATGAGATATTAATAATATGCAAGCATGTTTGCTAATTGTTGAGATCTTATATAATATGAGAATGCGTTTAAACTCTAAAGAAGGAACGTTAAGGATAGAAATTATATTCTATATAACTGTGTAGCTAGGTAAAACTTAGCTTATGTGTTGATCGTATATTCAAAGAGAAAATGTGAAGTTAAATTATATGACTAATGAATATCATATATATACGTAACTGTATTACGATAGGAATTCGAAAGTGTTGATTTCTTTTCGTGGATAAACTACGCTAAAGGCAAGTTCTCTTACTTACACTCTTTTAAAGTGCAAGTATCCTAACCGACGCATTTACTTTATGCAAGGAAATCTATGATTGTGAAAGTTTCCTAACTTATACTCTTTTACTATGCAAGTATCCTATCTTGTGTATTGCGAACTAGTTCCTATTTAATCGGTTGAATCGAATTAGCATACTTGAACTCTTATTTCATTAAAGCTATTATTCATGTTGAACTTAGTATTGTTCTTGAATATTGTGAAAGTGTCTATGCCATTTGATTCGGCTAGACTTATATTATTGAAAAGCGACCCAAACTAATTGATTGGTGCGGGATCTTGTATTTGACTGAGAAGAACAACCTTCTTTGAAGGGAATATATAATTGTCGGAGAACCGACGTGCACACTTGAGTATGGTTGATTGTTATGCATAACAAGGGTACTTTAGGCTGATCACCTGTTGTACCTGTTTTTGTTGGATTTTCAGTTTATTACTGTCAATTCTAGTAGAAGTTCATAGTCCGTAGTGACTACTCAGTATTCAATTATATGAAATCTTGAATTGACTTATTATTGAATCATATTGATATTATCCTGTCCTTAGCGACTGTTATTGAGAACTGTTGATATTCTTGTTATTCTTGAACTATCAAATCTTGTTATACCCTTTCGAGAATTGAGAATCTTATTACTCACCCTTATTGTATATTACTTGCTGGGCAATTTGTGCTCATTCTTGCTTTCCTTAAAACATTTCAGTTAAGGCAGAGCGTGGTGAACCTTCGGGCGTTGATAAGGGCAAGGGCAAAGCTACCAACTAGCTTATGTCTGTTATGTTTTAAATATATTCATATTGTATGAAGATGGTGTAGTAAGACTGGATTTGATTATGTTTAAGCTTAAGTTAGATTATGTAATAAGTCGTTAACTGATATTATTATGTAATCTATTAAGTACTGTAGGTTGCGAGACTTGGGGGAATAATTATAATAAATCATTGTAAATTATTCTAGAATAGATTTTCCGCTGTGATCGTATGATATTTAATTATTATTATTGTGATGTATTACCATGAGCACGTGATGAACCGAATTCGAGAGACCAAGTGGCGGTCCTGGAATTTGGGGGCGTCACAGGTTGGTATCAGAGCTGTAGTTATAAACCTTAGGAACGAGTGTCCTTAGACTATAGCTTAGGTGAACTTAGAAGTTAGGAAGGAGATAAAACTCATGTAGAGTTTTCCTTGAGAGACTTAGTCTGTTATGAAATGTAACTTCATTCTATACAATGAACTTATATTTTGTTTAACATTCTAATGGAGATGCTATTTCTTGTCTTGTGTTTGTGAGTGTAGGATGACAGACACAGGGGTACCTAGTAGAGTTGTAGAGGAGGAGCCCAGGGATATACACGTAGTATACGAGGCACCTCTAGAGGCTACACCAGTGCAGGCAGTTGCACCATCCGAGTTTGATGACGAGGATGAGATCGAGATTGAGATAGAGACTGATCCAGAGGAGGAGCCGATGGAGGATGAGCCAGTAGAGGACTCTGATGAGGCTACTATAGAGGAACAGATGTTAGGCGAGTACGAGGAGCGTATTCTAGAGTTAGACTGTAGAGTTCAGGAGCTGGAGGCAGAGGCCCATGAGAGAGAGTCTGAGTTCCAGAAGCTGAGGGACGAGGACCACCAGAGGAAGCTGGCTATGCAAGAGTTAGAGGTGGAGATTGCCTACCGTAGGGAGGCAGGGATCCAGATGGGGACTCTATTTCACTGGTCAGTGGCTAGGAATGTAGATTTGGCAGAGAAGCTAGAAGAGGTTGAGCAGAGGGAGCTGAGTGAGAAGACTGAGAAAGAGGCACTCCGTACTCAGCTAGAGTTGGAGGTGATGGATAGGTTACACTTCGAGGAGAAGTGGGAAGCGTCTAATGAGAGAGCCGACGACCTTGAGGACGAGGTCAGGTGCAAGAAGAGAAAGATGAACAAGATGGGGTATGTGTTCCGTTCAGCTTTTGAAAGGGTGATTGATGGTGTGTACCACTACCCGGCAGAACAGGGACAGACTCTACATACCTTGAGCCGAGAGCTGGTTGCGTATATAGCACAGTTGGAGTACAAGAGCGCAGTGGAGCGCGGGATGATGGGATGAGATTTCCTTAGTCAGTCTAGTGGTAGTACTAGTTGTGTCTTTATGTATTGTATATACTATGTTGTAATCCCGATCTTTTGTGTAAGATGTGGGATGATGATGTAAACCCCGAGTTAGCTTTTGTTAGAGGGGTAGTATGGTAGTAGGTTGGTATATTCCCCGTCTTTTGTGATATTAGGGGATATATGTGATAACATTTATAGCAGTATGCTGGGGAAATCATGTAATGAAATGAAATGGCATATGAATATAAATGGAGTTGATTTTAGAAACGTGTTATAAATTTATTCTTTTAGTATTAAAAGAAATACTTAAGTAATATACTTGAATAATAATAAAATGAAAACTTGTGATGCAGATAATGCCGCCCAGACGTAGATTGACAGCACCCGAAGAATCTGTTAACAATGAGAGAGAACAAGTAGACCCGATCCAGAAACTGGTAGACTTGTTAGGAGAAGCCTTAAGGGGAAGGAACAATGAACCCGTTCGCCCGAACCCTCAAACTGTGCCAGTAACAACCTTTAAAGACTTTAAGAGTGTAGGACCCCCGGAGTTCGAGGGAACTACCGACCCAATCACCGCACAAACGTGGATAAAAGAGATCGAAAAAGCTTTCACTATAGCTAGCGTAGGCGAAGATCAGAAGACGGTGTTTGCCACGTACATGATGAGGGGAGAAGCGAACTACTGGTGGGAGGCTAATCAACAAAGAGCTGGAGAAGGGATAATAGCTTGGGATAAGTTTAAGACACTGTTCTTCGAAAATTACTTTCCAAAAAGTATGAAGAATAGGATGGAGGTGAAATTCCTAGAGTTAAAACAAGGTGAGATGACGGTGGCGCAATACGCGGCTAGGTTTAACGAACTAGCGCGATTTGCGGAGTACCAAGTTGGTGATGAAGAGAGGAAGGCTAGACGCTTTGAACAAGGGTTGAAGCCATGGCTGTTCAATAAGGTATCAGTTCTTCAAATTGATTCCTTTGCAACATTACTGGAGAAGGCAATCATTGCGGAAGGCGGCAGTGAGGCCTTAAGTCAGTATAACAAAGAAAAGAAAGGAAAGAATACTGGAGGAGAGAATCGTACGGGAGGAAGTAGTAGCGGAGGAAGCAACTTGGGAAAGAGAAAGTGGGAGAATAATAACAACAACAAAAACAACAATAATCAATCAGGGAATTTTCGTGGAGGTTTCAAGAAGAGGGCTGAAGGATGCCCGAAGTGTGGGAAGAATCACCAGGGCGAGTGCTGGAAGGGACGTGGCACTTGCTACAACTGCGGACAGGAAGGGCACATCTCGCCTAACTGTTTGAAACCGAAGAAGATACAAGGATGCTTTGCTTGTGGCTCGACGGAGCACCGAATTAAGGACTGCCCAAAGAAGGGAAGTGGCGGGGGTAGTAATCAGCAAGGAGGCAACAAGCTGATGATCGGTGGACCGGCACAATCCAACCGCCCAACCGCCAGAACTTTTAACATGACCGTCCAAGACGCAGTGGCTGCGAAGGATGTGGTGTCAGGTATAATCCCAATCAATGATATAAATGCTTATGTATTATTTGATTCGGGTGCCACCTGTTCTTTTGTATCTGAAGAATTTGCTAGTAGACTTAGTACACCTCGAGAACTATTAGAAAATCCTTTGATCATAGAAGTTGCTAATAAGGAAGTGATCCCTGTAGAATACGTTTATCGAAATTGTCGCGCAAATATTAGTAAACATGAACTGAGCGTAGACTTGATTCCTATTAGACTGGGAGAATTTGACGTAATACTGGGAATGGATTGGTTGTATAACCATGCTGCGATAATTGACTGTCAGAACAAATGTGTGAACCTTCAGACTCCGAGTAAGTCTAAGGTAGTGTTTTATGGTAGCTCATCGCTTAAGCAATCGTGTTGCGTTACGATGATGCAGGCCAAGAAATTGTTAAGGAAAGGATGTGGAGGATATTTAGCTTACATCGTTGATACTCGGAAGAAGGGAGTAGAAATTAAGGATATATACGTAGTTAATGAATTCCAAGATGTGTTTCCGGACGATCTGCCTGGTCTTCCGCCAGACAGAGAAATCGAATTCGTAATAGACTTAGCACCGGGAACGGCACCGATTTCGAAAGCTCCATATCGTATGGCGCCAGTAGAAATGAAGGAATTAATGATGCAATTGCAAGAATTATTGGATAAGGGTTACATTCGACCGAGTGTTTCTCCTTGGGGAGCACCAGTACTATTCGTTAAGAAGAAGGACGGATCGATGAGGCTCTGTATCGATTATCGAGAATTGAATAGAGTAACGATCAAGAACCGATATCCGTTACCGAGGATAGACGACTTATTTGATCAACTGAAGGGAGCAAAGTGTTTCTCAAAGATCGACCTACGAACAGGATATCATCAACTGAAGGTACGGGATGAGGACATACCAAAGACTGCGTTTCGAACCCGTTATGGACACTACGAGTTTTTGGTAATGTCATTCGGATTGACTAATGCTCCGGCAGCATTTATGGACTTGATGAACCGAGTTTTCAAGCCATACTTGGATAAATTTGTAGTGGTTTTTATCGACGACATTTTGATCTACTCAAAGACAGAGGAAGAACACGCCGAACATCTGAAGATTGTTTTGGAGGCACTAAGGAAGGAGAAGATGTATGCAAAATTTTCTAAGTGCGAATTTTGGATGGAGAAGGTTCAATTCTTAGGCCACGTGGTGGATAAGAATGGAATCTCTGTAGACCCTGCGAAGGTTGAAGCAGTAAGTAATTGGGAACAACCGAGAACACCGACGGAGGTGAGAAGCTTTCTAGGGTTAGCTGGGTACTATCGAAGATTCATCCAAGATTTTTCTAAGATAGCAACCCCGCTGACCAATTTGACTAGAAAGACGGTGAAATTTGTATGGACCGACAAATGCGAAGAAAGTCTTCAAGAACTGAAAAGGAGATTGAGCGAAGCACCTGTATTATCATTACCAGATGATGCGGGAAATTTTGTGGTGTATAGTGATGCATCGCACAAGGGGCTTGGCTGTGTGCTCATGCAACATGGCAAGGTCATTGCATATGCATCACGACAATTAAAGGATTACGAAAAACGATACACTACTCACGACTTAGAGTTAGCGGCAGTAGTTTTTGCGTTAAAGATATGGAGGCATTATCTATACGGAGAAAAATGTGAGATATACACGGACCACAAAAGTCTGAAATATATCTTCACACAGAAGGAGTTAAACATGCGGCAGAGAAGGTGGTTAGAATTAATCAAAGACTATGACTGCGATATTCTTTATCACCCGGGAAAGGCAAATGTGGTTGCCGACGCTCTGAGCAGGAAAGGAAGGGAGAAGTTGTTTAATTTGACGACTCAGGAAGAGTTGATAAGAGAGATGGAGAAATTGGAGATAGAAGTAAAAGGACCAGAAAAGTCTGGTGAGAAGTTAATTGTAATGGAAGCTTGTCCGACGTTGTTGAATAGAGTAAAGGAAGCTCAGGAAAAGGATGAAGAGTGTGAGAAAATCCGAAAGAGGATCACAGAAAGTGAGGGAGAAAAATTTCGAATGGATAAAGACGGTATTTTGAGATTTGAAGGGAGAGTGTGGGTACCAGCGGTAACTGAGTTGAGGGAAGAGATTTTGCACGAGGCACACAATACGACATATTCCGTTCATCCGGGAGGCACAAAGATGTACCGAGATCTAAGGCAACATTTTTGGTGGCCTAATTTGAAACGGGAAGTCGCAGAGTGCGTCAGTAAATGCTTGACTTGCCAACGCGTTAAAGCAGAACATCAGCGGCCAAGTGGTTTACTACAACCATTAGAAATACCAGAGTGGAAATGGGAGCATATTACCATGGACTTCGTGGTAGGGCTTCCAGTTACACAGAAAGGTTATGATGCTATTTGGGTTATCGTGGATCGACTAACGAAGACCGCACACTTTCTACCAATCAAGATCCGCTACAGTTTGAACCAATTAGCAAGCCTATATGTAAAAGAAATTATTTCACGACATGGAGTGCCGGTGTCAATTGTCTCTGATCGAGATCCGCGCTTCACGTCCAATTTTTGGAAGAGTTTGCAAGAAAGAATGGGAACGCAGTTGAGGTTGAGTACAGCTTATCATCCTCAAACAGACGGACAAAGTGAGCGAACAATACAAACGCTAGAAGACATGCTTAGGACTTGCGTGATGGATTTTAAGGGAAATTGGGACGACCACCTACCCTTAGTAGAATTCGCATATAATAATAGCTACCATGCGAGTATTGGCATGCCACCGTACGAAGCTCTTTACGGGAGAAAGTGCAGAACGCCGTTATGTTGGGACGAAGTCGGAGAACGACGAATACTCGGACCAGAGTTAGTTCAACAAACCGCAGACGTGGTGACAGTGATAAGAGCCAGACTTGTAGCAGCTCAAGATCGCCAGAAGAAATACGCAGATTTGCATCGGCAGGACCGAGACTTCAAAGTCGGCAGTTTCGTATTCTTAAAGGTATCTCCATGGAAGGGAAAAATCCGTTTCGGCAATAAAGGAAAATTGAGTCCAAGATTCATAGGACCGTTCGAGATACTGAAGCGAGTGGGCGAAGTGGCATACAAAGTTGCGTTGCCACCCGAACTGGAGCATATCCACAACGTGTTCCACATTTCCGTGTTGCGACCGTACAAGGCCGACTACAAGCACGTGATTTCTTACGAGCCCATTCAAGTGGAGAAGAACTTGGCGTATGAAGAAATTCCTGTCCAAATATTAGATAGGAAAGAACAAACTTTGAGAAATAAAGTTATTTCATCTGTAAAAGTACTTTGGCGTAACCACGATGTCGAGGAGGCAACGTGGGAGTTAGAAGATAGGATGATGAGGGACTATCCCCATCTATTTGTGTAACCTTGTAGCAATTCCGGGACGGAATTTTTATAAGGGGGGGAGGATGTAATACCCGAGAATTTCCATATATTATTAAATAAATATATTAATGGAAATGAGAATTTATTTGAATATAAATGATTTTGTGTTATGAGATGAATTAATTCAATTATATATAATTGAATAATTATAATAATTGAGAAATTGGTGGAGTTTGTGATAAACTCGTTGATTGCCTTGTGTGGCACAGTGGCGTAATATAAGAATGATTATATTAATTTAAGCGAACAATTAATCTATATTAATTGTTAATCGAAGAATATTAATTAACTGTTATAAAAATACTAATGAGGATCGATTAACAATATGTGATTATTATTATTGCAAGAAACTTAATAATAATGAGCAACGTGTTTATAAATACAATAAGATTTATATCAAAGTGATAATTAATCATATAAGGGTTAATTAAATTGTTATGGAGGTTAACAATTATATTGATGGATGTAGGATATGTGTATATTATTAATTAATATTCAAATTATAAGATGAGAAATTATATGTGCAAGCATGCGAATTAAATGTATAGTAACTATATGTTATGATATGTGTAGGTGACAAATGATGTGTGGATATACATTAAAATAATGTATCATGGATCTATTATAAATAATTGTTGAGTAATACAATTTAATAATATATGATATAATGTAATGTGGTAGTATCCGATGGTATTATATCAGTAAGATAAACGTACCTGGATTATATGTGTGTAAATTACACTTATTACATTATGTGAAGTACATTGTGATTTAAATTATAACCTAAGAGTACATATATATATAACATATGTATATGGTGTGTATATACAAGTGTAGTATTTGCAAATGCTGAGGAGTTAAATCAGTTGTCTCATTTTAAGTGTCCCATTTGCTCTTCACGTGCTTGACATACAGCTAAGGCCTATTCCTTCTTCTTCTCCCCAAACTCAGCAACTAGCATTTCATAGCTCATGATTGTGGAGGGAGTGGGATTCATGATGAATCCAACCACTAATTACCTACCCTTTGATAACCTTCATGCATTCCTATAATCCGTTAGTTTGATATGGGATACAATTGCTTTGTCTGTATAATGGGAGTTCTATAAATATAGCCTCATCTCCTTCACATTTCTTTTGCTGAGCATTTTGGCTAAGTGAGACTAGAGAGCATATATATATATATCAGTGTTATTGAGATAGCAGCAAGCTTAAATCATTTACAGAGGTATAAATCCTCTTCGTATCTTCATTGTCATTTTCTGTCAAAATTTCTATTCGTGAATTCTTGATTTCAGTTGGAAGTTATGGTTTTGTGAATTGAGAATAATAATTAGTTGTTTAAAGGACTTATATATGTGATTAGAATTACTATATATGCTTCATTGCTCTTCAATTTCATTTTTGGTGTTTCCATTTCTGAGATTTCTGTAAAAACATCAAATATCGTGAAATTGGTTGGTGTTCATGAAATTGGGAATTGATAATTGCTATTGACTATTATATAAGCATATATGTACGTGTTAGTAAGTTAAACAAGTCTAATAGCATTTGGGTATGTTGAAATCGATGAAATGGGAGGTTTTTGGTCGGATTTCGCTGCAGTCTGAACTGCAGAAAACTGCCTCGACGCCGCAGCGCCGCAGCCCGCGCCGCAGCGCCACTCGCGCCGCAGCCCGCGCCGCAGCGCCGCACGCAGCGCCACTCGCGCCGCAGCGCCAGTAGTGAGCTGCTGTGCCGCGCCGCAGCGCCAGCCTCTGTGTTCAGTTTTTCTACATTCTGCAACAAAACTGTTATGAACTAATTGTTTGATTTTTGTTTAAACAAGCATGAAAGCATGATTAATATATACATATAAACCTAATGAGGCAATGTGAGCATGTTTTAGTATATTAGCATGCATGGTTAACCAAACGACATATAGTTTGAAAACGAACTTAAAGTTTCATGAACGACGTTAACATATATGAAGCATGTTAATATTCTGACTTTCGAGACATGTTAGTATGACCTAGAAACACATGAAATGCATACTAACTTATGTATATAGGTTCCGTGATATAATATGGACATGTGAACCCAACTAGTGCACCTTTCTAACAAAAATACAAGTTTTGAAGGTTGATATTGACATGTAAAAACCATGTATACATTCTGACTTTTCGAGCATGTTTATAGGGCCTTGAAATACATGAAAAGCATGTTAACTTGTGTATATGGGTTTCATAAGGAAGCATGAACATGATAGACCTTATTAATGAACTATACTAACAAAGTATAAGCTTTGAACGTGAACGTTGGTATGTTATGACGAGAATTAGAATTTGACATTTATGAACACATGTGATAGTACTCTTAGACTCATTCATGTGTCATGCATGTATATATACCATGATTAGTTGCCATGATTAAAGTTTAGCATGAACAAAGCATGTTTTCAAGATAATAACAATGCTAGCTACATATATGCAATACGAGTACTCATGAGCATGACTAATACAAGTTATATGAATATCTTATGTGTTTAAAAGCGACCATGTTAGACCATATGAGTTCGTGTCCTTGAATGGCTTTAAGTATTAACTTAAGAACCTATACCATGTACGATTGGATTTGGAAAAGTTATACAAGCATGTAAAGTATCCTTTAAATATGAATACATGCTACGTGATATTATATGATGTTACTTGAACCCGATTTTGACGGTTAACTTAAGGAGATGCCGTAACTTGCTAAAATGAAATATATTTAGTATTGATTGTGGTCTTATGAGATATTAATAATATGCAAGCATGTTTGCTAATTGTTGAGATCTTATATAATATGAGAATGCGTTTAAACTCTAAAGAAGGAACGTTAAGGATAGAAATTATATTCTATATAACTGTGTAGCTAGGTAAAACTTAGCTTATGTGTTGATCGTATATTCAAAGAGAAAATGTGAAGTTAAATTATATGACTAATGAATATCATATATATACGTAACTGTATTACGATAGGAATTCGAAAGTGTTGATTTCTTTTCGTGGATAAACTACGCTAAAGGCAAGTTCTCTTACTTACACTCTTTTAAAGTGCAAGTATCCTAACCGACGCATTTACTTTATGCAAGGAAATCTATGATTGTGAAAGTTTCCTAACTTATACTCTTTTACTATGCAAGTAT
Organism: Panax stipuleanatus; assembly: GCA_020205555.1. Taxonomy (NCBI): domain Eukaryota; kingdom Viridiplantae; phylum Streptophyta; class Magnoliopsida; order Apiales; family Araliaceae; genus Panax; species Panax stipuleanatus. The sequence goes on along the minus strand of CM035115.1, from coordinate 129,062,469 downwards.
CCTATCTTGTGTATTGCGAACTAGTTCCTATTTAATCGGTTGAATCGAATTAGCATACTTGAACTCTTATTTCATTAAAGCTATTATTCATGTTGAACTTAGTATTGTTCTTGAATATTGTGAAAGTGTCTATGCCATTTGATTCGGCTAGACTTATATTATTGAAAAGCGACCCAAACTAATTGATTGGTGCGGGATCTTGTATTTGACTGAGAAGAACAACCTTCTTTGAAGGGAATATATAATTGTCGGAGAACCGACGTGCACACTTGAGTATGGTTGATTGTTATGCATAACAAGGGTACTTTAGGCTGATCACCTGTTGTACCTGTTTTTGTTGGATTTTCAGTTTATTACTGTCAATTCTAGTAGAAGTTCATAGTCCGTAGTGACTACTCAGTATTCAATTATATGAAATCTTGAATTGACTTATTATTGAATCATATTGATATTATCCTGTCCTTAGCGACTGTTATTGAGAACTGTTGATATTCTTGTTATTCTTGAACTATCAAATCTTGTTATACCCTTTCGAGAATTGAGAATCTTATTACTCACCCTTATTGTATATTACTTGCTGGGCAATTTGTGCTCATTCTTGCTTTCCTTAAAACATTTCAGTTAAGGCAGAGCGTGGTGAACCTTCGGGCGTTGATAAGGGCAAGGGCAAAGCTACCAACTAGCTTATGTCTGTTATGTTTTAAATATATTCATATTGTATGAAGATGGTGTAGTAAGACTGGATTTGATTATGTTTAAGCTTAAGTTAGATTATGTAATAAGTCGTTAACTGATATTATTATGTAATCTATTAAGTACTGTAGGTTGCGAGACTTGGGGGAATAATTATAATAAATCATTGTAAATTATTCTAGAATAGATTTTCCGCTGTGATCGTATGATATTTAATTATTATTATTGTGATGTATTACCATGAGCACGTGATGAACCGAATTCGAGAGACCAAGTGGCGGTCCTGGAATTTGGGGGCGTCACAGCGCCAGCCTCAAAGCATAATGCAGGGCGGCGGCGCCAAAATGCAGAATCCAGATAGCCTTTTGGGGATCAGCGCGCCAGCACCGAACTCAAAGCTAATCCTAGCGCGCCCGCGCCCGACCCCAATGAACTGCCTGTTTGAAGTTTTAAAAATCCGTTTGAAGCCCGAACTCTATATTTATTTGATTTACCCATTCTCTCAAAACACATGCACACTTCTCCTTTTAGATCATAACCTTCGAAAGCCCTAATCCTATTCCAATTCTCTCTCACAAGCCTAGCCAAATCTCTACACAATATACAAACCCTTCCTTCTCTGTTTCATATACAAACTCCTATCTCTCCACATATAAATCCCAAATACTACATCATATCCTTCTTAAATCTCCAGTTCACAACCTAGGGTTTGATCCAAAGCAGATTCAGAGGAAAGTGGGGTTATTCTTTGGATTCAAAAGCTAGGGTTTGTTCAATCAGTTTGCAGAGATATAAGTTTGGGGGTGTTCTTCAACAATCATCATCTAGGGTTTGCATGGCCAATTTTCTGCAGATTACAATGGGTTTAAAGCGAGCACGTTCTGTCACTCCCGGATCGCCCGCTCAAAGTAGTCAGGGTGAGGCCACTGTGGGATTGACTAAGTTCATCAGCCTTGAGGTACAACTTGAATATTATCGAATCGCGGCCAAGTCATTTTTAAAGGAGCGGAGACTGAAACCGACGAGGGAAGATGGCCAAATGCTTGCCATGATCAGAGAGATGAGTTGGCAAGGAGTTTGTGCAACACCACCGCCTGTCCCGTTGGCCATTATTCACGAATTCTATGCTAACGCCAAGGAGACACAGACTGGTTTCTTTTTCGCTTGGGGCAGAAACGTTGATTATCATCTGTCGGCGATCCATGAGGTGTTAAGAGTGCCTTCAATCCAGGCTGACCAAGTAAATTGGGTAGAGGCGGAGAATTTTAAAACTAACCTGGACCAGTTGCTCACTGATTTGTGCATGCCAGGCATGAAGTGGAAGTATAGGCAGGGCACAGATGAGCCCACCAATTTCCCCGCCTCAGCGCTGAATAAATTTGCCAAGGCATGGAATCAATTCTTATGCTCTAATCTGATGCCATCCACTCACCAGCACGAAATTATGGCCGAGAGGGCCATTATTCTGTGGGGGATCATTACGGGGAAGAAAATCGATGTCAGACATTTGCTCTATCAGAACATGTTGCGATTCATGCGTGGCAGTATCACCGGGGGAATTCCACACGCATCAGTGGTGGCTCATCTCTGTTCTAAGGCAGACCTTGAGTGGGAAGACGAATAGGTTCAGATGCCGAGCGGGAACATAAATCAAGCCACAATTAAGAAGTTTGAAGATTGGACTGGTGGCACGGCACATCCGCGGGGCAAAGGATTCATCCTACTGACTCCTCCACTAGTTCCCCCCACCGCAGCCAGCAGCAGTGGTCGGTCCTTCCACCGCCAGTACAGGGTCGCAGGATCGCCAGATGAGGTGATTGGAGAGGAGGATGGACGCTCTGCATGGCAACTTCACCGCTTTTGCAGATGGACTGACCCGAGCCCTGGGTGAAGCCATTGCGCAGCAGGGATCGCTATTGGAGTGGTCCGTCTTTGGTTCTGCCATGCCGTACCCGCCGCCTGTTTCACCACCCGAGGAGGGTGGCCATGCCAATAATTAAGGGAGTTTTTCCTTACCCTTTATCTCCAATGTGGACATTGTAATTTTTAAGTTTAGGGGTATTGGGTCATGGTTAATAGTAGTGCATATAGCTAGTTGCATATAGTTTAATTGCATGTTTAGTTTATGCTTAGTTTGCATTTTAGTATTTATTAAATTTTGCATAAAAAATTTTCAGTTTTTGTTTGTTTAGTATGTGTTTAGTTGCATTGAATAGCATAATCCCATGTTTTAGCCTGTTGAATTCCAGTCTGGCCAATGATGATTTTTAAATGTTAAAGATTTTTGAACTCAGTGATAGCTTAAGCTTAGTTATAAGTTTATACATGATGTAATCTATGTCTGTTGTTTTGATGTTACCGGATAGCAAGACATTGTTATTATTTGCATGTTGGTTAGATTAGCACATGCTTGTCTTCTGAGGGGAAAAGTTTGTTTTTAATGATAGAATTATGTAAGAAAATGAGTAATGGCCTTAATGACACAGAAATGCAAGTTTGGGGAAAAACATTGGGTATGCATGCTAAAAAGAAAAGAAAAAGAAAAGAGAATAAATTGAGAAAAAGAAAAAAATAGAATAAACGCCTTGGCTAGCTAAGTCTAGTGGCCTTTGATACTCGAGCAAGTAAGCCTTAGGGGATTGTCTCTACACCCAGTGCCCTAAAGCCTTTATGGTTTGGGAGTCGTTGGTTGAAAGCTCGATAAATGGGTATCATTGAAAAGCCTAAGAGGGCTTAGCATTGCGCAGTCGGGTGTAACCACGAGAAAGTGCGAATATCGCCCCCATGTATGAATAAAAGCATAATAAATCCTTTATTGAACCTTAGCTTGTATTGATGTATTGGATTGGTTGTTGATTCATATATGTGGAAAATTCTTGACTTAAAACCTCAGTTTTCCTTCTTTAGAAGTATAGCATATGGAATCTTCGCCTTTATCAAGCTTATTTGTAATATAGCACACACACACACTACATCTTAGCAATAGGTTGTGATTTTCAGATTGTAAGTCCTTATGTCTGTAGCTTAGTTTGATTCTTTGTTCATAGATTTTGTCATTTCTCTGAGGCATATCTTATTGGAATTCGTAACATGGCTTAAAACTTTAGGATTCATTTTCATATTAGTATAGTGGCATAGCATGAAGTGCGCATTTGTGTTTGTTGCTTGAGGGCAAGTAATAGTTCAAGTTTGGGGGTATTTGATAAGTAGGTTTTATACCTACTTATTGGCTATCAACTGGCTAGAATTACGGCTTAAATCTCAAGTATTTTAGTGTCTTTTTATGTTTTTATCTTTGTTTTATAGGTTGCATTGAGGAAACTCCAATGTCATAAGGATGGCTTGAAATTAGCATGAATTGGCATGGACTTGGCAAGATGGTGAGCATGTGGTAAGCTGGCTTGTGGAAGATGGCATATGGTATGTGGACATAGCCTATGATCAATGGAAAGTGAAAGAATAAGAAGACTAATGCAGCAGCTAAGGAGCAGTAGGGGAACAGCAGTACACCAGTAATAGGTTATAGCAAATTAAGCCAGCGCGGTCATGCCAGAATGAAGGTTAAACTTAGCGAGCCCGCGCTAGGAGGCAGCCGATCCGGAGGTTGGCGCGCCCACGCCCCAAATTGCATACGAGGTCGTGCGGCTGCGCCAGTCAAAAATCTGCAGATAGTGGACTTTTCATTAATTTATTTGTTGTATTCCATATATGGGTCTTTTGCAAGGAACGATTCATTCAGTTTTCATTATTCAGTTTTAATTTTTATTTATAGGGTTAGAGAGCTAGAGAGGGTTTGGAGCTTCTCTTCATCATTGTGGCTCCTCTCATCTAGTTCTTATTAGATTTCCATTGTTAGGGTTTTATTTTGGATTTGATTGTGCTTCTGAACTCAGCTTGAAGGCTTATTGTGGAAGGAGAATTATCAGATTTGCAATTTTATCTCTCTATTTCTCTTTACTTTCATTATTTGCTTTCAATGTTTAGATCAAATCTCATAATGGTTATTAGTTCAGAGATGTACTAAACACCATTATGAGATTCTAATGAATCTTATTGTTTAGTTCAGATTTGTATGTCTCATTGTTATGTATGATTGGTTATATATGGATTGCCTAGCATGGTTGTGTGTATTGATTAGATGCTTGATCACCATCTGCAGTAATAGTTTATATGGAATTAAAAGAGGAAGTATAAACTCGGATTTGGCCATGCTAGCATATGTTCATGAGATTTGCATGCGATAGATTTTATGATTCGTAATCCGGATAAACATATACCGGCTTACCATATGTAGTCGATTGAGAGATTGCTCTTAAATCGATATTGCTTGTAAGTTACATAGACATATAGTGATTTAGGTTATATTGATGTTCATATGAATTCTATCTCTTTTGTGGATTTTATATGATATGAATTTGGTATATTAAAAATAGCCATTTCTCACCTTCGTGCTCTCGACTAGCAATCCTAAGTAATTAATTATGCTTAGCATGAGGTGTGTAATCTGAATGATGCAATAAGTGAAGTTAGGATCCCATATTTCTCCAATTTGAATCAATCGTCTGTCAAGTAGTTATTTTTAGTAGATAATCATTTTAGTCATTAATTCACACTCTTTTTACTCGTTTAAGCAGCCGAAAATAGCTATGAAGTTGTTGCATGATAGTTTAAACATAATTGTTTTTCTTCGTGGGAACGATCTTTACTTACCATATACTACTTGTTAACCGTGTATACTTGCACGCATTTGTATCTGTTTTGTTAACACCGAAATGGAGTCATGAAGGTAGGATCTCCAACTGGCATGTTAAAACTAGTAAAGGTTACTCCTTGTGAGCCAGAAACTTGACCTTGGCTTCTTTCATAGCGTTCAGCCATAAGAGGGTGCTGCTATTGATCAGATTATGGAGGTTGATAACTTGGACTCCTGGGGTTGCCACCCAACAATTGACCAATGTGTGTTTGCCTTTGCCTTCCCTGCTGCCTTCTGCTTCCTCCTCTGCTGCCTCTGCCTTCGCTTCCATCTCCTTGTTCATTATTCTCCCCCTTTATGTCAGCATCAAGGGTTCGAATATCTTCATAGAGGCGTTGGACACCTTGCACCAGCTCATGCATCTGAGAGCGGTTGAGTGCAATGTCACTACGATTTTCCTCGACTAAAGCCTCAATGTGTCTTCTTTGTTGCTGAAGCCGCTCCATGGCGTCATTAGTCTAGTTAATTTGAGTCACACTGCAGGCTTAGAATTGTCGTAGTGAGAGGCTCAGCTCATAAATCTATTTGGTTATGAGCTTATTCTGAGTTTGATGAGTTTTCTGCATGATTTCCATAGCTTCCTTATGCTTCTTTGTTGCAGCAAAGTGGATTGCATCCCTCTAGCTGAGACTGTCAATCATTTCCTTTATAATCTCTCTTAGCTTTTTGGACAGTTCAGTTGCTAAGTTCCCTGGTAGAGTCTTTACTTAGTCGATTATATGGTCGAATCTCATGTGAAGCCCCAGAGAGTGTGCTTCAAGAACCTCCTCAGACTCTAGAGCCATATAACTTGTCAGATCAGCCAGCTCCTCCTTTATTGGCATTAGAGACAATCAATCAAGAATTCGTTGAGTCTCAAGAGGAGGAGGGGCAGTAGTATGTTCACCTCTTCTTGACATGCTTGTGAGGGCAAGTGTCATGTCAAAATATTCATTGTTGGAGGACGAGGGAATATCTGATTGGGTTATAGGTGTCTGTTTTTGCTGTATGGGCGAAGTGTTTGGTTCAGGGGTTTTTGTTTCTGATTCATTGAGCTGTTCTGGGGATTCTACGATTGATGTGTCAGGTTGGTCAATAAGCACAAATTGTAGTTCATCGTCTAGAGTTGGTGTCTTAATGGTTGAGCTTGCGAGCATTTGTTCGACTACTTTTGTGATATGCTCAATAATCATTGGATCATTGTCATTTTGCTTTACGAGGACAAGTTGGTTATTTGGTTCATCAAGTACAGAGTTTTGGGACTCTATAACTGGAAACTGATTGAGTGGGTGCAATACCACATCCAACCACTTTGGCAATTCGTAGAATTGGTAGAAATGTGATGATGGAGAGTTGTTGATAATGAAAGAGAGGGGAGTAGAATATACCTCATACTCAGTATCTGAAGTTGAATCATTTGTGATCAGCTTCTGAGCAAAATTGAGGTTCCTTGGGAAACAATAGGCAAGCACTGAAATTGCTGGATAGGCCTTGAAAGTCCAAAATATATGATCCCAGGAGTTGAGAATCATAGCTCTATGATAGGGCATCATAGGCAAGTAGTTGAACAACTAATTGTAGTTAGATGTCCTTTCTCCATCTTGGGCCACATATAGAATCTCAAGTTCATCATCCTCCTCTTCATCATTATCTTCATCAGGAACTTCCACCACATTTTCCATCACATCATCGACAATGTCGACCCTCTCTGCATCAGCAGACTCTACGATTTCTTCATGAACTGGGGGGACTTCAAGATTTTCTGTTGGTAGCTCCCCCTCAGCTTCTGCATACTCTGGTTCCTGTGCTTCTAACATCTCCCCCTCAGCTGTAGTACTCTCTTGGATAGGAACTTCCAGAGTTTCTTCTTCAGCACTAGCAGAGTTCATTTCAAATGCTTCTGGTTCTTCTTCTTCAGACTGAGTCACATCTTCTACCAGAACTTCCTTAGCATAAACAATAACTTTCGATTTTACTTTCTCAGCAACAGCACTTGATTCTGGTATCTCCTCTTCATTATAAGCCATTTCTTCTTCTTGAGTTTTATCAGCATGAGCACCAGCTTCAGGCATCTCCTCCTCAGCCTGATCAGGTGCAGTAGTGTTGTCTGCATGACTTAGGTAATCTACCACAGCTTCAAAGGCTCTGGTCTCTTCCAGGGTTGGACCAGATGTTTGAGGCTCAGAGGTCTTTTTAGCCTTCTTAGCAGCAATTTGTCTATCGTCTTCCTTCAATATTTCCTCATTGGTAAGAACATACTTCTTGACTAACGTCTTCAATCACTTCTTTGGCTTGGGCACAACCTTTGCACTTTCTTCAGTTTCAGACCTTTAAGATTGTTCAGGCAGAGAGGCTGTTGCAGCTTCTCCTTCTGTATTGGCATCCAGTCTGGTCTCTACGATTGGAGATGACTCCACAATCGTAGTGAGCGAATACTTCCTTGTTCTATGGTTGCGTTTCTTCTTTTGAGGCTCAGAACAACCTTCAGCCCTGTCGTCACTTGTTTCTCTCTTCTTCTTCTTCTTCTTCTTTTCTTTCAAAACCTCTTCTGGTGATTTATGAGTGATGACTCTGTTAGTGATAAGGCTTCTAAACTCCATATCAACACTAGGACCCACTTGGGGTGCCTCAGTGGTTGAGCCTTGGGGTTCCCCAGAAATTTTCACACCTTTATTCATTTTCTTCTTCCCTTTGCTCTTTCTGATCAGAGCCACTAGTTCTTCTAGGTTGACCTCTTCATCTTCCTCAACTTCCTTCACAGCAGATGAGGTTGCAGACATCATCTTTACATTCTCTGCTGGATTCCTCTTCTAATTTTGGAACAGCTGCTGGGTCATCTTCCTATTGGGATTGATTGAGACACCTTCCTTGTCCTTAATTTTGTCACCCAGGGCAGACTGTATAATGATGCTGATAAACCTCCCATAAAGTATTTTGGCAGTGCTCTTGGTCTTCTTAGGGCTTTGCATCCATTTTTCAAACTAATCCATTAGCAAAGCTCCATAGTTGAGTTGGACTCTGAAGCCGATGGCTGTCATGAGCTTCAGTTGCTTCTCGTTGATAGAATTGTGACCAGAGGAGCCCTTGCAACATATGCATTTTCCAACAATGTCAGCAAGGAACTCATATTCTTGGGAAAACTCTTTCTTCTTGTAGCCACTCTTTCCTTCAATTTTTGAGTAGCGCATCTTCTTCAGACCTTCATGGAAATCATTAACCTCCATGGACGGAAGACCTTCAGGTTTGAAACCTAGGGCTAGGTTTATGCCTTCAGCGTTGAGATGCATTTGCACGTCCTTGACCTTGGTGAGGATGAAGTCTCCTTCAACGATTCCATTGCAGTAGAATTCCGTCACCAGCTTTGGATATATCAGTGTGCTGGTGCTCAGGGTTTCTTCGAGCCCAGATTTCTTTAGCAGTGATAGAATCTTGTGAAACTCAGGTCCAGCCTTCTTGAACTCATTGAAGCATAGCTGGAAACCAGAAACAACATTTGCAGTAGCCATTTGATCTAATTTGAGTACCCTGAGATGAACAAATTTGCTTAGCTTTCTGAAACTTAGGGTTTCGTTTGAGAGAGAGGGAGATATAAGCTTTTGAAATTCAAAGAGTAAACTGACAAATGACAGTTCAAAATAAATTTATAACTTCCCTCCATATATTTTGCATAAGGGGACACGTGTCGAGTTCTGCAGGATTCTATGATTTTAAGTCATGTGGAAAGTTCCGTTCTACCCTTAGCTCCCCTTGAGCTAGTGAGTCCTTATGAGAGGACTACAATTTTCTAGAATCACTCCCTAATTATTGAGTTTTATCCTTTGCTTGCTCCTTGACCATTGACTCTACGGTTTTCTGTGATGCATTCTGAGATGGCATTCCTTCTGAGTTAAGGTTGCTCAGGAAGGTTGATACTAAGGATCAGGTTTGTTCCTGAGGCACTTAACAAAAAGGAGTGCTTAGCTTGATAATGCTGCTACCATAATGAGCTTTTTTGCTCTGTTGGGATCACTCCACGAACGTAGTTTCTCGTAGTCATCTCTAAGATTTTGAACTTAGCCTTTATATCTGCATGGTTAGCACCAACTAGAGCATAAAATTCATGATTGTAAACTTAGCATACCTAACTCACTTATCAATTTATTAAATCTGGATTCGTCTAAGGGTTTTGTAAACACATCAGCAAGTTGATTTTCAGTAGGGATATATTGCAAAGATATAGTTCCATTTTGAACATGATCCCTAATAAAATGATATCTTATCTCTATTTGCTTAGTCCTAGAATGCATGACAGGATTATGTGTTATTGCTATAGCACTTGTGTTATCACAGTGAACAGGTGTAGATTTGAAATCAAACCCATAATCTGCTAGCTGGTTCTTCATCCATAAGATTTGAGCACAACAGCTGCCTGCAGCAATATATTCAGCTTCTGCTGTTGAAGTGGATACTGAGTTTTGCTTCTTGCTGAACAAGGACACTAGTCTATTTTTTAGCAGTTAACAAGTGCCACTGGTACTCTTTCTATCTATTTTGCATCATGCAAAGTCAGCATCTGAATATCCTGTCAGTTCAAAGGAGAACTCCTTAGGATACCATAGTCCCAAGTAGGGTGTACGTTTAAGATACTTGAAAATCCTTTTTATAGTAGTTAAGTGTGACTCCTTAGGATTAGCTTAAAATCTAGCACATATACATGTTGCAAACATTATATCTGGTCTATTGGCAGTTAAGTAGAGAAGGGAGCCTCTCATCTTTGTCAAGCTTGGTTGCTGGAGCAATTGGTGTTTTCATGGGATAGGCTAATTCCATGCCATACTTCTTAAGTAAGTCTTTGATATACTTGGATTGGTTAATGAAGATACCTTCATCAGTCTGCTTTACTTGAAGTCCAAGGAAGAAATTCAGCTCACCTATCATGCTCATTTCGAACTTGTTCTTCATAAGCTTGGCAAATCTCTCGCATAGATTTTCATTAGTAGAGCCAAAGATAATATCATCTACATATATTTGAACTAGTAAATCTTTATCTTTGTGCTTTCTAAGAAATAGTGTAGTGTCTACTCTACCTCTAGTGAATCCTTTTTCAATTAGAAAATTAGTTAGTGTTTCATACCATGCTCTAGGTGCTTGTTTAAGTCCATATAAGGCTTTGTCTAATCTATAGACATAATTAGAGAGTGTAGGATTGATGAAACCTGGAGGTTGTTCCACATATACTTCTTCTTGAAGTTCACCATTCAAAAATGCACTCTTCACATCCATCTGGAAGACTTTGAACCTCATGTGGGCAGCAAATGCAAGGAATATTCTTATTGCTTCAAGTCTGGAAACAGGTGCAAAGGTCTCATCATAGTCAATGCCTTCTTCTTGAGAATAACCTTTGGCCACTAGTCTTGCCTTGTTGCTTGTGATCACCCCATCTTCATCTATCTTGTTTCTGAAGACCCATTTTGTGCCAATGACTGGGTGATTCTTTGGTCTAGGAACTAATCTCCAGACTTTGCTTCTTTCGAACTGATTCAGCTCCTCTTGCATGGCTTCAATCCAGCTTGCATCTTGCATTGCATCTTCTATCTTCTTGGGTTCTATTTGAGATAGAAAGCTCAAATAGAAACATTTATTCTGAGTTGGATCTCCAATAATCAGGTCTTAAGTGTGATCACTTGCCCATCTGTTCCCTGTTGGGACATCTGTTCTGGTGCCTTCTTGTCTGAATTCTTCAAGATTGACTTTTCGTTCTTGTTGATCAGAATCATTGTTCTGTACAACTCTCTCTACGATTTCTTCTACAGCCTCTACGATTCCACCTTCAAGGACTACGGTCGTGGTGTTGGGCTCAACCACCTCATTCGTGGTGTCTGAATCGTTGATCGTAGTGTCTTGTGGTGCAGATTTATCTGAGTCTGTTTCATCAAAAATGATGTGAATCAAGACTTCAACACTTAGTGTCTTCTTGTTGAACACTTTATAAGCTTTGCTGTCTATGGCATATCCAAGGAAGATTCCTTCGTCTGACATGGGTTGGAACTTAGTCAGATATTGCTTCCCATTGTTGAGAATGTAGCATGCACAGCCGAACACATGGAAGTAACTGATATTTGGCTTTCTTCTTTTCCATAGTTCGTAGGGAGTCTTCTTCAACTTAGAGTGTACAAGAGATCTGTTTTGAGTGTAGCACGCAGTGTTGATGGCTTCTGCCCAGAAGTATTCAGGTAGATGAGCTGCTATTAGTAGAGTTCTTCCTACTTCTATCAGTGTTCTGTTCTTCCTTTCAGCTATTCCATTTTGCTGTGGAGTTCGTGGTGCTAAGAAGTTATGGCTGATGCCATTGTCTACACAGAAATGATCCATTTCTGAGAAGTCAAACTCTCTACCATGATCACTCCTTATGGCCTTAATAGTTTCTCCTTTTTCATTCATCACCAGCTTGAACATCTTGATCAGTTGGGAGCTCGTTTCATCTTTGGAGGTAAGAAAGAACACCCATGTGAATCTGGTGTAGTCATCCACGACGACCAGTGAGTACCTCTTTCCTCCTAGGCTCACAGTTGGAATTGGCCCAAAGAGATCCATATGTAGTAACTGTAGAGGCCTATTAATTGAGTTGACTGCTTTTCCTTTGAATGATCTCCTTGTTTGCTTTCCAAGCTGGCAGGCATTGCATGGCCTTTCTTTGACGAAGCTGAACTTAGGTAAACCTGCTTCAAGATCTTTAGAGGCCAGTTTTGACTTGCTCTTAAAATTAAGATGAGATAACCTTTTATGCCAAAGCCAGCTTATTTCTTCAGAGGCTTTAGCAAGAAAGCATACTGTCTCATCAGAGCTTAGTTTGGCAAGGTTGACAGTGTAGACATTTCCTTCTCTTGTTCCTGTCAGTTGATAGAGGATGTCTCCAGATCTCTGACTTGACACTGGTTGTTGAGAAAGGTGACTTAGAGACCTTTATCGCAAAGTTAGCTGATGCTAAGAAGATTGTGCTTTAGTCCATCTACATAAGCCACTTTGCTAAAGGACACAACACTATTCCTAGCTGAGCCATAGCCTTTTGTCTTGCCAGAGCTGTTATCTCCAAAGATAACTGTTGGTCCCTCCTTCTCTGTGTAGTTAGACAGGAGGGCTTTGTTCCCGATCATATACTTTGAGCAACCACTGTCCAGATACTATGTTGTGATCGTGGTGCTCAATTCTTGCAGATAATTTTAGCTTTCATATTGGTACCCAGACTTGAATGGGTCCTACAATGTTAGTACTCTTGGGGACCCAAATCTGCTTGACTTTGGGCCTCCCATGCACAGTGGTCTGATAACATAATACAGCTTTATGACCATTTTTACCACATATAAAGCATCTAATGTAATGCATGCTTGTGTGTGTGTATGGATTCTTTCTCCATTTGGACTTGTGTGGATATTGGTTGGCCTTAACCTTATGTTGCTTCTTCTCTTACCATGCAGCCTTGGGATTCACGGTTTGTGCTGAGTAAACTTCAACACCACGATTCCTTCCAGGTTGATTCGTGGAGTCAGTTTTACTTGACTCTACGATTCTTCGAGGTTGGGCAGCGGTGACTGAGTTACTCTTTTCTTTTCTGAACCCCAGGCCAGCATGGTATCCGTTGTGTCTTGGGACATGATTTGGATCAGAAGAGCAGGGTTGCACTTGTTCTTCCTTCTGTGTGGATTTCACAAATACAATGCTTCTATTTGAATTAGAAGCACTATTATTGTTAATAACCTTAATCTTTTCCACACTTGGTTCTGGGGTAGATTCCCTAAAGCCCAAACCTGTTCTGTCAGATGCACATCTCTGACTGGAGATCAGGGAGTCCATGGATGAGGAAGACCTATTCCACATAGAGATAGTCTTTTCTAGCTCCTCAATCTTAGAGCTTAGTTTTGACTCTCTTTGTGTGCTCAGTTCATTAGTCTATTTTAAGATTTTATTCTCAGCTTCAAACTGAGAGAGAGAGAGGCAGAACTTAGTAGAGCTGTTTCCAGTTCTTTCTGAACTTTCTCTTTCTCTCTTTGAAGGCCAGAATAATCTTTGGACAGAACTCTAAACCACCTCATATATTGATATAGATCAGATGTTATGTCATAAAGAGCAGTTCTTAAGTCATCCATATCTACATCAGGTGTGTTGAAGTCAAATACCTCATCTATGTTTACCTCAGAATGGTCAGTGCTTTTCTTGTTGTTTGCATCCTTGGCCATCAGACATAGGTTTACTTTTTGAGGCTCTTCATCTTCTCCAGACTCAGAATTGGTGTCATTGTCTGAGTCACTCCATGAACTTCCAGATACAAGACCTTTGTCTTTCTTCTGATGCTTCTTGTAGCCTCTAAACTAATTCTTTGGATTTGTCTTTCTTTTCAGCTCATCTTTGATGGGTTTGTTACAATTTCCAATGAAGTGGCCAGGCTTCTTGCAGTTGTAGCATAAGTCATTTATCTGCTCCTAACTGCTGATATTTTTGAATCTCTTAGGTCTGCCGCTTCTTCCTTTATGCATGAACCTTCTGAGTTTTCTAGCCAGCATTACAACTTCATCATCATCATCATCATCTTCCTCAGATGTAGATTCATCTTCATCATGAGCTTTGGAGATCTCTTCTGTTGCCTTGAGAGCAACTCCTTTATCCTTCTTTCTTCCTTCAGATAGAGTTTCTTCTAGTTGAGTCAGCTCTAGTTCGAAGGTAAGAAGGTTTCCATAGAGTTATTGAACAGTCATTTCATGTAGGTTCTTTGACTCTCTGATTGCAGTGGTTTTGGCATCCCACTTGCGTGGCAAGGACCTCATGAACTTGATGATCAGATCTTTGTTGGGATAGAACTTTCCACAAGCTCGAAGAGAGTTGAGCAGCAAGGTGAATCTTTCATAAGTGGAAGTGACATTTTCTCCTGGAACATGGGTAAACATCTCATACTGTTGAGTTAGTAGAGATTGCTTATTTTCTCTGACTTCTTCAATTCCTTCATACATGATGAGCAATGCTTCCCAGACTTCCTTAGCAGATTTATAGTTAACCACATTCTCAAATATATTGTCTTCTAAGGACTGGAACAAAATGTTCTTAGCCTGTTTATCTAGCTGGACATCCTTATTCTCACTATCAGTCCATTCAGCTTTGACCTTGATATGAACTCTGTTTGGATCATTTGTAGTTGGTGCAAGCTTTGTTGGAATATAGGGCCCATTCAGAACGGTTTCAAATATATCATCATCTATTGAATCCATGTATGCTTGCATCTTAACTTTCCAGTTTGCAAACTTGTCACTATTGCACATTGGTGGCTTGCTGCCTCCTCCTGTTTTGGTCTCGCTTATCAGTTCTGCCATTGGATCTACTCAAGCTTTGTAGACTAGTTGAGAAAACCTACTCTGATACCAATTATTAGTTCCCAAAGGCACAATAGTTATCTAGAAGGGGGGTTGAATAGATATTTAAGATTTTCTTTGTTTTAAAATACTTGTCAGTATTGAATATACTGACAGCAGCGGAATATATGTTTGTTCCCCTTTAAGATAATGCAATGATAGTTTGATAAGCAGTTATAGCAGTTATAACAGATATAGCAGTTATAGCAGTTAGTAAGAGACAATGAGACATAGAGGTTTTAAGTGGTTTAGAGCACACAAGGCTCCTAGTCCACTCTTCTACTCCACGAGTAGGAAATCCACTAAGGATGTCTCTTACAACTTGAATCACTTAGATTCCTTCAAGGCCAGCAGCCTTAAAACTTCTCTAGTTCACTTAGAACTCTTCAAGATCAATAATCTTGGAACTTCTCTTAGTTCACTTAGAACTCTTCAAGTCCTTCTGACTTGGTACACTTTAGATTGAGAGTTGTATTCTGGGGTGTGCTACTCAGTTGCAATTAAGCATCAGTTCTGAAGAACTGAGAAGCGAAGCAAGCTTTCCTTCTTTCAGGATCGTAGAGTATTATCGTTGAGTGCTCTTGAGTGTTCTGAGCTATCTTTTCTTTCTTATTTGCTTGCTTAAAAAATGAATCCTTGTCTGATTTGCTTGATAAGGAGCATTTGAAATCTATCCGTTGAAGGCTTCTGTTGTAGCATTAAATACATTAGACAATTCTGTGCAGTTGATGTTGACTTCCTGCTTTTCTGCTGCACAGCTGACTGGCCCATTGACACAGCAGACTGCAATTTCACCTAACACCTGAAAAGATGTTTTCAACAGGCTTTTAGTCCTTTCCTTAGCTTCTTAAATACGCTTCTTCGATACATACTAAGAATGAATGTAGAATCATTGGGACTATCAATTGTCAACGTCTCTTAGCCTTTCTTCATTTGTTGTTCTTCCTCCTTCATTAGATAGACGAACTTTTATGCTAACTGGAGGGTCACCACGATCGTGGTCTTTGTACCATGATCGTTGTGTGTTGTCTTGCACAAGCTGGACTCAGTCTTGATCGTAGAGAGAACACTGCGATTTCTCTTAAGCTCTTTGGTAGACTACGATTCCTTCTTGCTTATCTTGCAGACTCCATGCTTCCGAGAGCACACTACGATTCTTGACTTAGCTTGGCAGTTACTCGAATTTTCTCCATATTTTTTAGTGTGGCTTCCAAGGGCAGACTACGATTTCTGGACATCTTTATTTAAGCTCCACGATTTTGCCTTGGCTTTTGCAGGACTGGCTCTTGACGGACTACGATTCTATCAAGCCTAACAATTACATCTCAAAATAGATCAACCTAATAGATTTGATCTCTCTTCTATACATTCATTTACAGAATGATAAACATTAAAGCACAGATCAATCTAACAACTTTGATCTATCATCTAAGTCCTTGTACATATGATTATTGAAGGACTTTCCACTTAAGCATTTATATTTACTTTTAATATCAAATTTGAATATGCAATTCCCAACACATTAGATTAGTTTAGATTAGATTTCAATTAGA
The DNA here is from genome assembly GCA_020205555.1 of Panax stipuleanatus. Classification (NCBI taxonomy): domain Eukaryota; kingdom Viridiplantae; phylum Streptophyta; class Magnoliopsida; order Apiales; family Araliaceae; genus Panax; species Panax stipuleanatus. The sequence goes on along the minus strand of CM035115.1, from coordinate 129,046,114 downwards.
TTAGGAAAAACCCTAGTTGGGATTGGATTGGAGATTAAAGCAACTTGGAGATCATTGAAGATCAAGAGCAGGAGCAAGAGGGAGCATGAGATTTGCTGACAACAGATTCTATTCTCTTCTCTACTCTTATTTTTATCTTTTGATGATTATTCAATTGTGGATTCTTGGTTTTGATTCAATAATAATGAACTAAATCTTTTGTTTAAGATTACAATGGATCTTATTGCGTAGCTTATTTTAATATGCTTCTCTATTAATTATTATGATCTATAGTGGGGATTGTCTTTTGTGATTTGAACTTAATTGTGTAATTGTTTAGCTAACAATTACTGTGATAATCTATATGAAATTAAGAGACGAATTATAGATTTAGATCTGATCATAATATCATGTGATTGTGTTTTCTACATGGCGTTGGAATTCATAATTTATGTCTAGGATAAAGACATACCTATGCATCGCATGTAATCTGATAAAGTCCTTGTGCTTGAAATCCTCTTTAATTATAATTCACATAGAGATATAGTGGATTAGTTAATTAGGGTTTTCTTCTTAATTCTATCATGTGTGGATTTAAGTTGATTTGAGTATGATGCATTGAGAGATGGTCAATTTTACCGTAGTGTTCTTGTTTAACAATTCAGAATAGTGAGCATAATTAATAAAAAGTGTATTAATTTAAGTGAAGTAATAAGTGAAATTGTGATCTTAACTCTCCATAATCTCATTTTAACTAGTGTTAATTAGTATTAGTGTAATTAAATAGTTTAATTCAAAACTTTAAATTAGTTATTTAAATAAAATTAGTTTGGTTAAGAGTTAGTATTTGGTAATTTTTATTAAATAATTCCTCGTGGGAAAGATACTCTACTTTCACTTTATTACTTGTTGACCATGTATACTTGCGTGTTGTGCGTAACTAGATTTTACCCAACAAACTCATATTGTGCAGCTCGTTTGGAGGAGCGTGTATGGCATTTCTATGGACTTGGAAATGGTAGCATCTTCTGACGTGATCATCACAGTCAGCTTTGAGAGATATCAAGTAATGCATGGCTCTTAATATCTTCTTGACCAGCAAATGACCGCTCATGTGTGGACCACAGACTCTATCGTGGACTTCATCCATCAGTCTATGGGCTTGATCTTTATCGAGGCATCTTAAAAGGCCTATTCCAATATCCCTTTTATGAAGTGCATCTCTGCTCAGATAGAACTTCATAGCCATCTTATGAATTCGCTTTCGTTCGGCTTTGCTTGCCCCAGCTAGTGTAGATCCATCTCGAAGATATTCTTTTATATCTTGATACCAAGACTGTTTGATAGGAGGTATTTCATTTGATAGTTCTTCAATGTAATTCCCATATGATGGAGCCTTTTGGCTCATGAATTTGATGTCGGGAATTCCCCTCTTATCAGATACGTGGATCAGGGAAGCTAACGTTGCTAATGCATCAGCGAAGTCATTCCTACCTCGAGGGATGTAGATGAAGGTTATCTCTCCAAACTCCATGGACATCTTGATAACTTGCCGATGATGCGGCAGTAAATGCAATTCTTTGGTGTGATATGCCCTGGTGGTTTGTCTGATAACCAACTCAGAATCCCCAAAGACTAGTAAACGCTTGATACCCATGGGTTGGGCTAGCTTCAACCCCATTATGCAACCTTCATACTCAGCTGTGTTGTTGGTATTGACAAACTGCAATTTGATAGCCATAGGATACTGTTCTCCTGTACCAGAGACAAGGACTGCCCCAGCTCTGGCACCTTCTATGTTTGCGGCTCCATCGAAATACATTTTCCAAGGTTGGACCGTATTCTCTTGAGGTATCTGTTGAATTATCATGATCCCGTCGTCCGGGAAATAAGTTTCCAAGGGTTCAAAATCCCTTGACTGTGCTTCGGCCAATTGATCTGCAATCCCCTGACCTTTGATGGACTTCTGAGTTACGTAGACAATGTCGAACTGTTAGAGGATCAACTGCCATTTGGACAATCGATAATTCAATATTGTTTGTTGAATACGTACTTCAGTGGATCCATAGGGGATATGAGGTAGGTCGTGTGCCTATGCAGATAGTGTTGTAATCTCATGACAGCCCACGTTAATGCACAACATGTCCTGTCAATCTGAGTGTACTTCTGCTCGTCGCTAGGGGTGGGAAAAAAGCCAATTTTTTTTGTTTTTGGACGAATCGGATCGGTCTGAACCGGCCGATTTGGGATAAATGTGAACCGGTTTGGTACCGGTATAGGGAACCGGTATATACTAGTGAAATGGTTCTAGTTTCGGGACATGGATTCAATGGTTTAGTATAAACTGGATTAGACCAGTTATACCAGTTACTTAATACTTTATTAATTTAATTTACTAACTTACGTTACTTTCAGAAGTCTTTCACTCTCAGTCTCACTTTTAGACAGACCAAATAGATCTAGGGTTTTCTCTTGTTCTCACCTCTCTGCTACCCTGCCTCTCTCCATCTATGATCGTAATGACCCTTTCATCTCAGGCTCTCTGCTCTCCCTCGACCCACCGGGCTCCGGCCACCGATCTCTCAAGCTCTCCCTCCGACTTCCGTCGCACCGTCTCACTCCAGATTCTAGATTTTTCTGAGGTAATTTTTCTAATCTATCTTCTTTCAGCCCTCAATAATTATATTTTGCAAACAGAGTAGGTTGTAAGGAAAGGAAACAAAGTCGGTCAACCTCAATATGTGAGTTCTGTGTTGAATATTTACATATATGTAACTATGCAAGTTCTATTAATTGATTTCTGTTAATTGTTTACTATTTTCCAAAATTAAAAAGCTTTTCTACTAAACAAGGGTTTTTGCTTTTCTACTGCTCCATATCTTACAAAATATACTACCAAATTTGAACCTTTTAAAATTGTATTGCTTTGGTCCTACTGTTTAAATTAAATAATTAATGATAAGGTTTTTGAATTGTACTGCGAATGCAGTCATGGTAAAATAGTTAATACATTTTAGATGGTTTATGTTTTTAACAGTATTATTTTTAATATCTCATCACAATTATTAAATTCTTAACTTATGTTAATGATATATTTAGAAAAGTAGAATAATTATTAAAAGTCAATTTTTGGAAGAAAATAGCATAGTACTTGGATGCAAAGGATCGCAGGAAATGGTTTGCACTTGTGTTTTGTGAAAGATCTTGAAATTTATTGAAACTTAGAGCTGTGTATTTTTGGGGTAACAAAACAGTGGTATATCTTTTGAAAAAATGTGTAGAGTTTTAGTGAATGGTTTCATATTGCAATTGTTGTTTCTTGTATGTGCTGGAAGATCGACACTCAGTATAATTGCAATTCAAATTTCCAAAAATAGTCTACTTTGTTATGTTTTAGCGCCGTGGATGGAACTGTGATAGAAGGAAAAGATGTGTTACCATATATGATCATTCAAATTATTCAAATTTCTTTTTTTGCTTATAACTTTGAATTCAAAAATACAAGCTTATAATCAGGTTTGCTATTCCCTATTCTCTTCAGAGATGGTGTCATTGTCTTTTAATTTGGGAAGTAATGAATGTAACGTCCCCAAAATTCATACAATAATATTTTCCTTCTCGATCATTAACAATACAACTTTAATCTCTCATTACATCAGTATTCGATATTAAAAATCACTAAAAATGCAGAATATCTAAAATTTTTATAAACCTTCTTTCTAAATTGCCCTGAATCGCAACCTTTACATTACATCTCTTCGATTCAAATCTATATCATGAATCGTTACAACAAAATGACTATACAAAGTCTTACCTCACTAAGCGATAACCATTACACGTCGGATAGCTCAACTTACAACTTAACAACTTAACAACTAAGTTACAATCAAAACATCAACTAAAATTTGAAATTTAACATAACTAATATTCTTGAACATTGATCTCTATAAATCACTTAACACGTATCTTTACCTTGCATCCTTGACCTGCAAAAATGGTTATTTGCAAGAGTGAGCTCGACAGCTCAGCAAGAACTAACAGTTATCATGCATCACGTAGCATATAATTAACATGCTTAACATACATCTCATAAACCTTAAAGTAACATGGCATACATGCTTTAATCACATAACAAATATAAAGATTGAGTTCCTTACTCAACCAACATTCCTAAATTAATCAATGTAGTCATAAATTGACTTTCACATTTCATGCTTGCAATATATATAACATGGCATGCTCTTTGCAATATAATTTAAAACAGTTCATTATCAAGTTCACGTAAAAAATAGGAACTGAAAGACTTGCCTGGCTCGTAGATTACCAATTACCGAAAAACAGCTTAATATAATCTGCTTCATGATCCTACATAACGTATTACCATACGCATCAATTATTAGTCACCTAGCAACGCTTATCAAACGTCTAAGTAAATAATACTTTATACTTTCTAATTCTCTTCTATTTACTCGTTTGACACTCGCTGTCAAATTATATGTATAATTAACAATATCAGTTAATTATCACATAGCTAATCCTCATCGTTAGTTAACCAAATTAACTATCAAATTAATAATTATTATCACATAATAATTTACATCACATACTCACATTACATTTTCTCATAATCATATTATATATCACATGATTAATCAATTAATAATTACATACTCATATTAAATTATAATTAAACAAATTATAATTTAAACATCCACTTTAATTATAACTAATCAATTTACATCTTATGTTAATCAAATTATAATTTAACAATTATAACGATTAATCAATCTACATCATGCATAATTAAACAAATTATAATTTATAATTAATCAAGCATTTATTAAACTATAATTATAATTTAAATTACACATTCATCTTAATCATAATTATCCCATAGTAATCAATTAAATTATAATTACACAAAATTATAATTTAAGTTAAACAAATAATCCACTAACCTTCATTATAATTTAACAAGTTATAGATTAAATTAAATCCTTACTCTAATTATAATTATTAAAATTATCATTGCATATGATGTTCACTACATTATAACCAAATAAATTATAACTTAAGTTAAACCTTTACTTAATTAAAATGAATTAATTAATAACAATTTAAGGCTTTCACCACCTTCTTCCTTTTCTATTTTGAAATAGCCAAATACATACTCATAACGTCTTATTGCAAATCTTGGTTCATGTTAACACATAACCAAATCAATTTAGGTTTTAAAACTCTACAAATACTTTAAGTTTTCTGCCTTTGCTCAGGTACTGGCGCAGCTGCCCAGCCACAAGCCTTAGCACCGGCGCAACTGCACAGGTGACCAGCCTGAGAAAACCCAGTGGCACAGCTGCGCTGCTTCTGGCTGTGCTACCGGCGCAGCTGCGCAGGTACGCAGACAGAAACAGGCAGTGCAGCCTCCCTGTTTCACCGATTAAACCCAACATGCCATCAAACGGCAATGACAAGCTACTAGAACAATGTCTAACATATACTTGATACAATACACTCATATAACATATCTCCAAACACAAAAATATTTAAACAACAATAATCAAAAGTTTTAGAAATTAAATTTGATATTTTCATAAAACTTATATATTTTATAAAAACCATTCACTATAAATCACTTTCTCAAGCAATTTAACTCTATATACATGCATTATATACGTAATTGAAGATAGCATCAAACAAATTCTTAATAAACATATTAACATATATCAATTTCATCAATTTCTTCAAACTAAAATCAACCATAATATCTAAAACTCATATGAACTCATATGAACATAACTTTTCTATTAAAATATATTTCTACAATCAATTTGATTTCTGAAAATCATTGTTTATGGCATCTAATTAAATTTATAAACAGTATATTAACAAAATTCCAACATATATTCAACAAAATTACTAACTTTCATGAAAAACATTTTTACAGAGAAGTTCCACAACATAAAACACATTATTAAAACTAAATTTAGAAGTTATACCCTTTGATTAGGCTTAGGAGAAGAAGATGATGGTTTAGCGAGAATTCTTTCAAGGTCTCTTTCCCCTTTCTTTCTCTTCTTCTTCCCTTCTTCTCTGTTCTTCTTTTTCCTCTGCTCTTTTCTTTCTTTGTTTTTCTTAGTTTGTAAAACTAACGCAGTTGTAGTATATACAATATACATATAATACATATATTACATAAAACATGTAACTCCTAATAATAATTATATATACTAACTCTTATTAATTAGGTAAGTTACAAATTCAAAAGCCAACTTGGCTTGTTTGGCTACAAGAAAATTTGAAACTAGTTTTATTAAATCCAAACATAGTTTAGGTAATTTAGGGTTAGGTTAGTGTAAGAGCCCTGTTTGACAACAGTCTTTTAAAACAAAAGCAAGGGCCTTGTTTGGTAAAAAATTCATTTATAAATTCTTTTTCTTTTATTTTAATAAATTATTTTAACACATACTTTAATGTCATATTTTAATCAATTAAAAATTAAACAACTAATTTAATCAAATAAAATCTAACATCGATAAATCACATAAAATTTACCACATAATTATAATTGCTTGCTAATTATAATTCATGTAACACTAACACATAAATCATCTAATTTAATTCTCTCAATTAAATTAGAACTATAATATAAAATTAATATACATCAATTAAATTAAATATTACACATTCATTTAATCGATATATAACACTTAATTAAATCATTCCATAAATCACATAATTTATTTATTTGACTCAATAAATAATTCAATTAAAATATTTATTTACTCCAATAAATATTAAAATTAACATTTAAATTATCTTCCCATAAATTCACATATTTCACCATATATGACATGTATTCACATACTCAAACTCAAAATATCAGATAATAAGAATTTTATTTATTAAATTCTCATTTATAAATTCTAAAAATATGGGATGTCACAATGAATGTATGCCAAATAATAAGGTTTTCATATTTTCTATTCCCTATGTCCCCGATTGTCATGCTTTCCTAATTTGATATCCCAATTTTGCAAAAGCAATGCAAGATTATTGCAAACTGACTATACTACCCTTGTAGAAAATAATGAGATAAAATTTGTGGACCCATAATTTGATTGGATTTGTGATATGGGAGTGTTGTCATTGTTTATAAGTTGGAAATTGCACAGTTTTGTATTTTCTTTCAGTTGTAATATTTTTGGGATCATGGTTTGGCTAACCAAACTGCTGTTTAGTATTTCAAAGTCTTATTTTGTTTTTCTATTTTTTTTTGTTGGCTGCTTCTTTTTCTCTAGAGAATAACTTGTATTCTTTGTTAGCTGCTTCTTTTTCTCTAGGGAAATAAAAATCACAAATATCATAAATGAACTTGTAAAAAAGAAAATTAGAGAAATTTAGTCCTTCATTTTCAGTCCTTCATGTTCATTTACTTCATTAATTCCTTGTATATAGTTCATAGTTGTCATACTTTGTTGGGTGTTTACTCCTTAATTTGTTTGTGTTTTTATGTACAGTTTGATGGAAAATATGGATAATAATATACCAATATCATCCGATACAAATCCAATCCAAGTCCCAAGTAATGAAGGAGACAGTGGAGGAGGCGAGACAAGTGAACCACAAAAGCAAAATGAAGTTGAAGAGATCGAGCACATAATTGGTAAGACTCGTGCTACTATATGGGAACATTATATAAGATTTAAGCAAAATGATGAAATAAAGGCAAAGTGCAAATATTGTGGTCAAGTTTTAAAAGCCGACTTGAGAAAGAATAGGACAAGTGGTTTAAAAAATCATAATGTAAGATGTAAATTGTACCCTCCTAATATTCAATTAAAGGAAAGAGAATAATCACTATTAAATTTTCCACAATCAAGTATTAATGAAGGGGGTCAAGAGTTGGAAGGGGAATCAACTAATAGTGTTTGTTTATGGAAATTTGATCAAGAGTTAATTAGGAGGGCAATTTCGTTTATAATAATTGCAGATGAACTTCCTTTTAGCTATATGGAAAATATGGGCTTTAAATACTTGATGTTAGTTGCATGTCAAAAATTTAATGTGCCTTCACGTAGGGTCACAACTAGAGATTTTTTAAAGAGCTTTTTAGAGGAGAAATTAAAATTGAAAGCTTACTTCAAAAATACATCACAAAGGGTTTCTCTTACTACCGATACATGGAATTCCATACAACGAATTAATTACATAGTGTTGACTTCTCATTATGTTGATGATAAGTGGAATTTGCAAAAGAAAATTATTAACTTTGTCCCAATTACTAGTCATAAAGGGGGAGACATAGGAATATCGGTTGAAAATTATTTGAGGGAATGGGGAATTGATAAAATTTTCACAATCACAGTTGATAATACTAGTTCCAATGATGTTGCAATTTCCTATTTGAAAACTCAATTGAAAGTTTAAGGTCATATCATTTGTGACAATAAATTTCTCCATGTGAGGTGTGTTACTCATATAGTTAATTTGGTTGTATGTGAAGGGTTGAAAGATGCGACTCCTTCGATATCTCGTGTTCGATCTTTGGTTAGGTGGGAGTGACAATCTCCTTCTAGGATTAAAAAATTCAAAGAATGTGTTGAAATTGAATAAATTGAAAAAAAAACTTCGTTGATCCTAGATGTGTCCACTAGATGGAACGCCACTTATTCTATGTTGAATGTGACGATAGATTTTGATAGTGCTTTTAATAGGCTTGCAAACAAAGACCCTTTATTCAAATTGGAAATGGAATCGGGTGATGGGTGGCCTACCATAGAAAATTGGGGAGTTGTGAGAAAATTAGTGGTATTCATGAAGTGTTTCTTTGACATTACGGTGAAGGTTTCGGGTACATCTTATGTGACATCAAATACTTTTGTCATGAATTTCTTGATCTTGATGATGCTTTAAATGAATTGTTATATGATGAGAATGATGATGACATGAGAGAAATGGCGTCGAGGATGAGAGCAAAATTAGATAAATATTAGGGGAATGTTGAGAAGATGAATAAATTGTTGTATATTGCTGTTGTTCTAGATCCTAGACATAAATTTGCATTTGTGGAATTTGCTTTTAATTCAATGTATGGTAGTGGGACTGAAATGGCAAAAAAAAATGATAAAATCGGTGTGTGATGCCATTGAGGAATTGTTTGAATGTTATAGTCTCAAATATGCATCCCAAAGTGCACAATCTAATGTGTCTAGTAAAAATTTTGATGTGTATGATCGAGAAAGGACAAGGAGAAAGATGATGGAAAAATTTGTAGAACACATTGCGGATGTTCAAGGAGGAGATAATACCGAATTAGGTAAGTATTTGAGTGAGCATGTTGATCAAACGACTTCAAAATATAATGTTTTGGGTTGGTGGAATAATAACTCTCCTAGATTTCCCATTCTCTCTCAAATGGCTAAGGATGTATTGAGGGTTCCTATATCAACCATTGCTTTCGAGTCGGCATTTAGAACCGGTGGTCGTGTACTTGATTCATTTAGGAGTTCTTTAACTCCTAGAATGGTACAAACTCTTATTTGTGCTCAATATTGGCTTCATTCAAGCAAACAACCAATGTTCGTGGAGGAGAACTTAAATTCACTTGAAACAATTGAGAAAGGTAATCCTTCATTTTAAATTATATAGTTTTCATTTATAATGTTTATATGTTAATGACTTTCTTTAACTATTTTTATTTTCTTTTGATCTTCTTAGAATTTGCGGAAGTTTTGGATATGGATGGTGGAATTTAATGGAAATTTTGCACTTGGCAGTTTTTAGATCAGATGGATAACGTGTAAATTACTCTTGAAAAGGAATTTAATATTGTTCATTGCAGTTTTAATTTGCCATAAATACTTATCTTTATAATACTGTTGGAAGTGGCTGCATATTATTGTTCTTGATTTGACTGGTAATGTATCAAATGGATTGTGTCTAATGAGATGAAATTGCATGGTTGCTATAAATTAGAATTGGGTATTCTTATTTGTTTCTCTCTTGTGGTGTAAAGAAAACTAATGGCAATAGATATCACCCATGTTCATGTATACTCAAGTTTTCACTTTCATCAATCATTCATGTATATATACATAAACTCTGTTGGGCTCTATTGTTGCTTTAGGACTGCTGTTGGGCCTACTTCTAGCTGATGATTGCTGGTCTGCTACTGCTATGCTAGTCTGTTACTCTGCTGGTCTACTGCTGCTAGTTTGGACTGTTGCTATGAAGTTGGGTTGCTGTTGGTCTGCTGGACTGCTGCTGCTAGTTTGTTACTATGTTATCTTGACAGTTGACACTCTTTCTTTTATGTCAAGTTTTAATTTTGGATTGAATGTGTAAGGAAAACATGGACTTATGGTACTCATTTTGGATTGAATGTGCTTGGAAGTTAGATCAGTAATGTGCTTGTAAATTATAATCTGTTAGTAGTTAAAACTTGAATGTGTTGGGGCCTTGGATAGTTAGATCAGTTGGATGTGCTTTAATTAGTTCGATCAGTTGTAATCTGTAATCATTTATTCCTTGATTTTTTTTAAACTTTTCATGGAAGCAGGGTTGAAAAGCAATCGGTACAAAATTAGGTTCAAATCGGTACCGTAACAGTTTCGGATCGGGTAACCAGTTCGGTAAACCGGTCCAACCAGTATAGGTATCGGTATCCAATTTCGGATGGATTCGATAACCAGTCTGGTTCGGTTCGGACCGGTTCGGTTCGGTTAATTACCAGTGCCCACCCCTACTTGTTGCTGCTGAATCTTTTGCTGAGGTAATAAATAGCTCTTTCCTTTCTTTTATCGTCTTTCTGTCCCATCATACAACCCATTGCATTGGCATTGACGGACAGGTACATAAATAGGGGAACATTGTCCCTTGGGGGTACCAAGATAGGTGCTTTAATCAACTACTTCTTGATGGAAAGGAAGGTTTTTTGACAATCTTCATTCCATTTCATGGCAGAATTCTTCCTTAGAAGCTTGAATATGGGTTCACACGTCGCTGTGAGTTGAGAGATGAACCTACTTATGAAATTGATTCTTCCCAAGAATCCCCGTACTTCCTTTTTTGTTCAGTGCACGGGCATCTCAGTAATAGCTTTAATCTTAGCGGGATCTAGTTTAATGCCTTTGTTGCTCACTAAAAATCCCAACAACTTGCCTGATTTGACACCAAACGCACATTTGGCTGGATTCAGCTTTAGGTTGTACTTGCGCAACCTGTTGAAATGCTTTTTGAGATGGCTGATGTGGTCATCTTCCTTCCAGGATTTAACGATGATGTCATCCACATAGACCTCTATCTCTTTATGCATTATGTCATGAAATAGGGCCATCATGGCTCGCTGATATGTGGCACCGGCATTGATAAGGCCGAAAGATAAATGTCTATCAGAAGGTTCCCCAGGGAGTGACGAAGGCTGTCTTCTCCCTGTCCTCTTCAGCGACCATGATTTGGTGGTATCCAGCAAAGTAATCCATAAAAGAATACATATCATACTATGTTGTATTATCTATCAGGATGTGGATAAAAGGTACTGGGAAGTTGTCTTTGAGACAAGCTTTGTTCAAATCCCGGTAATCCACGCATACTCGCACCTTCCCTCCGGGCTTAGGTACGGGAACTATATTTGACAGCCACTCCGGGTATGTTGATAACATGATGATACCAACTTTGAATTGCTTGACAACCTCTTCTTTGACTTTCAGACTCCATTCAGGTTTCAATCACCTGAGCTTCTGTTTGACTGGTTTGAATCTATCTTTAATGGGCAGTCGATGGATGACAATGTCAGTGGACAGGCCAATCATGTCTTCGTGTGACCAGTTAAACACATCCTGGAACTGAGTTAAGAGTTCAATCAGGTCGGCTTTTTGGTCTTTGGTGAGGTCTATGCCTATCTGGATTTTTTTAAGGTTTTCTAAGGTTCCGATATTGGCAGTGGTGATTTGATCGAGGTTGGGTTTGGGTTTGTCTTCGACCCATTCTTTGATCTTTTCAGGCACCCCATAGTCATCTATCTCTTCTTGATTAATCTCCATCAAGTCAAAGTCCAGTTCTACATCAAAGTTGTAGTCACTGTGAAAATTTGGCATCTCATCAGCAGGGACAAATAAATCTAATTCGGGAGTCCTAAAACAAAATGCTTTCACTTTAATATATGAGACTGTTTAAACATACAAAGTATTTAGCAAAAGTATGATAAAAGTAACTGCTATAGCTTTACAATAAAATAAGCAGTAAATGAAATCATGCTCCAGGGCAGATGGACTTTCTGCCCTTTTACCCTTTTTGAATGAGGCAAGGGACGCTGCTCCAATTGTCCAATGTCAAGTCCTCATGAACAAGGAAGATAAAGGAGTTGTGCTCATCTGCCTCATCTTTGATACCACTGAGACGTCCTTCAGATCAGGGCCGGGGTTCTTCTTTGAGTTGTTACCCTTATCCCTCTGGATGCAAGGGATTCGGATCTAATCTTCGTCATCACTGTTTGGGATATCATCGTTCATACCATCGTAGTGCATCAAAAAATATATGTTGGCAAATGGGTCTCGTCCTTCGTGCAGGAACTTTTCTTTTCCCTTTTTTGCTCTCCTCCTCAAGCTTTGGGGCTTTTCTCTCACTCATTGGTATGACATGAGGAAACAGCATGGCTAACACAACAGCATGAATCTTTCCCATTGGTTTTATAAACCCTGCATCAGTGAGGTTTGGCAGCAGTATAGTGGAAGCAAGAACCTTTGGATGCTTGTGTGGGTTCCGATGGTTTGACCAGCATGAATAGCCCAATCCGGCTTTCTCTAACTAGCTCGGGATTTGTACTGGATTCTTGATTCCTTGCTAATTTTTCCCTAACCCTTGTCCATGGCCGAAACCCAAGGATATCATTTCATGACCGACTGTCATTACTTCGGGGGAAACTTTTGGTTTTAAGGCTGGTGCCCCAACATTTAAGTATTGAGTATTTCTCACCTCCAAAGCTTAAAAACTGACAGGCTCAATCCCCTCGTTGAGACTGATTACCGGCATATCGCTTTGTGTGCAGACTGGATATTCTAGCTCGGCATTTACGGTGATCAGACTGCTATTAATAATGTACTTGAGTTGCTGATGAAGGGTGGATGGAACTGCTCCTGCCATGTGGATTCACGATTTTCCCAACAACAAATTACATCCAGTGGTAATGTTGAGTACCTGAAAGGATATATAGAAAGTATGGGGACCAATCTCCAGTGGAAGCTCAATCTCCCCCACAGCCTCTCGGCGAGATACATCGAAAGCGCGGATAACTACATGACTGGTACGAATCTGATTTGGGTTGATCTTTATTCTTTCCAAGGTGTCGTAGCGACATATGTTCAGAGACGATCCTTCATCTATCAACACACCTCCTATCACATACCTTGATGACATCACTGCTATATGTAATGACTTGCAATAACCCGTCCCTTCTTCGGGTATATCATCGTCAGTGAAAGATATCACATTATTGTTGAAGATGTGCTCTATCACATGAAAGAATTTCTCAATATCTACCGTCTTTGGCAGATGGGCTTCCTCCAGTACTTTCACCAGAGTTTTGCGATGATCCTCTGAAGATAAGACCAGATCCAGAATGGATATCTATTTGGGTGCCTCTTTCAAGCTTTGCACCACCTTGATCTCATTATGCCCCATTTTGATGAGGAATTCTTCAATTTTCTCTTCAGCCACTTTCCCTTTAGCTTTAATGACCGAATTGATCACCCGCTAAGGCAGGTACAGCGGATTTTCCTTTGATACACTGACAATGTTGTTTGAGGTTAAGCCTTGCCCCTTCCCGTAGTTCCATGGGACTCTTTTCAGGCTCACGACAGGGTATTGTGGTTTGAAGGGCAATATTAGGGGCTCGGGCGCAGCCACTTTCACAGGATTCTGTACTTCTTGGACCTCTTTTTTTTGTAGTATCAGGGGTGTGATGGCTATATCCTTCTCATAGGAAATTACAGCTACTACTCCCTGATTCCATGTCATGGGAATAATGAGTGCTTCTTCATCGGGATGGCCATAATCTTGATTTGCCTTTATCAGCTCACCACTTTCAATCAGATTCTGAATCAGGTGATGAAGTCCCCAACAATCCTCGGTGTCATGATCGGGCGCGTTGGAATGATAGTTACAGTTCCGGTCAGGCTTCAACTTCCTGGATCGATGGTTCACTGGGGGTAACAAATCTGCAACCATCCCCTCATTGATCAGCATTTGGAGGATTTCTTTCATGGGCTAATTCAAACTAGTGAAATTCCTCTGGAAGGCGAATTCCCTATCATCATGGAATTTTTCCTCCTTGGCCACCTTGTCGGCCCAGGGTTCGTGCTCATAAAATCGGTAATGATCCCTCATAGCAATAGGGCTAATCTCAGGGGTAAGAGGACTTGCTTCATGCTGATTGGTCTGATTTATCAGCTGTCAGGTTATCTGATGTTGATACACGACTAACTCTGCCAACTGTCCAATCTGTTCCTTAATGGACTTAATTTTTTGTTCCATCAGGAACTGCCTTTCTTAGAACTCCCAACTGTCTGGGCTATTGGTACTTGATTGAGTTGAGTCTCCAACATACCGGAGGTATTTGGATCCTTCTCCGCTCTTGGTGCTAATCATATTGACACTTTCCTCATTGTGTTGAGGGAGAGGATTATCTTGCACATGCGGTTGCTCTGGTTTGGTCACCATAATCTCTCCGTTGTCTATCAAGTCTTGGATTTTGTGCTTGAGAGACCAACAGTCTTGTGTGTCGTGGCCCGGTGATCCAGAATGGTATGCACACTTCTTACTTGGGTCGAAATTCCTTCCACCGGAACTGGTTGGCGGAAGGAGCTGGACAATCTTCTTTTGTGTTGTCAGCAGTTTCAGCACATTTTCTAGTGAATCTCCCAAGGGGGTGAACGTTCTTCGACGTCTAGCCTCCATACCTTTCTGAAATGAAGGTTTAGAAGGTTGTGCAGGAGCTTGGAAAGAGGGATAGTTTCTCCTTTGAATAGGCAGGCTGCTTGAACTGCCTTTTTGATTTTGTCCTTGCAGTACTAAGGACACTTCTTCTTCTTTCTTCTTGTGTACTCTCCGGGGATTACTCCCATAACTCCCAGATTGGATATGCTCGGCCATGGCTTCCAAGGCGGTAATATCTTTTATCTTCCCAGACTTTAGCCACATTTCGGCCATCTCTCCATGTTTGATCATCTCTGAGAATGGTTTTCCTATACCTGCTAGGACCCTCTCGTAATACGAAGATTCTTGAATGTCGATAAAGGTCAGGACTATCTCAGTCTCTATCATGGGTGGGTTGACTTGTGCCGCCATCCATCTCCATCGTTGAGCATCTTCCCTGAATGACTCAGTGCTTTGCTTCTTGATTTTTGTGATTTGATATCTATCTGGAGCCATCTGAGACTGGAAGCTGTATTGATTGAGGAAGTCATGTGCTAACTCTTCCTAGTTGTGAATTTTTGAATTGCCCAGTCGGGCGTACCAGACTCTAGCCTCTCCAATCAAACTTTTCTGGAATAATTGCATTATGAGCTTCTCGTCCACTGCATAGGACCCGAGCTCTCCGATGAATACCTTCAAATGGGTGTAGGGATCTCCTAATCCATCATATTTTTCAAAATCAGGGACTTAAAACTTGTCTGGATAACGAGCCCTTGGGAATATACATAAATCTGAGTAGTTGACACTCCTAAATGCCACAGTCCCATTGATTGACCGGATTGTTTCTTCCATTTGTTGGACCTTTTTCAAGATATCACCAGCTTCAGGCTTTTTGTCGAGGTTGATGATTTCTGGGGTTTTGTTGGTAAGGTCCTTGTTTTGAGACTCATGGGTCTGTGTATCTTCCTTGTCGGCATCTTGACTGCTATCGGGTGTAGAGGATTCTATTTGACCAGGTGTTTGTTTTCCCTAAAAACCTTTGCTTTGTTCTTTCAAGAAAATAGCCAATTCGGCTATCTGGTTCTTTAATCCCTCAAACTCCTCCCTAGAGACATGGGTAGATTCAGGTTGAGCATTTGAAGCCATGTTTGGAGATGGGCTTAGTGCTTTCTTAGATTTTGATCTGGTGATGGGACCAATTTTTTCCAACAATAAAAATAGGTGTGTTAATTTTTGATGTAGGTATCAGCCAGATGCATGTTATGCAATGTTATTTATTTTTTCGAGGTTTTTTAATTTTATCCTGTAAAACAAAGGTCAGTTGTTTTGATGATAGGATAGTATGATAGGATTCATAATGAAATGTATATTTACATTTATTTAACTTGAAATTTACATTGAATTGAAAAAATTTACGTTGAATTGACAGAGGAAGATATGAAGAAGCTTCCCTTCAGATTTGGTTAATCAGAGGCTGACCTATCTTAGGCTACACTCGCAATTTTTTGGGATGAAGGTCCCCAGATCTTCGCAATTTACTAGAGGGGAAATTAATCCGATCTTTCAATTGGAGCGGATCTGAGTGGTGCCTTTCCTGAGCCTCGCAGGATTAGTCTTCTTTGAGTCCAGTAATCAAACACCGACGGGTTCGCCTCCGGGTGGAGGAATCACACAGCATACATTCACATACATCGTATCTCACCGTATGAAATGATGACATTTATGCGAAGCACTAACATAAAGCAATAAAGCATTTATTCACATCCATTCAATATAAAACACAGCATCCACACATACACAGATTTAAAAGGGAATTTTTTTTAAAAGATTTGAACGCGGCCTAAGCCCTTTACTGTCCCCAGCAGAGTCGCAACCTTACGACGTCGGAAAAAAAAACTTGTCGCTTTGGACATATCTTCCTCTTCCTAAATTTTGTTATTTTCTACCCTTGTTTATCTTATCTGTTTTATGAAGAGTGAAATTTTTAGGAAAAGGCCAACATGTATCAAGTTGACGATTTGAAAGGTTTACAGAGTCGCCAGTTGGTATATTTTGAAATGGTTGTACCAACTCAACCGAGTTTTGTTTGATTTTTACAAGTAGGCCCAATTACTGGACGCTGTTAAAACTTGGCCTTGAAATCGAGATTCTTAAAGTTCGGGGGCTTGGTTAAGCGGGGGGAATGTGTTTGGCACCCCCCGACTTCCGTAAAACACGGTTACCGTATTTTTTCAATATTTCCCTTTTTAATTGCAATGTGTGTGTATGCTGGAAGTAATTGAGCCTACGTTTATTTGATTTGAAAGTAGTGCCTTGCTTCGTTGGACCTATATACGAAGGGTTTGATTTGTTTGAAAAGTCCTTTTGTTTAGACAAGATATGAAAATGATGTTTTGAAAGATTGGTTTTCAAACCCTTACGCTCTTATAGGAATTGAAGCAGTTTGATAGTTCCATTTTATTCTATTCAGCCTTTGGCTCAATTTAGATGTTTATTATCGGGATGCGAAGCATCTTCGACCACAGAATGTATATAAAAGTGTTGGTCTTCTTATGGGCATGACAGCCATCAAAGTGACTCTAGCACTACAAACTATATTTCACTATGTTTGAGACCTTAAATCCAAATAACCGTTTTAAGGTCCCTCAGGTGTACATTTTACAGAAAAACTGGTAGGATGTGTTTACAATGTGGAGTTGTCCATCGTGGGTATCAGATTTAGATCAGTTTGACCTTTAATCCCACGATTCCTAGGCTCACAGAAAAGGGCCAAGAAAACCTGCACAACACAGATATTAACATAGAAGGAGAATTATACTCTAGACGTCGCAAAAAAAAGGATTTATCAGTCAAATCCTTGTATGCGCGTAGCCAAAGCTTCCCGTTCCCACTAGATATGGATCTAGGGTCGCGAGGTCGCTTTAATATTTATAAAACTAGAAAAAACTATATTTAATTAAATCTTAGTCATTCTAGCTTCCTGGATCCGGTTGGACCTATTTTGAACCGTTTGAAATTTAGAAAGTGCTAGATTTAGATAAATCTAATTCGCCAAATTTAAATTAACACAACTGTATATCAAATGAATATTTAAAACAGATATTTAATCACAGTGAGTAAAGAATATATATATATATATATATATATAAAAGTTGTAAAGGGTCACGGATTTCAAATCCAGGCCCGACTGAAATGGAAATATATATATATATATATATATATATATATATATATATATAAAAGCTGTAAAGGGTCACGGATTTCCAATCCAGGTCCGACGAAGAAATGTAAATATATATATATATATATATATATATATATATATATATATATATATATATATATTTATAAAAGCTGTAAAGAGCCACGAATTAATCCAGGCTCGACTAAAATGTAAATATATATATATATATATAAAAGCGGTAAAGAGCCACGAATTACTCTAGGCTCGACAGAAATGTAAATATATATATATATATATAAGTGGTAAAGAGCCACGAATTACTCCAGGCTCGACAGAAATGTAAATATATATATATAAGCAATAAAAGGCCATAGATTTCCAATCCAGGCCAAACGAAGTCAAAAAAATTATATATATATATATATATATATATATATATATATATATATATATACAAAAGCAGTAAATGCCACGGATTTGCAATCCAGGCTTGACGGAATTGAAAGTTAGTATATATATAGTCAGTTATATATATAATAAAGTTGAAAAGGCCACGAATCAGCGATCCAGACCGAACAAGTTAGTATATATATATATATATATATATATATATATATAAGCGAGTAAAAGTCACGGATTAACGATCCAGGTTGTGCAAACGAAGAAAAACATACATATACTTATATATACTAAAAAGTAAGCTAAAAAGGCCACGGAACTGAGTTCCGGGCAAAACCAGAAGATGAAACTTTATATGCACGTTCACATATACGTTAATGAAGTAAGAAATGACTTCTGATCGTAAAAAAACTTACAATGGACTGCTCCACGGGCTTTTTGCCACTCGGTGGGCTTCAAATGGACGTTTCCACTGGTTAATTTTTGGTATGTTGTAGAATATACGTATGCAAATGTATTGGAAGAATAAAATTGAAGTTTGGAGTACTAGAAGTATAGCTAAGAGTCGAAATGGGCGAAGTTTCAGAGTGTTTTCTTTTCTTTTTTTTCAAGGGTGGGGGGCTCTTATTTATAGACCAAAATGGCAGTGGGTGCACTCGCAGCAGTCGCTAGTCTACCTGTGGCTCCTTGAGTGGGGCCCACTCTCTTGGATCCCGTCGTCTTGAAGTACGTGTACTCCGAGCAACGCAATGTCAGGTTCGAACCTTCATAACTTTTGATCCGGGCGTCCGTTTGGGGCGTGCTATACCTTTTCGGAAAGCCCTTTTTGAGAGAGACACAATGACATGGGACTTGACCTTTTTTGAATCTAGGAAGATGGGTTTATAACCAGATCTTCATTTTTTCACAGTCTTTCCGTTGAGCTGTATTGTGTTATTTTCACTCGGGATCAATGTTATGGCTCTTTCTGACCTTCATTACATTAATTTAGCTTGATTTTGATTAATTTGACTTTAAATTGTAAAAATGACTATTTTGCCCTTCCGTGGGTCATCTTCTGTGTTGGCAAGGTTTTCAACTATTTTCTCGGGGTTGTCTCCAAGATTTGATCCCAGCCGACTCTATTCTTCCTCAGGGATGTCTCTGAGGTTGATTAATTCTCCCAGAGTTGTTTCTGGGGCTTCTGTACCTTCCGGGGTTGTCGTCGGGGCTTGACTTGACATCCCGGTGTTACCAGGGCTTGACTTGACATCCTGGTGTTACCAGGGCTTGACTAACATTCCGATGTTGTGACCGGGGTTGAGTTTAATCTCTTAATGTTGTCTTCGGGGCTTCTGTACCTCCCAGGTTGTTGTCGAGGCTTAACTTGACATCGCGGTGTTGTCGGGGCTTGACTTGACATCCCGGTGTTGTGACTGGGGTTGAGTTTGATCTCCCGGTGTTGTCGTCGTAGCTTCTGTACCTCCCGGGTTGTTGTCGGGGCTTGACTTGACATCTCGGCGTTGTCGGGGCTTGTCTTGACATCCTGGTATTGTGATCGGGGTGGAGTTTGATCTTCCAGTGTTGTTGTCGGGGCTACGACTTTGCTTAAACTTCCAGGGTTGTCTCCGAAAGATAAAAGACGATTTTGCCCTCTTACAAGGTTAGTAATAGGAATACAAAATTTTGAGTGTCTACAATCCCAAGGAACGTACATTGACTGGATGCTAAAGAGGTTTAGTATAGAAGATTCCAAAAGTGGTCTCATGCCAATGAGCCATGAAATACATCTCTCGAAGAAACAGGCCCCAAAGACACCTGAGGAGAGAGACCGTATGAGTAAGATTCCTTATGCTTCGGCAATAGGATCTATCATGTACGGTATGATATGTACTAGATCGAATGTCGCTCATGCACTGAGTGTAACGAGCAGATATCAGTCGAATCCAGGAGAAGAGCACTAGAAGGCAGTGAAAAATATCCTAAAGTACTTACGAAGAACTAAGGATGTATTTCTTATCTATGGTGGGTCTGAATTAAAACTCGAGGGCTTCACGGACTCAAGTTTTCAAACAGACCAAGATGATAGTAAATTCGATTCAGGGTATGTGTTTACCTTAAACAGTGGCGCAGTGAGTTGGAAGAGTTCCAAGTAGCAAACAGTTGCTAATTCAGTGATAAAGGTAGAGTACATAGCTGCAAGTGAAGCTGCAAAGGAAGTTGTTTGGATGAAGAAGTTCATAACAGAACTTGGTGAGGTTCCTAACATTGGAGGAGCAATCCCCTTATACTGTGACAACACCGGAGCGGTTGCACAGGCTATGGAACCTAGGTCTCATCAGAAATCTAAACAGGTGTTGCGGTGATTTCACTTGATCAGGGAGATCATTGAAAGAGGAGACGTCACCATGGAGCGTGTAGACTCTTAAGACAACATTGCAGATCCATTTACTAAAACTTTAACACAACAGCAGTTTGATCATCACTTAGAGAAGATGGGTATGAGATACCATATCGATTGGCTTTAGTGCAAGTGGGAGATTGAAAGTAGTATGCATACAAGTCAATCATGTATGATGATAAAGCATATACTTTGTAAATGATCTTATTTATTTATCAATAAAAGTATTCATTTATTAAAGGCATTTAATTATCTACATGTTGCTGTTTTTATAATATGTAAATAACCCATAGTTTTAAGCAATGCTTTTAGAATCATGATGTTGATCATACTAATGAGATCTAAATTATAACGAATGAGAATTTTATATATGAATTTTAATATTTATTGAATTAAATAAATATTTTAATTGATTTATTTATTGAGTTAAATAAATAATTTATGTGATTGTTGTAGAGTAATTTAATTAAGTGCAAAATGTTATTTTAATGAATATTTAATATTAAATTATTGTGTAACATTTAATATTAAATTATTGTGTAAGCAATTTTGCAGTGTAGTTCTAATTTAATTGAGATAATTAAATTAGATGAATATTATATGGTAATTGTTACATGAGATTTTGATTAGTGAGTAATTATAATTCTGTAATAATTTAGTATTATGTGACAATTTTAATTAATTAATTAATGTTAGCTTGTATTTAATTAAATTAAAATGTTGGGATTTAATTAAATAAAGTGTAACATTGAAAGTATGTGTTAAAGGATTTATTAAGTAAATTAAAAGGGTTTTTAAATTAGTTTTACCAAACAAGGCCCTTACACCTATTTTAATCCTGTTTTACCAAACATGGCCTTAGCTACTAAAAATCTGTTTTAAAATAAATTATTTTGTCAAACAAGACTTATGGCTTTTAAATTTCAAAATAAAATATAACTGATGTATTTACTAATGAATTAAGTATTTTTATCAGTTATAATATATGTATTATATTCTATATCTAATATATGTATTATATTCTATATCTAATATATGTATATCAGTTGTACATATTAGTTTATACGATAGTGTAGTCAGTGTTAGAACAAAGATAGAAAATAATAGAGTAGTTTAGAGAGAAAGGAGAAAAGAAGAAGAAGAAGAAGAAGAAGAAGAAGAATGAGGAGGAGGAGGAGGAGGAGGAGGAGGAGGAAGCCTTGTTAAGCCAAAACAAACATCATCATCTTCTTCTTCTTCCTCACAAATCAAAAAGGGTATAATTTCTAACTTTATAGTTTTTAAAATTATGTTTGATGTTCTTCATAATTTTAGTTCTCTATATATATGAATTATCATAAAATTGATGTAAACATGATTTATATATATAATTTGTTACAAATTGATTATATATGAATTGTATGATGATTTAAGTTGTTTAATTCATGTAAACATGATGACCAAGAAGAAATCATGTTCATCAAAAGTTACATTGAATTAGTTTTTATAAATGGCTCCTTTAAAATCAAAATTCATGTTCGATGGTATTATATTGTATAAATTGATTATAGATTATGATAACATGCTTAGAAATGAATTCAATATGCTTGGAATTATGTGAATTGATTTAGAAACAAACTCACAGTGCTGAATTTCATCAAGAACACTGAAAAATAGCTTTTCTTCAAATTTAACAAAATTAAGTGTTTTAAATTATGTGTTTTGATTTTATATGTGTTAGAACATGATTAGAAACATAAACTAATGTTTTACAAAAGTTTATGTGAGTTATATATGCTAAAATCAGAATTTGGTGTGGAGAAATAAGTCAAATTGACTTTTTCTTTGCACAGTTTGCGACACAGTCAGAACAGTCTGCGCAGTGGCGCGGCCACGCCGCTCCCAAGGTTTATTGGAGCACGGCCAAGCTGGTCTTGCATATTGTGCAGAAAGTTATTTTTAAAGGTACAACTTTATGAGATTAATGAAGTAATAAAGTATAAAGTATGTTAATAAAATTAAAATATTAAATGGACAGTAATGAATTATATTATTAAAATATAATATGTAATTATAATTTGATTAATTATAATTAAAGTAAATGTATGATTTAAATTATAATTTGTGTAATTATAATATGAATACGTAATTTAAGTTTGAATAATTATATGAACATGTGATGTAATTATATGATGTGATAATTAATTATTAAACCTAATAATTAAAGAGGAATGAGTTAACCTAGATGGGTTAACTAGTTATGTGAATTAGTTATATGATAACTAATTTATATTATTTCTGTTAATAACGTATATGTAGGATTAATTAAGGAACGTGCTCGAGGCAAGTTTTCTAAACTCAAACTTTACTTGAGCAAGTGTTCTAGCCTTTCTGATTTATTTATGCGAGTTATTTGCATTCTCTATAATTTCCATATTGAGCAAATATTTTATTGAAGTTATCTTTAAATTGATGTACCATTGATTTAATTGTTCAAGCAAGATCTATATTGTCTTTCAAATGCTTTAAGTTTAATTCTAAAGCATAAGTTAATTCATAGTTCTTCATTGTCAAATTATTATTTATTGTAAGTGATTCAACTACTCCTTAGTTGATGATAGTTGAACTCCAAATTTCCTTTTAAGCTTATCCAAACCAAACTTTTTTTGGTGTGGACTTGTTGTCAAATACTGAGATGAACAACCCTTTTTAATAGGAGATACCATGCGAAAGCGTTAAGATGTTTGTGCACAATACATGGTACGAAGGGCTGATCCCCCTAAGTACGAGTTAAGAGTCCATATAGTCTAACGATTGTTAAAGGTTTTAAATAGAAATGTTTATAACCTAGGATATAGTTCAAGGTCTTATGACCCTCATATGATTTCTATATTCGAATTCTAAATTTTGATGAAAGAATTATTATTCAATTCTTTATTATTGACGAAAGAAATGTTATTCGAATCCTTTGAAGTTATTCATTTTATGTCATCACTATTATTGATTGTTATTCCAAGTGAGCTTTTATTTGCTAACTCTTGTAATACATAACCCTTGCAGCTAAAGTCGAAAGCGTTGACGCACCATTGACTAACAAAGGCAAAGAACAAGATGAACAAGTGAAGACTTGTTATATTTGTGCTATGATTGTAATACGACTTTATTATGTGATGTTTATTTTCCGCAATTTGTTTATGTTAAGGTTAGATAACCCTGGGATTATTTTTGGACAAGGTTGTAATCCTTTTAAGGAAGATTTTATTATTTATTTAAGGTTGTAATTTATTTTGCATTCCTTATTATGGGCAGTAGTTGTATTTTATTTAGATAGTGAGCACCAAATCCCGTGGAAATGAAGTATTTGGATTTGGGGGTGTCACAGTTTGGTATCAAAGCTTTAGGTTATGAACCTTAGGTGGGGAAACCTTAGATAGTAGCCTTGTAGGAGATCGAAAAGATAGTGATGGTAGTTAAAGATAATAAACTACCTTATGTGCTATGTGTTTACGTTTAAGTATTCGAAGAGCATCGATCGATGACACATAATAATTAAACTTTAAAATTTTATTGTCAGGATGACTAATGTTGGAGAGTCCAGTCAAGCTAAGGAGGAGTTACCTCAGATGCCCAGAGACGAGGAGCCCCTAGACATCTAGGTTATCTAGGAGCAGTTGGTTCAGAGAGAGCCATGTCCATTGATCACCGTAGCTGGTCAGGAGCATGAGCCAGTGTCTGACCGAGATGACGAGGATGAGTCAGATGAGGAAGAGGATCCTGAAGAGGAATTTTCACCTCACTCGACTAGCGCTGAGATGTACGAAGAGATCTACGACCGCAACATGGAACTTTATGGTCTAGTCAGAGAACTGGAGGAGCTGGTAGACGAGAGTCGGACTACCATACAACAGAGAGATGAGACGATTCAAGAACTAAATTATGAGCTTGGAAGCACGAAGTGGGATCTAGTCCACGCGGAGAGTGACAGAGATGATGCACTGGCTGAGCTAGCGAAGCTGAAGAACGACATCCAAGAGGAGTCAGTGAAGCGTGCTAGAGCAGAGGAAACGAGCTTGAGGGCTACTCAACATGCAGATCGAGCTGAAGACGAGGTTTAAGTGAAGAAGGCCAAGCTGAGGGAGACAGACTATGCTTTCCATACGGCTATAAATAGGGCCTAGGATCGTGTCTTTTATTACCCAACTCAATTCAAAGATTTATTGTTGTATATGGTGGATCGTAGAATAGTGTTTCGGGTGATGGAAGAAGAACGTAGAGAGGTTGTGCGACGTCTTAACATACCTAGATAGTAGAGTCATTAATTATATGTTTCTTTTTATATAAATAAATGTAAATCCTATAATTTGAGATAATAATGGGATAAGATGATAATGTAATCCTGTAACTTTTTTAATTCAGGAAAAATGATGTGAATAGCAGAGATGCTATCTATTCTATGTTTTAAAACTAAGAATGAATAAAATAAAGAAGTTTATTGATGTGCTTTGTGTTCAAGTGTGAATTGAGTTAATTTAAATGTTTAAATTGAACTTGAATATTTAAGGAATAAGTAAAGGATCTAATAAGAGTATGTCTTAACAAAAAGATGCCGCCAAGAAGAAGACATACACGTCAACACCCAGAGGGTTTGACTAATAACAACAATAACGACAATGATGGGGCGAACGCCAATTCGGTTCAGCAGCTGGTGAACCTACTAACGGGAGCGTTTGCGAATCAGCCATAATTTCATAACAAAACATTTAAGGAGTTCAAGTCAATAGGACCGCCAAAATTTCAGGGATCGGTGAATCCGATAGAAGCCCAGACGTGGGTGATGGAGATGGAGAAGGTCTTCGATGTGGCTAGAGTTAGCGAGGACCAGAAGACGGCTTTCACGACGTTCATGTTAAAGTCAGAAGCTAGCTTCTGGTGGCAGGCCAATACGACCAGGGAAGGAGAAGGAGTGATAGCATGGGATCATTTCAAAGTGATGTTCTTTGAAATGTACTTCCCCATAAGCTCGTAGAACCAGATGGAGGTTTAATTTCTAGAGCTGAAATAGGGAGGGATGACGGTGTCGGAATACGCCACAAAATTCAACGAGCTGACCAGGTTTGCTACGTACCAGGTCAGTACTAACGAGAGGAAGGCGAGAAGGTTCAAGCAGGGATTGAATCCCTGGCTCTACAGTAAGGTCTCCATGTTCCAGCTAAATTTATTTACAGCTGTACTGGAAAAGGCCATCATCGCTGAAGGTGGAAGCGACGCGGTGACTAAGTATAATCAAGATCAAAAGAAGAAGAAGAATGAGACAGAGAACAAGGATGGTGGTAGCGGTGCTATCAACCAGAAAAGGAAGTGGATCGACAACACTTCTGCTGGGAGTCAACAGGGAAGCCAGCAGAACAGAAGGATTGAAGCATGTGATACATGCTGGAAGAATCACATTGGAGTGTGCCTGAGGGGAAAGCGAGTATGCTTCAACTGTGGTTAGGAAGGCCACATTGCGCCGAATTACCCAAACCCAAAGAAGGGAGCTTGTTACACATGTGGATATAAGGATCACATGACACGAAGTTGCCCTAAGAAGCTAACTGGAGGGTCGGTATGAGGGAGAGGAAATGGCAGCGGCAGCACTTTGGCTATTGCTGGACCACTGCAGGCAATCCAACCCACTGCTAGAACGTTCAACATGACGGTGCAGAATGCTGTGCAGTCAAAAGATGTGGTGTCAGGTATTATTCCGGTCAATAGTATAAATGCATATGTATTATTTAATTCGGGTGCTGCTTGTTTATTCATATCTGATGACTTTGCTAATACCTTAGACTTACCTAAAGAGGAATTAGTTTACCCCTTGAACATAGAGATTGTGAATAGGTAGGTTATTCCTGTTAGGTTTGTTTACAAGAACTGTAGATTGGACATTAAGGGTTATGAATTGAGGGTAGATTTGATTCCGATAAGACTTGGGGAGTTTGATGTAATACTGGGTATGGATTGGTTGTTTAACCATGGGGCGGTAATCGATTGCCAGAAGAAGTCGGTAAACCTTATGACTCCGTCGAAGGTAGTGTTTTATTGTAGCAAATCGCCTAGACAAGATAGTTATCTAACAATTATGCAGGCCAAAAAGTTATTGAAGCAAGGCTGTGTAGGATACTTAGCCTACATAGTGGATACTCGTAAGGAGAGTCCACAGATAGAAGAGATATTAGTGGTTAGAGAGTTTGTGGATGTATTTTCGAGTGAATTGCCAAGACTTCCGCCAGATAGAGAGATAGAGTTCGTGATCGACTTAGCACCGGGAACTGCTCCAATTTTGAAAGCTCCGTACAGAATGGCACTGATCGAGATGAAGGAACTGATGGTTTAACTGCAAGAATTGATGAACAAGAAGTATATTCAACAGAGTGTTTCACCGTGGGGAGAGCTAATATTATTCGTAAAGAAGAAGGATGGATCAATGAGGCTATGCATTGATTATAAGGAGTTGAACAAAGTTACGATCAAGAATAGGTATCCTTTACCTAGGATCGATGACTTGTTCGATCAACTGAAAGGTGCTAGATACTTCTTGAAAATAGATTTGAGAAGTGGATATCATCAGTTGAAGGTGAGAAGAGAAGATATACCGAAAACGGCTTTTAGAACTCGGTATGGACATTATGAGTTCTTGGTGATGTCATTTGGTCTAACGAATGCACCAGTGGCATTTATGGACTTAATAAATAGGGTGTTTAAGCCATTCCTAGACAAGTTTGTAGTGGTGTTCATAGATGACATTTTGGTTTATTCCAAAATTGAGGAGGAACACACTGAACATTTGAGGCTGACATTAGAATCGCTGAGGCCGGAGAAGTTATACGCGAAGTTCTCGAAATGCGAACTCTGGTTAGAACGTGTGCAATTTCTTGGCCACGTGATAGACAAAGATGGGATTTCGGTAGATCCATTGAAGGTTAAAGCTGTGATGAATTGGGATTAGCAGAAGATACCATCTGAAGTGAGGAGTTTCTTGGGATTGGTAGGTTATTATAGAAAATTTATCCAAGACTTTTTTAAAATCGCAACTCCATTAAGTAATTTGACTCGTAAAACAGATAAGTTTGTTTGGATGGAAAAGTGTGAGGAAAGTTTTCAAGAACTGAAGAAGAGGTTGAGTACTGCACCTTTGTTGTCATTGCCGGATAGTATAGGAAATTTCATAGTATATAGTGATGCCTCACATAGAAGATTAGGCTGTGTCCTGATGCAGAACGGCAAAGTC
Source organism: Panax stipuleanatus (assembly GCA_020205555.1). Taxonomy (NCBI): domain Eukaryota; kingdom Viridiplantae; phylum Streptophyta; class Magnoliopsida; order Apiales; family Araliaceae; genus Panax; species Panax stipuleanatus. Next base: position 129,018,010 of record CM035115.1, on the reverse strand, counting down.
ATTGCCTATGCATCACGTTAGCTGAAGGACTACGAGAAAAGGTATCCGACCCATGACTTGGAATTGGCGGCAGTAGTGTTTGCTCTGAAGATTTAGAGACACTACCTTTATGGAGAAATGTGAGATATACATAGATTATAAGAGCCTGAAGTATATTTGTACATAGAAAGATTTGAACATGCGCCAAAAAAGATGGTTGGAACTTATCAAGGACTAGGACTGCGAGATTCTTTATCATCCGGGTAAAGCTAACGTTGTTGCCAACGCTTTAAGAAGGAAGGGTCGGGAGTAGTTAAATATGTTAACTGATCAGGATCAGTTGATAGAAGAGATGGCTAAGTTGGAACTGAAAGTTAAGTATCCGAAAAAATCGGATGAGAAGCTATTTCAAGTAACTACCGGTTCAACCTTGATGGACAAGGTGAAAGAGGCACAACTTCGTGATGAGGAATGTGAGAAGATCAGAAAGAGGATAGCCGATGGTGAAGAAATAAAGTTCAAGAACAATAATGATGGACTATTATGATTCAAAGGAAGGATCTGGGTACCGCCAGTACCAGACGTCAAAGAGGAAATTTTGGGCGAGGCTCACAATTTGAGATATTCGATTCACGCCGGGGGTACGAAGATGTACCAGGATCTCAGGAAATATTTTTGGTGACCGAATATAAAGAGAGACGTGGCTGAATGCGTTGCAAAATATCTAACATGCCTGAAGGTCAAAACAGAACACCAGAGACCAATTGGACTACTACAACCGCTGGAGATTCTGGAGTGGAAGTGGGAGCACATCACGATGGATTTCTTGGTGGGTCTTTCAGCGACTCAGAAGGGTTTCGATGCAATATGGGTGATAGTGGATCGACTGACAAAGTCAGCACATTTCCTACCAATTAAAATTAAGTTTAACTTGGATCAGTTAGCGAAGCTATACGTGAAGAAAATTATTTCTAGACACGGTGTTCCGGTGTCGATTGTGTCCGACAGAGATCCGATTTTAGAAGATATGCTAAGAGCTTGTGTTATGGATTTCAAAGGAAGATGGGATGATCATCTACCGTTAGTGGAGTTCGCCTACAACAACAGTTACCATGCAAGTATTGGCATGCCGCCTTACGAAGCATTGTACGATAGGAAATGCAGGACTCCATTATGTTGGGATGAAGTTGAGGAACGTCAACTATTGGGACCAAAATTGGTGCAACAAACTGCTGAGATCGTCAAGCTGATCAGAACGAGGTTGGTTGCTTCTTAGGACAGACAAAAGAAGTATGTCGATCATCATCGTCAGAATCGAGAGTTTGGAGTAGGAAGCTTTGTTTTCCTGAAGGTATCTCCCTTGAAAGGGAAGATTCGATTTGGAAAGAAAGGGAAGCTGAGTCCTCGATTTATTGGACCTTTTGAGATACTGCGAAGGGTTGGCGAGGTAGCTTACGAGGTTGCATTATCTCCGGAGCTAGATAATATACATAACATTTTCTATATTTTCGTGTTACGACCATACAAACACGGCTACAAGCATGTAATAGAGTACGAACCTTTACAGTTTGATAAAGACTTAACTTATGAAGAGGTTCCTGTTCAGATAGTTGATAGGAAAGAACAAGTACTTAGAAATAAGGTGATACCTTCTATTAAGGTAATTTGGAAGAACCACAGTGTTGAAGAAAGTTACATGGGTACTCGAAGATGTAATGAAGAAAACCTATCCCCAATTGTTTGTTTAATTTCTTGTATATCGATTCTGGGAACAGAATCTTTTTAAGGGGGAAAGAATATAACGGATGAGATTTTTTTTTAGTTGTGATCCTGAGGACAGAATCCTTTTAAGGAGGGAAGATTGTAACGACTGAGAATTTTATATATGAATTTTAATATTTATTAAATTAAATAAATATTTTAATTGATATATTTATTGAGTTAAATAAATAATTTATGTGATTGTTGTAGAGTAATTTAATTAAGTGCAATGTGTTAATTAAATGAATATTTAATATTAAATTATTGTGTAACATTTAATATTAAATTGTTGTGTAAGCAATTTTGTGGTGTAGTTCTAATTTAATTGAGATAATTAAATTAGATGAATATTATATGGTAATTGTTACATGAGATTTTGATTAGTGAGTAATTATAATTCTGTAACAATTTAGTATTATGTGGCAATTTTAATTAATTAATTAATGTTAGCTTGTATTTAATTAAATTAGAATGTTGGGATTTAATTAAATAAAGTGTAACATTGAAAGTATGTATTAAAGGATTTATTAAGTTAATTAAAAGGGTTTTTAAATTAGTTTTACCAAACAAGGCCCTTACACCTATTTTAATCCTGTTTTACCAAACATGGCATTAGCTACTAAAAATCTGTTTTAAAATAAACTGTTTTGCTAAACAAGCCTTATGGCTTTTAAATTTCAAAATAAAACATAACTAATGTATTTACTAATGAATTAAATATTTTTATCAGTTATAATATATGTATTATATTCTATATCTAATATATGTATATCAGTTATATATATTAGTTTATATGATAGTTTAGTTAGTGTTAGAACAAAGATAGAAAATAACAGAGTAGTTTAGAGAGAAAGGAGAGAAGAAGAAGGAGGAGGAGGAGGAGGAAGCCTTGCTAAGCCAAAACAAACATCATCATCATCATCTTCTTCCTCACAAATCAAAAAGGGTATAATTTCTAACTTTATAGTTTTTAAAATTATGTTTGATGTTCTTCATAATTTTAGTTCTCTATATATATGAATTATCATAAAATTGATGTAAACATGATTTATATATATATAATGTGTTGCAAATTGTTTATATATGAATTGTATGATGATTTAAGTTGTTTAATTCATGTAAACATAATGACCATGAAGAAATCATGTTCATCAAAAGTTACAGTGAATTAGTTTTTATAAATGGCTCCTTTAAAATCAAAATTCATGTTTGATGGTGTTATATTGTATAAATTGATTATAGATTATGATAACATGCTTAGAAACGAATTCAATATGCTTGGAATTATGTGAATTGAGTTAGAAATAAACTCACAGTGTTAAATTTCATCAAGAACACTGAAAAATAGCTTTTCTTCAATTTTAACAAAATTATGTGTTTTAAATTATGTGTTTTGATGTTATATATGTTAGAACATGATTAGAAACATAAACTAATGTTTTACAAAAGTTTATGTGAGTTATATATGCTAAAATCAAAATTTGATGTGGAGAAATAAGTCAAATTGGCTTTTTCTCTGCATAGTTTGCGACACTGTCAGAACAATCTGCACAGTGGCGCGGCCGCGCCGCTTCTAAGGCATATTGGAGCGCGACCGCGCAAGTCTTACAGATTGTGTAGAAAGTTATTTTTAAAGGTACAACTTTATGAGATTAATGAAGTAATAAAATATAAAGCATGTTAATAAAATTATAATGCTAAATGGACAGTAATGAATTATATTATTAAAATATAATATGTAATTATAATTAAAGTAAATGTATGATTTAAATTATAATTTATGTAATTATAATATGAATACATAATTTAAGTTTGATTAATTATATGAATATGTGATGTGATTATATGATGTGATAATTAATTATTAATTAAAGAGGAATGAGTTAATCTAGATGGGTTAACTAGTTATGTGAATTAGTTATATGATAACTAATTTATATTATTTCTGTTAATAACGTATATCTAGGATTAATTAAGGAACGTGAGTATAACTTGTAGCTTGCGCTCGAGGCAAGTTTTCTAAACTTAAACTTTACTTGAGCAAGTGTTCTATCCTTTCTGATTTATTTATGCGAGTTATTTACATTCTCTATAATTTCCATATTGAGTAAATATCTTATTGAAGTTATCTTTAAATTGTTGTAACCTTGACTTAATTATTCAACCAAGGTTTATATTGTCTTTTAAATGCTTTAAGTTTAATTCTAAAGCATAAGTTAATTCATAGTTCTTCATTGTCAAATTATTATTTATTGTAAGTGATTCAACTACTCCTTAGTTAATGATAGTTGAACTCCAAATTTGCTTTTAAACTTATTCAAACCAAACTTTCTTTGGTGTGGACTTGTTGTCAAATACTGAGATGAACAACCCTATTTAATAGGGGATACCATGCGAAAGCGTTAAGATGTTTGTGCTCATTACATGGTACGAAGGACTGATCCTCCTAAGTACGAGTTAAGAGTCCATATAGTCTAACGATTGGTAAAGGTTTTAAATAGAAATGTTTATAACCTAGGACATAGTTCCAGGTCTTATGACCCTCAGATGATTTCTATACTCGAATTCTAAATTTTGATGAAAGAATTATTATTCAATTCTTTATTATTGGCGAAAGAAATGTTATTCAAATCCTGTGAAGTTATTCATTTTATGTCATCACTATTATTGATTGTTATTCCAAGTGAGCTTTTGTTTGCTCACTCTTGCAATATATAACCCTTGCAGCTAAAGTCGAAAGCGTTGACACACCATCGACTAGCAAAGGCAAAAACAAGATGAACAAGTGAAGACTTATTATATTTGTGCTATGATTGTAATAACACTTTATTATGTGATATTTATTTTTCGCAATTTGTTTATGTTAAGGTTAGATAACCCTGGGATTATTTTTGGACAAGGTTGTAATCCTTTTAAGGAAGATTTTATTATTTATTTAAGGTTGTAATTTATTTTGCATTCCTTATTATGGGCAGTAGTTGTATTTTATTTAGATAGTGAGCACCAAATCCCGTGAAAATGAAGTACCCGGATTTGGGGGTGTCACCTAAATTCTTAGAAAGCTTAAAACTAAAATAGTTTCCAATCGTTGGATTACTAAAAAGGGGATTAGTAAATCCGGATAGATTGGTACACATGTTGTTTGCTCATTAGATGAGGATGATTGATCTCATGATCATTTGTGTGGAGACACTAAAGCAAGTATATAGGTGCTTATTGGAGAATAAGTTCACTGAACTTGATTCTCTATGGAATATCTAATGGAGTTTTACTTGCCTGTCAATAGAAATTCCTAATGTGATAGTAGTACAAGTGATCCTTGGACTTGAGATCATCATAGTATCTTGTGTGTAATGAATTATACTTTGACTTATTCCTTAAGACCCTTAGGGTATATCAAAGGGTATGCTTGGGTGTAATAAGTTACATACGGAGATAATGAATCGTCAATAAAGAATCTACCACTTCTAGTAAAAAAAGAGACATGTCCTATGTGATTCGTTAAATGACAATCCAGTAGTCTTTGGCCAAGGCAGAATGAAATTAGAAAGGAGTTCCTAATTTGTATTATTTGGAGTTGTGCATTTTTTAATCAAAATACATATAATTAAATAAAATAAGAGTTGACAGTAATTTCATGTCTTATATTTAATTGGGACATTGTATGGTGGAAGGATTGAATTGTACGGTAACTATTTACTCACAGGTTCTTTTATGATTAATGTTGAAATCTATATTATCTGGAAAGTCGTTGATCGCTAGGGAGGCTTATCCCTATTGTAAAATAAATATTATTTATTTAAATAAATTATTAGTTTAATTTATTTATTTAAATAAGATTAGAATTGTTCTAATTGATTTATTCACAACCGGTTTAATATGGAGAACTTAAAGGGTCACACCATAAAAGGAAGAATAATTATTTAAGAAGATAATGACATAATCTTAATAATATGTTAAGTGTAATTAATTTAATCTATGGTGATAGAATAAATTAAATAGCTTAATATTTATTATTTAATATTTTGGAAATATTAAATATAAATTAATAGGTGGAGTCTTATTAATATTATTACAATTATTATTATTTTAATTTCTAAAGGAGTTTAGGAATTATTTTAATATTAGTACTCTCAATTATTCCTAATGAGATTAGGAGGTAAATTAATTAAAAGAGTTTAATTAATTAATTAAATGAAACCCAATTTCTAATTAGATTAGAAGGGTTGACCAATATCTATATAAGAGGAGTCTTATATTAGATATCTGGAGACATAATTCCAATTGCTGGAGAGTACTCCCTTTTTCTACGGAGAATAGAAAAATTAGGGTTTAGCCAACCACTCTTCTTCTTGAAAAATTTCTCTTCCTTCGTGGATCACCTCTAGAGGCCAAACACTTGGGTGGATAACGTTGATCAAAGGAATGAATCAATCCAGGAGATTCAAGGAGATCACGAAGAGCAAGGAGTTGAACTCGTACCTGTGGAAGCTAATTTCTACAAGGGTATGATTCTGATTTATCCTTCCTTTTCTATTGATTGATAATTGAGCACAAAGCATGATCTTGGTGAGGGTTTGTATAAATTTTTTAAAACCTGATTTATCGCGCTTCCGCCCTTATTGTGTAATTTGATTACATGTATGCGTTACATACAAACCCAACATTCTCGGGGTTCCACCAGATTTTGATGTGCAAAGAGGATATCCCAAAGATAGCCTTCATCACCCATCGGTCAGTTTATGCATACAAGAAGATGACTTTTGGTCTACTGAACGCGAGGGCCACATATCAAAGAATGATGAACTATGTGTTCTTGAAGCAGCTGGACGAAGCATGGAGGTTTATGTGGATGACATGATCGTCAAAAATATGACAGTTCGGGGTCACTTGGACGACTTGGAGGATTGCTTTCAGACTATTCGGCACTACAATTTAAGGTTAAATCTGACTAAATGTACCTTCGGTATAGGTGAGGGGAAGTTCCTAGGCTACCTAGTCAGCAAAAGAGGAATAGACATGAATCTAGAAAAAATACAAGCTATCCTAGATATGAAGTCTCCATAATCATACAAGGATGTTCAGCATTTGACGGGTTGGATAGCAGCCTTGAGAAGATTCATGTCTAAGTCAGCAGAGAGATGTATGTCGTTCTTTGATACGTTAAAAGGGCCGAAGAACGCGAAGAGTTTCCAGTGGACTTCAGAGTGTGATAAAAAGGTATTTATCTTCAACTTCTTTGTTGGTGAAGCCAGCTCCTGCTGAGCCTTTGTATTTATACTTGGCGGCAAGTTCATTGGCCGTAGGAGCAGCTCTGGTGTGGGAGATTAGGGGTAAGCAGCACCCGGTTTACTATGTAAACCATGCCCTTAGGGACGCAGAAACAAGGTATCTGAACCTTGAGAAGTTTTCCTATGCTCTGATAATAGCCAGTCAGAAGCTTCGGTAATATTTTCAAGGTCGATTAATAGAGGTGTATACTGACCAGCCTTTGAAGAAGGTATTAGGAAGGCCAGAGGTTTCGGGAAGACTTGCATCAATGACTATGGAGTTATCACAATTTATATTAGAGTATCATCCTCGGACAGCAATTAAGGGGCAGACCTTGCCTGATTTTATGGTAGAGTGTTCGTTCTTCGAGGTGGATGGTAGCTTGGATTAGATCGAAGTGGTCGAACGATCGGTTGCGGTGGTTCAGCCAGTACAGAACATGTGGACATTGTATGCAGATGGTTCGACCACTTCGAATGTCAGTGGTGCTGGTATTATTTTGACAAGTCTAGAGGGGTTTAAGGTGCAACAGGTGATCAGATTTGGGTTCAAATCAACGAATAACGAGGCTAAGTACGAAGCAATATTAGTCGGGTTACGGCTAGCGAAGAGTCTCGAGGTACAGAAGTAGATTATCTTCAATGATTCTCAGCTGGTCGTCAAGCAAGTTTTAGGGGAATATGAAGCTCGAGGGACGAGAATGGTGAAATATCTTGTAGAAGTGAAGGATCGACTACAGTACTTTGATTCATATGCTTTTTACGGAATAGATGACGCCTTAGCGAGGTTGGCCATGACCGAGGTGAGTACGTTCATTGGATCAGTTTACTTGGAGGTTTTGAATCAACCGAGCGTTCAACATGTAGAGGTGATAAGTGTAGAACGGTCGAATTGTTGGATGAAACCTTACCTCGATTATCTGGCTGATGGTGTTCTGCCTACAGATCTGTTGTTAGCAAAGAAAGTGAAACACAGGAGTTCTAATTTTGTACTTATAGATGGGGATTTATATCAAAGGGCCTACTCTTCCCCTTTACTGAAGTGTTTGGTTCTGTCCGAAGCGGAGTATGTCCTTCGAGAAGTTAATGAGGGGATTTGTGGCATCAAATTCGTTAACATATAATGTACTTCGGCAGGGGTATTATTAGCCCACAATTTTTAAAAAAGCAACTGAATATGTGAAGAACTGATCAAAATGCCAGTTAAATAGCCCGATCCCTCATCAGCCGCCAGAAGAGTTATACTCAGTTTTATCACCAATTCCCTTTGCTGTTTGGGGAGTAAATATCCTGGGTCCATTGCCAAAAGCCAAGGGCCAACTTAGTTTTGTTATAGTACCTATTGACTATATGACCAAGTGGGTGGAGGCCAAACCTCTTCGGCAGATCACGGAGCAAGAGTGTTTGAAATTTTTAAAAGAATACGTCGTCTTCCGGTTCAGCATTCCCCTGGTGGTGGTTTTGGATAATGGCCAGCAATTTGTGGGTTCAAAGTTTGAGACGTTCTTAAAAGAGTTGGGTATACAGCATCAGAAGACTTCAGTGGCTCATCCTCAGTCGAATGGTCAAGTTGAGGTAACCAATAGGACTCTGTTGAATGGAATAAAGAGAAGACTTGATGAGGCAAAAGAAAGATGGCCTGAAGAATTGCTCAATGTATTGTGGGCTTATCGGACCACACCAATGTCCACCACGGGAGATTCGCCATTCAGATTGGCTTATGGTACAGATGTTTTGGTCCCAGTGGAAATTGGTTCTACTTCTCTTCGGGTCAGTCAATTCAAAGAAATATACAATGATGATGGACTTTGTGCCAATTTGGATTTTTTGGAAGAGTTCAGGGAGTCGGCCTAGGTAAAACTTGCAGCATATCAACGGAGGGTGGCCAGGTACTTTAACAAAGGGGTGAAACTCAAAAGATTTGAGGTAGGGGATCTGGTTCTTCGGGAAGTGGAAGCCTCTATGCCTTAGAATCTAGGAAAGTTGATGCCAAATTGGGAGGGTCCCTATAAAATTATTGAGGTACCAAAGCCGGGAACTTATCGGATGCGAGCGGTGGATGGAACTGAGATCAAGAACATATGATATGCGGGTAGATTTCGAAAATATTTTTAGTAGGGCAGAAGTCAGAGTTTTTGGTCTGTAATTCTTTAAAAGATTATCAATAAAAGAAGTTTTTTTTTTCTCAACAGTGTTGTTCAGAGTGGTTGGTTATTTGTTCAGCTCCTGGGAGCGAACGAGATTTTTTGGTGTTCGGTGGAATCTGTTCGGCTCCTGGGAGCTAACAAAATTTTGTTTGGTGGAATCTGTTTGGCTCCTAAGATTGAACGAGATTTTTTGGTGTTCGGTGGAATCTATTCGGCTCCTAGGACCGAACAGGATTTTGTTTGGTGGAATCTATTCGTCTCCTTGGAGCGAATAGGATTTTTTTGGTGTTTGGTGATATCTGTTCGGCTATTGGGAGCTGACAGGATTTTGGTGTTATATGGAGTTTGTTTGGCTCTTAGGAGCGGACATTAATTTTGTGATATTTTCTAAGTTTATCTTGCTTAGTTATCCCTACTCTTTGTGGATTTTGTGATGAACTCTTCAGTTAATTTGAAAGTTTATTTTGTTACATAAGGAAAATTATGTGTGCTGAATTTATGAAAAGATAGATACTTTCATTGATAAAAGTTAATATATGTACATAGGGGGTTCAAAATCACAAGTAAAGTCCTAAGTTGATGGGAAATCTTACTCATTGTCCGTTTCATCGTCCAAAAAGTTGAGGAGAGAGGGGTTCAGCGAGACAGCCGTCAGCTTGGCCATACCTTTGTCTCGACAAGCTTCATACCCTTCGGTGAACATTTGCATTATCTCTTCGCCCAATTCAGAGGATTTGCGATATTCTTGGCTAATCCGAAGCCTTAGTTCATTGGTCAAGATGGGTTCCGATGCTTTGTACTCTAAAAATTATTTCTCTAGAGCGATATACATCTGACGTGTCTTCTCTTCCTTCTTTTTTAAATCAGCATTTTGGCAAAGGAGTACCAAATTGTTCTGCTTTAGCTTTTCATTCTCCGGCCGGTTAACTTCAGATTCCTCAAGAAAAGTTTTGCACTGAGCTTCCCTTGCGATAATTTCACCTTTCAGGCCTTCGACCTCACTCTGGAGATTGTCGTATGCAAGAGCGGAATTGGCATGTTCATTTCGCTCCTGGGTGAGGGCAGACTGCAGAAGGGCATTATCCTCCCTAAGTTGGTTTTCTTCAGCCTCAAGCTCTTTCCACCGACCGATGACCCGACCCTAGATGGCATTCGCCTAAAAATTTCAAAGTATGAGACTGGGAATATAATGAAGTACAGTTACAAGAAAGAGAGGTTGGTGTCGATAGACTTATCCTGCCTGAATGCATGATCCCCGCGGTGACTAGGTCAGTGGTAGATATATCCTTGAATCTGCGTTCATCAGCAAGAATGACAAAGTGGCTGAAGAGTTCAAGAGGATAATCATCGGGGTTTTCTGGCCAAAGGCTTGGTGAAGGGTTGGATTTTTGGGATGGAATAAGGGAGGTCAGGTGATCAGCACAGGTTCGGCTAGAAGATGGTTCGGGAGATTTTTCTTTATTGACTTTTTTGTGGGGAGGTTCAGAGTGGGGGTCTTCTAGTTCTTTTCGTTTTTGACCCTGGTTGGTTATTGTGTGGGCAGGGCTGGTGGGAATGGTTTCAATATTGGGGTTTGCTTTGGTGGAAGGCATTGGGCTTTCGATGGATGGAACTTTTAGTTCTTCGATGGGAAGTGGGTGATTTTGTCGCATTTCATCTTGATTCGGAGGATCTTGGTTGTCGACGTTGGAAAATTTAAGAAATACCGTGAGTCGGTTTATAATTCGATTTTTCACAAATCGATCTTCCTAAGTTATCTCTACCCTTATTCTTTTTATTGCAAAAAAATAGGTTTTGAAGGGTTTTTTAGGAAAGAGGCCAACATGTGTATATGTCGACGATTTGATTTAAACAGAGTTGCCAGTTGTTAGTTTTGAAAATGATTATGCCAACTCAACCGAATTTGATTTGAAAAGAGGCCCAATTTGTTGGACACTGTCGAAACTTGATCTTTGAAATCCGAATTTTGAGTTCGGGGGCTTGGTTACGTGTGGAGAAGGTGTTAGGCACCCCACGACTCCCGTGTAAACACAGTACTGCAATCTTTTCAATATTTCCTTTAAAACTGGAATGCGTGAGTGAATGCTGTTTGAAATTTGGGCCTATTGATTGATTAATTGAAAGCTTTGACAGGCTTCGTTGAGCCTATATACGAAGGGTTTGATTTGATTTGAAAAATCAGTCTTTGATTTGATTTGCAAAAAGCAACATTTGATTTGAAAAAGCTTTTGAATTGACAGTGATGTTTTGAAAGCTGGTTTTATCAAACCCTCACGCTGACATAGGAATTGAAGCACATCGCCAAGGCTGCATGCAAGTGGTGATTTGTCGGGCTGCGAAGCATCCTCGACCACAAAAATATAAAGTGTCGGTCTCCTCATGGGTATGAAAACCATCGGAGGGACGCTGACACGACAATCCATATTTTCACTATGTTGAGACCTTAAATCCGGATAACCGTTTTAAGGTATGTGCATGTACATTTTACAAAAGAATCGGCAGCGTACATCTGTAAATAGGAGTTTGTCCATCGTGGGAATCAGATTCTGATCAGTTTGATCATGAATCCCACAATTCCTAGGCTCACATATGAGTGGCTAGAAAACCTGCATAGTTCAAATTTGTACAGAAATAAATGTATGTATCATCACGTCGCAATGGAACCAAGGATTCAACAGTAAATCATGGCTGCGCGTGGCCAAAGCGTCTCATTCCCACTAGATAGCGATCTAAGTGACGCGAGGTTGATTTTGAAGCTGAAACTATAAAAATAACTAGATTTAAAAAAATCTCAGCCATTATAGCTTCCAAGTTCTGCCGGAACCTGTTTGAACCGTTGAAAGCTAGAATTGGTGAGATTTGGATAACTCTAGTCCGCCCGCAGAAAAACTAGTGCAAATTCATATACAAATGAATGTTAAATACAACAATTGAATAAATTGAGTAGAACAATATATATAGTTAAATATATATATATATATATATAAGCTGTAAAAGGGCGATGGGTTTTCACTCACAAGCCCGGACTGGAATTGAAATATATATATATTTATAAAAACTGTAAATAGCCATGAAATGATCCAGGCTGTGATAGAAATAAAATATATATATATATATATATATATATATAAACAGTAAAAAGGGCGATGAGTTTTCATGCCTGTGCCCATATTGGAATTGAAATTGACAGAAAAATAGTCACCCAGTGACTGGGGAGAGCACCCAGTATGGGGAAGTGTGCAAAAGCAGTAAAATGACCATGAAATAGTCTAGGCCGATTGAAAATATATAAATATATATATATATATATATATATTGACAGAAATGTAGTCAACCAGGACTGATATGAGTACCAGTGATGGTGAAAGTCGCTTATATATATGTAAATATATATATATATATATAAAAGCAGTAAACTACCTCGGATTTGACATCCGGGCTTGACAGAATTGAAATGTTAGTACATAAACAGTTAAATATATACAAAAAAAAGGCCAAACCCGGACTGGGAAGATAACCCAGTCTGGTGAAGTTGCCAGAATGTGCAAGCTAGTGCATTGAAGCTGTTGGAACTGACGGATCGTCAATCCGAATTGTAGAAATGTTAAAAACGGAGTTTATGTACAAAAATATATTCATTTTTCACGAAAACTGCCACGGAACTATGTTCCGGGCATATTTAGAAGATAAAACTTTATGTGCAAGTGTAAAGCAGTGTAAAGTAGTAGTATTGACTTTCTGATCGTAAAAATACTTACAATGGACTGCAATACGGCTTTTTGCCAAATCGTAGGCTTTAAATGTCCAAATCTACCAGTGGTTTTTTGATATGTGGTAGTATATGGGTATATCTACGTGTTGGAGTGAAAATATTTGGGTTTGGAAGAGGTGTAAAAGTTGAAAAATCAAACTGACAGGGCTTCGCTGCGTTTTTTTCTTTTTCCAAATGAGCGGGGGGCACATTTATTTATAGGCTAGGGAGCCTCAACTCTACCTACGGCAGCCGCAGGTAGAGCTACGGCTCCCCTAGGTGGGGCCCACATGCCCGGCTTGGTCATTTCAAAGTACGTGCACTCCGAGCAATGCGATGTCTGGTCGGAAACTTTCTAACTTTTGATTAGAGCGTTTGTTTGAGGCGTGCGATACCTTTCTGAAAAGCTCTCACCGAGAGTGTTGCAATGACATGGGAAAAAACATTTTCTGGGTCCAGGAAGATGGGTTCATAACTAGGTCTTCGATTCCCCGCAGTTTATCCGTTGAGCTATCTTGCGTAGTTGCCACTCGGGATCGTCGTTAGGGTTTATTCTGACTTTGGCGGCATATCAATTCTGGCCACTTCCTCAATACCTACAAAGCTATCGCAGAGGACGTCATCCCCAGCAGATCAAAACGGGAAAATTTGTGATAGCTCACCCCCTCAGAATCTACAAAGCTATCGCAGAGGAAGTCATCTCAAGTAGATCAAGACGGGAAAATCTGTGATAAATCATCTTCAACGAACTCATCAGAGTCAAACAAATTATCGTGAATGATGTCATCCACCACTAGGAATGACAAAATTGGCTCGCGATAACAGATTCCATCATCTATCCTTTGTGAAGATGGATTATTATATGACTCTCAACCATAGACCGTCTCTCGACATCTCATGGGACTAGTCTGAAGGTCAAAATTGACTTCGGTCAGCACCCGAACTTCGCTGGGGTTGCACCAACGGCTGAGTTGTCATCGGTCAGTACCCGATGCTTCGTTGGGGCTATGCCAACGGCTAAAACAGCTTCGGTCAGAACCCGAACTTTGCTGGGGCTAAGCCAACGGTTGAAACTGCTTCGGTCAGAACCCGAACTTCGATGTGGTTGAGCCAACGGCTGAGACTGCTTCAGTAAGTACCCGAACTTCGCTGGGGCTGAGCCAACGTCTAAAACTACTTCGATCAGAACCCGAACTTCGCTGGGGTTGAGCCACCGACTGAAACTACTTCGATAAGTACCCGAACTTCACTAGGTCTGAGCCAATGGCTGAGACTGCTTTGGTCGATACTCAAACTTTGCTGGGGTTGAGCCAACGGGTGAGACTGCTTCGATCAAAACCCGAACTTCGCTGGGGTTGAGCCAACGGCTGAAACAGCTTCGGTCAAAACCCGAACTTCGCTGGGGCTGAGCCAACAGCTGAGACTGCTTCGGTCAGAATCCAAACTTCGCTGAGGTTGAGCTAACGGCTGAAACTGTTTCGGTCAAAACCCGAACTTTGTTGGGGCTGAGCCAACGGCTGAAACTGCTTCGGTCGAAAACCGAACTTCGCTGGGGCTGAGCCAACGGCTGAAACTGCTTTGGTAAGTACCCGAACTTCACTGGGGCTGAGCCAACGGCTGAGACTGCTTCTGTGATGCTCCTAAAATAGGTTCAATACTCAACCCATTCTGAGTCGCCAAATACGTAGTACAAAATCCAAATACAATCTTTCATATCAAACGGTCGTGCAAAATACAATCACATAACTGTGAGTGTCAATACAGACATGTAGAAAATATAAACATTCAAACTAAGTCCTCATTACATTTATTATCACACTATTTTAAAAAAAATAGTGAGGACTTCTACAGCTCTAACTCGGACCATCACTCTATTCCCCGACTTGTACCCGCGATATTCTCATTTCGTGAAGAGAACAATGAAAGAAAATGGTGAGCTCAACTAGCCCAGTAAAGAATATTATGACTAAGATAATGAAAAACAAATTATCGTTAGCCTTCAATAAATCAGATAAAATATTATGGACAATATGTTTTAGATCAATATTCGCAGCAAAAATAATAATTCATTAGAAGAGTTAAGTAGAGAATGATGTCTACTATCTTCTTTGATTTAAAAGTGCATCATTAATATTTTATCCCTGTAACATCAATCAATATACATCTCGAATCAAATATTCATCTTTTACACTACGGGCCAAAGATATTCATTTGTATCACCAATTGGTCATGTTCATCTCAACACCTGTCCATCTTTGCACTACGGACCAAAGATATTCATCAGGTCATCATTCATCTTTGCACTACAGGCCAAAGATATTCATCAAGCAATCATTCATCTTTGCACCACAAGCCAAAGATATTCAGTTATATCACCATTTAGGACTAAGGATGATGAAAAATAATACGAATAACGGATCTAGTGAGATAAAGGACAAATATTAGAGAATTTATCCAGAGTTCAAGAATGAAGATCAAAACCTGGATCCAATCAAAGATGATTTGGAAGAAAAAAAATATTTTTTATCGTAAATAGTTCCCCGTGAATAGTAACTTGTGAACTCGTGAATAGTAACTAGACATGAAAAGATAAAAATTTCACAAGAAAGTTCAGACCAATATTACAGTGAAATGATATTAGATGAAGCGCAAAACTCAAGAAATTTCTGATCATTTCAGGAATTATAGAAGCAATACTTACCGTAGTAAGTTTAGAGTTAGAAATCTGAAATGAAACAATATACAAAACTGCAATTGGATTTTCACCCGTCAGGCGGTAGTCCGCTCAGACAGATTATTTCCACAATTTAATAACAACTGAATACGAAGGGTTATTCACCAGGCATACGGTAGTCCGCGTAGATAGGTTATTCCCACAGAATAATAAACAATGGAATAACAACAGGATTTCACCATGCATGCGGTAGTCCGCGTAGACAGGTTATTCCAACAGAATAATAAAGAATGGAATAATAACTCTTACGAGTATTGAAAGAAAATAACTCTCTTCATGAATACGAAAGAAATAATACCCCTTATCTTAAAAATTTGGAGACTGCACTAGTGTAATAGCAGAATACTCTTTTTCTTTCTCTCTTATTCTCTCTATACTTTCTCTCTCTATAGTTTTAGTGAATTGGTGAGAAATAATGAAGAAATGAGCTTCTATTTATAGGCTCGGCATAGTAAGGGTAAAATAGTCTTTTTGCCATAATTTATGACATCATCGCTTACATCATCGATCCTATGACATCATTGCTTACCTCATCGCTCCGATGACATCCTTGCTTACCTCATCGCTCCGATAACATCATTGTTTGCATCATAAGAGTTCAAATTTAATTTGCACTCTTCCACCTCGTTTAACTTTTATACCATGAATTTACTATAATAATGTTACCATTCAAATTATAAAAATCATACTATTATATAATCATATCATACTACTATAATGTAATATTATAATAATATATTTGAATGAATTATTTTATCGGACAAGATAAAATACCAACCTTTAACAAATGTCACATGTTAAAAATTCCTCCGTTTAAATCCACATTGAATAAATATTTCCTTATCATATATATCAAAAATTAATTATTCACTAATAATATTACAGAACTACAATATTAACAACCAGGTCGTTCCTAGGAAAGAGGGGGCCTTCCGATAAGGATTTCTCCTTACTGGCGCGCAATTAATCAACCCCTTTCCTAGATAGAACTTCCTTAGACATTGCCAATAATGCTATCTAATAATATTATTCAAATAATATGAATTATTGATTTGATAATTTAAAATTATGTGCAATGACAATTATTGAATCAATAATATAAAATAGCAAAGTAGCACTTATTGATATAAAATATCAACGTAGCAAATATTGAACCAATAAAATATTATGCAATTATTGAATCAATAATATAAAATATTGAATAGTTATTACTGTAACAATAATTGAGTAAGTGCCTTCCTACGTAAGAATCAATAATTCGAAATACTGTGCAATACCGTGTGCTACTGTGCAACACCACGTATTACTGTATTTTAACCACCGGGTATTTCAACAGTACTAACGGTAACAGTTTTGCCGTTATTTTTATAAAAAGGTTACTTTTGTCGCTTTCTATATCCGACATTGATTCCGTTGTGGGGTTCACCAATGACTACGCCGTCGTACGAATAATCTCTGACAAAGAATATTCCTTGACCAAACGAATATTCTCTGACACAACGAATATTTTATAACCACTTGCTTACTTTGTAAACTTTGCACATTTCACCCATAACTTATCACATTTATCAAATCAACACCTTACTATTTCAAAATAATATATAAAGAAAATTAAATCTTATTCATAAAATTTGGGGTCTTAAAGCTTCGGTCGGTACCCGAACTTCGCTAGGGCTGAGCCAACGGCTAAAACTGCTTCGGTTGGAACCCGAACTTCGCTGGGGCTGAGCCAACAGCTGAGACTGCTTTGGTCAAAACCCAAACTTTGCTGGGGTTGAGCCAACGGCTGAAACTACTTCGGTAAGTACCCAAACTTCACTGGGGTTGAGCAACGGCTGAGACTGCTTCGGTCAGAACCCGAACTTCGCTGGGGCTGAGCCAACGGCTGAAACTACTTTGGAAATGGCAGTTTTTGGCAGTTTTGTGCAATTTTTGCACATTTCTTTCGTAGGTTGATTTATTAATCCTTGGACATGGCTCTAGGATGAATGTCAAGGGTCTCTGTGGATTTTCCCTTTTTGTCAGGATTGCACTGCTTGAACGCAAGATTTCAGGATAAACAGCTCAATCGCGTAGCGATTTCTCTTCAGATTTGAATCGGCGGCCAGTTTAAACTCCATGTTGACTTGAATCAAACCAGGCCTGGGGTAGGTGGGACCCACCTGGGCTGCCGCAGGTCAAGCTGCGGCCACCTGGGGTACTTAATGTGCTGCGGGATTTTCATTTTTCAAGTTTCCCATTTGAGCAGCGAAAGGATTTTCGATCTTCTTTTTCAGATCTACAGAGTTCTGGCAGTCAGATTCTGAATTCGTTAGTTCCTATGCATTCAGCGCGGCGCAGGTAACGTTTTCCATCCTTCTTTCGCAGTTTTTGACTGTTAAAAACATGTGAACCGCCTAGGGTGCTTTTAAACGTAATGTATGAAAAATATATATCTATATGACCTATGAAAAAATTTTTGTCTACATATGTATGCATATCTTACTATAATGCACATTTGTATGTAAGAAAATTTAGGTTCTGAGACAATCAATTTTCCACTTTTTGATCAGTTTAGTCATCCTTTCTGAGGCCTAGTGAGCCTGAACTTTCAACTAAAAATGCCTATGGTATATTGGAGACCATGTGAGGCTGGTTTTTGATTGATTTGGATATATATGAACTGTTTCTTTTTTTTGGGTAGGTGTGCTACTGAATGGCCACCTAAACATGCATGTATGCATGTGGACAGTCCATTTTATAAAGGAGACTCTGGCGAAATTTTTCCAAAATCTTAGGTTTTCAAAAAAAATGCATTTTTGACTCTGTGGGGAGTTTTTTACTGACCCAATGCAGGTTTCGAGCTTCTGGGATTTTTAAAACATTCAATTTTGACTGTACGGGGTATTTTTGATGGACCCATGTATGTTTTAGGACTTAGATATGTATGCTGGATTGATTGATTAATAAGCCACGGGTTTTAAGCTTATCACACCTTGTCTGGGGTGATTTCGAGTACTGGTATATGCGATGGATCGCGATAGACCCGATAGCTCTACAGGGGTTTCATCAGGCGTTAGACGGAGGAGGGCTTCTGCCGTCAAACAGGCCCGTTCAGCTAGGACGCCTCACAGATTGGTAGAGAGCAGGATACGTCCAGCACAGGATGAGCAGCCCATTGATATTGATGATGAGGCTGCTTTTGTTGCTCCTGTTCCAGCTCAGGCTCCACATGCGGAGGTCCCGGGCATTTCTGTGCAGACACAGGAGTTGTTGGGCGACTTGAGTCGCCATCCTTCGAGATATATTCAGGCCAACGAGGTGACTTGAAGTCTTTCTTTTCTCTGGACTCTTTTCCCATCTTTTGGCCATTCTCGGGGCACAGGTTTTTGACATGGGTTAATTTTTGATGCAGGTCCCTGGCTTGACACAGCCTCAAGGGAATTGGTTTAGTGTGCACTCTCTCTATCAGACTCTACACGAGGATTATAGGGAGATCGTGGATGGCTGGGGATTTCAGGCATTTTTCTCGATCATGCCCTGCCGTTGCCCTTGGGGGTATATGAGGGCTTTGTCTGAGCGCTGGTTCCACCAGACTCAGTCCCTTCATCTGCTTGATTGAGAGTGATGATGACTCCTATGGACTGGAGATTTATCACCGACATTGAGTTTGAGGGAGAGACAGTGCCTGTCGTGTCTGATATTTCACCCACCGCAGTTAGATCCCTATTGGGAGTCCCTCAGTCAGCATTCAAGGGTCAGGAAATCCAAACTGGTCCCTTGAGTATAGATACCCAGGACGGGACTTTGCAGTTGCCTCCGCCTGATGATCGAAGGGCTAGAGATCGCATTCTGAGGCAATTATTTTTGTCGATCATCAGGGGATGTTTTATGGCGGACAACTCGTCGATGGTGTCCTTTGCTTTGATCAGCGCCACTTAGCATGTAAAGCGCCTCAGTGACTTTGATTGGGGCTCCTATACCTTTGCCTATTTTCTCCGGGGCATGCGCCTGCTTTCAGAGGGTGTGAAGGAGGCTTGGTTAGGATTCCATCAGTTTTTGCTGGTGAGTACATCTTTCTGTACCTTTTTGATTTCTGCACTTACTTTTTGGCAGTCTTGGTCACTGAGGACTTTTGATATTTGCATGGATAGCTTTGGGAATTTGAGAGGCTTCCTTGCCTACGGCCCGTTTTAGCATTAGGTCAGGAGACCTATCCATGTGGACGGAGATGGCATCGCTCCATTTTGACGGAGGTCCCTATTGTTGAGGGATTCACTTATGCCCGTCTGTAGTTGGAGCTTTTGACGGCGGGCTCTATCACCTGGACGCCGCACATTCGAGCACTTGACCGTCGGATTAGATGGAGGTTTCCCCACTGGTCGGGAGTTTAGCTTATCTACTTGTAGAGTCCCTATATTGACGGAGGGAGGCTGGGAGCTCTATCTTGGAGAGCGTGCCATTTGAAGCATTACAGGGGAGATTCGTATTCCCATTGCTCCTCCTGCTTGGCATCATTGGCCATTGTTCGTGCCTTTGACAGACATCCCTTTGGAGGGTATAGACGGCTTTGATCTATCAGAGGGCCCATACAGCCAGGCAGCCTTTTACAGTTGGTGGAGTCCTTTCACTATTGGGGCTCAGACTCGTGCCACCCATTTTATGGCAGATATGGTGCAGGGGTCTGTGATGATGACGGAATGGATAACTTGTATTAGAGAGCCTACTCATGCAAACTAGATATCACATCTGACAAGGGAGTTAGACCAGGCTTATTTCTTTATCAGGCACCTTGGCCGAGATCCATCAGAGGCATCTTCATTTGACCCATCCAGCTCTGGAGTAAGCCCCTCTTCAGGTCCATTTAGTAGCAGTTGTATAGGGGCAGATCCTCCCTTATACCGCCCATATATGCTTGATCCCAGCAGCTTTGTGCAGACAGAAGATCTAGAGCAGGTCGATCTATTTGATACCAAGGTTTTCGACTTCCTATGATAGCTATGGCAGCTATATTTTTGGTCAGCAATTATTTTGGCTATTGGGGTCTGTGCCATCATTTTGATAGACCACTGTATTAGCTGGGTGGTGGTGCCCCATTTCCCTGTATTCTTTCTTTTACTTTGTATCAGGATATAGGGATGATGTATGCAGTAGATAGCTTTTTGTAGATATTTCTGATATCTTTGTCTGTTGCATCATATTTATATCATTATCATCATGCATGTATCATGTGTATGCATTCAGACAACTGTGATTTGACTTGACCTCTGGACGGTCTTGTGATGCAGTGCTACAGATGACGACGTCTGTAGTTAGCCGTATAGAGCATTTGTCACGGTCAGAGGTGGCTGCATCGTTGCGGTCATGGTATGATAGTCTGCCCTTTCCAGCTAGGGGGACAATTAACCAGATGCTGGGGCATTCGATAGCCCTTGTAGATTTCAGGGTTTCAGACGGCTTTATTGATGGCGTCCTACCCTTATGGGTACCGAAGAGACAAGTATTCCGCATTGGGCGGTGTGAGCTTTAGCCTACTCTGGAGGAGTACCAGAGATTTACTGGCTTGGATTTAGAGTCACCGTGTGCTCGGATGGCTATCAGTGATATGCGGAGATCGTTTACTCGGTTGTCCGGTCTTCGACAGAGCATAGTCATGGATGAGATCGTTTCAGGGCATGTGATCTCCCTTGACTTCTTGATAGAGCGCTATGGTGAGCTTAACAGCTACGACCGTCACATCGCGGATTTTGTCATTTTCGTAGAGGATTGGCAGATAGCCAGGATAGACATGTTGTTGATGTGCATTGTGGCGTATATTTACATGTCATTGCGTTTAGATCACCTTGATGTGGGATTGGTTGTTGTAGTCAGAGCCCTTAGGCAGAGCAGTACCATTATCCCTATAATCTTGGTGGAGACACTGAGGTCGCTCAACTATTGCAGTACCCATCAAGCGGGGGTTTTCTGGGGTAGCTCAGTCGTGCTGTATATGTGGTTGATGTCACACATACGACCGATTGGATCATTTAGACCTCATGCCTATTGTTTTAGCTTCGAGACATCCTCAGTTTAATCCTTTGTCTACCTGATTGCGTCGACTCAGAGTCCTGGTTAGCATTTTTGTCGGATATTGAGCATCCGTTCGCAGTTTTGCTATGCTCAGGGATGGCGACCCTGTTTAGCTTCATTACTCATGCATCTGGCATAGATTATTTGCCTTTGGCAGGATTAAGGGGTGTAACTACTTATCATCCCTTGGCAGTTATGGAGCAGTTTGATCAGCGGCAGAGTATGCACCATTTTGAGGATTCTGCTGATCAGAGGGTGTAAGCTTCATCTATGTCATCGGCTGACTTAGTTAGAGTCTATGAGTGTTGAACTCACAGGGAGAAGGCTGAGTTATCCAGTAGACATCCGGGTCGTTCTTTGGAGTATTCTGCATGGTTAGAGGCAGAGACCGCAGTTGCAGTAGCAGAGCTTCATTTACCTCCGCTTGCGGATTCTAACGAGGAGGAGCCCATAGAGGATCCCGATTCTCCTACTGGGGATGAGCTGTTCGCAGATTTGGCGGTAGCTTTGATTAGTGATCCCCCGATTATTCCTATAGGGATAGATCCAGCTTTGTTAGATTCTCTATTCAGGATGACCTTTGAGAGAGATTCAGCTAGAGCGCAGCTGTTGGCTGCTCTGTCTAGCATGGATTTAGCTTTTGCTGAGAGGGATGGTCCCAGAACCGCTTTGGATACTGGATTAATTAAGCGGGAGGAGCTTCGCTCTGCTTTAGATATTGCCATTGTGGAGCGAGACGAGGTTCGTTCAGCCAGAGATGCAGCATATGTTGAGATTAAGGAGATTTTGATTTCTCGGGATGTAGCTTTTGCAGAGAGGGATGAGGCTATAGCTTCCCATGATTTCCACATTGCTGATAGTACTGCTCTCTAATCTTACACCCATGGTTTGGTTACCGAGATGAGTTCTTACATTGATGACCATAGTGCTACCCTGTAGATGATTGTGGATGTCCTTAGCCGTATGGAGGCTAAGTGGACTACTCTTACAAATGCTCCTCCATCTTCAGAGAGAGATGCCATGCTGGCATTGCTGACCCGCTTGTCCTTGGGTCCATAGACTATTTTTCCTGCACAGACTAGATCAGCCATTTTTGTCATGTACTTGGGACTATGTATATAAAGTAGTTTATATATCAGAGAAATATATTTTGAGATACTTCCCTGTTTAGATATGCATTATTATCGCTGAGTAATTACCACTTCTGTCATGACTCGCAGTTGTTGATGCATTTTGAGCTTCTCCTTGATGGACTGACAATTGAGGTGTCAAAGGAGTTCCTCAAATGGGTCTGGTAGCCAGACAGCTTGACAACATTTAGCTTTTATTTGTCTTCGGTGTCTTAGAACTGGTCTTCCATTTTTTTATTTTTTCTTGAGGGTCAAACCACGCCGTAGAGGGCTGCCTACGTACTTCCAGGTTGAGGGAGATCAGGTCATTCGTAGTTCTGGTTGAAGAGGTTTGCAAAGAGTTTGTCTGGGGTTTGAATTTGGTTCAATGAGCTTTGGAATTTGATGCTGGAATTTGCAAGTTATTTGGATTTTTGCTTGATTTGACCACACCATAGATGGTTACCTATGTACTTCTGGGTTGAGGGAGATCAAGTCATTCGTAGTTCATGCTTCTCTAGTGAAAAGTTGAACCTGATTTGATTTGTAGAACCCGGATGCGGGTATGTATGTACTTCAGACATAGTACCTTTTCACGGTGTCTAAATTGATGAGTTGGGGAAATTCATTCCCGTCCATTTCTTATAGCCTGATGACTCCCCCTGTCAGTACTTCCTTAACAATGAAAGGGCCTTCCCAGTTTGGGGCAAATTTTCCTTTGGCTTCATCTTTATTGGCCAGGACTTTCTTTAGCACCAAATCGTTTTCTTTAAATTATCGGATTTGGACTTTCTTGTTGTATGACCTGGCGATCCTTTGCTGGTATAACCGTCCGTGGAAAATGGTTGTGGCCCTTTTTCGTCTATTAGGGACAGTTGATGATATCGGTCTTGCAACCATTGATCTTCGTCCATCTGAGCATCTATTAATACTCGTAAAGACCCCATCTCTACTTCTATGGGGAGGACTGCTTCCATGCCATAGACCAGTGAATAGGGGGTAGTCCCAGTAGAGGTGCGCATTGACGTCCTGTAGGCTAACAGGGTGAGAGGTAGCAGGTCAGGCCAGTCTTTGTGATTGGCGGACATTTTTTGCATGATTTCTTGATGTTTTTGTTGGTCGCTTCGGCAGCACCGTTCATCTTGGGCCGATAGATGACGGAGTTGAGATGCTTGATGTAGAACTTGGCACACAGTTCTACCATCATTTAATTGTTCAAGTTTTTGGCGTTGTCTGATACGATCACCTCTGGTTGTCCATATCGACAGACGACATTATTTCTGATAAAATTGATGATGACCTCCTTTGTGACTTTAGGAAAAGAGGCTGCTTCAACCCATTTGGTGAAGTAGTCGATCATGGTGAAGATGAACCGATGACCGTTGCTGGCTTTGGGTTCGACTGGACCTATTACGTCCATTCCCCATATAGAAAAAGGACATGGTGCACTCATGTTGTGCAACTTATTTGGAGGAGTGTGGATGGCATTTCCATGTATTTGGCATTGAAATCATCTCTTGACGTGATCATCGCAATCAACTTTGAGCGAGATCCAGTAATGTCCTGTTCGGATTATCTTCTTGGCTAGCAGATGGCCACTCATGTGTGGACCACAGACTCCGCCATAGACTTCATCCATTAGTCTTTGGGCTTGTTCCTTATCGAGGCATCTTAATAGGCCTATTCCAGCATCCCTTTTATAAAGTGTATCTTCGCTCAGATAGAACTTCATGGCCATTCTGAGAATCCATTTCTGCTCTGATTGGCTTGCACCAGCGAGTGTAGATCCATCACAGAGATATTCCTTGATATCTTGAAACCAAGGTTGCTTGACAGAAGGTATTTCATCTGATACTTCTCTAATGTAATTCTCGTATATTGGGGCTTTTTAATATGTGAACTGGATGTTGGGAAACCTGATCCTGTTGGATATGCGAATTAATGAAGCCAACATTGCCAGTGCATCGGCAAAGTCATTTCGACCCCGAGGAATGTGGACGAATGTTATTGCTTCGAACTCTTGGGACATTTTGAGGACTTGTCGATGATAGGGCAGCAGATGCAGTTCTTTTGTGAGATATATGCCGATGGTTTATCTGATGACCAACTCGGAATCTCCAAAGACCAATAAGTGTTTGATACCCATGGATTGGGCTAGTTTCAACCCCGGTATACAGCCTTCGTACTCGGCCATATTGTTGGTGTTGCCAAATTGAAGTTTGGTAGCCACAGGATATTGATCACCTGTACCAGAGATAAGGACTGCCCCAGCTCCGGAACCTTCCATGTTTACCGCTCCGTCGAAATATATTTTCCATGGTTGGACTGTATTCTCTGACTAGAGTTGTTGAATTGTCATAATCCCTTCATCTGGGAAATATGTCTCAAATGGCTCGAACCCTCCTGAAGGTGCTTTTGCTAATTGATCTGCAATGCCTTGGCCTTTGATAGACTTCTAAGTCACGTAGACAATGTCGAACTGCTGTAGAATCCACTGCCATTTAGACCGTCGGCAATTTAACATTGGTTTGTTGAAGACATATTTGAGTGGATCCATACGGGATATGAGATACGTTGTATGCCCATGCAAGTAATGTTGTAACCTCATGGCGGCCCATGCTAATGCACAGCATGTCTTCTCGATCATGGTGTATTTTTGCTCCCCGCTGCTGAATCTTTTGGTGATGTAATAGATAGCTCTTTCTTCACTACTATCATCTTTCTGTCCTAGCATACAACCCATGGCATTGGCATTGACGGACAGGTACATGAATAAGGGGACTCCATCCCTCGGAGGTACCAAAACAGGTGCTTCAATAAGCTGCTTTTTAATGGCAAGGAAGGCTTGTTGACAATCCTCATTCCATTTGATGGAGGAATTCTTCCTTAACAGCTTGAAGATGGGCTCACAGGTTGGTGTGAGCTGTGGAATGAACCGACTTATGAAGTTGATCCTTCCCAGGAATCCTCGTATCTCCTTCTCTGTACGAGGCACAGGCATTTCAGAGATGGCTTTGATCTTGGCAGGGTCTAACTCAATGCCCCGATTGCTCACTAGGAATCCTAGCAGTTTGCCTGCCTTGACGCCAAAAGTGCATTTAGCGAGATTTAGCTTGAGGTTGTACTTGCACAACCTGTTGAACAGCTTCCTGAGATGGTCTATATGATCATCCTCCCTCCGAGATTTGATGATGATGTCGTCAATATAGACTTCTATTTCTTTGTGCATCATATCATGAAAGAGGGCCATCATGGCTCGCTGATACGTTGCTCCGGCATTGATGAGGCCGAAGGATAGTCGTCGGTAGCAAAAAGTTCCCTAGGGAGTGATAAAAGCTATTTTCTCCCGGTCTTCTTTAGGAACCATGATTTGATGGTAACCAGCAAAGCAGTCTACGAAGGAATACATTCCGTATTGCGCAGTATTGTCAATTAGGATGTGGATAAAAGGTTCCGGGAAATTATCCTTGAGGCAAGATTTGTTTAGATCCCAGTAATCCACACAGACTCATACTTTCCCTCTTGGTTTAAGCACGGGGACTATGTTTGATACCCATTCGGGATATGTTGTTACCATGATGATCCCAGCTTTAAATTGCTTAATGTTTTCTTCTTTGACTTTGAGACTCCACTCAAATTTCAATCGTCTGAGCGTTTGTTTGACTGGTTTGAACCCTTCTTTGATGAGCATCTGATGGATGATAATGTCTGTGGATAAACCGATCATGTCTTCATGTGGCCATGCAAACTCATCTTGGTACTGTGTTAGGAGTTCGATCAGATCGTCTTTTTGATCTGAGGTGAGGTCTAAACCTATTTGGATTTCTTTGATGGCTTCGGAGGTTCTTTTGTTGATGGTGGAGGTTTGGTTTAGGTTTATCTTTGACCCATTCCTTGATCTCCTCTGGAACCTCATAGTCATCTTCCTCCTCTTGATCAAGATCCGTCAAGTCGAAGCTCAATCTTGCATCATGGTTGGAGTTATGTTGACAGGTTGGCATCTCATCAGCAGAGACACACATATCCAATGCTTGGGTCCTGAAAACAAAAATGCTTTCATTAATATATACAACTGCTTAAATACACATAGCATTTGTAAAGCATGATAAAAGTGACTGCTCCAGCTGTGCAATCAAAAGTAAGCAGTAAATGAAAGCATAATTAAGGGCAGATTGATTGTCTGCCCCTTTACCCTTTTTGACTGAGGCAAGGGATACTGCTCCAATTGTCCAATTTTAGATCCTCATAGATAGGAATGATGCTAGAAGTGTGCTCGTCTATCTCGTCTTGAATGACAACTGAGACATCCTTTAGGATATGGCCGAGGCTTTTCTGGGGATTGTTCCTCTGTTTGCTGCGAGGAAAGTGAGCACGATCTTCGTTGTCACTATCTGAGAGTTCATCATTCATCCCCTCGTAGTTGATAATGACTTTCATATTAGTGAATGGGTCTCGTCTTTCGTACAGGATCTTTTCTTTTCCCTTTTTGCTATCAGCCTCAAGCTTGAGGGCTTCCCTTTCATGGGCAGGTATGACCTGAGGAAACAGCATGGCCGATACTGTAATTGGGATTTTTCTCACAGGTTTCATCCATCCGACATTTGTGAGGTCTGGGAGCAGAATTGTGGAGGCTTGCGCTTTGGGATGTTTGTGTGGATTTCAGTGGTTTAAACTAGATGAAAATCCCAATCCTGCTCTTCCCATCTAACTTGGGATTTGGATTGGCATCTTAATGTCGTGCTTGTTTTTTCCTAACCCTTTTACAGGCTAGAAACCCGCAGCTACCATTTCTTGGCCCACTGTCATTACTTCAGTGGAAATTTTAGGCTTCAGGGCTGGTGCCCCAATTGGTAGATATTGAATATCGCTTACCTCGAGAGCTTGAAAACTTGCAGGCTCAACCCCGGCGTCCAGGCTAATCACTGGCATGTCCCCATATATGTGGGTAGGGTATTTCGATTCGGCATTCACTGTGATGAGGCTGCCATTGATAATGTACTTGAGTTGCTGATGAAGGGTGGATGGTTCAGCCCCGGCCATATGGATCCATGGCCTGCCCAACAACAAGTTGTATCCAGTGGCTATGTTGAGCACCTGGAAAGATACATAGAAGGAGTGTGGACCAATGTCTAGTGGAAGCACGATTTCCCCCATAGCCTGGCGGCGAGATCCATCGAAAGCCCGGATAACCATGTGACTGGCTTTGATCCGATTTGGATTGATCTTCATTCTTTCCAACGTGTCGTATGGACAAATGTTGAGGGAAGATCCTCCATCAATAAGCACTCCTCCGATCACGTATTCGGAGGACATAACGGCTATATGCAGGGACTTGTGGTGGCCCCTTCCCTCAGCTGGGATATCATTGTCTGTGAAGGAAATCACATTGTTATTGAAAATGTGTTCTATCACATAACGGAATTTCTCTATGTCTACCATGTATGGCAGATGAGCTTCTTCTAGTACCTTCACTAGGATATTACGGTGATCCTCTGATGATAGGCCCAAGTCCAGGATGGATATTTGTTTGGGTGCGTCTTTCAAGCTTTCCACTATCTTGATTTCATTGTGTCCCATCTTTTTGAGGAACTCTTGTATCTTTTCTTCAGCCACCTTTTCTTTTGCTTTGGTAACTGGTTTAATCACCCGCTGAGGCAGGTATAATGGATTATCCTTTGACAGGATGGAAATGTTGTTTAAAGTAGAGCTTTCAATGTCCCCGTAATTCTATGGGACCTTTTTCAGACTGGTGATTGGATACTGAGGCCTGAAGGGCAAAATTAGAGGCTGAGGTGCAGCCACCTTCACAGGATTTTATTTGTCTTGGACCCCTTTACCTGTCAGTACCAGGGGTTTGATGATTGATTCTTTATCGCAGGATATGACAGCCACTGTGTCCTAATACCATGCATCGGGGATCCAAAGGCTATCTTTATCTGTCATGTTGAGGATTTGATTTCCTCTGATTAGGTCACCTTTCTCAATCAGGTCTTGAATTAGGTTATAAAGTGCCCAGCATTCTTCTGTATCATGGCCGGGAGAGTTGGAATGGTACTGACATATTTGGTCAGGTTTGAATTTTCTGGATTGAGGGTTCAGCGAAGGTAGTAAGTCTGCAACCATTCCCTCGTTGATCAGCATTTGAAGGATTTCTTCCATTGACTGGTTCAAATTAGTGAAATTCCTTTGAAATAGGAACTTCCTACCTGCTTGGACACTTGCTTCTTCGATCCCCTTGTCAGTCTAGGGTGTAAGCTCACAAGTCTGGCTATGATCTTGATTGGAATTGACTTCCGCTGGAGGAGAACGACTGCCAATAGATTGATGGATTTTCTTCAACATCTTTCTGGTGAGTTGATGTTGGTGGACGACCAGTTCAGCCAACTGCTCGATTTGTTCCTTGATAGACTTTATTTCTTGCTCTATCAGGAATTGTTTTTCAAAAGCTTCCCAACTCATTGGGCTAATGCTGTTGGATTGAGTGGATTCTTCAACATAGCGGAGGTATTTGGATCCTTCTCCACTTGAAGTGTTGATCATGTTAACACTCTCCTCCTAGTGCTGTGGGAGAGGGTTATCTTGGACATGCGGTTGATTGGGTTTTGTGACCACAATTTCTCCATTATCAATCAAATCTTGGATTTTGTGCTTGAGGGACCAACAGTCTTGAGTGTCAT
This sequence comes from Panax stipuleanatus, assembly GCA_020205555.1. Classification (NCBI taxonomy): domain Eukaryota; kingdom Viridiplantae; phylum Streptophyta; class Magnoliopsida; order Apiales; family Araliaceae; genus Panax; species Panax stipuleanatus. The sequence continues at coordinate 128,988,534 of CM035115.1, read as the reverse complement.
GGCCCAGTGATCCGGAATGATAAGCACATTTCTTGCTAGGATCGAAGTTCCTTGCATTAGTGTTAGTTGGCGGAAGGAGTTGGCCAATCTTCTTCTGAGCTGTCAGAAGTATGAAGACGTCCTCAAGTGAATCCCCTAGTGGGGTGAAAGTCCTTCTGCGCCTGACCTCCATGTTTTTCTGGAATGCAGGATTTGAAGGATGTGTTGTAGCCTGGAAAGGGGTATAGTTCCTCCTTTGGATGGGTGTATTGTTTGAATTACCGCTTGAATTTTGTCCTTGTAACACCAAGGAAACTTCATCTTTCTTTTTATGGACCCTCGGGGATTACTCCTGTAATTTTCGGATTGCATATGCTCAGCATCTTCGAGTGCTGTTAGGTCTTTTATTTTCCCGAACTTGAGTCCCATTTCAGCCATTTCGCCGTGTTTAATCATTTCAGAGAAAGGTTTTCCTATGCCTACCAGGACCCTTTTATAATAAGGAGATTCTTGAATATCGATGAAAGTCATGACTATTTCAGATTCTATCATGGCGGGGGTGACTTGTGCTGCGACCCGTCTCCATCATTGGGCATATTCTCTGAATGATTTACTTTTATTCTTCTTGATTTTGGTAATTTGATACCGACCTGGAGCCAGCTGAGATTGAAAATTATACTGGCTGAAGAAGGCATGGGCCAATTCTTCCCAACTGTGGATTTTGGAGTTGTTTAGACGAGCATACCAGGCTCTGGCTTCTCCAGTTAAACTCTTCTGAAATAGCTGCATTTGAAGTTTCTCATCCTCAGCATAGGATCCGAGTTCTCTGATGAAAACTTTCAGATGTGTGTATGGGTCTCCCAACTAATCATATTTCTCGAACTCGGGGGTTCTGAATTTCTCAGGATAACGAGCCCCAGGGAATATGCATAGATCTAAGTAGTTGACACTGCCAAATGCCCCAGTTCCTTCGATGGACTGGAGGGTTTCTTCCATTTGTTGCATTTTCTTGAGAATGTCACCAGCTTCCTGTTCTTTACTTAGGATGGTGATTTCTGGAGTTTTATTATTTGTATCCTGGTTCTGGGGTCCAGGGATCTGAGTTTTGGCCTTTTCTATATCTTGACTGCCAGCACCACTACCAGATGCTCCTAGTCCTGGATGTGTTTGAGATTATTTCTCTTTGAAGGCCTTTCTTTGCTCTCGAAGGAAATCGGCTAGCTCGGCTATCTGACTTTTTAATCCTTCGAATTCTTCCCTAGACACAGCGGTGGATTCTGGTAAAGCACTTGAATCCATGTCCTTAGATGGACTGGGTGCTTTTCTGGCCTTTGATCTGGTGATGGGACCAATTTTTCCCTACCTACACCAAAACGTAGGAGTGTCAATTCCCTATGGTGGGTAATGACTGGATGCATTTATGACGTGTGTTTTAAGTTTATCCTGCAAAATTGAGGTTAGTTGTTTTGATGGCAGGATAACAGGATATTTGACAGAAAAGTAAATCTTTCATTATTGTCATTTACATTGTGCTCCTCAGTAATTGGAGACTTGATATGGAATTGAAAGAGGAAGGCATGAAGAAGTATCCCGTCAGATTCGGTTGATCAGAAGTTGACCTATCCTAGGTTACTCTCGAGTCTTTTGTTTCGGCATGAAGGTTCCCAGATCATCGCAATCTACTAGAAGGGAAGTTAATCCGATCGTTCAACTGGAGCAAATCTGGGTGGTGCATTTTCAGGAGGCAGCCCCGGAGACTTAGTCGTCCCCAGAGTCCTTACTTATCACCGACCGGGTTGGCCTCCTGGTGGAGGGACTCACAACATACATTCACATACACCGGTATTACCGCTTATGCATGCAATGACAGTTTGTGTGAAGCACTAATATGGGTGTGAAGCACTAAAGCATTCATTCTCATTCATTCAATGTAAAGGCATAGCATTCATACATTCAATGAAAGATGCAGCATTCACTCATCTATTAACTATGGAGACGCAGGATTTCACGCATTCAATAGTTTTGAAAGGGAAATGTTTGAAAAGATTGAAAGTGGCCTAAGCCCTCTACTGTCCCCAGCAAAGTCGCCACCTATCGACGTCGGAAAATTTAAGAAATACTACGGGTCGGTTTATAATCCGATTTTTCTCAAATCGATCTTCCTAAGTTATCTCTACCCTTATTCTTTTTATTGCAAAAAAAAGGTTTTGAAGGATTTTTTAGGAAAGAGGCCAACATGTGTATATGTCGACGATTTGATTTAAACAGAGTTGCCAGTTGGAAGTTTTGAAAATGATTATGCCAACTCAATCGAATTTGATTTGAAAAGAGGCCCAATTTGTTGGACACTGTCGAAACTTGATCTTTGAAATCGTAATTTTGAGTTCGGGGGCTTGGTTAAGTGTGGGGAAGGTGTTAGGCACCCCACGACTCCCGTGTAAACACAGTACCACAATTTTTTCAATATTTCCTTTAAAACTGGAATGCGTGAGTGAATGCTTTTTGAAAATTGAGCCTATTGATTGATTGATTGAAAGCTTTGACAGGCTTCGTTGAGCCTATATACGAATGGTTTGATTTGATTTGAAAAATCAATCTTTGATTTGATTTGCAAAAAGCATCATTTTATTTGAAAAAGCTTTTGAATTGACAGTGATGTTTTGAAAGCTGGTTTTATCAAACCCTCATGCTGACATAGGAATTGAAGTACATCGCCACTTTCAATGTTATCTTTATAGCCTTAAGGCTGCATGCAAGTGGTGATTTGTCGGGCTGCGAAGCATCCTCGACCACAGAAATATAAAGTGTCGGTCTCCTCATGGGTATGAAACCCATCGGAGGGACGCTGACACGACAATCCATATTTTCACTATGTTGAGACCTTAAATCTGGATAACCATTTTAAGGTCTGTGCATGTACATTTTACAAAAAAATCGGCAGCGTACATCTGTAAATCGGAGTTTGTCCATCGTGGGAATCAGATTCTGATCAGTTTGATCATGAATCCCACAATTCCTAGGCTCACATGTGAGTGGCTAGAAAACCTGCATAGTTCAAATTTGTACAGAAATAAATGTATGTATCATCACGTCGCAATGGAACCAAGGATTCAACAGTAAATCCTGGCTGCGCGTGACCAAAGCGTCTCATTCCCACTAGATAGCGATCTAAGGGATGCGAGGTTGATTTTGAAGCTGAAACTATAAAAATAACTAGATTTAAAGAAATCTCAGCCATTATAGCTTCCAGGTTCTGTCGGGACCTGTTTGAACCGTTAAAAGCTAGAATTGGTGAGATTTGGATAACTCTAGTCCGCCCGCAGAAAAACTAGTGCAAATTCATATACAAATGAATGTTAAATGCAGCAGTTGAATAAATTGAGTAGAACAATATATATAGTTAAATATATATATATATATATATATATATATATATATATATAAGCTGTAAAAGGGCGATGGGTTTTCACTCACAAGCCCGGACTGGAATTGAAATATATATATATATATATATATATATATATTTATAAAAACTGTAAATAGCCATGAAATGATCCAGGCTGTGATAGAAATAAAATATATATATATATATATATATAAACAGTATAAAGGGCGATGATTTTTCATGCCTGTGCCCGTATTGGAATTGAAATTGACAGAAAAATAGTCACCCAATGACTGGGGAGAGCACCCAGTATGGGGAAGTGTGCAAAAGTAGTAAAATGGCCACGAAATAGTCCAGGCCAACTGAAAATATATAAATATATATATATATTGACAGAAATGTAGTCAACCAGGACTGATATGAGTACCAGTGATGGTGAAAGTCGCTTATATATACGTAAATATATATAAAAGCAGTAAACTACCTCGGATTTGACATCCGGGCTTGACAGAATTGAAATGTTAGTACATAAACAGTTAAATATGTACAGAAAAAGGCCAAACTCGGACTAGGAAGATAACCCAATCCGGCGAAGTTGCCAGAATGTGTGTGCTAGTGCATTGAAGCTGCTGGAGCTGACGGATCGTCAATTCGAATTGTAAAAATATTGAAAATGGAGTTTATGTACAAAAATATATCAATTTTTGATGAAAACAGCCATGGAACTAAGTTCCGGGCATATTTAGAAGATTAAACTTTATGTGCAAGTGTAAAGCAGTGCAAAGTCGTAGTATTGACTTTCTGATCATAAAAATACTTACAATGGACTGCAATACGGGCTTTTTGCCAAATTATAGGCTTTAAACGTCCAAATCTACCGGTGGTTTTTTGATATGTGGTAGTATATGGGTATATCTACATGTTGGAGTGAAAATATTTGGGTTTAGAAGAGGTGTAAAAGTCAGAAAATCAACCTGACAGGGCTTCGCTGCGTTTTTTTCTTTTTCCAAATGAGCGGGGGGCACATTTATTTATAGGCCATGGAGCCTCCACTCTACCTACAACAGCGGCACGTAGAGTTGCGCTCCCCTAGGTGGGGCCCACGTGCCCGGCTTGGTCGTCTCGAAGTACATGCACTCCGAGCAATGCGATGTCCGGTCGAAAACTTTCTAACTTTTGATCGGAGCGTCCGTTTGAGGCGTGCGATACCTTTCCAAAAAGCTCTCATCAAGAGTGTTGCAATTACATGGGAAAAAAAAAATTCTGGGTCCAGAAAGATGGGTTCATAACCAGGTCTTCGATTCCCCGCAATTTATCCGTTGAGCTGTCTTGCGTAGTTGCCGCTCAGGATCGTCGTTAGGGTTCATTCTGACTTTGGCGACATTGATTTGGCTTGAGTTTGACCAAGTCGGTTGAGAGTTAATGAAATGACCATTGTACCCCTCCCGGGGCTGCCTGTAGTGTCGGCATGGTCGCTGGTTGACTTCTAGGAGCTAATTCCAAGACTTGAATCCCAGTCGAGTCTTTTGACCTCAGGGTTGTCTCTGAGGCTGATGTGGTCATTCCAGGTTTTGGTCTGGAGTTGTTGTGATGCTTCAAGTTGATGTCTGAAGTTGACCTGACATCCCGGGTTGAGACCAGAGATGACCTGCACTTCCCGGGTTGAGACCGGGGTTGAGTTTGACTTCCCGGTTTGCTGCCGGGGATGAACTGTGTTTCCCGAATTGAGACCGGAGATAGCTGTACATGTCCTTGGTTGATTGGTACCTCCCGGGTTGAGACCGGGGTTGATCTTGACTTCCCGGATTGAGACCAGAGTTGACTTTGACTTCCCGGGTTGAGATCGGGGTTGACTGATACCTCCTAGGTTGAGATCGAGGTTGATTGATACCTCCCGGGTTGAGACTAGGGTTGATTTTGACTTCCCAGGTTGAGACCGGGGTTGAGCTTGATGATCTGATTGAGTGTCAAAGCTTGATTGATGGTCCGATTGACTGTCGGAGCTTGATTGATGGTCCGATTGACTGTCGGAGCTTGATTACCGATATTGGGCATCAGATTTAGGTTGAAGAACCGGCGTCGGTGGCCGAATTTGGATTGATTGACGGTTTTGCCCTCCTACCAGGTTAGTATTGGGGCAAGGAAAATTCTGAATGTCTACATTGGTCTTTTAGACAGCTGGCATGTCGAGTAAACTCTCTGTGATGGTAGGGAGGGGGGTTGTTTTCGATTTTGATGATTTTTTAATTTCCCTCTTTTTCATTCGTGTGGAGGTTGTCGATTCAGCGGCAGTGGTCTCGATGGGGGTGGTGTAGACACTCAAAATTTTGATTTCTGTGTACTAACCCTGCAGAAGTTCAAAAGCATAATTTTACTTTGGTGACAACCCCGAGGTAGGGCAAAAGAATCAGGTCACCTCGGAGACAACCCAGTGAATGATTCAAAGGACCAATGACGTCCAAGCATGTGGCGAACCAGGATCGCCAAGCTGAGACAGTGTCCGCCAGAAACCATCTCAGCAAACCTCAAAATGCGTGCCATCAAAGATAAACCAGCTAACTGTCGTTGGGAACCAGAAGATACCTCTCAGCTACCCGCGTTATCTTCCCGGACCCCTGCTCAGTCAGACTCGATTCTATTCCGCCGCATTCTGCACAGACTTTCTGAAAGTTTGGTCTGCGAAGGTTAACTTCCTCCGAACCAGGACTAAAGGAATGCACTTCAAGATAGTAGGCCCCGCCTGGCCCAGCCGCATCCATACATGCGGCTAGCCGTATGTATGTATGTGGATGGGTTGGGCAGGTTAAAACACCCACTTTAAGCTCATTTAAAAAAAAGAGAGATAGTTTTAAAGAGAGAAAAACATTTCTAGAGAGAGAAGCTCTCGATTTGAACTTGTATACACCAACTTTGAGCTATTTCATCATGTTTAGCATCTACTTGGAGCCCCGGGAGTGTTCTACGTTGACCCTAGGAGTTAAAACGATTGTTCACGCGTCCTCTAAGGTGAAAAAATGCACTTTCTAGCTACGTTCTTTGTAAATGTTGTTCAATATACTAGATTGATGATATATATTGTTTAAATCTAGTTAAACTTGTTGTTTTCTATGCATATTGTGTAACAGTTGATAGATATTACCTCTCTATAAGTTATATTGTGCCTATTGCGTTGTAAATCAAGTATGGAGGCTAGATCTACCTAGATCTAAGCCGAATCTAGCCTTTGAGTGGTTATTAAGCATGAAGCTTTAATCCGTGTGCTAGATCGATTTAGATCCATGGTAGATCTACGTATTTATTGCTTTTAAAAGGTCTCGGTTACCCCGTGTATCCCTAGATTTGTATCTAGAGGCGAAAGGGGTCCGAAATGGCTTGAAACAGTGATTTCAACCGATGAAATCATCTAATATCAAAGCCTAGGACATTGTATATATGTATTCCAGCATAAATAATGTGAGCCTAGGAATCCCGGTGTTGAAATCCCCGAATGGATCCCGACTTGATTCCCACGATGGACCGATTTTTATGATGTAATGTTTAAATAGCGCAAATATCATTGTATATGTAATATTTGGATCTGGAAGACGAGCTCGAGGGGTTAGTCCCGAGAAGCCGGATTCAAGATCCCGTGATAATGAAAACTTTAATTATGGGTGCTCGGTTTCATCGAGATGGCTTACATGCCCGATGATGATCCGACCCTTTTTGGCGCTTTTTATATGCATATCATCAAAATGATTTCCGATAAAACTACAAAGAGCTTTTAATAATAATAAAGCGGGTCAGGAATAGACATTAGATCATAAATGGAAGTATCAAAGGACCTCGATTCCTATTTGACGAAGGATTTGAAAACTTTATTTTCAAAATATCATTGATATATACTGTGTTCTAAAAATGAACTTTTATATAAATCAAATCCTTTGTGCATAGGGTTAAAGAGGTACAACACTACTTCCGTAATAAGTACATATACTATAAATCAATAATGGAAGTATCATAGATCCTCGATTACTATTCGGGTGAAGGATTTGAAAACATTGTGTTTTCCCCAAATATCATATAAAATGTATATTTTGTCTAAAATGAACTTTTGCTAAATCAAACACTTCGTATATAGGTGCAAAAGAGGAACGACACTACTTCCAAATAACTCACAATGAGGCTTAGAATAAACCTTTTCAAAAAATAAAAATACATTCACACACACTCACTCACACACACACACACACACACTTTATACATATAAAATTAATAAGATGCGGTACCGTGTTTTCACGGGAGTCGGGGGGTGTCCAACACCTTCTCCCCGCTTAACTTAGCCCCCGAATTCCACGAGAATCTCGGGTTTTAGACCAATCTTTTGGAGTCACATATTGGACCATATTATGAAAACTATTAAAACTCGAATGAGTTGGTACATCCATTTAAACCATACCAACTGGCAACTCTATCTCATTTGGTTCAATCATAAAACAATAAATTCAATTTTTCTTAAAGTCGTCAACACTTATGTCGGTACCGCTTTCCTAAAACCTCACCCTTTAATAAAATCCAAAGACATAGCGAATGGAAAAGGGTAGAAACAAACAAACATAAACTTAGGAAAGACGAGGACACATTCACCATATAAATTTTTTCCGGCGTCGACAGGTGGCGACTCTGCTGGGGAATAAAGAGGGCTTAAGCAGCGTTCAGTCTTTTTGATTTTCATTTTGTATGTGCATCTTGTGTGAATGATCTTTGTGTGTGATAATTGTCTTAATCTTTAAGCATTTTTTGTATTAGTGCCTCGCACAATATATTAGTGCTTCGCACAATGTCATCATAATTGCATACGGTGAGGACGTGAATGTATGTTGTGTGGTACCTCCATTAGAAGGCAATCCCATCGGTTGTTTATTACTGGACTCCTCTGGGTGTTTCCATTGTGAGGCTCAAGAAAGGCACCACTCAGATCTGCTCCAATTGAAAAATAGATGTTTTCATCAAGTAAATTGTGAAGATCAGGGAACCAATTTCAAAAAGCCCGTGAGAGTAACCCTAAGATAGGCCAGCCTCTGATAAACCAAATGCGTGGTGTGTCTCTTCATGCCCTATTTACTCTTCCGCGTATATAAATGGCCATCATCTTGTACTGTCATTTGTACGTCTTTCATATCCCGTCATCAATTCGACTAACCAGTTGTGTTGCAGGAAAAGATTAAAAAACCATTAAACTGATGCATAGCATATCATGCATCTCTGTCCACCAATATCCAGTCTAAACTTGATATCGATTTTGTGCAGATTGGTCCAAAAACTCGATTTCGAGCGAAGAAGGCCCGTTCACCACTAGTCAAGATAGCTGAAGGAAGCTCATCTGAACCCATCTCTGTATCTCGAGATGAATTCGAGGAGTTTAAGAAACAGATTGCCGAGATGACGACCCTATTTAGAGAACAGTGCAAAGTATCTCAGGAACCTAAGCATAAGAGTTAGACTGAACCCTCTGTGCAAGGAGATATGAAAATACCAGAAAAGGACGGTGATACCAAGATGTCCACACCTATCTCTCCCCTCGATGTTGAAGTATCCAAGGAGGCCCCGATCTAGAAGACGACACGGGAAATTATAGACCTCCGAGGAAACAAAGAAACTGGAGATATCAGGAGGAAGGTTAGGCATATGGAGGACGTCATCCGGTATATGAAAAGGACAGGATCCAACGGGAGCGTGAATTATTCGGATCTGTGTATTTTCCCAAAAGCGAGATACCCGGATAAATTTCAAATCCCAGAGTTTGAGAAATACAATTGATTGGGGGATCCCTATACTCACTTAAAAGTTTACATAGGTGAACTAGGAACCTACGCCGGGGATGAAAACGGTTGGGAATTGCATGATAAAATTTGATGTTGAAAGTAAATAAATATGCTTATGTGTAAAGTCCTTCAAAGAACACATGTACAAGGACTTAGATGGTAGATCAAAATTGTTAGGTTGATCTGAGCTAAATGATTATCATTCTGTAAATGAATGCATAGAAGAAAGATCAAATCTGTAAGGTTGATCTCTTGAAATGTAATAGATTTGACTCAACAGAATCGTAGTCTGTCGAGACAGCCAAGATTTTGCAGAAGCCACACTCAGAATCGTTGAAACAGTCCGAGCGCCTGCAGAGCTAAGTCAAGAATTGCAGTCAGCTCTCGAAAATATGGAGTCTGCTAGACAAGCAAGTAGAGATCGTAGTCTATCAAAGCTTAAAAGAAATCGTAGTGTTCTCTACGATCAAGACTGAATCATGCATGAGCACGACAACACACAACGATCGTGGTACAAAGACAACGATCGTGGTGTCTCTTCAGTTAGCTTCAGAAGCATAAAGTTTTGCCCATTTAATGAAGGAGGAAGTATAACAAATGAAGAAAGGCTTATGAACGTTGACATTTCGGGAGTCCCAATGATTCTAATATTCATCCTTAGTTTAAATTGAAGAAGCGTATAGTAGAAGCTAAGGAGAGTGCTTTCTGTCTGCTGAAAACACCCTTTCAGGTGTTAGGTGAAAAAGCAGTCTGCTGTGTCTGGTGGGCTAAACAGCAAAACACCATATTCCGAGGATGCCAACATCAGTACTCAGAAATGTCTGGAGCATTAAATGCTACAACGGATGCCTTCAATGGAAAGATTTCAAAGGCTCCTTTATAAGCAAAACAGATTGAAGATTCAGACCAAGCAAGCAAAAATGTAAAAGCTCAAGAACACTCAACGTCCAAACTCTACGATCCAGATAGAAAGCTTTCTCAGATACTCAGTTCTTTTGAACATATGCTTAACTGCAACTGAGTAGCACACCCAAGAACTCAACTCTCATCAAGTGTATTCCAAGTCTGCTGGACTTGAAGAGTTCTAAGTGAACTAAGAAGTTCCAAGACTGCTAGTCTTGAAGGAATCTAAGTGATTCAAAGATTGTAAAGATATCCTTAGTGGATTTTCTACTCGTGGAGTAGAAGAGTGAACTAGGAGCATTGAGTGCTCTGAACCACTTAAAATCATTGTGTCTGATATATCTGCTATAACTGCTATATCTGTCATAACTGCTATAACTGCTTATCACCTATAAACTTGGTTTATCTTAAAGGGGAACAAACAAATCATATATTTCACTGTGGTTAATTTATTAACAAATCTAATAAGTATTTTGAAAAAGAAAAAAGATTTAAAATATCTATTCAGCCCCCCTTCTAAATAACTATTGTGCATCTGGGAACTAACAATTGGTATCAGAGCAGGTTCTCTCAACTAGCCTACAAAGCTTGAGTAGATCTGATGGCACACCTGATAAGCGAGTCCAAGACCGGTGGAGGTAGCAAGCCACCAATGTGAAACAAAGACAAATTTTCCAAATAGAAAGTTCGTATGCAATCCTATATGGATTCAATAGATGACGAGCTATTTGAAACCGTTATGAATAGGCCCTACGTTCCAACAAAGCTTGTACCAACTCCAGAAGATCCAAACAAAGTTCAGATCAAGATCAAATCAGAATGGACTGACAACGACAAGAAAGCTGTCCAGCTAGACAAAAAGGCTAAGAATATTTTGTTCCAGTCTTTAGAGGATGATCTGTTTGAAAATGTGGTCAACAGCAAAACTGCCAAAGAAGTCTGGGAAGCATTGCTCATTATACATGAAGGAACCGAAGAAGTCAGAGAAAACAAGCAATCTCTTCTGACTCAACAATATAAGATGTTCGCCCATATTCCAGGAGAAAACGTCACTTCTACCCACTAGAGATTCAATGTGCTGCTTAACTCTCTTCGAGCTTTTGGAAAGATCTATCCAAACAAAGATCTAATCATCAAGTTCATGAGGTTTTTACCGAGCAAGTGGGATGCCAAAACCACCGCCATCAGTGAATCAAAGAACCTCTATGAAATGACAGTTCAACAACTCTATGGCAACCTTCTTACCTATGCACTAGAGCTGACCCAACGAGCAGAGACTCTATTTAAAGGAAGAAAGAAGGACAAAGGAGTTGCTCTCAAGGCAACAGAAGCCACCTCCAAAGCTCATACTGAAAATGAATCTGACTCTGAGGAAGATGATGATGAGGACATTGCAATGCTGGTCAGAAGACTCAAAAGGTTCATGTGCAAAGGCAGAAGCAGCAGACCTAAGAGATTCAACAACAATAGCAGTCAGGAGTAGATCAACGACTTATGCTACAACTGCAAGAAGCCTGACCATTTCATTGCAAACTAAAACAAACCTCTTAGAGAGGAACTGAAAAGGAAAACAAATCCAAAGAAGGAGTTCAAAGGCTACAAAAAGTTTCAGAAAAAAGACAAAGGTCTTGTGGCTGGAGGATCGTGGAGTGACTCAGACAACTACACAAACCCTGAGTCAGGAGATGATGAAGAACCTCAAGTGTCCAATCTCTGTCTAATGGCCAAAGATGCAAAGGACAAGAAGAGCACTGACCATCATGAAGTAAGTATCGATGAGGTATTCGACTTTAACTCTTCTGATGTAGACATTGATGATCTAAGAACTGCACTACATGGCATAACATCTGATCTGCATCAATGCATGAAGTGGTTCAGAGTTCTGTCGAAAGATTATTATCTTCTTCAAAAAGAGAAAGAGAAAGTTTAAGTAGAACTGGAGATAGCTCTGCTCAGTACTACTTCTCTCTCTAAACTTGAGGCTGAAAATAAACTCTTAATACAGACCAATGAACTCATCACACAAAGAGAGTTAAAACTAACCTCTAAGATTGAGGAATTAGAAAAGGCAATCTCAATGTGGAATAGGTCTTCTTCATCCATGGACTCCCTGATCTCCAGTAAGAGAAGTGCTTCTGACATAACAGGTTTAGGTTTTGGGGAATCTACCTCAGAACCATGTGTGGAAAAACTCAAGGAAACTAATATTAGTAGTGCTTTAAATTTTAATAGAGGCATTACAATTGTGAAATCCACAAAGAAGGAAGAACCAATGCATCCGTGCTCTTCTGATCCAAGTTATGCCCCAAGATATAACGGATCCCATGATGGCCTAGGATTCAAAAAGGTGAAGAGTAACTCAATCACTACTCTCCAACCTCAAATGGTCGTGGAATCAAGCAAAACTGGCTCCACGAACCAACCAGGAAGGAACCGTAGAGTTGAGATTCACTTATCACAAGCTCTGAATCACAAGGCTGCATGGAAAAAGAAGAATCAGTATAAGGAAAAGGCCACCAAGTATCCACACAAGTCCCAATGGAGAAAGGATCCACACACACACACAAGCATGCATCATGTAGATGCTTTGTATGTGATAGATATGGTCATAAGGCTGTAGTATGCTATTATAACCCTCTTCATAATAGACCCAAAGTTAAGCAGATTTGGGTCCCCAAGGGTAATAACAAGGTAGGACCCATGTAAGTCTGGGTGCAGGAACAGAGCTCGACGATCACAACATGGTATCTGGACAGTGGATGCTTAAGGCACATGACCGGGAACAAAGCCCTCCTGTCTAACTTCACAGAGAAGGAGGGTCCAACAGTCATCTTTAGAGACAACGGCTCTGGCAAGACAAGAGGATATGGCTCAGCTGGGAATGGTGCAGTGTCCTTCAGCAAAGTAGTATATGTGGAAGGACTAAAGCACAATCTTCTGAGCATCAGCCAACTTTGCGACAAGGGTCATCAAGTCACCTTCCTCAATAATCAGTGTCAAGTCAGAGATCTGAAGACCTCTTCTATAAAGCTGAACGGAACAAGAAAAGGGAACGTCTACACTGTTAATCTTGCTCAACTGAGTTCTGATGAGACAATCTGCTTTCTTGCTAAAGCCTCTGAAGAAATGAGCTGGCTATGGCATAGAAGGTTGTCTCATCTCAACTTCAAGTGCATGTCAAAACTGTCCTCCAAAGATCTAGTAGCAGGCTTACCCAAGCTCAGCTTCGTCAAAGAAAGGTCATGCAATGCCTGTCAGCTTGTAAAGCAAACAAGAAGCTCATTCAAAGGCAAAGCAGTCAACTCAATTGATAAGCCCCTATAGTTACTTCACATGGATCTTTTCGGGCCAATTTTGACTGTAAGCCTTGGAGGGAAGAGATACTCACTAGTCGTAGTGGATGACTACACCAGATTCACATGGGTGTTCTTTCTAAATTCTAAAGACGAAACAAGCTCCCAACTTATCAAGATGTTCAAGCTGGTGATGAACAAAAAAGGAGAGAAGATCAAGGCCATAAGAAGTGATCATGGAAGAGAGTTCAACTTCTCTGAGATGGATCAGTTCTGCACAGACAACTGCATCAGTCATAACTTCTCAGCTCCACAAACTCCACAGCAAAATGGAGTAGCTAAAAGAAAGAACAAAACATTGATCGAGGTAGGAAGAACTCTACTAGCAGTAGCACATCTGCCTGAATATTTTTGGGCAGAAGCTATCAACACTGCATACTACACTCAGAACAGGTCTCTTGTCCACTCTACACTGAAGAAGACTCCCTACTAGCTATAGAGAGGAAGAAAGTCAAACGTCAGTTATTTCTATGTGTTTGACTATGCATGCAACATTCTGAACAATGGAAAATAGTATCTGACTAAGTTCCAACCCAAGTCAGATAAAGGAATCTTTCTTGGATATGCCATAGACAGCAAGGCCTATAGAGTGTTCAACAAGAAGACGCTAAATGTTGAAGTCTTGATTCACATCATCTTTGATGAAATAGACTCAGACAAGTCTGTACCACAAGGCACTGTGATCGACGATCTATACACTATGAATGAGGTGGTCGATCCCAACACCACGATCGCAGCCCCAGAAGATGGAATCGTCGAGCCTGAAGAAGAGATCGTGGAGAGAGCTACACCAGACGACAAACCTCTGCAATAAGAGACAGAAGTTGATCTTGAAGAATTCAGACAAGAAGGCACCAGAACAGATGTTCCAACAGGGAACAGATGGGCAAGAGATCACACTCAAAACCTAATTATTGGAGATCTAAATGCAAGAATCAAGACGAGATCTGCCACCCGGAATGAGTGTTTCTATCTGAGCTTTCTGTCCCAAATAGAACCCAAGAAGATAGAAGATGCCATGGAAGATTCGAGTTGGATAGAAGCCATGTAAGAGGAGCTGAATTAGTTTGAAAGAAGCAAAGTTTGGAGATTAGTTCCTAGACCAAGGAATCACCCAATTATTGGCACCAAATGGGTCTTCAGAAATAAAATGGATGAAGATGGGGTGATCACAAGGAACAAGGCAAGACTAGTGGCCAAAGGTTATTCCTAAGAAGAAGGCATCGACTACGATGAGACCTTCGCACCTGTTGCCAGACTGGAGCTATAAGGATATTCCTTGCCTTTACTACCCACATGAAGTTCAAAGTCTTCCAGATGGATGCCAAGAGTGCATTTCTGAATGGTGAACTTCAAGAAGAAGTATATGTGGAGTAACTGATGAGTGGGTTTTATACCTACGAATCGGTAGTCGTTATAGCTTGATTCTGAATGTTTTTGAGTAATTTACTTATCATTTCTACTAGGTTTATACGTTTATGTGCAGGTAATGAAATGGAGGCTTAAAGGATAAATTGAGCATTCATTGGACCAAAGGAATTAAATAAGCTATTCATGAAAGTTATTAAGTGGACCATAGTTTGATTGCCATGCAAGATAATTAGCAAGTGAGCAAAGATTTGCATGCATTCAAAATATAGCCATGAAATCAGCAATAAATAAGCATGCAAACCAAGGGAGCAACTCATTATTAAGCAAGCCATACAACATATATTTCTTAGCAAGCCACAAAAAGTCCAAGCATGCAAATAAATTTGGCTGGACAGTACCCACCCCCGCTAGGGCAGGGTGTGTGGCGTGAATATTCCCGCCGAGGCGGGGAGGCGCCAGTGGCTGCTCTCCTGTTCCTTTGCCGACGTGGATTGTGGCGTAAGTAGTCAAGTAGAGATGTGATTGTGGGCCGACTAGATGATATAAGGTGACTTGGATGCAAGCCACGTAGGGGGAGCATATTATATATATATTCAATTAGATTATAAGAGAAGCAAGCAGCATGTTATTATTCTACTCCTATTCGGATGCAACAAGGAATTTAAATTAGCACATGGGGTGGCGCACGCAAGCTGCTGACTCTCCTACTTCGAATTGGACTCAGCTGCTACAAAAAGGAGTTGGACACATGCATGATTCGTGGGCTGTGACTAGAGGGAATAAAAGGCTGAACCTTATGACATGGACGTGGCATATATATATAATATATATTAGATAGTTGGGGCCCACGATTATAATGATATAAAGGACTTGAAGGAACCTAGATAGAGAGCTTGGCTCGGGAGCAGCTTAGTTCTTATTAATAGATAATATAGTTTTATTATTATTCTATGAGTTTAGTTTTATTTTTAGTTTTCAAGAAAAATAATAAACCCTAGTTGAAAGGGAATTTGGAGATTGAAGCATATTGGAGCCATTGGGATTCAGATCAAGAGCAAGAAGGAGGACGAATTTACCATCAACAGATTCAATTCTTTTCCTTAATCTTATTCTTATCTTTTAATGTGTATTCAAGTGTGGATTCTTAGTTTTAATTCAATGAACTAATTCTTTGTTTAAGATTAAAATGGATCTTATAGTGTAATTTATTTTAATATATTTCTCTATCAATTATTGTGATCTATTATTGTGATTTGTCTATTATAATTTGGAATAATTGTTTAATTGACTCATTATCAATTATCATGATAATATATATGAAATTGAGAGATGAGTATAGATTTAGATCTGATCATAATAGCATGTGTTTGTGATTTCTGCATAGATAGAAATCATGATTCATGTTTAGGGTAGAAGTATGCCTTTACGCCATATGTAATTTTATAGAAAACTTGTGATTAAATCCTTTTTATTGTAATTCACATAGCAATATAGTGGATTAGTTAATTAGAGTGTTTTGCTTAATTCTATCATCTGTGGATTTGAGTGAGTATGGTATGATGGATCGTGAGGTGGTTATATTTGCTTTCGTGTTCTTGATTAACAATTCAGTATAGTGAGAATAATTGATGAGAAGTATGTTAACTTAGATGAATTAATAAGTGAAGTTGTAATCTTAAATCTCCGTAATCTTAATTTAACTAGTGGTAGTTAGAAGTAGTTTAATTATATATTGAAATGCATTCGTTTAAATAAGATTGTGTTGGTTACGGGTTAGTACTTAGTGATTCTTATTAAATAATTTCTCGTGGGAACGATACTTTACTTTCACTTTATTACTTGTTGACTACGTATACTTGCGTGTTGTGCGTAACTAGATTTTACCCAACAAGTTTTTGGCGCCGTTGCCGGGGAATTAATTTAATAATTATTTACCAATATTAATTTCAATCATAGTAGTCTTAATTTAAACTTTTTTTTATTTTAATTCTCTTCCTATATTTCTCTCTTTTCAGGTACCATGGTTGAATTCAATTATCAATGGCTATATACGAACATGACTCAACCAAGGAAAACAGAGATTGATGAACTTATATTAGCTCAGATTGAAGAACTTTCGAGGACGATGGACGTTATTGCAGCCCAACGGAGTCGAAGGATAACCGTTACGTGTAATTATTGTGCTGGTAACCATCAAAGTCATCAATGCGCCGTCAGTTTTGAACAGGTACAATATAGTGGTGATTACCTCAATAACTATGCAGATCCTAACTATCACCAAGATTGGGGGTATCACCTGGATTCTTTATGGAGCTACAATTATGAAGGCCAATACTACGCTCCAAATCCATCATACACACCAAAATTTTCATGTCCAGCTCCATTGCCGCAAACAGATAATTCAAGGATGTGAGAAGAGTTGTCCAGAGTCAGAACAGAAAATGAAGAGGCGATGAAATCTATAGCGACGAAAATTAAGAATCTAGCAATTCAGCTGGAGCAAATGACCAAAGTCGTGAACAACATTCCTTCAAACACTGGTCCTAATTACATGGATTCCGAAACTGATGGAGAGCCAAAATCAAATCTACTATTGGATGAGCCACAAGAAGAAAAGTCAAATCTGGAGGAACTCATGTTAAACGTCATAGCAGATCAAGAGGAGGGGAATATTAGTCAAGAGTTGTCAAGTCAAGATCTTAATAATCAGATGGAGCAACTCATCACTACCCCACCAAATGGTCCTAATTACATGGATTCCGAAACAGAAACAGATAATTCAGAGCTGAGGGAATGGTGGCTCAAGTTCATAGCAGACATAGAGGAGAGGAGGATTAATCAAGAGAGTTCAATTCGAGATCAAGAGTTATCAACTCAAAATCTTAATAATCAGATGGAACAACTCATCAATGCCTCAAACAACTGTCCTCCAAACACTTGGCGTAATGATATGAATAATGAAACTGACAGAGAATCCGAACCAAATCTGCAAATGGATGAGCCACAAGATATAGAAAGTGTGGAGACAAATGGAGATAATGAAATAGAGGTCGACGAAGATCTAAATTCAAAGAGTCAGTCAGATTTACAAAACCATGCCTGATTGGTAGTCATGTCGTCGGCAAATCTCTTAATGACATAAGAGCGAGTACATTTTTGAAGCCATGGTGGGACGAGAGAGAGAAGATAGATGAAGAGCCAATTGAGTGTGACAAGCTTCCATGCCCCAAAGTGATCACATACACAATGGAGACAACACCTAGCTATTGGACCTTCTTCATTGAGATCATACCAAATCAGAGCATGCTAGGTGACTTTAATGCACTGGTCATCGCGTGTGGGAACCTCCCAAAGGATTATTTGCTACTAATGGATGGAGGGTTCCTCAACTTTCGAAGAGGAATTGGCTAGCGTTGACCAGACAAAGCCCGGCTGAAGGACTATAAATCAAGCGCTTATTAGGAGGCAACCCAAGTTTAATTTTTAGTTTTAGTTTTTTTTTTTAGGTTTCATATTATTTGATAGATTTTTTCATTTTTTTTAGGATTTAATAAACTTGCTTCTATTGTGTTCACAGGTTAGTCAAGTCCAATTCAAGTATGGTGCCCGATTCATTCCAATGTGCCTAACATATTCTTCAGACTTAGCAGACAAGGAGGAAAATGCTATATTTTCAGGGAAGTCCTCTCCTTTAATTTTTCATATCTTATCCATTGAGGACAATGTCTGTTTTAAGTTTGGGGGTATTTATCATGTTTAGTATTCACTTGGGTAATGTTTTGATGGAATTTGATGGCCAATGATAAGTGGGTGGTTAATGTTTTTAACTCTTGGAAATTTGATCAGCATGCTTAGTCTATATTTCAACTCATTAGTTGGTTTCACACTACTTGCGAAATTTTTGAAAAATTTTACACATATCCATTTGTTTAGCCAGTTAGGATTGAAATTTTTTGGCTAAATGCTTATGAAAGTTACCATTGCAACTTGAGAAATCTTATTTGAGCATCATTCAAAGTGAAAATTAGGCATTCACATAAGTTTGGGGGAAATCGTGGAGGATTTTTGAAAAAATTGAATAAAATTGGAACCTTCCCGAGTTGAATAATTGAAGCATGTGGTGGGTCGAGATGGAGCGTAAAATGCACTCCCCATAAAACACAGTCGCGAGATGGAGCGTAAAACGCACTCGGTTAATGGAAATGAAAAGTGAGATGGAGCGTAAAACGCACTCACTAAAAAAAAGAAGGAAAAAAGAAGTAACTTTGAAGTACTTGGGAAGGGTTCATATGTGCTTAAATGTTTAAATATCCGGTTGATCCTCAAGAAAAATTTGTACTTTGTCTGTATTAGCGGAGATTGATGTGATAAGAAGTTTTGAAAGTCATTTCTGAAAATCTTTTATGAGTATTGGTTGATCTTATCTAAATCATGACTAGTTTGAACATATGGATGCACACACGCACTTAAAGGATCATGAGTAGTTGTGGAACTAATGAAAATGTTGAAATTTTAGACATGGCATTGTTTTGAAATTTTCTATGGGTTATCATTTGTTGTAACCTTTGATGCCAGTGTTCAAATTCATATTGACTAATTGCTTGAGTGGATCATTGCTAGAGAATGAATCTGTCTAATTTGTGTGTTTGCTTGAGGACAAGCAAAGTCTCAAGTTTGGGAGTATTTGATAAGTGAGTTTTATACCTACAAATCGGTAGTCGTTATAGCTTGATTCTGAATGTTTTTGAGTAATTTGCTTATCATTTCTACTGGATTTATACGTTTATTTGCAGGTAATGAAATGGAGGCTTAAAGGATAAATTGAGCATTCATTGGACCAAAGGAATTAAACAAGCTATTCATGAACGTTATTAAGTGGACCATAGTTTGATTGCCATGCAAGATAATTAGAAAGTGGGCAAAGATTTGCATGCATTCAAAATAGAGCCATGAAATTAGCAACAAATAAGCATGCAAACCAAGGAAGCAGCTCATTATTAAGCAATCCGTACAACATATGTTTCTTAGCAAGCCACGAAATGTCCAAGCATTCAAATAAATCTGGCTGGACAGTACCCACCCCTGCTGGGGCTGGGTGTGTGGCGTGAATATTCTCGCCGGGGCGAGGAGGCGCCAGTGGCTGCTCTCCTGTTCCTTTGCCGACGTGGATTGTGGTGCAAGTAGTCAAGTAGAGATGTGATTGTGGGCCGACTAGATGATATAAGGTGACCTGGATGCAAGCCACGTAGGGGGAGCATATTATATATATATTCAATTAGATTATAAGAGAAGCAAGCAGCATGTTATTATTCTACTCCTATTTGGATGCAACAAGGAATTTAAATTAGCACATGGGGTGGCGCACGCAAGCTGCTGACTCTCCTACTTCGAATTGGACTCAGCTGCTACAAAAAGGAGTTGGACACATGCATGATTCGTGGGCTGTGACTAGTTGGAATAAAAGGCTGAACCTTATGACATGGACGTGGCATATATATATATATATATATATATATATATATGTAATATATATTAGATAGTTAGGACCCGCGATTATAATGATATAAAGGACTTGAAGGAACCTAGATAGAGAGCTTGACTCGGGAGTAGCTTAATTCTTATTAATAGATAATATACTTTTATTATTATTCTATGAGTTTAGTTTTATTTTTAGTTTTTAAGAAAAATAATAAACCCTAGTTGAAAGGGAATTTGGAGATTGAAGCATATTGGAGCCATTGGAGATTCAGATCAAGAGCAAGAAGGAAAACGAATTTGCCGGCAACAGATTCAATTCTTTTTCTTAATCTTATTATTATCTTTTAATGTGTATTCAAGTGCGGATTCTTAGTTTTAATTCAATGAACTAATTCTTTGTTTAAGATTGCAATGGATCTTATAGTGTAATTTATTTTAATATACTTCTCTATCAATTATTGTGATCTATTATTGTGATTTGTCTATTATGATTTGGAATAATTGTTTAATTTACTAATTGTCCATTACCGTGATAATATATATGAAATCGAGAGATGAGTATAGATTTAGATCTGATCATAATAGCATGTGTTTGTGATTTCTGCATAGATGGAAATCATGATTCGTGTTTAGGGTAGAAGTATGTCTTTACGCCATATGTAATCTTATAGAGAACTTGAGATTAAATCCTTTTTAATTATAATTCACATAGCAATATAGTGGATTAGTTAATTAAGGTGTCTTGCTTAATTCTATCATCTGTGGATTTGAGTGAGTATGGTATGATGCATCGTGAGGTGGTTATATTTGCTTTCGTGTTCTTGATTAACAATTCAGTATAGAGAGAATAATTGATGAGAAGTATGTTAACTTAGATGAAGCAATAAGTGAAGTTGTGATCTTAAATCTCCGTAATCTTAATTTAACTAGTGGTAATTAATGGTAGTTAGAAGTAGTTTAATTATATATTGAAATTCATTCGTTTAAATAAGATTGAGTTGGTTACGGGTTAGTACTTGGTGATTCTTATTAAATAATTCCTCGTGGGAATGATACTTTACTTTCACTTTATTACTTGTTAACCGCGTATACTTGTGTGTTGTGCGTAACTAGATTTTACCCAACAGTAACCTCCAGGTTTCATCAATCCAACTCTCTCTATTTATGTCTATAGATTAGACAAAGCCTTATATGGACTTAAACAAGCACCTAGAGCATGGTATAAAACACTAACAAACTTTCTTATTGAAAAAGGATTCACTAAAGGTAGAGTAGACACTGCATGTTTTCTTAGGAAGCACAAAGATAAAGTTTTACTAGTTCAAATATATGTAGATGATATTATCTTTGGTTCTACTGTTGAAAATCTGTGCAAGAGATTTGCCAAGCTTATGCAGAGCAAGTTCTAAATGAGCATGATGGGTGAGCTGAATTTCTTTCTTGGACTGCAAGTGAAGCAGACTGATGAAGGTATCTTCATTAACCAAGCCAAGTACATCAAAGACTTACTTAAGAAGTATGGCGTGGAATCAGCCTCTCCCATGAAAACACCAATTGCTCCAGCAACTAAGCTTGACAAAGATGAGAAAGGTAAATGTATTGACATTACTCAATATAGAGGTATGATAGGCTCTCTTCTGTACTTAACTGCAAGTAGACTAGATATAATGTTTGCAACATACATATATGTTAGATTTTAAGCTAATCCTAAGGAATCACACTTAACTGCTGTAAGAAGAATTTTTAGGTATCTCAAAGGCACACCTTTCTTGGGACTTTGGTATCCCAAGGAGTCCTCCTTTGAACTGACAGGCTATTCAGATGCTGATTTTGCATACTGTAAAATTGATAGAAAAAGTACCAGTGGCACTTGTCAAATGCTAGGAAATAGACTTGTGTCCTGGTTTAGCAAGAAGCAAAACTCAGTATCAACTTCAACAGCAGAAGCTGAATACATTGCTGCAGGCAGCTGCTGTGCTCAAATCCTATGGATGAAGAACCAGCTAGCAGACTATGGGTTTGATTTCAAGTCTATACCTGTTCACTGTGATAACACAAGTGCCATAGCAATTACACATAATCCTGTCATACATTCTAGGACTAAGCATATAGAAATAAGATATCATTTTATTAGGGATCATGTTAAAAATGAAACTATATCTTTACAATACATCCCTACTGAAAATCAACTTGCTGATGTCTTTACAAAACCCTTAGATGAATCCAGATTTAATAAATTAATAAGTGAGTTAGGTATGCTAAATCTACAACCATAAATTCTATGCTCTAGTTGGTGCTAACCATGCAGATAAAAAGGCTATGTCAAAATCATGGATATGACTAAGAGAAACCACGATCGTGGAGTAGTCTCGACATGGCAGAGAAGCCCACTGTGATGACAGCATTACTACCAAGTCTAAGCATCTCTTCTGACAAGCGCCTTAAGGACAAACTTGACCCTTAGTTTTAGAGTAAGAGGCTGGCCCTTCCTGAGCAACCTTAACCCAGAAGGGATGCTGATTCAGAATGCATCACAAGGACAAGTAGAGACAACGGTCGTGGAGCAGGTTCAGAAATGAATTCAACAATCGTGGAGTAGCCTCGACAATCGTAGTCATCTTGAAGGATACACTAGCTCAGAGGGGGCTAAGGGCAAATAAGTACTTTTCATACGACTTAAAATCGTGGAGCCCTGCAGAACTTGACAGTGCCCCACTCTGCAGATTGTAAAAGAGAGAAGTTACAAATACATTTGAAATATTCTTTTTGTCAGTTCACCTTTGAACTTCAAAAGTTTATCCCTCTCTTTCTCTCTCATAGAAACTTTAGCTTTCAGAACGCTTAGCTAAGTTTGCTCATCAAAGGAAAATCAACAAAATCAATGGCTGCTTCAAATGTTGTATCTGGTTACCAACTATGCTTCGACGAATTCAAGACAGCTGACCCACAGTTTCACAAAATTTTATCCCTTCTGAAGAAAGCTGGTCTCGAAGAAGCTCTGAGCACCAGCACAAAGATTTACCCAAAGCTGGTGAGAGAGTTCTACTGCAATAGAATCATTAAAAATGACGTCATCACTACAAAGGTCAATGCTGTGCAGATTTAACTCAATGCTAAAAGTATAAACCTAGCCATAGGTTTTAAATCAAAGGGCCTTCCATCTTTGAGCGTCATCGACTTTCATGAAGGTCTAAAGAGGATGCACCACAAGAAGGTTCAAGGCATCAAGGGCTACAAGAAGAAAGAATTTCCCCAGAAGTATGAGTTTCTGGCTGATATTGTTGAAAAATACATATAATGCAAGAGCTCTGGTCACGACTCTATAAATGAGAACCAACTAAAGATTATGACATCCATCTGCTTCAAATCCCAAATCAACTATTAAGCCTTACTCATGGGATGGATTGGGAAGTGGATTCTCAGCACAAAGAAGGCAAAGAGCTCAAGCAAGATGCTCTATGGAAGATTTATCAGCATAATTCTCCAATCTGCTATGGGAGACAAAATTGGACACAAGGAAGGAGCACCCATCAATGCCAACAGAAGGATGACCCAGCAGCTCTTTGAAAATTGGAAGAGGAACCCTACAGAAAACGTGAAGATGATGTCTAAATCCAGTGGAAGGACTGGTGATGTGAAGAAGAAACCTAATCTGCAGGGAAACATGCCTGTGGTAAGGAAAGCTGAAGAATAAGAAGAAGTCAACCAACAAGAACCCTCTACTCTAGTCAGAAAGAGTAAGGGAAAGAGGAAATTGAAAGAATGTGTTCAGTGTTGGGTTTGTATGTAACGCAATCATGCAATCAAATCACATAAATAGGGCGGAAGCGTAAAAAACTAGGTTTTCAAAATTTATACAAACCCATAACCATGATCATGCTTTGTGCTTGTTATCAATAACAGAAAAGAGAGAACATGGAATTATACCTTTGAAGATCTAAGCTTCCTCAGGTACAAGTTCTACTCCTTTGATTCCTTTGATTCCTCTGATAGTGGCTCCTTCCCTTGAATAATGTCAGCCACCCAAATGTTTGGCCTCTAACGGTGATCCACCAAGGAAGATGAAGAACTCAAGAAGATGGGTTATTGGCTTAACCCTTGTTTCTATCTCTATAGAATATGTGTACTCCCAACTCTTGAAAAATTTCACATCCCTTATTTCTGATATAAGACTCTCTTATATAGATATTAGGTTAACCCTCCTAATCCAATTAGAATAGGGTTTTATTTAATTAATTAATTAAATACTTTTAATTAATTTATATCCTAATCTTTATTAGGATTGAGAGAGAGTACTGATATTATATTAATTCCTAAACTCCTTTAGAATTAAAATAATAATAATAATAATAATATTAATAAGACTCCTCTTATTAATTTATATTTAATATTTCTAAAATATTAAATAATAAACATTAAGCTATTTAATTTATTCTATCATCATAGATTAAATTAATTATACTTAATGCATTATTACTATCATGCCATTTTCTTCTTAAATAATTCTTCTTCCTTTTATGGTGTGACCCTTTAGGTTCTCCATATTAAACCGGTTGTGAATAAATCAATTAGAACAATTCTAATCTTATTTAAATAAATAAATTAAACTAATAATCTATTTAAATAAATAACATTTATTCTACAATAGGGATAAGCCTCCCTAGCGATCAACGACTTTCCAGATAATATAGATTTCAACATTAATCATAAAAGAACCTGTGAGTTAATAGTTACCGTACAATTCAATCCTTCCACCATACAATGTCCCAATTAAATATAAGACATGAATTTACTGTCAAGTCTTAATTTATTTAATCATATGTATTTCGATTAGAAAATGCACAACTCCAAATAATGCAAATTAGAAACCTCTTTCTAATTACATTCTACCTTGGCCAAGGATTCCTGGGTTGTCATTTAACGAATCGCATAGGACATATCTCCTCTTTTACTAGAGGTGGTAGATTCTTTATTGATCTTTCATTATCTCCATATGTAACTCATTACACCCAAGCATACCCTATATATGCCTTAAAAGGCCTTAAGGAATTAGTCAAAGTATAATTTGTTACATACAAGTTACTATGATGATCTCAAGTCCAAGGATCACATGTACTACTATCACATTAGGAATTCCTATTGACAGGCGAGTAAAACTCCATTAGGTATTCCATAGCGAGTCACGTTCAGTGAACTTATTCTCCAATAAGCACCTACATACTTGCTTTAGTGTCTCCACACAAATGAGCATGAGATCAGTCATCCTCATCCAATGAGCAAGCAACATATGTATCAATCTATCCGGATTTACTAATCCCCTTTTTAGTAATCCCACGATTGGGAACTATTTTAGTTTTAAAGCTTTCTAAGAATTTAGATCTCATTAGCATGATCAACATCATGATTCTAAAAGCATTGCTTAAAACTATGGGTTATTTACATATTATAAAAACAGCACCATGTAGATAATTAAATGCCTTTAATAAATAAATATTTTATTAATAAATAAATAAGATTGTTTACAAAGTATGTGCTTTATCATCATACATGATTGGCTTGTATGCACACTACTATCAATCTCCCACTTGCACTAAAGCCAATCGCCATGGTATCTCATACCCAACTTCTCTAAGTGACGATCAAACTGCTGTTGTGTTAAAGCTTTAGTAAATGGATCTGCAATGTTGTCTTGAGAGTCTACACGCTCCAAGGTGACGTCTCATCTTTCAATGATCTCCCTGATCAAGTGAAATCGCCGCAACACGTGTTTAGATTTCTGATGAGACCTGGGTTCCTTAGCCTGTGCAACCGCTCCGGTGTTGTCACAGTATACGGGAACTGCTTCTCCAATGCTAGGAACCACACCAAGTTCAGTTATGAACTTCTTCATCCAAACAGCTTCCTTTGCAGCTTCACTTGCAGCTATATACTCTGCCTCTGTCACTGAATCAGCAATCGTTTGCTGCTTGGAACTCTTCCAACTCACTGCACCTCCGTTCAAGGTAAACACATACCCTGAAATAGATTTACTGTCATCTTGGTCTGTTTGAAAACTTGAGTCCGTGAATCCCTCGAGTTTTAATTCAGACCCACCGTAGACAAGAAAAATATCTTTAGTCCTTCTCAAGTACTTTAGGATATTTTTCACTACCTTCCAGTGCTCTTCTCCTGGATTCGACTGGTATCTGCTTGTTACACTAAGTGCGTGAGCAACATCCGGTCTAGTACATATCATACCGTACATGATAGATCCTATTACAGAAGCATAAGGGATCTTACTCATACGGTCTCTCTCCTCAGGTGTCTTTGGGGCCTGTTTCTTGGAGAGATGTATTCCATGGCTCATCGGCATGAGACCTCTTTTGGAATCTTCCATGCTAAACCTCTTTAGCATTGTATCAATGTACGTTCCTTGGGATAAGCCGAGCATCCTTTTAGATCTATCTCTATAGATCTTTATCCCCAAAATATAGGATGTTTCACCCAAGTCCTTCATGGAGAAGTTTTTAGATAACCAGATTTTAATGGATTGTAACATAGGAATGTCATTCCCTATCAGTAATATATCATCAACATATAATACAAGGAATGATACTGCGCTCCCACTAACCTTCTTGTATACACATGGTTCATCCTCGTTTTTGATAAAATCAAACTCTTTGATTGTCTCATCAAAATGAATGTTCCATCTACGAGAAGCTTACTTCAACCCATAAATGGATCGTTGTAGCTTACGGACTTGATTTGTTCCAACTTTTGAAATAAATCCCTCTGGCTGTGTCATATACACATCCTCCTCAAGTTTCCCATTGAGGAATGCCTTTTTCACGTCCATCTGCCAGATCTCATAGTCGTTGTAAGCTGCAATCGCAAGCAAAATCCGAATGGACTTGAGCATGGCTACTGGTGAGAAGGTTTCATCATAGTCAACTCCTTGTCTTTGTTTGAAACCTTTTGCAACCAGTCGGGCCTTATAGGTCTCTACCTTTCCGTCTGCTCCAGTCTTTTTCTTAAAAACCCATTTACACCCAATAGGTTTAATACCTTCAGGTGGTGAAACCAAAGACCATACTTTGTTTTCATACATGGAGTCCATTTCAGATTTCATAGCTTCAAGCCATTTCCCTGAGTCTTTATTACTCATAGCCTGTTCGTAATTCAATGGATCATCATCATTCATGATGTGTACCTCATCGTCATCCTCTATAACGAATCCATACCTCTCAGGTATCTTCGGTACTCTTCCAGATTTACGAACATGGTGTGGTACAGTAGGTTCTTCTACTTGGTTAGGTACCTGACTTTGGTCCGTGGTAACTTGTGGTTCTTGAACTTCTTCAAGATATATCTTACTCCCACTGACCCCTTCATGGATAAACTCTTTCTCCAAGAAGGTAGCATGTTTCGCAACAAACACCTTTTGATCAGTTGGATGATAGAAATAATACCCTACGGTTTCTTTAGGGTATCCCACAAATCTACACTTATCGAATTTAGTCTGTAGCTTATCATTTTCAAACTTTTTGACATAAGCTGGACAACCCCAAGTCTTAACATGCTTAAGATTTGGTTTCCTCCCTTTCCACATCTCATATGGAGTCTTTGGGGCGGATTTGGTAGGTACCTTGTTAAGTAGGTATGCAGCCGTTTCTAGGGCATATCCCCAGAAGGAAATTGAAAGGTCGATAAAACTCATCATGGATCGAACCATGTCCAACAGTGTTCGATTTCTCCTTTCAGATACTCCATTTAACTGTGGTGTACCTGGAGGAGTCCATTGTGAGATTATACCATTTTCTCTGAGACAATTGAGAAACTCACTGCTTAAGTATTCTCCACCTCGATCTGATCAAAGTATCTTAATACTCTTGCCCGTTTGTTTCTCTACTTCACTTCTGAACTCTTTGAACTTTTCAAATGATTCTGATTTGTATTTCATTAAATACACATATCCAAATCTTGAGTGATCATCAGTGAAAGTAATAAAATAAGAATACCCACCCCGTGCACTTGTTGTCATAGGTCCACAAACGTCTGTGTGAATCAATGCCAACAACTCTGTAACTCTCTCTCCTTTTCCCCTAAAAGGAGATTTAGTCATTTTACCCATGAGACAAGATTCACAAGTTGGATATGATTCATAATCGGATAGCTCAAGGAGTCCATCTTTATGCAACTTGGATAATCTTGTTTCATTGATATGACCGAGTCTACAGTGCCACATGTAGGTATAATTAATATCATCTCTTTTCCTTTTCTTAGTTTGTTCAATTTGAAATATATTTTCTTGTAAGTCAAGTGTATAAAGTCCATTTCGCAAATTTCCAATACCATATAAAACATCGTCTTTATAAATAGAACAACCATTGTTCTTTATAATAACGTCAAAACCTTCCATATCCAATACAGAAATTGAAATAATGTTTTTAATAATATTCGGAACATAATAACAATTATTAAGATAAATGGATTTTCCCGAAGGCATTGCTAAACAATAAGTTACTACAGCTAATGCAGCAACTTTTGCTCCATTTCCCACTCGTAGGATCACCTCATCATTGTTCAGCTTTCTACTTCTGACCAGTCCCTTCACATTATTACATATGTGAGAACCACAGCCGGTATCCAATACCCAAGTAGAATTTTGACTTTCTGAAAAATTAATTTCAATCATGAACAAACCTTGATTGGAAGTCGAAGCTTCTCCAAGCTTCTTCTTTGCCAGAAACTTCTTGCAGTTCCTCTTCCAATGACCCGGCTCATTGCAATGGAAGCACATTCCTTTGCTAGCTGGATCAGATTTCTTTTGTTCCTTTATGTTCACTTTGCCCTTGGTCATCCGAGATCGGAAGAGCTCCTTAGATATCTCATATCTAGCAGTCCTACTTTGTTCACCATACAACTCCTTGAGGTGAATCAACATAGTAGGAGCATCCATGTTTTCGTGCTGACGCTGAAGCTCGTTATTCATGGATGCGAGCATGATGCATTGAGCCACAGATGCATCATCTTGCCACTTTACAATGGTGGCAATCTCTTCCTCAGAGGCTGTTTCTGGAACAGTTCCAGGGACAGGTGAGTTTAGGATATAAGAAATCTTTTCAGCAGTGAGAACTATTCTCAGATTTCTTAGCCAGTCCGTATAATTCGGCCCGGTAAGCTTATTAGCATCAAGTATGCTTCGCAGTGAAATTAGTGATTTTGACATTTTTAAAATTTTGCATGTGAAAAACAACATTTTAGCAAACATTCATTTTATTAATTTTGCATACCAAAATAAATTTAGGTCTTTATTTTAAATTGGTATCTCCCACTATTTTTATCAAACTATATTACCCTCACTCATATAGTTCGGCAACATCTAATTAAAGATTTGCTAGTGAGATTAAGGATCCCATTTCAAATGTATATAACCTTGTGGATAGCACAACAAGCGATATACAAATAAATAGGTAGACAACTCTTGTCAATTACATCACCATGTAACTCCTTTTATTTTGCCTCTTAAATCATAATGGTCATGTGTGTGCACATCCGAACTAAAATGATTTAAGTTAAGTCCAGCCTAGCACTTCCATAAATTCAAAAAAGAAAAATTTTCGTCCTTGTGGATAGCACAACAAGACTAGATCGTTCAATTTTCTTGATAAGCATCAAATGTGATTAATTAACATCTTAAATATTCAATACTCGCCTTGTGGATAGCACAACAAACTCATATTAAATATTTAATACTCTATTAACTAATCATGCTAGAAGGCGACGTTTGATATTCCAAATATCATTTGAACGCTTCAGACTTAATATTATTTCTTTGAGGGGTTTGTTATTATTTGTCTCATCTTTTTAAGCGCGCATGCACATATATATATAAAATACGCGTCATTTTATTAAACATGCGAAGCATGTTTGTATAAAATATAATATATATAATATTTAGCATGCAATATAGAATACTATATTCTACCCGGATTGATTATGGACTTTTATTCTAGTTTGGTTCACTAGAGCCACCAAGTGAACCAAAAGGTCAAACCTAGGAGTGCAAGAATTTAAATTTTAAATGTAACTATTACATTTAAACCCGGGCTCCATACAAACGGGTCTTCACGCGCTCCTCGCTCCTTGGTCTCCAATTTCTTCAAAATAATTCTAACTATCTCTATTACATTAACTATTTAAAATTAAATAGAAACCTTGATCAGCAGTCAAGGGGAAGTACATAGAAAGGAGATAGAATTTACATCGAGAATAAAACTAGAGAAAACGAGGTACGCAGACCCCATTTTATAAAACCCATACATTCAAGCATTCATCCAAAATAAAATCCAATCACATTGGTCATAGTCCATAATCAACCCCATTTATTATCATACACATCAACATATGCATCAATAAATATCCATTCATCTCATGAATAACAATGCTATTCCATATATGGATCGATGTTATTTAATGGACAAAAGTTTTGCTAAATTTTATTTTTGAAACAAAATAAACTCTTTTATTTTAATCAAAAATAAATCCAAATTAAACTCCTTTAATTTTAGCATTCTGAAATCATATTTCAGATAAAATAAACTTCTTTATTTTAAAACTTTATCAATTAAATAAACAGTTTACTTAATTAATTAAAATCAATTTTCAGGGTCTGTCCAGGTACCGGCGCAGCTGCGCCAGTAATGAACTGGGCAGCTGCACAGCTGCGCAGGTAGACGGAAGCAGCAGTTTTTGCAGACCGGCGCAGCTGCGCCAGTAATGAACTGGGCAGCTGCGCCGTTCGTCGCAGAAACTTGCAGAAAACGATTTTTGTCCAGAAAAACGATCCAATTCTCACATCAATTCATACATGGAATTATAAAATTGATAATTAGCACAAAGTTAGGCTCTGATACCACTGTTGGGTTTGTATGTAACGCAATCATGCAATCAAATCACATAAATAGGGCGGAAGCGTAAAAAACTAGGTTTTCAAAATTTATACAAACCCATAACCATGATCATGCTTTGTGCTTGTTATCAATAACAGAAAAGAGAGAACATGGAATTATACCTTTGAAGATCTGAGCTTCCTCAGGTACAAGTTCTACTCCTTTGATTCCTTTGATTCCTCTGATAGTGGCTCCTTCCCTTGAATAATGTCAGCCACCTAAATGTTTGGCCTCTAACGGTGATCCACCAAGGAAGATGAAGAACTCAAGAAGATGGGTTATTGGCTTAACCCTTGTTTCTATCTCTATAGAATATGTGTACTCCCAACTCTTGGAAAATTTCACATCCCTTGATATAAGACTCTCTTATATAGATATTAGGTTAACCCTCCTAATCCAATTAGAATAGGATTTTATTTAATTAATTAATTAAATACTTTGAATTAATTTATATCCTAATCTTTATTAGGATTGAGAGAAAGTACTGATATTATATTAATTCCTAAACTCCTTTAGAATTAAAATAATAATAATAATAATAATATTAATAAGACTCCTCTTATTAATTTATATTTAATATTTCTAAAATATTAAATAATAAACATTAAGCTATTTAATTTATTCTATCATCATAGATTAAATTAATTATACTTAATGCATTATTACTATCATGCCATTTTCTTCTTAAATAATTCTTCTTCCTTTTATGGTGTGACCCTTTAGGTTCTCCATATTAAACCGGTTGTGAATAAATCAATTAGAACAATTCTAATCTTATTTAAATAAACAAATTAAACTAATAATCTATTTAAATAAATAACATTTATTCTACAATAGGGATAAGCCTCCCTAGCGATCAACGACTTTCCAGATAATATAGATTTCAACATTAATCATAAAAGAACATGTGAGTTAATAGTTACCGTACAATTCAATCCTTCCACCATACAATGTCCCAATTAAATATAAGACATGGATTTACTGTCAAGTCTTAATTTATTTAATCATATGTATTTCGATTAGAAAATGCACAACTCCAAATAATGCAAATTAGAAACCTCTTTCTAATTACATTCTACCTTGGCCAAGGATTCCTGGGTTGTCATTTAACGAATCACATAGGACATATCTCCTCTTTTACTAGAGGTGGTAGATTCTTTATTGATCATTCATTATCTCCATATGTAACTCATTACACCCAAGCATACCCTATATATGCCTTAAAAGGCCTTAAGGAATTAGTCAAAGTATAATTTGTTACATACAAGATACTATGATGATCTCAAGTCCAAGGATCACATGTACTACTATCACATTAGGAATTCCTATTGACAGGCGAGTAAAACTCCATTAGGTATTCCATAGCGAGTCACGTTCAGTGAACTTATTCTCCAATAAGCACCTACATACTTGCTTTAGTGTCTCCACACAAATGAGCATGAGATTAGTCATCCTCATCCAATGAGCAAGCAACATATGTACCAATCTATCCGGATTTACTAATCTCCTTTTTAGTAATCCCACGATTGGGAACTATTTTAGTTTTAAAGCTTTCTAAGAATTTAGATCTCATTAGCATGATCAACATCATGATTCTAAAAGCATTGCTTAAAACTATGGGTTATTTACATATTATAAAAACAGCACCATGTAGATAATTAAATGCCTTTAATAAATAAATATTTTATTAATAAATAAATAAGATTGTTTACAAAGTATGTGCTTTATCATCATACATGATTGGCTTGTATGCACACTACTATCATTCAGATGGAAGAAGAGCCCCAAGGCTCAACCACTGATGTACCCTAAGGGGGTTCTAGTACTGGGATTCTAGGTCTTGTCACTCAAAGGGAACTCACTCTGGAAGTGACCGAATCACCAGAAGAAGTTCTGAAAGAGAAGAAGAAAAAGAAGCATAATAAAGATAAGGCTGAAGGAAGTTCTGAGCCTCAGAAAAAGAAACGCAACCATCGAACAAAGAAGTCTTCACTCACCACGATCGTGGAGTCATTACCGATCGTGGAGTCTAGACTTACCATCATTCTAGATAAGGATGCTGCAACAGTCTCTCAGCCTGAACAAACTATCAGAGTTGAAGCTGGAGAAAGTGCTGAGGCTGTGGCTAAGCCAAGGAGAACAAAGAGAAAGCTTGTCAAGAAATATGTTCTTGTCAATGAAGAAGCCTTGAAGGTGGAAGAAAGAAGAATTGTTGATGAGCAGGTCGAACCAAGATCTGAGCCTCAAGCATCTGATACTCAAAATGAGTCCTTGGATGAGACCAGGATAATTACTGATGTGATAGCCAACCTCAATAGTGCAGTAACCCCTACTGTATCCGATCAAGCTATCATTCATGCTGAGGAGGAGGTGCTAGAAGCAATTGAGGAGAGTATAGCTAATATTGAGGGGGAGTCTCTCAAAGCACCTGAACTAGATAATGCTACAGCTGAGGGGGAGATATCAGAAGATGCTCATGAAGCCCTCTCTACTCCTCAAGAAATCGTAGTCTCTGAAGTTGTAGAAATGGAAAGTGTTGAAGCTGTGGAGATAGAGAGTGCTGAAGAACAAAGGGGAGATGCTAAGATGATGGATGTAGTGGAAATTTTAAATGAAGGTGATGAAGACGAGGAAGAAGAAGTTGAGATTACTGTAGTGGGCTAGGGAGGAGAAAGAAGAGCCAACTACAATCAATTGTTCTCCTACTTGCCCATGATTTCCTATCACAAAGCCCTGATTCTCAACTCTTGGGATCACATGTTCTGGGCATACAAAGCTTATCCAGCAATTTCGATGCTAGCCCAGGGATTCCCAAGCAACCTCAACTTTCCTCAGAAGCTGATCACTAATCATTCGTCTTCGTATACTCTATTTCCATCTCTTTCATAGTTAACCACTGCCCTCTATCAAGCTTCCACCAGTTTAATGAACTGCTAAGATGGTTGGAAGTGGTTCTTAACCCACTTAACCAGTTTCCAGTTACAGAGTCCCAAAACTCTATAACTGATGAACCAAATAACCAACTTTCCCTTATCGTCGAGCCAACTGTTAGTGACTCTATAGTCGTTGAGCAACGATTCACGCTCATCGAACAACTACCCATGGTCGTCAAACAACGATTTATAATCGTCAAATGACTACACGACACCACAACCATTGAGCCACCAAACCAAACCATCGAGCCAATTATCCCATATACTGAACATCCTCCTCTCCCATACACCAAACACAAACACCTCTCACACAGTCAGATATTCCCTCATCCTCCCATAATGAATATTTTGATATGGCACTTGCTCTAACTAGTATGCCAAGGAAAAGGGAGCACACTACGACCTCTCCTTCTGATTTTAAGAAAATCTTTGATCATCTTTCTCTCCTCCCCACCAAAGAGGAGCTTGCTGATGTAACAAGCCAAGTGATCCTAGAGATAGAGGAGAACCTTGAAGCTCACTCCTTGGCACTTCATAAATGCTTTAATCACTTGATTGAGTATATAAATACTCTGCCTGAAAATTTGGCGACTGAGCTCTCAAAAAGACTGAAGGAAATTATAAAGGAGATGAACAACAGTCTTAGCAAAAGGGATGCAATCCACTTTCAAGCGTTTAACAAGCATAAGGAAGCAGTGCAACTTCTCTAGAAAACACGAGAATCTCAAAATGCTCTTATGGCTAATAATATTCACCAACTGCGTATCTCCCTGCACGAATTCTAAGAGTATTCTATGACTCAAGTCAATCAGACTGCAGATGCCATTACCATGTTGCACCAACAAAGAAGAAATACTGAAACCATGGTTGGAGAAAATCACAATGACATTGCCCATAATTGTTCTCAAATGTATGAGCTGGTGCAAGGAGTCAATCGTCTATCAGAAGACATTCGAACCCTGGATGCTAACATAAAGGGGGAGAATAAAGAGGAAGGGGAGAAAGGCAAAGGCAAAGGAAAATAAATTGCATCAAGGAGCAATACGAGAAATTAGCCTCGCCAGCCTCACTATCAGACTCAACGAATTGAACAGCAGCAGCGCCAACCAATCATCATGGCCCAACCTATAAGGAGTCAAGGCCCATCTTTTAGCTCACCAGGGGTATCCAACACTGGCTTAAGCATG
Source organism: Panax stipuleanatus (assembly GCA_020205555.1). Lineage (NCBI taxonomy): Eukaryota > Viridiplantae > Streptophyta > Magnoliopsida > Apiales > Araliaceae > Panax > Panax stipuleanatus. Next base: position 128,953,210 of record CM035115.1, on the reverse strand, counting down.
CCTATTGGAGATCTTGCCTTCATGAACAGACATGATTATGGAGAAAGGCTAAGTCAAAGTGAGCTAGAAGATATTGAATGGCGAGATGAAGCTAGCAGAAGAAGGAGAGCTGGAGAGTATGTCAATCCTCTGAAAAACAAAAGGCAAAGGAGATAGAGATAAGTTTAAATTTATTTCTTATTGATGTAACTCTGTTAAATTATAATATTTATTTCACAACATCAATAAATTCATGCTTATTCTCTAAAGATTTCAGTTGCTCACTGAAACACTAAGTCATATTTACTTTCTACCATCCTGCATATAGATATTGATGATATGATGCAAATTTACTTGGTTATGTCAACATCAAATAGGGGGAGATTGTTGGGAATTGTATGATAAAATTTGATGTTGAAAGTAAATAAATATGCTTATGTGTAAAGTCCTTCAAAGAACGTATATACAAGGACTTAGATGGTAGATCAAAATTGTTAGGTTTATCTGAGCTAAATGATTATCATTTTGTAAATGAATGTATAGAAGAAAGATCAAATCTGTTAGGTTGATCTCTTAAAATGTAATAGATAGGACTCAACAGAATTGTAGTCTGTCTAGCCAGCCAAGAGTTTGCAGAAGCCACACTCAGAATAGTGGAGACAGTACGAGCGCCTGCCGAGCCAAGTCAAGAATCTCAATCAGCTCTCGGAAACGTGGAGTCTGCTAGACAAGCAAGTAGAGATAGTAGTCTATCAAAGCTTAAGAGAAATTATAGTGTTCTCTACGATCAAGACTGAATCATGTATGAGCACGACAACACACAACGATCATGGTACAAAGACAACGATCGTGATGTCTCTTCAGTTAGCTTCAGAAGCATAAAGTTTTGCCCATCTAATAAAGGAGGAAGTATAACAAATGAAGAAAAACTTATGAACGTTGACATTTCGGGAGTCCCAATGATTCTAATATTCATCCTTAGATTAAATTGAAGAAGCGTATGATAGAAGCTAAGGAGAGTGCTTTCTGTATGCTGAAAACACCTTTTCAGGTGTTAGTTAAGAAAGCAATCTGCTGTGTTAGGTAGGCCAGACAGCAGAACTCCATATTCCCAGGATGTCAACATCAGTGCTCAGAAATGTCTGGAGCATTAAATGCTACAACGGATGCCTTCAATAGAAAGATTTCAAAGGCTCCTTCATAAGCAAAATAGATTGAAGATTCAGACCAAGCAAGAAAGAACGAAAAAGCTCAAGAACACTCAACGTCCAAACTCTACGATCCAGATAGAAATCTTGCTCAGCTACTCAGTTCTTTCGAACATATGCTTAACGACAACTGAGTAGCACACCCAAGAACTTAACTCTCATCAAGTGTATTCCAAGTCTACTGGACTTGAAGAGTTCTAAGTGAACTAAGAAGTTCCAAGACTGATGGTCTTGAAGGAATCTAAGTGATTCAAATATTGTAAAGATATCCTTAGTGGATTTCCTACTCGTGGAGTAGAAGAGTGGACTAGGAGCCTTGAGTGCTCTGAACCACTTAAAATTATTGTGTCTGATATATCTGCTATAACTGCTATATTTGTCATAACTGCTATAACTACTTATCACCTATAAACTTGTTTATCTTAAAGGGGAACAAACAAATTATATATTCCGTTGTGGTTAATTTATTAACAAATCTGATAAGTATTTTGAAAAAGAAAAAAGTTTTAAAATATCTATTGTGCCTCTGGGAACTAACAAAAACCTCAGGATGCAACTTGATAAGGGGTTTTCATGACCACTTATTCAGATATTTTCTATCTTATTTTGTTGCTTAAACCCAAGTATCATTGTTCTTTTCATGTGTTTTTGCTTTGTTTTGTAGATTGCATGTTTTGGAACTCTCTTGGCGCATATTAAGCTTAAAAGGATAAAATGATAAAATGGTGCCAAAAGGAGCAAGAATGGAATGGTGGCATGACAATGGAAAGAAGTCAAGCGGCTAAATGGGAATGTGATGATGCTTTGAGGCTAAAAATATGCAAGAAGGCAAACATAAAGATGGCAGCCAAGTGCAGAAGTAAAATAACAGCCAAAGCCAAACTTCCAGAGCCACGCGGTCGCGCCTGCACCAAGGCCAAAACAGGCGTGGCCGCGCCAGTCTACAATGCTGCCAGACTTTGACTTTTGCTTTAGCAGATGGGGGAGGCTAATATATGAGGGCTTGTTGCCCATTTTCAGGGAGACTCCCTTTGGGAGCTTAGTTTAGCCCTAGCTTTCTCATTTTCTCTTCTCTTTCATTTCCTTGTATAGATTAGGAGTAAAATAAGTTAAGGTTTAAAGTAGTTAGTTTTTTAGGGTTTGATTAGACTTGATGGTTAAAGCATGTGGAGAACATCAAAGATTCATATTTTTGATCAAGAGGAATCAGATTTGCATTTTCTATCCTTATTTTCTCTTTGATTCTTATTTGTATTCTTATGATGCTTATTCAATATGTGGATGGTATATCTAATTCTAGTATGAGTTAGCTTATATTTTGAGGTTTCGATGGAACCTGATGAGTAGTTTATAGTGATAGGCTTCCATGTTGGTCTTCTCGATTGTTATGTGATTGTCTATTACGATTTGCGCTTTAAGTGCTTAATTGATTAGCTACCAATTACTGTGATAATCCATATGGGCTTGAAAGACGAAATGTGGGTTTAGATCTAATCGTTGTAACGGGCGATTGTATGTTTACATGGCATTGAATGTACGATTTGTGCTTAGGATAGACATATACCGAAGCACCGCTCATAGTCAATTGAGAACCTGTGCTTAAACCCTAATTATTTGTAAATCACATAGACATATAGGGGTTTAGATAATGTGGGTGTTCATGTGCGTTCTATCATCTGTGGATTGCATGTGATATGAATTAGGTGCATTAAAAGATGGACTTATCTCACTTTCGTGTTCTCGGCTAACAAACTGTGACGATTAATTTGACCTAACTGGAAGTATGTCGACTTAGACAAATCATTAGGGGAAATTGGGATCTCATGTCTTCATTATCTGATTTTACTCTAGGGTTAATTAGTTTAAGTTTATTTACTTGTCTAGTTTCAATTTAAAACTCTTTATCGCTAGTTTAAATAAGACTGAAATGGTTATGGGCTAGTGGTTTGGTGACTTTTATCAGTTAATTCTCTGTGGGAACGATATATGTACTTACTATTTATTACTTGTTGACCCCTTATAATTGTGCGTAATTGTCATACCCATTCGGGGACAACACAACTATTCCAGAAAAGCCTTACCGGTGAAGCCCAAACTTGGTACGCTCGAATAGATAATTCCAAAGTCCGAGGTTGGGAAGATTTGGCTCATGCATTCCTCAAACAGTATAGTTTCCAATCCCAGATGGCACCTGATCGCTACCAATTTACCAAAGTCAAGAAACTGAGTAATGAGTCGTTCAGAGAATACGCACAGCGGTGGATGCGAATGGCTGCCCAAGTTAACCCACCAATGGATGAAAGTGAGATGGTGACAATTTTCATTGACATACAAGAAGCCCCTTTCTATGAGAGAGTCCTCGCCAGGTTAGGAAAATCCTTCTCCGAAATGATCAAACATGGAGAAATGGAGAAAATGGGTTTGAAGTCTGGCAAAATTAAAGATCTCACTGCCTTGGAAGCCGTAGCAGAGCACATACAGTCGGGAAACTATGCGAGTGCCCCCAAAAGAGTATCGAAAAGGAAGGAAGAAGATATCTATTTGATATTGCAAGGATAAGCTACCAATAAGAGCCCTGGTCCGCCTATCCAGAAGCAGAACTCTCATCCTGTGAATTCCCGAAATCATACAGCATTGAAGGTTGGGGAGAACAAGCGAAGAAGGATATTCACTCCTTTAGGGGACTCTTTGGAGAATATATTGGCACTGTTGATCGCTCAAAAGAAGATTGTTGAGCTAGCTCCACCTTCTGATCCAAATGGAAGGCAATTTGATCCCAGCAAGAAATGCACTTACCATTCCAACTCACCGGGGCATGATACTCAGGAATGTTGGACTTCAAAACACAAGATTCAAAACTTGATTGACAATGGGGAGATTGTAGTCAAAGTGCCTGAGCAGCAGAATGTCAACAACAACCCTTTGCCTCAATATAATGTGGAAGGAATCAACATGATCAGTGCAAGAGGCAGGGAAAACACAAGTACCTGAGGAAGTTGGGGGAAGCACCCTCTGCGAAGGACCCTGCAATATGGGGATACCCCGAAGAGAAGTATGGGGTGGAGCAAGACTTGGTCTCAATTAAGGCGCGAGTTGATCAGTTGGCAGATTTGGTCGTATACCAACATTAGTTGACCCGACAGCTAATAGACCAAGCCTACCGAGGCCAACCGACACTATATCCGTCCAAGGTGTCCCAACCTCAAGAAGGGATCGAATTCGCTGTCAAGAGCAAAATAAATGGACAGAAAAGATGGCCAGGGAAGCTAGACTTTAGAGCCGATGAGAATTTGCAGCCAAACGGAAATTCGCCCCCTTGGAGCAGTTTAGGGAGGAAATTTTGTGCACCTTGATCGAGTAAGGAAAGATCACAAAATTTCTACCACCCCCAGATCCGCGATCAAAGTGTTTCGATCCTTCTAGATCCTGCCTTTATCATTCGAATGCCCCTGGACATGCCACGGAGGAATGTTAGGCCCTACGACACTTAATTCAGAATCTGATCGACTCAGAAGAGCTGGAATTAATGAATAAAGCTGAGATATTCTCTGAGGAAGAGATAATATACCCTCGAGGGGCAAGGAATTTGGAGGGAATGGTAGTTGTTATCCTTTGCATAGAAGGAGCGTCTGGCGAACCCATAACCATAAAAGGATTATTTGGGCAGGGAAACAAAACTACTCTCGAGATACCGGCACCAAAACCACTGATACTGGCTCCTTGGCTGCAACTCCAAATTTTTAGCCTAAAGAAGATACCATGGAATTATGGAGAAGGTATAAATTGACATCCGATTGTACAGATATCGTACCTAAGGAGAATCCACTTTACCTCCCGAGACGTTTATTAAAATTGACAACCAAGATATTAGGGAAGGAATCAACAGGAAAGATCGTAGAATTCCTCCAAAAGATGGGGCACAGCGAAGTAAGGACGATGAAGCAGTTGGAAGCGGAACCACATCAAATCTCCATTCTGGATTTAGTATTGGCTTCTGACGACCATCGTCAAATTCTAATCCAAGTATTGGAGGAGGCACACCTGCTAAAACCATTGATACTGAGAAATTCCAGCACCTGATCAGCTATGTATTGGACAGTAATGTGATATCATTTATCGATGATGATATACCGGCCGAAGGAACTGGGCATCATAGACCATTGCATATCGCTGTCGTATCATCTGGATACATGGTAGGAGGCGTGCTAATCGATGGCGGATCATCCTTGAACATCTATCCACATGATACTCTGGATAGGATAAAGATCAACCCGAGTCAGATTCGGGAAAGCCATGTAGTGGTACGAGCATTCGATGGATCAAGAAGGGATACAGTTGGGGAAATTGAACTTCCTGTAGAGATTGGCCCATTCACCTTCAATATACCTTTTCAAATCCTAAAAATCATTAACGGATATAATCTGTTGCTGGGACGACCATGGATCCACATGGCTGGGGTTGTTCCTTCAACTCTTCATCAGCAATTAAAGTACATTATCAACGAAAATCTGGTCACTGTCAGTGCAGAACCTGACTATCCTATCCACAATCTGGGAGATATGCCTTTGATTAGCGTGAATGAGGGTATTGAGCCCGCCAGTTTTCAAGCCTTTGAATTAAGTAACCCGCGATACCACTCTGTGGGTGCGCCAGCATTAACTCCCTGGATATCTCCAGAAGTGATGGCAGTTGGCCAAGAGATGCATTCCCGAGGACATCAACTAGGTTGAGGATTGGGGAGAAATGGCCAGGGAATCAAGAACTCGATCCACATACCCACGCAGTTAGGAAGGGCCGGATTAGGATACTCTGGTGGATCCAAACATCGTAATCCTCACAAGCACATACCAGTTAACCATCTGATTCATCTCAAGCCAGACCTCAGTGAAGCCGAATTTAGGGAGCCATTGAAGAAGGTCCCCGTTATTATCTCAAACCTCCTGATCCCTAAAGTCAATCAGAGTGGATATAAGGAGATTGTTGATGAAGAGACTATTAAGGATGATGCCCGGATGGCCAAAGATAAGAAGTTTCTGGATGAGATTCAGTTACAATTTGTGAGTAGCTTTTGCCTCCCTAAAGATGACCTGAAGAAATCCAATGGGGCAGACTTGTCGAACGATCAACCCATCCTCCCGGTTCTTAACTAGGGAAGTGTGAACATCCCGAAGGAGGATCCAGGGACCTGTTCCAAATCAGTTATGGCCATCCTGGAAGACGCCGACAACTCCAGCAACACGTCTATCTCAGCTATCCCCCAGGATCTAATTACCAGTAATTGGACGGTGTTTTTATTTTATCTGTAACTTGTTATTGCCTGTTGTCATATCAACTGCTGAATCCTTTTATAATTGACAACCGTTTGTATATATTTAGCAATCAAATTTTTATCTCAGGTTTCCAAATTTGAGTATTTCTAGCCACGTCCATGACTTGCCAAATTTGAGTAATGATTACGATTTCGACATAGAATTGGACTTTGACTTGATGGGGATTGAGCAAGAGGAAGTGGATGATGACGAGGTGCCCGAGGAAATCAAAGCATGGGTCAAAGATAAACCTAAACCCAACCTTGATCAAACCACCACCATAAATATCGAAACCCCTGACAATCCCCAAGAGATACAGATCGGAACCAATCTCCCCTCTAACCAAGAAAAGGAACTAATCAAACTCCTAACCCAATTCAAGGATGTTTTAGCCTGGTCTCATGAAGACATGATAGGTCTATCCACCGATATAGTTGTCCATCGACTACCAATCAAGGAAGGGTTCAAACCGATCAATCAGAAATTAAGAAGGTTGAAACCAGAATGGAGCCTGAAGGTCAAAGAATAAATTATCAAACAGTTCAAAGCGGGAATCATTATGGTATCAACATACCCTGAGTGGTTGTCCAACGTAGTCCCAGTTCTGAAATCTGGGGGGAAGGTGATAGTATGTGTAGATTATTGAGATCTTAACAAAGCCAGCCTTAAGGAAGACTTCCCGGTGCTGTTCATCCACGTGCTAATTGACAATACGGCACAATTCAAAATGTATTCTTTCGCCGATTTCTTTGCCGGATATCATCAGATTATGGTTGCTGAAGAAGACAGGGAAAAGACCACCTTCATTGCCCCCTGGGGAACATTCTGTTATCAAAGACTAGCTTTTGGCCTTACCAATGCTGGTGCTACTTATTAGAGGGCCATGATGACCTTATTTCACGGTATGATGCATAAAGAGATCAAAGTGTAGGTGGATGATATCATCGTGAAGTCCAGAGAGGACGATGACCATTGCACTCATCTTCGAAAGTTGTTTGAACGACTCCGCAAATTCAATTTGAAGTTAAACCCAGCGAAGTGTGCTTTTGGTGTGAAGTCCGGTAAACTCCTGGGATTTCTTGTGAGTAACTGAGGCATTGAGTTGGATCCTGCCAAGATCAAAGCCATCACAGAGATGCCCGAACCAAAGACCGAGAAGGAAATTCGAGGCTTCCTGAGAAGAATAAACTTCATCAGCCGGTTCATATCGCAGTTGACAGCAACCTGTGAACCAATTTTCAAATTGTTAAGAAAGAACTCTTCGGGAAAATGGAATGAAGACTGCCAAAAAGATTTTCATACTATCTAGAAGAAGTTGATTGAAGCACCTGTATTGGAACCCCAAGGGATGGAATTCAGTTATTCATGTACATCTCAGTCAATTCCAACGTTATGGGTTGCTTACTGGGGCAAAAGGATGATATGGGGAAAGAGAGGGCGATATATTATCTCAGCAAACGTTTCAGCTGCGGAGAGCAGAAATACACCCTGATAGAAAGGACTTGCTGCGCATTAGCTTGGGCAGCCACGAGGTTACAGCATTACCTACAGGGCCATACAACTTATCTCATCTCTAGGATGGATCCCTTGAAATACATCTTCAGCAAGCCAATGTTGAATTGCCGATTATCTAAGTGGCAGTTGATCCTCCAACAATTCGACATCATCTATATGACCCAAAAGTCCATTAAAGGGCAAGGAATTGCAGATCATTTGTCGGCCACACCAGCAGGAGGTTATGAACCTTTGGAAACCTATTTCCCGGAAGAGGAAGTGATAACTATTCAACTGACCAGTAAGGAGGATCGAGGTCAATTCTAGAAAATGTATTTTAACAGTGCATCTAACACTGAAGGCGCGGGAGCCGGGGCAGTTCTGGTATCCATCACAAGAGATCAATACCATGTGGCAACCAAGTTTTATTTTAACAATTATAACAATACCGCAGAATACGAAGGATGTATTGTGGGGTTAAAACTGGCTCAGTCCCTGGGAGTTAAACGATTAACGGTGTTCGAAGATTCGGAACTAGTCATCAGACAGTCCACCGGGGCCTACACCACTAAAGAATTGCATCTACTGCCTTACCATTAGCATATTCTCAGATTGGCAGGAGAGTTTGAAGACATTGCCTTCATGCATATTCCCCAGAACCGAAATGATTTTGCCGATGCATTGGCTACATTAGCTTCATTGGTGAACCTGTCAGCAAGGAAGGGAATGCCTGTCATCACTTTCACTGTACAGAACGCATCGTCATATGGAAACAGTGTAGAGGAGATATCAGATGAGATAGCATCTACTGCACCACCTTGGTACCACAACATTAAAGAATATTTGCGAGATCAATCAACCCCTGAAGGAATGAGTCAAGCCGCGAAGAAGAGAATACAGAAAATGGCCATGAATTTCTACCTAAGTGAAGATGCTCTCTACAAGAGAGACCCAGGTGTAGGCCTTTTGAGATGTCTAGACAGAGATCAAGCCCAGCGACTTATAAATGAAGTACATGGTGGGGTGTGTGGAGCACATATGAGTAGACCCCAGCATGCCAAGAAAATTCTAAGGACGGAACATTACTGGATATCCCTCAAAGCGGATTACGACGATCATGTCAAGCGTTGTTATCAATGCCAGATCCATACCAACATTATTCATGCACCCCCGAATCAACTGCATTGCATGACATCACCATGGCCTTTTTCCATGTGGGGAATGGACGTGATAGGACCTGTTGAGCCTAAAGCCAGTAACGGTCACCGATTCATCTTCACTATGATCGATTACTTTACCAAGTGGGTTGAAGCGGCTTCTTTCCCCAAGGTCACCAAGGAGGTTATCGTTGGTTTCATTCAAAACAACGTCATATGTCGGTATGGACAATCCGAGGTTATCATATCGGACAATGAAAAGAATCTGAATAACGAGATGATGAGGGAACTGTACAGTAAGTTCAATATGAAACACCTCAATTCGGTTATTTATCGTCCGAAAATAAACGACACGGTGGAAGCCGCTAATAAGAATATCAAGAAGATAATGATGAAGATGTCGACAAATCACCGGGGATGGCCTGATCTGTTGCCGTTAACCCTACTTGCATACCAAACGTCAACTCGAACCCCGACTGGGGCAACACCTTACTCGTTAATCTATGGTATGGAGGTCGTACGTCCTGTCGAAGTGGAGATGGAATCACTGAGAGTGATGCTAGATTCCCAGATAGAGGAGAGTCAATGGATACAAGATCGATATGATCATTTATCCCTGATAGATGAAAGGAGGGCTACTGCTATCTTCCACAGCCAACTATATCAGCAGCGAATGTCCCGATCTTATAACAAGAAGGTGCGACCTCGAGAATTTAAAGAGCATGATTTGGTACTAAAGAAGATCATTCCAGGCCAGGATGCAGCTAAAGGAAAATTTGCCCCAAATTGGGAAGGACCCTTTGTTGTCAAAACAATCCTATCGGGCAGAGCCTTGAAATTGGAGGAGATGGACGGTGAGGAATTCCCACAATTGATCAATTCCAATTCTATGAAACAGTATTATGTTTGAGACCCCTTTAATTTCAAACTGGAATACTTTGTCTTGATAAAAAAAAGAAAAAAAAAGAAGAAGAAGAAAGAAAAGAAAAGGAAAAAAAAGAAAGAATAAATATATCAAGTTTGGTTTTCAGGTCTGAGCCTGAACTACGAAAGACCTGATCTCCCATCATCGAGAGTACGTAGACAGCCATTTATGGTGCGGTCAAACCAAACAAAAAAAAAATCAAAACCCCATCAAATCAAACAAAAAAATCAAAACCCCATCAAACCAAACAAAAAAATCAAAACCCCATCAAATCAAACAAAAAAAATAAAAACCCCATCAAATCAAATAAAAAAATCAAAACCCCATCAAACCAAGCTCAAACCCAAATAAACCCTTTTCAACTATTCAGACCAAGCCTGAACTACGAAAGACATGATCTCTCCTCTATGGGAGTACGTAGGCAACCATTTATGGTGCGGTCTAACCTTCGAAAGAATCCAAACACTTTCACTTTATATCCTCAAAACTAAAACATTAACCTATACAGAAATCAAAATATAACACAAACCCGCTCAATCGACGGCTCATACAAAGAGGACCTAGCGATATCTCAGCATCACCCTACCGAATCTGGCGCAAGTATGACAAGACCAGTTCTATGTCGACATAATAAATCATGAAGCGAGAATGGTAACAGTGTACAAGGCTAGACATGCTCAAACATGGGAAGTGACTGAACTTATTTCTTTTTATATATACAACTATTTATAATACAAAAGTTGATTCTAACCTGTGACAAAAGATAATAACAAAGTCTATACAAGAAAATAAAATAGGGCTATAAATCGGCTGTAAGACGAGCCAACATAGCCAAATATCCAACAGTCTCTGCGGTCTGAGGAGCATCCCTGAGCTCATGCTCCAGTACCTCGACACGTACGTGACTAACGAGTCCATCTGTGAAAGTCTGGGCCGCATCTCTATCAATGAGGGCCTGGTCTCTAGAAGCAAGGGTTACGTCTCTCTCAGAGATAGCAGCATCCTGACCAGCCACGGTGGTCAACATCAGGGCCCGAGCTTGATCCCTCTCAAAGGTCACTAGGTGAAGCTGTTTGTCCATCGCCTCCATGGAAACTGAGGACGAACGCGGGATAGTACTAACAAGAGAAGTTGTCAACTCTGCAAACAGAGCATCCTCAGTCGGAGATATAGGATCCTCCATGGGCTCCTCAATGTTAGTACACCCACCATCATCCTCGAATAAAGATCCTGTCTCAACCTGGTCCGCTGCGCCTGGTGTCAAGTCCGATTCTAGCCAAGCTGAGTACTCTGCAGATCGGCCCGGATGGCAGTCTCTGAACTTCGCTGTCTGTTGATGCGACCAAAATCCGTAATCCCGAGCTAGATCAGCCTCAGTAATTGAGCATACGGGGAAGCGATAATCCTCAGTCCCCTCAAATGCATGGACCTCCTGATACTGATCAAACTGGCCCATCACCGCCAGAGGATGATAGGTCGTCACATGCCTCAAACAAGCCAACGGAAGGAAATCTAGGTCAGCTACATGGGTGGTGAAACTCAGAAAGGAGCAGTAACTAGAATACATAACTATCGCAAAAGGATCCTCAATAGCACCCAGAAATGAAGTCCACGACGCCTCGTCGATGCAGGAAGTCGGGTGGTATGAGTAGACCTGTGACAAACTATGTCCAAAGTAGAACCCATGATGACAAAGCCGACCGATCGGTCGTAAGTGAGTCATGAACCAGTTGTATAGGAGAATAGGGCCTCCTCTGAACCCCTGATCCCCAACAGTCCGGCAGATAGATGCCGATATCAATGTCTCTTCCAAGATAAGAGGAAGTATGGCAAAGTCATCTCTAAGAGCCCTGACAGCCATCGACATCGCCACATCTAAATGGTCAGCATAGAATGGCATGTACAGATATGTTGTGAGGCACATGACAAGGGCATCCACTCGGGCAGTATGCCATCTCTCCTCTGAAATGGCAAAATCTCCATGATAAATGGCGAAGCTGTCAGCAGATGTGAAGTGGCCTATCATGAAGTCCATAGAAATAATGTGGCTGCCACCCACCTCTGCCAATACCACTGCCCTCCTCAGTTTGGTCACCGTCATAAACTGGTGGCGCATATGGCCTAACACCATCCGAGCACACGGCCACTCCATCGACAATCCGGAGATGCGACCGTACTCCTCCAGAGTGGGAGTCATCTCATCAGAGCCAAACCCAAAAACATGGCGCTCTGGGATACAGTAACTAAGCATACCATCAACAAATCCCTCTAGAATCTAGAAGGATAACAGAGATAAGGAATGGCCAACCATGCGACCTACTACAACGCGGTCAGAATCCGACAAATGGTCATGCCAAACCCTCAAACTGGTAGCTATCCGACTAGGCGGAAGGTGATCCAAGCGAACAATAAGACCATACAGGGGTCAATCTCTATCCAATCATTTAAATATATATGAAGTATGCATCATAACAAGTGATAATATAGCATGTACGATGAATAAATAAAAAACAGCATACATAGATATCTGTCAAATACATCAGTTTTATATACATCATTGTCATACCTATGATACATGTGAAAACTAAGAAATAAAAAGTACAGGATACTGGGGAACAAATACCCAAGGACTAACAAAAGACCTATGGGATCATCACAATGTTAAAATCCTCCAGAAAGGTGCTAGAATCATCAAACTGATCAACCCGGGGCAAGTTACCTGGGGTGGGCACATCCTACTGATCTGGGCGATAAGGTGTCTCCTGCACATCCGGGTGATAAGTAAATGGATCACCTCCATCCTGAGAACCACCAGCGCCTAAGGGTCCAGCCATGAGAACCACCAGTGCCGATGGTCCAACCTCGTGATCCTGAGCAACAAAAGTACTAGCTAAGGAAGGGTCCACACCCATATGACGACAGTACGTCGACAGCTACTCCAACTGATGTCTCAAGTCGGCTATCTGAGTCTGATGAGAGGGTTTTCAGAAGCATAATATCCAGTCCTTCATCCTAAGAGACCCTGGAACCATATCTCCCAGGAGCTGGGTAGCTCGGGTCTGAGATCCTATCGTAAGTGGGCCCCACCAAGTGGAAAAGTCCTCAGAAGTGATAGGACCATCCGACAAATGAAACCCATAGTACCCAGCAGTGGGAATCGCTGCAACTAGCTGAGATAAAGGCCAGAATTGCTGAGCTGGAGGAAGAAAAGGAAGGCCAATCTCCCCAGTGATACATCAAAAAGTGCGCTCCCCGAGGTAGAGCCCCCAACCTCCATCAAACAGGAATAGAATCCGGCAAGTAGACAGATGATACTCAGGCCCTACCGATAGACCATCCTCAAATCCCTCAGACAAGTGCTCTGCAGAATAAGGGACCCACACTACGTCATAGGCCATCAATATCTCTAGTTGAAGACGGGTATGGGTGAAGCCCTCTACAACCAGGACCTCCGATAAAGTAGACTGATGCCATCTACGTCCCCGAGGATAAGTGTCCAAGCCCAGGATAGAGATAGGGCGAAGACAGGGGAGCCTTTCGTAAGCCTAGAACTGTTAATGCAAAGAACCCAACATTAATCATGGGAAAAGATAAACCAATCAAAATTCAGACAAATGAAATTCAGTTAAAAGAACTCACCAGGAGAAACGGGTAGAATTCGACCCAGGCATCGGTAACTCCCTCGGATCGCAGTTGCATCCCGTGAAGAAAGAGAGCGAATGTAAAAGATCCTCAATCGTAGTCCCCAATGTGGTCTACGTCTCGAACTGCCCCTATCAAGCTAAATGGAACAGTGGAGGAGTTGTTCGCAATGAAACAACCCCTCATGATGGTCAAGAATAGACGCTGCAAGATGCGATCCCTATCCTTCAAATCTACAGGTAACGGCTGCTGTAGAGTGCCTCGAGCAGCATCGACGCACAAGCATCCCGACCGAATACTACAGGCCTTGAAGGCCCGCTCCTGAGAAGAAAACCCTAAAAGGGTACGCACCGCGGTCGAAGTGATACCCATCTCCAAGGGCACTCTGTCCCCAGTAAACTCCAAGCCTATGATATACCTCCAATCCATGTGTGCCATCACAACCTCGCAGTCCAGCAGATGGAGAGACTGACTCTGATGAAACCATCGCTCTGATAAAGCTTGCAAATAGCCTCAGGGGTAGCGACAGGGAACAATGGTGAAGAAAGCCTTAAATCCCCAAGAATCCACTACCACCCGGTACTCTGGATGTAGCGAATGATACAAAGAGTATATACTGAACTAGTTACCCCTGGACTGGGTAAACTCTGGAACCTGCACGACCTTAAGGTTAAGAAAACCGGTTGTTGACAGAGAAGAGAAATGAATACAAATTAATGTAAAGATCATGTACCTCATTCGCCTGCAAGTGAATAGAGGGATAGTGGCTTAGATCCGTACCTAGCAAATAAGGGACAACTACCTGAATGCCAGGAAGAAATCGTGGCACATCAGTGGGCTGAGGCAGAACCTCAGGCTCAGGGATATCCTCCTCGTCCAAATGAGGGTGGTCATCATTAGGAGGACGCAGAACGGGCTCTGTCAATCACTAAACCCGTCTACTAATCCGTGGAATAAGAACATCAGAGGGAGGTCTCCGCCGATGAACTCCAGCTGAAACCCGCTGGGATAAAGAACAGCTATGTCCCGCAGAATCTATATCTGAACAATGAGTTTGTAGGAATCAAATCAAAGTCAGGTATATTTCTGCCCTTTTTAAATTTTGAATTCAATCCCTAAAATATAATTTAGGTCATCACATCATGCATGTCCTACATGTGCCATTATATGTGTACATCATTTTTAACTCGCATCCTAGCATATCTATACATATATCTAGGACTTTGACGTCTGACTCATGAAATTTTTTTGCCAGAGTCTCTCCTATAAAATGGATTATCCATATGCCCGAAGCATGCATTAAATCACCCTATGAGGGTACACCATCACAGCCAAGCATTTAAATAGCAATTTAAACTGTTGTTCTAACACATAGCTATAATGCATGTCTAGATTAACTGATAAATGATAATATATCGCATCCATACGGTCCATAAGATGATACGTAAGTATACATTGCATTATAAACATGTCCATCAAGCTATCTATGCATACATCTTAGATATAATGCGTTTAAGGAAAGAAATACGATTTTTCACCGATGAAAACACGAAAAAATGGAGTCTATACGTTACTCGTAGTACGTAGAAGAGATGTACGATGACGGATCGCTCCAAATCAAGCCGGAATAGCATAGATCTGAAGAGAGGTTCAGATTTTTTAGAGAGAATACGAGAAAACTCAAGTCAAATGAATGAAAATGAGCCATCTCGAGGGTATAAGCCCGATCACGGGCAACCTCAAACATGTATGCTCTAGCCGCATGCATATATGCGGCTGCCATAGATGGGTTTCGCGGCTTCCCGATTGGTAAAGTGAAGTCCAAAATGTGTTATTTTGGGTTTAGAATGGTCACATTATTTAAAAAGGTACCTTTCTGGGTCAGTTTTAAACCCCGAAAACCCTACAAACCTTCCAAAAAAGCAGAAATTTTGTAAAGATCAGAAATCCCGACGTTGAACGCTGGAAGACCAGAAAGTCAGTCAAAATCAATACTACATCTCCGAATCCACAGACAACGAACCAGTGAAGGCTTCGGCTAGACCCCCGATGATAGAATCCACAGGCAACAAACCAGTGAAGGCGTTGGCTCGACCCCCGATGATATAATCCATAGGCAACGAACCAATGAAGGTGTCGGCTCGACCCCCGATGATGTAATCCACCGACAATGAACCAGTGAAGGCATCGGCATAATCCCGATGATGTAATCCACAGGCAACGAACCAGTGAAGGTGTCGGCTCGACCCCCGATGATGTAATCCACCGACAATGAACCAGTGAAGGCATTAGCATAACCCCGATGGTGTAATCCGTTGGCAATGAACCAGTGAAGGCATCGGCATAATCCCGAATGGTGTAATTCGTTGGCAACAAACCAGTGAAGGCGTTGGCTTGTATGCACATTACTATTAATCTCCCACTTGCACTAAAGTCAATCGTCATGGTATCTCATACGCATCTTCTCTAAGTGACGATCAAACTGCTGTTATATTAAAGCTTTAGTAAATGGATCTGCAATGTTGTCTTGAGAGTCTACACGCTCCAAGGTGACATCTCTTCTTTCAATGATTTCTTTAATCAAAGCAGAAATTCAGTAAAGATCAGAAATCCCGACGTGGAACGCCAAAAAGTCAGTCAAAATCATTACTACATCTTAGAATCCACAGGCAACGAACCAGTGAAGGCTTTGGCTTGACCTCCGATGATAGAATCCACAGGCAACGAACCAGTGAAGGCGTCGGCTCGACCTCCGATGATGTAATCCATAGGCAACAAACCAGTAAAGGCGTCGGCTCGACCCCCCCCGATGATGTAATCCACCGGAAATGAACCAGTGAAGGCATCGGTATAATCCCGATGATGTAATCCACAGGCAACGAACCAGTTAAGGCATCGGCTAGACCCCCGATGGTGTAATCCACCGGCAATGAACCAGTGAAGGCATCAGCATAACCCCGATGGTGTAATCTGTTGGCAATGAACCAGTGAAGGCATTAGCATAATCTCGATGGTGTAATCCGTTGGCAACAAACCAGTGAAGGCGTCGGCTTGACCCCCGATGATGTAATCCACTAGCAACGAACCAGTGAAGGCATCGGTATAACCCCGATGATGTAATCTGTTGGAAATGAACCAGTGAGGGCATCGACATATCCCCGATGGTGTAATCCGTTGGCAATGAACCAGTGAAGGCATCGGCATAACCCCGATGGTGTAATTCATTGGCAATGAACCAGTGAAGTCATCGGCATAACCCCGATGGTGTAATCCGTTAGCAATGAACAAGTGAAGGCATCGACATAACCCCGATAGTGTAATCCGTTGGCAACAAACCAGTGAAGGCATCGACACAACCCCGATGGTGAAATCCGTTGACTATAACCCAATGCCGATCAGCTCAACCCCAATACGGTAACCCATTGACTACAACCCAATGTGGGCGTTGGCTTAACCTCGATGACGTAATCCTTAATTTTCGCAGTAGGGGGAGTAACCCTTTTATAATCTCACATATCATTACATATTTTATACATGATATTGCATCATCAGATATACCTTGTCATGCATTCTCCGTGTCTAGGAATCTTTGTCATGTTCATTTCATTACATTGCATAAACATGACAAAGAGGGGCATCTGTAGACACTCGAAATTTCGCTTTCTGTGTACTAACCATGCAGAAGGGCAAAAGTGTAATTTTACTTTGGAGACAATCCCGAGGTAGGGCAAAAGAATCAGGTCATCGCGAAGACAACCCCTTGAATGATTCAAAGGAGCAATAACATTCGAACATGTCGCGAACCGAATGAGGATCGCTAAGCTGAGACAGTGTTCGCCCAAAACCAACTCAGCAAATCTTGAAATACGTGCCATCGAAGATAAACCAGCAAATTACCGTCCGAAACCAGAAGATACCTCTCAGCTACCCACATTATATTCCCGGACCCCGGCTCAGTCAGACTCGATTCTATTCCACCGCATTCCGCACAGGTTTTCCGAAAGTTTGGTTTGCGAAGGTCAACTTCCTCCGAACCGGGACCAAAGGAATGCACTTCGAGATGACGGGCCCCGCTTGGCCCAGCCACATCCATATATGCGGCTAGCCGCATGTATGTATGTGGCTGGCTCGGGCAGGTTAAAACACCCACTTTGAGCTCATTTAAAAAAAGAGAGAGATAGTTTTAGTAAAAGAAAAACATTTCTAAAGAGAGAAGCCCTCAGGTTGAACTTGTATACACCAACTTGGAGCTATTTCATCTTGTTTAGCATCTACTTAGAGCCCCGGGAGTGTTCTACGTTGACCCCAGGAGTTAAAACACTTGTTCACGAGTCCCCCAAGGTGAAAAAACGCACTTTCTAGCTACGTTCTTTGTAAATGTTGTTCAATATACTAGATTGATGATATATATTGTTTAAATCTAGTTAAACTTATTTTTTTTCTAAGCATATTATGTAATAGTTGATAGATATTACCTTTTTATCCGTTTTATTGTGCCTATTGCGTTGTAAATCAAGTATGGAGGCTAGATCTACCTAGATCTAGAATCTAGCCTTTGAGTGGTTATTAAGCATGAAACTTTAACCCGTGTGCTAAATCGGTTTAGATCCATAGTAGATCTACATATTTATTGCTTTTACAAGGTCCCGATTACCCCGTGTATCCCTAGATTTGTATCTAGAGGCGAAAGGAGTCCGAAATGGCTTGAAACGGTGATTTTAACCGATGAAATCATCTAATATTAAAGCTTAGGACATTGTATATAAGTATTCCCGCATAAATAATGTGAGCCTAGGAATCCCGGTGTTGAGATCCCTGAATGGATCTCGACTTAATTCCCACGATGGACCGGTTTTTATGATGTACTGTTTAAATAACGCAAATATCATTGTATATGTAATATTTGGATCTTGAAGACGAGCTTGAGGGGTTAGTCCCGAGAAGCCGAATTCAAGATCCCGTGATAGTGAAAACTTTAATCATGGGTGCTCGGTTTCATCGAGATGGCTTACATGCCCGATAATGATCCGACCCTTTTTGGCGCTTTTTACATACATATCATCAAAATGATTTCTGATAAAACCACAAAGAGATTTCAATACTAATAAAGCGGGTCGAGAATAGACATTAGATCATAAATGGAAGTATCAAAGGATCTCGATTTCTATCTGACTAAGGATTTGAAAACTTTATTTTCAAAACATCATTGATATATACTGTGTTCTAAAAATAAACTTTTATATAAATCAAATCCTTTGTGCATAGGTTTAAAGAGGTACAACACTACTTCCGTAATAAGTACATATACTAAAAAATCAATAATTGAAGTATCACATATCCTCGATTACTATTTGGGCGAAGGATTTGAAAACCTTGTGTTTTCCCAAAATATCATATAAAATGTATATTTTGTCTAAAAATAAACTTTTGCTAAATCAAACCCTTTATACATGGTGCAAAAAGAGGAACGGCACTACTTCCAAATAACTCACAATGAGGCTTAGAATAAACCTTTTCAAAAAATAAAAATACACACACACACACTCACTCACACACAAACACACTTTATGCATAGGAAATCAATAAGATGCGGTGCCGTGTTTTCACGGGAGTCGGGGGGTACCTAACACCTTCCCCCCGCTTAACCTAGCCCCCGAATTCCACGAATCTCGGGTTTCAGACCAATCTTTCGGAGTCACATATTGGACCATATTATAAAAACTCGGATGAGTTAGTACATCCATTTAAACCATACCAACTGGCGACTCTATCTCATTCGGTCCAATCATAAAACAATAAATTCAATTTTTCTTAAAGTCGTCGACACTTATGTCGGTACCGCTTTCCTAAATCCTCACCCTTTAATAAAATCCAAAGACATAGCGAATGGAAAATGGTAGAAACAAACAAACATAAACTTAGGAAAGACAAGGACACATTCACCATATAAATTTTTCCCGGCACCAACAGGTAGCTTCAGTAGTCTGTGGTTCGACTGATTTTTCTGAGGGTTTACCAGATAAGAAGTCTTCCAAATCCCTTCGGTCGATGGTTGTAGGTTTGATGAGCGATACTGGAAGATTAGCATTTAGGTTAAAACAGTTGAAGTGGCAGAGATATATAACAAATAAAAAATAGGGTTCGACTACTTACATTTGTGATCATAGAGCCAGGCTTGTTTGGTCAAAAGAATGAAGCTCCATTCCTTCGCCGGTAGTTTCTCAATCAATTTGGTCATCTCTAGTCTTTACTACTCGTTCGGGAGTGATATCGTCGATGGAGACGTTCAGTCGCTTGTGTGAGGCCCAGTTTGGAAGTTTGTGTGTTTTTGGCCCTCGAACGAAGAACCAGTCCTTATGCCAGCCTTTGTTGCTAGATGGGGCATCCATCAAAGGGCGTTTCTCGATCTTGACGTTGGGTTTTGGGGGCTGCTTGCTCAAGACTTTGAAGCCAGGTTCTCGAGAGCCTTGTAACATAAATAGCGTAAGGAAGAAATTTATGGAGGGAGTGACTTCGGCTTCATGGTAGAAAGCAATGAAGGCAATGACATTGATGTAGGAGTTCGACACCAGTTGGGAAAAGTCGATGCCAATAAACCCTAGGAGGGTCAAAATGAAGGGATGGAGAGGCAGCCGGACGCCTTTTTCCAGAAGTGTCAGGGGCATGGCGGTTCAACCGTCTGTTCGGTGGTACATTCGGTCGGTGGGAGTAGGGGCTTTCAGTTGTGGGTATCAGGAATTTGGTATTGTTTTCGGGTTACGGCCAGGCTTGCTTCAGTGATGCGAGATGGAGTGTTGGAGTGGGGGAATCGAGCTTCATCAGAGTATCCACGCAGTGCTTTTTGAAAATCTGTTTCAATTGGTTCCGATGCATGAGCATTAGCTTGACTGGTGGTAGTCACGACGGTGGAGTCAGTGGTCACCACGCTGATAGCAGGGATTTGAGTGGTGGCGGAGGAAGTGATGGTGGTTATAGGCGGAGCAGGAATGGTGGAGAGGGGAGTAGCACTGATGGGTTCCATAGAAGTGGAGGAGGTATTTTTCTGGGTTTTGTGAAGTCGCCATTGTTGAAGTTTTGGAGAGAAATGGTTGCCGGAATAGGAGTTTTTGTAAAAGAGGGGAGAGTAATAGAGCTCTGAGATTTCGAAATTTAGCAGGTGGAACTGTTTGAATTGGGGAGGAAGGGAGTTTATAGTTTGTCTTTTCAAATTGCGCCCGAGTACCGAGGAACGACCCATAAATGGCTGTCATGATGGTGCACATGTGGGGGAGTTGAAAGGCTGGTGTGTTGTGGGCTGCTTGGACTACCGAGCTTTTTGGGTTTATTTTTATTTATTGTTAATCATTGGGCCGTGCTTTGTATATTCTTCCATTAAATATTCTATTTGAATGGAAGACTGGGGGTAATGTTAGGCCACAGATATTTGGGCTTAGGGAGTATGTTGGGAGTATGTTGGGCTAAAGCTCTCTTGGGTGTATTTGGGCCAGGAATCTATTTATATTGGGATTACAGATACGGAAAGACGTTGGGATTTAAGTCAATTTCTTTATTTCTATGAGATTGTTACAATCGGATTATGAAATGATATCTATGGAGAACTCTAATTCAATACGAGAAATAACTTTATAGAGGTGAAATACATGACTTTACCCTCGTAATCTTTTTCACCCTAAGAGCGCGTGGATTTTGGCGTTAACAAATTCACATAACCTGAAGAATCAAACACGCGATCATCTTTCTCTCTCTTACTTCCAACAATACCACTTTATCTGTCTATACTCCTATATATATTTACATCTATATATAGGTATATACACCTATATATACAGAAGTTTGAGTAAGTTGCGAATGATCGATGGCGCTTTCACGGCTAAGACATCCGGTGATTTCACGGGCTCCTGGCATTTTCTCTTCCACCGCCTTCACCTTTCGATACCTTGCACGGTACAATCTGTCGGTTCTTAAATTTCTATCTATTTATTTATACAAAATTCTATTCAGATGGTTAGAAATACTTTCATTTTAAATAAATTTACCTGATAAAGAGTGTATTGACAATTGTATCTTTTGTTCCCGAGTGTTGTGGGATTAGTAATGCTGCTGTTTTGGATTTTTTAAGATGCAATAAACTTAATTTTGCATCCAAATTTGGCTGAATTATGGTGGAGCTGTTTGATAATGGGAGTTGGGGTAGTCTCTGGCTGGCTGAGTGGTGAGAAATTGTCGAAATTTAGTATCAGTTCAATAATTAAGAGCCCTGTTTCTGCATTTGAATTGCAATGCAATATTGCACCTATAGGTTTAGGAAGATAGTGGAAGTTGTTTCTCAAGCATATTTCGTCTTTGTTTCTTGAGAATGAAGGAGTACTTTGCAATGTAGGCTTCTTTTAGTTTAAGATGATGTTTTTGGGCTTCCTTAGTTACTTAGCTTATTAAGATGATGTTTGCAATGATCATAGATTCTATTTTCTCCCCTCTTAAACAAAATTTCACAAATAAGGATACTATAATAAGAAAAGATACGCGCCAGTTGCGGTGAAGCAAGACTTTTAATTGGTCCTCCTATTAAACTCGCTCTGGTACCATGTGAATGCTAGAATACAATCTTATTCCATACTTATGAATGTTCGTAATAGAGCCTTTATGTTGACTAAGACAACAGCTGTACATGGAAAGGAAATTCATCACTCAAATCAATAAGTGATCCATAATTACTACTGATCAAGCATCTAGAATAATCATAGCTCAACGGATTACCATTAATCATACATCTAAAATAATCCTAACTCCAGTGTTCATTCCAATAATCATGATTCTAAAGTCCTTCTAGAATCCTGTCGCAGAACGAAAAAACAATGAGTTTACCAATGTAAGCTCTTAAGAACACAAACTGGAATCCACCAGAAAACAGTACAATATCAGCTGTAAAAAATATTAATTAATTATGAATGAATCCTTCAACCCACAAGCCGGGTTTTATAGCTTAAGAATTCCTATAACTATAGAAATAAACTACTATTAGGTAACTAATTAATATGGAAAGAAAGTCTTAATAAGTAACAACTCAATTACGTAATATCATAAAAGATTTGTTTCCTACTAAAACACTATTACCTTAAAGAACGAACCTATCTAAAACAACAATAATTAAAACTAATAATATTCAAGCCAATCTGAACTCCCCGAAGTCATGACGCCAAATCCGAACCCGAAGACCACTCCTGAAGCCATGACGCCATTTCCGAAGCCGAAGACCTCTCCCGAATTCGATCAACTCAGCTCTTCGAGAATTATGGCCGTTTTCTCGAACCAGTTCTCCTTTCCCGTTTCCTATCTAACTCTTCTTCAAGCTCTAAAGCCAGTTGTCCTACATCAATCCTTTCCACCTGCGAAGAACTCGACCTCGAGTTATCTGGATAAAACGAATCATCTTCACAGTACTCATAAAGATCAGATACATTGAAAGTACGAGAAATGTTTAATTCGACAGGCAAATCGGTCACGTAGGCATTATCATTGATTTTCTTGATCACCTTTTACGGACCATACTTCCGTGGCTTCAACTTGTTATAAGAGCTGGCTGGAAACCTTTCCTTACACAGAAACTCCATAACTTGATCACCCTCATCAAACAACTTCGGACACCTCTTGACATCTGCTACGGTTTTATACTTCGCATTCTTCTCCTCCAACCTAGCTTTCACTTTAGCTTGAACATCTCGAACTTGATCAGCCAAGTTTTTGACAACAACAGTGGTTCCAACAACCTTAGGAAGACGTGCCAGGTCTAACGCATGTTTAAGAGACTGCCGATACACTAAAGCAAAAGGATATCTACCAGTAGCAGTATGAACTGCATTATTATATGCGAACTCAGCTTGTGCCAGCGCCACATCCCACTGCTTCGACTTATCACCACAAATACTCCGAATCAAATTTCCGAGCGTTCGGTTAAGATTCTCAGTCTGTCCATCAGTCTGTGGATGCGCAGTGCTACTGAACTTCAAGGTAGTATCCATCCGCCGCCATAATGTGATCCAAAAATGGCTAAGGAACTTCGAGTCCCTATCAGAAGTGATAGACCGAGGAACCCCATGTAAACAAACCACTTCTCGAAAAAACAACTGAGCCACATGGGATGCGTCAGATGTCTTCCGACAAGGAATGAAATGCCCCATCTTAGAGAACTGGTCAACCACAACAAACACAGAGTCCACTCCTCGTTGAGTTTGTGGAAAACCCAAAACAAAATTCATCGACAGATCCTCCCAAATAGCACTTGGTACTAGCAGAGGCATGTAGAGACCTGTATTCTGCACTTGACCCGTAGCAGTCTGACATTCATAGCACTTGCGAACCAAATTACCTACGTCGCGTTTCAACTGTGGCCAATAATACCGTTCGGCTACTCCACTGATGGTCTTGTCACGTCCCAAGTGACCACTCTATGTAGTTCTCGAATCAGTTTCTCTCTCAAAGAACCCCGAGAAATACATAATTGATTTCCACGAAACAAATAACCACCAACCACATGAAACCTTCCATCTGTTTGTTTTTGAACACACTTCTCCCATACTTGGCTGAAATCTTCATCCATCCAAGTACAACTCTTTTAGGAACTTAAACCCAATAATCTCTTGCTGTATAGTGACCAAAAAACTCGCACACCGACTCAATGTGTCTGCCACCTTGTTTAGAACACCAGATTTGTGCTTCAGAACAAAAGGAAATTTTTGCAAAAAGGTCGCTCACCGAGCGCGCATATTACTTAAGCTTCTCTGACTGTTCAGGTACTTCAAAGCTTGATGATCAGTGTACAAAATAAATTCACGCTGAGTCAGATAGTGCTCCCAATGTTTTAGAGCACGAACAATAGCATAGAACTCTTGGTCATACGTACTCCATTCGCCGCGCATCATTGAGTTTTTCACTGAAAAATGCCACTGATTTCTTCTCTTATGACAAAACGGCTCCAACTCCAATTCCACTAGTATCACACTCCACCATGATACCTTCTGAACTGACCGCATATCCAAGGAATAACAATCGTTCGGCCAACCAGCTACACTTCTTAAAGTTAATGAAGAACTTATTTTCGGACAACACCTCTAGCATAGCCCGAAGATGATCCATATGGTCTTCATCGCTCTGACTATAAATTAGTATGTCATCAAAATAAACGACAACATATTTCCCAATGAAAGGCCGTAATACCTAATTCATAAGTCGCATAAAAGTACTAGGCGCATTAGACAATCCGACAGGCGTGACCACCCACTCGTAGAGTCCATCCTTTGTTTTGAAGGATATTTTCCATTCATCACCAGGTTTGATTCGAATCTAATGATATCCGCTTCGTAGATCTATCTTGGAGAACAACTTTGAACCCTCCAACATATCTAGCATGTCATCCAATCTCGGGATCAGGAAGCTGTATCTGACAGTTATCTTGTTAATCGCTCGACTATCAACGCACATTCTCCAACTGCCATCTTTCTTCGGGATCAGTAATGCAGGAACCGCGCATGGACTCGTGCTTTCTCGAATAAATCCCTTCTTCAGTAATTCCTCCACTTTTTCTTTTAAGATCTGATTTTCCTTAGGACTCATCCAATAATGTGGCAAATTAAGTAAGCTTGCTCCCGGAATTAGATCCCTCAGTGGTGGAAGGTCATTTGGTAAATCGTCAGACACCAACTCGCTGAATTTGCCTAAAAGGGATTGCACCCTTTTATAGGGGATTATTTACGCGTTAGCGTTGAGATGATGTGCACATTCATGGTACTAAGGGCCGATCCCCCTAAGTACGAGTAGTAGAGTCCATATAGTCTTATGACTGTTAAAGGTTTAAAGTAGAAATACTTGATAATCTGGGACATAGTTCTTGGTCTTATGACCCTTCGATGTACTTTTGATTCTTGTTATTCATTCTTGATTCAAAAGCCGAGCTTTCTATTATTAAGAATTCTTTGATTTACTCGCATGTTATTATTACTATTACATTGTTATACTTGTGGGCAATCGTGCTCACTCTTGCATAATAACATTGCAGTTAAGAACGGAAGAACCGATGAGCCTTCCACTAGCAAAGGCAAGGGCAAAGTTAACAAATGTTGGAGATTTGTTATTTTATTTGAGAATGTTATTGGTTAAGACTATGTTGTTGCTAAGACTTATTTATTTGTTTACGTTTCCGCTTTGATGTTAAGGTTAGTTTAACATGGGATTCATTATGTATTCAGATATTGTAACCCTTAAGGGGAGGATTTCTAATTATTTATGTTTTCGCATTTTTTATGGGTAGTTAGATATTTGATGATTGGACGGTGAACACCAAATCCCTTGAAAATTGAAGTACTCGGATTTGCGGGTGTCACAAAACACTATAACCTTAAAGAACAAACTTATCTAAAACGACAATAATTAAAAATAATAATATTCAAGCCAATCCAAACTCCCCGAAGTCATGACGCCAAATCCGAAGCCGAAGACCACTCCCGAAGCCATGACGCCATTTCCGAAGCCGAGGACCTCTCCCGAAACCGATCAAACTCGGCTCTTCGGGAATTATGGACATTTCCTCGAGCCAGTTCTCTTTTCCCGTTTTCTATCTAACTCTTTTTCAAACTCCAAAGCTAGTTGTCCTACATCAAATCCTCTCTAACAACTCCACTTATCATGCTAATAATCATGATTCTAGAATCCTCTTTAACTCAAAAGGTGAATGAACAAAGAATAGAGTAGAAATAAGAGAGATAAGGAGGGAAGTTGGAAATTGGAAATTGGGAGAAATTATAGTAACAGAGAAAAACTTGCAAAATATAGTCTAACACAGGGAAGAAAGAGTAAAAATTAGAGTTAAGAGAAAGAAAATAGAAAGAATATGTGGAAGAGAATAGAGAGACAATGTAGAAGAGAGTGCATGAAGAAGATAAGAAGAGCATAGAGGAAGCATATATAAGTGAGGGAACTAGTAGAGTTTTGTAGAGTTGGAGAGAGGGATTTTGGGAACAGAAGAGAAGACTTCCTATCTATCTCAGCATATATCTCATCACAGTCCATAGTCCATAGCTCTACACCTTACATTGTACTATTTCCTTATGTAAGTTACTAGGCGTATCATGTATTATGACCAACTCTTGATTAATTTAACCCAACATTTTTTAATGGATTTACAAAAAACAACTTAGGGATAGGGAATTGTCCTACATATGTTATATTCTTTTAATCCATCATCCAAGTAAAAGCATCGGATATCCCCTGTGTTACTCGAACTCGCCATTTGTGGTGGAGTACCCGTGTCGACACGACACGACACGGGTATGGGTGCGGAATTCGTACGGGATCCGGCCAAGAAATCCGGATACGGTTGTTTTGGAAGAAGAAGAAGAGGTGCGAGCGAGAGGAGGAAGAAGAGAAAGCCGTCTGTGAGGAAGAAGAGAAAGGCGTCCGTCTGTGAGGAAGGAGGTCTGGGGTTTAAAATATTCCTGAAAAATTACAGTTAGGTACCCCATAGTTTTTAAAGTTTTTTAATTTAGTCCCCCAGGTTTTCTGAAAGTTCAAAATTGCCCCTTGAAAATTACATATCAATCCCTGTAGTTTTGTTTTTTTCCATTTCTGCCCCTAATTCTTTATAGTTTTGCAATTCAGTCCCTATAGCAAAAAAAAACTTGGTGATATAATTAGAAACATTATTATTAAAATATCATAACATACCGTATCCCCGCACCCGTGTCCAAATTCGGATCCATATCTGCGTATCCTCTATTTTTTGACTTCACGTGTCCGACACCTAGATTCGTACCCACATCCGACACCCGCACCCGAGTCCGAGTAACACAGGATATCCCTTAGACCATGTCAAGCTCGAACCTATTTGAGTTCAACTAATGCAATAATGGAGTTAGGATTTTTTGAGAAATAAGGGTTTTACGAAGAACTTGGAGAAGAAGAAATCTTAAGAGCGAATGATTGGATAAACCATCCTTTTAATTCATTTCATTCATAAGGACATCCATTACATTCTATTTTCTTATATAGAGACTCTTAACATGAACCAAATATGCTAAAATGCATTATAGTAGGCATAGTTGTCACGGCGTTGCGTAGGCATCTTGGCGCTAGAGAAGGAAAAGGCGATACATTGGACGTCGAACTGCCAAAGCTCACGCCTTGGTAGCTGGTCCAAGTTAAGTAATTAAGTCATTTTGTACCCATGACTCATAACCTATGTATTTGCTATGTGGTGTAATTTTATTATTTATTAGACTTGTAATGTGTGATGAGTGTTGACTTCGTTGATTCTTTATTTTCTACGTATTGTTGACTTGTTCTACTAGTTTTCAATGTCAATTGTTTTATTTTTGAATATGTGAAATATTCATATAATTGTGTTTTAATTGTATTCCATAGTGTTAGTTATAATGTTTTGAGTTTTAATGTATATAAAATTTTATTGTTCAAAATACTTTTGAAATAAAACAAACAAATGTATAAATTGCACATTGTTAACGTCTTGTCGCCATACTGACGCCATGACAGGCATCTTATCTGCTAGGCGTCCTGGCGGTCAACTACGCTGTGTCTCGCCGTGGCGCCATGACAACTATGAATTGGGAGGATGGGGTAAACTATCACTCACGGTTTACTTTATTTATCCTAGTGGCCTTTGGCCTTACATTGCCTTCACCTCAAATGATCCATTTCCTCATGGATGTTAAGATTTTGTTCCTTTGGCATTCCTCTGATCAAAATTGATGTGTTGGAATTTGCATAACTCAACCCTTCATAAGTTGTCTACAACGACTCCCTAAATTTTAGCCAGTTCAAAAGACAATTCTTCCCTGCCTTACCCTTATGATCCAGGACATAAACAATCGTAGGCATAGGCATATACATATGTACAAAACTTTGCAGTATATATGCTTAAATTCAGTTATATAGTCCTCTGACTTGCCTGCCTCGAGTTTGAAAACCACCTTATCACTAGGCAGGGCTTCTAGCAGTGCCTCATTGATTCAAGGGCTTCAAGAAAGATGACTTGAACCTTAGACCTTGGTTCTTGTGTTGACATGACATGGAGTTGGTAGAGGAAATAGGTTGAAGAAGAATCATTCTTACTTACCTAAACTAAGGTTTAGTGGTCAAAGTGGAACAATGACTGATGAGCAATTTCTCCTCAACTCTAGTGCAATATATTGTTTCTATTGATGTAGTTGACACACAGATCATATTTTTATGCATGATAAGAGATTTTCGTAAATCTATCATTCAAACAAGTTATTTAGACATGTACCAAATGCACCATTTTGCTGTCACTAAAAACTTCAGCATGTCTGAGTATTCTAAACTTTGTATTTTGGCGGATCACAGATTTACAATACACCCGCATCGGCTGCTACAAGTAGCTCCCTGTAGTAGTGATTTTGGTTTAGGGAAGTGTTGCCATATCTGAGTCATTTGTCCACCAAGGAATACATAATACAATTTCTGTTATCTCCAATATATCAATGAAGTGTACTTCTATTTATGCAATGCCATGTGTGCTGTTTATGTTATTGATCAATGTTTTGTTGCTAGTGCAGCAGTTCCGGCTTACAGAAATCTATTACTAATATTGATGGAACATTTTTAAGGTCTGCATCTATGAACTTTTGGCTTGTTGGCCATTGAGATGATTATTATGATTGCATTACATGATCTATTTACCCATATCATTTTTTGTAGCTATTAAAATTAATGGCATTTGTTAAAAAGTTTTTGTTCTATAGAGTAGCAAATGCCTGGCAAAGGTTCAGGAAGTAGGTCTAAGTTTGAGTTTTGTAATGGTTCGACTTGGCATTTTGAAATGACTGAAATCAAAACCTTGGGAAGCTTCTAGATTGAGGTTCAGGGACAAACCTAATGTAAAAATCAAACGGAGAAAGGCGACATAGACACTTGATCACAGTGTATTTCTGAACCCCAGACTCAGTTCAAAACTCAATCCAACTTTCAGTGTCGGGTGTGGGTGATTATGTCAAAGTTCAAAAACCGTTATTTCCTTAGATTCGTTAGTAATTTTCGGGACTTAGACCCAGCTCGAGCATTTTTTCATCCCTTCCATATTAAACTTTGACCAAATATATATCAAACAAATGACCCCCACAAGGTCAGGTTTGTCAGTTCATTGTTTCATCAGGTGATTTGAATTGATCAATCATGACAATCTTCTTGTTCCTATTTCCTTAACTTATCACTGATGATGAAGTTTATCAGGCCTATAGCTCCGTCATTACACACTGGAATTCATGAAAATTCTTCCAAACTCGAGGTTAGTCATTAAACTTTTTAACAATATTCGTTGTTCGCACATTAATTTCTAACATTCATCGTGTTTTTGCAGTTGCAAACGGGTTTCAGATACTTCTCATCTGCAGGTATAGTTGTACAGATGTTCTCTTTTGTATATTTTAAATCTTTGTTCTATATAGCACTCTTAAAACTCTTACAGTTTTTTGCTTGAAGGAGCTTGTGTTAGTATTACCTAATTCCAAATTTTAGCTGTTGGATTTTTAGAGCTGTCTTGGGAAACCTATTTTGGACAAACTATTTATGGTCTTGCATAAGAAACCATATAAAATATTTTCAATTTTATTATTTGGATAGCCTTGCACTACATGAGAAATAATAACAGCACACATCAACAAAATGACAAATATTGTTGGCAACAACGATAAAAATAATAAAATTGGGATCAAGAATTTTTTGGGTTATATACTAATTAAGGTTTGTCCTAATCTTTGCTCATTTGGTCAGCTTTGCCCACCAAACCCAGCCAACGCAGTCCATCAAATAGTATAGTAGGTTATTGCTTAGACTAGTGTTTACCCAATGCTTTGAGTGCCAGTGGTGTTCCCCCTTAAGGGTGTGAACCACTATAAGGGTTCAAGCCATGATATTCTCTCTTTTCTCTTTTGCCTAAACTTTAATGTGATCAACTATCAAGATAAACAGTTGTCTGAATATGACAAAACTTAGTTCTTAGAGTTTGAAAGTGCACTCTTAGTAAGGTACATCCTGAAAAAAAAAGTTGCACTATTAATTTGGACCAGGAGTATTATGACTATTTTCTGTCATATTATAAGTTTGTTATTTTCAGTTTCATGTTCGTAGATGAACGTTAAGGTAACATGTGAGTTGGCTCAGTACCACATCAGGTATTTGAGTGTGAAGTTGAAAGCTTAATATACAAGATTGGCATAAGACCTATCAATTTAAGCTTTTGAGTCGAGTTGGGTTCCATAATAATATTAAGCCCTCGTTATGGACTCTCCAGGCTCCCTAACAGTGAACTACGTGCTGATGCATGCATTGCAGGTTTACAATATGTAAATCTTTTGTTGGATAAGGTATTCAGGATATGATTTGGGTGCAAGGAAATGCTACCTTAGATCGGCATTAGGCTGGGTGTATAGTTCCAATAATTTTCATATCGTTGCGTTTAATATTTTTATTCAGTTGTCCCCCTTCAAAAGATCATCATCTTTAGTTTCAATCATTCTTCTTTTAGGGGGTGAAGACAAGCATGTTGGATTTTAAACTAGGCTCAACCTAGCTATGTTAGCCTTTACCTAAGCCCAGCCTAATCTGAACTTAAAATGACCTCTTGTACCAAGCCCAGCCTAATTGATTGATCTAGTTTGTATTTATTAATTTTGTTTAATTATAATCTCAAGTTTAATTCTACCAAGTTGGGTTTAGTTTTGGTTGCATCGATTAGATTTAGACAGATGGGGTAAGTATAAGATTCAGATAGGAGGTAAGAATATAATATTCAGGTAAAAGGTGACAGTGGCTAGATTCAAATAAGAGTTCTTATAATCACATTGGGAAGAAAAGATTTATTGAATGTGTAACATTAGATACTTGAATAATAAAAACAAAGCACAAATCAAACTTGTTCATTGATCAGTTGTTCTAAAGCTAAAGCTGTTAGAATATGTGCCAAATAGTGTATATTTTAAACGCTCACTTACGTCCTCCAAATATGATTGGAGCAACAAAAAGGATGGCCTACTCATGATGCACAAATAGGAACAGAGTGCATCACTATACCATAAGAGGTACAAAGCACAAAAACACATTGTAATGGAACAACCAAATGCATTCTGAACCCAAAAGCTTAAACTATTGGATAATTAGTCCAATTGTCTATTGTGCTTTACCCAAACCAGTTGTGGTATTTTCATAAGAGTGAGAGGGATATAGAGTAAAATGGAGACATAAAGAGAGTTGAGAAGCAGGCAGGTGGGCTTTGGGTTAAAAATCCTTGCATATTAAAGAAATATTTTTTTGTCTGCCAAAGTACTTGAATACTTTAAAAGAGTTGTTTTTTTGTTTTTTGTTTTACCTTTTACCATTTATGTTTCAAGTTATATTACCATATATGGTGTCTGTATGGGTGTGTTTGGAACTTTGGATTGCTTTAGGCCTTTAAACAAGCCCAGCCAAAGTTACCTTTTCAGATTTATCAGCAAAGCCCGAGGAGTTTTTAAAAACCTAATTTTTTTGGGGCTAAAAATAGATATTGTAAAAAACCTTTTCATACACACCCAAGTTTTGATTGGGATTTATTTTCTGGATTGAGCTCAACTTGCAGCCTTGTCTTCCTTATAAAAGATTGCGATGTGTAAATTTGTCAAATCTTGTTATCATGATGCGAAGTTACTTGTATTCACATCTTCAGTACATACACAGTTACACATGATTTTGTCAAGCATGTCAACAATCTAAGCTTCTAATTATATTTGTGGGCTTTTTGTTACTGCAGAGCCTCCTTCACATCTAGTCATTGGAATGCCTGCTTTGTCCCCTACAATGGTAAGATATGTTTAGACACTAGTCAATTTATTTTATTTTTTTTGCTAAGAATGAGTAGCATGTTTTTTGTGCTTTAAGCAGACTCAAGGTAATATTGCAAAGTGGAGGAAGAAAGAAGGAGATAAGGTCAGTTCCTTGAGAAATTGGTATAGGATTAGGCAATAAGGTCACCAACTTTTACATTCAATATATAATAAAAGATAATTCCTTAATAGTCCATCTTCTATTTTATATATATATATATAGGGAATAATGGTCATACACAACTGTGTATATTTTATTTGTGCACAGTCTGCCAAAACGAAAAACTACGTCGTTTTGGCAAATTTGTGTTTGATTTCTAAATCTGCCAAAACGACGTAGTTTTGGCAAACTGTACACAAATTAAACATATTGCCCATATATATATATATATTTAAAATTCTTTTATCCTTATGCTAAATTGAAATATAGAGATTGATGTAATGATTCTTTCTGCACATTTTGCTGTATTGACTTACTTAAATTAGATCTGACAGATTGAAGTTGGTGATGTGATATGTGAAATAGAGACGGACAAAGCTACCCTTGAGTTTGAGTGTCTTGAAGAGGGGTAAGTCTCTTCTCTCACCGACCTCATCTATGAAACAGTGTTCCATATATGTATCAATCTGCATCGGGTTTTTGAGCTGAAGATAGTCTATTTGGTAGTTATTTGCTAAAGTGATTTTTGCATAAATAATGGGAGTATTCTCTTTATGTTTTTTTTTTTTTTTTTTTGGGGGGGGGGGGGGGGGGGGGGTTGGGGGCTCAGAATCTCTTTCGCATTTTACATTTGACAAATAAAGTTTTTCTAAACCCCTGATCTCTTCTTTGTTACAGTGTTATGGAATATTGTTTTGACCTGTTTTCCATGTAGTTTCTGCATTTCATATTAGTTATTGTAAACAGTATTTTCAACAATCAAAGTTCTGTGACGATGACTTTTGCTGGATAACTACAGAAGTTAGTTATTTGCCTTGTGGACATATTTACTGCTCATGAC
Source organism: Panax stipuleanatus (assembly GCA_020205555.1). Lineage (NCBI taxonomy): Eukaryota > Viridiplantae > Streptophyta > Magnoliopsida > Apiales > Araliaceae > Panax > Panax stipuleanatus. The sequence continues at coordinate 128,919,611 of CM035115.1, read as the reverse complement.
ATGGTGTTTGGTGGAATTCATTACCTGTAGTTTTTTGGCTAAGATACTGGCACCTGAAGGTTCAAAGGATGTTCCTGTGGGACAGCCTATTGCTATTACGGTACAATGTTAAAGTCCTTATATATTTTTGGCTTAAATATAAATTACTACCCCAAACTATTCACCTTTTTCCATTTTAATGACCGTCTTTTCAATTTTTGCAATCCATCAATCTTTTAATTTTTTCCACTTTGATCTAATTTAACCTGCCATGTCATAAATTGATGACATGGCTTCAACAGGTGGCATTTTAACGTTGATGTGTCAAAAAAAAACATTTTTCAATTTCCTTTTGATGTCATTTTAATTAATTAAAAGGGCAAAATAATAATAAGCATATTCAATGCATAAACAACTAAATAAAACAGACAACACTAAACTAACATAAAAATAGATATTAAAATCCAAAGATACTGCAACATGAAAACCAAAAACTTCACCCGCCATCAATCATGGCCTCCGGTCAGTTGCCACCATTCGCCACCATCTCCACAACCATCACCAGCAACCATGTTCCCCACCATCTCCCCCACCACCATACACTCAACATAAGCAAACCCACCTCCATCTTCAAAAACCATAGATTCACCGTTGTCAAATACTTCTCCTTCGCCACCCATCTTCGAAGCAATCGTCGTTAGCCACAAAGACAACCATATACGATCTAAAAAATAACATTCATACATATATAGCCAAAATAACAACCCAGGTCTACAGTTCAACTATGACTAAATTTAAAAAGAAATAAAATAATAAATATAATGGAATCAATCCATCACAAAACCATGTCTCCGATCCAAATTAGGAAGGAAAGAAAAAAACGAGAAGAAGAGAATGGGCCGCTAGCCTAAGATCTCTCCTCTGCTTCCTTTCCTTTTGTCCTTTCTCTTATTTGCCATCTCTGTTAGAAATGTGAAGAGAGGGGAAGATGAAGAGATGGGGCCGGGGAACAGGGACCGGGGATATGGGACTGCAGGGGGAAGAGAAGTGGAATATTAAAACTTAGGAGGGGACTTTATGTTTATTACTACCCTAAATTAAATTAAAAATGAGTCTTAATTTGCCACATAATCAGAAGCACACCACATGTCACAGCCACATCATTAATTTATGACGTGGCAACTATAATTACACCAAAGTGGAAAAAATTGATAGTTTAATCATCTAATTGAAAAAAATTTGAAAGGTCGATCACCGTAGTAGAAAATGGTAAATAGTTTAAGGTAGTAATTTATATTTAAGCCTATATTTTTTCTTTGACGTATTCTATTATGTGAAAATATGTGCACTTGTACTATTTTGGCCTTTTATTTAATATATTGTTAAGTAAAAGATTGAAATTGTGCACTTGGTCTATCTTAGAGATATTTCTCAATATTAATAGAAATTTATCTTGTTTGCATTCAGGACTTGATTATCTTGCTCAAGAGTGTCATAATAAAATTTGTTCAAATTTTATATTGAGCTTTATCAACAACTCTTTTTCATCCTTTCTTTTTCTATCACTATTGTAGGTTCGACATTCCTTCACATTGCATATTTTATAAAAATGATCTTTGTTTTATGTTGGTGTTAAGTATTAAGTTTTAGGCTGTTGTGCTCTTGTACTTCCCAAATAATTTATGTGGGATCAATAGATACTCAGAATATCAAATGGTCACCAAATACTGATTTGAACTTGTTCACTAGGTTGAGGACGCAGATGATATACAAAATGTCCCTGCTAGTATCACTGATGGATCAGAGGTTAGGGAAGAACAATTGACTCAACAAATAACTGAAGAGGGGGTACATGAATCAAGTTCTGCGAAGATTTCCACATCTGAGCTTCCTCCACATGTCATTCTTGAAATGCCAGCATTATCCCCAACCATGGTGAGCAAAATCCTTTCTTATGCTTTTTTCCAATTCTTTAGTATTGAATGGTGCTTATGACTCTTGTTCTTTGTTGCAGAACCAAGGTAACATTGCGAAGTGGATTAAAAAAGAAGGCGATAAGGTTTGTAATGTTTGACAAGGCTGCAACTGAGATACTTCGTCGATTTATAGTGGGTGAAAATACTGATTTGTTCCATCTTTACTGCTTGTTCACGTATCTTTTTATTTGATCTAACAGATAGAGGTTGGTGATGTGATTTGTGAGATAGAGACAGATAAAGCAACCCTTGAATATGAATGTCTTGAAGAAGGGTACTGTTCTTCTTAATGTTGAGTTTCCAGAAATCGCATATTATTTACTGATTTTTTAATATATTTTAAGTCTCTATTACCGTGCTCAACCTTTTAATAACTCAGAGGACAAGAAGCAACCCCAGGAGTCTATAAGCAACAAAATGCATAACCTTAATCGTTCAATAGCCGTAATCATATGAAACCTTATGTGACCATGTTTTGACATAAAAGAGTGTAATCAACACTTGTTATTTACCTATTTAGTCTTAACCTTCTATGCGTGTAACTTTTGGTTCAACCTCTCTTTGTTCAAAATCAATCTTCCAATATATGACCCCTGAATTTAATTGGACTGTAATAGAGTTTGGTTGTTTGTGCTACTACGCTGAATGCATTTGTTTACATTTTTCCTGTGCACCTTTGGCTGCAGGTTTCTGGCCAAGATACTGGCACCTGAAGGTTCAAAAGACGTGGCATTGGGACAGCCCATTGCAATAACAGTAAGTTGTTATCGGCTCATATTTTTCCTTAATGCTGCAAGATAAAATAAAATATTTGCATTGCAAAATATTACTGAACAATTGTTTCTGTACCTCTGCATTACCTAGATTTTTTTTTTCATTTTTTTTGTTGGTATTCCACCAATATGGAAATATGGACTGAAGCCATATTTTCTGCAAGGTCGAGGATTCAAATGATATTGAGGCCGTGAAGACTTTTGTTAGTGGAGATTTGGCCGTCAAAGAGGCTAAACCAACCCATCATGACACTAAGAATGAAGTTGGAAGGCAGAAAAACAGTTTTACCAGGATTAGTCCATCTGCGAAGTTGCTAATTACTGAACATGGATTGGATGCATCATCGTTACTAGCATCAGGTCCCCGTGGTACTGTGCTGAAAGGGGATGTTTTAGAGGCACTAAAATCAGGGAAAGGTTCTGCAAAGATTTCCTCATCTGAGATGTCTCAATCACCTCAGATAGCGGCATCAGAGGTAGTAGGATCTTGCAAACAACAGTCAAGTTCTTATGAAGACTTGCCTAATAGTCAAATTCGCAAGGTATTTATAACTGAACCATTGTTTTATGTTTCACATTCCTTCTGGAATCTATTTACTAGATTGATGATACCCTCAAAATATATTGGTGGGCACACTGTGCTTCCTTAGCTGATACCCCTTTAGTATGTCTTTATTGATGCGTGAAAAGCACAGTGATGATTCCCTTTTTTTATCAAATAATCCCTTCCAAATTGATTTCATGTTTCAAAGTTAATTTGTACACAGATTTAATATGGGTAGCATATATGTATTTATTTAGATATGTTCTTTATATGTAAAAATATGGAAATTTACAATGAGAATGCCTAGGATGAGTTGCAACAATTTAACGGGCTGAGAAACCTTAGGATGGGGGTAGGGGGTGGAAGGGGCCATGTCCACCTCTAGATATTGAAATTTTATTTTATTTTTGCTTCTTGCCAGCATCAATCGAAGTAAGATTTAATATGGGCAGCATATATGTATTTATTTAGATATGTTCTTTTTATGTTAAAGACAATTTAGAAGCCTACATTAAACAAAATCCAGTATCTAGACTTGTGAATGTCTTAAAAACCATGCTGAAAGCACAATTTTCAAGATGAAACTCCATCTGGAAGAGTTGTACTTCTTTTATGTGTCTATAAGGGACCTGTTACGCTAGGCAGTCAAGTAAAAATATGGAAATTTACAATGAGAATGCCTAGGATGAGTGGCAACAATTTAACGGGCTGAGAAACCTTAGGATGGGGGTAGGGGGTGGAAGGGGCCATGTCCACCTCTAGATATTTGAAATTTTGTTTTATTTTTGCTTCTTGCCACATCAATCGAAGTAAGATTTTAGGGATTAGATGTATATAGTGTTGCATGTGGCCCCTTTGCTCATAAGCATGTAGCATACATATAACATATTGTTAGCAGATATTATGTTAGTAGATGTTAGAAATCTTAGTAGCATAACACATAACATGCCTTAGGCCTTTTATACTTCATTTTTCCCTGTTTTTCTCTTCTCGTATTAGGCTTACATTTGTTTATATATACCAATCAATGTAATAGAGAAAACTAACCTGAATGAAGAAATCTATTCTTAATCTATACTCAGGTTCTTAATTCGTACATGGTATCAGAGCCTGCTTCTTTGTCCAGAAGCTCTCTGTCTTTTTCCTTCTCTTTCCGCTGTCGTTCCTAAGTTTCAATCAGAAAACTAGTTGAACGATTTGATATAGAGAAATTGAGATCATAATTGGGTTACCTGTTGCCGAACAACCAACACGGAACTTCCAATTTTCTGACCTACTGCCGCACGCGCCTCCACGCGCCACCCACTAGTCGGACCGCCGACGACACGAGCCTCTTTCTGCCGGCGCGTGAGCCGTTTTCCGGCGACTTCTTCCAGTCCGGTCGATTCTCTCTCTTTCCATCTACAGTGGTCGTTTAGATTGAAACTCAGGTTTGTTTGGTTTTGAGCTTACTGTTGTTCATTTGGCCTTGCGTGTTTACTGTTAATCATTCAAAGCTTCCTTACTGTATTTTCAAAGCTTCCTTTACTGCTATTTGAAGTGGACATGAAGCTTTGATCTTGATTTGGGGATTTGATGAGGAATTTGTATTGCCACTCAAAGCAGTACATGGTTTGTATTCCCTCTCTCAGGACTGCAGTATTTACAGAGGTATATAGTATGCTGCTTAATGAGTCAGCTGCAAAATTGTTGAACTATCCTTGCTCGGTAGTTCTCTTGTTGCTGCATATTGTTAGTTCTTTAAAAGCTTCCCTTACTGCTATTTAAGTGGGCTAATATTAGGGTGAATTCTAAAGAACAAATTAGCTGCATTAATTTGTTTTCTTTCTGGAATAACTTTCTGCCTCCTTTGACCCTTTAAATTATCCTTGTTGATATTCCCTCGGATATTTTTTTGTTACTCTAAATTACAGTTTTTTTCCTACCCATCCTGTGTTTTGGAGTGTTTTACAATCTCTTCATATCATTTGGAAAGTTTATTCTCCTTGATATAGATTGTATCCTTGGATAATTCTTGTTGCTCCCATTACCTCACCATGGCCGAATCTGGTTCCATTCATAGTGATGGTTCTACTGAAACCAATAAAGGGCAGTTGATTAGAAATCATCATCTCAATTCTGCTTTGGTTCTTAGTCCATTTAAGTTGGATGAAAACAATTATCTAGCTTGGTTACAAGCATGCCGTATGTCAATTGAAGCTAACCGGATGCAACATTTTATCACTGGTACAACAATTATGCCTACTCAAGCAGGTATGGCCCAAGAAGAATGGAAGTTTGATAACTCCATGGTTAAAACATGGATTTTTAACTCAATGGAACCCAGTTTGAGGAGTAGTTACATGTTCTTAGACATGACATATGAACTTTAGGAGGCTATCTCTCAAACCTTTACTGTTTTTGGTGACATGTTTAAGGCATATGACATCCGTAAATGAGAGAGCTGGGTCAAGGGGAGAAGCTTGTAGCACAGTATTTTGCAGAGATTAATGCACTTTGGCAGGAACTCGATCATTACCGGGTTATACAGCTGCTTATCAAAAGTTTGTTAATGAGGATCGAGTTCTTGATTTCTTGTCTGGTTTAAACATTGAGTTTGATCAAGTTCGAGCACAGTTGATCAGTCAGACACCTTTCTCATCACTACGAGAGGCTCATGCTAGAGTCTAGCAAGAGGAAAGTAGACGTCGGGTGATGGTTCTAAACTTAAATCCTGTTGACCGATCAGCCCTAGTTGCTTCATATCCTAAGCTTGGCTTCCCCATTCAGTCTCCTGTTGAGAAGGAATCTCGCGAATGTGATTATTGCGGAGGAAAGAATCATACCAGGGATCGATGCTTTAAACTTCTTGGGCGTCTTAAAGGGCGTGGAGGTCGCCCCAGTCGTGGTCGTGGACGTGGATCCCAGGCCTACATGTCTTCTCCACCACTTCCTGTTGATGCACCCAGTACTTCAGAAACTACTACTTCAGTTACTCCTGAGGAAATTTCAGTTTTTCGAAAATTATGTTCCAAATCTACTCCTTCTCATTATGCCAAGTCAAGTATCCATTCTTGTGCCTATTTTGTTTCATCAACTTGCATTAGTTGGATTATATACACGGTGCCTCCGAACATATGACTGGGTCCTCAAACCTCTTTACTTTATACATGCATTGCTCCGGAAAAGACAAGGTTCGAGTAGCTGACGATTCCCTGTCTTCTATCTCCAGGCGTGGTTCCGTATTTTGTACTCCTCCATTAACATTATCATTTGTCCTTCATATTCTTTCGTTTACTGCGAATTTATTATTTGTCCAACATCTTTCTGAATCTCTACACTATTCAGTAACCTTTTTTTCAAATCATTGTGTTTTTCAGGACTTGGTGACGGGTTAGACGGTTTGGAGTGATAGTGCAGTTGATGGTCTTTATTACCTAGATGTTCCCCCGTCTAACATGTCTTCCACTCATGCTCTTTACTCTACTTTTGACTCTAGCCTGACCTCTCTTCATCAATGGCATCGACGCTTGAGACATCCTTCTTTTTCAGTAGTGGAGTCTTTATTTCCATCTTTAGTTAAGCAATATAATAGAATTCAGTTTTTGTGTGAACCATGTGAATTCGGTAAACACAAACGTTCGACCTATTCTGCTATTAACAGTTGACATTCTGAGCCTTTTGTTATTATCCATACTGATGTGTGGGGACCCTCTCAGATTGTTTCCCGTTCTGATTTCAAGATGGTTTGTTAGCTTTATTGATTGTCATTCTCGTGTCACTTAGATTTATCTCTTGCATTCCAAATCTGAGGTATTTGATTGTTTTTAGGACTTTTAGAAAATGATTCAAACCCAATTTAATGCTAAAGTCAAAATTCTTCATAGTGATAATGGTCGTAAATATAGCAACAATCATGTTTTTGAATCTTACATCTCTCAGCATGACATCATTCTTCAAGCCTCCTGTGTCAAAATTCCAGAACAAAATGGAGTGGCGGAAAGGAAAAATCGCCACTTACTAAAGGTTGTCCGCACTCTTATGTTCACCATGACAACCCCTAAGTTTCTGTGGGGTGATGCAGTTCTGACTGCTGCATTTCTTTTAACCGCCTTCCTTCTAGAATCCTTGGGAACAAAAGTCCTATCTCTTTTCTCACACACACGATCAGTCCTTTTCCTTTACCTCTAGTTTTTGGGTGTGTGTGCTATGTACATAACAAATCTCTCACTCTGGGCAAATTAGATCACAAGGCTCTTCGGTGTGTTTTCATCGGTTATTCTCCAACCGAAAAAGGTTATAAATGTTATCATCCTCCTTCTAACAAAGTTTTTGTCACCCGGGATGTAACTTTTTGAGAATTGGAACCTTTTTATTCTTCTTCCTCTTCTCCTCAGTGGGAGGATGTTACTGATAAGGAGGAGAAGCTCCCTTCTGAGGCTGGTATTACAAGCCCTGTTCTTATTATTCCTATTGTTGTTTCTGATAATTCTACACAGGGGGGAGTTACATGAGTCTGAGCCTAAGTTGAGGACATATGTTCGAAAAGGCAAGAATAAGGTCACCATTTCTGCACCACTAGACCAATCTTACTCCGCCCATGGTGAGAATCCTAATCCTACTTGTTCTTCTGATGATACTGACATTCCTATTGTTCTCAGAAAAGGAGTTAAATCTTGTACTCAACATCCTATCTCTAATTTCTTAGCCTATAATAAATTATCTGCTTCCTACCACTCCTTTGTTTCTTCCTTGTCTTCAATATCTATTCCTCAGGGGTGGAGAGAAGCAATCAGTGATGAGAATTGGAAACAAGCTATAATTGAGGAGATGAATGCCCTGAAGAAGAATGATACATGGAAACTAGTTACTCTTCCTTATGGGAAAAAATCAGTTGGTTGCAAATGAGTATATACAGTCAAACAAAAGACATGTGTGACAGTTGAAAGACTCAAAGCAAGGCTAGTTGCAAAAGGGTATACTCAAACTCATGGAATTGATTACCAGGAGACATTTGCTCCTGTGGCGAAGATGAACTATGTTCGTACATAATCTCATGTGCAGCGAACTTTGGCTGGGATATTCAACAATTGGATGTGCAAAATACATTCCTTCATGGTGACTTGGAAGAAGTATACATAGAAATACTCTCTGGTTTTTCTTCATCTGTCACCAAGGGTAAGGTTTGTAAACTGCAAAAGACTTTATATGGTCTAAAGCAATCTCCCAGAACTTGGTTCGGTAGATTCCACAAAGCAATGATCAGATTTGGTTACAAGCAGAGTCAAACAGATAACACTCTATTTGTCAAACAGATAAATGGGAAGACTGTCATTCTTATTGTTTATGTTGATGACATTGTGGTGACAGGTGATAATAAAGAAGAGATAGCTAATCTCAAAGCGAGTCTGGCCAAATAATTTGAGATCAAAACTCTTGGACCTTTGAAATATTTCCTTGGTATTGAAGTTGCAAGATCTTACAACGGGATTTTTTTATCTCAACGAAAGTATGTTCTTGACTTCTTAATGGAAACTGGCATGTTAGGATGTAAGCATGCTAATTCTCATATTAAAGTTAATAATCATCTAGTAGAAGGCACAAGACCTACGGTTGATATAGAAAGATATTAACGTTTGGTGGGACAATTGATATACCTTTCTCATACTAGGCTCAATATATCCTATGTTGTGAGAATAGTGAGTCAGTATATGCATGATCCTCGACAGTGTCGCATGAAAACTGTTTATAGAATTCTGAGGTATCTTAAACTGTGTTACTCGGACTCGGGTGCGGGTGTCGGATGTGGGTACGAATCTAGGTGTCGGACACGTGAAGTCAAAAAATAGAGGATACGCGGATATGAATCCGAATTTGGACACGGGTGCGGGGATACGGTATGTTATGATATTTTAATAATAATGTTTCTAATTGTATCACCAAGTTTTTTTTTGCTCTAGGGACTGAATTGCAAAAATATAAAGAATTAGGGGCAGAAATGGAAAAAAAAACAAAACTACAGGGATTGATATATAATTTTCAAGGGGCAATTTTGAACTTTCAGAAAACCTGGGAGACTAAATTAAAAAACTTTAAAAACTATGGGGTACCTAACTGTAATTTTTCAGAGATATTTTAAACCCCAGATCTGAGATCAGATCTTACAGACGGCTTTCTCCTCCTTCCTCACAGACGGACGCCTTTCTCTTCTTCTTCACAGACGGCTTTCTCTTCTTCCTCTTCTCGCTCGCGCGTCTCTTCTTCTTCTTCCAAAACAGCCGTATCCGGATTTTTTGGCCGGATTCCGTACGAATCCCGCACCCGTACCCGTGTCGTGTCGTGTCGACACGGGTACTCCACCAAAAATGGCGAGTCCGAGTAACACAGATCTCAAGTCTGCTCCTGGAAAAGATTTATTGTTTGCACCAAATGGTCATATGAGAGTTGAAGCTTTTTTCGACTCAGATTAAGCTGGCTCTATTGAGGATCGTCGTTCTACATCAGGCTACCGTTCATTTGTTGGAGGTAATTTTGTTACTTGGCGTAGTAAGAAACAGTCCGTGGTGGCAAGATCTAGTGTTGAGGCTGAATATCGAACTATCGCCTTGGGTATATGAAAACTAATGTGACTTCGCACTTTGCTAGTAGATTTGGGTGTTACAACTAAAGGGCCTAAGCAATTATTTTGTGATAATAAGGCAGTCATTAGTATTGCAAACGACCTATAGAACGAAGCACATTGAGATTGACAGACACTTCATTAAAGAAAAGTTAACCAGTGGTCTTATTTGCTTACCTTTTATAAAAACAGATCATCAACTAACTGATATTCTGACTAAGGGTCTCAGTAATAAGATGTTTCATCCATTGTGTTTCAAGTTGGGTATACGAGACATCTATACACTAACTTGAGGAGGAGTGTTAGCAGATGTTAGAAATCTTAGTAGCATAACACATAACATGCCTTTAGGCCTTTTATACTTCATTTTTCCCTGTTTTCCTCTTCTCGTATTAGGCTTACATTTGTATATATATACCAATCAATATAATAAAGAAAACTAACTTGAATGAAGAAATTTATTCTTAATCTATACTCAGGTTCTTAATTCCTACACATATCATAGTGGGACGTAATGAAGTTTTAATCACCATGTTTAGGGCGTAATGCCCTCCACTTTGAGTGCATGTAGATCTTCTTGCTTTTCTTCCTATTTAGTAGGGTACTCCAGTTTTGCTATAGTGCCATTTCATCTCATTTTATGAACTACAGTGCCAATCAGCCACTAAACTTTGGCTGCAAGTCTGCCTCTACTCTCTAGTTAGGTAACCTAGTAACTCTTCTAATATCTATATCCTAAGAAGCAGACGACTTAGTATAGTGTGTCCTCAACCAAACAAAATGGTGAAGACATGATGAGAACTTCCTGAAGACATTTGAGACTGCTTGTCTGATGTCAATCGAATCTCACCCATGGAAAATTTAGAATTTCATCCTAACCTCATTTGAGGAGCTCGCTGGTAGTGCCAGATTCCTTAAATTAATTATCTTTGGTGATTATTATCATCTTATGATCCTTTAAAACCATTTTACATAGTTTCTAATCATATGTAGTCACTATAGCTAAAAAGTATTTACAATATAGATTAATCAGTTCACATACCATTAACTTTTCATCAGATTTGTCACTCCTGCAACACCGTGCTGTATTGGCTTTGTGATTAGAACTCAATTCTCTATTATCTGTTGAATGACAATTTGCAGTTCAATGGTGTTTCCATTTACATACTAGGGACTAACTGTAGAATGTCTCTCTTTCCATAGGTTGTGCGGGTTGTGGTATAAATTTTTATATTTGTTTTGCAGGTGATAGCTAAAAGGCTATTGGAATCAAAACAAAATACACCTCATTTATACGTATTTTCAGGTTGGAACTTCTATAAACTAGTCTATGTTTGTTACTAGTTACTGCAAATGAACTTATATCTGCAATTTTCATGGGTTCTAACAGATGTTATACTGGATCCTCTTCTTTCCTTTAGAAAGGAGCTTAAAGGTATGTGATTTGGATCCCTATGTCACTACTTTTGTTCTTTAGGCACTGTTGTAAGTAGCATAATGTTCTTCCTTGTTATACAGAGAAGTACAATGTTAAAGTCTCGGTAAATGATATTGTCATCAAAGCTGTTGCAATTGCACTGAAGAATGTACCAGAAGCAGTTACATTTTTGTGACTCATTTACTGGTCCAAACTTCACTTTCCGGTGCTTGAGAGAAAATGGAAGTTGCACCATGGAAGCTTGTCAGAATGTGTAATTGCCCCATAAATTTATATATCTGTTAAAGGTTATACTCTTAGGTGTTTGCAAGGATTATAATCCCGGACTATATTTCCATATATTATAATTCCAAGACTCTTAATTCAAGAACTAAATAGTCTTAGTCAATTGTTTGTTTAGAATGGAATTATTTAGGGGATAACTTAAAATAATGTCATGTTATGTTTGTTTTGTCCATGATTATTTAAAGGATTGGATAAAAATTTATCGTTTGGATTATTTTATCCTTACTGGTAATAACAAAAAGATCGTATTCTCAGTAGTGTGAGATAGATGGATAGAATATGATACACCAGTCATTTCCAAAAAAGGTAAAGGTTAAATTTGTCCACAAATTTTTAATCACAAATGCTAAGGATTGTAATACCATGGCATTAAATAGTCCCCCATTCTAAGTCATTTTGTTATCTTGAACTAATAGTCCCAACTCCCGAGTTCAATTTTTAAAACAAACAAGGAACTTGTGATTAATACTCCAATCCCAAGTGTTATCCTTGCAAACAAACATGACGTTTGTTCTTTTAAGACTTCGGCAAGAAACATCTAAACAAAGAATCACTCCCCTCCAGCACCAGATCAAAAGGGAAAGGAAAAGACCTTAAATTCCAATACTAGATCAAAAGGGAATACAAACCTTATGATTCAGGTAAAACTTACTTTGAGGAAGGAGCAGGTAACTATTGTCCAAGATAAGAAGTTGTGATTCGGTTGAAAGTTTGTGTAAATTTTGTAAAGGTTTCTCCACCTATTGAAGGAGTAAAGGTTCTTGCATACTGATCAAATCTCTATTCCCGGAGAGGAGCTTGGAAGTGGATGTACCTATATACCTCAGTTGTATATAGGGAGCCAGAAAATTTACTTTGTCTCTTGTGATTGGTGATTTCTTTTCCTTATTCTATATATTTATATATTTCACTACATTAACTATTACAAGACGTATATTGTAACAAAGTCACATGGGGAATGGTTGAATTTTATTTATTAAAAAAAAGGATTTTCAATGAGTTAAATAATCTATTCAAAGTTTCAACACCCAACCCCCCCCCCGGCCCCCCCCCCCAAAAAAAAAAAAAGGGATTATTTTCACCACCGCAGTAGCTGGGAAAGAAGAGGGATCTTGAAATATTCTCCATGCATGCTTTTACCAAGTAGGGCCTGGTTAAAGGCTTTAAAGTCTCTAATTCCTGGTCTCAAATATTATCCCACCAAATTAATGAACCTTCTGTTCACCAACTCTGTGACGCAACCAAAAGGCTGACGAAGCAATATGCGGATAGGAGCTAGAGTGGATTTTACAGACATACAAATTTGTTTCTTGTTATAGACTGCTTCTTAGATTGTGCGAGCCTAATATGCAGTAGTGTTCATTGTGATTTTGCTTTCCTTTCCAAATTGAAATGGCAATAGTTGACTGTGTATGTAATTCATGGCAGCGTACTGGAATGATGACAAAGGTGAAATCATGTTATGTGAATCTGTAGACATATCAATTGCAGTTGCGACTGAGAAGGTATACATCATTCCTCCTTGTTTCTTTTTTTCTTCCTTTTCTTCTTTTTCTGTTTTTTTGTCTTTTTTTTTCTTAGGTTTAAACAGCATCTTGTATCATTTTTTTGTCGGACTTTCAGGGCTTGATGACTCCAATTGTGAGGAATGCAGATCAGAAATCCATATCTTCAATTTTGTCAGAGGTATAAATGAAGTTAATTTTGTTTGGTAACTTTGCAATGATCCTATTTTAGGGTAGCTATATGGGGAATAAAACAAGCGTTTTAGTATCAGTCAGATCTATATACCAGGACAGATACTCTTACGATATGTTTGGCAACTTAATAATAAGTTTCGGAATTAGAATTAAAAGCACATTTTCAATTCCATGGAAGTGAAATTTAGTTCAAATTTGGAGTTCAATTCCAATTTCAAAACTTAGAAATGAGTTGCCAAACATAGCTTTATGTGTCTTCAAAGAATCTCAACTACTTGCTGAAATATTCCGCATAGTATAAACACTGCCTAAAAACGTCTTTCTATTGAAAACGTTTTGACAATTTAACATTGTTTTGGCAGTACAAATTTCCAGAAGTTACGCAACTTTTAAAAGTCAATTATTACAATATGTGATACCATCTCGCTCAATAGCTTCTCATATATTATAGTAGTTAATTCATTTACTGCTATGAGTTTGATCATCGATAATTCAATCAAATGCTAATACTGTATTTATCAATTCAGAAGAGACTAAAAGACATTAAACTGCCCTTGCATTTCTGAAATTCAACAAATTGTTGGATTAATTTAATTACTCTTCACTAATATATGATCCTCAATTATTACGAGTAGAATTTAACATTATTAATATGCAATTGGCATGCATGAATCACATGATTGTAGATCAATTTTGGAATTAGGAATTGAGATTACACTATAATTTGGGCCTAACCTATCTATTCTCACTTTGTTAATTAACTTGGTTATTGATGTATATCACATCAGAAAATTTATTTTAGTTTGTAAACCTTGTGTGACTTCTTCTCTTCAGGTCAAGGAACTTGCTGAAAAGGCAAGAGCAGGGAAGCTTTCACCAAATGAATTTCAAGGAGGCACTTTCAGGTAACTATATCCCAATGTTCAATTTTGTTATTAGGCTCAAGTGATCTATACTCAATTTACTTGCAAAGTAGTCACGCTATCTTCAATTTTGCGCAGCATTTCAAATTTGGGAATGTTTCCTGTGGACCATTTTTGCGCAATCATAAGTCCGCCACAGGTATCCTCTCTTTCTCTCTCTCCCCCTCTCTCTCACACACACACACACATTGTAATCACCTTTCTATGCTTTGAAAACTTGCAAATATAGAATTTAACTATAAGCCTTCATGTAAGGTGTACCCCCCCCCCTCCCCCTCCAACAAAGCAAATACTAGGTTTAAAGATTTTGTTTTGTTTTGCATGCACAAGTAGAAGTTTTACATGTTGGTCTGCTGTTAGTAATTAGTATATTGCATAACTTGGTTCGTTCTTGCAGGCCGGTATTCTCACAGTTGGCAGAGGCAACCAGGTTGTTGAACCAATGATTGGAACTGATGGTAAATTGTTCGCTATTATTCATTTATTTGTACCATGCCATCTAATGTTTTGGTGCTTTTGTTGATTTCTTAAAATTGGAATCATTCTCCTGCAGGGCATTGAGAAGCCTACTGTCGTTACAAAAATGAATTTAACGTTGTCTGCTGATCATCGAGTTTTTGATGGAAAAGTTGGAGGTACGTATAATGTGTGTTGACCTTATTTTTTTTATCAGATAGGCAGGTATTGTGACTGCTGGATATTATTTGTTGGTCTGTATTATATTCAAATCAATTTAATTACAACGAAATTAGCTTGTTACCTCTTGGATGATCAGTGTGCTTTTTATTATTGTTGATGCAATTTATTATTTGCAGGTGATTTTGTAACAGATTTACGTTCAAACTTCAGTGATATTCGAGGGATGTTGTTGTAGTTTCATGAGGAATGGTATCCAATTTGGAGATGGAAGTCCCTACACAACAAGCGTTGTTGGTGGACAATATCCAAAATATGGATTAAACTTTTAAGAGCAGCTAACTGTATTTCTGAACAAATCTCTGTTATGGCATCTGGGTTTCACCAGGATTTTGTTTGATTTATCGGCTCCAGCTTTTCAAGAGAGGCCCATTAAGTACTATATGGGAATATTACTAATCCATGGTATGGCTTTTAGCAAAAAATGATTTTGATATTGTTCGCCTCACGAAAATAATGCAGATATTTGTCCATTTGTATATGAAAACTGTAAACGAATGCCTGGAAACATGTCTATGATTTCGTTAAATAAAATATATTTAAGGCTGAATTTATCGTGCATTTACACCGAATGATCTTTTGTTTGTTGCTAGTAAAAGGCAGGAGGAACAATTTCCTCTTTGCTTTCAAATCCAAAAAGAGATTTCACTTTCAATGTCAAGTTTCTAAGAAAAAGTGATTATAACATTTAATCAATTGTCTGACAATTAAAACAAACTTAAATATAATATAAGATTGATTTCAATTAATTTGGGACAAATGAAAATTAGGGTCCGAAGAAAAATGGGACACTATTCTAGGAGTTTGTTTGGATGAGATATTTGTAATTTGCTAGGAAATGAAAGCCCATCGATTCAGGAATTCATTTACTCATGACAATAGCAAGTCCGACATATAATATCAATTTTTTAGGTAATTAATTCTACTCTTTTTTATTAAAAAAAATTTGGAGCCACCCACTCATTTCTCATCCAGACACCAAAGTGCCTGGAGTTTTGAACTCATGATGTGTAACAAGAGAATACTCCAATGTTAGGGGCTTGTTCGATTTGGTGCTTTTGCGCGCATTGGAAAAGTGTGTTAAAGGCTTTCGAGCTCCAAACTCACTGTACCCAGCTGTAAATTTGAGATTTAAAAATTGCGTTTGTGAGTTAAAACTATTGTGTTTGGAATAAATTTCATTTAAACGAATAAGATGTTCGAACCCCAATGTTGGGGCATGATTATTTGGGTCATGGTCCAC
The DNA here is from genome assembly GCA_020205555.1 of Panax stipuleanatus. NCBI lineage: Eukaryota > Viridiplantae > Streptophyta > Magnoliopsida > Apiales > Araliaceae > Panax > Panax stipuleanatus. The sequence goes on along the minus strand of CM035115.1, from coordinate 128,903,456 downwards.
GTGGAGGAATATTCCTCACGTAGGTGATTGGGCCTTGTGGATTTGGTGGGCCATAGTCCACGTGGAGGAAATCGTCCAACGAAAGAACCTGTTTGGGTAGATGAAGAACTTTAAGGAATCTAAGATTCCTGATTATACTTAATCTCTAACTTCTGAGGAAAGTGTTAGGATAGAATCCGGCTTCCTTTCTTTAAGGAGATTTAATTTAATCCCATTAAAGAATTTGACCTAATGAGAAATTATATTTTCATACGGGAAAGGGCACATAGAGGAGGTGTGATCACTATAAATACAAAGTTATACCCTGGTTCTCAAGTACACACAATATCTACTATGTTCTAGCACTAAATACCTCTATTGTTAAACCTTGTTCAGCTTGTACCTATTCTCACACCAGAGCTATCCCCTGGCGGTCCAGGCCGTCAAGTTTTTTCGTGTGAATTCGTTTATGTGCAGGATTGGACGCGCTTTTGTTGATTATGGCGCGTGGACGAATCTTAGCGTTAACATTGGCACTAAAAGGAGGGATTTTAGTGCTAGGAGTTTTCAATCACTCAAGAACTTGATCAGAAATAATGGCGACAAGTAAGACGGTTTTCAGACATGAAAAATCAACTGACAACCCTTCAACTCAACTTAAGGGTTCGGTCAAGGACATTTTGGGGCTTTCCAAAGACATCTTGGACAGGCTCGGGCCCCACAGTCATTCTGTGGGTCCGAAGAATACTCAAACAACCGGTGTCAAGCGTCGATTGTTTTCGACTACAAGGAATGTAGTGGGTCCCAACGACCGTGTCGAGGATATACCATCCTGAACACGTACCCAGAAAGATCGGGACTCCAGACGAGGCAGTCATGACACCAAGCAATTGATCCTAGCTAAGAAAGTGCAGGAGAATCATGATGTTGTCGAAGTACTCCGTCTTCAGCAAAAGGAATTGGATGCACAGTTGGCATTGTTGAATGGAGAGGAAGTTTCTTCTACCGATAACCGTCATCAAAAAGCAGCTCTCGGGAGAGGAGAAGACACATAAACCACTCTCAAGAAAGGTGCAGGCGTCGAAGCCGCTCTCGTGAAGGAAGTAGCGAAGCTAGAGGAAAGTCTGAACGGAGAAGGCGAGAAGTCTCTCCAGAGCCCAGAGATTGGGATAGGCGAGAGCCATCCCCAAGGAGGAGCAAGACTGAGGCGCTTGCTGGAGACTAACAGAGCTGGAGAAGAGATTTGCGGCCCCCAATTAGAAGGAGACTCCGATTGACCTAACGTCACCGTTCTCTCTAAAGATAGATCGAGTTTGGGCCGACCCAAACAGGAAGGCCCCACAAATGGAAAGTTATGATGGGACCGGAGACCCGTATGAACACAGCCAGGCATATGACCGGCTGATGAAGTACTATGACTATTCTGACGCCACCAAGTGTCAGATGTTTATTACGACTTTGAGGAAGGATGCTTGTCAATGGATGGCGTCGTTAAAGCCAAACTCAATCTCGTCATGGAAGGAGCTTTGTGACCAGTTCCATAGCCGCTTCGGGACTAATAAAAGAAGGGGTAAACCGGTCGGTTCTCTAGTTCCGATCTGACAGTATTTCGATGAGACCTTTAACCAGTATGTAAAGAGTTTTAGAGATGCAGTCAGATAAGTGAGGCACTTGGATGGTCCTCAGGTCCTCGAGTATTTCCAGATAGGACTATACGTGGTGAGGTCCAGGAAATTGATGAAGAATTTAATGTTCAACATCCCGAAGGATTTGGCAGAGGCCTATGACAGAGCCGAAGAATTCATCGTAATCGAGGAGGCCATGGGTAGTCTAAAACCGAATGCAGTAGAGAAGCCAAAGGATCGGGATAGGAACAACCATCCCAGATCAGACAACAATAACAACATAACGGACAATCAGAAGAATGAATACAATAATGGGGGTTCGGGAGGAGGCCGACCTCCCTTCCCGGTATGCAGAGTCAATAAGGTGTTCACCCCACTCAATACGAACTGGGCTACTATATTAGAGCAGATAAGGGATAAGTCGTATTTTGAACCTTACCTAGAAAACACTCGTCTAAAGAGGGGAAACAAGAATAAGTATTTTGAGTATCATCAGGCTGTTGGACACTTCACTGAAGCTTGCAGGAATTTGAAAAGGTTGATCTAGAAGAATGTTTAAGGTGGAGAGCTAGTTCAGTATGTGGTAGGACAGAGAGGGTGCAGGAACAAGGCAGAATAATAACAATCAGAATTTGGCCCCGCAGCCACAACAACAACCTGATCAAACCCAGGCAGCCTGCCAGGTGGTGGACGTGATAACAGGTGGATCAGTGGGAAATATAATTGGGAAAAAACGGCGTGGGGTTCTAGACTGGGTCTTGACAGTATCTGAATGACATGTCGGGAGGGATCGGTTTTACACTGACATAGTAATTTCTTTCACCGATGAGGATTACCCATCAGAATCCATTGAGCCACACGAAGGGGCTTTGGTTATCACAGCACAGGTTTGTTCGATGGACATAAAGCAGATCATGATCGACAATGGCTCTTCGGTCAACATACAATATTCCCATGCATATCAGAAGTTGGACTTGGAAGGTAGAAAGATGGAGGTCGGGTGGAACCCCCACTGTATGGGTTCAGTAATGATCTGGTTTGGGTAGTAGGGACTATTGAGTTTCCAGTCATCTTTGAGACGGCTCCTCATCAGGTGGAAATCAATATTCGATTTTTTATAGTGTATGTAGATTCATCATATAACGTCATTCTAGGTTGGCCGACATTGACATCATTACAGGCAGTGACATCCATTCCCCATTTTAAATTGAAATTCCCTACGCCAACGGGGTTGGCAAGTTCAGAGGAGATTTGGATATGGCTCGAAGGTGTTACCAAAATTCCTTGATATCATCTGGGGTCGGAGTCAGCAAGCAGAGGCAGCCAATGGAGATTGAGGTTGAACCGTTTACCGAAGGAAGTACAAAACCGCTAGTCTTGCCAGCCAAAGAAACATAAGATATTGAGTTGATCCTGGGGAATAAGGATTGTAGACACTCAAAATTTTCCTTACCCCAATACGAATACTGCGGGAGGACAAAACCGTCAATCAAGCCTATCCCGGTACCGATACTAGGCTTTCGATCACCAATATCGGTACTCCAGTCAAATTCGATCCCCAATATCGGTAAACTTAAATACGATCCCCAATATCGATAAACTCAAATTTGATCACTAATATCGGTACTCTAGTCAAATCCGATCACCAATATCGGTACTCCAGTCAAATTCGATCACCAATGTCGATACTCTAGTCAAATCTGATTTCCAATCGAATTGTCAATCCATCTTTGATCTCCAATCGGACAGTCAATCCAGCTCTGATCTCCAATCGGACAGTCGATCCAGCTCTGATCTCCAATCGGACTGTCGATCCAGCTCCGATCTCCAATAGGACCGTCGATCCAGCTTCGATCTCCAATCGGACCGTCGATCCAGCTCCGATCTCCAATCGGACAGTCAATCCAGCTCTGATCTCCAATCGAACCGTCGATCCAGCTTCGATCTCCAATCGGACCGTCAATCCAGCTTCGATCTCTAATCGGACTGTCTGTCCAGCTCCGATCTCCAATCGGACCTTTGATCTAGCTCTGATCTCCAATCAGACCGTCAATCTAGCTCCGATCTCCAATCAGACCGTCTATCCAGCTCCAATCTCCAATCGGACCTTCTATCCAGCTCTGATCGTCAATCAGACCGTCAGATCAATCTCGATCCCAATATCAGACTATCAAATCAACCCTGATCTCAGATCGGGCAGTCAAGTCAAACCCCAATCTCAATATCAGGCCTTCAAATTAGCCTCGACGGCAATCTGAGAGGTACAAGTCAACCCCGACATTAATTTGAGAGGTACCGATCAACCCCGATCACAATATCGGGCCGCCAAGTCAGATCCGGCATCAACCTGGGAGGTACGGGTCAACCTTGACATCAACCTAAGACATGTTAAGTTATCCCCGGTCTCAGCCCGAAAAGTACAGATCAGCCCCGGCGTCAGTCCGAGAAGTGCAGTTCAGCCCCAGAAATGACCACCGGAAGCCAGATCCACCAAGGGCCACCCCGGGAGGGGTAAAACGGTTATTTTATCAACTCTCAGTCAATTCGGTCAAACTCAAGCCGAATTTATGCCATCGAAGTCAGAATGAACCATAACAACGATCCCGAGTGCAAACGACGCAAGATAGCTCAACGAACAAACTGCAGGGAAAATGTTTTATCCCATGTCATTGCAACACTCTCGGCGAGGGCCTTCTGAAAAGGTATCGCACGCCTCAAATGGACGCTCCGATCAAAAGTTAAAAAGTTTTGACTTCGACTGCGCGTTGTCTGGAGTGCACGTACTTCGAGATGACAGAACCCGGTACTGCGGGCCCCACCAGGGAAGCCGCACCAGCAGGTAGAGTGGAGGCTCCCTGGTCTATAAATATGAGTCCACCCCCCTCTTTTCAAGAATCAAAAAACGCAGCGAAGCTCTGACAGTTCAATTTTTTGACTTTTACACCTCTTCCAAACCCAAATATTTTTACTCTAACACGTAGATATACCCATATACTACCACATATCAGAAAATAATCGGTATATTTGGACGTATAGAGCCTACGATTTGGCAAAAAGCCCGTGTAGCAGCTCTTTGTAAGTATTTTTACTATCAAAAAGTGAATATTACTTCTTCGTACTTTTATACACTTGCACGTTAAGTTTCATTTTCTAAAAATGCCCGGAACCTAGTTCTGTGGCCGTTTTCGTCAAAATTTGGTACATTTTTGTACATAGACTGATTTTCTGGCATTTTTATAACTCGGATTGACGATCCGTCAGCTCCAGCAGCTTCAATGCACTAGCACACATGTTCTGGCAACTTCGCCGGACTGGGTTATCTTCCCAATCCGAGTTTGGCCCTTTTTGTATATATTTATCTGTATATATACTAACATTTCAATTCTGTCAAGCCCGGATGTCAAATCCGAGGTAGTTTACTGGTTTTATATATATTTACGCATATATGAGCGATCTTCACCATCACTGGTCCTCGTATCAGTCTTGGTTGACTATATTTCTATATATATATATATATTTGAATTAAGTCCAGGCACCGGCGTGAAAACCCCTCGCCCTTTATACTGTTTTTTGCACACTTCACCATATTGGGTGATCTCCCCAGTCACTGGTTGCCTACTTTTCTGCAATTTATATTCCAGTCTGGCCTGGATATTTTCGTGGCCTTTATACTATTTTTGCACACTTCGCCATACTGGGTGATCTCCCCAGTCACTGGTTGACTACTTTTCTGTACATTTACATTCTAGTTCGGCCTGGATTATTCTGTGGCCTTTTTACTGCTTTTATATATATTTATGCATATATAAGCAGCCTTCACCATTACTGGTCCTCTTCCCAGTCTTGGTTGACTACGTTTCTGTCAATATATATATATTTCAATTTCAGTCCGGACACCGGCGTGAAAACCCATCGCCCTTTACAGATTTTATATATATTTGTATATATATATATATATATATATATATATATATATATTACTTTATTCGCTTTTTATAAAACTGCTTTTGTAAATATTCATCTTATGAATTGACACTGTTATATCTGCAGGCGCACTAGATTTATTTAAATCTCTCCAATTCTAGTTTTCAAACGGTTCAAAACCTCCAGACTGAACCGGGAAGCTAGAATGGCTGAGATTTCCTTAAATCTGGCTCTTTTTTTTTTCTAGTTTCAGCTTCAAAAGCAACCTCGCGTCCCTTAGATCACTATCTAGTGGGAACAAGACGCTTTGGCCGTGCGGACCAGGATTTATTGAATGAATCCTCTGTTCTGGCAATTTTTGGATATTTATCTGTTTCTGTACAAATTTGGCAACTCATATGTGAGCCTAGGAATCGTGGGATTCACGATCAAAACGATCGAAATCTGATTTCCACGATGGACAAACTTCGATTTATAAATGTACCCTGCCAGTTTTTCTGCAAAAAAATATACATGTAAACAGACCTTAAAACGGTTATCTGGATTTAAGGTCTCAAGATAATGAAAAAAATATCGATTATCGTGTCAGCGTCCCTCCGATGGTTTTCATACCCATGAGGAGACCGACACTTATATATTATGTGGTCGAGGATGCTTCGCAACCCGACAAATCACCATTCACATGCAGCCTTAAGGCTATAAAGATAAGATTAGAAGTATCAACAGGCTTCAATTCCTATGGCAGTGTAAGGGTTTGATAAATCAGCTTTCAAAACATCATTTTCAAATTAATCAAAAGAAAAGCGTTTTAAGAAAATCAAAATAAATGCTTTTTGCAAATCAAATCAAAGACTGATTTTGAAATCAAATTAAACCCTTCGTATATAGGTTCAACGAAGCAAAGCACTACTTTCAATCAATTAAATCAATAGGCCCAATTTTCAAACAGCATTCACTCACGCATTTCAGTTTTAAAGAAAAATATTGAAAAGATGCGGTACCGTGTTTACACGGGAGTTGTGGGGTGCCTAACACCTTCCCCACACTTAACCAAGCCCCCGAGCTCAAAACTTTGTTTTCAAAGATCAAGTTTCAACAGTGTCCAGCAATTGGGCCTCTTTTCAAACAAAACTCGGTTGAGTTGGTACAACCATTTCAAATCTACCAACTGGCGACTCTGTAACACGTTCAAATCGTCGACATGATATATGTTGGCCTTTCTCCTAAAAAACCCTTCAAAATCTTTTTCCTAAATAAAAAGAGAGGGGGTAGAGAGAACTTAGGAAAAGAGATTAAAAGATCCGGGTTGTGACCCGACCCGCGGATTTTTTTAACCAACGTCGACAGGTGGCGACTCTGCTGGGGACAGTAGAGGACTTAGGCCACTTTCAAATCTTTTCAAAACATTTCCCTTTCAAAACTATTGAATGCATGAAATTCTGCCTCTCCACAGTAAATGAATGAGTGAATGCTGTATCTTTACATTGAATGAATGTGAATGAATGCTTTCCTGCTTTTTAGTGCTTCGCACCCATATTTAGTGCTTCGCACCCATGTCATCATATGCACTACGGTAAGGCACGATGTATGTGAATGTATGTTGTGTGTCCCTCTAACAAGGAGGAAAACCCGGTCGGTGATAAGTAATGTCTCTGGGGATGGCTAAGTCTCTGGGGCTCATGAAAATGCACTACCCAGATTCACTCCAGTTCAAAATCGGATTAATTTCTCCTCTAGTAGATTGCGATGATCTGGGAACCTTCATGCCGAAACAAAAGCCGCGAGAGTAACCTAAGTTAGGTCAGCCTCTGATTAACTAAATCCGAAGGGAAGTTTCTTCATGCCTTCCTCTTTCAATTCCATGTTAAGTCTCCAATTATCAAGGAGCACAATGTAAATATCATAATGAAAGATTTACTTTCCCTATCAAAATACCATGTCATCATGCCATCAAAACAGCTAACCTCGATTTTGCAGGATCAAATCTAAAAAAAAACACATCATGCATCCTGTCCTTACCTACATCAGGAAATTGACAAGCCTACGTTTTGTTGTAGGTAAAAATTGGTCTTGTTACTAGGTCTAAATCCAAAGCACCGAGTCCATCCACGGACATGGCTTCCAATGCTCAAACAGAATCCACCACGGTATCCCTGGAAGAGTTCGAAGGACTGAAAAATCAAATAGCCAAGTTAGCCGGTTTCTTACAAGAACAAAGCAAGGCCCTTAGAGGGAAGCAATCTCAAGCTCACACAGAACCAGGAGCATCTGGTGGTAGTGCTGGCAGTCAAGAGACTGAAAAGACTGAAACTCAGATTCCTGGACCACAAAACCAGGACACGACCAACAAAACCCCTGAAATCAACCCCCTCATCAAAGAACAGGAAGCTGGTGACATTATGAAACAAATGGAGGAAGCTCTCCGATCAATCAAAGGGATTGGGGCATTCGGTAGTGTCAATTACTCCGACCTCTGTATATTCCCCGGGGCTTGTTATCCCAAAAAATTTAAGACTCCTGACTTCGAGAAGTATGATGGAACGGGAGATCCTTAAACACACTTGAAAGTATTCATCAGAGAACTCGGATCCTATGCAAAGGATGAGAAGCTTTGAATATAATTATTTCAGAAAAGTCTAATCGGAAAGGCGAGAGCATGGTACGCCCGTCTGGACAACTCCAAAATCCACAGTTGGGAAGAACTGGGCCACGCTTTCCTCGGTCAATACAACTTCCAATCTCAGTTGGTTCCAGACAGATAACAAATTACCAAGATCAAGAAGAATAACACTGAATCATTCAGAGAATATGCCCAGCGATGAAGACGGGTTGCAGCACAAGTCACCTCAGCCATGATTGAATCTGAAATAGTCATGACCTTCATCGACCTCCAAGAAGCGCCTTATTATGAGAGGGTCCTAGTAGGCATAGGAAAACCATTCTCTGATATGATCAAACATGGCGAAATGGTCGAATTGGGGCTCAAATCCGGAAAGATAAAAGATCTAACCGCCCTCGAAGCTATCGCTGAGCATATCCAGTCCAAAAATTACGGGAGTAATCCCCGGAGGGTGCACAAAAAGAAAGATGAGGAAGTGTCCTTAGTCTTACAAGGACAAAATCCAAGGGACGAGTCAAACAATATGCCCATTCAAAGGAGGAGTTATACCCTTTTTCAAAATCCAATACAGCCTTCAAACCCTCCACTCCAAAAAAATATGGAGGTTAGGCGTCGAAGAACTTTCACCCCTCTAGGGGATTCACTCGAGAACGTATTCAAACTTCTGATAGCCCAGAAGAATATTGTCCAACTCCTTCCACCAACCAACACTAGTGGTCGGAATTTTGACTCAAGCAAGAAGTGTGCTTATCACTCTGGATCTCCAGGCCATGACACCCAGGACTGTTTGTCTCTCAAGCATAAAATACAAGACTTGATTGACAGCTGAGAGATTGTTGTCACAAAGCCTGAGCAACCCCATATGCTGGACAATCCTCTGCCACAGCATAAAGAGGAGAATGTGTAATACCCGAGAATTTCCATATATTATTAAATAAATATATTAATGGAAATGAGAATTTATTTGAATATAAATGATTTTGTGTTATGAGATGAATTAATTCAATTATATATAATTGAATAATTATAATAATTGAGAAATTGGTGGAGTTTGTGATAAACTCGTTGATTGCCTTGTGTGGCACAGTGACGTAATATAAGAATGATTATATTAATTTAAGCGAACAATTAATCTATATTAATTGTTAATCGAAGAATATTAATTAACTGTTATAAAATACTAATGAGGATTGATTAATAATATGTGATTATTATTGCAAGAAACATAATAATAATGAGCAACGTGTTTATAAATATAATAAGATTTATATCAAAGTGATAGTTAATCATATAAAGATTAATTAAATTGTTATGGAGGTTAACAATTATATTGATTGATGTAGGATATGTGTATATTATTAATTAATATTCAATTTATAAGATGAGAAATTATATGTGCAAGCATGCGAATTAAATGTATAGTAACTATATGTTATGATATGTGTAGGTGACAAATGATGTGTGGATATACATTAAAATAATGTATCATGGATCTATTATAAATAATTATTGAGTAATACAATTTAATAATATATGATATAATGTAATGTGGTAGTATCCGATTGTATTATATCGGTAAGATAAAATGTACATAGATTATATGTATTCAAATTGCATTTATTACATTATGGGGAGAACATTGTAATTATAACCTAAGAGTACATATAATATATAACATAAGTGTAGCATATAGTCCATTTGTAAGAATGCTGAGATTTGCTTGGCTTGTCCCAATATAATAGTCACTCTCCTTTCCCTCATTCACGTGCACAGCCATTATGGCCTAAGCCTATTGCTTCTCCTTAAACTCAGTAAATTTCCATAGCCTTGTAGCAATGATGAGCAAGGGAGTGGTTTTAATGATGGATTCTAACAACTAAATACCTACCATTCTATAACCTTCATGCAATTTGTCAATCCGTTAGTTTGATTTGGGAGTTAGAAGCTTGGACTGTGTATTCATTCTTCTATATAAAGGAACTCCCTGCACCTTCATTTCATTGCTGAAATATTTCTAAGAGAAGAGAGTATACTGTGATTGTCTATTTAGTTCAGAAGGAATTTCTATAGTAGCATCAGCAAGCTTACTCCATAACAGAGGTATAAATCCTCTTCGTGTCTTCATTTTCATTTTCTGTCAAAAGAACTCCATTGTTGTTCTCTGAGTTTTGTTGAAATTCTTGATTATGCCAAATTGGTTCATGATTGGTTGTAGAACCCTTATATTGTTGTTATATGAACATACACACATGATGGAACCACTGAATAGTCTTTCATTTCCATTGTTCCTCTTCAATTTCTGTAAATACATGAAATTCGTAAATTAGTTAGAGTTCATGAAATTGGGAATTGATAATTGCTATTGACTGTTATATAAGCATATATGTATGTGTTAGTAAGTTAAACAAGTCTAATATCTGGGTATGTTGAAATCGATGAAATGGGAGGTTTTGGGTCGGTTTTCGCTGCAGTCTGAACTGCAGAAAACTGCCTCGACGCCGCAGCGCCGCAGCCCGCGCCGCAGCGCCACACGCGCCGCAGCCCGCGCCGCAGCGCCGCACGCAGCGCCACTCGCGCCGCAGCGCCAGTATTAAGCTACTGTTGCCGCGCCGCAGCGCCAGCCTCTGTGTTCAGTTTTCTGCATTCTGCAACAAAACTGTTATGTACCAATTGTTTGATTTTTGTTTAAACAAGCATGGGAGCATGATTAATACATATATATAAACCTAATGAGGCAATGTAAGCATGTTTTAGTATATTAGCATGCATGGTTAACCAAACGACACATAGTTTGGAAACGAATTTAAAGTTTCATAAACGACGTTAACATATATGAAGCATGTATACATTCTGACTTTTTGAGCATGTTTATAGGGCCTTGAAATACATGAAAAGCATGTTAACTTACATATATAGGTTTCATAAGGAAGCATGAACATGATAGACCTTATTAATGAACTATACTAACAAAGTATAAGCTTTGAACGTGAACGTTGGTATGTTATGACAAGAATTAGAATTTGACATTTATGGACACATGTGATAGCACTCTTAGACTCATTCATGTGTCATGCATGTATATATACCATGATTAGTTGCCGTGATTAAAGTTTAGCATGAACAAAGCATGTTTTCAAGATAATAACAATGCTAGCTACATATATGCAATACGAGTACTCATGAGCATGACTAATACAAGTTATATGAATATCTTATGTGTTTAAAAGCAATCATGTTAGACCATATGAGTTCGTGTCCTTGAATGGCTTTAAGTATTAACTTAAGAACCTATACCATGTACGATTGGATTTGGAAAAGTTATACAAGCATGAAAGTATCCTTTAAATATGAATACATGCTACGCGATATTATATGATGTTACTTGAACCCGATTTTGACGGTTAACTTAAGGAGATGCCGTAACTTGCTAAAATGAAATATATTTAGTATTGATTGTGGTCTTATGTGATATTAATAAAATGCAAGCATGTTTGCTAATTGTTGAGATCTTATATAATATGAGAATGCGTTTAAACTCTAAAGAAGGAACGTTAAGGATAGAAATTATATTCTATATAACTGTGTAGCTAGGTAAAACTTAGCTTATGTGTTGATCGTATATTCAAAGAGAAAATGTGAAGTTAAATTATATGACTAATGAATATCATATATATACGTAACTGTATTACGATAGGAATTCGAAAGTGTTGATTGCTTTTCGTGGATAAACTACGCTAAAGGCAAGTTCTCTTACTTACACTCTTTTAAAGTGCAAGGATCCTAACCGACGCATTTACTTTGTGCAAGGAAATCTATGATTGTGAAAGTTTCCTAACTTATACTCTTTTACTATGCAGTATCCTATCTTGTGTATTGCGAACTAGTTTCCTATTTAATCGGTTGAATCGAATTAGCATACTTGAACTCTTATTTCATTAAAGCTATTATTCATGTTGAACTTAGTATTGTTCTTGAATATTGTGAAAGTGTCTATGTCATTTGATTCGGCTGGACTTATGTTATTGAAAAGCAACCCAAACTAATTGATTGGTGCGGGATCTTGTATTTGACTGAGAAGAACAACCTTCTTTGAAGGGAATATATAATTGTCGGAGAACCGACGTGCACACTTGAGTATGGTTGATTGTTATGCATAACAAGGGTACTTTAGGCTGATCACCTGTTGTACCTGTTTTTGTTGGATTTTCAGTTTATTACTGTCAATTCTAGTAGAAGTTCATAGTCCGTAGTGACTACTCAGTATTCAATTATTTGAAATCTTGAATTGACTTATTATTAAATCATATTGATATTATCCTGTCCTTAGCGACTGATATTGAGAACTGTTGATATTCTTGTTATTCTTGAACTATCAAATCTTGTTATACCCTTTCGAGAATTGAGAATCTTATTACTCACCCTTATTGTATATTACTTGCTGGGCAATTTGTGCTCATTCTTGCTTTCCCTAAAACATTTCAGTTAAGGCAGAGCATGGTGAACCTTCGGGCGTTGATAAGGGCAAGGGCAAAGCTACCAACTAGCTTATGTCTGTTATGTTTTAAATATATTAATATTGTATGAAGATGATGTAGTAAGACTGGATTTGATTATGTTTAAGCTTAAGTTAGATTATGTAATAAGTCGTTAACTGATATTATTATGTAATCTATTAAGTACTGTAGGTTGCGAGACTTGGGGGAATAATTATAATAAATCATTGTAAATTATTCTAGAATAGATTTTCCGCTGTGATCGTGTGATATTTAATTATTATTATTGTGATGTATTACCATGAGCACGTGATGAACCGAATTCGAGAGACCAAGTGGCGGTCCTGGAATTTGGGGGCGTCACAGGATGTCAACATGATCAGCGCCACAAATGGAGAAGGATCTAATTACCTCCGTTATGTGGGTGAATCAATTCAATCCAACAACACCAGCCCAAATAGTTGGGAAGTTTTTAAAAGGCAGTTCCTGATAGAGCAGGAGATCAAGTCTATCAAGGAGTAGATCGAGCAGTTAGCAGAACTGGTCATTTACCAGCATCAGATCACCAGGAATATGGTGAAACAAATCAACCAGTCCATTATTGATCGTCCTCCCACACCAGAGATCACTTCCCCGAGAAGTCAATACCATTCTAATGAGAATGATCTTTGGGAAAATGGGAAATTCTTATTCCAAAGAAACTTCACCATCCTAAATCAATTAATGGAAGAAATCCTTCAAATGCTTATCAACGAAGGAATGATTGCAGACTTGTTGCCTCCATTGAACCCTCGAGCCAAAAAATTCAAACCTAACCAAATATGTCAGTACCATTCAAATTCACCCGGCCATGATACTGAAGATTGTTGGTCACTTCGTAACTTGATTCAAGACATGATTGAAAATGGGGACCTGATAAGGGAAAATCAAATCCTCGATCTCCCAGACAATGACACTCTATGGATCCTAACTGTAAGGAACCAGAACACAGTGGCTGTCATATCCTGCGATGGGGAGTCGACTCTCAAACCCTTAGTACTGCCTAGGAAAGGGGTTCAAGAACTACTAGATCCTGTGAAGGTGGCTGCACCTCAGCCTCTAATCTTGCCCTTCAGACCTCAGTATCCAATCATCAGTCTGAAGTGTGTCCCATGGAACTACGGGGACAACGAAGGCTCCACTTCAAACAACGTTACCGTTGTGCCGAAGGACAATCCCTTATACCTACCTCAGAGAGTAATCAAACCAGTCATCAAAGCAAAAGAGAAGGTGGCTGAAGAAAAAATCAAAGAGTTCCTCAACAAAATGGGACACCATAAAATCAAAATAGTACAAAGCTTGGAGGATGCACCTAAACAAATGTCCATCCTCGACTTGGTCCTATCCTCAGAGGATCATCGCAACATTCTAGTAAAAGTACTAGAAGAAGCTCATTTGCCACATACAGTGGACACCGAGAAATTCCGTCACGTGATAGAGCACATCTTTAACAGAAATGTGATATCTTTCACTGACGATGATATCCTAGCAGAGAGAACGGGCCACCATAAGTCCCTGTATATAGCAGTAATGTCATCCAGATATGTGATCGGAGGTGTGCTCATCGATGGAGGATCATCCCTCAATATCTATCCATACGACACTTTAGAAAGGATGAAGATCAATTCGAACCGGATCAAAACCAGTCATATGGTCATCTGGGCCTTCGATGGATCTCGCCGACAAGCTATGGGGGAAATAGAGCTTCCTCTAGAGATTGGCCCACACATTTTCTACGTATCTTTTCAAGTGCTCAACATCGCCATTGGATACAACTTATTACTAGGCAGAACCTGGATCCACATGGCAGGGGCAGTGTCATCCACCCTCCATCAACAACTCAAGTATATTATCAATGGAAGCCTCATCACAGTGAATGTTGAACCAGAATACCCTACCTACATATATAAGGATATTCCAGTGATTAGCCTGGATACGGGGATTGAACCTACCAGCTTTCAAGCTCTAGAGGTGAGCGATACTCAGTATCTACCTATCGGGGCACCAGCCCTAAAACCTAAAGTCTCCACCGAAGTAATGGCAGTGGGGCAAGAAATGGTATCTTTGGGTTTCCAACCTGGACAAGGGTTAGGAAAGGATAAGCAAGGTATCAAGATGCTAGTCCAAATCCCAAGTCAGACTGGGAGAGCAGGATTGGGATATTCATCTAGGTCAAGCTGTCGGAACCCACATAAACATCCCAAGGCTCATGCCTCCACAATTTTGCTGCCCAACCTCACAAATGCCAGATGGGTGAAACCTACGAGGAAAATCCCAGATGTGGTATCAGCCATGCTGTTCCCTCTAGTCATACCTGTCAATGAAAGAAAAGCCCTCATGCCTAAGGCAGACAGCTAAAAGGGAAAAGAAAAGATCCTGAACGAAGGACGAGACCCATTGGCTAATATGAGGGTCATTATTAACTACGAGGGCATGAATGACGAACTCCCAGACAGCGACGACTAGGATCAAGATCAAATTCCTCGCATCAAGAAGGTAAAAGGGAGCAGTTCAAAGAAGATCCCTGGCCATATTATAAAGGATGTCTCAGTCATCATCCAAGATGAGACATATAATCACAAATCCCTGATCCTCCCGGTTCATGAGGATCTGACCTTGGACAACTGGAGCAGTGTCCCTTGCCTCGATCGAAAAGGGTAAAGGGGCAGAAAGTTAATCTGCCCTTAATCATGCTTTCATTTACTGCTTACTTTTGCTTGCACAGCTATAGCAGTAACTTTTGTCATGCTTTACAAATGCTCTGTATGTTTAAGCAGTTGTATATATTAATGAAAGCATTTTTGTTTTCAGGGCCCAAGCATTGGATGTGTGTGTCTTTGCTGATGAGATGCCAACCTGTCGAAATGACTACGACTTTGATGTAGAACTAAACTTCGACTTGATGGATATTGATCAAGAGGAGGAAGATGACTATGAGGTGCCCGAGGAGATCAAAGAATGGGTCGAAGATAAACCCAAACCAAACCTCGAACAGACCTCCACCATCAACATAGGAACCTCTAAAAACATCAAAGAAATCTGAATAGGTTCAGACCTCACACCCAATCAAAAAGCCGACCTGATCAAACTCCTAAGATAGTACTAGGATGTATTTGCATGGTCACATGAAGACATGATTGGCTTATCCACTGATATTGTTATCCATCGAATGCCCATTAAAGATGGATTCAAACCAGTCAAGCAAAAGCTCAGGCGATTGAAACCTGAATGGAGTCTGAAAGTCAAAGAAGAAATTGTTAAATAATTCAAAGTCGGAATCATCATGGTATCAACATACCCAGAATGGCTGTCAAACATAGTTCCCGTGCCTAAACCCAGAGGGAAGGTATGAGTCTACGTGGATTATCGGGATTTGAACAAAGTCTACCTCAAGGACAATTTCTCGGTACCTTTTATCCACATCCTGATTGACAATACTGCGCAGTATGGCATATATTCCTTCTTGGATTGCTTTGCTGGTTATCATCAAATCATGGTTGCTAAAGAGGACCGGGAGAAAATAGCTTTTATTACTCTCTGGGGAACCTTCTGCTATAGACGACTATCCTTCAGCCTTATCAATGCCGGAGCCACGTATCAGCGAGCCATGTTGGCCCTCTTTCATGACATGATGCATAAAGAGATCAAAGTTTATGGATGACATCATCATCAAATCCCGGAGGGAGAATGATCACATCAACCATCTCAGGAAGCTGTTCAACAGGTTACGTAAGTATAACCTCAAGCTCAATCCCGCCAAATGTGCTTTTGGCATCAAAGCAAGCAAGCTGCTAGGATTCTTGGTGAGCAATTGGGGCATCGAACTCGACCCTGCCAAGATCAAAGCCATTACTGAAATGCCCGTACCTCGTATAGAGAAGGAGATACGGGGATTCCTAGGAATGATCAATTTTATAAGTCGATTCATTTCACAGCTCACAGCAACCTGTGAACCTATCTTCAAGCTGTTAAGGAAGAATAGAAGCCAAATTCTATCAAGCTACCCTGGTCAACAGGCCCATCTGAGATACTCTCTGACATCTCAACTGTCAGTCCATCAAGTAGAAGCTCAAGATACATCAACAACTGCGAGTCAGGAAAGAAGTGGTAATCACTCAGCAATGACAATACATATCCAATCAGAGAAGTGAATCAAAACTATATTTCTTTGATATATAAAACTGTTTAATATATATATATATATATAGTGTCCTGTACATGACAAAAATGGCTGATTTAGTTTGTGTAGGAAAAATAAAGCTAGTCTATTGACCCAAGGACAAGCGGGTCAGCAATGCTAGCATGACATCTCTCTCTAAAGATGGGGGAGCAGCTATAAGTGCCATCCACTCAGCCTCCATACGGTTCAATATCTCCACAGTCATCTGCAAGGTGGCACTGTGGTCATCAATGTATGCACTCATCTCGATGACCAAACCATGAGTTTAAGATCGAAGAGCAGTACTATCAGAAATGTGGAAATCACGGGAAGCTATAGCCTCATCCCTCTCCGCAAAAGCTGCGTCTCGAGCAAATAAAGTCTCCTCAATCTCAACATATGCTCTGTATCTAGCCGAGCGAATATCTTCTCGCTCCATAACCACTACATCTCTGGCAGATCGGATCTCCTCCCACTCAATCAATCCAACATCTAGAGCGGCCCTGAGCCTATCTCTCTCAAAAAAAGCTAAATCTCTGCCAGATAAGGTAGTTAACATCTGCTCTCTAGCTGAATCTCGCTCAAAGGTCATCCTGAATAGTGAGTCTGCCAAAGTCGGATCTATCTCTGCAAGAATAATCTGTAGATCACTCACTAGGGTCGCTGTCAAACCCGTAAACAGCTTATCTGCGGAAGGAGAATCTGGATCCTCTATAGGCTCCTCCTCATCGGAGTCCATAATCGGAGATAAATGAGGCTCTACTGCTGCAACTACTGTCTCTGCCTCCAACCATGCAGAATACTCCGAAGAACGACCTGGATGGCTACAAGGGAAATCAGCCCTCTCTCGATGAGTCCAACACTCATATACTTTAAACAAGTCGGTGGATGACATAGAAGAAGCCGACGTCCTCTGATTAGCAGACCCCTCGAAATGGTGCAAACTCTGCAGCTGATCAAACTGACACATGACTGCCAGGGGATGATAGGTAGTCATTGGCTCAAACCCGATAGGGGCAAATAATCCAGGCCAGAAGCATAGGTGATAAAGCTATATGGGGACGCTAGCCCTGAGCATGGCAAGATCGAGAACGGATGCTCAATATTCGACAGAAATGCCAACCATAAATCTGTATCAATGCACTCCGCAAGCTGAAAGGAGTAAACTGTGGATGTCTCGTGAGTAAAACAAAAACCCCGAGGCCTGAAGAATCCAATCGGTCGTATATGGGACATCAGCCATATATACAGCAAGACTGAGCTTCCCCTAAAAACCCTTCTGGATGGGTACTACAATGTGTGGCGGATCTAAATGTCTCAGCCAATATCATCGGGACGATGGTGCTACCCTGTATAAGGGCCCGAACCGCAACTACTAATCCCACGTCCAAATGATCCGAGAGAAGCGACATATAGACGTATGCCACAATACACATCAACAGAATGTCTACTCTGGCCAGATGCCATACCTCTGCTGAAATAATAAAATCTCTGACATGGCGATCATAGAAGTCGAGCTCGCCAAATCGATCGATCAAGAAGTCAATCGAGATCACGTGTCCAGATACAATCTTATCCCTGATCACACTTTGATGGAGACCGGACATACGGGTAAATGGTCTCCTCATATCACTAATAGCCATACGAGCACACGACAAATCCAGAGCCAACCTAGTAAATTGCTCGTACTCCTCGAGAGTCGGCGTCAACTCATGCCACCCGAAGCGAAACACCTGTCTCTCAGGTATCCAGAAGGGTAAAATGCCATCAACAAATCCAGACGGCACCCAAAAATCTACGAGGGCCAACGAATGCCCCAGCATATGGTCCACTGTCCCTCTGACTGCGTAGGGCAGGCCCTCATACCACGACCTCAATGATGTGTCCACCTCAGATGGTGGTGAATGCTCAATACGGCTGACTGCAGACGATGTCATCTGTAGCACCGTACCACAAGACCATCCAGAGGTCAAATCAAGTCGCAGCTGTCTGAATGCATACACATGACATAATACATGCATGATAACAGTAGTATAAATATGATGCAGAAGTTAAGAGATAGCAGGAATATCTACGGTAAAATTATCTACTGTAGGACATCATCCCTGTCTGACAATACAAAGTAAAATAAAAATATACAGGGAAATAGGGCACCACCACCCAACTAATACAGTGGTCTATCAAAATAATGGCACAATCTCCAAATAGCCAAAACAGTGGCTGACCAAAAATATAGCTCCAATAGCTATCAGAGGAAGTCGAAGACATCAGTGTCAAAGTGATCGACCTGCTCCATCCCCTCAGTGGATATAAAATCGTTGCTATCAGGCATGTCTGGGCGGTATAAGGGAGGATCTGCCCCTGCAAAGTTGCTGCTAAATGGACCTGAAGAGGGGCCCGCTTCAAAGCTGGACAGGTCAAAAGAAGATACCTCTGATGGATCTCAGCCAAGGTTCCTGATAAAGAAACGAGCTCTCTCCAACTCCCTGGTCAGATCTGCTATCTGGTTTAAATGAGTGGGCTCCTTAAGGCAAGCTATGCAGTTCATCATCATCACCGACCCTGGTACCATGTATGCCATGAACTGGGTGGCATAAGTCTGAGCTCCAATAGTGCGAGGACTCCACCAACTGCTAAAGGCCTCCTGGCTGTACGGGCCCTCTGATAAGGCGAAGCCATCTATGCCCTCCATAGGGATATCTGTTAATGGCACGGTCAATGACCAATGATGCCAAGCAGGAGGAGCAATAGAAATGCGGATCTCCCCAGTAACGCTCCTAATGGCACTCTGTCCAAGATAGAGCTCCCAGCCTCCCACCATCAACAAAGGGACTCTGCGGGTCGATAAAATAAACTCCCGACCTGTAGGGACGCCTCCCTCAAATCCAACGGTTAAAAACTCGGAGGTATACGGCGTCCAGATGATCGAACCTGTCGTTAAAAGCTCCAACTACAAACGGGCGTGAGTAAATCCCTCAGCAACAGGGACCTCCGTCAAAGTGGAGTGATGCCATCTCCGTCCCCAAGGATAGGTCTCCAGACCTAGGCCAGAAGTGGGCCGTAGGCAAGGAAGCTTCTCAAATGCCCAAAGCTGATCATCCAAATAGCAAAAGTCCTCAATGACCAAGACTGACAAAAATGGATGCTAAAATCAAAAAAGTATAGAAAGATGTACTCACCAGTAAAAATGGGTAAAATCCTAGCCAAGCCTCCGTCACACCCTCCAAAAGTATGCGAATGCCACAGTAAAAATAGGCAAAGGTGTAGGAGCCCCAATCATAGTCACTGAGGAACTCTACATGTCGAGTGGCGCTAATCAAGGTGAAGGACACAGTAGATGAGTTGTCCGCCACAAAATAACCCTTGATGATTGACAAAAACAATCACCTCAGAATGTGATCTCTAGCCCTCTGATCATCAGGCGGGGGCTCCTGTAAAGTCCCATCCTGGGCATTTATACTCAAGGGACCAGATTGAACAGTCCGACCCTTGAATGTCGTTGTAGGGACCCCCAGCAGGGACCGAACAACAGTGGGCATAATGTCAGTCACGATAGGCACTGGCTCGCCCACAAACACAATATCGATGATAAATCTCCAATCCATAGGAGTCATCATCACCTCGCAATCTAGCAGATGAAGGGACTGAATCTGCTGGAACCAGCGCTCAAACAAAGCCCTCATATACCCCCAGGGGCAACAACGGGGAAGGATTGAGAAAAAGGCCTAAAAGCCCCAGCCATCTACGATTTCCCTGTAATCCTCGTGCAAAGTATGATACAGGGAGTGCACACTGAACCAGTTCCCTTGAGGCTGCGTAAAGCCGGGAACCTGCATAAAAAATCAACCCATGTCAAAAACCTGAGCCCCAAGAATGGCAAAAAGGAAGAAAAAGAATCCAAGAATAAAAAAACTTCAAGTCACCTCGTTGGAATGAAGGTATCTCGATGGATGGTGACTCAAGTCGCCCAGTAGCACCTGCGTCTGCACAACAATGTCAGGGACCTCCACATGTGGAGCCTGAGCGGGAATAAGAGCAATAAAAGGAGCCTCTTCATCGTCAATATCAAGTGGCTGCTCGTCCTGTGCTGGACGAATCACCGCCTCCACCAATCTACGAGGCGTCCGAGCTGGACGAGGTTGGGGAACATTAGAAGCCCTCCTCCATCTGATACCTGAGGATACCCTGCTGGAACTGCCGGGTCTCTTGCGATCCATCGCATACACCAATACTCCAAATCAGCTCAAAAAGGGTGAGGTAAGACTAAAACCTGTGGCTTATCATTTTCAATAAGTCCAGCATATATCTCTAGGTCCTAAGACATGCATGGGTCAGTTAAAAATACCCATCAAAGTTAAACTGCATGTTTTCAAAACCTAGAAGATAAAAACCTGCATGGGTCAGTCAAAAAAAATCCCCAGTAGAGTCAAAAATGCATGTTTTTCAATGCCTAAGATTTTGGAAAATTTTTGCCAGAGTCTCCTTTGTAAAATGGACTGTCCACATGCACACAGGCATGTCTAGGTGGCCATTCAGTAGCACACCTACCCAAAAATAGAAATAATTCATATTTATGAAGAAAAATCAAAAGTCAACCTCACATGGTAGCCAAATTACCATGGACATTTTTAGTTGAAAATCCAGGCTCACTAGGCCTCAAAAAGGATGACTAAATTGGTCAAAAAGTGCAAAATATCACTGTCTCAGAACCTGAATTTTCTTACATCCAAACGTGCATTACAGTAAGATATGCATACATATGTATTCAGAAAATTTTTAGCAGGTCATATAGGCATACATTTTTCATATATTACGTCTGAAAGGCCCCTGAGTGGTTCGCATGCTTTTAACGGTCAAAACTTGCGAAAAAAGGACGTAAATGTTACCTGCGTTGCGCTGATAGCGTAGGAACTGATGGATTCAGAAAACAGCTGTCCAAGCTCCGTAGATCTAAAAAAGAAGATCAAAATCCGTTTGGAACTCAAAACTGAAACTTGAAAAATGAAAATCCCGCAGCCCATTAAATAGCCCAGGTGGAAGCGGGCCCACCTGCGACTGCCGCACCTCCACCTATAGTAGCCCAGGGTGGGTCCCACTCCCCCTGGCTCAGTTCAGTTTGGGTCAAAACAGAGTTCTTATGTGCTGCCAAGTCAAATCTGAAGAAAAATCGCTATGCGATTGAGCGGTTTGTCCTGAAAATCTGTGTTTAAGCAGTGGGAATCTAACAGGAAGAGAAACCCCACAGAGACCCTTGGTATTCATCCCGGAGCCATGTCTAGGGATTAACAAAGCAAATTGCAGAAAAATTAAGTAAAAACTGCATAAAACTGCCACTTTCGAAGCGTCGGGTACTTATCGATGACGATTTAGTCGTTGGTTCCATTCCAGCGAAGTTCGGGTATTGACCGAAGCCCATCCCAGCCGTTGGCTCAGCCCCAGCGAAGTTTGGGTACTGACCGATGCCAGTTCAACCATTGGCAAAACCCCAACAAAGTTCGGGTACATACCGAAGTCAATCTCAGCCGTTGGCACAACCCTAGTGAAGCATCAAGTACTGACCGATGAAGATTCAGCCATTAGCACAACCCCAGTGAAGCATCGGGCATTGACCAAAATAGATTAAGTCGTTGGCACAACCCCAGCGAGGCGTCGGGTATTGACCGATGATGACTCAACCGTTGGCTCAGCCCCAGCGAAGTTCGGGTACAGACCGAAGTCAATCTCAGCCGTTGGCACAACCCCAGCGAAGCGTCGGACATTGACCAATGACAATTCAGCCATTGGCACAACCCCAACGAAGCATCAGGTACTGACCTATGACAGTTCAGCCGTTGGCTCAGCCCCAGCAAAGCTCGGGTTCTGACCGAAATAAATTTAGTCATTGGCACAACCCCAACGAAGCGTCGAATATTGACCGATGACATTTCAGCCGTTGGTTCCATTCCAGCGAAGTTCGAATTCTGATCGAAATCGATTCAATGGTCAACTCAACCCCAACCAAGCATCAAAATGGATCCGATGACGGGAGCAATTATAATAATC
The DNA here is from genome assembly GCA_020205555.1 of Panax stipuleanatus. Classification (NCBI taxonomy): domain Eukaryota; kingdom Viridiplantae; phylum Streptophyta; class Magnoliopsida; order Apiales; family Araliaceae; genus Panax; species Panax stipuleanatus. The sequence goes on along the minus strand of CM035115.1, from coordinate 128,880,575 downwards.
CATCACCAATGATGGAATCTGCTATACACATCCTCAAAAGGATCACCGAGGTAGTATCAATCATATCAACCTCATCAGAATCTATGAAACTATCGCAGAGAACGTTATCCCCAGCAGATCAAGACAACAACAATCTGTGATAGCTCATCTTCGACAACCTCATCCCCATCAAAGTTGAACAGGCTACAGTGAATAACGTCTTCCCCAGCAGAAAATGACAAGAATAATTCGCGGTAACCTATCAATAACATCAAGGGTTGTCCATGACAACGTCATCCCCAGCAGATAGATGACGTAAGCAGCCAAGAGCCGCCCCGTTCCATGCAAATACACTCAGCCTTCGTAGCGACTCTGGCATTTATCTTATTTTCAGTGTCTACTAATCTTTATCATGTCCATTCCACTACATTGCATGGACATGATTAAGAGGGGCATCTGTAGACACTCAAAATTTTCCTTACCCCAATACGAATGCTGCGGGAGGACAAAACCGTTAATCAAGCCAATCCAGGTACCGATACCAGGCTTTTGATCACCAATATCGATACTCCAGTCAAATCCGATCCCCAATATCGGTAAACTTAAATCCGATCCCGAATATTAATAAACTCAAATTCGATCACCAATATCGGTACTCCAGTCAAATCCGATCACCAATGTCTGTACTCCAGTCAAATCTGATTTCTAATTGGACCGTTAATCCAGCTCTGATCTCTAATCAAACTGTTAATCCAGCTCTGATCTCTAATCAGACCATCTATCCAGCTCCGATCTCCAATCGGACCATTAATCCAGCTCCGATCTCTAATCGGACAGTCAATCTAGCTCCGATCTCCAATCGAACCGTCAATCCAGCTCCGATCTCCAATCGGACCATCAATTCAACTCCGATCTCTAATAGAACCGTCAATCCAGCTCCGATCTTCAATCAGACCGTCAATCCACCTCCGATCTCTAATCGAACCGTTAATCCAGCTCCGATCTCCAATAGGACCGTCAATCCATCTTCGATCTCCAATCGAACCGTCAATCCAGCTCCGATCTCCAATCAGACAGTCAATCTATTTCGATCTCCAATCAGACCATCAATCCAGCTCTGATCTCCAATCGGACCGTCAATCCAGGTTCGATCTCCAATCGAACCATCGACCCAGCTTCGATCTCTAATCAGACCATCTATCCAGCTCTAATCTCCAATCGGACCATCGATCTAGCTTTTATCTCCAATCGGACCATCTATCCAGCTCCGATCTCTAATCGGACCATCAATCCAGCTCCGATCACCAATCAGACCATCAATCCAGCTCTGATATCCAATCGGACCGTCTATCCAGCTCCGATCTCTAATCGGACCTTGTATCTAGCTCTGATCTTTAATCGGACCGTCAGATCAATTCCGATCCCAATATCGGGCTATTAAATCAACCCTGATCTCTGATCGTGCCATCAAGTCAAACCCCAATCTCAATATCGGGCCTTCAAATTAGCCTCAGCAACAATCCGAGAGGTACAAGTCAACCCCGACATCAACCTGGGAGGTACCGATCAACCCCGATCTCAATATCGGGCCGTTAAGTCAGATCCAGCATCAACCTGGTTAGTACAGGTCAACCTTGACATCAACATAAGATGTGTCAAGTCATCCCCGGTCTCAGCCCGGGAAGTACAGATCAGCCCCGGCGTCAGTCCGGGAAGTGCAGTTCAGCCCCAGAGATGACCCTAGGAAGCCAGATCCACCAAGGACCACCCCAAAAGGGGAAAAATGGTCATTTTTATCAACTCTCAGTCAATTCGATCAAACGCAAGCTGAATTGATTCCATCAAAGTCAAAATGAACCATAACAAAGATCCCGAGTGTAAACGACGCAAGACAGCTCAACGGACAAACTGCGGGGAATCGAAGACCTAGTTATGAACCCATCTTCTGGGACCTGTAAAATGTTTTATCCTATGTCATTGTGACACTCTCTACGAGGGCTTTCCGAAAAGGTATCGCACGCCTCAAACGGACGCTCCGATCAAAAGTTAGAAAGTTTCGACTTCGACTGCGCGTTGTCCGGAGGGCATTTACTTCGAGATGACAGAACCCAACTGTAAGACCCCAACTGTTATGAATAAAGATTTAATTTTCTTTATATATTATTTCGAAATAGTAAGGTGTTGATTTGATAAATATGAAAGTTATGGGTGAAATGTGCAAATATTTTTAAAATGAGCAAGTGGTTATAAAATATTCTTGTTGTCGGGGAATATTCGTTTGGTCGTGGAATATTCTTGTTGTCGGGGAATATTCGTACGACGGCGCAGCTATTTGTGGGCCCCCACAACGGAATAACTGTCGGATATAGAAAGCGACAGAAATAACTTTTTTACAAGATAAACGGCGTAGTTGTTACCGTTAGTACTGTTGAAATACCCGGTGGTTAAAATACAGTACGCGGTGTTGCGCAGTAGCACACGGTATTGCATAGTATTTCGAATTATTGAGTCTTACGTGAGAAGCCATTACTCAATTATTGTTACAGTAATTACTGTTCAATATTTTATATTATTGACTCAATAATTGCTACGTTGATATTTTATATTATTGACTCAATAATTGTTACATTGATATTTTATTGACTCAATAATTGCTACGTTGCTATTTTTTTATGATTGATTCAATAATGGCTACAGTTGATATTTTGTAGTATTGATTCAATAATTGTCGTTGCACAGTATTTCACGTTATCAACTCAATAATTCATATTATTTGAATAATATTATTAGATAGCATTATTGACAATGTCTAAGGAAGTTCTGTCTAGGAGGGGTTATTTAATTGCGCGCCAGTAAGGAGAAGTCCTTATCGGAAGGCCCCCTCTGTCCTAGGAACGACCTGGTTGTTAATATTGTAGTTCTATAATATTATTTATGAATAATTAATTATTGATTTATATGATAAGGAAATATTTATTTTGTGGATATTAAAGGAGGAATTGGCGCTGGTGAGTTTTTATCAATATTTTGGTGTGAGAAATCATCTGTTTTTGGATTTCGGATAATTTATGTTTGGAATTTGGAAAAACTTCCTTCTGCAAAGTTGTAGAGAATTAAATTTCCTATGGAAAGACATAGAATTTGTATTTTTCTGACAAAGGGGCTATTTGTTATGAATTATTGAAGTTTCAGAAAATATATATATTATTTAATGGGTGGGCCCCACTTTTGTTGAAATCTGATTTTGGGCAGCAGCCGGCGACGGCGAAAATTATTTTGAAAATAATAATATTTTATTCATTTAGTCTCCTTTGGCATCCTAAGCTTTTCCTATAAATAGGGTGCTTAGGTTAGAATGAAAAATCACACCAGAATCAGAAGTTTTCTCTCTCTATAATATCGAGCGTATTTTTGTGAGTATTTCAATACTTTGAGTATTACTATTCAGTACAAGCTTCCGTCGGTATTATATCCGATATTCCAGTCAGAGATACTGTTCTTTTGAGGTAAGGGATGTTATTTCTTTCGTAAATGATGTTATTCTTCTCAATATCATTATACAAAAATATTGTCATGGATTTTATGTTGAAATTCTTACTTTTTCCGTCGGGGTTACTATTCACGTATACGGCACTATTCACGGGAAAATTTATTTTTCTTCTATTTGTCCAAATTGTCTGTTAAGGTTACTATCTTTGATTGTATCCAAGTTTTGGGCTTTATTCTTGAATTTTGCTCCACAAAGTATTATTATGGATTATTCTTGAATTTGGATAAACTAAATGACGAATCCCTAATCTTTGTCTTTTATCTCACTGGATTCGTTCTTTAAAATATTTTTCATCATCCTCAGTCCTAAAAGGTGATGTAACTGAATATCTTTGGCCTGTAGAGCAAAGATGAATGATTACCTGATGAATATCTTTGGCCGTAGTGCAAAGATGACAGGTGTTGAGATGAACATGACCACTGATGATACAAATGAATATCTTTGGCCTGTAGTGCAAAGATGAATATTGACTCGAGATGTATATTGATTGATGTTACAGGGATAAAATATTGATGATGGACTTTTAAATCGTAGAAGATAGTAGACTTCATTCTCTGCTTAACTCTTCTAATGATTTGTTATTTTCGCTGCGAATATTGATCTAAGATTGGTTGTCCATTATATTTTATCTGAACTGTTGAAGGCTAACGATAATTTATTTTTCCATTATCTTAGTCATAATATTCTTTACTGAGCTAGTTGAGCTCACCCTTTTCATCTGTTGTCCTCTTCAGGAAATGAGAATGTTGCGGGGACTAGTCGGGGGACAGAGTGATGGTCCGAGTTAGAGCAGTAGTAGTCCTCACTATTTCTGATAAATAGTGTGATAATAATTGTAATGAGGACTTAGTTTGAATCTTAATATTTTTTACATATTTGTATTGAGACTCACAGTTGTGTGGTCGTATTTTGCACGACCGTATGATATAAAGTTTGTATTTGAATTCTGTACCATGTATTTGGCGACTCAGAATGGGTTGGGTTGAATGGACCTATTCTGGGGGTGTCACAGTTGGTATCAGAGCTTAGGGATATGATCTCTGGCGGAGGTCGGGGAATAGAACTAGGAGGGGAGAGACGAGTAAATCCTTCGCTAGTATGTCCTACCTAAGCTTATGTGGTATTTAATTGGTCAGTCGGAGCATAGGGTTAATATGTGATATGTTGACTTGTTTAATTAACCCTTGTTTTATGGCAGTATTTGAGAATGGCAGCTGAGAATGTTAACAAGGAAGTGAATGAGACCGTGGAGACACCTTTAATCGTTCACCAGGAGAACGTGCAACAAGAAGGCAATGTTCATCCTGAAAATAACGCTGGTCAGACGATAAACGATGAGATGTTTAGAAGTTTTTTGCAGTTCATGCAAAATCAGACGAGGGAGACTCGTGTGCAACATACAGGTGGAGATAATAACAACACGCGAGCTGTCACTGCCAAGCAGTTCAAAGAATTGGGACCACCAGAGTTTCTGGGAAAGCCAGATCCGATCAAGGCGGAGACGTGGATTAAACAAATTACCAAGATATTTGATGTCTTGGGATGTACAGAGGAACAGAAGGTTCCATTCGCCACGTTTATGTTCCGTGGAGAGGCAGATTACTGGTGGGAATCCGTGAAGCGTACCCAGCCTGCCGCACTCCAGATGTCTTGGGAAGCGTTCCAGAAACTGTTTAATGACAAGTACTTTCCTGAAAGTATTCGTCATATGAAGGAAGTAGAGTTTATCAGACTCGAGCAACATAACATGACGGTATCCCAGTACGAGGCTAAGTTCGCAGAGCTGTCCAGGTTTGCACCTCATTTGGTGGAGAATGAGGAACGTATGACGCGGATGTTTCTAAGAGGTTTGAAACCCGAAATACGTCAATACCTCATTTCTCATAAGTTTTCTTTATATTCGGATGTAGTAAACAGGGCCCAGTTATTAGAACGAGATAATGATTATGTTCAACCGAGGGACCACAACCAAGGTCGTACTGGTGGCAGCAGTCATCGGAGCAATGACAACCAGCGAGGAGGAAAGTATGACAGAAGCGGTAACCACTCCGGTGGTTATCGTGGCCATGATAGTAGAAGAAGCGAATCGGGGGGAGATTTCAAGAAGAGAAGGTACAACAATGAGAACACGAAGATGTCAACATCAGCACCAGCATCAACTGTTTCGAGGGGAGGAGAACGACCACCGGTCGTATGCTTTAAATGCGGGAAAGAGGGACATATCAGCCCAAACTGCCCACAACAGTTCAAAGGATGCTATAACTGTGGAAAAGAAGGACATATAGCTCGAGATTGTCCTGTTGCGAAACCAAGTTCAGCGGGGGTGGTGATTCCAAAGGCGGTTGCAGACAAGTCAAAGTCGGTGATTCCTGAAAGAGCGTTTGTCGTGACAGCCCAAAATGCGAGGAATCCACACGAGGTGATTACGGGTAAGCTGATCATAAACTCTTGCGAAGTTTATACCTTGTTAGATACCGGTGCTACCCATTCCTTTATTTCACCTGCTTGTGCTCAACGTTTGAACTTGACTTCTGATAAATTAGACTTTGACTTATCTGTTGAAACTCCGTTAGGAGAAACCTTTGTTACATCTACAGTTTACAAATCTTGCTTGATTCAGATTGGTACCTTTACCTTACCTGTTGATCTTATATCTTTGAAAATACTTGCATTTGACGTGATTTTAGGAATTGACTGGTTAACCACTTACCATGCCAAAATTGATTGTTTTCGTAAGGTTGTTAGTTTTCATATTCCTAATCAACCTGTTGTGCGAATCCAAATCACCAAACCACTAAAATCAGTCAATATCATTTCAAGTCATAAAGCTATTCGTTTATTGAAAAACGGATGTCAAGCTTTCTTAGCTCATGTCACTGATCTAAATCAGAATACATCAGATTTGAATGATATTTTCGTTGTTAATGAGTTTCCTGATGTATTTCCCGAAGAACTTCCCGGTCTACCCCCAGAACGTGAAGTTGAATTCTTTATTGACCTTGAGCCCGGTACAAAGCCCATTTCTAAAACCCCATATCGAATGGCTCCTATTGAACTTCAGGAGTTAAAGGTCCAATTACAAGAGTTGTTAGATATCGGTTTTATTCGTCCTAGTACGTCTCCTTGGGGTGCTCCTGTTTTATTCGTAAAGAAGAAAGACGGGAGTATGCGACTTTGCATTGACTATCGGGAGTTGAACCATGTCACCATCAAGAATAGGTATCCGTTACCTCGTATTGATGACCTGTTCGACCAGTTGCAAGGAGCGCAATTCTTTTCAAAGATCGATCTTCGTTCTGGATATCATCAGTTGAAGATTAAAACTGAGGATATTCCAAAGACTGCTTTCAGAACACGGTACGGGCATTATGAGTTCTTAGTCATGTCTTTTGGATTGACTAATGCTCCTGCTGCTTTCATGGATATGATGAACCGTGTATTTAAGGAGTATTTAGATCAATTCGTTGTTGTCTTTATTGATGACATTCTCATCTATTCTAAAAGCCGTGAAGATCATGAACACCATTTGAAGTTGGTACTTCAAAAGCTTCGTGAGAACAAGCTATATGCTAAGCTGAAGAAATGCGAGTTTTGGCTTGAGGAAGTAGCATTCCTTGGGCACGTGGTATCGAAACGTGGAGTATCTGTGGACCCGGCGAAGATTGAAGCAATACAAAGCTGGGAGCAACCTAAGTCGGTGACCGAAGTACGAAGCTTTCTGGGCTTAGCTGGTTATTATCGGAGGTTCGTAGAGGGATTTTCTCGAATCGCTACTCCATTAACTCAGTTGACTCGGAAAGATACAAAATTCGTTTGGAGCGAGGAATGCGAGAAGAGCTTCCAAGAGCTCAAGAGGAGACTTATTTCGGCACCTGTTCTGACAATACCATCTGGTTCGGATGGATTTATTATTTACAGCGATGCTTCAGGCAAAGGGTTAGGATGTGTTCTCATGCAACATGGAAAAGTCATAGCCTATGCCTCGCGACAACTCAAAGAATATGAGAGGAATTATCCTACTCATGATCTAGAGTTGGCAGCAGTCGTTTTCCGCGTTGAAGATCTGGAGACATTACTTGTACGGAGAGAAAGTGGAGATTTATACGGATCATAAGAGCCTTAAATATTTCTTCACTCAAAAGGAACTCAACATGCGACAACGACGTTGGCTTGAGCTGTTGAAAGATTACGATCATACCATCCAATACCATCCTGGAAAAGCAAACGTGGTAGCTGACGCGTTGAGTAGAAGATCATATGTGGGAACGAGTGCGATGATGTCAAGTATACGCGTAGAACCAGCTTTGATTGATAAAGTTAAAGCTGCTCAAGCTACGGATGCGGAGCTGATGAAGATGAAGAAGAAGGTGCAAGAAGGTGCAATTCCAGAAGCAAGAATCGATGAAGAGGGAATACTTCGAGTCAACTCCAGACTTTGTGTTCCTAACGATTTTGACTTGAAGTATAGAATCATGATGGAGGCACACAACACACCGTTTGCAATCCATCCTGGGAGTACTAAAATGTATCGTGATCTTCGACATACATTTTGGTGGAGTAATATGAAGAGAGAGATCGCGGAGTTCATCTCAAGATGTTTAACTTGTCAACGTGTAAAGGCGGAGCATCAAGTGCCGAAGGGTCCATTGCAACCACTGGAAGTGGGAACACATTACGATGGATTTCGTTACGGGTCTTCCCAAGGTTTCTCAAGGCTTAGATGCGATTTGGGTTATTGTTGATAGATTAACCAAGTCTGCTCATTTTTTGCCGATACGAGAGACTTATTCCCTTGAACGTCTTGCTCATATGTACGTGAATGATATTGTGAGATTGCATGGCATGCCAGTATCCATAGTTTCGGATCGTGATCCCAGATTTACTTCACGATTTTGGATCAGTTTGCAGAAAGCTATGGGCACGAATTTACGATTCAGTTCGGCTTATCATCCTCAAACAGACGGACAATCGGAAAGGACTATCCAAACTCTTGAAGATCTATTGAGACTTTGTGTTCTAGACTTCAAAGGGAGTTGGGATAAGTACTTATCATTGGTGGAATTCTCCTACAACAACAGTTATCAGGCAAGTATAGGCGTAGCTCCATTCGAAGCGTTGTATGGGAGAAAGTGTCGTTCTCCAGTATGTTGGGATGAGGTGGGTGAAGCAACATTGTTGGGACCAGAGTTAGTACGTATGACTACAGAAAAGATCCAAATAATCCGACAACGTATACAGACGGCACAGGATCGACAAAAGAGTTATGCAGATCTTCATCGAAAGGACGTGGAATTTAATGTTGGAGACCATGTGTTATTACGTGTTGCTCCATGGAAAGGAGTTACAAGGTTTGGGAAGAGAGGAAAGCTCAACCCACGATTCATTGGTCCATTTGAGATTCTTGACCGAGTAGGAAATGTGGCCTATAGACTTGCTTTACCTCCAAGCATGTCTCGTGTTCATAACGTATTTCACATATCCGTGTTACGTAAATATGTGAAGGATCCAAACCGCATTATTGAGTTAGAACCAGATGAGATAGCTGAAGATTTAACGTACGAGGAGGTACCTGTCAAGATCTTGGATAGGAAGGAGCATGTCCTACGCTCGAAAATTATACCTCAAGTTAAAGTTTTGTGGAGAAACCATGCAATTGAGGAAATGACCTGGGAGTTGGAATCGGAAATGAAAGCGAGGTATCCTCACCTTTTCGACATACCAGGTACGTACGTCAATTTCGAGGACGAAATTTCATAAGGAGAACTGTTATGAATAAAGATTTAATTTTCTTTATATATTATTTCGAAATAGTAAGGTGTTGATTTGATAAATATGAAAGTTATGGGTGAAATGTGCAAACATTTTTAAAATGAGCAAGTGGTTATAAAATATTCTTGTTGTCGGGGAATATTCGTTTGGTCGTGGAATATTCTTGTTGTCGGGGAATATTCGTACGACGGCGCAGCTATTTGTGGGCCCCCACAACGGAATAACTGTCGGATATAGAAAGCGACAGAAATAACTTTTTTACAAGATAAACGGCGTAGTTGTTACCGTTAGTACTGTTGAAATACCCGGTGGTTAAAATACAGTACGCGGTGTTGCGCAGTAGCACACGGTATTGCACAGTATTTCGAATTATTGAGTCTTACGTGAGAAGCCATTACTCAATTATTGTTACAGTAATTACTGTTCAATATTTTATATTATTGACTCAATAATTGCTACGTTGATATTTTATATTATTGACTCAATAATTGTTACATTGATATTTTATTGACTCAATAATTGCTACGTTGCTATTTTTTTATGATTGATTCAATAATGGCTACAGTTGATATTTTGTAGTATTGATTCAATAATTGTCGTTGCACAGTATTTCACGTTATCAACTCAATAATTCATATTATTTGAATAATATTATTAGATAGCATTATTGACAATGTCTAAGGAAGTTCTGTCTAGGAGGGGTTATTTAATTGCGCGCCAGTAAGGAGAAGTCCTTATCGGAAGGCCCCCTCTGTCCTGGGAACGACCTGGTTGTTAATATTGTAGTTCTATAATATTATTTATGAATAATTAATTATTGATTTATATGATAAGGAAATATTTATTTTGTGGATATTAAAGGAGGAATTGGCGCTGGTGAGTTTTTATCAATATTTTGGTGTGAGAAATCATCTGTTTTTGGATTTCGGATAATTTATGTTTGGAATTTGGAAAAACTTCCTTCTGCAAAGTTGTAGAGAATTAAATTTCCTATGGAAAGACATAGAATTTGTATTTTTCTGACAAAGGGGCTATTTGTTATGAATTATTGAAGTTTCAGAAAATATATATATTATTTAATGGGTGGGCCCCACTTTTGTTGAAATCTGATTTTGGGCAGCAGCCGGCGACGGCGAAAATTATTTTGAAAATAATAATATTTTATTCATTTAGTCTCCTTTGGCATCCTAAGCTTTTCCTATAAATAGGGTGCTTAGGTTAGAATGAAAAATCACACCAGAATCAGAAGTTTTCTCTCTCTATAATATCGAGCGTATTTTTGTGAGTATTTCAATACTTTGAGTATTACTATTCAGTACAAGCTTCCGTCGGTATTATATCCGATATTCCAGTCAGAGATACTGTTCTTTTGAGGTAAGGGATGTTATTTCTTTCGTAAATGATGTTATTCTTCTCAATATCATTATACAAAAATATTGTCATGGATTTTATGTTGAAATTCTTACTTTTTCCGTCGGGGTTACTATTCACGTATACGGCACTATTCACGGGAAAATTTATTTTTCTTCTATTTGTCCAAATTGTCTGTTAAGGTTACTATCTTTGATTGTATCCAAGTTTTGGGCTTTATTCTTGAATTTTGCTCCACAAAGTATTATTATGGATTATTCTTGAATTTGGATAAACTAAATGACGAATCCCTAATCTTTGTCTTTTATCTCACTAGATTCGTTCTTTAAAATATTTTTCATCATCCTCAGTCCTAAAAGGTGATGTAACTGAATATCTTTGGCCTGTAGAGCAAAGATGAATGATTACCTGATGAATATCTTTGGCCGTAGTGCAAAGATGACAGGTGTTGAGATGAACATGACCACTGATGATACAAATGAATATCTTTGGCCTGTAGTGCAAAGATGAATATTGACTCGAGATGTATATTGATTGATGTTACAGGGATAAAATATTGATGATGGACTTTTAAATCGTAGAAGATAGTAGACTTCATTCTCTGCTTAACTCTTCTAATGATTTGTTATTTTCGCTGCGAATATTGATCTAAGATTGGTTGTCCATTATATTTTATCTGAACTGTTGAAGGCTAACGATAATTTATTTTTCCATTATCTTAGTCATAATATTCTTTACTGAGCTAGTTGAGCTCACCCTTTTCATCTGTTGTCCTCTTCAGGAAATGAGAATGTTGCGGGGACTAGTCGGGGGACAGAGTGATGGTCCGAGTTAGAGCAGTAGTAGTCCTCACTATTTCTGATAAATAGTGTGATAATAATTGTAATGAGGACTTAGTTTGAATCTTAATATTTTTTACATATTTGTATTGAGACTCACAGTTGTGTGGTCGTATTTTGCACGACCGTATGATATAAAGTTTGTATTTGAATTCTGTACCATGTATTTGGCGACTCAGAATGGGTTGGGTTGAATGGACCTATTCTGGGGGTGTCACAGTTGGTATCAGAGCTTAGGGATATGATCTCTGGCGGAGGTCGGGGAATAGAACTAGGAGGGGAGAGACGAGTAAATCCTTCGCTAGTATGTCCTACCTAAGCTTATGTGGTATTTAATTGGTCAGTCGGAGCATAGGGTTAATATGTGATATGTTGACTTGTTTAATTAACCCTTGTTTTATGGCAGTATTTGAGAATGGCAGCTGAGAATGTTAACAAGGAAGTGAATGAGACCGTGGAGACACCTTTAATCGTTCACCAGGAGAACGTGCAACAAGAAGGCAATGTTCATCCTGAAAATAACGCTGGTCAGACGATAAACGATGAGATGTTTAGAAGTTTTTTGCAGTTCATGCAAAATCAGACGAGGGAGACTCGTGTGCAACATACAGGTGGAGATAATAACAACACGCGAGCTGTCACTGCCAAGCAGTTCAAAGAATTGGGACCACCAGAGTTTCTGGGAAAGCCAGATCCGATCAAGGCGGAGACGTGGATTAAACAAATTACCAAGATATTTGATGTCTTGGGATGTACAGAGGAACAGAAGGTTCCATTCGCCACGTTTATGTTCCGTGGAGAGGCAGATTACTGGTGGGAATCCGTGAAGCGTACCCAGCCTGCCGCACTCCAGATGTCTTGGGAAGCGTTCCAGAAACTGTTTAATGACAAGTACTTTCCTGAAAGTATTCGTCATATGAAGGAAGTAGAGTTTATCAGACTCGAGCAACATAACATGACGGTATCCCAGTACGAGGCTAAGTTCGCAGAGCTGTCCAGGTTTGCACCTCATTTGGTGGAGAATGAGGAACGTATGACGCGGATGTTTCTAAGAGGTTTGAAACCCGAAATACGTCAATACCTCATTTCTCATAAGTTTTCTTTATATTCGGATGTAGTAAACAGGGCCCAGTTATTAGAACGAGATAATGATTATGTTCAACCGAGGGACCACAACCAAGGTCGTACTGGTGGCAGCAGTCATCGGAGCAATGACAACCAGCGAGGAGGAAAGTATGACAGAAGCGGTAACCACTCCGGTGGTTATCGTGGCCATGATAGTAGAAGAAGCGAATCGGGGGGAGATTTCAAGAAGAGAAGGTACAACAATGAGAACACGAAGATGTCAACATCAGCACCAGCATCAACTGTTTCGAGGGGAGGAGAACGACCACCGGTCGTATGCTTTAAATGCGGGAAAGAGGGACATATCAGCCCAAACTGCCCACAACAGTTCAAAGGATGCTATAACTGTGGAAAAGAAGGACATATAGCTCGAGATTGTCCTGTTGCGAAACCAAGTTCAGCGGGGGTGGTGATTCCAAAGGCGGTTGCAGACAAGTCAAAGTCGGTGATTCCTGAAAGAGCGTTTGTCGTGACAGCCCAAAATGCGAGGAATCCACACGAGGTGATTACGGGTAAGCTGATCATAAACTCTTGCGAAGTTTATACCTTGTTAGATACCGGTGCTACCCATTCCTTTATTTCACCTGCTTGTGCTCAACGTTTGAACTTGACTTCTGATAAATTAGACTTTGACTTATCTGTTGAAACTCCGTTAGGAGAAACCTTTGTTACATCTACAGTTTACAAATCTTGCTTGATTCAGATTGGTACCTTTACCTTACCTGTTGATCTTATATCTTTGAAAATACTTGCATTTGACGTGATTTTAGGAATTGACTGGTTAACCACTTACCATGCCAAAATTGATTGTTTTCGTAAGGTTGTTAGTTTTCATATTCCTAATCAACCTGTTGTGCGAATCCAAATCACCAAACCACTAAAATCAGTCAATATCATTTCAAGTCATAAAGCTATTCGTTTATTGAAAAACGGATGTCAAGCTTTCTTAGCTCATGTCACTGATCTAAATCAGAATACATCAGATTTGAATGATATTTTCGTTGTTAATGAGTTTCCTGATGTATTTCCCGAAGAACTTCCCGGTCTACCCCCAGAACGTGAAGTTGAATTCTTTATTGACCTTGAGCCCGGTACAAAGCCCATTTCTAAAACCCCATATCGAATGGCTCCTATTGAACTTCAGGAGTTAAAGGTCCAATTACAAGAGTTGTTAGATATCGGTTTTATTCGTCCTAGTACGTCTCCTTGGGGTGCTCCTGTTTTATTCGTAAAGAAGAAAGACGGGAGTATGCGACTTTGCATTGACTATCGGGAGTTGAACCATGTCACCATCAAGAATAGGTATCCGTTACCTCGTATTGATGACCTGTTCGACCAGTTGCAAGGAGCGCAATTCTTTTCAAAGATCGATCTTCGTTCTGGATATCATCAGTTGAAGATTAAAACTGAGGATATTCCAAAGACTGCTTTCAGAACACGGTACGGGCATTATGAGTTCTTAGTCATGTCTTTTGGATTGACTAATGCTCCTGCTGCTTTCATGGATATGATGAACCGTGTATTTAAGGAGTATTTAGATCAATTCGTTGTTGTCTTTATTGATGACATTCTCATCTATTCTAAAAGCCGTGAAGATCATGAACACCATTTGAAGTTGGTACTTCAAAAGCTTCGTGAGAACAAGCTATATGCTAAGCTGAAGAAATGCGAGTTTTGGCTTGAGGAAGTAGCATTCCTTGGGCACGTGGTATCGAAACGTGGAGTATCTGTGGACCCGGCGAAGATTGAAGCAATACAAAGCTGGGAGCAACCTAAGTCGGTGACCGAAGTACGAAGCTTTCTGGGCTTAGCTGGTTATTATCGGAGGTTCGTAGAGGGATTTTCTCGAATCGCTACTCCATTAACTCAGTTGACTCGGAAAGATACAAAATTCGTTTGGAGCGAGGAATGCGAGAAGAGCTTCCAAGAGCTCAAGAGGAGACTTATTTCGGCACCTGTTCTGACAATACCATCTGGTTCGGATGGATTTATTATTTACAGCGATGCTTCAGGCAAAGGGTTAGGATGTGTTCTCATGCAACATGGAAAAGTCATAGCCTATGCCTCGCGACAACTCAAAGAATATGAGAGGAATTATCCTACTCATGATCTAGAGTTGGCAGCAGTCGTTTTCGCGTTGAAGATCTGGAGACATTACTTGTACGGAGAGAAAGTGGAGATTTATACGGATCATAAGAGCCTTAAATATTTCTTCACTCAAAAGGAACTCAACATGCGACAACGACGTTGGCTTGAGCTGTTGAAAGATTACGATCATACCATCCAATACCATCCTGGAAAAGCAAACGTGGTAGCTGACGCGTTGAGTAGAAGATCATATGTGGGAACGAGTGCGATGATGTCAAGTATACGCGTAGAACCAGCTTTGATTGATAAAGTTAAAGCTGCTCAAGCTACGGATGCGGAGCTGATGAAGATGAAGAAGAAGGTGCAAGAAGGTGCAATTCCAGAAGCAAGAATCGATGAAGAGGGAATACTTCGAGTCAACTCCAGACTTTGTGTTCCTAACGATTTTGACTTGAAGTATAGAATCATGATGGAGGCACACAACACACCGTTTGCAATCCATCCTGGGAGTACTAAAATGTATCGTGATCTTCGACATACATTTTGGTGGAGTAATATGAAGAGAGAGATCGCGGAGTTCATCTCAAGATGTTTAACTTGTCAACGTGTAAAGGCGGAGCATCAAGTGCCGAAGGGTCCATTGCAACCACTGGAAGTGGGAACACATTACGATGGATTTCGTTACGGGTCTTCCCAAGGTTTCTCAAGGCTTAGATGCGATTTGGGTTATTGTTGATAGATTAACCAAGTCTGCTCATTTTTTGCCGATACGAGAGACTTATTCCCTTGAACGTCTTGCTCATATGTACGTGAATGATATTGTGAGATTGCATGGCATGCCAGTATCCATAGTTTCGGATCGTGATCCCAGATTTACTTCACGATTTTGGATCAGTTTGCAGAAAGCTATGGGCACGAATTTACGATTCAGTTCGGCTTATCATCCTCAAACAGACGGACAATCGGAAAGGACTATCCAAACTCTTGAAGATCTATTGAGACTTTGTGTTCTAGACTTCAAAGGGAGTTGGGATAAGTACTTATCATTGGTGGAATTCTCCTACAACAACAGTTATCAGGCAAGTATAGGCGTAGCTCCATTCGAAGCGTTGTATGGGAGAAAGTGTCGTTCTCCAGTATGTTGGGATGAGGTGGGTGAAGCAACATTGTTGGGACCAGAGTTAGTACGTATGACTACAGAAAAGATCCAAATAATCCGACAACGTATACAGACGGCACAGGATCGACAAAAGAGTTATGCAGATCTTCATCGAAAGGACGTGGAATTTAATGTTGGAGACCATGTGTTATTACGTGTTGCTCCATGGAAAGGAGTTACAAGGTTTGGGAAGAGAGGAAAGCTCAACCCACGATTCATTGGTCCATTTGAGATTCTTGACCGAGTAGGAAATGTGGCCTATAGACTTGCTTTACCTCCAAGCATGTCTCGTGTTCATAACGTGTTTCACATATCCGTGTTACGTAAATATGTGAAGGATCCAAACTGCATTATTGAGTTAGAACCAGACGAGATAGCTGAAGATTTAACGTACGAGGAGGTACCTGTCAAGATCTTGGATAGGAAGGAGCATGTCCTACGCTCGAAAATTATACCTCAAGTTAAAGTTTTGTGGAGAAACCATGCAATTGAGGAAATGACCTGGGAGTTGGAATCGGAAATGAAAGCGAGGTATCCTCACCTTTTCGACATACCAGGTACGTACGTCAATTTCGAGGACGAAATTTCATAAGGAGGGGAGGTTGTAAGACCCCAACTGTTATGAATAAAGATTTAATTTTCTTTATATATTATTTCGAAATAGTAAGGTGTTGATTTGATAAATATGAAAGTTATGGGTGAAATGTGCAAACATTTTTAAAATGAGCAAGTGGTTATAAAATATTCTTGTTGTTGGGGAATATTCGTTTGGTCGTGGAATATTCTTGTTGTCGGGGAATATTCGTACGACGGCGCAGCTATTTGTGGGCCCCCACAACGGAATAACTGTCGGATATAGAAAGCGACAGAAATAACTTTTTTACAAGATAAACGGCGTAGTTGTTACCGTTAGTACTGTTGAAATACCCGGTGGTTAAAATACAGTACGCGGTGTTGCGCAGTAGCACACGGTATTGCACAGTATTTCGAATTATTGAGTCTTACGTGAGAAGCCATTACTCAATTATTGTTACAGTAATTACTGTTCAATATTTTATATTATTGACTCAATAATTGCTACGTTGATATTTTATATTATTGACTCAATAATTGTTACATTGATATTTTATTGACTCAATAATTGCTACGTTGCTATTTTTTTATGATTGATTCAATAATGGCTACAGTTGATATTTTGTAGTATTGATTCAATAATTGTCGTTGCATAGTATTTCACGTTATCAACTCAATAATTCATATTATTTGAATAATATTATTAGATAGCATTATTGACAATGTCTAAGGAAGTTCTATCTAGGAGGGGTTATTTAATTGCGCGCCAGTAAGGAGAAGTCCTTATCGGAAGGCCCCCTCTGTCCTGGGAACGACCTGGTTGTTAATATTGTAGTTCTATAATATTATTTATGAATAATTAATTATTGATTTATATGATAAGGAAATATTTATTTTGTGGATATTAAAGAAGGAATTGGCGCTGGTGAGTTTTTATCAATATTTTGGTGTGAGAAATCATCTGTTTTTGGATTTCGGATAATTTATGTTTGGAATTTGGAAAAACTTCCTTCTGCAAAGTTGTAGAGAATTAAATTTCCTATGGAAGGACATAGAATTTGTATTTTTCTGACAAAGGGGCTATTTGTTATGAATTATTGAAGTTTCGGAAAATATATATATTATTTAATGGGTGGGCCCCACTTTTGTTGAAATCTGATTTTGGGCAGCAGCCGGCGGCGGCGAAAATTATTTTGAAAATAATAATATTTTATTCATTTAGTCTCCTTTGGCATCCTAAGCTTTTCCTATAAATAGGGTGCTTAGGTTAGAATGAAAAATCACACCAGAATCAGAAGTTTTCTCTCTCTATAATATCGAGCGTATTTTTGTGAGTATTTCAATACTTTGAGTATTACTATTCAGTACAAGCTTCCGTCGGTATTATATCCGATATTCCAGTCAGAGATACTGTTCTTTTGAGGTAAGGGATGTTATTTCTTTCGTAAATGATGTTATTCTTCTCAATATCATTATACAAAAATATTGTCATGGATTTTATGTTGAAATTCTTACTTTTTCCGTCGGGGTTACTATTCACGTATACGGCACTATTCACGGGAAAATTTATTTTTCTTCTATTTGTCCAAATTGTCTGTTAAGGTTACTATCTTTGATTGTATCCAAGTTTTGGGCTTTATTCTTGAATTTTGCTCCACAAAGTATTATTATGGATTATTCTTGAATTTGGATAAACTAAATGACGAATCCCTAATCTTTGTCTTTTATCTCACTGGATTCGTTCTTTAAAATATTTTTCATCATCCTCAGTCCTAAAAGGTGATGTAACTGAATATCTTTGGCCTGTAGAGCAAAGATGAATGATTACCTGATGAATATCTTTGGCCGTAGTGCAAAGATGACAGGTGTTGAGATGAACATGACCACTGATGATACAAATGAATATCTTTGGCCTGTAGTGCAAAGATGAATATTGACTCGAGATGTATATTGATTGATGTTACAGGGATAAAATATTGACGATGGACTTTTAAATCATAGAAGATAGTAGACTTCATTCTCTGCTTAACTCTTCTAATGATTTGTTATTTCCGCTGCGAATATTGATCTAAGATTGGTTGTCCATTATATTTTATCTGAACTGTTGAAGGCTAACGATAATTTATTTTTCCATTATCTTAGTCATAATATTCTTTACTGAGCTAGTTGAGCTCACCCTTTTCATCTGTTGTCCTCTTCAAGAAATGAGAATATTGCGGGGACTAGTCGGGGGACAGAGTGATGGTCCGAGTTAGAGCAGTAGTAGTCCTCACTATTTCTGATAAATAGTGTGATAATAATTGTAATGAGGACTTAGTTTGAATCTTAATATTTTCTACATATTTGTATTGAGACTCACAGTTGTGTGGTCGTATTTTGCACGACCGTATGATATAAAGTTTGTATTTGAATTCTGTACCATGTATTTGGCGACTCAGAATGGGTTGGGTTGAATGGACCTATACTGGGGGTGTCACACCAACACCGCAGGCCCCACCAAGGGGAGCCGCACCTCTACCTGTGGTAGCAGCAGGTAGAAGGGAGGCTCCCTGGTCTATATATATGAGGCCACCCCCTCTCATTTTTAAGAATCAAAAAACGCAGCGAAGCTCTGGCAGTTCAATTTTCTGACTTTTACACCTCTTCCAAACCCAAATATTTTTACTCTAACACGTAGATATACCCATATACTACCACATATCAGAAAATAACCGGTAGATTTGGAAGTATAGAGCCTACGATTTGGAAAAAAGCCCGTGTAGCAGCTCATTGTATGTATTTTCACGATCAGAAAGTAAATATTACTTCTTCGTACTTTTATACACTTGCACGTTAAGTTTTGTTTTCTAAAAAATGCCAAGAACCTAGTTTCGTTGCCATTTTCGTCAAAATTTTGTACATAGACTGATTTTCTGGCATTTCTACAACTCGGATTGACGATCCGTCAGTTCCAGCAGCTTCAATGCACTAGCACACACGTTTTGGCAACTTCACCGGACTGGGTTATCTTCCTAGTCTGAGTTTGGCCCTTTTTGTATATATTTAACTGTATATATACTAATATTTCAATTCTGTCAAGCCCGGATGTCAAATCTAAGGTAGTTTACTGCTTTTATATATATTTACGCATATATGAGCGATTTTCACCATCACTGGTCCTCGTATCAGTCTTGGTCGACTATATTTCTGTCAATATATATATATATATATATATATATATATATATTTGAATTCAGTCCGGGCACCGGGGTGAAAAACCATCGCCCTTTATACTATTTTTTGCACACTTCGCCATACTAGGTGATCTCCCCAGTTACTGGTTGACTACTTTTCTGTAATTTACATTCCAGTCTGGCCTGGATTATTTTGTGGTCTTTATACTATTTTTGCACACTTCGCCATACTAGGTGATCTCTCCAGTCACTGGTTGACTACTTTTCTGTACATTTACATTCCAGTTCGGCCTGGATTTTTTGTGGCCTTTTTACTGCTTTTATATATATTTATGTATATATAAGCAGCCTTCACCATCACTGGTCCTCTTCCCAGTCTTGGTTGACTATATTTTTGTCGATATATATATATATATTTGTCAATTCTAGTCCCGGCACCGGCATGAAAACCCATCGCCCTTTACAGCTTTTATATATATTTGTGTATATATATATATATATATATATATATATATATTGCTTTATTCGCTTTCTATTCAACTGCTTCTATAAATATTCATCTTATGTGAATTGACACTGATATATCTGCAGGCGGACTAGATTTATTCAAATCTCGCCAATTCTAGTTTTCAAATGGTTCAAAACCTCTAGACTGAACCGGGAAGCTAGAATGGCTGAGATTTCCTTAAATCTGGCTTTCTTTCTAGTTTCAGCTTCAAAAGCAACCTCGCGTCCCTTAGATTGCTATCTAGTGGGAACGAGATGTTTTGGCCTTGCGGACCAGGATTTACTGAATGAATCCTCGGTTCTGGCAATTTTGAAATATTTATCTGTTTCTGTACAAATTTGGACTGTGCAGGTTTTGGCAACTCATATGTGAGCCTAGGAATTTTGGGATTCACGATCAAAACAATTGGAATCTAATTCCCACGATGGACAAACTCTGATTTATAAATGTACCCTGCCAGTTTTTTTGCAAAAAAATGTACATGTAAACAGACCTTAAAACGGTTATCCGGATTTAAGGTCTTAAGATAATGAAAAAAATGTCGATTGTCGTGTCAGCGTCCCTCCGATGGTTTTCATACCCATGAGAAGACCGACACTTATATATTCTGTGGTCGAGGATGCTTCGCAGCCTGACAAATCACCATTCACATGCAGCCTTAAGGCTATAAAGATAAAATTGGAAGTATCAACATGCTTCAATTCCTATGGCAGCGTAAGGGTTTGATAAACCAGCTTTCAAAAACATCATTTTCAAATTAATCAAAAAAAAGCGTTTCAAGAAAATCAAATTAAATGCTTTTGCAAATCAAATCAAAGACTGATTTTCAAATCAAATCAAACCCTTCATATATAGGTTCAACGAAGCAAAGAATTACTTTTAATCAATCAAATTAATAGGCCCAATTTTTAAACAGCTTTCACTCATGCATTCCAATTTTAAAGGAAATTATTAAAAAGATGCGGTACCGTGTTTACACGGGAGTTGTGGGTTGCCTAACACCTTCCCCACACTTAACCAAGCCCCCGAGCTCAAAACTTTGTTTTCAAAGATCAAGTTTCGACAGTGTCCAGCAATTGGGCCTCTTTTCAAACAAAACTCGGTTGAGTTGGTACAACCATTTCAAATCTACCAACTGGCGACTCTGTAACACGTTCAAATCGTCGACATGATACATGTTGTCCTTTCTCCTAAAAAAACTCTTCAAAACCTTTTTCCTAAATAAAAAGAGAGGGGGTAGAGAGAACTGAGGAAAAGAGATTAAAAGATCCAGGTTGTGACCTGACCCGCAGATTTTTTTAACCAACGTCGACAAGGATAAAACAATAAAGATGGGTTCAGGTTTGCAGGAGCCTTTTTGGACGCGACTGATCGACTTACTTCGAGTTTATACGGGTATTTTTGCTTGGGTACCTAGTGATATACCTGGGATCGATGAATCCGTTGTTGTGCACAGGTTGAAGTTGGATTATGCCATGAGACCAATTCGACAGAAGAGAAGGATCTTTGCTCCTAAGAGAAAAAATCATTGATGATGAAGTGGCTAAGTTGTTGGCATCCAACTTCATATTCGAGATTGACTACCCGGAGTGGTTGGCGAACGTGGTTTTTGTTCAGAAGTAGAATGGGAAGTGGAGGATTTGCATAGACCACACAGATTTGAATAAGGCTTGTCTGAAGGACTTCTATCCACTCCCGCACATCGACTAATTAATAGACTCCACATCAGGGTATGCATTTTTAAGTTCTATGGAAGCCTTTTCGGGATACAACCAGATTTCCATGCACAAAGAGGATATCCCAAAAATGTCTTTCATTACGCATCGAGCAATATTTGCTTACAGGAACATGACCTTCGGATTACTGAACATTGGTGCAACATATCAATGGATGATGAACTACATGTTTCGAAAGCAGTTGGGCCGAAGCATGAAGGTATATGTGGACGACATGACCATTAAAAGTATGTCAGTTCGGGAACATTTGGATGACTTGGAGGACTACTTCCAGACTTTTCAACATTATAACATTAGGCTGAACCTGGCGAAGTGCACTTTTGGCCTAGCCTCGGGGAAATTTTTGGGTTATCTGGTAAGTAAGAGGGGAATAGAAGCTAATCCAGAGAAGATCAAGGCTATTCTGGATATAAAGTCTCCTCAATCATTTAAGGATGTTCAATGTTTGACGGGTCAGATTGCGATATTAAGGAGATTCATGTCCAAATCAGCAGAAAGGTGTCTACCATTTTTTGACACACTAAAGGGGCCGAAGAACGAAAAAACTTTTCAATGGACTTCAGAGTGCAAGGATGATTTTCAGGGAATTAAAAAATATTTGTTTTCGGCACCTCTACTGATGAAGTCGGATCCTTAAGAAACTTTATATTTGTACTTGGCGGCTAGCTTATTGGCAGTAGGGGCAGTGTTGATTCGGGAGATCGGAGGAAAATAATTCTCCATTTACTATGTTAATCATGCTCTTCGGGATGCTGAGACTATGTATCCGAATATGGAGAAGTTCGCTTATGCTCTAATAATAGCCAGCAAAAAGGTTCGACATTACTTTCAGGGTCGGTTGATCGTGGTATATATAGATCAACCTTTGAAGAAGATTTTGAATAAACCAGACATATCGGGGTGGCTTGCAACTTTGGCTATGGAATTAACTCATTTTATTTTAGAATATCATCATCAGACGACGATTAAAGGTCAGTCATTGGCCGACTTTGTGATGGAGTGTTCTTTTTTTGAACCCGACTTGGCTGATGAACCAGAGGTTGTGGGTTCGATCTCTGATATTTAACCAGTTTAGGCCTCATGGACTTTGTATGTGGATGAATCGTCGACCTCGGACATCAGCGGTGCAGGGGCAATAATAACAAGTCCAGTGGGGTTTAAGGTGTAGCAGGTTATTTGCTTAGGGTTTAAGGCAACTAACAACGAGGCTGAGTACGAGGCGATTTTGGCGAGTTTACAGCAAAGAGTCTTGAGGTACAGAGGTTGGTTATCTTCAGTAACTCACAGTTGGTGATCAAGCAAATTTTAGGGGAATATGAGGCTCGGGGGGCAAAGATGACGAAGTACCTAGCCGTAGTCAGATATCGGTTGCATTACTTTAATTTCTTAACTTTTCAAGGAGTTTATTGGTCGAACAACACATTTATTGATGCTTTGTCCAGGCTAGCTATGACGGATGCGAGTTCTTTTAGTGGGTCAGTCTATTTGGAGGTTCTTGATGTTCCGAGAGTTCAGAGGTCAGAAGTATTGGTAGTAGAACGATCGAATTGTTAGCTTACACCTTACTTAGATTATCTGGCAGATGGCATGTTACCTTCGGATCGGATGCTAGTAAAGAAAATAAAGTACATGAGTTCAAACTTTGTACTTATTGATGGGGATCTGTATCGACGAGTATTCTCTTCTCCTTTTGTTGAAGTGTTTGGTTCCGTCCGAAGCTGAGTACACACATCGGGAGGTTCATGAAGGCATTTTTGGCGATCATATGGGTGCTAAGGCGTAGGCATATAAGGTACTTCGACAAGGTTATTACTGGCCAATAGTCTTTTAGAAAGCCAAGGAGTATGTCCAGAAGTGTCTAAAATGTCAGTTAAATAGTCCTATTCCACATCAACCACCTGAGGAGTTGTTCTCGATTTTTTCCCCGATTCCTTTAGTAGTTTGGGGGATTGACTTATTGGGCCCGTTACCAAAAGCTAAAGGGCAGGTCAGCTTTGTTGTTGTAGCTATTGATTACATGACTAAGTGGGTAGAGACTAAACCACTTCAGCAAAAACTTGTTGGTCGATTTCACAATCAATAATTACGTGCAAGTGTATATGGTCAACAAGCAATAAAGTGATAATAACGAGTGTCGAACCCACGAAGAATCCTATTTAAATAATCCCAACTACTAGTATTGTATCAATCCAATTTTATTTAAACAATCCCAATTTTGTGATTTTTCAGGTATAACTAAATTAAATCAACTAATTAATTGTAACACACCAATTGTTTCAGATGATAAAGGTTTAAGACTACAATATCCCCAATTATGCAATATAATTTAATTATCCAATTTCTCCAATTATTAAGTCCACATGAGTTGTTAACAGGAATTCAATGTATTTAAAAGCCATGTTTCAAGTGATCAATTAAAATTACTTAACCTAGTTAATTGTACTATATTCTTATGCACAACCAAATAATTAAATTCAATAAGTTACAATTCTCAATTGTTACATGCAGTGAAGAGCAATATCCCTATTCAATTCACAACCCTAATTATTTATCTAATGAAAATAACTAAGAATACATGCTATCATATTCAGTTCTAACCCTAAATTTCATCTCCCGAATTCATCTAGTGTTACATGGTAATTATTGGCCAAATAATTAATCAATAAGCATGGAATATGACAGACAAATCAATATGAATAATTAATTAAATTAATATAGAAAATCAAATCATATGCATAAAAGGTTCAATTATAGTCTTAATTAAGAAATTAGTTCATGTTGAAAACTAAAACCAAAAATCCCATAATAAACATCTCAATTAAATTACAGATAAAGAAGAAGTAGAAAAACTCAATAATGGCCTTCAATCTTCACTCTCTACTGCAATTCTTTAACGCTCCTCTGAAATCTCCAAGTTGAAATCTTCAGTATATGTCTCAAATGAATGTGTCCTTTTGTTAGAATCCTTCCTCCTTTTTATAGGTTTTGTCCTCATCCAGTCAACCTTCAACAAGCATCCTTTCTCGAATAGGAGTCCATTCTTTCCTCTTTTTTCTTTCTAGCTTTTGCACCAAATGAACACCCACAATCTAATGCCCAGCGCCCTGGCGTTGGGTTCCTTCACTGCTAGAGCGCCCCGGCATTGAACTACTATGCAAAAATTATGCTTATGCCCCTTGCTTTGCCAGAACTCCCTTGTATGCCCTTAATGAAGCTACTTTTACCAAATTGCCCCCTGCTCTGCCCAAATCTGCAAAATAACAACTAAATAAATAAAATAATCCTAAAACACTTAAAAACAACAATATATCAAGCTCAGTTATACCTAATTCATGAGTATATTACCCACTCATCAAATACCCTCAAACTTGAACAATTGCTTGTCCTCAAGCAATGCAAATACACAAAATAACTTGAATGCACCTACTAACTACAAGACACTCGAGCGTGGGTTAACAGTATTAACCTTGATCAGCCTCAAAGATCCTTAAACATAATTCGAATGAATTCAACAGCCAACATCAGTTAACTTGAAAAGTTATCAACACAATTTATCTCCAACCCACCATGTGTGTGTATCAACATGTCAATCTCACCATAAAACAATTAAAACTTGAGAATCACAAGGCTCCAAGACAGTTGAATACAGATATAAGGAATTTAACACCCCTCTAAAGATTAGTTACCCCATAATTCAAAAAATCTTTTATTATACATTTTTTTCTTCTTTTTTTCAAACTTGATACGTGCAATGCTTAGTTCCCTTAGGCTTTTTAATGTTACCCATGTAATGAGCTTTCAACCAATACTCCCAAACCAATTAGCTTTAGAGTAATAGGTGTTAAAACACCCCAACAGATCTAATAACCCGAATAGCAAAGGCTACGAAACTAAACTTAATCAAGAATTTATTTATATTTACGTACTTTGACTTGTGCAATGTTAATCTTTATTAGGCTCTTCAAAGTTACTCGTGTAACAAACTTTCAACCAACGACTCCCAAACTAGATGGTTTTAGGGTGCTAAGTGTAGAGACACTCCTAAGGGCATACTTGTTCAAGTAACAGAGGCCACAAAGACAACAAAGTCAAACTTTTATTCTTTCTTTTATTTTTTTCTTTTCAATTTTTTTTAAATACAAGATTTTCAAATTATGAAATAAACTAAACCTTCAAGGGTGATTTATCCGTACTAAGCCTCAGATTCTTTTAGTTCAATTAATTCAGGCTAATTCGACATATTGACAATGTGCACTAAAACATGGTTTTCTTCAATAAATCAAGTCAATAATACCCTCAAGTTAACTTTGTTTTCATCATCCAATCATTCAAGTTATCACTTAAATCACAAAAATTTGTTATCATTGGCCAATCACAAGATTTCATGCTTCCTCATGCTCAAGTAATATCATGCAAACATAATGTAACTAACACAATCTAGATGCAAAAACAACCTAATATGAAAATGCAATTCTACTATGCAAATAAAAACTAGAAAACTTCCCCCAGCCTTAAATTGAGCAATGTCCTCGTGCAAAAAATAAAGCAATTAAAACTGAGGACTTCCCCGATTAGTTCACTCATCGGGAGGGACCTTCTCATCATCGCTCATCTCTTGATTGGACGGGGGAAACACAGGTAGAACAGGAGCAACTGGAAACAGGCTAGGGTCAACTGTAGGGTTCAATCGCGCATACAAATTCATTTGGGCATTATTGTACGCGAACATATACCCGAATATAGCATCTTGACATTCATCCAGCCGGATATTCTGGGACTCAAGGTCGTAAAACCAACCATCAATTTCGTGCTTAACCTCATCGAAAACTGCACGGTGCGGAGCGACGGAAAAAGAACCTGTAGGAGCCTACTGTGGAAGAATGAACCCTAATCCCCTTGGGTGATTTTTGCCACCCTCCTAAATCTTGTACCTCATTATCATCCTAAGGTTGAGCACGGGCATAGGCTGCTGAATCATTTCATCGTTCTTCCATTTCACCCCGACTTTTTGACATAGGGCGCAAATGAGGGAAGGGTGCGGTAGACGGCCAGTGGTGCCCCCCCCCCTCCGTGAGGCTCGCATAATAGATTGTTTGATGATTAAGCCAACATCCATCTTCATACCCTTGACCAGACAATAGAGCAGTATGACCCTTTCTTTAGTGACATCGCTGACATGCGTGCATGGCATCATTTTACACAAATAAAGGCGTACCAGGTTTTCCCATATCGGCTAAGGTATGAGTAGGAAAAAGTCTTACTGCCACGTTCATGAGTAGTCCACGTGGTATACGGCTAACACAATTCTTGGATGATTTGGTCATAGTTGGGCCCTTGACTCACAAAACTTGCATATCGACAACGACTCCCCTCGTTTGGTAAGTTATAAACTTGGTTGATGTCTTCACTAGCAAACCTGACTGTTTTTCCCCGAACTTAGACATCGTAGTGGTGATGCTCTTTGACATTTCTATAGAACTCTTTCACCACTGCAATAATAGTTAGGTCGGGTTGCTCTGTGAAGTCAAATGGGAGATGTCGTTTACACTCCTAAATTTACCTCACTTTCACTTTACAAATTCAAACAATTAGCACAGTAGTAAGCAAGGATCGATCCCACAGAGAGTGACATTAGATTAATCAAGTGTAACATTATTTACCTTTCAATGAAACTAATAGCCCTAGGTAACAACAAGCTCTGCTACCCGAAACTCCCCTTAGATTGTCACTCAATGAAACAAGCTCTTCACAAGATTCTAACCATTATATAACCTAGAATAAGCTCTCTAGATTTAATATAACAGCAGCATTAAGAACTAGGGAATTAGACTATTCCAAGCAACAAACACATAAGCACGGATTGTTTAACTTGTCTTCTGATAATCATAGCAATACTCAAAAGCTTGTCCACAATCAGGTATTACTAATTGCTACTTGTGATTAGGAACAATATCAATTACACGTAATACTATTCCTTGATCTAGCATATGATATTCGTTAACCAATTTAATCCTGTAGAAATCAAATTAGTTAAACCAACTAGCATTCAGAAATTAAATTAGATTATCAAGAATGAATTTTATGTGAGAAGGAATAAATAATGAATACTCAATTAACTATTAATTATAAATAAGGTTCAACATCCCTTAGAACTGAATAAAAAAAACTAGTCTGACATGTTTCCAAGTCTGCACTCCAATGGTGTAGATGAGAGAATATAGTAGATCATAGAATGAATTAGATGATAGAATATAGAATATGATTGAATTGTAGAATCAATAATACCCTGACTATTACATCTATTTATAGCGCTAGACAAAGTCCTAAATCTTATAAGAACTAGAAATCCAAATCCTAAAAAGAATTACAAATCATAATTAGTTTCCATAAAGAAATAGAATCTAATAAGGAAATAAAATCTCAGTCCAAAGAAATCCTAAATCTAATAACAATATCAATCCAAATTCATATAGAAAGATGCCAAAATCTGCTTTTAGAAACTTTCCAAAAATTTAAAAATCCAAGATTTCCAAATTTTCTTTTTCTCTTCAATTCAGCTCCAAATCAACTTGTTTCCATCCTTTTAGCTTTAATTCACCTGAAAACAATAAACAACTTATTAAGCTCATATACACATGAAACATGCAATAAAACCAAACGTAAAGGAATAAAAAATTATGAATATTGTGTACTTATCAAATTCTCCCACACTTAATCTTTTACACGTCCTCGTGTAAACCAAAAGTTTGATTTCCATAAAAAACTGTACTCAATCATAATGTCAAAAGATTTCAAGATCATATCATGATTATCAACACTAAACCCACAAAAATATAATCAATGCTTCATCAATTAACTCAAAACAATAACCATACCTTTTCACCATTGAATTTCATTAAGTCAAATTGTATCCACATAAGCACTCTTCTATGATCCACACACTTACTCAACTTAGTTACCATGGAACAAAAATTGTGCACACCACTCAAGACTCAATAAATACTTTTCCTGCTTTATTTTTTTTACCAGAACCCTTTCATTTTCCTCTTTGTTTTCGGTGAATGCATTTTATGCTGTAATATCCGAGATTATTATGTCATTTAACAATTATCAATAAACGAATTTTTGTGAAATTCTTGTGTGTTTTCTTTTATTAGATGTATATGTGTTATACATACATGTGTTAATTGCGTATATGTGATGAGGAGTATTTAAATGGTTGGTTCAGTTTAATTCAATTATTTAAATTGGTTAAGTATGGAATTAATTTTATTAATTTCGTGGGATGGCTTTAAAGCATGATTTTGAGTTCGGAGCAGAATTTAGAGACGCGGACTGCGTATTTGAGTCCGAAATGTCGAAATTAGTCAGGATAGACTGTAACCACGAAAATGTGTCACGGTTGACTTTTTGGTCAAAGTCAACCGGTTGACTTTTTTGGAAAAAGTCAACCATGAATTTCGGAGATGAATTTGATGAAACGGATAGTCCCATGACGTCCGGAACGTCAACTTTAGTAGGAATCGATATAAGTATCGCAACGTTCGGCTACGAAGGGTAAAATGGTCAAAATGATTTATTAAGTGATTAAATTGATTAAAATAATATTTTTAATAAGTTGCAGCAACTGGAGGGGGCCACGTGACATCTAAATTGGGACAAGGAGGGAGGAAGTATACGTATATAACAATATAGCAAAGAGGAGGTTATATCACCTTATAACCAAACTTTTCATTTTCTTAACCCCTCCTCCATAACTAAGCTATTGAATTATAAGCATTATATACATATAACTGATGGTTTGGGAGATGGAAAAGGCCTGGGGAAATCAGTTTCCATCATATAATGTACATACATTCCAACCCAAGTCTCTTCTCTTCTTCATTTTGATAAAATACACTCGTGAGAGAATGGAGAGAGTGAGAGCTTGAGAAACCTTGAAGGAGTTCTGAAGATTTTAAGAGCAGAAGGGTACAGGCAAGGAGAATCAATAGCTACTTCAAATCAAGAGGAGTTCACCTAAGTAAGTAGTTCATCAACTTTTCTATGTTCTTAAGGAAAATAGTGAAGAAAATGCATGTATAATTGTGTTAAATGATTTGTTTTGGTGTTGTGATGCTAGGTTAGTGTGATTACTATTATGTGGTTGTTAAGAACACTAGTTTTGGACTAATCTTGCCAAGTATGCTTTGAATTCCAAATAATTATGCCATGC
Source organism: Panax stipuleanatus (assembly GCA_020205555.1). NCBI lineage: Eukaryota > Viridiplantae > Streptophyta > Magnoliopsida > Apiales > Araliaceae > Panax > Panax stipuleanatus. Next base: position 128,850,490 of record CM035115.1, on the reverse strand, counting down.
ATGCTAAGTGTTTGATAAAATGCCTCTTAGATGTCAATTTGTTCAAATCATGGTAATTTAGTGAGTTTGATTGTTGTAACATGTGTATATATGTTAGTATGTGTGGTCTGGACAGTAGGAATCAACCCCATGCATGCTAGAATCAAAATCAAGATTTTTGTCAAAATTGGTTAAACATAAAATCTGTGACTTTTCGGGTTTTTCGGAGCCTTGGAATCATGGTTTCTATGACCCGATTAGTGTATGTAATAATTTTGTAAAATACTATGTAGTATGATGTATAACCTGACCAAATTTCATAAGAAACGGAGTTAAATTGAGCAAGTTATGATTTTCGAGAGCAAGCATGTTGGAAATAAAAATCTGCAGATTTCTGGGTTTTTCCAAAAATTTTCTAAGTGTTAGAACCTGTTTTGGCACGCTTTTCAAGGCAGCCGGTTCGTGGTCTTAATTTGTTGTTTTCTGGAATGTGATATTTTTGTAAAATAGTATGCTATATGAAGTATGTTGTGACCAAGTTTCATGGTCATATCATGTATGGTTTAATCGGAATTAATTCGCTAAGATGGCTGCTCAAAACTGCAAAAAATTTCTGGGCATGAAGAGCAGCGCAGCTGCGCCGTTCATACGGCTTAACGCTACGCAGCTGCGCCACTCAAAGTTGGGTTTCGGGTTTGCCAGGCAGCGCAGCTGCGCCGGTAACACGGCTTGAGGCTGCGCAGCTGCGCCGGTCCGGGTCATCCGGGTCGGGTCGGGTCAGAAACTTATTTTTGCTCAGAATCTCATACTGAACCACTTTACCTATATGACGCTATATGATATGTGATTAAATAAGTTTGATGATAGCATACGTGGTAGTTTAATAAACTTATTAAGATAAAAGGAAACCATTATATTTCAGAGTCGTGTTCGAGAACCTAATTGCTTACGTAACACATATGAATAGGTTACGTGAAGAGCTAGTAGATAGCGTTAATTGTAGCAGGCTTATCAGGCAAGTTTCCTAACCATAATTTCTATTGGGTATTTATTCAATCCTTACTCATTTTTATCGCAGTAAGGGTAAGTATTGGACTTGTGCTAGCTATTTATTCGTGCAAGTTCCTTTATTGTGAGGTTATACAACTTCAACTATCTTGCAAGCTTATCGATGATTACTCAGTTATTATTCTAACAGCTATGCTTATAAGTTTCATGTCATTACAGAACTGTTTCTAAGTATGTTTCCTGGCCTTTGTTTTCGGCTAGTTATTATTGATGAAAAATGATTTAATTCAAATCTTTCGAAGCTATTTAATGTTTACCAATCCAAATTGCTTTGGTGCGGTCTCGCATGAATACTAAGATGAACAACCCGAATAAACGGGCAAACAGATGTCGAGCATATAGTCCCATTTATGCTTATGCAGTTTAAACTTTATACTTGTGCACAATGTATGGTACAATAGGCTGATCACCTGGAGTACTTGCAGAGACCGTTTACAATCTATTTTATTGTTAAACCGTCTGATGATTTTTCGATGAAACAAAGTAATGTTCAGGGTATTTTATGCCCCTTAGTATGATATTGAGAATTCTTAAACTCTTATTCTTGATATTTCTGTTTAACACTTGATAATTCTTTCAACTGTTATAGCTATTCAGATGTTTCTACTCCTGGTGTATGTTTTCAAACTACTTTATATACTTGCTGGGCAATTTGTGCTCATTCTTGCTTAAACCTTTCAGTTAAGGATGAGAAGGCTGAGGGCTCGGGGAAGGACAAGGGGAAGTCTAAGATGAAATGATGCTAGTTACCTTATGTAATAAGTTTATATTTTCATATATGATATAATGTAGCGATAAACGCTAAGTTTAAGTTGTGGTTGATTAAAGGTTGTAAAGACTTGGGATTTTATTTGGAGTATGTACGTAATAGTTATAATATTATTATTTTTATGGGAATTTACTTAGATAGATGATGATGTATGTTGTATCGTGAGCACCATGTCCTGTAATCGATGTTAGACAGATTTGGGGGCGTCATAGGATGGTATCAAAGCCGTAGGTTATAAACCTTAGGTGGGGAACCTTAGACTATAACCTTAGGGAAGTTAGTGGAGGTAATAAGGAGATGAACTCACGTAGAGTTCTAAGTGTAGTGTCAAATCTATTTTTTCTAAAAACAAAACCAATTTCTATTTTAAAATGCTAATCGAGTTCTTTGTCTTGATTGTAGGATGTCAGGAGAAGAGGAGGTTAGAGATATTCACGTCGTGAGTGAGCAGTTGGTGACAGCTGTACCTGAGCCCATAGCTGAGGCAGCAGCTGAGTCAGACCTAGAGGAATATCCTGAAGGGGAAGAGGAGCCCGAGGAGGACTCCGAGGAAGCACCTGAGAATACTATGTTGGATGTGTTGATGGATAGGATTACAGAATTGGATGACAAGGTCCATGAGTTGGAGGAGCTGTATCAGGGGGAGCAGCAGGCTGCAGCATTGCTTGGGGCAATGGTGCAACACCTGATAATTAGGAACGGGGATCTGGCTGACAAGCTGCGAACAACAGGTCAGAAGGTGGACAGGCTGAAGGATTAGAAAGAAGCTATCAGGACCCACTTGGGACATACCATTAATGGGTTAGAGTCGAGGATACAGAGTCTCGAAACTAACAAGCAGATTATTACCACTTTCTGGGGAGATGAGATGAGAGGCCGTGTTCGGGCCGAGAAGCTAACAGGCGAGTTAGAAGGAGAAGTAAGAGATAAGAAGGTTAGGGTGGATAAAATGAAGTACGCGTTTAAGTCAGCACATGGGAGGTTCCAGCATAGGGTGTATCACTTTCCACGTGAGGAGTACCGGTCTAGACATTCCATAAGCCGTGGGCTGGTGCTGGAGATAGCGGATGAAGAGCATGAAGATGCCATTAGGCGGGGTCTTTAGTTTGTTCGTGTAAACTTTTACTAGTAGCGTGTAGAACGCTTATCTATGAAATAAAACTTGGTTTCCAATGTTACTAAATATGATGGTTAAAGTGATGTAAATGGCTTAATGCCATAAGACGATGAAATACCTTGGGTATTATGTTTATAAATAAATATGCTTTTATTTAAATATGTGATGTGATGATTAAGTTTTTATATGAATTATATATGTTGTAGGAATAAGTTATGAGATGATAACATTAAGTTTATTTAAACTGATAGATGGCTAGAGGAAGACGTCGTCAAGTACCAGAAGGGTCAGGCGGTAATGCTAGGGGTCCACCGAACCCCATGCAATAATTCGTAGACATGTTAGCTGGGGCAGTTTAGAATCGAACCCCGAATACCAATAACCCTCCAGCGGGCCAGGTGGCACACTTTAAAGACTTTTAGAGCGCTGGACCACCTGAGTTCAAAGGAACCACCGAACCTATTGAAGCCCAAACTTGGGTCAAGGAAATCGAAAAGGCGTTCGCTATTGCTCGCGTAGGAGATGATCAAAAAAAATCTTCGCCACTTACATGCTGAAGGGTGAAGCCAATTTCTGGTGGGAGGCAAACCAGATCAGGGCGGGAGAAGGTGTGATACCTTTGGAAGAGTTTAAGAAGATCTTCTTCAAAAACTATTTCCCTGCGAGTATGCAGAGTCGTATGGAGATGCGATTCTTGGAGCTGAAGCAAGAAGACATGACCGTACCCCAGTACGCCGTAAAGTTCAACGAACTGGCGAGGTTCGCGCCTCATCAGGTCGACACTGAGGAGAGGAAAACGAGGAGGTTTGAGCAGGGTCTCAAACCATGGTTATACAGTAGACTTTCGGTGTTGCAGACGAACAGCTTCGCGACTCTCCTGGAGAAGGCTATAATTGCTGAGGGCGAAAGTGAAGCCCTAATGAAGTTTAATAAGGAGAAAAAGAAGATGAATGAAGGAGGGAATCACGGGGAAGGTAGCAGCAGCAGTGGTGCAAACAAGAGGAAGTGGAACAACAACAACAACAATAACAATTTCAACTCGGGAAACTCTGGAGGAAAACCAGGGGAAGCAAAAAAGAGAACTGAGGCGTGCAAGGAGTGTGGGAGGAATCACTCGGGTGCATGTCTAAAAGGGAAGAATGTGTATTTTAATTGCAGGCAAGAGGGGCACATCTCTCCCAATTGCTCTGCACCAAAGAGAAATGGATGTTTCAATTGTGGAGCATTGGACCATCAGGCAAGGAATTGCCCAAAGAAGAATTCAGCAGGAGGAAATAGATGAAGGGGACCAACCGGTGGAAATCTCACAATTACTGGACCACCAACTCAGAATCGACCAACAGCAAGGACTTTCAACATGACGGTTCAGGATGCAGTCGCATCCAAGGACGTGGTTTCAGGTATCATTCCGGTCAATGATATATCTGCTTACATATTATTCGATTCGGGTGCTACTTGTTCCTTCGTGTCGTATGAATTCTCCCAACGATTAAACTTACCCCAGGAAGAACTAGAATATCCTATGAACATAGAAGTCGCTAATAAGGAAGTTATTCCCGTTAGCCATGTCTATAGGAATTGTGTTGTAGATATCAGTGGGTATAAGTTGCCTGTGAATTTAATTCCGATTCAATTAGGGGAATTTGATGTAATTCTAGGAATGGATTGGTTATTTAACCATGGAGCGATGATAAATTTCCAGAAGAAGTGTATAAACCTTAAGACTCCAAATCAGTCTAAGGTAGTATTCTACGAGAGTAAGTCACCGAGACACTCGAGTTGTCTGACGATGTTGCAAGCGAGGAAGTTGCTAAGGAAGGGATGTGTAGGATATTTGGCCCATATCGTCGATACACAGAAAGTAGGTGTAGGAATGGGACAGATACCAGTAGTGAATGAACTTTTGGATGTATTTTCGGAAGAGTTACCAGGACTTCCACCAGATAGAGAGGTCGAATTCGTTATAGATTTAGTACCGGGAACGGCCCCGATTTCGAAAGCCCCATACAGAATGGCACCGGCAGAGATGAAAGAGCTGATGGTACAGTTGCAGGAATTATTGGATAGAAAGTATATTCAACCGAGTGTGTCTCCTTGGGGAGCACCAATTTTATTTGTGAAAAAGAAGGACGGATCGATGAGACTTTGTATCGACTATCGAGAGTTGAACAAAGTGACGATCAAGAACAAGTATCTGTTACCTAGGATAGATGATCTGTTCGATCAGTTGAAGGGAGCGAAATATTTTTCCAAGATCGACTTGAGGACGGGATATCATCAATTGAGGGTGAGGAAGGAAGATGTTCCTAAGACAGCATTCAGGACTCGTTACGGTCACTACGAGTTCCTGGTGATGTCATTTGGATTAACGAACGCGCCGGCGGCATTTATGGACATGATGAATCGGGTATTCAAGCAATACTTAGATAAATTTATGGTCGTGTTCATAGATGATATCCTGATCTATTCCAAGACTCAGGAGGATCATGCTGAACACTTAAGGTTGGTATTGGAGGCGTTGAGGAAGGATAAGTTATACGCAAAATTTTTAAAGTGCGAGTTTTGGTTAGAGAAAGTTCAATTTCACGTGATCGATAAGGACGAAATCTCCGTGGATCCAACAAAGGTGGAAGCGGTGTAGAATTGGGAGCAACCAAAGACACCGACTGAAGTAAGAAGTTTCTTAGGACTGGCAGGCTATTATAGACTGTTTATCCAAGATTTTTCGAAGATTGCAGGAACTTTGACGAATTTAACGAAGAAGTCAGTCAAATTTGTCTGGACAGAGAAGTGTGAAGAAAGTTTTCGGGAACTTAAGAAAAGATTGAGTGAGGCACCGGTGTTGTCTTTACCAGACGATACAGGTGATTTCGTGATTTTCAGTGAAGCGTCGCATAAAGGACTTGGCTGTGTGCTTATGCAATATGGTAAAGTTATTGCGTACGCATCACGTCAGTTGAAGGATTACAAGAAGGGACATCCTACCCATGACCTGGAATTGGCAGCGGTAGTATTTGCCCTAAAGATTTGGAGGCACTATTTATATAGTGTAAAGTGTGAAATATACACGGACCATAAAAGTCTAAAGTATATCTTCACGTAGAAGGAGTTGAATATGAGACAGAGAAGATGGTTGGAACTAATAAAGGATTATGATTGCGACATCTTATATCATCCGGGGAAAGCTAACGTGGTCGCAGATGCGCTAAGCAGAAAGGGCAGTGGCAGGTTGGCAATGCTAACGGCTCAAGAGGAGTTGATTAGGGAAATGGCCAGTTTGGAACTCGAGGTAAAGAGTCCGAGCGAGTCAGATGGGAAGTTGTTCGCAATGGAGGTTCGACCGACTCTATTGGACAAAATCAAAGAAGAACAAAGCAGCGATGAAGAATGCGAGAAGGTGAGGAAAAGAATTTTAGATGGAGAGGAGCTTAAGTTCAATGTGGGTGTTGATGGATTATTAAGGTTTGAGAGGAGAATTTGGGTGCCAGGGGTATCCGAGTTAAAGGAGGAAATCTTGCAAGGAGCTCATAGCTCAAGTTACTCAATTCACCCGGGAAGCACAAAGATGTATCAGGATCTTCGCCAACATTATTGGTGGCCCAATATGAAGAGAGAAGTGGCAGAGTGCGTCAGCAAATGTTTGACATGCCAGAGAGTTAAGGCGGAACATCAGAGACCGAGCGGGTTACTTCAACCATTAGAAATTCCAAAATGGAAATGGGAGCATATCACGATGGACTTCGTGGTAGGACTTCCAAATACACAGAAGGGTTACGATGCAGTTTGGGTAATCGTTGATCGATTGACCAAGTCAGCGCATTTTTGGCCAATCAAAATAAGATATACCTTGGATCAGTTGGCAAAGCTTTATATCAAGGAGATCGTTTCCAGGCACGGTGTACCTGTATCAATTGTGTCAGATCGCGATCCCCGGTTCATAGCTAATTTCTGGAAAAGCTTTCAAGAACGCATGGGAACGCAACTGAGGTTGAGCACCGTGTATCATCCTCAAACAGATGGGCAGAGCGAAAGAACTATTCAAACATTGGAGGACATACTGAGAGCATGTGTTATGGACTTCAAAGGAAGCTGGGATGACCACCTACCATTGGTGGAATTTGCATACAACAACAGTTACCACGCGAGCATCGGGATGCCACCTTATGAAGCTTTATATGGAAGGAAATGCAGAACGCCATTGTGCTGGGATGAAGTGGGAGAACGTCAATTGCTAGGGCCAGAATTAGTGCAGCAAACTGCAGATGTGATCAAAACTATACGAGCGAGATTAGTGACAGCTCAGGATCGACAGAAGAAATATGCTGATCAACATCGACAACAACGAGACTTCAACGTCGGCACTTATGTGTTTCTGAAAGTGTCACCTTGGAAAGGGAAAATGAGGTTTGGGAAGAAGGGAAAACTTAGCCCCAGATTCATAGGACCCTTTGAAGTGTTAAGGCGAGTCGGTGAAGTAGCTTATGAAATAGCTTTACTTCTGGAGTTAGAACATATACACAACGTATTCCACGTATCAGTTTTACGACCCTATAAGCAGGATTACAAGCACGTCATAGAGTATGAACCCATTCAGTTCGAAAAGGACTTAACCTATGAAGAGGTTCCAGTACAGATAATTGATAGAAAAGAACAAGTGTTAAGAAATAAGATAATACCTTCTGTTAAGGTAGTATGGAGGAACCACAATGTCGAAGAGGCTACGTGGGAACTCGAGGAGAAAATGATGAAAGATTACCCTAGTCTTTTTATTTGATGTGTAATGATTCCGGGGACGGAATCCTTATAAGGGAGGGTGAATGTAATATCCGAGATTATTATGTCATTTAACAATTATCAATAAACGAATTTATATGAAATTCTTCTGTGTTTTCTTTTATTAGATGTATATGTGTTATACATACATGTGTTAATTGCGTATATGTGATGAGGAGTATTTAAATGGTTGGTTCAGTTTAATTCAATTATTTAAATTGGTGAAGTATGGAATTAATTTTATTAATTTTGTGGGATGGCTTTAAAGCATGATTTTGAGTTCGGAGCAGAATTTAGAAACGCGAACTGCGTATTTGAGTCCGGAACGTCGAAATTAGTCAGGATAGACTGTAACCACGAAAATGTGTCGCGGTTGACTTTTTGGTCAAAGTCAACCGATTGACTTTTTCGAAAAAAGTCAACCACGAATTTCAGAGATGAATTTGATGAAACGGATAGTCCCATGACGTCCGGAACGTCAACTTTAGTAGGAATCGATATAAGTATCGCAACGTTCGGCTACGAAGGGTAAAATGGTCAAAATGATTTATTAAGTGATTAAATTGATTAAAATAATATTTTTAATAAGTTGCAGCAGCTGGAGGGGGCCACGTGACATCTAAATTGGGACAAGGAGGGAGGAAGTATACGTATATAACAATATAGCAAAGAGGAGGTTATATCACCTTATAACCAAACTTTTCATTTTCTTAACCCCTCCTCCATAACTAAGCTATTGAATTATAAGCATTATATACATATAACTGATGGTTTGGGAGATGGAAAGGGCCTGGGGAAATCAGTTTCCATCATATAATATATATACATTCCAACCCAAGTCTCTTCTCTTCTTCATTTTGATAAAATACACTCGTGAGAGAAAATGGAGAGAGTGAGAGCTTGAGAAACCTTGAAGGAGTTCTGAAGATTTTAAGAGCAGAAGGGTACAGGCAAGGAGAATCAATAGCTACTTCAAATCAAGAGGAGTTCACCTAAGTAAGTAGTTCATCAACTTTTCTATGTTCTTAAGGAAAATAGTGAAGAAAATGCATGTATAATTGTGGTAAATGATTTGTTTTGGTGTTGTGATGCTAGGTTAGTGTGATTACTGTTACGTGGTTGTTAAGAACACAAGTTCTGGACTAATCTTGCCAAGTATGCTTTGAATTCCAAAGAATTATGCCATGCATGCTAAGTGTTTGATAAAATGCCTCTTAGATGTCAATTTGTTCAAATCATGGTAATTTAGTGAGTTTGATTGTTGTAACATGTGTATATATGTTAGTATGTGTGGTCTGGACAGTAGGAATCAACCCCATGCATGCTAGAATCAAAATCATGATTTTTGTCAAAATTGGTTAAACATAAAATCTGTGACTTTTCGGGTTTTTCGGAGCCTTGGAATCATGGTTTCTATGACCCGATTAGTGTATGTAATAATTTTGTAAAATACTATGTAGTATGATGTATAACCTGACCAAATTTCATAAGAAACGGAGTTAAATTGAGCAAGTTATGATTTTCGAGAGCAAGCATGTTGGAAATAAAAATCTGCAGATTTCTGGGTTTTTCCAAAAATTTTCTAAGTGTTAGAACCTGTTCTGGCACGCTTTTCAAGGCAGCCGGTTCGTGGTCTTAATTTGTTGTTTTCTGGAATGTGATATTTTTGTAAAATAGTATTCTATATGAAGTATGTTGTGTGCAAGTTTCATGGTCATATCATGTATGATTTAATCGGAATTAATTCGCTAAGATGGCTGCTCAAAACTGCAAAAAATTTCTGGGCATGAAGAGCAGCGCAACTGCGCCGTTCATACGGCTTAACGCTGCGCAGCTGCGCCACTCAAAGTTGGGTTTCGGGTTTGCCAGGCAGCGCAGCTGCGCCGGTAACACGGCTTGAGGTTGCGCAGCTGTGCCGGTCCGGGTCATCCGGGTCGGGTCGGGTCAGAAACTTATTTTTGCTCAGAATCTCATACTGAACCACTTTACCTATATGACGCTATATGATATGTGATTAAATAAGTTTTATGATAGCATACGTGGTAGTTTAATAAACTTATTAAGATAAAAGGAAACCATTATATTTCAGAGTCGTGTTCGAGAACCTAATTGCTTACGTAACACATATGAATAGGTTACGTGAAGAGCTAGTAGATAGCGTTAATTGTAGCAGGCGTATCAGGCAAGTTTCCTAACCCTAATTTCTATTGGGTATTTATTCAATCCTTACTCATTTTTATCGCAGTAAGGGTAAGTATTGGACTTGTGCTAGCTATTTATTCGTGCAAGTTCCTTTATTGTGAGGTTATACAACTTCAACTATCTTGCAATATTATCGATGATTACTCAGTTATTATTCTAACAGCTATGCTTATAAGTTTCATGTCATTACAGAACTGTTTCTAAGTATGTTTCCTGGCCTTTGTTTTCGGCTAGTTATTATTGATGAAAAATGATTTAATTCAAATCTTTCGAAGCTATTTAATGTTTACCAATTCAAATTGCTTTGGTGCGGTCTCGCATGAATACTAAGATGAACAACCTGAATAAACGGGCAAACAGATGTCGGGCATATAGTCCCATTTATGCTTATATAGTTTAAACTTTATACTTGTGCACAATGTAGGGTACAATAGGCTGATCACCTGGAGTACTTGCAGAGACCGTTTACAATCTATTTTATTGTTAAACCGTCTGATGATTTTTCGATAAAACAAAGTAATGTTCAGGGTATTTTATGCCCCTTAGTATGATATTGAGAATTCTTAAACTCTTATTCTTGATATTTCTGTTTAACACTTGATAATTCTTTCAACTGTTATAGCTATTCAGATGTTTTCTACTCCTGATGTATGTTTTCAAACTACTTTATATACTTGCTGGGCAATTTGTGCTCATTCTTGCTTAAACCTTTCAGTTAAGGATGAGAAAGCTGAGGGCTCGGGCAAGGACAAGTGGAAGTCTAAGATGATATGATGCTAGTTACCTTATGTAATAAGTTTATATTTTCGCATATGGTGTAATGTAGCGATAAACGCTAAGTTTAAGTTGTGGTTGATTAAAGGTTGTAAAGACTTGGGATTTTATTTGGAGTATGTACGTAATAGTTATAATATTATTATTTTTATGGGAATTTACTTAGATAGATGATGATGTATGTTGTATCGTGAGCACCATGTCCTGTAATCGATGTTACACGGATTTGGGGGCGTCATATATGCTCCGTTTCACCTTCCTCAATCTTTTTTTTGTAAGTGAGTGCATTTTATGCTCCATCTCACTTATTCGCACGTGTTTATGGGAGAGTGCATTTTACGCTCCATCTCATCCCACCATATGGTTTCTCTTTTGCTTCTTTTTCTTTTTTTCAACAATTTCTTTGATTTTCAACTTTTCTGATTTTTTTCCACATGGTCATGCAAAAAGCATAAGCAGTTCAATAGTTCTAAAGCATGAGATTAGTGCACATAGACAACTCCACAGATAACTAAGCCAAATGAGCATATATCACATGTTTAAGTACTCATGCGACACAAATTCAATTCAAATCAATTACTATGGATCATGACTTAGTTTTTCTAAATCATTAACCAATTAAGCATCAAACAAATTTTGAAATTTAGCATTGATTTTCAATTTTTGACTTTAACCTTCGAACACATAGGCAAATAAAATTATTGAACTCAAATTTTTCAAAATTTTTCAAAAGGCATCAAATTTTCTATCAAAATCGGATCAAATATCCCTAAATAAAATAAAAACCTAAATCTTTCCCCCCCACACTCAAACCTTACATCGTCCCTAATGTAAGAAAATCATGCAAAGAAGAAAGAACTACATGTAAATAAAAAAAACTAATAAGTAAAGGGATAGAAAAATCAAATCTAAGATTTTAGGTTGCCTCCAAAGCAGCTGCCCTTGTTTATTGTCATTGGCTTGACATCATCCTTCTCATTCTGTGTAATCGGAGTTGTGAATTTCAAGTGGACTGGTAACAGTTTCAATTCATTAGGAGCATCTCTTAGATCATGATTTTGCTCCATTCCAGCCTTCAAATCTTTCTTGTATATTTGTATTCGATCAAAAGATTTCTTCACTGAATAGTCCACAACATCAGTAGCAAAAATAAAATTAATATTACCAAGATAACTTTTAACTTCATAAATGTTGAACTGGACATTTGCTTCATCCAATTCCATGGTGAAGGTCCCATGGTGTTTATCATTTAGTTTCTTCGCTGTTTTCACCGATGAAGTTGTACCATCCATATCCTCATTGTGAAAATCTACAAAAATTATCAACTTGTCCTCTTGTTCCTCCTCATCAAACTCCATGTTCACTTCATTGACACACATAGCACTACTGCCCGTTTCTAAAGCAAGCATTTTCTCCTCTCGCTCCTCATCTTCACATCCCAGGGTAATTGCACTTATGTTCTCAATAGTTTGAGAGGGTGACCTCCCTAAGCCTTGAGATTCCAACCTCCCTACCGTGGCTACAAGCTGACCCACTTGGCTCCTCAATTCTTGAACAGAAGTCCTTGTATCCGGTTGGAACTGCTGTGTCTGACGCATAAATGTCTTGAACATATCCTCAAGAGATGATTCAGAATTGGTTACTTCTTCGGTATATATATGGTACTGAGGTTAAGTCTGTTGAAAATCTTGATGCATACTTGAAAAGACAGGTTACATTGGTGGCCTAGTACCTTCATAGCTCAAGTCAGGATGATCTCTCCATCCGAAATTGTGAGTGTCTGCCCAAGGATCACATTGACTTGGATTTTGTCCGGAGAATGTCCCAACAGCATTAACTTGATGAACAATTACATCCTCTTGCACTATGGAACAATCATTTATCTCATGCCCTGATTTTGAGCAAATTCCACATACTTTTGCAACTTACATATTACCTGCAGCCATTTGTCAAACCATAGCAGTTAATTCAAAAATTTGTTGCTCAAGATTACAAGTGCTTACCTCCTTTACCCTTTGTGATGCATGAGTCATCCTAGTGCCATACTGCTGCGAGTTGGCTGCCATAGATGCAATTAAGTTCTTTGCAGCGTTTGGAGTTTTGTCTACCAGTGCTCCTCCACTTGCTGCATCAATCATACTTCTATCCATTGGTAGCAACCCGTCATAAAAGTACCGGATCAAATGATGGTCATCAATTTCGTGAGGTGGACAACTGGAACACAACTTCTTGAACCTTTCCCAATACTCATAGAGATTTTCTCTATTGAACTGCCTGATTCCATATATCTCCTTCCTTATATCGGTAACTCTTAATACAAGAAAATACCTCTCCAAGAATAACCTTTGCTTGTCAGTCCATGATCGTATTGATCCTGAAGGCAGATAGTATAACCAGTCTTTAGCCAAATCTGCTAAGGAGAATGGAAAAAGTCTAAGCTTGATCTGCTCCTCTATCACTCCTTGTGATTTCATCGTGGAACACACCACATGGAACTCCTTCAGATGCTTATATGGATTTTCACCTGTAAGACCACGAAAAGTAGGCAAAAGATGAATTAGTCCAGAGTTTAAGTTCAAAAGCAACGTCTAAAGTAGGATATTCAATACACAAAGATGGTTGATCAAGATCAGGAATAGCCAGTTCTTTTAAAGTCCGATTATTGTTAGGCACCGTTATCTTTTCCTTTTTTAGTGTTGGAACAAGATCTTATTTTGTATATGCAGTTTTCTCTATCTCTTGATCAAAATTTAAGTAAATAGAGTGAGAGGATTGAGTCATAAAACAAAAAGGAAATAATAAAATAAATGAAAACAAGGAATAAACAAAAATAAATAACACTCCCCGGCAACGACGCCAAAATTTAGGAGCTGTCGTTTATACTCCTAAATTTATCTCACTTTCACTTTAAAAATTCAAATAATTAGCACAGTAGTAAGCAAGCATCGATCCCACAGAGAGTGATTTATTTTATATTTATCCTATGATTTCTAATAAAAATGGGATTTTGAATTGATTAACTAAATTAACAAGAATAAACTAATAAGAATTAACAATGAATAAAAAGTTTTAGTTCTTCAGCTCAGTATCACCTTTTTACAGCAATAGATTAATCAAGCGTAACATTATTTACCGTTCAATGAAACTAATAGCCCTAGGTACAACAAGCTCTGCTACCCGAAACTCCCCTTAGATTGTCACTCAATGAAAAAAGCTCTTCACAAGATTCTAACCATTATATAACCTAGAATAAGCTCTCTAGATTTAATATAACATCATCATTAAGAACTAGGGAATTAGACTATTCCAAGAAACAAACACATAAGCACGGATTGTTTAATTTATCTTCTGATAATCATAACAATACTCAAAAGCTTGTCCACAATCAGGTATTACTAATTACTACATGTGATTAGGAACAATATCAATTACACGTAATGCTATTCCTTGATCCAGCATATGATATTCGTTAGCTAATTTAATCCTGCAGAAATCAAATTAGTTAAACCAAATAGCATTCAGGAATTAAATTAGATTATCAAGAATGAATTTCATGTGAGAAGGAATAAATAATGAATACTCAATTAACTATGAATTATAAATAAGGTTCAACATCCCTTAGAACTGAATAAAGAAAACTAGCATGACATGTTTCCAAGTCTGCACTCCAATGGTGTAGATGAGAGAATGTAGTTGATCATAGAATGAATTAGATGATAGAATATAGAATATAATTGAATGGTAGAATCAATAATACCTTGACTATTACATCTATTTATAGTGCTAGACAAAGTCCTAAATCCTATAAGAACTAGAAATCCAAATCCTAAAAGGAATTACAAATCATAATTAGTTTCCATAAAGAAATAAAATCTAATAAGGAAATAAAATCTCAGTCCAAAGCAATCCTAAATCTAATAGCAATATCAATCCAAATCCATGTAGAAAGATGCCAAAACCTACTTTTAGAAACTTTCCAAAAATCCAAGATTTCCAAATTTTCTTTTTCTCTTCAATTCAGCTCCAAATCAACTTATTTCCATCCTTTTAGCTTTAATTCACCTGAAAATAATAAACAACTTATTAAGCTCATATACACATGAAACATGCAATAAAACCAAACGTAAAGGAATAAAAAATCATGAATATTGTGTACTTATCATCAAACCAATTTCGCTCAACGATCATGACAGCAATTTCGCAGTCCTTTGTCTCATTCGGCCTTAATCCTCACTCCGAAATTAGAGATAGTGATGCCATGCGATTGTACCTTTCCTGTTCTTCGGCACTCATGAACCTCTTTTTGTCGAACGGTGTAGAAGGGGCTGAAGACGAACCGGACTCGTCACCACGTTGACACTTCGATGCCATTATAACAACCTACATTGGAAACTCAGCAATTGTCAGCCAAGGCTATTATAACACATCGCAGTCATTATAAGAAACCAACTGAAGACATTATACCCCCAAACTTGAGGTAAGGACTCAATTCATTATGAGTTCCGTGAGTCCGTTTTATGCACACAGTATCATTATGTTACTGTTGGCTTGTTTCGGTGTTAACAAAACAATCACATACACGCAAGTGCATGCGGTCCACAAGTAATATACGGTAAGTAAAGTATCGATCCCAAGGAGATAATTAATTATTTTTAATTTAACATGCAACAACTTTGTAATTATTTTGGTCTGCTTAAACGAATGATTAAGATATGAATTCACTAACTAGAATGATTATCAACTAACAAACTAACTAACAAGCAAATGATTCAGATTAAGAAGATATGGGATTCTAACTTCACTTAGTGCCTTATTCAAATTATACACCTCTTGTTAAGCCTAATTGATTAATTCGGATTGCTAGTCGAGAACACAAAGGTAAAACATGGCTATCTCTTGATATACCATGATCATATCACATACAATCCACAAAAGATAGAATATATGTGAACATCCAATATTACCTAAACCACTATATTCTATGTGCCTTAAGAGTAATATAGATTTAAGCACAAGTCCTCTCAATTGACTACACGCGGTAATACGGTATATGTCTATCCGAATTACGAATCATAAAATCTATCACATGTAAAAACCATGAATACATGCTAACATAGCCAAATCTGAACTTGTAATTCATTTTCCAATTTCATACAAGTTAATATGGTAGATGGTGATCAAGCATCTAAACAAGTAAAACACACCATATTAGGCAATCCATGTGACACCCCCAAATTCGGGTACTTCGTTTTCACATGATTTGGTGTTCACTTTCTAATATAACATATATCTACCCAATGAATAATGCAAAATAAACTACAACTTAAATTAAAATAACTAAATCTCCCTTAAAACAAGGGTTACAACCTTCTCAAAATCAATCCCAGGGTTACTCTAACCTTGACATGAATATAATAAAGTGCGGAAATAAAACATAACATTCAATTATTACAATCATTCTCAATTAAATAAAAAAAACAAGTCTTCACTTGCTTTGCTTTCCCTTGCCCTTACTTGTAGATGGAGCATCAACGTTATCAACCTTAACTGAAATTGTTATTTAATGCAAGAGTGAGCAAACCACAACTCACTGGAGTTTAACAATAATATAGACATGAAAGAATATCTTTAAGAAAATCTGAACAACTTAGCTTGCTTCAATAATAAAGAATTGAATAATAATTCTCTATCAATATTAAAATTTGGATATAGAATTTGTCTGAGGGTCATAAGACCTTTGAACTCTTGTCCTAGGTTATAAATATTTCTATTTAAACCTTTAACAGTCAATAAGACTATGGACCTTAACTCCTACTTAGGGGGATCAGCCCTTCGTACCATGTATTGTGCACAACCATCTTAACGCTATGCGTAGTAACCTCCCCTAGTAAATAGGGTTGTTCAACTCAGTAATTTGAATTCAAGTCTGCACCAAAGAAAGTTTGGTTTGGATAAGCTTACAAGGGTAATTTAGAATTCACGTTCATCAACTAAGGATTAGTTGAATCGACTTCCAATAATTCAAAATAAAAGAATTATGAATTAACATATGCTTTAGAAGTAAACCTAAAGCATTCAAAATAATAATTGGATCTTACTTGAACAATAAGTTAAGACCATTTCAATTAAATAAACAATTGTCCAATACTGAAATGGAAAGGACATTCTCAACAATGAATATATGAATTCAAGAGATCATATAAAATCAATACAAGATTAGGGTTTAGAAAACTTGCGTAAAATTAACGAGTTTAGGGTTTAGAAGACTTGCCTCAAGCGCAAGCTACTTAACACAATTCACGTACTTTAATACTTCCTACACATATATATTCAATCACAATAACCTAAATTAGTTAACACGTAACTAATTCACATAAGTGGTTAACCCTCATGGTTAACTCACATTCTGATTAAATAGTAATAATAATCAACCATCACATAGTTAATTACATCACCTACGTATTCACATAATTAAATTAATTATGTATTTAACTCAATTATAATTAAACAATTATAATTCAAACACTTAATCAAATTATAATTACTTAAATTATCATTACCTTTTAAATTATAAATAATTTATAATTTAAAATCAATTAAACCACATTCATGCATTTATAATTACACAATTTATAATTAATCATGTATTTATCAATTATAATCAATAATTAATTAAACTATAACATGCATTATAATTACACAATTTATAATTAATTATGTAATTATCAATTAAAAATTCACAATTAAACATGCATTTATTAAATTATAATTACATAAATTATAATTTAAATTAAAATAATTAAACTTCTATACCTTATAATTTCACAAAATTTATAATTTAAATTAAACATTTACTCTTAATTATAATTAATCAAATTATAATTAAGTAACTTATTTTACAATTAAACAATTATAGCTTATAATTTAAATATTATATTAGGTTTTCAAAACTTCCTTTTTTCTCAAGTTATGAAATTACCAACTTCGTGTTAACACATGTTATAGAAGCTAGATATATGCTCATTATCTTAGCAATAATGTAACTTAGGCATGAAAATAATCTGTACAATTGTTTAAAACACACTGCCACTGCACCAAACCCGGCGCAGCTGCGCAGCCAGCTGCCTTAAACCCGGCGCAGCTGCGCAGGTAAAGGCTCTGGTAAAAGCAAGTGGCGCAGCTGCGCTGCTCCTGGCCTTGCTGCCGGCGCAGCTGCGCAGCAGCTCGGCCAGACGCAGAAAGCCACGGCTCCCTGCTCTACCGGACTACCCATACAAGCCAAAAATACAGTAACATAGACACTGTAAATCATATATACGCTGTAATACATATATCTAACATGCACTCAAAACATAAACTCATTTAAACAACGAGAATCAATAGTTTTAAAAATCCAATTTGGCCATTTTCATGAAAACTCATATTTTTCCATAAAATAATCTACTGTAATAGAATTTCTCAAGTAATTCAACTTATAACACATGAAATCTCTTCATAATTGAATATAACATCATAACCAATTCTAATTAGACATACTAACACATACAAATTCCTAAATTTTCCATTCTAAAACCAATCAATATACATAAAACAATATGAACAAAACTTTTTTCATGAAACTTGTTTTAACAGTAATTTAATTCCTGAAAATCCTCTTATGTCATACAATTACCACAATCAACACATGGATACAATACATACATATAAAATTCATGATTTCACAACTTGCATGAAAACTCAACTTTTGACAGAGAATAAAATACATGAAACATATTAATTGAGTTCTATAATTGTAATAGTAAAATTATAGATTATAACCTTTTTGCTAATCGTTAATGAAGAAGATGATGATGCTTAAGCTCTTCCTTTTCTTCTTCTTCTCTCTTCTCTAACTCTTCCTCTATTCTTTCTTTTCTCTCTTACACTGATATTCTTTCTAACGTAGTTTAGACTAACGTATAATATAATATGTAGTAATAGATATAGGCTTAATTATATAATATAACTGACAAATATATTAATTATAATGTCAGTTACAAATTTCAAAAAGCCACAATGCCTTGTTTGGCAAAACAAGGTTATTTTTAAAAACAGATTATTAATGCTAAGGCCATGTTTGGTAAACAGTTTATTTAAATAGTTTTTTGATAGTTAGGGCCCCGTTTGGTAGAAATAGGTTTAAAACAATTATAAGGGCCTTGTTTGGTTAAAGTAAATTTAAAAATCCTTTTCTTTATTTTAATAAATTATTTGACGCATACTTTAATGTCACATTTTAATTAATTAAATATCAATAATAATTTAATCAATTAAAATCTAATATCAATAAATCACATAAAATTGTCACGTAATTATAATTACTCGCTAATTATAATCCATGTAACACTTCATCACATATCTCATCTAATTTAATTATCTCAATTAAATTAGAACTATAATATAAAATTAATATACATTAATTAAATTAAATATTGCACATTCATTTAATTAATATATACACTTAATTAAATCACTCCATCAATCACATAATTTATTTATTTAACTCAATAAATAAATCACATAAAATATTTATTTAATTCAATAAATATTTAAAATTCAATATAAAATCATAATCGTTACAATCTTCCCTCCTTAAATGGATTCTGTCCCCAGAATCACAAAAATAAAAAAATAATCTCGTCTATTACATTCTTCCCCCCTTAAAAGGATTCTGTCCCCAGAATCAGTATATAAGGGGTTACACAAAACTAATCAAATAAATGCGGATAAGATTTTATCATAACATCTTCGAGTTCCCACGTAGCTTCTTCAGCACTGTGGTTTCTCCAAATTACCTTAACAGAAAGTATCACTTTATTCCTAAGTACTTGTTCCTTTCTATCAACTATTTGAACAGGCACTTCTTCATACGTTAAGTCTTTATCAAATAGCAAAGGTTCATATTCTATTACATGTTTGTAATCGTGCTTGTAAGGTCTTAATACAGAAATATGAAAGACATTATGTATATTCTCGAGCTCCGGAGGTAATGCAATCTCGTAAGCAACCTCGCCCACCTTTCGTAATACCTCAAAAGGTCCAATGAATCGGGGACTCAGCTTCCCCTTCTTACCGAATCGAATCCTTCCAGGGAGATACTTTCAGGAAAACGAAACTTCCTGGCAAGAATTCTCGGTTCTGTCGATTAAGATCGGCATACTTCTTTTGTCTGTCTTGAGCAGCAACTAATCTCGTTCTGATCAGCTTCACAATTTCGGCGGTTTGTTGTACCAATTCTGGTCCCAACAATTGACGTTCACCGACTTCATCCCAGCACAAAGGTGTTCTACATTTTCTGCCGTATAATGCTTCGTAAGGCGGCATGCCAATACTCGCATGATAACTATTGTTGTAGGCGAACTCCACCAATGGTAGATGATCCTCCCAGCCTCCTTTGAAGTCCATCACACAAGCTCTTAGCATATCCTCAAGTGTATGAATCGTTCTTTCGCTTTGTCCATCAGTCTGGGGATGATACGCTGTACTCATTCGCAATTGCGTTCCCATACCTTCTTGCAAACGCTTCCAGAAATTCGACGTAAAACGCGGATCTCTGTCGGACACAATCGACACCGGAACACCATGTCGAGAAATAATTTCCTTCACGTATAGCTTCGCTAGCTTATCCAGGTTGTACTTAACCCTGATTGGCAAAAAGTGGGCTGACTTCGTCAGTCGATCCACTATAACCCATATCGCATCAAATCCTTTCTAAGTCATTGGAAGACCTACCACGAAATCCATCGTGATATGCTCCCACTTCCATTCTGGAATTTCTAACGGTTGCAGCAGTCCACTTGGTCTCTGGTGTTCTGCTTTGACTTTCTGGCACGTTAAGCACTTCGCAACGCATACCGCAACGTCCCTCTTCATATTCGGCCACCAGAAATGATGCCTGAGATCCTGGTACATCTTCGTACTCCCAGGGTGAATAAAATATGTAGAACTATGAGCTTCGCTTAGAATCTCTTCTTTGACCTCTGGTACTGGCGGTACCCATATTCTACCTTCAAACCGCAACAGTCCTTCGTTACCGATCTTGAATTTGAACTCTTCGCCTTCGGTTATCCTCTTTCGAATCTTTTCACATTCTTCATCATTGAATTGTGCTTCTTTCACGTTATCTACTAGAGTAGAACCATTGGTTACTTGAAACAACAACTCATCCGATTCCTTTGAAAACTTCACTTCCAATTCTAATCTAGCCATTTGTTCTATCAACCGATCCTGATCAGTTAATACGTTCAGCTTCTCCCGACCTTTCCTGCTTAAAGCGTCAGCGACAACGTTAGCTTTACCCGGATGGTAAAGTATCTCGCAATTGTAGTCTTTAATCAGCTCCAACCATCTTCTTTGGCTCATGTTCAAATCCTTCTGGGTAAATATATACTTCAGACTCTTGTGATCTGTGTATATTTCACACTTCTCTCCATATAAGTAGTGCCTCCAAATCTTCAGGGCAAACACTACTGCCGCCAATTCTAGATCATGGGTCGGATACCCCTTCTCGTAATCCTTCAGCTGACGTGACGCATAGGCAATGACTTTGCCGCTCTGCATCAATACACAGCCTAATCCTTTATGTGAGGCATCGCTATATACTACGAAATTTCCAGAACTATCTGGTAAAGACAATACAGGCGCAGTACTCAACCTCTTCTTCAGCTCTTGAAAACTCTCCTCACACTTCTCCGTCCAAACAAACTTAACTGTTTTACGAGTCAAATTCATCAACGGAGTTGCGATTCTAGAAAAGTCTTGGATAAATCTCCGGTAATAACCTGCCAATCCCAAGAAACTCCTCACTTCGGACGGCGTCTTCGGCTGTTCCCAATTTATAACAGCTTCAACCTTCGACGGATCTACCGAAATACCATCCTTGTCGATCACGTGGCCAAGAAATTGCACACGTTCCAACCAAAATTCATATTTCGAGAATTTAGCGTAAAGCCTCTCTCGTCTCAAGGCTTCTAAGGTTAGTCGTAAGTGTTCAGCATGCTCCTCCTCGGTCTTGGAATAAACCAGGATGTCATCTATGAACACTACCACGAACTTGTCTAGAAATGGCTTGAACACCCTATTCATTAGGTCCATAAATGCAGCTGGGGCATTCGTGAGACCAAATGACATCACCAAGAACTCGTAATGACCATACCGAGTTCTAAAAGCCGTTTTCGGTATATCTTCCTTTCTCACCTTCAACTGATGATACCCGCTTCTCAAATCAATTTTTGAGAAGTACCTCGCACCCTTCAGTTGATCAAACAAGTCATCGATCCTAGGTAAAGGATACCTATTCTTGATTGTAACTTTATTCAACTCTCTATAATCAATGTAAAGACGCATCGACCCATCCTTCTTCTTCATGAATAAGACAGGCGCTCCCCACGGCAAACGCTTGGTTGAATATACTTCTTGTCCAGTAATTCTTGCAGTTGAATTGTGACGCCCCCAGAATAGGTCCAGTCAACCCAACCCATTCTGAGTCGCCAAATACATGGTACATAATTCAAATACAAACTTTATATCATATAGTCGTGCAAAATACGACCACACAACTGTGAGTGTCAATACAAATATGTAGAAAATATTAAGATTCAAACTAAGTCCTCATTACAATTATTATCACACTATTTATCAGAAATAGTGAGGACTACTACTGCTCTAACTCGGACCATCACTCTGTCCCCCGACTAGTTCCCGCAACATTCTCATTTCCTGAAGAGGATAACAGATGAAAAGGGTGAGCTCAACTAGCTCAGTAAAGAATATTATGACTAAGATAATAGAAAATAAATTATCGTTAGTCTTCAACAAATCAGATAAAATATAATGGACAACCAACTTTAGATCAATATTCGCAGCGAAAATAACAATTCATTAGAAGAATTAAGCAGAGAATGAAGTCTACTATCTTCTATGATTTAAAAGTCCATCATCAATATTTTATCCCTGTAACATCAATCAATATACATCTCGAATCAAATATTCATCTTTGCACTTCAGGCCAAAGATATTCATTTGTATCATCAGTGGTCATGTTCATCTCAACACCTGTCATCTTTGCACTACAGGCCAAAGATATTCATCAGGTAATCATTTATCTTTGCTCTACAGGCCAAAGATATTCAGTTACATCACCTTTTAGGACTGAGGATGATGAAAAATCATATAAATAACGAATCCAGTGAAATAAATGATAAGATTAAGGATTCGTATTTTAGTATATCCAATTCAAAAATACTTCGTAATAATCAATTGTGGAGCAAAATTCAAGAATAAAGCTCAAAACTTAGATCCAACCAAAGATAGTAACCTTAACAAACAATCTGGACAAATAGAAGAAAATTTAATTTTTTTTTCGTGAATAGTGCCGTATACGTGAATAGTAATCCCGACGGAAAAAGTAACAATTTCATAATAAAATCCATGCCAATATTTTGGTATAATAATATTGAAAAGAATAACATCATTTATGAAAGAAAATAACATCCCTTACCTCAAAAGAACAGTACTTCTGGCTGAAATATCGGATATAATACCGAAGGAAACTTGCACTTAATAGTAACACTCAAAGTATCTAAATACTCACAAAAATACGCTTGATATTATAGAGAGAGAAAACTTCTGATTCTGGTGTGATTTTCAATTCTAACCTAAGCACCCTATTTATAGGAAAAGCTTAGGATGCCAAAGGAGACTAAAATAATAAAATAATATTATTATTTTTAAAAATTCCGCCACCTGGCGGCTTTCCAAAATTCTGAATTTTCAACAAAAGTGGGGCCCACCCATAAAAAAATATTTATTTTCCGAAACTTCAATAATTCATAATAAATAGCCCCTTTGTCAGAAAAATACAAATTCTATGTCCTTCCATAGGAAATTTAATTCTCTACAACTTTGTAGAAGGAAGTTTTTCCAAATTCCAAACATAACTTATCCGAAATCCATAAACAGATGATTTCTCACACTAAAATACTGATAAAAACTCATCAGCGCTAATTCCTTCTTTAATATCCACAAAATAAATATTTCTTTATCATATAAATCAATAATTAATTATTCACAGATAATATTACAGAACTACAATATTGACAACCAGGTCGTTCCCAGGAAGGAGGGGGCCTTCCGATAAGGTCTTCTCCTTACTGGCGCGCAATTAAATAACCCCTCCTAGACAGAACTTCCTTAGACATTGTCAATAATGCTATCCAATAATATTATTCAAATAATATGAATTATTGAGTTGATAATGTGAAATACTGTGCAGTGACAATTATTGAATCAATAATACCAAAATATCAACTGTAGTCATTATTGAATCAATCATATAAAATAGCAACGTAGCAATTATTGAGTCAATA
The DNA here is from genome assembly GCA_020205555.1 of Panax stipuleanatus. NCBI lineage: Eukaryota > Viridiplantae > Streptophyta > Magnoliopsida > Apiales > Araliaceae > Panax > Panax stipuleanatus. The sequence goes on along the minus strand of CM035115.1, from coordinate 128,826,402 downwards.
AAATATCAATGTAACAATTATTGAGTCAATAATATAAAATATTGAACAGTAATTACTGTAACAATAATTGAGTAAGTTCCTTCTCACGTAAGACTTAATAATTTAAAATACTGTGCAATAGCGTGTGCTACTGAGCAACACCGCGTATCACTGTATTTTAACCACCGGATATTTCAACAGTACTAACGGTAACAACTACGCCGTTATTTTGTAAAAAGGTTATTTCTGTCGCTTTCTATATCCGACAGTTATTCTGTTGTGGGGGCCCACAAATAGCTGCGTCGTCGTACGAATATTCCCCGACAACGAGAATATTCCACGACCAAACGAATATTCCCAAACAACAAGAATATTTTATAACCACTTGCTCATTTTAAAAATATTTGCACATTTCACCCATAACTTTCATATTTATCAAAACAACACCTTACTGTTTCGAAATAATATATAAAGAAAATTAAATCTTTATTCATAAAAGTTGGGGTCTTACATGAATCATCAGTTCTTTCATCTCGACTGAAGCCATTCGGTACGGAGCCTTCGAAATCGGAGCAGTTCCCGGTGCTAGATCGATCACGAACTCTGTCTCCCTATCTGGCGGAAGTCCTGGTAAATCGCTCGAAAAAACGTCCACAAATTCCTTAACTACCGATATCTCCTCCACCTTCGGGCTTTCCTTATGCGAATCTACTATGTAGGCTAGATATCCTACACAGCCTTGCGTCAGAAGTTTCTTGGCTTGCATAATCGTCAGAAAAATCGCTTGCCTAGGCGATTTGCTACCATAAAACACCAACTTCGACGGAGTCGTAAGGTTCACCGACTTCTTCTGACAGTCGATTACCGCCCCATGGTTGAACAACCAATCCATACCCAGTATAACGTCGAATTCCCCAAGTTTAATCAGAATCAAATCTACTCTAAGTTCCTGACCCTTAATGTCCAATCTACAGTTCTTATAAACGCTCCTAACAGGAATAACCTCCCTATTCGCAATCTCTATGATCAAAGGGTAACCTAATTCCTCTACAGGTAAGTCTAAGGTTTTAGCAAAATCATCAGATATGAATGAACAAGTAGCACCCGAGTCAAATAATACATATGCATTTATACTATTGACCGGAATAATACCTGACACCACGTCTTTTGATTGCACAGCATCCTGCATCGTCATGTTGAATGTCCGAGCAGTGGGTCGAACAGCTTGCAATGGTGCAGCAATAGTAACGGTACTGCCGCTTCCATTCCCTCCACTCCCTGTTGACCCTGCCGTCAGCTTCTACGGGCAGTTGCGAGCCATGTGATCTTTGGATCCACATGTAAAGCAAGCTCCCTTCTTCGGTTTTGGGCAATTTGGCGCGGTGTGGCCTTCTTGACCACAGTTGAAGCACACCCGCTTCCCCTTCACGCACACGCCAGTGTGATTCTTACCGCATGTAGCACATGCTTCGAACTTCCTCTTCTACTGACTTCCTTGCTGACTCCCAGCAGAGATATTATCAGACCACTTCCTCTTCTGGTTCACAGCGCTGCCTGTGAAACCCCCAGTCTTGGTTTCTACCTCATTCTTCTTCTTCTTATCTTGGTTGAACTTCGTTACCGCTTCGCTTCCTCCTTCAGCAAGTATGGCTTTCTCCAGCACCGCTGCAAATGTGTTCAGCTGGAACATGGAAACCTTGCTGTAGAGCCAGGGCTTTAGTCCCCGCTCAAACCTTCTTGCTTTCCTAGCGTCAGTGCTGACCTGGTATGTAGCGAACCTGGCCAACTCGTTAAACTTAGCAGCATACTCGGACACTGTCATCCCTCCTTGCTTAAGTTCTAGGAACTGGACCTCCATCTGGTCCTGCGAACTCACTGGAAAGTACATCTCGTAGAACATTTCCTTGAAACGTTCCCACGTGATGACTCCCTCTCCCTCTCAAGTCTTGTTAGCCTGCCACCAAAAACTTGCATCCGACTTCAACATGAAAGCCGCGAACGTTGTCATTTGGTCTTCTCCTACTCTAGCCACGTCAAATACCTTCTCCATTTCCATAACCCATGTCTGAGCTTCGATAGGGTTAGTCGATCCTTTGAACTTAGGCGGTCCTACTGCCTTGAATTCCTTGAAAGTAGTACCCTGCATCTGCAGTTGATTCGCAAGAGCTCCGCTCAACAGGTTCACCAACTGCTGAACCGAATTGGGATTCGTCCCATCGTTATTGTTGTTGTTCATCGAACTCTCGGGATTTTGACGCGTTACTCTTCTTCTAGGAGGCATTTTCTGTTAAGAAAATATTATTATTAGACCCTTTATTCAATTATTAAGTATCCAAGTTCATACTTAAACGTTTAAATAATTCAATTCACATAGAACACCAAGCACGTCCATAAACTTCTTTTATTCATCAGTCGTAGTTTTAAAAACATCAAACAGATAGCATTTCTGCCATTTACATCATCCTTCCTGAACTGGAAAAGTTGCAGGATTACATTATTAACTCATCCCATTCTTATCTCAAATTATGGGATTTTCGTTACTTATTACAAAACATGCAATACATAACAAACTCTACCACTACTGTTACTACTACCACTACTACCACTACTACCACTGCCTTGGCATATTAATGCGTCTCACAGCCTCTCTGCGTTCCTCTTCCATTACCCGAAATGCCATTCTTCGGTCCACCACATACCACGGTAAACCTTGGAACTGAGCTGGGTAGTAGAAAATACGATCCTGAGCTCTCTCTATCGCCTTATGAAAAGCATATTCCGTTTCCCTCAGCTTGGCCCTCTTGGCTTCAGCTTCACCTTCAGCTCGATCGGCTCGTTGATTAGCCCTCAAGCTTGACTCCTCAACTCTGGCACGCTTCCTCGACTCCTCCTGGATGTCTTGCTTCAGCTTTGCAAGTTCAAATCGAGCAGCATCTCTCTCGACCTCCATATGTATCAGGTTCCACTGTGCATCTCCTAGTTCACTATCCATCTCTTCGATAGTCTCGTCCCGCTGCTGAATAGTCTCCTCGAGATCTCCTACTCGTCCCTGAAGTTCCACATTGCTATCGTAGACTGCCTCGTACATCTCAGCACTAGTAGAGTGAGGTGGGAATTCCTCCTCGGGATCCTCTTCCTTCTCTTCAGACTCGTCCTCGTCCTCATCCTCTGGAACAGGTGTCAGCTCAAGCTCCCGACCAACTACGGTGATTATTGGAGATGGCTCTCTCCTAACCAGCTGCTCCCAGACAATATGTATGTCACGGGGCTCTTCCTCTCTAGCCTGACTAGGTTCTCCAACGTTCGACATCCTGACAAAAGAATTTTAAAGTTCATTATTACGTGATAACGAATCGTCACTCTTCGAATACTAAAATGTAAACACATAGACACATAAGGTAGTTTATTATCTTTTGCCTATCACATCTATCTTTTCGATCTTACCATAAGGCTACTACCTAAGGTTTTTCCCCACCTAAGGTTTCATAACCTACGGCTTTGATACCAACCTGTGACACCCCCAAATCCGGGTACTTCGTTTCCACATGATTTGGTGTTCACTTTCTAATATAACATATATCTACCCAATGAATAATGCAAAATAAACTACAACTTAAATTAAAATAACTAAATCTCCCTTAAAACAAGGGTTACAACCTTCTCAAAATCAATCCCAGGGTTACTCTAACCTTGACATGAATATAATAAAGTGCGGAAATAAAACATAACATTTAATTATTACAATCATTCTCAATTAAATAAAAAAAAAACAAGTCTTCACTTGCTTTGCTTTCCCTTGCCCTTACTTGTAGACGGAGCATCAACGTTATCAACCTTAACTGAAATTGTTATTTAATGCAAGAGTGAGCAAACCACAGCTCACTGGAGTTTAACAATAATATAGACATGAAAGAATATCTTTAAGAAAATCTGAACAACTTAGCTTGCTTCAATAATAAAGAATTGAATAATAATTCTCTATCAATATTAAAATTTGGATATAGAATTTGTCTGAGGGTCATAAGACCTTTGAACTCTTGTCCTAGGTTATAAATATTTCTATTTAAGCCTTTAACAGTCAATAAGACTATGGACCTTAACTCATACTTAGGGGGATCAGCCTTTCGTACCATGTATTGTGCACAACCATCTTAACGCTATGCATAGTAACCTCCCCTAGTAAATAGGGTTGTTCAACTCAGTAATTTGAATTCAAGTCCGCACCAAAGAAAGTTTGGTTTGGATAAGCTTACAAGGGTAATTTAGAATTCACGTTCATCAACTAAGGATTAGTTGAATCGACTTCCAATAATTCAAAATAAAAGAATTATGAATTAACATATGCTTTAGAAGTAAACCTAAAGCATTTAAAATAATAATTGGATCTTACTTGAACAATAAGTTAAGACCATTTCAATTAAATAAACAATTGTCCAATACTGAAATGGAAAGGACATTCTCAACAATGAATATATGAATTCAAGAGATCATATAAAATCAATACAAGATTAGGGTTTAGAAAACTTGCGTAAAATTAACGAGTTTAGGGTTTAGAAGACTTGCCTCAAGCGCAAGCTACTTAACACAATTCACGTACTTTAATACTTCCTACACATATATATTCAATCACAATAACCTAAATTAGTTAACACGTAACTAATTCACATAAGTGGTTAACCCTCATGGTTAACTCACATTCTGATTAAATAGTAATAATAATCAACCATCACATAGTTAATTACATCACCTACATATTCACATAATTAAATTAATTATGTATTTAACTCAATTATAATTAAATAATTATAATTCAAACACTTAATCAAATTATAATTACTTAAATTATCATTACCTTTTAAATTATAAACAATTTATAATTTAAAATCAATTAAACCACATTCATGCATTTATAATTACAAAATTTATAATTAATCATGTATTTATCAATTATAATCAATAATTAATTAAACTATAACATGCATTATAATTACATAATTTATAATTAATTATGTAATTATCAATTAAAAATTCACAATTAAACATGCATTTATTAAATTATAATTACATAAATTATAATTAAAATTAAAATAATTAAACTTCTATACCTTATAATTTCACAAAATTTATAATTTAAATTAAACATTTACTCTTAATTATAATTAATCAAATTATAATTAAGTAACTTATTTTACAATTAAACAATTATAGCTTATAATTTAAATATTATATTAGGTTTTCAAAACTTCTTTTTTTCTCAAATTATGAAATTACCAACTTCGTGTAACACATGTTATAGAAGCTAGATATATGCTCATTATCTTAGCAATAATGTAACTTAGGCATGAAAATAATCTGCACAATTGTTTAAAACACACTGCCACTGCACCGAACCCGGCGCAGCTGCGCAGCCAGCTGCCTTAAACCCGGCGCAGCTGCGCAGGTAAAGGCTTTGGTAAAAGCAAGTGGCGCAGCTGCGCTGCTCCTGGCCTTGCTGCCGGCGCAGCTGCGCAGCAGCTCGGCCAGACGCAGACAGCCACGGCTCCCTGCTTTACCGGACAACCCATACAAGCCAAAAATACAGTAACATAGACACTGTAAATCATATATACGCTGTAATACATATATCTAACATGCACTCAAAACATAAACTCATTTAAACAACGAGAATCAATAGTTTTAAAAATTCAATTTGGCCATTTTCATGAAAACTCATATTTTTCCATAAAATAATCTACTGTAATAGAATTTCTCAAGTAATTCAACTTATAACACATGAAATCTCTTCATAATTGAATATAACATCATAACCAATTCTAATTAGACATACTAACACATACAAATTCCTAAATTTTCCATTCTAAAACCAATCAATATACATAAAACAATATGAACAAAACTTTTTTCATGAAACTTGTTTTAACAATAATTTAATTCCTGAAAATCCTCTTATGTCATACAATTACCACAATCAACACATGGATACAATACATACTTATAAAATTCATGATTTCACAACTTCCATAAAAACTCAACTTTTGACAGAGAATAAAATACATGAAACATATTAATTGAGTTCTATAATTGTAATAGTAAAATTATAGATTATAACCTTTTTGCTAATCGTTAATGAAGAAGATGATGATGCTTAAGCTCTTCCTTTTCTTCTTCTTCTCTCTTCTCTAACTCTTCCTCTATTCTTTCTTTTCTCTCTTACACTGATATTCTTTCTAACGTAGTTTAGACTAACGTATAATATAATATGTAGTAATAGATATAGGCTTAATTATATAATATAACTGACAAATATATTAATTATAATGTCAGTTACAAATTTCAAAAAGCCACAATGCCTTATTTGGCAAAACAAGGTTATTTTTAAAAACAGATTATTAATGCTAAGGCCATGTTTGGTAAACAGTTTATTTAAATAGCTTTTTGATAGTTAGGGCCCCGTTTAGTAGAAATAGGTTTAAAATAATTATAAGGGCCTTGTTTGGTTAAAGTAAATTTAAAAATCCTTTTCTTTATTTTAATAAATTATTTGACGCATACTTTAATGTCACATTTTAATTAATTAAATATCAATAATAATTTAATTAATTAAAATCTAACATCAATAAATCACATAAAATTGTCACCTAATTATAATTATTCGCTAATTATAATCCATGTAACACTTCATCACATATCTCATCTAATTTAATTATCTCAATTAAATTAGAACTATAATATAAAATTAATATACATTAATTAAATTAAATATTGCACATTCATTTAATTAATATATACACTTAATTAAATCACTCCATCAATCACATAATTTATTTATTTAACTCAATAAATAAATCACATAAAATATTTATTTAATTCAATAAATATTTAAAATTCAATATAAAATCACAATCGTTACAATCCATGTATAATCAATCAAGTTCAACAAAGAGGCATAGATCTGAATTAAGCAAAAAGATCCATTAGAATCCCATAATGGAGATTAGTTCATCACTGAAGTAATAACCATTATGAGAATATGTTCAAGCATTGAGATTATAATATGAAAGCAAAGAGAACCAATAGATTAAGAAAGTGCAAATCTTAGATTTCTTCGTCCAATGTAAACCTTCAAAGCTGAGTCAAAATTCCCAAATCAACTAATTCAAAATCCTAATTATGAAAATCTAACAAGAGACAAGAGAGAAGCCAAAAGGTAGAAGTAAAAATACAATGAACTCTCTATGTCTCTCCAAAAAAACCCTAGAATGGTAAAAATAACGATTAAAAGATAAGTCTAGTAACTTGCAAATACACCCTTTAAAGCAAATACACCCTTTAAAGGAAAAAACACGTTATAGGATTTTTAATTGAAAAGTCAACACTGGTCAATATTCCTCTGGCGCGGCCGCGCCACCTAGTAAGCAAAACAGGGCGCGCTGCTCCTGGCTGAGACTTCTTCCTGGCACGGTATAAGGGCGCGGCCGCGCTGCTGTGTTTTTCTGCAGGATGTTTGCTAGTCTTTTATTGGTGCACTTTTGGTCCTTTAGCTGCTGCTGCTAGCTTCAAGCTTCTTCTTCTTTTCACTTCTATATCACTTCCACTTGCCCTGCTCACTTTCATATGTCGGTTCCATCTTCACTCCACCACAAGCTCGCCAACACGCCGTTTCCATGCCATTTCCATCCACGATGCTAACAAAAGAGTTTCCGCCATGCAAACTACAAAATGAAGATAAAATGCATAAAAAGTAACCAAAATACTTGAGATTAAGTTATAGTTCTAGCAAATAGATAGCCAATAAGTAGGTATAAAACCTACTTATCAGCTACCAATATGAATCCAAATAACCATAATAGTTATCAATAGCACGCTCAAACAGTTAAGTGATTCCAGGTAAACATAGAGTTCAAGGTCTGGGGTGACATATAAACGAATAACTATGTGCAAGATTCGTGTGATGCTGCATTAAATTATACCATAAAACAAATGTTCTCTAAACCATCTTCACACAGTAATTCTATCAACCACCTAGTAAGCATTGGAGAAAACTACTATGGTGTAAACATATGAAAGTTATGACTTTTCCAAAACTTCGGCATGCCAAGGTTTAATCAATTAAACAAACAACCAATAACTCAATTAAAATTCATCATATCAACGTGCCATGAACAATCGAAAGATAAATTGGTTATTCATACCTTTGCTTTGAGAGAATAAAGATGAGATGATGGAGAGAATTGAGTGCTCCAATCTTTTCTTGCGAGGTGTAGAATCAACTTAGCGGAGTGACGGTGTATTGGGATGTATCCACGTTTGAGATGGAGTAGGAGAAATGGGGGTCGTGGGTTTATGTGGTGGAAGTAGAGATGAATTAGGAGAAGTTAAGAGGGTTGCGTACCTGAAATGCGCGTAACAGCCCTTATTTTTTCTAACCTGACCTCCCAGCGCCGGAGCGCTGGGAATTAAGCATGACTGGGCCTTGGGGCGCTGGTTGGCAGGGGTTGGGCAAACGTTGAGCGTCGGGGCGCTGTTATTCCTTGTAATTTGGGCACCGGGGCGCTGTTGATGAGAGAACTCCCTGTGGTGTAGCGCCGGGGTACCGGTTTATGCTATTTTTGGAGCGCCAGGGCGCTGTGGCTAAATGGATTCCCTGTGGACCAGCGCTGGGGCGCTGGTTTTAGGTTGTTTTAGAGCGCCGGGGCGCTGATGCCTTGCATGTTATTTCCCTGGCTCTAACCAAGTGCTGCTCATTTAACCTCTTTCGTTCTTACAGCATCCTTAAATTGATAGACTCGTGCCGTTAAGATCAGAGGTAACTAAATACTACAAAAAGCAACTACTTCTACACTACTAAATTGCTACACTACTAAATTGAACTAAATAAAATATTGAGAGAAATCATGGGGTTGCCTCCCCATAGTGCTTGGTTTATAGTCGTCAACCCGACTTTTCTATTTTGATCAATTGTCCGCTGGATTAGTGAGATGGACTGATGCCGGTTGTCTATCAATGGGACCACTCTAGTAATGCTTAGCCTTTGACCATTCACCTTGAGCGTTCACTTCGAATTTGGTCCCTCCACCTCAACGGCTCTGTGTGGAGCGACATATATTACCACAAAAGGACCAGACCAGTGAGACTTCAATTTCCTGGGAAATAACCTCAGTCTAGAGTTGAATAGCATAACTTTTGGTCCCGGTTTGAATTTTCGATCAAGGATTTTCTTTTCATGCAATTTCTTGACTTTCTCTTTATACAGTTTGGCATTCTGATAAACGTGATGCCGAAATTCCTCCATCTCATTCAGTTGCAGCAATCGTTTCTCACCGGATGCTTGTAAGTCAAAATTTAACTTACGAATGGCCCAGTATGTGTTGTGTTCCAGCTTTACCGGTAAATGACACGATTTTCTATAAACCGTTCTGTATGGAAACATTCTGATAGGGTTTTTATAAGCCGTTCGATATGCCCATAAGGCATCATCTAATCTCATTGCCCAATCTTTTTGAGACGAATTCACAAATTTCTCCAAGATTCGCTTAACTTCCCGATTCGAAACTTCTGCTTGACCATTGGTTTGGGGTTGATAGGTTGCAGTAATCTTGTGTTTGACCCCATACTTGGCAAGCAGTTTTGTGAAGTGCTTGTTACAGACGTGAGTACCCTTATCACTAATTATTGCTCTTGGTGTACCGAATTGAGTAAAAATATTCTTTCTCAAAAATCGTAGTACTACCTTGGCATCGTTAGTGGGTAACGCAGCAGCTTCAACTCATTTCGAAACATAATCTACGGCTAACAGTATGTACTGATTGTTAAAGGACAATGGGAATGGTCCCATAAAGTCGATGCCCCAAACATCAAAAAACTCCACCTTGAGTATTGTATTAAGAGGCATTTTATTGCGTTTTGAGATATTACCAACTCTTTGGCACCGATCGCACTTCAGAACATGGAGATATGCATCTTTGAACAAGGTAGGCCAGAAAAATTCTGATTGCAACACTTTTGTTGCTGTCCTATCACCTGCGTAATGTCCTCCATAATCCAACGAGTGGCAATGACCAAGTATGCTTTCCATCTCTTTATGTGGCACACTACGTCGAATCATTTGATCCGCACAAGTCTTGAACAGAAAAGGCTCTTCCCAAAAATATTGTCTGACATCGTGGATAAACTTTTTCTATTGTTGAGAATTCAAATCTGGTGGAAACACATTACTAACCAAATAGTTCACATAGTCCGCATACCAAGGCACTTCCATTGTAACTCGAAAAAGTTGTTCATCCAGAAACGTCTCATTGATCACCACTTCATCTTTTTTCTGAATTTATGAATTTTCCAAATAAGAAAGATGACCTGCCAACTAATTTTCGGTACCCTTTCTATCTCAGATCTCCAAATCAAACTCTTCCAGTAAAAGAAACCACCGAATTAACCTTGGTTTAGCATCCTTCTTTGCAATCAAATACTTTATAGTGAAATGATCAGTGTAGACAATTACCTTGGTCCCAATCAGATAAGCACGAAATTTATCGAAGGCAAAAACGACCGCAAACAATTCTTTTTCCGTGGTGGTGTAATTCAACTGAGCATCAGTTAGAGTCATACTCGCATAGTAGATGGTGTGAAAAATCTTCTCTCTTTGTTTCCCCAACACGGCACCAACTGCATAATCGCTCGCGTCACACATCAGCTCAAATGGCAAGGTCTAATTGGGAGCAACAATGATTAGAGCTGTGACCAATTTCTTTTTCAGCACTTCAAAAGTCGCAATACACAACTGATCCATTCTAAATGGCACATCCTTTTCAAGGAGTGAACACAAGGGTTTTGAAATCTTTGAAAAATCATTGATGAAACAACGGTAAAAACCTGTGTGTCCGATAAAACTCCTTATTTGCATCACAGACGTTGGCGGAGGTAGTTTATCAATGGTTTTAATCTTCGCCTTATCGACTTCCAAGCCATTTACAGAGACTTTATGGCCTAAGATTATTCCTTCTTGTACCATGAAGTGGCACTTTTCCCAATTTAGCATTAGATTTATCTCCACACAGCGTTTTAAAACCAAAACCAGATTATTTAGACACAGGTCGAAGCTATCCCCAAAGACAGAAAAATCATCCATGAAGACTTCCACATTCTGCTCTACCATGTCTGAAAAGATAGCCATCATACATCACTGAAAAGTAGCAGGTGCATTGCAGAGACCAAAAGACATACGCAGAAATACGAAAGTGCCATAGGGGGATGTAAATGTCATTTTTTCTTGATCCTCCGCACTATAGCTATTTGATTTACCCTGAATATCAGTCAAGAAGGCAGTAGAATTGGTTCCCGACTATCCTATCCAACATCTGATTAACGAACGGTAAAGGAAATGATCCTTACGCGTAGCCTTATTCAACTTACGGTAGTCCATGCATACCCTCCAACCTGTAACTGTTCTTGTCGAGATGAGTTCATTTTTCTCATTTTTAACAACAGTCATTCCTCCTTTTTTCGGTACACACTGAAATGGACTTACCCAGGAACTGTTTGAAATCGGATAGATGATGTCGGCGTCTAAGCACTTAATGATCTCTTTCTTTACCACTTCCTTCATAATCGGATTCAGTCTTCTTTGTTGATCCACGCTTGACTTTGCTCCTTCCTTAAGCAAAATTTTGTGCATGCAAAATGATGGACTAATACCCCGAATATCTGCTATGGTCCACCCAATTGCTGTTTTATACTCTCTCAATACCCTTATTAGCTTTTCTGTCTAATTATCATTTAGATCTGCAGAGTTGACCACTGGTAGAGTGTCTGATTTTCCCAAATGGGCATACCTCAAGTGAGCAGGAAGAGGTTTTAGCTCTAGAACAGGTGGCTCTTCTATCGATGTTTCGGACCTCTTTTCTCCTCCTTCAGGTCAGTTAAGAGTACTAAATGGCTTGCTAAATTTCTGATAAACTGGTAGCGCATCTAGCCATTTGACATATTCCATATTTTCCAAGTCATCGTAGTTGTCAATCCCAACCAAAGCAGCTTCCAACGGATCCTCAAAGTGACTTCCACTGATTTTGTGATTCACTATCTCCTCTATCACATCTATCCGCAAACATTCGCCCTCTTCTTTTGGGAACTTCATTGATTTAAATACTTTGAAGGTTACTTCCTGGTCTTCTACTCGCATAGTCAACTCATTTTTTTGTACATCTATCAAAGTTCTACCAGTTGCTAAGAATGGACGATTGAGGATGATTGGGATTTCCTTATCCACCTCACAATCTAGAATAATAAAATCCACCGGGAAGATGAATTTGTCTACCTTAACCAGTATATCTTCTACAATACCCCTCGGATAAGTCACTGACCTGTTTGCCAACTGTAAATTGATGTTTGTCGGACTTGCTGCTTTTAACCCCAGTTGAATGTAAACGGATAGCGGCATCAAATTTATACTTGGCCCCAAGTCACACAATGCTCTTCCCAAAACCTGAGTATCAATTGCGCATGGAATAGTGAAACTCTCTGGATCTTTCAACTTCGGTGGTAACTTGTTCTGCAAGATAGCACTGCATTCCTCGGTTAATGCCACTATCTTAAATTTACCCAATTTTCTTTTCTTAGACAAAACCTCTTTCATAAACTTGGCGTAACTAGGCATTTATTCCAAGGTTTTTGCAAAAGGTATGTTGGTATGCAGCTTTTTGAAAACATCAAGGAATTTGGAGAACTACTTATATAATTTGGATTTCTAAAATCTCTGAGGATACGGTATGGGAGGCATTACACTGCTTTGTTTAGGTTCTTTCTTCTCACCTCCAAATCCTTTTCCTTGTCTATCTCAATGACTTCCTCTTCTTCCATAGTTACTTTATTTAGATTTTCTTTACCCCTTACTGTCTCATGCAGCTCTTTCCCACTTCTTAGAGTCACTGCCTTACATTGTTCATTTCTCCTTGGATTGATCTCGATATCACTTGGTAATACTCTCTGCGGTTGGCTATTCAATGCGTGAGCTATCTGACCCATCTGATTCTCCAAATTCTTAATTGAGACTGCTTGGCTTTTTACATTCATATCTACCTGGCTTAACAGTTTATCTTGCTCGTTCATCCTCTTGTCGGTAGCTATAATAAATTTTGCCAATGCTTCTTTTAAGTTCGATTTTCTCTCTGCCTGCTGTGGAGCCTGATTCTGAAAACTCGATGGATTTTGTGGTCTAGGAGCTTGAGCTTGGGCTTGATTATTACTCCATAAACAGATGATTCCTTCACCCCGAATTGTAAGTATTTTGATTCTGATAAGGTTGTGGCTGTTAGGAGTGAGCATTCGGTTATTAACCGAACCGAATAAGCATTTCGGGTATAACCGAAAACCAAAATTCAACTGTTTTAAGAATCCGAATTACTAACCAAAATATACGATAGCCGAATAACCGAATAACTGAATAAGTTATTCGGTTAATAACCGAATTTAATGGTTTGTAACTTTGCATAAATTAACAGCAACAAGATGAAAAATACTATGCAATAAAACTCTGGTTGAAACAAGACCACAAGGTAACGAACAGATCTGAGAAATTTTATTGATATATATATATATATATATATATATATATATATATATATATATATATGAACAGCTTTACACTTACATTCAGTCAGGGTGGTAGCAAAAGAGGGGGGAAATTTTAGTTCAGTAATATATTGATGGCAGTTCTGAATTTGAATAGAGATAAATTAAAAATAACCCAAATACAACAAATATTAAGATATATATATATATATATATATATATATATATATATAGGACAAATCTGAGGGTTAAGGGCTGAGGGAGTATCGAGATCGAGAGCAAATCTGAGATCTGAGGGTTAAGGGTTAAGATCCTGGACGACTCCGCCACCGCCGACGACATCAAGTACGCTGCAAATCACCCCAGCCGCTCCTATGTCCGCTACGCCAAGGCCATGGCGACAACACCCGCTGACATCAAGGAATACCCCAACTCATACGCCTTCATCATCGATATGTCGGGGCTGAAATCGAGGGATATTAAGGTTTAAGTGGAGGACGACAATGTGCTTGTGATTAGTGGAGAGAGAAAGCGAGAGGAAAAGAATGAAAGGGAAAAGTTCGTGAGAATGGAAATAGATTTGTTTGCTTATCTAAGTTTTTTTTTATTTCGGTTATTCGGTTAACCGAATAACAAAAAATTCAAAACCAAACCCAAACCCGAAAACCAAAAATAAAATCGGATATAACCAAATTATAAAAAATAACCGAATAACCAAAAAAATTCGGTTAAAAATTTTTGGCTCGGTTTGATTATTCGGTTTTATCCGTTTTTTGCTCAGTCTTAGTGGCTGTCTATTATAACTCCCCATAAACTTAGCTGACTCGGCACTGATTGCACACTGATCTGTAGAATGACTTCCAGCACATAACTAACAAACCATCGCTAACTGTGATACTGATTGTGGACCCCATGAGTCAATCTTCATGGTCAATGCGAATACATATGCTGCCAAGGCTGTAACTGCATCTAATTCAAGCTTTCCTGGTGTTTTTGGGGGGTTATTTCTAGTCGTGGGCCATTGGTAATTGTTATTGGCCATCGTCTCTAACAACTGAGAAGCCTCATAAAAACTCTTCACTATGATAGCTCCTCTAGCTGCTGCATCAATACTACCCATCACAAAAATTTTCAACCTGCATCCATTTCGGGATCCCATGATGTGGACATTTTTGGAGCAAATCCTTGAACCGTTCCCATGCTTCATACAATGGTTCTGAGTCAAACTGAGCAAAGCTATGAATATCATTTCGTAGTTTTGCCATCTTAGCTGGTGGGAAGAACTTAGCTAGGAATTTTTGAGCGAAGTCATCCCAAGCTGTGATAGAACCTGGTGACAAGGAGTGTAACTAACTTCGGGCTTTGTCTCGCAGTGTGAACAAAAATAACCTCAACCTTACTGCTTCCTCCGCAACATTGTTGAACTTGAATGTGTTGCAGATTTCCAAGAAACTCAAGATATGCTCGTTCGGATCATCATTCGAAGCACCCCCAAACTGAACTGAATTCTGCAACATATGAACAGTGCCCGGTTTAATCTCAAAACTGTTCGCATTGGTCGCCGATCTTCGAATACTCGACTGAATGTCTGTTACGGTAGGCATGGCATAATCCCTAAGTGATTTTTGTTCTTCTGCTGCCATGACTTCTGCAATTTCTTCTCCTACCAGTTCTTCTTCTAGGTGTATTATCTCACTAGTCAACCTTAGTTTCCAGAACTTTCTCTCAATATCGTCTGCATAAGTGTTGGGTAAAATATAGTTTTGCACAACACGCAAGTATACGTGGTCAACAAGTAATAAAGTGAAAGTAAAGTGTTGATCCCATAAGGAATTATTTAATAAGGATCACCAAGTACTAACCCGTAACCAACTCAATCTTATTCAAACGAATGAATTATCAATATATATAAGTAAACTAATTCTAATTACCACTAGTTAAATTAAGATTACGGAGATTTAAGATCACAATTTCACTTGTTGCTTCATTTAAGTTAACGCACTTCTCATCAATTATTCTCACATTCTGAATTGTTAATCAAGAACACTAACGCAGATAAAATCACCTCTCGATGCATAATATCCATACTCACTCACATCCACAGATGATAGATTTAAGCAAGACACTCTAATTAACTAATTCATTATATCTCTATGTGAATTACAATTAAAAAGTATTTAAAGCACAAGTTCTCTATTAGATTACATATGGCGTAAAGGCATATCTCTATCCTAAACACGAATCATGAATTCCATCTACGCAGAAATCACAAACACATGTTATTATGATCAGATCTAAATCTATACTCCTCTCTTGATTTCATATAGATTATCACAGTAATTGATATCTAGGCAATTAAACAATTTTTTCAAATCATAATAGACAACTCACAATGATAGATCACAATAATTGATAGAGAAGCATATTAAAATAAATAACACAATAAGATCCATTGCAATCTCAAACAAAGAATTAGTTCATTGAATTAAAACTAAGAATCCATAATTGAATAATCATTAAAAGATAAGAATAAAAGTAAGAAAAAGAATTGAATCTGTTGCCGGCAAATTCGTGCTCCTTCTTATTCCTGCTCTTGATCTTCAATGACTTTCAATTGCTTCAATCTCCAAATCTCTTTTCAACTAGGGTTTATTATTTTATTGGAACTATACTAAAATTATTCTCATTATTGTTTCTAAGCTACTACTAATCTAATATATATATATACTAAGCTGCTATCCGTGCTCTCTCTTTTTTATCCGGGTCAAGTCTCCTCTTCCTTTTATCATTAGTATACTAGCAGCCCCCATCTTGTCTTCTTGTTTCGTCCGTGTCCAATTCCAAGTTGGAGGGAGAAAATCAGCTGCTGCCCACCTCACGTTTGTACCATGCATCCAAGTCCATCCCCCTTCAATACCCGTGGCCCACATATATAATATAAAGTGCAGTCTTTTCTTTTTTTACCAGGTTCCGTCCCATATATTAGCATATCCTCAATATCCATTATGTTGCACCAACCCGAGTAGGAGAAGGAAACGGAGTCATGCTGCTCACGTGGCTCTCTCTTTTAGCAGGTTCGGTCCAATTGCTAGCCCACAATCCGCATCGCAATAGAAAAAAGAAGTCCAGCCCTTCCCCTCTTAAAGCATCCGATTCCAAGTGAGCATAGGAAAAAACAAATAGCAGCTGGTGCCTGCTAAACTATATATTATATTCTTCTCCCACAATTCATCTCCACTCCGTGCGAGAAAAGGAGTCAGCCCACTTGTCTTTCTAATTGCGAGTCCAAGCCGAAAAAGGAGATGGCCAGCAGCAGCTCCTTGTCCTCCCTCCAAGTTGAGTCCATGTCCTACTAAGAAAGAAGTCCAGCTGCTTCCTTGGCTTGTCCCCTTATATAACATATTATAATCGTAGCCCATAATTAATAGTGCACAAATCTGATTCGGCCAAGGAGAGCAGCCAGCTGTGCGCCTCCCCTTATGTCATGCAATACTCGTGGGCCCCTGCTGCTTTAATTATATACCATATACTCCTAGCCCCATGCCTATTCTTGCACCATAATTCGGAATGAAAAAGGAAAAGAAGTGTGCTGCTGTCGCCTCCCCGCCCCAATGGGGGGTTCTCTCTGTTAATGTCCCCCCCAGCGGGATTTTATTCTGTCCGCACTGCATCATCCCCGCCCCCAGAGGGTGAATTGACTCTACTGACCCCGCCCCAGCGGGGGGTCTTCAGCCTTCAAGTCCAGCCGAAATTTGTATGATTTCGTGGCTTGCTAGGAAGTCTTCAGCACTTTGGACGTGAGCTACTCCATGCATGTGCATGGCCCACGTCAAACTACCCACTTATCTTGAATGCTAAGAATTCATGAGCTGCTACATTTGACAATGCATGAAACCTTTGCATGGCAAACCAACCGTGGTCCACTTGACTTTTATCTTGTTTTGTATGTACTCCGCCGAATTGAATTGAATTGAATTGTTTGTGGCCCATATTATTTGAGAATGAATTGAATTAATTGTCCTTTCTAAACTCCTTTTGCAACTATTTCAATTCATGCACATGAAAGTATAAACCCAAGGTAAAATGATAGTAAAATCACTTGAAAACCTTAAGACTCGAGCTATTAAGACTACCAATTAATGGGTATTAAACCCACTCATCAGTAAGGCAAAAGTTCCTCTTTACCCTTTGATCTGGTGTGCATACACAGATGAAAAATCTGTAAGAAGATGAAAAGGAATAGATAAAAAAACGTTTAAATTAACACCGAATTGATTATAACTAATATGGAATTAATATTAAACAAAGATTCCCAGGCAACGGCGCCAAAAACTTATTAGTCGATTTCACAATCAATAATTATGTGCAAGTATACACGTTTAACAAGCAATAAAGTAATAAGAACAAGTGTCGAACCCACAAAGAATCCTATTTAAATAATCCCAACTACTAGTATTGTATCAATCCAATTTTATTTAAACAATCCCAATTTTGTGATTTTTCAGGTATAACTAAATTAAATCAACTAATTAATTGTAACACAATGATTGTTTCAGATGATAAAGGTTTAACACTACAATATCCCCAATTATGTAATATAATTCAATTATTCAATTTCTCCAATTATTAAATTCACATGAGTTGTTAACAGGAATTCAATGTATTTAAAAGCCATGTTTCATGATCAATTAAAATTACTTAACCTAGTTAATTGTACTATATTCCTATGCACAACCAAAGAATTAAATTCAATAAGTTCCGATTCTCAATTGTTACATGCAGTGAAGAGCAATATCCATATTCAATTCACAATCCTAATTATTTATCTCATGCAAATAACTAAGAATACATGCTATCATATTCAGTTCTAATCCTAGATTTCATCTCCCGAATTCATCTAGTGTAACATGGTAATTATTGGCCAAATAATTAATCAATAAGCATAAAATATGACAGACAACTCAATATGAATAATTAATTAAATTAATATGAAAAATCAAATCATACGCATAAAAGGTTCAATTGTAGTCTTAATTAAGAAATTAGTTCATGCTGAAAACTAAAACCAAAAATCCTATAATAAACATCTCAATTAAATTACAGATAAAGAAGAAGAAGAAAAACTCAATAATGGCCTTCAATCTTCACTCTCTACTGCAATTCTTCAACCCTCCTCTGAAATCTCCAAGTTGAAATCTTCAGTATCTGTCTCAAATGAATGTGTGTCTTTTTGTTAGAATCCTTCCTCCTTTTATAGGTTTTGTCCTTATCCAGTCAACCTTCAACAAGCATCCTTTCTTGAATAGGAGTCCCCTCTTTCCTCTCTTTCCTTTCCATCTTTTGCACCAAACGAACGCCCTTACTCTGATGCCCAGCTCCCCGACGTTGGGTTCCTTCACTGCTAGAGCACCCCGGCGCTGAACTACTATGCAAAAATTACGCTTGTGCCCCTTGCTTTGCCAGAACTCCCTTGTATGTCCTTAATGACGCTACTTTTACCAAAGAGCCCCCTGCTCTGCCCAAATCTACAAAATAACAACTAAACAAATAAAACAATCCTAAAACACTTAAAAATAATAATATATCAAGCTCAATTATACCTAATTCATGGGTATATTATCCACTCATCAACCATTACCGAACAAGAGTGTCTTAAATTTCTAAAGGAGTTCGTCGTCTTTCGGTTCAAAATTCCCATGTTGCTAGTATCAGATAAAGGTGTACAATTCGTGGGGTCCAAATTTAAAGAGTTTTTAAAGGGACTTTGGAATCCAGCATCGGAAGACGTCAGTTGCCCATCCTCAATCCAACGGGTAGAAGTCATTAATCGGACTCTGTTGAACAAAATCAAAAGAAGGCTAGACGAAGCCAAGGGAAGGTAGCCCGAGGAGTTACTTAGTGTTTTGTGGACATATCAAACTACCCCTCGAACAACGACCAGCGATTCGCCGTTTAGGTTGGCCTATGGAATCGATGCCCTTGTTCCAGTCGAGATCGGGTCTCCTTCGCTTTGGGTCAGTCAACATAAGGAGATGTATAATGATAAAGACCTTCACCTCAATCTTAATTTGTTGGAGGAGGTTCGGAAGTCGACCTTGGTAAGACTAGCAGTCTGCCAGAGGAGAATGACCAAGCATTATAACAAGGTGGTAGAGCTGAGGAGATTTGAAGCTGAAGATCTAGTTCTTCGAGAGGTGGAAGCATCATCGCACAAAAACTAGGAAAGTTAATGCCCAACTGGGAAGGGGCCTACGAAGTTATTGAACTGCCGAAGCCAGGAACTTACCGGCGTCGAGCAATGGATGGTACAGAAGTCAAAAACATTTGGCATGCAGGGAGACTTAGGAAGTATTATCAGTAGTGCATGTTAAGTAGTTTTCTTTTATGAATCTTCAAATATTTTCTAAGTTACTAATAAAATAAACATTAAATTTGTTGAAAGATAGATTTTTCATTCATTTATAATATTTGTACATTGGAAATTGTTTACATATAAGAAATACAATTATTCTTGGGGAGGGTCGACTTCGTCATCGAAGAAGTCCAAGATGTTGGTGTCGAGACCAGTTGCCAACATCTTCTCCCTTATCCTTTCTTTGTGGCTTTGGTAGCCTTTGGCAAATTGGAAGATGATGTGGTTAGTTAGATCAGGCGATTCTTAATACTCCTTGATAATCTTCAGTTTGTCGGCTTCGGAGATGGTTGACTTCTCAGCTTTCAGCCATTCATAATCATTCTCAAAATTGGCGGTTGCCTTCAGCAAGTTTTTTATTTTGTGGTGGAGTTGCTCGAATTGATCTTTCAGGGTTGTATAGGCTTTGTGAAGGGCTACTCTATCCTCTTTTAGCTCGACCCGCTCCACAAGGAGTTTCTCCTTTTGCTCGGTGAACTCAAAAATCTTCCACTTCAGTTCTTTCACTTCCAATATTAGTGCATCGAAATGGAGTCGGGTGGCGATGTGTTTACTTCTTACTTCCATCAAATCGGTTGTAGCACGCTCGAGTTCTGACTGGAGGCGTTCGGCTATGCTTTCGAGCTAAAATTTCCTCGACCCGAAGCAACAGTCGACCGAAGGAGGACAAAGCCTGAGAACGGTATAAATAAGTTAAATGGATGTATCTAGAGGTAATATTTAGAACAAAAAGGGAAAAATGGTTGTTCTTACCCGACCTATGGGGACGATTATGGGAATTACTAGGTAATTGGGCTCAAGGCCTTCAAATTTTTCATCGTCTCCGGGTAGGACAAAAGCATTAAAATTCTCGTACAGAAAGTCATCCAACATATCTTCAGGCCAGGCAGTGTTTAGGAACCGTCGTGGTGGGCTTGTTGAGGTCGTGGGCTTTTCGGGAGGTGGTGGAGGAGGAGGAATTTGACTGGATTCTTCTATTCTGGTCTTTTTCAAGGGAGGTTCGGCTACAATTTCTTTAATTTGAGAGTTAGATGGAGTTTCTTAGATGATTACTGGATCGAGGATTTGGGGAGCATCAGTGATGATAGGAGCTTCGGTAGTTGATGTAAAGGGTGGTGTGGATTTTTTGGCTTGCCTTCTTCTTTTCTTCTTCATCAGAACCAGCTTGTCGAATCTAGTCATGTCCAAGGATTTTTTTAGTGGTCGTCATTAGGACAGCAGTTATTGGTTGTACAATAAGGGGTTCGACTGATGGAGAAGATGTCGAGGGAGTTTCAGTTGGAATTTTTGTTATGAGAATGGTCTCAATTTCTGAGCTTTCATCGATGATCGGTCGAGGGATCGGTTCGGTAAGAAGGGGAGGTTGTGAACTAGAGGCATCGAAGATTTTTGATTAAAGATTGATACTACATATATAAAGAAGAATTGATTAGAAGATAATTAATACTGAACTAAAAAGGTAAAGGTTCGTATAGGCACTTACAACCATGATTGTAGAACCAAGTCGGGTCGGATAATACTTCAATGGGCCAGTCAACGGTCTTCATTTTACTATAGAAGGTTAATACAGATGTTCTTCTTTTTCTTTTTATGCATTGATTTGGCTCTTAGGAAATCGAGTGACTTTGAGAATGGGTTCATCAGGGGAAGCCCAGTTTGGTAAGAGTTGCAGATCAGTGCCCTTGATGAGGATCCATTGTGGGTGTCATCCCTTGTTGCTAGATGGAGTCTTTGTGCAGGTGGTTTTTCCAGGACAAAGGTTTATTTGGTGTAGACCTAGTTCTTTAGATCGACCTACGCTATACAATGCAAAAAAAAAAAGTTTAACCCATGAGTGATATTGAGATCTTGACAGAATGCGACAAATAAAATCAGATGAATGTATGAGTTCGACATCAACTCTGCGAACCCAATTCGATGAGTCCGAGGAAAGAGGAGATGAATTCATGTAAGATGAAGTGGATGTCATACTTAAGGGCCCATAGAGGTATGGCCACCCATTCTCCCTTCGGGTGCCAGTACATCCTCTCGTGGAGGTGGGGGGCTCGGATGGAGTATTTGTTCGGTATCTGGAACTGCTTTCGGATAGCATCCAGTTAGGAATTTTTTACGGAGAATGGGGTGTTTACATGAGTGTAGGCTTGCTGGATGAAAATTATTTTTGGATTTGCATCTTAATGAGTTCGGATGGAGCCAATGGTGGTGTTGGGGAATCTGAAGATGGTGAAATGACTCTGTAGCCTAGGGTTTCGATGGTGGTTGATGGTGGAATATCAATAGGAATAAGATCATTGGTGGCAATAGGAGAGGTTGTGACGGTGGTTGAAGAGGTGTAGATAGGGGCGGTGTTAGTGGGGTTTTCAGTGTTGGGAACTGTAGGATTGGCGGAGGTGGGAATGTTTATGGTGGCCATTGATGATCGAAAGTAGAGGATGCTTCAAAAGTCTTTGCCGAAGATGGTGTTAGGCAGTGGAAACGAAAGAGCACTGAGGAAGCTTGGGCGATTTTGAAAAGTCAAATCTGAAATGTAGAGGTTAATTTTGGGGGAGAAAGGGTTTTAAAATGGCTGACTTTTTGCATTGGCACGTTTCCCTAAAAATAGCGTAATAAGTGGTCTAACGTAATGATAATATTAATGGTGGGACCCGACAACAAGTGTGGTGTACGTGACCGGTATATCAAGCTTTGGCTTCTGTGTGTTCTCATTTATTATGTAATTATTGTAATGAGAAACTCTTCCATTAAATGTCCCATTATAATGGAAGATTTGGGGCAATGTTGGGGCATAATTATTTGGGTCATGGTCTACGTGGAGGAATGTTCCTCATGTAGGAGATTGGCCCCGGTGGATTTTGTGGGCCATAGTCCGCGTGGATTAAGTATCCCACAAAGGAACCTATTTGGGCAGGTGAAGAACTTTAAGGAATCTAAGATTCCTAATTATATTTGATCTTTAACACCTAAGGAAAGTGTTAGGATAAAATCTGACTTCCTTTCTTTAAGGAGATTTAGTTTAATCTTATTTCCATACGGGGAAGGGCACATAGAGGAGGTGTGATCACTATAAATACAAGGTTATACCCTGGTTCTCAGGTACACACAATATCTACTATTTTCCAGCACTAAATACCTCCATTGTTAAACCTTGTTCAGCTTGTACCTATTCTCACACCGGAGCTATCCCCCGACGGTCCAGGCCGTCAAGTTTCTTTGTGTGAATTCGTTTATGTGCAAAATTGGACCCGCTTTTGTTGATTGTGGTGCGTGGACGAATCTTAGCGTTAATATTGGCGCTAAAAGGAGGGATTTTAGTGCTAGGAGTTTTCAATCACTCAAGAACTTGGAACAAAGGAACCCTAGATGCTGCATTTCTTGAGATGAGTACCTCAAGTAGAGTAGACATTTCTTTCAAAAGGAAATCAGTGACTAAATCTTCAGATTCTGAGCGCAAGTCCTCATTTTCTTCTCCAATCGTTTGTCGTTGTGGAATCGTTGCACCCATGTGGGAAGCTTGGAAAGAAGGAACCCTAGATCCAGGTATAAGATTCGTTGGTTATAGCAGATACAAGGTATTGTAATTTGCAATATATTTTCCATCTTGAATTTCATTGGTTGTAGCTAATTCTCCCTCACAAAATTCGTTGGTTGTAATTAATTTTCCCTCACAATTCTTGTTTTATTGTTCTGTTGACAAGGATAAAAATAAGTATTGTGGATTTTTCAAGTGGTGTGATCCCCCATTCACTAAAAGATCAAGGGAAGTTATCAAAAAATTGAACAGTGAGCTCATAGCTGCTAATGAAGAAATACAAAGGCATAGCTTGATTGAGGATGGAAGTGAGTTAAAAATGGTAAAAGAGTTGATTATGGAAAATGTTCAATCAATTGGAAAACTCAAGAAAATGTGGATCATTTTAATTTTTTTCATGGTTCATTTTTCTGTATGTTTTAGTAATAGTAGTGTAAAATAACATTGGGAAAAATCTTGTTGTTTTGTTATTTGTGTTGTGAGCTAAGAGTGTTCGTTGAGTGAATGATTGTAATTCATGTATGGTTGTTGTGTTCATGGATTAAAGGAAATGAAGTAGCAGAGCATTTAGCTCTTTTTGTGTTATTGTTGTTATTTTTGAGTTAATGGTGGCAGCAGAGCAATTTGATTTTAATTAACTAATGGTAGTTTGTGTTGCTATTGTTAGTATTTGTGAGTTAAGAATAGTGTAAGACACCCTTTTTACCATTTATCATTCACAAAGCAGTACCACTTATCATTCACAAAGCAGTACCATTTATCATTCACAAAGCAGTACCACTTACCATTCCCAAACCCAAAACAGAGCATGTACCAGTTATTGTTGGACTTTGTGAGTTATGTATATACCAGTGAAAAAATAGAGCATATTCCATTTATCATGCACAAACCCAAAACAGCCTTGTAATAATATAAATGCCCTCCTTTATTAATGCAACCAGTTATCATTCACAAAACTAAAACTTGCATTTGCAGCTAGTAAGGGTTAGTTGCATCCTTATCAATCAACAATAAGTAAATGCTAGCAACCATCATACAAGCAACAATAAATGTCAACCAACAATAAATAAATGTATAAAACTTAAATTAGTAGCCCCAAAAAGCAAATTATTCTTGTTATAACATAACTTCAAACCAGTATCAATATAATTCACACAATCCATGTATTGTTTGTCACAGTAATCAAAAAATTATATCAAAATTAACCATATTTATTCCCCAAAAGTACTCAAGCTAAACCAGTGGCACCAGTGCTCAACGTACACCAAATTAAAAGCTATACCAAAAGATTATAAAATATTCATCTGCCTATACCATAAGAAACTATACCAAAAAATAGTTTTACCAAATGCAAACTAAACTACCCTCCCATGAACTACTAGTTAAATAAAATAACTTATGTGCTAGTATGTGGTAGTTCCTCCACTCTTCTTCCTTGGTGCTTTAAATGGCCTGCATGTTGAATGATGTGAAGATTGTTGACTTGCTTGCCTTTTCCTTGTATTCATCTGGGTTTGTGGTGTAGAAGCAGGTGGAGTGCATCTTTGGATTTTGTTTTATCAGACTACTTCTTCCTTACAAGTCTTGGAGTTGGCATCTAATGTACACAACAACAAATATATATACTTACAAATATAAATAATGAAATTAATAAAGTTTTTGAATGAGTGAAATTATACTTACAAATATAAATTTTTCCTTTTCTTTTCCACAGTCAACCACTATATCTTTACCTTTGGCATTGTGAATGACCGTTTCTTTTCCCTTTCCATTGTCATTATTAGCCTATAACATAACATTTCATAAACAGAGTTAATATGTCGTCAAATTATATATAGCAAGCACATATTTATAAACACTTACATTGCCCCTAACATCTTTCTCATTGCCCTTAGAAGTGCCAACCACTATCTCTTTTCCCTTTCCAATGTCATTATTAGCCTATAACATAACATTTCAGAAACATAGTTAATATGTCATCAACTTATATTTAGAAACAGAGAAATATTTACAAAGTTAACAGTTTAGAAACAAAGTTTATGTGTGAATAACCTTCTCTTTGACCATTCTATGTCCAGGCAAAGTTGGGTACTTTGGACACTTGACTTTGTTTTGACCTTCTTCCTTGCACAGGCTGCAATGCATCTTCCTCCCTTTCCTGGACACCCTAACCACCTTGTTGATAGTTGTCCCATCTTCCCACTATTCCTTCCTTCTTAATCTCATTGGCCTCCCCTTCAACTTTTTCTTCATGGGTGGTGGCAGCATGATATCACACTCAATAAAATCCCAAAAGTCTTTCCCATTTAGTACTTCTAGTGTGTGAGAATAAGTCTTAATATATGTATCCTTAGTGTAGCACTGAGCTACATATTCTATAGGGTTTCTATAGACGGAATGAATGGCTCTAACTGCATGAGAACAAGGGATTCCTATTAAATCCCACACCCTACATGCACAACTTCATTGCTCTAGGTTTACAGTGTACCCTCCTTTTCCTCTCTCTTTCACTTGGAACTTTGATTGTCCATCACATAGACTTCACAATGTGCAGAGTCTAAAACTGCTGCATCTAGTTTCTTTTTAATCCTTGGGTATATTAACTCTTCACTCTTTGCATCTCTCTTCTGGTGCAACCTCACCATTATTTGGTCATAAATTTCAGCTAACATATGAAGAACTGACATATATCTTGCCTTAATTATCCATGCATTAAAGCACTCTGACATGTTGTTCTCTACACTGTCAGTTTTTGAATGAGTCTCAAAGAATGCTTTGGACCATACCTTTGGATCTTGCTCTGCAAGCTTGTCATGTGCAGGAGTAGACAACCTTTTTACCTCCATCATTGCCCTTCTATAAGACACAGGGTGTGTAGCCATGGATGCCTCCCAGAATGCTCCTTTTAGTGCTTGTGAGGGATATTTCTTTCTCCAATTTACATAGATGTGCCTTGCACAGTTTCTATGCTCTGCATTAGGAAGAAGGTCCTAAATAGCTGCTTTCAGTCCCTACCACACACGTAAGTTAGTTAATAAATGCTAAGAACTAATGCCAAGAAATAAACAAAAAATCAAAAACATATATGAAATATTAAAAGTCCTGACCTTTTGTTGATCAGATATTAGAGTGATCTCATACCCATCCCCCAAATCCAAGTCAGACTCCAACAATTGGAGGAACCAATTCCAGCTATCCAAATTTTCACTTTCCACCACCCCCATAGCTAGTGGAAACATTTGATTGTTTCAATCCCTACCAACTGCAGATAAAAGGTGACCACCACACACTATTTTCAAAAAGAAACCATCCAACCCAAGAATAGATCTACATCCTTCTTTCCAAGCCTTTTTTAATGCATTATAACACACATAAAACCTTTTAAATCTAGGCACATCTTCTGTATTCAATCGAGTTGTCTTGATATCAATTGTATTCTTTTTGTTGCTCTTTACTATCTCACTACCAAAGTATCACACCCTTGCATAATGGTCCTTCATCACTTATTGAAACCCTTGCAATGCTAACTGTCTAACCCTCATACACTTAACCTCTGTAACATCTAACTTTAGTTTCACTTTTATTTCTTCTTGCATTTCCCTTAGTTTCCAGCTAGGATTCCTCCTAATCCTATTGCCATAGTACTCAGCCAAGTACTTAACTGTAGCCAGCTTGTTTTTGAAGTTCCTGCAGCAATTGTGAGTGTCCAAAATAGACTTCACTTGCCATGTATCACACCCTTGCAGGTAACTAGCCCACAGTTTCCAAGGACATCCTTTCTCACACCTCACTTGACATCTTATCCTGTCATTAACTGAATACCACAACTTCCTCTCATTAGCAATAGAGTAGTCTCTTACGACATCTTTAAATTCCCTAATGCTGCAAAATGTCATGTACTTCTTGAACTCTATCAACTTCTTTTTTATCTTAGAGGTTGTAAGCCTCAACTGTTTTCTCTTTTTTCTTACTAGGGAGAGGCCCTACATAGCACACATCCTCTTATTCTTCACTGCTCTCAGAAAGTGACCTGAGAACATCACTATTGTCATACTCACTATGCCATTCTGCATCATCTGAATCATTGTCTGCACTTGTTCTTTCACTAGAAGTTTCATTGCCATCACCCTCACCCTGCACCTGCCTTTCATTGCCCCTAGCAGTTTTTCTTCCCACATCATCTGCATCTGTAGTTTCAGTTTCCTTTCTCACATCCTCTGCATTTTCAGTTTCCTTTCTAACATCCTCTGCATCTACCTTATTTCCTTCTTTGTCTGCCTGACTACCTCCTTCCTCTGTCTCATTACCTCCTTCCTCTCCCTCAGTTCTACATTCCTCATCCTCATCCACATTCTTTCTCATAGCCTTATTAAATTCCCTACATTTCCTCCTAGCCTCTACCAATTCATCATCATTGCACTCTTCATCATTCATGTCATCATCAATACTATTCTCTTCTTCAGAACTATCATCCTCAACTACCCTCTTGGACCTCCTCTTAGCCCTCCTTTTTAAACTCTCATTTTGTTTAGTTCTTTTTCGATCTCTAACATTCTCAACTAGCACATTGTCTTCATTATCACCATCATTATCCAACAAAGCATCCCCCTCACCCTCATCAGCCACATTTTCAACCACATTTTCAATCACATTTTGAACCACATTATCAGGCACATTCTCAGTCACATTAATACTATTATGCTCGTCCAATATGGAGATTTAATCAGTATTATAGGGTAATACATGGACTACATAGACATCAATTACACCATGTGGCAGGCAAATATTAATCATATCTCTTATACTAGCATCATCATAAACAAGTCTAACCACATTATTTATATCTACTCCATCAGTTTTAAAATAAACACTTGATTGAGGATGATAACTAAGTTCAGTAGCTAACTTATTAATAGCACCCATACAAATATAATCAGCGTCTAAATGTGGCATATGATAAACTGTACCTCCCACATAGTCACATAAAGGAGCATAGATGAACTTCCCACCATAGTGTACATTAAATTAAACAACAATATCCATCTGTAACAAATGAATACATAAACCATATGCAAAACAGAGCATAAGCAATAAACTTTTGAAGGAATGTTCTAAATTACAAAGCATATATGTGGGGACAAAAAAGGACCAAAATTTAGTAAATAATGATTTTATAAATCTTAAAACAAGAATCAGTAAAGAAAAAGACAAAGAAGAATATTGAATAATACATGATCACCCTAGGGTTTAAAAGTAAAAGGACAATACAACAACAAACCCAAAAAAGAAATCATCAAAATCAGATAAGGGGACAAGAGGGGACCATCAGATGAGACATACCTGTCGACCGTTACTTGATGTCGAACCTCGAACGACTTCTCACCAACGTGAATCACACCAAGATTCACCAAATAATCAATTTTGTTTAGCTTTTTAATTGATCGATCGAACAACTACTTGTTTTTTTACTGAGTTTTCAATTTATCGATCACTTTTGAAAGGTTGGCTTAGGGCTCGGTTAAACAATGAAATTTAAAACAAATTTGAAACAAATGACGATTCAATTGCTTCTAATACACATGTGGGCCCATCCATTGTTAATTTGGTAGGAGAATTTCCCTCCATATCCACGTAATGTTGGCCACATGGATGGACTGAGCTGTGCCACATCAGAATCTTTTTACACGTCTACAGTTTATTTGTCCAATTACGTCTAAAGTCAAAAGAGTTGACGGAATTGCAAACGTTTTGTTAGTAAATTAAAGTTTAGTGAGTTGAATATAAGAAAAAAAAGTTAAGTGAGCCATTTGTAAATTAACCTAAAGTACAGTGATCTAAAAAGCATTTATCCCAAATACAAGACGATACCCTGGTTCTCAGGTACACACAATATCTATTATTTTTCAGCACTAAATACCTCTATTGTTAAAAAAAATTTAGCCTTTCTCACACCGGAGTTATCCCCTAGCGGTCCAGGCCGTCAAGCTTATTCATGTGAATTCGTTTATGTGCAGTATTGAACGTGTTTTTGGTGATTGCGTTAGCGTTAACACCCAAAAATCCATAAACTCCAAAGCCCCAAACCAAACATGCACTAGGACTATCAAAAATGCTTCAATTATACATTGGCAGTCTATGTTTGCACAAAGAACTAGTGTGTGGTAAAAACAATGATCCTACAAGACTGAAAACTTAGAAGTACTCCTATCATTGTTTTCACTATCCATAACCCAAACTAACCTCAAGGCTTTTTCAGGAGGAGAAAATAAAGATAAATATTTTGTTATGCACAAATAACTTACAAATTTGATAGACAAGCTTTCCCCGCTAATTGTGTTTCTTGTATAATGATTAAACAACTCCCAACAGAAGAAAGTATGTATCCTTGGCATATGATTGCTGGAAAATTGTAGATTCAATGGCAACTTCTATATGACGAATGTCTTTTTAAGACTAATTTGCTTGGGGGAAATAAAAGTTGTAGACCCCACACACAACATATAATGATAGAATCAAAAGTGCATTTTGTCATTTTAAACCAACATCTTTAACAGCAAAAGGGTCATACCAATGAGGACCAAACCCAACAGCTTTTCTCGCTGCCTCATTAAAAGGAGGTTTTAGTGGCCCTCTGAAAGATGTCCGCACAGTCGCATGAAACTTCTCGATCACTTCATCATTTTCTTGAATTGTATTATCAGCCTCTTGGTTGCCACTTTCTCAAAAGACCAAGATATCACCAACAGAATCTGGATTTCTTGACCTCATGCAAAGATACTTGAACCATGTTACTCTAGCAGCACAATGGGTGATCTCTTCAGGATAAACCACCTTCTCCAGTAAATTAGCTGTTTGGTCATCACCTCCATTACAGAAACGAGAAATGGTTGTGGGTAGCACATCGAGTCCTCTAGCCTGTGGAATAACTTTAAGAAGTCAGGCAGCTTAATTCCAACAACTAATGGAATCCAGATACCTTAAGTTAATGAAATTGCATTATACTTAATCCGTCTTGCCAAAAAATAGCATTATACTTATTCTCAACTATTCTTAATAGCTGAAGCTATCATATAACCTAAAGGAAATGTCTTTAACTCTTAAATATTTGTCATTCAAGAATCTTATAATGAAATTTTTTCATGTCGGGGCAATTATTTAACTAAACAAGTCTTAGGGATAATTAACTGCACCTCATGTACACAATGCTCGATGGCAAGACGTGCTAACAGGTCCTTGGAAGTAGCAATCGCAGAGTCCCATAGACCATCATAAGCTGACAATGCTCCATAGAAAGAACCTAGTTCTTCAAGCCGTGCAGCAAGAAGGGTAAAGTGTCGACCTTCATCTTGTGCCACTTTTACAAAGTCCGTGAAAAAATCTCTTGGCATCGACTATTGCTTACCAAAGCGAGCAATTATATCCTACGAAAAATTATAACTCATAAAAGGATGTTGAGGTCAATAAATAAAAATATCAAAATACATGGAAAAAGATTAGAAAATCAATGACATGTTAGGCTACAAATATCTGAAGTTTATAGAGGGAAAGAAAACATTAAAGTATGCATGCATACAAAATAAATTTCCAATGCAGCTTCATAAATAACTATTTAACTAGGACTGTCAATTGGGTCGATTAAGTCGAAAACCGATCGTTCGGCCCGTTAAAAACTCGCTCGAATTTAATTTGGGAGTGAGCTACACTTGGACAAAAATTCAAGCCCGAAATGAAATTCGGGCCGAGTTTGGTCAATAGATCGTTCGGCCCATTATAGGTCCGACCGAATTATACTATTAAAAATATATAAATATATAGATTATTTATATTAATTATTATATATTTACACTCAATTAATTTATATATATAAAGTCTTTAACTAAATTAAGTATTATGTTTTCTTTAAACTTATTTAGTTTTTAAATGTTTGTCATTTTAACTAATCTAAATAATCTAGAGAACTAATCTAAATAATCTAGAGATGTTTATTACCATAATTAGTTGTATGTTTAAGTTCAAACTTCTTATTTTTTGATAATATTTGATCTTATGAACTGTAAAGATTTTAATATTTTTATTACTAGGTTGTCAAAATGAGCAAATGCCGTTTTAATAATGAGTTGCATTAGTTTTTGGGGGATCCTAGGGGTCTCAAATTTTTTATCTCAAAAATGTCTCTAATGATGTGTCACCATAACATTGGTTAGGGTAGATCTCATGTGATTGACTATGCCATAAATTATTATTAAAAGATTCAATGTCATGTCATTTGAGACTTATTCGAGGCCAAAATTTTGAAACCCCTAGTATTACTCTTTGTTTTTTGTTGTTCATTTTTAGTTTACTAATTTTAATCTTTTTTATTTGGGTTTGACCGAAAATAGGCCCGAAACTCGTAATCACATATGGACTTAGCTTGAACAACATATTATACGCCCGAATGGGCTGTGCTTGAACAGCTTTAAACCCGGCTCACTTTGCCCAATTGACAGTCATAGTCCTATATTTAACCTCATCTATATTCAACAGACTTCTTTTTTGTTTTTTTCAAACTCAGAAATAAATAGCATACAGAAAAAGAATGCAAAAGTAGAGAACACAATCATATATTGAAGAAGTTAAAACACGTATTTCACAAAGATAGCCCCATTTTCCAACTCTTTTTTTCAAAAATACTAATAATAATAATAATAAAAGAGTATCATTTGTTTTGATATTAGTATAAAATGACACAATGTCTGTAAGTTTATCATCACAATTTCATTATCATGCCATCACTATTAAACTAAATACTCCGTAAATTTAAGGGTAAACATAGAACATAAATATATCTCTAAGTTTTGCAACTGGGACTCTTTGGGAAACCTCCAATGGAGGTAGTATAATTTTAAAAAACAATCCCTCGTACAAACAAACCCCGCTAGTTCAGAAAATGATACTCTTCTTTTAGGACGGATCTAGTTTAGTAAAGTAAATGGTTAAGATTGTTGGGTTTGTACGAAATCGTGACGCAATCAAATTGCAAAAATTAGCGGAAGCATGGTATATCAGAGTTTAAAAAATTTCTACAAAACCATTACCCGGATCATCCTTTATGCAAATTATTAATTTAAAACGATAAATAAGAAGTTATGGAATCATACCCTTGTAGAACGAAGCTTCCATAAGTACGAGTTCAACTCCTTGTTCTTCGTGATCTCCTTGAATTTCCGGGTTAGATTCCTTCCTTTGATCAACGTTAGTCACCTAAGTGTTTGGCCTCTAGAGGTGATCCACCAAGGAAGAAGAATTATCAAGAAGGAGGGTGTTTGGCTAAACCTTAGTTTTCTATCCTCTATAGAAAAGGAGTACTCTCCAACAATTGGAATTGCATCAACCGATATCTATTATAAAACTCCTCTTATATAGATATTGGTCAACCCTTCTAATCCTATTAGACATGGGATTTCATTTAATTAATTAAACTCTTTTAATTAATTTAGGCTTTCCACCACATTGGGAATAATTAATTAAATTCATTTAATTAATTTGTCTCCTAATCTTATTAGGAATAAATGAGAGTACTAATATTAAATTAATTACTAAACTCCTTTAGAAATTAAAATAATAATAATTGTAATAATATTAATAAGACTCCTCTTATTAATTTATATTTAATATTTCCAAAATATTAAATAATAAACATTAATCTATTTAATATATTCTATCACCATAGATTAAATTAATTACACTTAATGCATTATTACGATTATGTCATTATCTTCTTAAATAATTATTCTTCCTTTTAAGGTGTGACCCTTTAGGTTCTCCATATTAAATCGGTTGTGAATAAATCAATTAGAACAATTCTAATCTTATTTAAATAAATAAATTAAACTAATAATTTATTTAAATAAATAATATTTATTCTACAATAGGGATAAGTCTCCCTAGTGATCAACGACTTTTCAGATAATATAAATTTCAACATTAATCATAAAAGAACCTGTGAGTAAATAGTTACCGTACAATTCAATCCTTCCACCATATAATGGCCCAATTAAATATAAGACAATGAATTACTGTCAAGTCTTATTTTATTTAATTATATGTATTTCGATTAGAAAATGCACAACTCCATTTAATGCAAATTAGAAACTATTTTCTAATTTCATTCCACCTTGGCCAAGGATTCCTGGGTTGTCATTTACCAAATCACATAGGACATATCTCCTCTTTTACTTGAGGTGGTAGATTCTTTATTGATCATTCATTATCTTCATATGTAACTCATTATATCCAAGCATACCCTTTTATATACCCTAAAGGGCTTTAATAAATAAGTCAAAGTATAATTCATTACATACAAGATACTATGATGATCTCAAGTCCAAGTATCACTTGTACTACTATCACATTAGGAATTTCTATTGACAGGCGAGTAAAACTCCATTAGGTATTCCATAACGAGCCACGTTCAGTGAACTTATTCTCCAATAAGCACCTACATACTTGCTTTAGTGTCTCCACACAAATGATCATGAGATCAATCATCCTCATCCAATGAGCAAGCAACATATGTACCAATCTATCCAGATATACTAATCCCCTTTTTAGTAATCCCACGATTGAGAACTATTTTAGTTTTAAGCTTTCTAAGAATTTAAATCTCATTAGTATGATCAACATCATGATTCTAAAAGCATTGCTTAAAACTATGAGTTATTTACATATTATAAAAACAGCATCATGTAGATAATTAAATGCCTTTAATAAGTTAATACTTTTATTAATAAATAAATAAGATCGTCTCTAAAGTAGATGCTTTATCATCATACATGATTGGCTTGTATGCATAATACTTTCAAAGACAACTGTAATTCAATGTTCAAAATGTTCTTTCCTTCTCTCAAATTTCATTCCCCTTTCCCTACCACTTTCCGGATTCCAATCAGAGTACATTAAAATCTGTAACAATAAAATGCGTGTGAGAGGGAGAGAAAGACAGTACCCAAGACAAGTCAATAGCCCAGCTTTCAGTATGAACAAGACTATGCACAATGGCCTGTTTGCTTTGTAAGCTTCCAGCTTTCCCAAGCTTAGGCATGAGACTGGGCGGGACCAGCTACACCTATAAAATGTAAGGTTTGTGTCGGGCAAAGTTTGTTGAGACATTTTATCAAACAGTTGGAATACAAAGATTGAATGAGAGTCAAATAAAGGTAATTTACATTGGTGAGCCGGCGGGACGATCTGGTACACTGAAATCTTGGGAGTTATTGGAATTATATGGTTGAATTATGAGACCCTCCACCCATTTGGTGGCAATTTCTTCATCAAGGCGAGCCTTGTCAAATGGGTCCGCCGTGTTCAATACCCGTAACGCAGCTTCAACTAGACTCTCCTTCTCGCTCATCTCTCTCTAGTCCAACTCATAAGAGCACCCCTTGTCATACTAATACTCAACTTGTCCCAAAAATGAAGTCCCTCTTTCTTTACTAGATAATTTAATAAAGGGAAGTGGTTAGCATGCAATTAACTTTGGTCAATTGACCAATACAATGTCAACGCGTATATAAGGAGATGATCTCACTTCTTGCGTATCAATATTGTATTAGTCAATTGACCAATTTACCATGAAGTTAACTTCCTAGTAACTCAATCCTTAATAAAGAGTCTTGATGTACATTGCCAAAGTTTTCAGTCGAATTATGATTGATCTATGTAATATGTAGGAATTAAAAAGAGTCTCATTTAAATTTATTTTATCTTATCGCATACACTTTCATATTGATCATAATCCAATTTTGTCAAATATTTGTCAATATATCATTTTCCTTTAATAAATGAAAAGATGACAAAATTTACACAAAATTCATTTATAAGTAGTAAAAGAAAAATTATCAATAATATTTTGGTGACAAAAAATTTGATACAAAATAATGTTTATAATAATGATTGGTTATAGCCATTGGGCTCACCCATATATGATAGAATATTAAATAATTATAATACGTCATATCATTTTGTATACTATTTTTTGTAACTTTCTTTTATCACGTAGCATTATTCGAAAAACTACACCTGTCTCGGTTTAAATGAGTATATACTACTCCGAAAACGAGTTTAGTTGGATTTTTTTTTTAGTCAAATTGACTATTTTTATAATCAAAATTATAAATCTTCTTAGTATATATAAGTGAAAAAATTATAATCATAAAAAAAATTATATTTATACTATCAACTTCAATTTTCATAGATTTAAAAATATAAATAAATATGCTTAATTTTTAATTCTAAAATTAGTTAATTTGATAAAAAAAAAATCAAAGTCAATCAGTTTTTGAGAGGAGGGTTATATACCCATTTATCAAGGTCTTATAGTTTTCTAGAAGTGTTAATTGGCATTGTAAGTGTAATTTCAGCCAATTTCTGGATGGATTTCTCTTACTTTTGGCATAGTGGATTGGGGAACTTCGGCAGTCGGTGTAATTTTAGATCAAATTGTCATCCCTAAATATTACTCCCTTCGGCCCTAAAATGATAAATAAATGTATAAATTTTGTTTTTAAAAAGATGAAATAAAATACATAAAATGAAAGAATAATTAAGTTATTTAATGAGGTTCATTAATATAAAAAAAATTACTCATCACTTTCTATAATATTACAAGATCCCTAAGAATAAATTTGTAACTTTTTCTCTCTCTCTCTATTTATTTTTCTTAATATATTTTGCTTATTTTTAAGATAAGAAAAAGGCATTCGGATTTATATGAGCAATCTTAGTCTCAGAATCTTGAGACACGAGTCCTCGAAAATATAATGGAAAACTAATAAATATGCTACCTATTAGAAATAAAGTACTCTCAAATTTTGGTTGATTTTTCACGCGTATTAAAAAAATAAAAAAATTATTCACATCTAAATTTGAATTTCATAATTATTTATAAAAAATTTAATAATTGGAATAATGCTCCATAAAGAAATGCTTCATAAAGAAAAATGATATATATATATATATATATATATATATATATATATATATATATATATATAATTCGACTAAAAATTTTCACTATACATAACCAAACTCGAATACTGAATATAAATTTTTATTTGCAAATGACTAATTATGCTTATTGAATACAGAGAGAATTAAAATAACAAGAAAATGAGAGCTTTAATATTAAGGGTATTATGATTAGTTTGTATAAAAAATTGGTTATCAAAGGTAAGTTCACTTTCAACATCGAATATGCCCAGATTAGTAATAAAAACTTTTAGGAGAGAACTATTTCCACATGAATTTTTGATATTTTCATATAATCCCCTCTCACATGAAAGTGAAACCCACTTTCTTCTCGTTTGAAAGAAGACTATACAGTAAAATTCAAATTATAGTCATTTACTTGATTTTCTAAAAAAATACACATACCATCTACCACAACAGAAAATCAAGTACGCAGCTCTCTATGATTTCTGCACAACTACCTTGCTATTCAAAAATACAAAATTTGGAAAATTGAAAGTTAAAACAATTGATTCATGTACAGGATTACCCTTACCTATAAACCATTCTGAGAGTACCCAAAAACGCCCCAAATGGAACTATAATCTTCACCTGCTATTATATTTTTCAGTGATGACCAGAAAACCAGATGCAAGGAATATACATCACTGACGAATACACATGCATGTAACGATAGCATATTTTCTCGAACATATTGAAACTGTGATCCACAAAATTCCGATCCAAATCAAGATGTTTCATTAGTCTATTGGAGGGTAGTTGGAAGATTGAGCAATTCTTTTCACCAGTTCTGCAATTGAGAGGTAATACTTTTTACGACAGAGTGGTATTCCGTGTGCAAGTGTTTCTTAGCTTGCTCTGAGCCAGGCTGCTGAAGCCACTCATCATACAAGTTTTTTGCGAGGGGATTATCTAAAGGATTAGCTATCAAAACCTGAAAATTATGCAAGTAATCAATTTGGGTACATAGTAGAAAGTATAATAGATTCTATAAATAAATATGTATATTCAACTTCAACCCTTCATTAATTTGTTTCATGTAGGTAACAGTTGAGAGTCTTAACTACAGGGTAACGTATTCTTGAAATAACAAATGAAACCTCAAGTTTCCAGAAGCATCAAATCCATGAAAATGATAGCTAGCTTTGTTATGCACCGCACCCTAAAGAAGTCTACTATCCAAAAGCAGTCAAAATACTTACATTTTCCATATATATGGTCTCTAGCGATTGAATCAAATCTTTACCAGATTGCCCAGACTTTGGCTTGATTTGTCCTCCACCATTCAGGCACCCTGTTAATAAAGTAAAGTACATTCATATTAACTTCAAGCATGATGATATAAATAGCAATAAGTTCGTTATGAATAAAAATATACATCAAAATTGATGTCATGCTACTTTGCAATTAGAATAAGTGTTATACCTGAAGGGCATGCCATAACCTCCAGAAAATGGTAGTCACATTTTCCTATTTTAATTTTCCGCACAATGTTTTGCAGATTCCTGAAGCCATAGCATAGTGCGAACTTTAATACAGTTTCATCCTCTAACTGCATCAAAAGATGATGGGACGATCCCCAAAATTATAACAAAAAATGTACTGAGAGGGCTCACCTCCCTTTCTGAATTTGAAGAGATTGCATAAAGTAAACCTGATATTAATTGTAGTTTGCCAGAGGATTCTACAATTTTAAACATCTAGTCCCACAAACAGTTTTTTAATGGGCAAAAATATATTTTAACCCATCCAAGTTGACATGTTTTGTGCTATAGTCCACAGAACTAAAAAAAAACTGAAATTAGGAAACTAAACTATTAGAAACACTGCAATTGTCCCAATTGGTCAAATTAATCAAACAGTCATCCAAATTAAATTTTATTTTTCCTATGTGGCCAAATGGAATAAAAAGAAAAATGACGTGGTAAAAAAATAAGAGCCAAGTCAGTTGACTCACATGACCTGGAATGAACTTTAAAAAAATTTAAAAAAATAAAAGAAAAAGGTACCACTTTTTTTTAGTAATATTTGCAACATTAATTTACCTAGTCATATTAATTTAATTATTTTAATATACGATGAATCTCTTTAGTAACTATTAAATTTATTAAGAAAAATAAATTTAGGTTAATATCATTAATTAATACTAGCATTAGGTTCCATCTTCTTCCTTTATGTTCAGATTCATCTATAAGAAAAAAGGGCCAGAACTGAAATTAAACTTTGATGTTCCTTGATGTTCCGATCATCTTCTTCATTAGATGTTCCAATCATCGTCTTCATTAGATGTTCCAATTATCTTCTTCATTAAATGTTCCGATCATCTAACCTTGCTAGAAAAAAGAAAGAAGAGAGAGATGTGAAGAGGAAGAGGAGAGAGAAGAAGAGTTTGTGTTTTAAGTTTTGTAAAATTTCAGATATGGAACTTAAAAGATGGGAAGAAGTTAAATCACCCAGCCTAACTGGAGAGAGAGGATGTAACAACCGAGAAATTTTACTTAATTTAAAATTTTAGTATTTCGGAATATTATTGAATAAAATAAGATTTTATTAATATTGTTCTGTTTGACGTGGTTAAAAGTGGAATTTTTGTGGTGGAATGAAATTCTGTGATACAATTTACAAGTTTTAGGATCATGTGAGAATAAAATTTTCCCGAGAAAAAGCCGAAAAATCACTATTCATCCGAAAATGCAAAAGTATTTTTTTCAATTTTTCGAAAAGCGTACCAAAGTTAATATTATGAGGAAAGGCAAAATGTCAAATAAAATTTGAAAACGAAAAACGCAATTTTTTGCCTGCGTAACGAATTTTGGGAAGTTAATGAAGGATAATACGCAAAAAATACGAAAGTTATGCGGTAGAAAGATGAAACTTGTTGAAGTTTGGTAAAACCTCTCCCATAAGTTAATGGAAGCCTAGGAATAACAAATTCAATAATGTCCGACTTTTTATCAGTAAAGATCAATTAAATCGGAAAAATAATACAAGTATAAAGGTAAAGGTGTAAGAAGGAATATGCCAAGACTATGCTAAGGCATATTCCAATGGTAAAAGTGTAAATAACCAAGGTTAGCTAGTAAATGACTAAAATGCTCTCACTTTGAAAATTCTATAAATACAACTCCTTTCTCTTCATTTTCTTCACCCATTCACCAATCCATAAGAAACTCTAGAGAATTTACGAAAGGAAGTGAGAGTTCGAGAATTATACGCGAAAAGACGAGGAAACGTTAGATCAAACTATCCGTAAACTAAGAACGATCAATCAAAGAGGAAAGAACGAAAAACATAAACTTTTGTTGGAGGGTTGGATGATTCATGATGAATCATATGAATGATCTGGAGTAATAAGGAAGAATTAGTGGATTAAATCACTGTTAATTTATACGAAAAGTGGAATCGTTGTTAAAATAATGAACGAAGCGAAGAACGAATGAAAAACGTAATAATAATTGTAAAACGAGCCATTTGAATCATTGTTCTTGACTTGAATAGTGAAATCCGAACGGATAATAATATGCCTAATTGAAGTATAAGATTGTTTGTGACAACTCGGATTTTCAAGAATTAATAAATGAGAATTTAATAAATAAAATTCTTATTTTGAGATGTTTCGAGTACGAGTATGTGTATGTGTTATATTCTGAAATGTGCGATTTGGTATGAAGAGAATTATATTCATGTATTGGAGAAAAGAGGTTTAATATTTAATTAAACTATTAAAGAAATAAATGAAGTTACGAAAAGGAAGAAACTGAGAATTATTAATTAATTTGATTGAGTTGAAAATTATATTATGAGACAATATAATTTGATTAGTATGTCTTGTTGGTAATGGAATTGTTATGAATTAAATTTCATAAATAATGTGAGTAATTCACTTAATTAAAATATTAAATTAATGCAAATATATTTGTTTTAGTAAAATGAGAAAGTCTTATATTACATATAAATGTAATACGTTAATATAATACGATTATGGATTTCGTAAATAGTAAAATATTTATTGAATAAGATAAATATTTTAATTGTGATATTTGTGGAATAAAACAAATATTTGATGGGAATGATTATGGAATAATTGTTTTAAGTGTGATAACATTGATAAGATTTATGTTAAGTGATTTTATATTCGGTGCGTATTTTATTATGCTAATGGAATGGTAATATTCTAATTTAATTAAATAATTAAATTAGAGAATTGAGAATTTGTTAAGTAAAGTTATAATTATAATGGTTAACTAGAAATTATAATTTTAGTGATAAGGTTAATTTTATTCCTTAAGGAATTGAGTTTAATTTAATTCAATTTAAAATATTAGAATTTAATTAAATGGGGTGTGACATGTGTATCATACAATATAGTGGAATAAATGAAATAAAGAGGAAATGGATTAAGGAAGCTTATTTGGGGATTGCCAAACAAGGCTTAGTGGCCCTTATATTTTAAACTAATGAAACCGTTTATAACCCACGTAAAAACACGTTATGTTCAGTTTATTTGGCTTACATATATTATTCCTAAGTCTAAGAAAATTAGAGAAGAGAGGAAGAGAGAGTTCAGAGAATGGAAATTCTCTAAGAATTTGAGAAATTTGAGAATTGAAGAAGGAAGAAGATTGTTTAAAGTTTGCTTTAACATCTAAGGTAAACAATTTAGTTCTAAAGGTTTCTTAATTTATTCTCAAAATAACTTCACTGTAATTAAGTTTTGATGATGAATTTCTTGAGATGTTGTATATACTTGTTTATGGGTATGAGTAATCCGTTATAAGTAATCTATAATTGGTTTTGGGTTATCAAAATCATGAAAAATATGATGAAGAAGATGAATTGAACTTCTTGATGAAATATATATATTTTGGTCTGTTTTGAGGCTAAAATTAGTTAAGAAACCGTGACGGAAATCTGAAATTGATAATAGATGTTAGTATGTTGAAAAACGAAAACAATGCAAGTTGAACGAAACAAAACGGATCTAAAATGAAGTCGTAGTATTCGGTCTCGCTAAATATGTTGAAATGTGAAAATATAGCATGAACACTGAATTGGAACCCTTAAAATGATTTGTTAAAGTTTTTGAAATGTTGTAATCATTCTGTAAATGAGTAGTTCAGTGTTTAACGAGTTCATAGAGTTGAAAACCAACTAATTCCTACTTAAAATGAAGTTATGAAGATTTTAAGTATGTACATCAAAAAAATCTCAAAATCTGGAAGTCTGGGAGAAGCCAGGGGCGCGGGCGCGCCAATGGTGCCGTCCGCGGGCCTTTTTTGACATCCTTTAGTAAAATGGGCATAACTTTTTCATACGAACTCCGATTGAAGCGATTCAAGATGATCCGAAACGAGGAAGAGTAGACCTACAACTTTCATTCAAAAAGTTTTTAAATTTGAGGTTGTTAGCAGGGTCGAAAATGTCCATCTTTGGGACTGATGTGCATTCGGAGGCAATCGGAGGGCGTCGAGCATGCACGTATGCAAGTGAAGTGCTTACGACGATAAAAGATGTTGTTCTAAGTTATAAAACATGATTATTATGAAATAAAATGATGCTTAACATTAATCAATGATGTAATGACAACTATGTCGGCTTAACCAAACGTTAAGTGTCGATTAAAAGAGAAGTATAAAGAAATATGAAACGAAGGTTGACTTAATTAATGTTAACAAACATTATACATCTAATGTGATGTAAAGACGAGGTTTAAGACCTAATTAAATGTTTAAGTGTATTAAAGGAGAACGTAATGAGAAGTAAAAGGAAGTTTAACGTAAATAATCGAATAAACAATGAGGAGCCCTAACAGGACTTAACCACATAAATTGAACATTGTGTATCAAACCTAAAGAAGATGATAGTAGATCGTAAAGTAGAGTTACTTAAACGATTACTAAGCAATGCTATGTGACTAATAAATGATGTGCATGATTGTATAAGTGTAGGATTCATGAAGTGCAGATTACTGTAAGCTGTTTTCCGTAATTAGTAATCTACAAACCAGTCAAGTCTTTTAGTTCCTATTTGCTTTATGAATTTGATAACTGATTGTTGTAATTCAGACTGTTGAATGTATGGGCAATTATAAATGATGCTTTACACTGTGAAAGTCAATTTATGACTAAACTGATTGGATTATGGAACTCAATCTTTAATTGAGATGTGAAATACAGCATGTATGATATGTTTAGTTAAACAATTATGATGTATGAACTGAGAATGATATTATGTGTTATGTGATGCATAAAAACTGTTAGATTTGCTGAGCTGTCGAGCTCATTCATGCAAAATAACCATTTTGCAGGTCAAGGATTCAAGGTAATGATACGTGTTAATTGAATGATAGAGATCGATATCAATTCAAGAAGATTATTTGCTTTTAAGTGAGAAATATATCTGCTGTTTTGGATGTATTATAATTGTTGAGTTGTAAGTTGAGTTGTCCGATGTATAATGGATATTGATTTGTAATGTAAGATTTTGTTTATACCTCTGATGAAGCGAGTCATAAAAGTAGATTTGATTCAAAAATATGTAAATGATAAAGGTTGAGATTCAGGGTAATGAAGAAAAAAAAATAAAAATTTTAATTATTCCGCATTTTATTAAGTTTAATACCAATTAATGATGTAAAGTTAGAAGTTCGATGTATTGTTAACGACCGATGTCGAGAGTTGTATTGTATGAATTTTGGGGTCATTGTTCCAAGTGGAATGGATTAAAAACGTGCTATAACAAAGTTATGGCTAAAATTTAAGTAAAAGACGCTAAACGTTAAAATTATAGTTTAATACGATTTCCGAACGAATTGTTACCGGTAATTAATGATTTGGAATAACGTGATTTCATGGGGGAAACGTAGACGTAAATACAACAGAGCAGTGGGCTCAGGAACGAACTCATTCCGACTTCGGATGAGAAAGTTACGAAGAATTGAAAATTTAAAACATAAAGAACGTGAAGTTGAAAAACTGAGCGACGAGGGATTTTTGAGCCGGTAAAAAGGATTGTTAGGAAATCCCGAGAATTATTCCGTCTAGGGGATTTGAAGTGTGCAATGAAAGCTAGAATTCGACTCGGGAACTAATGTGGGATGATGAAGTCACGGGTTTACGAAGTGAGCTCCAGGATCATTTTTTGCAGAGAATGAACTTGGGCAACAAAATTCCCAGACCGGTGCCGCAGTGCCCAATTACAGTAGCTACCCAGAATTTTCAGAGCCAGGTCTGGTCGAGACGCACAGAAGTTTATTTTTAAATGCAGAAAGAAAGGAATTATAGGGAATGATTAAGAGCGTAAATATTCAAGTAATGTATCACGATAACAAGTGATCTAAGATCTTAAGTAAAGGTCGAGAGATGATTAAATAAAAAGAGAAGTAAAATAAATGTAAACGTAACATACTTTAAATA
The DNA here is from genome assembly GCA_020205555.1 of Panax stipuleanatus. NCBI lineage: Eukaryota > Viridiplantae > Streptophyta > Magnoliopsida > Apiales > Araliaceae > Panax > Panax stipuleanatus. The sequence continues at coordinate 128,782,496 of CM035115.1, read as the reverse complement.
AGTAAACGTTTAGGATACGCGTAAGAGGAACGTTGCTAGCATTCACGATCGTGTGATGCTTGAGCATTTACGTAACGAAGTCGGGTATATGACGTGTAAACGTTGGGAAACCCTAATGAACTTTAAAGAACCTAACGAATGTTATATGATTTAACAAAGGTTAATGAACTTGAAGAACGTCTAAACTTAATAATTCAAATAACGTGCATTAAAGAGAGAAGTTAATGTAAACCATATGTGAAGTCTATTTGTGACTAATTGGTGCGTCATCATAATTATGTCATGTAGGACATATAAAGACTGAGTTAACGTAAAGCATAGAAGGACGCGTAAGTCAAATTTTCTAACTTCATCTGATTAAATTCTTATGAAGCCTATGGGATATTTTTTTAAAGCCGAATGTACACGAATCTTGCATGATTATGTGAAATCCATACTTGTGCAAATCTCTTAGTATTTGTACAAGTATTCAAGCTATAATATAACATGAACTGTTTAAGTTTAAAAGTTCGATATCCATGAACTGTTTAAAGAAGGTGTCGAAGCCATTTGTTTTGGCTAGACAATTAATGAAATGTTTTTATCGCTTTGATATTAATCTTTGAGATATTATTGTTGTTAAGTAGAACTGTCCAAACCAAATTGTTTTGGTACGGATTCAAAGGTAAGCACAAGGTTGAACAAATAATTGTTTTTGGTCGAGTTTATCGGTTGACACACAAGGTGTCTATAAAATTGAACGCACAGTCGTTCACCAGGACGAGTGTTGTACAACATAAAGTATTATAGGCTGATCACCTAGACGTGCTCATAAGTAATATCGAATTAGCAGTTTTAATGCCAGGATCCTTTTCAATGAAAGAAAAATAATGCTCTTAGTCCTATGACCAACTCTCTATAAATGACCAGTATGTCGTTTCGAAAATGTTTTAAAGGAAAGGAAAGTGTATTTTGTTTATTTATTATTAATTCACAACTATTAATTCAGTTGTTGAATAATGATCATATGATTCTTGATTTTGTTGTTAAACTGTTTTACTTGTTGAGCAATTGAATGTTCATTCTTACTTGAATTATATGTTTTCAGCTAAGATATGACGTGTGAAGAATCCAATAAAGGATAAAGGAAAGAAGGGGGAAGACTAGAAGAACTTTGTAATGGTACTATATTATTATTGTGTAATAGTAATAATACGACGTTATGAACATGTAATAGTTATAGAAACTAGGATGGAACGTATATGATGTAATATTATAGTAATTACATTCGTGTCATTAAGCTTATATAGTTAGATATACGTGAATGTTGGAGTACCGTATAGCACCTTATCCAGGGTTTAAAGATTACCGGATTTGGGGGCGTCACATGTTGATATCAAGGTTGATAGATTATAAACCTTATGTAGGAATACTTGAGGCTATAACTTTGGAGGGGATAGGAAAGTTAGTAAGTAATAAACTCGGATAGAGTTTCTAAGAGATGAATCGAGGAAATTCATTGAAATAAGATTAAAAGAAGAAAATTTAACATAAAATGAAACGTTATGTGATAATATTTTGTTGCTATGTGCTAATCAAGATATTAAAAATTTGATTGTAGATGTTAGGAGAAGCAGCGGTGTTTAGAGATACCGAGATGTTAGCAGTTACACCAAAGTAATTAGCCGAGATGTTAGATGTTACCGTTATGTGATATAGGGAATGATAGCACGGGGTATATCATCAACAACCTGTACAAGAGACAAAACAGAACTAGACAAAGAAGAATCATTAGTGTTAGTATTCAAAAGCGACGTCTTGTACGAATGTACAATCATTGGATTTTCAAAATACAACTCACTTTTTAACTCACTCTCTTCATTATGCTCCCCCTCTCGTTTGTTTTTCTCTCGTTTATTTTCAATCTCAATCTTTTCATTCTATCTTTTATTTTCTCTCTCATTCTTTTCAAACTTTTCTTTCTCACTATCAATCTTTTGAATAATTTTTTTATGTCGCTCTTTTTCTTCTTCTTCCCTTTGTTCACGATCTTTTTGTAAGTACATTAGATCGTCACGAACTTGCTCAGACGTCATAGGACAAAGGTGGATTCTTATTCGATTGTGTATCAATGAATACTTATTAGTACAACTGTTATGCTTCGCGCGCCTGCTGTGTCGTTATGGCCATCCAAGTAACAAATGACAAGTATGGATTGGAAATACATCGCATAATATTTTATCTTCATATCTGCCAATGCGAAAAGAAATTGACACTCGTCTAGTCACCATTACCTCCTCACAATCGACGATCCCTAGCATCTTGTAAGGACGAGGATGTACAACTGTTGACAACCCTAGTTTCTCCACCATTGTAGTGCTAGCAATGTTAGTACCAATTTCACAATCAATTTTTACAAGGCACACCTTTTCTTGTACTAGAAACCTAGTATAAAAGATGTCAATTGAGCTAGACATATTTCCTGCAAAACAAGGGTTAGTAATAAAAATAATTTTCCTCAAACGCTCCCTTACGTGTTTCGCTCAAAATAATGTATCGCTCAATTTTACGCTCGTGTATCACTCATTAGGCTTTTACCCTCTATTAAGCTCACATTCTTGCCTTTTGCCTCTCAATATTCCCTCTTATAGGTTCTTTTTGAATTCACCAAATAAATTCACAGTTTTACAATGCAATTCAAAAGTAACTTATCAAGAACAAATACAAAAGGTATGACTATCGGAATACCACAAAATCACAGATTGATTGCCTCGTACTCCTCTTGTATGCCCTTAAAATTCTACTTGTATGCTTTTTCCGAAAAGTTATGATGTCGCTTCGTCGGAATTGATAATGAATGGCACGGAATGAACTTTTGGTTGGAATTTGATAATTTGATGGTGTGCTACAAGTTTGTTTAGCATAATGGAAATAGAATCTGATTTTTTTTCAATCCTCTTTTTTTTTTTAACTCACGATTTTTTTTAACTCACGCTTTTTTTTTTACAATATATATGCAACAGAAAATTAAAGATAAGTAACTCGCTATAAAAGCTTAGCTTTAATACCAAATGATAAACTCCACGACACGTTTGCGTGAGGTGGTCGTCGACTCGATCGTTTCTAGCAAAGTTGTAGGATGGACTGCTTGCAACACCTTAACCCCTCGCCTATATGTAGACGGTAATCTTGGTACAATTGCTCGCGTTCAGAAATCTGCGTTGAATGGACACCAACGATACCTTGACCCCTCGCTTATATTGAAGCGGTAATCTCGATACAATCGACGATTGATGCGGTAGAAGACTCCACACACAACTATGTCTTGTTGTATGACAAGTCAAAGTTGAATCTCAAAGAAAAACTAAGAAAATAACTTAGGAATTCTTCAAAGAACCAAAAGTAGATAATAACCTCACAAATATATTGAATAATGAATAATGTCTAATTGATTACATTAACTTGAACCTCTATTTATACTACTCAAAATAATCCAAATTCCAATAATAATAGTAACAAATTATCCTAATCCTAATAGGAATTACAAGCCAATTTAGAATAGAAATCCCTATTTCTATAAAACAATAGAAACCTATTTAGAAAGTAAATCTTAACTAATAATAAATCCTAATTACAATAGAAATTTAAAAACTAATTAGAATTTTCAAGAATCCTTGCCGTGTTTGGAAAACTTTTTCGCGTGAATCCTTTTTGTCGAAATTTCGTGTGATAAGCTGCTAACAAAGTAATTCCGCGTCCTCCTCCAATTGGAATGTATAATAAAGCTTGCATGTATTGATGACCCATAAGAAGACTTGCTGATTATGTAATGTTCAAAGTAGTCTTGTTATACCCACATGATAAAGCCTCTCTATTTGCTGAATATGGAACAAAACCAAATAAAACCATGGCCCACTTGATATATATATAAAAGTTAAATTGCCTTGCATGTTTCCTGAATGCTTGGCCCAATTACCGAGATTAGCCCACATACTTAATTTGTTAATCTGGACAACCCAGATAATAATAAACTTCCTTTGCAAATAAAATCTGTTGGCTATCATGATTTGCATGGTTTCTAAAATCAATTAGGAGTTCATGCATGGACTGAATTAATTGAATGGACCAATTCGGTCAGCCCAATAATACTTGAATTGTACTCCTTTAAATAATTTTCAGCCCAATTATTTAAAATCACTTGTTGAACTCTTGACGCTCGAGTCGATAGATTGACAAAAAATTCTGACCCGGTCAATCTGTCATCAGTTTAGAACCTAAAAAGACTGAAGATGAAGAGGAAAAAAAATCAACAAAATTAACCCATTCACAAATTAGGAACACAATAACAAGAGTAGAGAAAAGCCACGTTTTCAAAATTCATAAAGATCAATTGAAACTATAACAGAAACATAACACAAAATGACAAAATAGGTCCAATTACACATCTAAACAGCTAAATCCATAACCCTATAACAACTAAAATAAATCATATATGTGAAAGCTTCTCATTAATTTGGGATGTAGATGGAATATTTTAAATTACCTGCTTGCTGCTTGTGCAGTTGTGTTAACAAAAGAGAAGTCGTGAGAGACGGTCCGATGGAAGTCAAAGATTGGAAATTTGAATCGGTGAAAGATGAGACTTGAGAGGCAGAAGGGCGGGGTCGCGAGGGAGAGGAGGCGGAGACATGGAGAGGCCGGAGACGGAGTCGGGGAGAGGGCGAGGGCGGAGGCGGAGGCTTTTGTTAGGGCAGAGAGCCAGAGACTGAATAGAAATTGTTACGTTAGAAGATGGAAGAGATCAGGCTTGCTAGGTTAAACGGTGGTAGACATGTAATTTATCAAGATAGAGGAGGGGCAAAATAGTTATTATATTTGGTCAAAATAACTTAATAAGAATGACTTATAAGTCATTTTATTTTAAATTACAAATTGTTACTTATTTTCTGTGACTTATAAGTCAAAAAATAAGTCATTCCCGAACACTCAAATAGTAGAAAGCTACTTATAAGTTGGTTTAACCAACTTATAAGTAGCTCCCGAACAGTCCCTTAGAGGGTTTTTTGTTACGGTCCAAGGCGATGGATGAGAAAGAGATTCTTAGTCACATGTGACGAAGATAAAAAAGGGTGTTCAAAATCCAGACCAATGACTCAACTAGACCGACCGGTTTATTTCGTTCAAAGGTTGGTTTTTAGTCCCGCACAAAATACTGTATGTATATATTATAAAACGACTGCAATAATCGGAAGAAAGAGAAAAGAACATAAGAGGGGTTTTAATAGGGGTGAAAATCGGTACACGTAGTTCGGTACCCGATTCGGATTCGACCCGAAAATATGATTTGGGACTCAGATTCAGTCGGCATCCGAAGCGAATATGAGCCAAGCTCGTGTTGGGTTTGTACGTAACACAATCATGCAATCAAATCACATAAATAGGGCGGAAGCACGAAACATAGGTTTTCAAAAATTTATACAAACCCATAACCATGATCATGCTTTGTGTTAGTTATCAATAACAGAAAAGAGAGAACATGGAATTATACCTTTGAAGATCCAAGCTTCTTCAGGTACAAGTTCTACTCCTTTGATTCCTTTGATTCCTCTGTAGTGGCTCCTTCCCTTGATCAATGTCAGCCACCCAAATGTTTGGCCTCTAACGGTGATCTACCAAGGAAGATGAAGAACTCAGAAAGATGGGTTATTGACTTAACCCTTGTTTCTATCTCTATAGAATATGTGTACTCCCAACCTTTGGAAAAAATTCACGTACCTTATTTCTGATATAAGACTTTCTTATATAGATATTAGGTTAACCCTCCTAATCTAATTAGAATAGGGTTTTATTTAATTAATTAATTAAACACTTTTAATTAATTTATATCCTAATCTTATTAGGATTGAGAGAGAGTACTGATATTATATTAATTCCTAAACTCCTTTAGAATTAAAATAATAATAATAATAATAATATTAATAAGACTCCTCTTATTAATTTATATTTAATATTTCTAAAATATTAAATAATAAACATTAAGCTATTTAATTTATTCTATCACCATAGATTAAATTAATTATACTTAATGCATTATTACTATCATGCCATTTTCTTCTTAAATAATTCTTCTTCCTTTTATGGTGTGACCCTTTAGGTTCTCCATATTAAACCGGTTGTGAATAAATCAATTAGAACAATTCTAATCTTATTTAAATAAATAAATTAAACTAATAATTTATTTAAATAAATAACATTTATTCTACAATAGGGATAAGCCTCCCTAGCGATCAACGACTTTCCAAATAATATAGATTTCCACATTAATCATAAAAGAACCTGTGAGTTAATAGTTACCGCACAATTCAATCCTTCCACCATACAATGTCCCAATTAAATATAAGACATGAATTTATTGTCAAGTCTTAATTTATTTAATCATATGTATTTCGATTAGAAAATGCACAACTCCAAATAATGCAAATTAGAAACCTCTTTCTAATTTCATTCCACCTTGGCCAAGGATTCCTGGGTTGTCATTTAATGAATCACATAGGACATATCTTCTCTTTTACTAGAGGTGGTAGATTCTTTATTGATCATTCATTATCTCCATATGTAACTCATTATACCCAAGCATACCCTATATATGCCTTAAAAGGCCTTAAAGTATAAGTCAAAGTATAATTTGTTACATATAAGATACTATGATGATCTCAAGTCCAAGGATCACTTGTACTACTATCACATTAGGAATTCCTATTGACAGGCGAGTAAAACTCCATTAGGTATTCCATAGCGAGTCACGTTCAGTGAACTTATTCTCCAATAAGCACCTACATACTTGCTTTAGTGTCTCCACACAAATGACCACGAGATCAGTCATCCTCATCAAATGAGCAAGCAACATATGTACCAAATTATTCGGATTTACTAATCCCCATTTTAGTAATCCCACAATTGGGAATTATTTTAGTTTTTAAGCTTTCTAAGAATTTAGATCTCATTAGCATGATCTCATTATGATTCTAAAAGCATTGCTTAAAATTATGGGTTATTTACATATTATAAAAATAGCACCATGTAGATAATTAAATGCCTTAAATGAATATTTTATTAATAAATAAATAAGATTGTTTACAAAGTATGTGCTTTATCATCATACATGATTGGCATGTATGCACACTACTATCGATCTCCCACTTGCACTAAAGCCAATCGCCATGGTATCTCATACCCATCTTCTCTAAGTGACGATCAAACTGCTGTTGTGTTAGAGCTTTAGTAAATGGATCTGCAATGTTGTCTTGAGAGTCCACACGCTCCAAGGTGACGTCTCCTCTTTCAATAATCTCCCTGATCAAGTGAAATCGCCGCAACACGTGTTTGGATTTTTGATGAGACCTGGGTTCCTTAGCCTGTGCAACCGCTCCGGTGTTGTCATAGTATACGGGGATTGCTTCTTCAATGCTAGGAACCACACCAAGTTCAGTTATGAACTTCTTCATCCAAACAGCTTCCTTTGCAGCTTCACTTGCAGCTATATACTCTGCTTCTGTCACTGAATCAGCAACTATTTGCTGCTTGGAACTCTTCCAACTCACTGCGCCTTCGTTCAAGGTAAACACATACCCTGAAACAGATTTATTGTCATCTTAGTCTGTTTGAAAACTTGAGTCCGTGAATCCCTCGAGTTTTAATTCAGACCCACCGTAGACAAGAAAAATATCTTTAGTCCTTCTCAAGTACTTTAAGATATTTTTCACTGCCTTCCAATGCTCTTCTCCTGGATTCGACTGGTATCTGCTCGTTACACTAAGTGCGTGAGCAACATCCGGTCTAGTACATATCATACCGTACATGATAGATCCTATTGTAGAAGCATAAGGGATCTTACTCATACGGTCTCTCTCCTCAGGTGTCTTTGGGGCCTGTTTCTTGGAGAGATGTATTCCATGGCTCATCGGCATGAGACCTCTTTTGAAACCTTCCATGCTAAACCTCTTTAGCATCGTATCAATGTACGTTCCTTGGGATAAGCCGAGCATCCTTTTAGATCTATCTCTATAGATCTTTATCCCCAAAATATAGGATGCTTCACCCAAGTCCTTCATGGAGAAGTTTTTAGATAACCAGATTTTAATTGATTGTAACATAGGAATGTCATTCCCTATCAGTAATATATCATCAGCATATAATACAAGGAATGAAACTGCGCTCCCACTAACCTTCTTGTATACACATGGTTTATCCTCATTTTTGATAAAATCAAACTCTTTGATTGTCTCATCAAAATGAATGTTCCATCTACGAGAAGCTTGCTTTAACCCATAAATGGATCATTGTAGCTTACAGACTTGATTTGTTCTAACTTTTGAAATAAATCCCTCTGGCTGTATCATATACACATCCTCCTCTAGTTTCCCATTGAGGAAGGCTGTTTTCACGTCCATCTGCCAGATCTCATAGTCGTTATAAGCTGCAATCGCAAGCAAAATTCGAATGGACTTGAGCATTGCTACTGGTGAGAAGGTTTCATCATAGTCAACTTCTTGTCTTTGTTTGAAACCTTTTGCAACCAGTCGGGCCTTATAGGTCTCTACCTTTCCGTCTGCTCTAGTCTTTCTCTTAAAAACCCATTTACAACCAATAGGCTTAATACCTTCAGGTGGTGAAACCAAAGTCCATACTTTGTTTTCATACATGGAGTCCATTTCGAATTTCATGGCTTCAAGCCATTTCCCTGAGTCTTTATTACTCATAGCCTGTTTGTAATTCAATGGATCATCATCATTCATGATGTGTACCTCATCGTCATCCTCTATAACGAATCCATACCTCTCAGGTATCTTCGGTACTCTTCCAGATTTACGAACAGGGTGTGGTACAGTAGGTTCTTCTACTTGGTTAGGTACCTGACTTTGATTCGTGGTAATTTGTGGTTCTTGAACTTCTTCAAGATATGTCTTACTCCCACTGACCCCTTCATGGATAAACTCTTTCTCCAAGAAGGTAGCATGTTTTGCAACAAACACCTTTTGATCAGTAGGATGATAGAAATAATACCCTACGGTTTATTTAGGGTATCCCACAAATCTACACTTCTCGGATTTAGTCTGTAGCTTATCATTTTCAAACTTTTTGACATAAGTTGGGCAACCCCAAGTCTTAACATGCTTAAGATTTAGTTTCCTCCCCTTCCACATCTCATATAGAGTCTTTGGGGCGGATTTGGTAGGTACCTTGTTAAGTAGGTATGCAGCCGTTTCTAGGGCATAACCCCAGAAGGAAATTTAAAGGTCGGTAAAACTCATCATGGATCGAACCATGTCCAACAGTGTTCGATTTCTCCTTTCAGATACTCCATTTAACTGTGGTGTACCTGGAGGAGTCCATTGTGAGATTATACCATTTTCTTTGAGACAATTGAGAAACTCACCTCTTAAGTATTCTCCACCTCGATCTGATCGAAGTATCTTAATACTCTTGCCCGTTTGTTTTTCTACTTCACTTATGAACTCTTTGAACTTTTCAAATGATTCTGATTTGTATTTCATTAAATACACATATCCGAATCTTGAGTGATCATCAGTGAAAGTAATAAAATAAGAATACCCACCCCGTGCACTTGTTGTCATAGGTCCACAAACGTCTGTGTGAATCAATGCCAACAACTCTGTAACTCTTTCTCCTTTTCCACTAAAAGGAGATTTAGTCATTTTACCTATGAGACAAGATTCACAAGTTGGATATGATTCATAATCGGATAGCTCTAGGAGCCTATCTTTATGCAACTTGGATAATCTTATTTCATTGATATGACCGAGTTTACAATGCCTCATGTAGGTGTAATTAATATCATCTCTTTTTTTTTCTTAGTTTGTTCAATTTGAAATATATTTTCTTGCAAGTCAAGTATATAAAGTCCATTTCGCAAATTTCCAATGCCATATAAAATATCGTCTTTATAAATAGAACAACTATTGTTCTTTATAACAACGTTAAATCCTTCCATATCCAATACAGAAATTGAAATAATATTTTTAATAATATTCGGAACATAATAATAATTATTAAGATAAATGGACTTGCCCGAAGGCATTACTAAACAAAAAGTTTCTACAGCTAATGCTGTAACCTTTGCTCCATTCCCCACTCGTAGGATCACCTCTTCATTGTTCAGCTTTCTACTTCTGACCAGTCCCTGCACAGTGTTACATATGTGAGACCTGCAGCCGGTATCCAATACCCAAGTAGATTTATGACTTTCAGAAAAATTAATTTCAATCATAAACAAACCTTGATTGGAAGTCGAAGCTTCTCCAAGCTTCTTCTCTGCTAGAAACTTCTTGCAGTTCCTCTTCCAATGTCCCGGCTCGTTGCAATGAAAGCACATTCCTTTAGCTGGTTCAGGTTTCTTTTGTTCCTTTTCTTTCCCCTTTCCCTTAGCCTTCTTGGATTTCTTCTTTTCAGAAGACACCTTGGGCCTCTTCCTTTTATTGGAAGAATCCACCATCAAGACATGGATCTTCTTGGATGAGAAGTGACCTTCTGCAGTTTTCAGCATGTTAAGCAGCTCAGGCAAGCTGACATCTAGCTTATTCATGTGAAAATTAACCACAAACTGCGAGAAGGTCTCAGGGAGTGACTGCAAGACCAAGTCTTGACTCAACTCCCCATCCACGACGAACCCAAGCTGTCCAAGGCGTTCAATCAAATTGATTACCTTTAGAACATGAGTCTCGACGGCAGTGCCCTCGGTCATCCAAGATCGGAAGAGCTCCTTAGATATCTCATATCTAGTAGTTCTATTCTGTTCACCATACAACTCCTTGAGGTGAAGCAGCATAGCAGGAGCATCCATATTTACGTGCTGACGTTGAAGCTCGTTATTCATGGATGTGAGCATGATGCATTGAGCCACAGATGCATCATCTTGTCACTTATTGAAAGTGGCAATCACTTCCTCAGAGGCTGTTTCCAAAACAGATTCAGGGATAGTTGAATTTAGGACATAAGAAATCTTTTCAGCAGTGAGACCAATTCTCAGATTTCTTAGCTAGTCCTCATAATTCGGCCCGGTAAGCTTATTTGCATCAAGTATGCTTCGTAGTGAAATTAGTGATTTTGACATTTTTAAAATTCTACATGCGAAAAGACAATATTTTTAGCAAACATTCATTTTATTAACTTTGCATACCAAAATAAATTTAGGTCTTTATTTTAAATTGGCATCTCCCACTATTTTCATCAAACTATATTACCTTCACTTATATAGTTTGGCAACATCTAATTAAAGATTTGCTAGTGAGATTAAGGATCCCATTTCAAATGTATATAACCTTGTGGATAGCACAACAAGCGATATACAAATAAATAGGTAGACAACTCTTGTCAATTACATCACCATGTAACTCCTTTTATTTTGCCTCTTAAATCATAATGGTCATGTGTGTGCACATCCGAACTAAAATGATTTAAGTTAAGTCCAGCCTAGCACTTCCATAAATTCAAAAAAGAAAAATGTTCGTCCTTGTGGATAGCACAACAAGACTAGATCGTTCAATTTTCTTGATAAGCATCAAATGCGATTAATTAACATCTTAAATACTCAATACTCGCCTTGTGGATAGCACAACAAACTCATATTAAATATTTAATACTCTATTAATTAATCATGCTAGAAGGCGATGTTCGATATTCCAAATATCATTTGAACGCTTCAGACTTAATATTATTTCTTTGAGGGGTTTGTTATTATTTGTCTCATCTTGATTAGCGCGCATGCACATATATATATAAAATACGTGTTATTTTATTAAACATGCGAAGCATGTTTGCATAAAATATAATATATATAATATTTAGCATGCAATATAGAATACTATATTCTACTCGGATTGATTATGGACTTTTATTCTAGTTTGGTTCAACAGAGCCACCAAGTGAACCAAAGGGTCAAACCTAGGAGTGCAAGAATTTAAATTTTAAATGTAACTATTACATTTAAACCCGGGCTCCATACAAACGGGTCTTCACCCGCTCCTTGCTTCTTGGTCTCCAGTTTCTTCAAGATAATTCTAACTATTTTTATTACATAAACTATAATTAAATAGAAACCTTGATCAGCAGTCAAGGGGAAGTACATAGGAAGGAGATAGAATTTACATCGAGAATAAAACTAGAGAAGACGAGGGACGCAGACCCCATTTTATAAAACCCATTCATTCAAGCATTCATCCAAAATAAAATCCAATCACATTGGTCATAGTCCATAATCAACCCCATTTATTATCATACACATCAACATATGCATCAATAAATATTCATTCATCTCATGAATAATAAAGCTATTCCATATATGGATCGATGACATTTAATGGACAAAAGTTTTGCTAAATTTTATTTTTAAAATAAAATAAACTCTTTTATTTTAATCAAAAATAAATCCAAATTAAACTCCTTTAATTTTAGCAATCTGAAATCATATTTCAGATAAAATAAACATCTTTATTTTAAAACTTAATTAATTAAATAAACAGTTTACTTAATTAATGAAAATCAAATTTCAGGGTCTGTTTAGGAACCGGCGCAGCTGCGCCAGTAATGAACTGGGCAGCTGCGCAGCTGCGAAGGAAGCATGAAGCCCCAGTTTTTGCAGACCGGAGCAGCTGCACCAGTTGCGCCAGTAATGAACTGGGCAGCTGCGTCGTTCTTCGCAGAAACTTGCAGAAAATGATTTTGTCCAGAAAATTCGATCCAATTCTCACATCAATTCATACATGGAATCATAAAATTGATAATTAGCACAAAGTTAGGCTTTGATACCACTGTTGGATTTATACGTAATGCAATCATGCAATCAAATCACATAAATAATAGGTTTTTAAAAATTTATACAAACCCATAACTATGATCATGCTTTGTGTTAGTTATCAGTAACAGAAAAGAGAGAACATGAAATTATACCTTTGAAGATCCAAGCTTCCTCAGGTACAAGTTCTACTCCTTTGATTCCTTTGATTCCTCTGTAGTGGCTCCTTCCCTTGATTAATGTCAGCCACCTAAATGTTTGGCCTCTAACGGAGATCCACCAAGGAAGATGAAGAACTCAGAAAGATGGGTTATTGGCTTAACCCTTGTTTCTATCTCTATAGAATATGTGTACTACCAACCTTTGGAAAAAATTCACGTACCTTATTTCTGATATAAGACTCTCTCATATAGATATTAGATTAACCATCCTAATCCAATTAGAATAGGATTTTATTTAATTAATTAATTAAACACTTTTAATTAATTTATATCCTAATCTTATTAGGATTGAGAGAGAGTACTGATATTATTTAATTCCTAAACTCCTTTAGAATTAAAATAATAATAATAATAATAATATTAATAAGACTCCTCTTATTAATTTATATTTAATATTTCTAAAATATTAAATAATAAATATTAAGCTATTTAATTTATTCTATCATCATAGATTAAATTAATTATACTTAATGCATTATTACTATCATGCCATTTTCTTCTTAAATAATTCTTCTTCCTTTTATGGTGTGACCCTTTAGGTTCTCCATATTAAACCGGTTGTGAATAAATCAATTAGAACAATTCTAATCTTATTTAAATAAATAAATTAAAATAATAATTTATTTAAATAAATAACATTTATTCTACAATAAGGATAAGCCTCCCTAGTGATCAACGACTTTTCAGATAATATAGATTTCAACATTAATCATAAAAGAACCTGTGAGTTAATAGTTACCGTACAATTCAATACTTCCACCATACAATGTCCCAATTAAATATAAGACATGGATTTACTATCAAATCTTAATTTATTTAATCATATGTATTTCGATTAGAAAATGCACAACTCCAAATAATGCAAATTAGAAACCTCTTTCTAATTTCATTCCACCTTGGCCAAGGATTCCTAGGTTGTCATTTAATGAATCACATAGGACATATCTCCTCTTTTACTAGAGGTGGTAGATTCTTTATTGATCATTCATTATCTCCCTATATAACTCATTATCCCCAAGCATACCCTATATATGCCTTAAAAGGCCTTAAGGAATAAGTCAAAGTATAATTTGTTACATACAAGATACTATGATGATCTCAAGTCCAAAGATCACTTGTACTACTATCACATTAGGAATTCCTATTGACAGGCGAGTAAAACTCCATTAGGTATTCCATAGCGAGTCACGTTCAGTGAACTTATTCTCCAATAAGCACCTACATACTTGCTTTAGTGTCTCCACACAAATGACCACGAGATCAGTCATCCTCATCCAATGAGCAAGCAACATATGTACCAAACTATCCGGATTTACTAATCCCCATTTTAGTAATCCCACAATTGGGAACTATTTTAGTTTTTAAGCTTTCTAAGAATTTAGATCTCATTAGCATGATCTCATCATGATTCTTAAAGCATTGCTTAAAACTATGGGTTATTTACATATTATAAAAACAGCACCATGTAGATAATTAAATGCCTTTAATAAGTTAATACTTTTATTAATAAATAAATAAGATCGTCTCTAAAGTAGATGCTTTATCATCATACATGATTGGCTTGTATGCACACTACTATCAGCTCGTTTTTTGGTTATAATATTAAACTCGAATCAGAACACAATACCATTCGCTCATTTTAGGGACTCGCCTCTTCATCTGATCTTTACTTAATGAACCCTACTCGTTTAGGGGTTCGTACTTACTCGATCATTAATTTCTGATATGGGAAAGAGATGTCAGGAATGGATAGTAATAAATAAGAGTAAATGACGACTACAGAGTTGATAGAGCGTAGGATTTGGGCTGACATCAAACGCAGTGTTTCAGCTGAAGAAAAGTTGTTATGCATTGTTTTTAGCAATAGCCATGTGTTTCATTTTTTGTGGAGTAGTTTGTTTTGTGCTCAAGTTACTAGTACTAACCGAGTATATATCAGTCCTTATGATGTATTCTTGCGTATGAAAAAATCTATGAAAAATTCTTTTTGCTATTCTTTGTTATTTTCTTTCAGTTTTTCTGTCAATTACTAGTATAATCGTAACAAAGTGGTATCAAAGCAACTCTTGGGCCAGAAATGGCAGACACCTCTGCCAAAGTGAGTCTTTAGAAACATGAGAAGGAGCTCAAAGCCATAGAAGGCAGGATGGATCAGATACAGGAGTCAATGGCTAAGAACCTCGATCAGATGGCAACAAAGATTGGAGCCATGGGAGAGCAAATCGCTTAGATCCATCAGAAGCTGCAATTGACCAGTGAAGAAATAGCTCAGAAAATTACTCAAGCCTTGGAGGTCTTTCATAGATCGGAGAAGGAGAAATCTGCATCTGCGGTATCTGAGGTAAATACACTTACTCCCAACTTTACAACAATTTCCCTGCCTCTTGAACCACCGCTACCATCCTCCTCAGCAACAAACCCCTTACCAACCCTTCAATTTGGAACAAATACAAGCCTCCCTCTGGCTACCAGCACCTCTGCACTATTATTAATTAGGACAGTGTCCCAAACCTGGAACTAGTATCCAACACAGTTCATCTCCTATACAATACACAAAACTCCCATCTATAGTAACAGTACCTGAACCAATTAATAGGACTCTGAGTGTTACTCCAACATTTCAAAACATAATCAGAATTCCATCTCCTACTATACCTCTATTGGGATGGTACCCCTACTCAGATGTTTTGGGAACTATGGGAAATTCGGTGTCCATTTTCACCACCAGTGTTAAAACGAACCCAGTGATTCTTGCAAATACTTTCTCATACTCCCCAAATTCACTATTCTCTAGTATGCCTTACAGTTCCTCAATACATCCATCGCCAACTCTTCCCACTAGTTATGCTCAACTCATTTCAACACCCAGTGTTCCATGGCCATACCTTCATATAATTTCTCCAACTCAACGCAAAATCCTAACTCAATACCAACTTATCCTGGTTATAACCACCCCTCTCCCTTCTATGGCTCATACCCAGGGCATCATTCTACAAAGGGAACCAAACCCAGACAAACTACAAACCCCTTCCTGCCATTATCCATACCAAGGATGGACTTTCCACACTTCGATGGAAAAGACCCCAGAGGTTGGTTGAAGAAGTGTGATAAATTTTTTCAACTTAATTCTATGATGGACTTCAGATCCAGGGTGTTGTATGCTGCTTTGTACCTAGAAGGAGAAGCTGATATATGGTACCAGTCCCTACAAGATGAAAAACCAGGGTTATCATGGGATGACCTTGCATATCATGTTTGTCATAGATTCACAAAAGGGGGACATGAAAATCTGGTAGGACAATTTAATAAATTAATGCAAAGAGGGAAGGTGGATGACTACATTAAGAGGTTTGAGGAACTGAAAACATATATGTTGTCCTAGAATAAGGGGTGCACTGAAGAGTACTTTATTGAAAGCTTTCTCAGTGGCTTAAGGGAAGAGATTGTTAATGCCTTATACCTTGTGAAGCCCCAAACCTTGAGAGATGCCATTAATCAAGCCCGAAGACAAGAAGTTTATTTAGAATCTTTGGACAGAAGGGCACAGGGTACATCAAAAACCATGGGGGGAAACCAAATGCAAAGAAGCAAACCAAACTTTACTACAAGGGAAGAATCGGTACAACTAGCTAAAATACGTACAGGGCAAAGGTCTTTTCCAATTAAAAGACTGACTATGTCAGAAAAGGCAGATAGGAGGAACAAAGGGCTATGTTACCATTGTGATGAAGTGTATACACAAGGACACAAATGTAAACAAAAATACATTTACATCGTGATAACTGAGGAAGAAGAAAAATTAACTACAGAAGAACAGGAACAGGAAATAGCTTTTGTTGTAGAAGGAGATGAAGGGGAATTGCTACAGATTGATGATGATTGTGGGGTTTCACTTCATGCCATCATAAGAACTCATGGGGTTCACACTATCAAATTGAAAGGACAGGTTAAAAACAAGGCCATTAACACGCTGTTGGATAGTGGATCTTCTCATAACTTTGTCTCACAAACTCTAGTCAGAAGACTCCAACTACCTACTGAGCCTTGCAGTCCCATTAAAGTTACAGTTGCCAATGGAGAATCTATAAAGTGTGACAGGAGGATTGATCAATTGAAATGGAAGTTGTCCAAAGGGGAGTTTCAGGCCCCTATGTATGCTATTCCATTAGGAGGTTATGATGCAGTGCTAGGGATCTAATGGATGCAAACTGTTAGTCCCATCAGTATGGATTTTGAAAAAAGGGAAGTAATAATATATTGGGAGGGTAAGAAGGTGGTGCTAGGAGATCAAGGAGACCCAAAATAATTCTATTCAGTGCAACTAACAGATAAGTTCAATTGGAAGCCCAAGGAAGAAACTTATTTTTTTGGTTCAGTTAACAACAATTGAAGGAACTGCAGAATTTCAAGACAAGATTCTAAAGGTAATAGAACAGTTGGTAACAACCTATAATGACCTTTTCCAAGAACCACAAGGGTTACCTCCTTTAAGATTGCAAGATCACCACATTCCCATTATACCTGGCTGCAAACCTGTGAATTCAAACCCTTACAAGTATCCATATATTCAGAAGGCTGAAATTGAAAGAATGGTTAAGGAGATGCTTGCCAGTGGAATTATCAAACATAGCACTTCTCCCTTTGCTTCACCAGTGTTGTTGGTTAAAAAGAAAGACAACACATGGAGGTTTTGTGTTGATTACAGAGCTCTGAATAGTATAACTATAAAGAATAAGTTCCCTATCCCAATTATAGAAGAGCTGCTGGATGAGTTAAAAGGGAGTAAGTTCTATACAAAATTGGATCTAAGGAGTGATTATCATCAGATTAGGGTAAAGGCAGAGGATACACAAAAAATAACATTCAAGACTCATCAAGGGCGCTATGAATTTCTGGTTATGCCATTTGATTTGACCAATGCACCATCCACCTTTCAGTGTGTAATGAATGAGGTATTTGCTCCATACCTAAGGAAATTTATATTGGTTTTCTTTGATGATATTTTAGTAAATTGGAAAGTCATGAAAAGCACTTGCAACAAGTGTTTGAAGTATTAAGACATAATGAATTCTATGTGAAGAAGTCCAAATGCACTTTTGCACAACTACAAGTGGAGTATTTGGGACATGTCATTAGTGAGCAAGGGGTGGCTGCTGATAAGAGTAAGGTGGAGGCAATGATGCAATGGCCCATGCCTAAATCCTTAAAGCCATTAAGGGGATTCCTAGGCCTCACAGGCTACTACAGACGATTTGTTCAAAACTATGGCATTATCAGTAAGCCATTGATTAATCTACTAAAGAAGGGAGCATTTAATTAGGGTGAGGAGGCTGAAAAAGCATTTCAAAAGCTTAAGATAATTTTATCTCATACTCTAGTGCTAGCATTGCCTAATTTCTTTAAGGCATTTGTGGTTGAAACAGATGCTTGTCTCACAGGGGTGGGGGCAATTTTAATGCAAGATGGTAAACCATTGGCCTTTTTAAGTAAAGCTCTATCCCAAAGGCACCTGGGCTTGTCAACTTGCGAGAAAGAGCTGCTAGCAATCATCATGGCAGTTCAAAAGTGGAGGACATACTTATTGGGACAACAATTCATCATAAAAACTGATCATGAAGCATTGAAATACTTTATGGAACAAAAGCTAACAACTTTAGTACAACAGAAATGGTTATCGAAAATGCTAGGCTTTGATTATGTTATACACTACAAAAGGGTAAGGAAAATCTGGTAGCAGATGCATTATCCAGAAAAGAAGAGTTGGAAGGCAGTTGTGCAGTCATACAATCGGTTACCTCTAGTTGGAGTACTGAGGTTGCTGATAGTCTAGAGGATGATCAGGATGCACAAGAATTAATGGCCCAAATCTTGATAGATCCAACTAGCAGTCCCAGTTACAAACTACAGGAGGGAATTCTTAGGAAGGATAGCAAAATTTACTTAGGCAGCACTGGGAGTACTATGAGACCACTGAACAATATCCAAATTTTGATCCTTGGGGACAAGGATCTCTTTAAGCAATGGAGAGTTGTCAGGAATGGATAGTAATAAATAAGAGGTTATGACCATTACAGAGTTGATAGAGTGTAGGATTTGGGCTGGCATCAAACGCAGCGTTTTAGTTGAAGAAAAGTTGTTATGCATTACTTTTAGTAATAGCCACGTGTTTCATTTTTAGTGGAGTAGTTTGTTTTGTGCTCAAGTTGCTAGTACTGACTGAGTATATATCGGTCCTTATGATGTATTCTTGCGTATGAAAAAATCAACGAAAATTTCTTTTTGTTGTTGTTTGTTATTTTCTTTCAGTTTTTCTGTCAATTACTAGTATAATCATAAAAAGAGAGTGGAAAGATTTATCCATTTAGATTTGGTTGTTTACTATACGTACCCTTTCATATCTTTAGACTTAACTTCAGTCGCCTGTTTCCTTTACAGAGAAATTAAAAGTTTCTAGGCTCGAGGGGGTGAGATTTGAGAACTGAAGACTGAATCATCCCACAAAAGAGGCTGAATACATAAAATTTAGTGATTCAAACTCAGAATCACTAAATTTTAATTTCCAAAAAACGATTAAAAAAGCTAACAAAGCAGCAGTTGAGAGTTGCCACAGTCTAATATCTCAGCCCCAAGATTAGATTCAGTATAGGATCAAGCTTGCAGACATCCCTCCTGATGAGTATTCATGGAGGAAGTATGGTCAGAAACCAATCAAGGGTTCTCCTCACCCCAGGTAAATTCCTTTTCTGCTCTATTTTGAGATGCAACTAGATTACGTGTAGTGTTGGCAATTTCTATTCATAATATTATTATTATTTGCAATGGATTTTAGTTTGTTAGTGCAATGTGCTGCTTAATTATGTTATATGTGCCTGTATTGTGGAGTAGTAATACAACGAAAACATTATTTTTCATTGGTTTAGATCAGAGTCTTTCCCTTTTTATGTTCATTTATTCCTCTGTTCTTTTTGTTCTCAAAGACTGTCTCTTGATTGCACTCATGACTTATATCTTCTATCTTAGGAAGATTGGTGGTCTTTAAGAAAGCTTATCTTAACACTTGGACAATAAAAAAAACATTGCAGCACAGGAATGTTATTTTGGTTGGGAGGTATTATTTCTACTTACATTAGGTTGGGATGACCACATTAATGAATTTGAGTTGGTCAACAAAAAAATATTGTAGTGTTGGATAATTGAAATTTAATTAAATTCATGTGTTTCTTGTTTCTAGGAGGACAAGGCAAGAAGAATATTACTTGTACTTATGCAATTATTCGTTCTCAATTACCGTGTTAATCAACTGTTATTAATATCTGGATCCAATAAATATATTTAATCTTGATAGGTTTGATAAGGCAACCAAAATATGGTCATTTGAAGGAGCTTCACATGGCTATTAAGCTGTGTGAGAAAGCTTTAGTTTCTGCAGATCCTACTGTTACTTTTTTAGGAAGCCTTCAACAGGTTTTTACCTCTTTCTTGTAATACCTCTGCTTGTCGCATATGTAAATTTCTATTAGTTCCCACTAAATGCTGGCATTTTCCAGGCTTATGTGCTGCTTTTCTCTCAAATTATGATACAAAGTCTGCTTCAAGAGTGATGTTCAACAATTTGCACTATACCTGCCTCCTTGGTCCATCAGGATCCTTTTTTACTGCAGGAACGGTATCTTTAATACTGCCAAAATATGTGAAATATTGCTTTTGACAATATTATGTTATTAATGGTTAGATCTGTGATAAAAGTTTATTTTATTTTATTAGATTGAATTGAAGGAGTTTAACGAATTATAATTGGAATATAATTTGGGTATTACATTGCTTAATCCAGGTACGGATTCCGTACTCCTTTAGTGATTCTCTTATTAAATTTAATTTGTTCGTTTTGTTTCTCGTTTTGAAATTGGTTATTGTTTCCCATAATTGTTCATTCTCAAATTCATGTGATGGTTTTGTTTTGGCGTTAATATTTAGAACTCGTATTTGTACTCTTTAGACTAGTGTATCATGTCTAGAATTTATTTTGATATTTGTAGTAATGTACATGTTAATATATTTTTGGAGAATTTATGTTGTTGATTCGTTTTGATTTAACATGTACGCATTAGAACCCCTTTGTGTTGATATTATGTCGTATGTGTTGTGACATGATATTTATTAGAATATACCGTAGGGTATACCTGATTTATAACCACCTGTGGGGGTACCACAGGCATGTCCTCTTGGCACCGAGGCATGACACCTTCCATGGCAGTGTGATCAGTCCACGGCGTCTCTGTTTTGTGCTCCGGTGGGAGTTGGCCATTTGGTGTTTTGTTGTGGGAGGCGTATGGGTCGACCCTAGTTTTTTGTTCTGTTCTGCGGAGTGGCTATGTTTGTGCCAAACACGCCTTCTGATTTTGCATGCATTGGATTCACGGTCCAATGTGTGTGACTTGCCTGTGTGGCAAGGTATATTTCTATTTATTTTGAGCTCGGTATGAAATAACACCCAGCCATTTGATTCAACCTATTATTTCATTGTGTTAGTTTTATTTGTTTCAGTTCAGTTCAGTTCTTCTTATTGAGTTAGTTATCTCGTTTCATTATTTCTGTATTCTATATCCGTACTGGGCATTTGGCTCATGCTGTGTTTTTTTTCCCGACAGGTAATCAGGGAGATCAAGGGCAAGTATGATGAGAGCTCTCTTTTATCCAAATGATTTAGATATATTCTGTTTAGGTTGTGATACATTAGTTTGTTCGGAGTTGTAATAAGTATTTCAGATTATGGTTCGGGCCAGTTTGACATTTATTCTGCTTTGCCCTTTTGATATTTATTGGTTATAAATACTATTCTGTTGTGGCATAGAGCTTTCGTTCAGTTTTGTTGTGTTTTGAGTAACCTCCTTTTCTATTTCGGAAAGGGGGTGTTACATATACACCCCCGCCTCGCCTCCCTCGCCCCCCCGCCCCGCACCGCATCCCCATCCCCCAGACCCCCCCCCCCGTCCCTCACCCCCCACCAAAAAAATAATATTTATTGATTATGTATACACCCCGCCCCCACCCCCACCCCCTCCCCCTCCCTTACCCACCCTACCCCACCCCCACCCCCACCCCACCCCACCCTCACCCCCCCACCCCACCCCACCCCACCCAAAAAAATAATATTTATTGATTATGTATACACCCCCCGCCCCCCACCCGCCCTTCAAAAAAAATAATATTTACTGATTATATATACACTCCAAAAAAATTAATATTTACTGATTATTGTATATACACCAAAAAAATTAAAATTTTTAGTTTCAAACTTGGGTCTAAAAAATTAAAATAAGACTCTTTTAGTATAACAGAAATTAAGATTTTAGTGAAACAATAATTTGAAAAATAGGTCGACCTGGATTCGACCCATAACCATTTAAATCCAAAGTACATAACCCATATTAAATATAGGTAATATGGTTTTGGTTCCAAAACCAACCTAAACCTATTTTATGTAACCCAAAACCAACCCAAACCTATTTTTTGCCAGGTCTAGTGACATCTTCTCTTTCAATGATCTCTCTAATTAAATGAAACCGCCGCAACACGTGTTTGGATTTCTGATGAGACCTGGGTTCCTTGGCCTGTGCAACAGATCCGGTGTTGTCACAAAATAAAGGTAATGCTCCTCTAATGCTAGAAACCACGCTAAGTTCAGTTATGAACTTTTTCATCCAAACAGTTTCCTTTGTAGCTTCACTTGCAACTATGTTGTGACAACCTGAAAAATCGGATTGTCCCGAATATTAAGTTTAAAGAAGTATTAATTAACAAAATAGATTTTTATTAATTATATTATGTGTAATGTGTTTATTAGTCATTCTATGACCTAGGATGATCATAAGCAGGGAGTATTTTGGCTGTGAGCTTGAATGAACAAGTAAGAATTTTAAAGACCAAAATAAAATATTTTCGGGAACAAAAATATTTTTGAGAAAAAGACAAAATATGCACTATTCATCCGACGAAACCTAGGGTTTAAGGTTTGAATAACGTAGGCCTTTCTGAGAGTTCGGTATGTCGTAATGACATTCCGTTTGAAGATTTGCTGGTAATATGTAGTGAAAAGTTATGTTAATCGATAATTTTTTTTCTCGAAAAAGGTGCAAAAATTAGACAAAATAAAAACGACGAAAAGTACTGTTATGTACTTTTCATTCGCTTAACTGCGTTGTGGGAAAACATAAAGGAAAACGCTAATTATCAAAAAGTGTTTTCCAATTTTTTGAAGTTTCGAAGAACGCAAAAGTTAATTGGTAGAGGAAAGACGAAATATCCAAAAATATTTGAATTCCGAGAAACGCAGTTTTTCAAATTGTCGGACGAATTTCGAAAGACGGAACCACGAAGTTTTTAGGAGAAGCTTCGTGAATAGTAAGGAGGTGTGAATAGTAAGGCGGTTTGGCCAAAAGAGCAAAACGTCCCTAGCCTTGAAAAGCTTATATATACTAAGCTTAAGCTCATTTGTTTGGTTAGAAAAAAATCACCAACACTTGAGAGAGAGAGAGAGAATTCAGATGGGGGAGAAGAAGGTAAGGAAGACAAAAGCTAGCCCGCGTGCAAGCTTTGTCCATAAGGAAGAAGATTAAAGAAAAAGGTAATCCAAAACCTTGCCTTAATCTAAATTTTCTTTAAGTTTCGATACGAAATCATATAGCTTAACGAAAATGGACGTATAAGATTGTTAGAAATGATATTCCTATGGTCGAATCATAGGAATATGTAAGTAATAAGAAAATTTGAAGTTTTATTTCATCTTTTTCTTTTTCTAAGAAATTTCATATGATCTATGAATTTCTGGATGTTAATGGGCAATTCGAATGAGTTATATGAACTTTCCTATGATATAAGGATGAATTATCAAACTTATAACGTTAATATGCAAGAAAACGTAAACTCGTAATCATAATATCTGTAACGGGACGAATTTATTGAATCGTGATTCTGAGGACAGAATCCTTTTAAGGGGGAAAATGTGACGAACGAGAATTTTATAATTTACTTTAAATATTTATTAAATTAATTAAATATTTTTGTTGATTTGTTTATTGAGTTAAATAAATATTTGATAAAATTGTGGTAGATTAATTTAATTATATGTGTTACATTGGTTAAATTAATGTGGAATAATTTTATAGTTCAAAGTGTGAATTTAATTGAGATTATTAAATTAAATGAGTCGTTTAATAATTATAATATTATTCTAATTAATTTAATAATTAATTAGAGATTTAATGATTTGACATAATTAATAAATGAGAATTTTAATTATGTAATGATGTGATTTAATGTGTAATATTGCCTTTTATTTAATTAAATTAAATGATATTATTTGATTAATTAAAGTGTGACAAATAAACTATATAATAAATATTTTAATTAAATTAAATGGAAAAGGAGTTAATTGAGTACCTAACCAAATAGAACCTTAAGATAATGGGAGCAGTTAAAACCATTATGGGATTAACTGACACCCATGAGCTTATCAGTTATATATCATATATAAGTATTATATACTTATATCATATCAGTTCATTATTATATTCATCAGTTAGAAAATACAGAGAGATTTGAGAGAGAATTGAGAATTGAAGAAAGATTTGAAGAATCAAAAGAAAAGGTTCCTTTCATTTAATCAGAGAAAGCAAGGGTAATCCCCTTACCTAAGTTTTATATTTCACGTTATTATGTTTTCTCCATTAAAGCCAATTGAGTTCTCTGTTAATTGAATTTCATGATTTATTTGTTAAAAACTTGATGTTAGATGTTTATTAGCATGTATAATTCAATTGTATATGATTTGTATGTGTTTTAGAGTAATTAATCCATGAAAGCATGTCTAAATTAGAGATTTGAAACTTACAGAGGAAGAACATATGAATATGGCTTATATGTACTAAAATTCATGCTTTAATTGTATGTTAAACTGAAAATTGATGATTGATTATGATTATGCATGTAAAAACGAAGAGAACAAAATTTAAACGAATAGATTCGGTGTTATACAATTGTATAGCGAACCCTTATTGATTCGACTAGTCCATAATTGATGAGCGTTCTAAATTCTAGAACTGTTATTGAGCTTATTCAAACCAAACTTCCTTTGGTGTGGACTCTGATGTCAAACTGAGATAAACAACCCTTTTTAGGGGATTATTTATGCGTTAGCGTTGAGATGATGTGCACATACATGGTATTAAGGGCTGATCCCCCTGAGTACGAGAAGTAAGGTCCATATAGTTTTACGACTATTAAAAGTCTAAAGTAGAAATACTTGATAACCTGGGATATAGTTCTTGGTCTTATGACCCTCAGATATACTTTTGATTCTTGTATTCATTTCTTGATTCAAAAGCCGAGCTTTCTATTATTCAGAACTCATTGATTTCTCGCATGTTATTATCGTTATTATATTGTTATACTTGTGGGCAATCGTTGCTCACTTTTGCATAATAACATTGTAGCTAAGATTGAAAGAACTGACGAGCCATCCACTAGTAAGGGAAAAGGCAAAGCAAACAAGCGATGAAGACTTGTTTTTTTATTTTAAATGTTTTGTTTTAAAACTTATGATGTTATGTTAAGACTTTGTTGATATTTACGTTTCCGCATTGATGTTTAAGGTTAGTTAAACCTGGGATTTATTCGATCAGATGTTGTAACCCCTTAAGGGGAGAATTTTTATTTATTTATGAGTTTCATTTATACTGGGTAGATAGATGTGTTATTATTGGACAGTGAACACCAAATCCCGTGGA
The DNA here is from genome assembly GCA_020205555.1 of Panax stipuleanatus. NCBI lineage: Eukaryota > Viridiplantae > Streptophyta > Magnoliopsida > Apiales > Araliaceae > Panax > Panax stipuleanatus. The sequence continues at coordinate 128,756,700 of CM035115.1, read as the reverse complement.
AATTTAAGTACTCGAATTTGGGAGTGTCACAATATCGATTAAAAACGAAGAACGAACGAAGAACGAACGAAGAACGTGAAAAACGCGGTAAGAACGTTGTTGATGGACAAATTGAAAACCATCTAATTAGAGCTTGTTGTTGATGGACAAGTTTAAAACCATAATATATATGTATGCTTAGTTAGGAATGGTAGAAACGTTCATGAATAACGGATTGAAATTAGCCAATAACGAAGTTATAACGAAAATTCGTAAAACACGAACGAAATGTAAAAAGTAAGCTAAGGAACCCGAATAGCTAGGGTTTCATAAGAATGTAAGAAAACGTAGAAAACAAGAGTCGTGGACTCAAGAACGGTCGAATTCGGACTTAAAACGAATAAACAAGCGACGAACGTTCACGAACGTTTAACGAACGCGTAATAAAAATTTAAACAGTGAATTTATTGTTAACGGATTCAAAAACTTATTCTGTCTGGATAGAATCGTAGTATATGAGATATGTGAGATAATGGCTTTTGAACGAGCCAATTCTGAGTTATAACGATCGCATTATGAGCCCGGGAAAAATCGTAATGAAAAACTTAAATTTTTTTCAAAGGCTCAGGGCAGGCGCTGCAGCACCTGGCCGGGGAGTTTTTCACTGCTAACTGGCACCGCAGCACTGCTGTTAACATTGAGAGTGGCGCCGCAACGTCCTTAACCCAAAAATTTCCGATTGGAGATTTTTATTGTCCAACTTTTTGGATGGTAATTAAGGGGCAAGCATTAATGCAATGTTCATGAAAAGAAATATCTACAATGATGATTAAAACCTTGAGTTTGACGAGTAAACACCGAATAAAGGTTATAAAACGACGAACGCGAAATATGTAACCAATATCCGGGGACCGTATCGCGTTAAAACGAACGTATGAGATTGCTATGATTGTAATTCCTTAGACGTTGAGTGACGATGGTGACTTATAACATTTCGCTATTATAATGTCATCATGAGAGTTAAGTGTAAAGCGTATAGACGCTGTAAACGCAACGTTGTTGTGATGAACGAGCGATTTTAGCATACAACGAACCGTATAGCTTAGACATTATGATAGGGCGATGAACGTGATGTTCATGTAATAATAGATCACAAATATATGAAATTGATTAAAACCTTAAGTAAAGGTTGAATGGGAGTTTAAGAGACGATCAACGTGAATGCTGAATACCTAAACGATCCTCGTGAATCGTATTTGCGTCGGGCGAACGTTCTAAGTATACATTAGTTGTATGACTTAGACATTGATGAATGTAGTAAGTAAGATATGAAATTATCAAGAAAGCCGTATGAATGGTAATAAGGTTAATGAAAGTCCGAGTGTGAATCGGATAGAGAATGAAAGAACGAAGCGTAAGCGTTAGAACACTTAAATCGGCGTAATGGTATTGAGTGTACGCATAAATAGAATGTGCTTATCATACACACCGTGTATGGTTTGAACTTAATGAAGAATAACGAATAGCGTACGTTGAACAAGCTGAGTTAGTAATAATAACTTGAATAACGTTCCGAGTCAAATGAACCGAACGTTATAAGATATGAAATAGAGATAATGTAAAATGCTAAAAGCTATGAACGCGTAGTCTTAATATTAAATGTTTTTCTCGGCACACAAATAATTGTGTGACCTAGACATTAATACATAAATCCTGAGGTATGTTATTTAGTTGCCAAAAAGCCATAAGGAATGGGAAATGAACCTAACGAACATTATAGTTTTAATGTTTTGGGTAAGTTACGTTAAAAAGGTAATAATAAGAAGTTAAGTTTAAGTTATGGTACAATCGTACTCTTTAATGGTTGATGTATGGTATCTGGACTAAATGATTCCGTTAGAGAGCAACGATTAATACGAACTAGCAACCGATCTAACTCGCTGTGAAAGACAGTGTAGACGAGATGAAAAACTAGTTTATTGGTTATTTGTGGGAAACCACTCAGCGTACTATATTTAACACTGTTAGAGACTCGATGTGTGCTGTGTATAAAGTTATGGATACGTGTGATGAAAAGGTGATTCTTTTCACATATGTGGATGTATATGATGAGTTAAGTCCTAGAAATATTATAAGAAGAAGATGAGAATGTAAATCTATCGTAAAAGATGATTTTAAGGTTTATGCCATCTTTGTATGCCATAATACCGAAGGAATGAAAGTAAAGTTGGTCGCGTAAACTTATGTTACAAGAACGCGAGCCATAGGAAGTAAAGTTAAGTTTAAACCAATGCGTAAGTCAAATGTATGACTAATTGGTGTATGTGCTATTCTTTATGTGATATATAGGGCTTGCGGTAAACAGTTCAGCGTAAACTATAAGTTGTAGCTGTGCTTAAGGTAAGTTTCCTAACTTCGTTTATATTTCAAATGAATGTTAGTTTCTTAACTTTCTCATATGTCAAACATGAGAAAGTATTTTGTATGTGCAAATGTGTGATATTTGTGCAAGGTGTATATGTATGAGGCCTTGTGCCGAACTTTCAACACTTATGTGTTTCTGTGAAATAAATTGTTCTACGATTGAACGGTTTAATGTGATGTGGTTCTAATTGTGAACTGCTAGGGTTAAGTCTGTGCTAATGATTCTAGCCAGACTAAATGTGAAGTAAACGATGAATAATTTATAGCTAAATGCTATAAATGAATGATACTATGAAGTAGTACGAGAAGAAGAACTCAAAAGAGTTGTAGAGGATAAGGTACGAATTAAAGAAAACTCGTATCAAGTAAGAGAAAGTTAGAATGTGGTGAAATTTTGATTGAGGAATCATGTGATAGCTGAGTTGTAAGAACCTTTGTTATGGGCAAGGGTTTGTGACTACTTAGTTTATTACAGTGATAATCATTAGAATAGTAATGTCGTGCTATCAATATGTATATGACGAGAAGGTGAATCTTTTCTCATGTGTATATTAGATAGTAGAATATAGTAAGATAGGTGCGAGTTCTTGAAACTCATACTTATGAAAAGTTTGTGACTCATAGTTATATGCTATATTTTCGATCCTTTAAGCGTATGAAAATTCCTTGATTTGTTCTTGGATTACATATTGCGAAGATAAGTTCTTAAACATATATGGTTGTGGAAAGTTCCTGAACACATAAAGTGTGGTAAGTTGATGAACTATACTACGGTATAGGTGTCGACGCCGGGAAAATTCTTTGATGTGTCCGTCTTTCCTATGTTTTGTGTTTGTTTGTTTTACCCTTTTTTGATTCGCTATGTCTATGGATTTTATTAAAGGGCGATGTTTTAGGAAATCGATATCGACATAAGTGTCGACGACTTTGAAAAGATTGATTTTATTATTTTATGATTGGACCGAATGAGACAGAGCCACCAGTTGGTATGGTTTAAATGGATGTACCAAATCATCCGAGTTTTAATAGTTTTCGCAATATGGTCCAATATGTGACTCCATAAGATTGATCTGAAACCCGAGATTCGTGGAATTCGGGGGCTAGGTTAAGCGGGGGGAAGGTGTTAGGCACCCCCCGACTCCCGTGAAAACACGGTACCGCGTCTTGTTGATTTTCTATGCATAAAGTGTGTGTGTGTGAGTGTGTGTGTGTGTTTTATTTTGAAAGATTTATTCATTTATATTCTAAGTCTTTATTTTGGTTTATTTAAAAGTAGTGCTGTACCTCTTTTGCGCCTAGGTACGAAGGATTTGATTTGACAAAAAGTTCATTTTTAACAAGATGTATGAATTGAAATGATGTTTTGGAAAGCAAGGTTTTCAAATCCTTTTCCCGAATAAGAATCATGGACTTCGATACTTCCATTTATTTATCTTTACGTTCAAAAGGTGATCTACCCCGGATCGCTTTATTATGACTGAAAGTTCTTTTTGGTTTTATTAGAAATCACTTTGATGATATGCATGTAAAAAGCGCCAAAAAGGGTCAGATCATCATCGGGCATGTAAGCCATATGAAATCGAGTACCCACAATTAAAGTTTTCACTATCACGGGATCTTGAATCCGACTTCTCGGGACTAACCCCTCGAGTTCGTCTTCAAGATCCAAATATTATATATACAATGATATTTACGCTATTTAAACATTACATCATAAAAACCGGTCCATCGTGGGAATCAAGTCGGGATCCATTCGGGGATCTCAACACCGGGATTCCTAGGCTCACATTATTTATGCGGGAATACATATATACAATGTCTTTGACTTTGATATTAGATGATTTCATCGGTTGAAATCACCGTTTCAAGCCATTTCGGACCCCTTTCTCCTAAAAATACAAATCTAGGGATATACGGGATAACCGGGACCATTTAAAGCAATAAATACGTAGATCTACCATGGATCTAAACCGATCTAGCACACGAGTTAAAGCTTCATGCTTAATAACCACTCAAAAGGCTAAATTCGGCTTAGATCTAAGTGGATCTCGCCTCCGGACTTGATTTACAACAATATATGTACAATATAATCGATAAAAACTAAATATCTACCAACTATTACACAATACTTAGAAAACAAAAAGTTTAGCTATATTTAGACAATATATAACATCAATCTAGTATATTAAACAAAATTCACAAAGAAAGTAGCTAGAAAGAGCGTTTTTTCACCTTGGGGGACGCATGAACAAGCGTTTTATCACCCGGGATCAACTTAGAACACTCTCAGGGCTCCAAGTAGATGCTAAACAAGATAAAATCGCTCAAAGTTGGTATATATAAGTCTCACCCGAGGGCTTCTCTCTCTAAAAGTGACTTTGTCTCTCTAAGTTTTTCCCCTTTTTTGTGTTTATGAGCTGCTGGCTGCTAAAATAGACAAATTAGGGCAGCCACATGTATGTATGTAGCTGAAGTAGGTACGTTTGAGGTTGGGCCCCACGTATACGGTTGCCTTGAAATGCATGCCTTAGGTCTCGATTTGGAGGAAGTTGACCTTCGCAGACCGAACTTTCGAAAAGTCTTTGCGAAATGCGGCGGAGTAAGATCGAGTCTGACAGAATCAGGGTCGGGGAGGATGATGCTGGTAGCTGAGATATATCTTCCTATTCCAGACTGCAGTTAGCTGGCTTATATTTGATGGCAAGCAGTTCGAGGTTTGCAGAGGTGGTGTCCGGCGGACACTGTCTCAGCTTGGCAATCCTCGTTCGGTTCGTGATATGTTCGGATGTCATTTGTCCTTTGAATCATTCATGGGGTTGGCTCCGGGATGACCTGGTACTTTTGCCCTATCTCGGGGTTGTCTCCGAAGTAAAATTATGCTTTTGCCCTTCTGCAAGGTTAGTATAAAGGAAGCAAAATTTCGAGTGTCTACAGATGGCCCTCTTTGTCATGTTTATGCATTGTAATGGAATGAACACGACAAAGATTACTAGACACGGAGAATGCATGACAATGTATATCTAATGATGCAATGTCATGTATAATAGATGTAATGATATGTGAGATTAGAAAAGGGTTACTCCCCCCAGCTGGGGAAGTTAAGGATTACGTTATCGGGGTTAAGTCGATGCCCACATTGGGTTATAGCCAACAGATTACTTTATCTGGGCTGAGCCGACCAGCGTTGGGTTGTTGCCAACGGATTACCTTAACGGGGCTGAGCCGACATGTATTGGTTTGTTGCCAACGGATTACGCCATCGGGGTTATGCCGATGCCTTTATTGGGTTATAGCCAACAGATTACATCATCGAGGTTATGCCGATGCCTTCATTGGGTTATAGCCAACGGATTACATTATCGGGGTCAAGCCGATCTGCGTTGGGTTGTTGCTAACAGATTACATCATCGGGGTTAAGTCGATCTGTGTTGGGTTGTTGCCAATGGATTACACCATCGGGGTTTTGCCGATCTGCGTTGGGTTGTTGCCAACGGATTACACCATCGGGGTTTTGTAGATCTGCGTTGGGTTGTTGCCAACGGATTACACCATCGGGGTTTTTCCAATCTGCGTTGGGTTGTTGCCAACGGATTACACCATCGGGGTTTTGCCGATCTGCGTTGGGTTGTTGCCAACGGATTACACCATCGAGGTTTTACTGATCTGCGTTGGGTTATTTCCAACGAATTACACCATCGGGGTTTTGCCGATCTGCGTTGAGTTATTGCCAACGGATTACACCATCGGGGTTTTGTCGATCTGCGTTGGGTTGTTGCCAACGGATTAAATAATCGGGGTTTTATCGATCTGCGTGGGGTTGTAGCCAATGGATTATAAAATGGTAAGTTTTTTTTTACTTGTGACCCTGCTGGATTAGATACTGGCTTGACTGATGACCCGGGTGCCGCTGACGTCCCCTAAGGATGCGGCCCGTCCTTTCACTACACGGATTTGAACTTCGGTGCAGAGGCCTCGACTTAGGAGGAGTTGGCGTAGGTTGACATGTTTGATGATGTGGATTTTATTTGCTAGGCCTTTTGTTAGTCGACGGGAAGCTCTGTCCCATTTCCCTGTACTTTTAACTTTTATTTTTAGGATAGAGATGATATTTGATGTATATAGTTTTATGTATTTTGTAGAGATGTATATATAATGCTTTTTATTTACTGCATATGTCATGATGCATGCATTATATGTCATGGATTCGCATTTATAAATTGTGAATTAGGATTGACCCCTGTGTGGTCTTTTGATACTGTTTTACAGATGGGGCGTTGTTTTTTCTCAGGTAAGGATCTTCAAGGAACTTTTCCTTTCTTTTGTCGTTGCAAGCTCATGTCATTATAATTTCTTCCAGAAGTCCTCTCATTTCTTTTGATGAGAAGCTTGGTCCTACCTTAGGCTCATTCCCTTTTCATTGAATCACAAAATGCCCCAGCCTTTTTGCATGTTGTTACCAGGGATTAGTGTAAGAAACTCTCTTTGTTGACCACGTCAAGAGTGAGCAATATCTTGCACATCAGACTAATAACAAAATGCACCAAAAGCTTGACGGCTTGGGCCGTCGAGGATAACTTTGATAAAAATTAGTATAATCTCATCAACGAGGCATATGAAGTTAAAGTTCATAAAATTGAATGCTTATCGGGTCTGTCACTTAACTCGTAATCGCTATATTTTTATCTTATCGCTAAAGACCTTGAAATTGAGTATGAAAATGAATTTTTATCTAAGCAAGTTGTGAGTCGCTAATCTCAAGGTTATTTTTTTACAACTTTTATCTCAAGGAATTTTTTCATTTAACTAGTTATGAAATCGCAAGAAAACTTTTAAGCATCCATGGTCATTGTTCATGAGTAAGATTAGATTGAAAAGACTTATCTCCCTTTATCAAAGATACTTCGTCTTTGCTCTAGATATCTTTCTTCGCAAAATTAACGTCATATGACATGTTCACTATAATTGACGCAACCCTTAGCAGGGGTTTCCCTTCCATGACTTTAGATGATCTCGTTCTGATCTCGCAAATTTTTCTTAACTCCAAATTTTCTTTTTTTTTCTTTTTACCCTCGTTTAACTTGTCTCATTTTCTTAGGCTTTCAGTGTTACTCATTTAACTAGTTTTGGACCAATGAATCCAAAACCAAACAACTTTAGGGCATTAGGTGTAAAGACACCCCTTCGGGTTTACTTGCTCGAGTAACAAAGGCCACACAAGTCAGGCGGTCTCATCTATTTGCTCTTTGCCTGACCCTATGCAAGATTCATTTTTTTAGGCTTAAATTACCCATATAATGAGTGTTAGGCCGGTGACTCCCAAACCAGACGGCTTTAGGGCACCAGGTGTAAAAACACCCCTCAGGCTTAATTACTCAAGTAACCCAGGCCACGATTCGGATCTGCTCAGGTCTAGCTTTTTACCTCCTCGCAATGCTCGTTTTCTTAGGCACTAAGTTACCCATGTAGCGAGCATTAGGCCGGTGACTCCCAAACCAGACAGCTTTAGGGCACTAAGTGTAAAAACACCCCTCAAGCTTAATTACTAGAGTAACCCAGGCCACGATTCGAGACATTAGGTTCGCCATCACTTATCTTTTATCTTCGCATTAACTGTCATCGATGTTGCCATAGTTTCATACCCCACAATTAAGAGTCAGGGCAACCGCAAAGTGCAGACATGCATATGAGGTCGATTCTGCTCCAAAAAGAACTTTGAACTAGGATGTCGTGCCTAATCAAAAGGTTGAATAGTCTTAATTCTCTAATCGTTCTTGTGATTCTTGCTCCACGGATGCTTATCAGAATTAATCTATTCATAACAAGTTAAACAAAATCTTCTCTTTTAAAACCTTTTTCTAAGATTCTAACACAAGATTCATCTATACTTAAACTGGCTATCATCACTACAATATGGAGACAGAAAATAGCTGAAAAGTTGATATAGTCGTACCTCGCACGTGGATCGTTGCATTCTAAGAAAATTATGATTGGAAAATACCAAGTGATCGTACCGGATCACCAGTGAAATGATATGAGAGAAACTCTGATGATGACGTCGCATGCTAAAAAGATCGCGCTATAGGTGCCGACTTGCATTTTTCCCTTTTGGGATGGTCGATAAATGCCCCAGTGTCTAGTTGTCATTGTCTCCGATGTAACGATTGTGATTTTATATTTAATTTTAAATATTTATTGAATTAAATAAATATTTATGTGAATTATTTATTGAGTTAAATAAATAAATTATGTGATTGATGGAGTGATTTAATTAAGTGTATATATTAATTAAATGAGTGTGAAATATTTAATTTAATTAATGTATATTAATTTTATATTATAGTTCTAATTTAATTGAGATAATTAAATTAGATGAGATATGTGATGAAGTGTTACATGGATTATAATTAGCGAGTAATTATAATTAGGTGACAATTTTATGTGATTTATTGATGTTAGATTTTAATTGATTAAATTATTATTGATATTTAATTAATTAAAATGTGACATTAAAGTATGTGTTAAATAATTTATTAAAATAAAGAAAAGGATTTTTAAATTTACTTTAACCAAACAAGGCCCTTATAATTGTTTTAAACCTATTTCTACCAAACAGGGCCCTAACTATCAAAAAGCTATTTAAATAAACTGTTTACCAAACATGACCTTAGTATTAATAATCTGTTTTTAAAAATAACCTTGTTTTGCCAAACAAGGCATTGTGGCTTTTTGAAATTTGTAACTGACATTATACTTAATATATTTGTCAGTTATATTATATAATTAAGCCTATATCTATTACTACGTATTATATTATACGTTCGTCTAAACTACGTTAGAAAGAATATCAGTGTAAGAGAGAAAAGAAAGAACAGAGGAAGAGTTAGAGAAGAGAGAAGAAGAAGAAAAGGAAGAGCTTAAGCATCATCATCTTCTTCATTAACGATTAGCAAAAAGGTTATAATCTATCATTTTACTCTTACAATTATAGAACTTAATTCATATGTTTCATGTATTTTATTCTCTGTCAAAAGTTGAGTTTTCATGGAAGTTATGAAATCATGAATTTTATATGTATGTATTGTATCCATGTGTTGATTGTGGTAATTGTATGACATAAGAGGATTTTCAAGAATTAAATTACTGTTAAAACAAGTTTCATGGAAAAAGTTTTGTTCATATTGTTTTATGTATGTTGATTGGTTTTAGAATGGAAAATTTAGGAATTTGTATGTGTTAGTATGTCTAATTAGAATTGGTTATGATGTTATATTCAATTATGAAGAGATTTCATGTGTTATAAGTTGAATTACTTGAGAAATTCTATTACAGTAGATTATTTTATGGAAAAATATGAGTTTTCATGAAAATGGCCAAATTGGATTTTTAAAACTATTGATTCTCGTTATTTAAATGAGTTTATGTTTTGAGTGCATGTTAGATATATGTATTACAGCGCATATATGATTTATAATGTCTATGTTACTGTATTTTTGGCTTGTATGGGTTGTCCGGTAAAGCAGGGAGCCGTGGCTGTCTGCGTCTGGCCGAGCTGCTGCGCAGCTGCGCAGGCAGCAAGGCCAGGAGCAGCGCAGCTGCGCCGCTTGCTTTTACCAGAGCCTTTACCTGCGCAGCTGCGCCGGGTTTAAGGCAGCTGGATGCGCAGCTGCGCCGGGTTCGGTGCAGTGGCAGTGTGTTTTAAACAATTGTGCAGATTATTTTCATGCCTAAGTTACATTATTGCTAAGATAATGAGCATATATTTAGCTTCTATAACATGTGTTAACACGAAGTTGGTAATTTCATAATTTGAGAAAAAAGGAAGTTTTGAAAACCTAATATAATATTTAAAGCTATAATTGTTTAATTGTAAAATAAGTTACTTAATTATAATTTGATTAATTATAATTAAGAGTAAATATTTAATTTAAATTATAATTCTGTGAAATTATAATGTATAGAAGTTGATTTATTTTAATCAATTAGATGTTAATTTAAATTATAATTTAATAAATGCATGTTTAATTGTGGATTTTAAATTGATAATTACATAATTTATTATAAATTGTGTAATTGTAATACATGTTATAGTTTAATTAATTATTGATTATAATTGATAAATACATGATTAATTATAAATTGTGTAATTATAAATGCATGAATGTGGCTTAATTGATTTTAAATTGTTTATAATTTAAAAGGTAATGATAATTTAAGTAATTATAATTTGATTAAGTGTTTGAATTATAATTGTTTAATTATAATTGAGTTAAATACATAATTAATTTAATTATGTGAATATGTAGGTGATGTAAATAACTATGTGATGGTTGATTATTATTACTATTTAATCAGAATATGAGTTAACCATGAGAGTTAACCACTTATGTGAATTAGTTACGTGTTAACTAATTTAGGTTATTGTGATTGGATATATATATGTAGGAAGTATTAAAGTACGTGAATTGTGTTAAGTAGCTTGCGCTTGAGGTAAGTCTTCTAAACCCTAAACTCGTTAATTTTACGCAAGTTTTCTAAACCCTAATCTTGTATTGATTTTATATGATCTCTTGAATTCATATAATGTCCTTTCCATTTCAGTATTGGACAATTGTTTATTTAATTGAAATGGTCTTAACTTATTGTTCAAGTAATATCCAATTATTATCTTAAATGCTTTAGGTTTACTTCTAAAGCATATGTTAATTCATAATTCTTTTATTTTGAATTATTGGAAGTCGATTCAACTAATCCTTAGTTGATGAATGTGAATTCTAAATTACCCTTGTAAGCTTATCCAAACCAAACTTTCTTTGGTGCGGACTTGAATTCAAATTACTGAGTTGAACAACACTATTTACTAGGGGAGGTTACTACGCATAGCGTTAATATGGTTGTGCACAATACATGGTACGAAGGGCTGATCCCCTTAAGTACGAGTTAAGGTCCATAGTCTTATTGACTGTTAAAGGTTTAAATAGAAATATTTATAACCTAGGACAAGAGTTCAAAGGTCTTATGACCCTCAGATAAATTTTATATCCAAATTTTAATATTGATAGAGAATTATTATTCAATTCTTTATTATTGAAGCAAGCTAAGTTGTTCAGATTTTCTTAAAGATATTCTTTCATGTCTATATTATTGTTAAACTCCAGTGAGCTGTGGTTTGCTCACTCTTGCATTTAATAACAATTTCAGTTAAGGTTGATAACGCTGATGCTCCGTCTACAAGTAAGGGCAAGGGAAAGCAAAGCAAGTGAAGACTTGTTTTTTATTTTATTTTATTTGAGAATGATTGTAATAATTGAATGTTATGTTTTATTTTCGCACTTTATTATATTCATGTCAAGGTTAGAGTAACCCTGGGATTGATTTTGAGAACATTGTAACCCTTGTTTTAAGGGAGATTTAGTTATTTTAATTTAAGTTGTAGTTTATTTTGCATTATTCATTGGGTAGATATATGTTAGATTAGAAAGTGAACACCAAATCATGTGGAAACGAAGTACCCGGATTTGGGGGTGCCACAGGTTGGTATCAAAGCCGTAGGTTATGAAACCTTAGGTGGGGAAAAACCTTAGGTAGTAGCCTTATGGTAAGATCGAAAAGATAGATGTGATAGGTAAAAGATAATAAACTACCTTATGTGCCTATGTGTTTACATTATAGTATTCGAAGAGTGACGATTCGTTATCACGTAATAATGAACTTTAAAATTCTTTTGTCAAGATGTCGAACGTGGGAGAACCTAGTCAGGATAGAGAGGATGTACCTCAGGTGCCTAGAGAGGAAGAGCCCCGTGACATACATATTGTCTGGGAGCAGCTGGTTAGGAGAGAGCCATCTCCAGTGATCACCGTAGCTGGTCGGGAGCGTGAGCTGACACCTATTCCAGAGGATGAGGACGAGGACGAGTCTGAAGAGGAGGAAGAGGATCCCGAGGAGGAATTCCCACCACACTCTACTAGTGCTGAGATGTACGAGGCAGTCTACGATAGCAATGTGGAACTTCAGGGACGAGTAGGAGATCTCGAGGAGACTATTCAGCAGCGGGACGAGACTATCGAAGAGATGGATAGTGAACTAGGAGATGCACAGTGGAACCTGATACATATGGAGGTCGAGAGAGATGCTGCTCATTTTGAATTGGCAAAGCTGAAGCAAGACATCCAGGAGGAGTCGAGGAAGCGTGCCAGAGCTGAAGAGTCAAGCTTGAGGGCTAATCAACTAGCCGATCGAGCTGAAGGTGAAGCTGAAGCCAAGAGGGCCAAGCTGAGGGAAACGAAATATGCTTTTCATACGGCGATAGAGAGAGCTCAGGATCGTATTTTCTACTATCCAGCTCAGTTCCAAGGTTTACCGTGGTATGTGGTGGACCGAAGAATGGCATTTTGGGTAATGGAAGAGGAACGCAAAGAGGCTGTGAGACGCATTAATATGCTAAGGCAGTGGTAGTAGTGGTAGTAGTAACAGTAGTGGTAGAGTTTGTTATGTATTGCATGTTTTGTAATAAGTAACGAAAATCCCATAATTTGAGATAAGAATGGGATGAGTTAATAATGTAATCCTGCAACTTTTCCAGTTCAGGAAGGATGATGTAAATGGCAGAAATGCTATCTGTTTGATGTTTTTAAAACTATGACTGATGAATAAAAGAAGTTTATGGACGTGCTTGGTGTTCTATGTGAATTGAATTATTTAAACGTTTAAGTATAAACTTGGATACTTAATAATTGAATAAAGGGTCTAATAATAATATTTTCTTAACAGAAAATGCCTCCTAGAAGAAGAGTAACGCGTCAAAATCCCGAGGGTTCGACGAACAACAACAATAACGATGGGACGAATCCCAATTCGGTTCAGCAGTTGGTGAACCTGTTGAGCGGAGCTCTTGCGAATCAACCGCAGATGCAGGGTACTACTTTCAAGGAATTCAAGGCAGTAGGACCGCCTGAGTTCAAAGGATCGACTAACCCTATCGAAGCTCAGACATGGGTTATGGAAATGGAGAAGGTATTTGACGTGGCTAGAGTAGGAGAAGACCAAAAGACAACGTTCGCGGCTTTCATGTTGAAGTTGGATGCAAGTTTTTGGTGGCAGGCTAACAAGACTCGAGAGGGAGAGGGAGTCATCACGTGGGATCGTTTCAAGGAAATGTTCTACGAGATGTACTTTCCAGTGAGTTCGCAGGACCAGATGGAGGTCCAGTTCCTAGAACTTAAGCAAGGAGGGATGACGGTGTCCGAGTATGCTGCTAAGTTTAACGAGTTGGCCAGGTTCGCTACATACCAGGTCAGCACTGACGCTAGGAAAGCAAGAAGGTTTGAGCGGGGACTAAAGCCCTGGCTCTACAACAAGGTTTCCATGTTCCAGCTGAACACATTTGTAGTGGTGCTGGAGAAAGCCATACTTGCTGAAGGAGGAAGCGAAGCGGTAACGAAGTTCAACCAAGATAAGAAGAAGAAGAATGAGGTAGAAACCAAGACTGGGGGTTTCACAGGCAGCGCTGTGAACTAGAAGAGGAAGTGGTCTGATAATATCTCTGCTGGGAGTCAGCAAGGAAGTCAGCAGAAGAGGAAGTTTGAAGCATGTGCTACATGCGGTAAGAATCACACTGGCGTGTGCATGAAGGGGAAGCGGGTGTGCTTCAACCGTGGTCAGGAAGGCCACATCGCGCCAAATTGCCCAAAACCGAAGAAAGGAGCTTGCTTTACATGTGGATCCAAAGATCACATGGCTCACAACTGCCCGAAGAAGCTGACGGCAGGGTCAACAGGGAGCGGAGGGATTGGAAGCGGCAGTACCGTTACTATTGCTGTACCATTGCAAGCTGTTCGACCCACTGCACGGACATTCAACATGACGGTGTAGGATGCTGTGCAATCAAAAGACGTGGTGTCAGGTATTATTCCGGTCAATAGTATAAATGCATATGTATTATTTGATTCGGGTGCTACTTGTTCATTCATATATGATGATTTTGCTAAAACCTTAGACTTACCTGTAGAGGAATTAGGTTACCCTTTGATCATAGAGATTGCGAATAGGGAGGTTATTCCTGTTAGGAGCGTTTATAAGAACTGTAGATTAGACATTAAGGGTCAGGAACTTAGAGTAGATTTGATTCCGATTAAACTTGGGGAATTCGACGTTATACTGGGTATGGATTGGTTGTTCAACCATGGGGCGGTAATCGACTATCTGAAAAAGTCGGTGAACCTTACGACTCCGTCGAAGTTGGTGTTCTATGGTAGCAAATCGCCTAGGCAAGCGAGTTTTCTGACGATTATGCAAGCCACGCAAGGCTGTGTAGGATATCTAGCCTACATAGTAGATTCACGTAAGGAAAGCCCGAAGGTGGAGGAGATATCGGTAGTTAAGGAATTTGTGGACGTTTTTCCGAGCGATTTACCAGGGCTTCCGCCAGATAGGGAGACAGAGTTCGTGATCGATCTAGTGCCGGGAACTGCTCCGATTTCGAAGGCTCCGTACCGAATGGCTCCAGTCAAGATGAAAGAACTGATGATTCAACTGCAAGAATTACTGGACAAGAAGTATATTCAACCAAGCATTTCGCCGTGGGGAGCGCCTGTCTTATTCGTGAAGAAGAAGGATGGGTCGATGCGTCTTTGCATTGATTATAGAGAGTTGAATAAAGTTACGATCAAGAATAGGTATCCTTTACCTAGGATCGATGACTTGTTTGATCAACTGAAGGGTGCGAGGTACTTCTCAAAAATTGATTTGAGAAGCGGGTATCATCAGTTGAAGGTGAGAAAGGAAGATATACCGAAAACGGCTTTTAGAACTCGGTATGGTCATTACGAGTTCTTGGTGATGTCATTTGGTCTCACGAATGCCCCAGCTGCATTTATGGAACTAATGAATAGGGTGTTCAAGCCATTTCTAGACAAGTTCGTGGTAGTGTTCATAGATGACATCCTGGTTTATTCCAAGACTGAGGAGGAGCATGCTAAACACTTACGACTAACCTTAGAAGCCCTGAGACGAGAGAGGCTTTACGCTAAATTCTCGAAATACAAATTTTGGTTGGAACGTGTGCAATTTCTTGGCCACGTGATCGACAAGGATGGTATTTCAGTAGATCCGTAGAAGGTTGAAGCTGTTATAAATTGGGAACAGCCAAAGACGCCGTCCGAAGTGAGGAGTTTCTTGGGATTGGCAGGTTATTACCGGAGATTTATCCAAGACTTTTCTAGAATCGCAACTCCGTTGACGAATTTGACTCGTAAAACAGTTAAGTTTGTTTGGACGGAGAAGTGTGAGGAGAGTTTTCAAGAGCTGAAGAAGAGGCTGAGTACTG
The DNA here is from genome assembly GCA_020205555.1 of Panax stipuleanatus. Classification (NCBI taxonomy): domain Eukaryota; kingdom Viridiplantae; phylum Streptophyta; class Magnoliopsida; order Apiales; family Araliaceae; genus Panax; species Panax stipuleanatus. The sequence goes on along the minus strand of CM035115.1, from coordinate 128,740,973 downwards.
CGCCTGTATTGTCTTTACCAGATAGTTCCGGAAATGTCGTAGTATATAGCGATGCCTCACATAAAGGATTAGGCTGTGTATTGATGCAGAGCGGCAAAGTCATTGCCTATGCGCCACGTCAGCTGAAGGATTTAGAGAAGGGGTATCCGACCCATGATCTAGAATTAGCGGCAGTAGTGTTTGCCCTAAAGATTTGGAGGCACTACTTATATGGAGAGAAGTGTGAAATATACACAGATCACAAGAGTCTGAAGTATATATTTACCCAGAAGGATTTGAACATGCGCCAAAGAAGATGGTTGGAGCTGATTAAAGACTACGATTGCGAGATACTTTACCATCCGGGTAAAGCTAACGTTGTCGCTGACGCTTTAAGCAGGAAAGGTCGGGAGAAGCTGAACGTATTAACTGATCAGGATCGGTTGATAGAACAAATGGCTAGATTAGAATTGGAAGTGAAGTTTCTGAAGGAATCGGATGAGTTGTTGTTTCAAGTAACCAATGGTTCTACTCTAGTAGATAACGTGAAAGAAGCACAATTCAATGATGAAGAATGTGAAAAGATTCGGAAGAGGATAACCGAAGGCGAAGAGTTCAAATTCAAGATCGGTAACGAAGGACTGTTGCGGTTTGAAGGTAGAATATGGGTACCGCCAGTACCAGAGGTCAAAGAGGAGATTCTAAGCGAAGCTCATAGTTCTAGATATTCTATTCACCCTGGGAGTACGAAGATGTACCAGGATCTCAGGCATCATTTCTGGTGGTCGAATATGAAGAGGGACGTTGCGGAATGCGTTGCGAAGTGCTTAACGTGCCAGAAAGTCAAAGCAGAACACCAGAGACCAAGTGGACTGCTGCAACCGTTAGAAATTCCAGAGTGGAAGTGGGAGCATATCACGATGGATTTCATGGTAGGTCTTCCAATGACTCAGAAAGGATTTGATGCGATATGGGTTATAGTGGATCGACTGACGAAGTCTGCCCACTTTTTGCCAATCAGGGTTAAGTACAACCTGGATAAGCTAGCGAAGCTATACGTGAAGGAAATTATTTCTCGACATGGTGTTCCGGTGTCGATTGTGTCCGACAGAGATCCGCATTTTACGTCGAATTTCTGGAAGCGTTTGCAAGAAGGTATGGGAACGCAATTGCGAATGAGTACAGCGTATCATCCTCAGACTGATGGACAAAGCGAAAGAACGATTCAGACACTTGAGGATATGCTAAGAGCTTGTGTGATGGACTTCAAAGGAAGCTGGGAGGATCATCTACCATTGGTGGAGTTCGCCTACAATAATAGTTATCATGCGAGTATTGGCATGCCGCCTTACGAAGCATTATACGGTAGAAAATGCAGAACACCTTTGTGCTGGGATGAAGTCGGTGAACGTCAATTGTTGGGACCAGAATTGGTACAACAAACCGCCAAAATTGTGAAGCTGATCAGAACGAGATTAGTTGCTGCTCAAGACAGACAAAAGAAGTATGTCGATCTTAATCGACAGAACCGAGAATTCTTGCCAGGAAGTTTCGTTTTCCTGAAAGTATCTCCCTGGAAGGGGAAAATTCGATTAGGTAAGAAGGGAAAGCTGAGTTCCCGATTCATTGGACCTTTTGAGGTATTACGAAAGGTGGGCGAGGTTGCTTACGAGATTGCATTACCTCCGGAGCTCGAGAATATACATAATGTCTTTCATATTTCTGTATTAAGACCTTACAAGTACGATTACAAACATGTAATAGAATATGAACCTTTGCTATTTGATAAAGACTTAACGTATGAAGAAGTGTCTGTTCAAATAGTTGATAGAAAGGAACAAGTACTTAGGAATAAAGTGATACCCTCTGTTAAGGTAATTTGGAGAAACCACAGTGCTGAAGAAGCTACGTGGGAACTCGAAGATGTTATGATGAAATCTTATCCACATTTATTTGATTAGTTTTGTGTAACCCCTTATATACTGATTCTGGGGACAGAATCCTTTTAAGGGGGGAAGAATGTAACAGACGAGATTTTTTTTTTTTTTTTTTTTTTTTTTTGTGATTCTGGGGACAGAATCCTTTTAAGGAGGGAAGATTGTAACGATTGTGATTTTATATTTAATTTTAAATATTTATTGAATTAAATAAATATTTATGTGAATTATTTATTGAGTTAAATAAATAAATTATGTGATTGATAGAGTGATTTAATTAAGTGTATATATTAATTAAATGAGTGTGCAATATTTAATTTAATTAATGTATACTAATTTTATATTATAGTTCTAATTTAATTGAGATAATTAAATTAGATGAGATATGTGATGAAGTGTTACATGGATTATAATTAGCGAGTAATTATAATTAGGTGACAATTTTATGTGATTTATTGATGTTAGATTTTAATTAATTAAATTATTATTGATATTTAATTAATTAAAATGTGACATTAAAGTATGTGTTAAATAATTTATTAAAATAAAGAAAAGGATTTTTAAATTTACTTTAACCAAACAAGGCCCTTATAATTGTTTTAAACCTATTTATACCAAACGGGGCCCTAACTATCAAAAAGCTATTTAAATAAACTGTTTACCAAACATGGCCTTAGCATTAATAATCTGTTTTTAAAAATAACCTTGTTTTGCCAAACAAGGCATTGTGGCTTTTTGAAATTTGTAACTGACATTATACTTAATATATTTGTCAGTTATATTATATAATTAAGCCTATATCTATTACTACGTATTATATTATACGTTCGTCTAAACTACGTTAGAAAGAATATCAGTGTAAGAGAGAAAAGAAAGAACAGAGGAAGAGTTAGAGAAGAGAGAAGAAGAAGAAAAGGAAGAGCTTAAGCATCATCATCTTCTTCATTAACGATTAGCAAAAAGGTTATAATCTATAATTTTACTCTTACAATTATAGAACTCAATTCATATGTTTCATGTATTTTATTCTCTGTCAAAAGTTGAGTTTTCATGGAAGTTATGAAATCATGAATTTTATATGTATGTATTGTATCCATGTGTTGATTGTGGTAATTATATGACATAAGAGGATTTTCAAGAATTAAATTACTGTTAAAACAAGTTTCATGGAAAAAGTTTTGTTCATATTGTTTTATGTATATTGATTGGTTTTAGAATGGAAAATTTAGGAATTTGTATGTGTTAGTATGTCTAATAGAATTGGTTATGATGTTATATTCAATTATGAAAAGATTTCATGTGTTATAAGTTGAATTACTTGAGAAATTCTATTATAGTAGATTATTTTATGGAAAAATATGAGTTTTCATGAAAATGGCCAAATTGGATTTTTAAAACTATTGATTCTCGTTGTTTAAATGAGTTTATGCTTTGAGTGCATGTTAGATATATGTATTACAGCGCATATATGATTTACAGTGTCTATGTTACTGTATTTTTGGCTTGTATGAGTTGTCCGGTAAAGCAGGGAGCCGTGGCTGTCTGTGTCTGGCCGAGCTGCTACGCAGCTGCGCAGGTAGTAAGGTCAGGAGCAGCGCAGCTGCGCCGCTTGCTTTTACCAGAGCCTTTACCTGCGCAGCTGCCCCGGGTTTAAGGCAGCTGGTTGCGCAGCTGCGTTGGGTCCGCCATTTCCCCATGTTTGATCATTTCAGAGAAAGGATTTTCCTAACCCGGCGAGGACACTCTCACAGAAAGGGGCTTCTTGTATGTCAATGAAAGTTGTCACCATCTCACTTTCATCCATTGGTGGGTTAACTAGGGCCGCTATTTGCCTCCACCTCTGCGCGTAATCCTTGAACGATTCATTACTCAGTTTCTTAACTTTGGTAACCTGGTAGCGATCAGGTGCCATCTGGGATTAAAAACTATACTGGTTAAGGAAAGCATGGGCCAAATCTTCCCAACCTCTATGATAAGTAGGTTTTATACCTACTTATTGAATATCAACTTGCTCTGATTATGGTTTAAACTCAAGCATTTTAGTGTCTTTTGATATATTTTATCTTTGTTTTGTATCTTTCAGGCAGGAAGCTCAACTGGCATGGAATGGCATAATAACGGTAGAAATTGGCATGGTTTGGCATGGAATTGACAAAGGCAAGATGGTTTGGCAAGAGAAGGCTTAGAACTGGCATGGAGATGGTGAAAAACTTCATAGGGAGCCTATGATGATCAAAAGGTGGAGTTGGTATGATGTGATGATGGTTTAAAGGCAGCAAGGTGAAGGAAAAAGAAGTAATGAAGAAAGCAGCAAGGAAGCACAAGGAAACTGCATTGCACCAGATTGCACCAGCAAGATTCAGCAGCCCGAGCGGCCGTGTCGGGATTAAAAGGAAGAGCCGCGCGCTCGCGCCGAGTGGCAGGGCCAGAGGCTGCTCTGGACAAGCTCGCGCCTGCGCCGGGAGAACAAATAGAGGCTGCGTGGCCGCACCGGTCAAGAAATTGACCTTTTTACTTATTGTTTTCTGTCGAGTGTATATTCTATATATTGGTGTAGTTGCAATGAATGAAAAAATTATCATTCAGACTTATCAATTATTACAAGCATTAAAGTTTTTCCTACTTTCTAGGGTTAGAGAACTAGAGAGCTTTGGAGACTAACTCTTTCTCTCATCTAGTTCTAGTAGATTTCATTGTTAGGGTTTCACTTTGGAGCTTGATTGTGGTCTGAACTTGAGCTTGCTAGCATTCTATTGAAAGGAGAACCACAAGATTTGCATTATCTATTTCTCTACTCTCTTACTTTAATATTTGCTTCAATGTGTAGTTCAAATCCCATAATGGTTTGTGGTTTAGAGATGAACTAACTACCATTATGGGATTCTAATGAATCTTATTGCTTAGTCTTGCTTTATATGCCTCATTGATATGTATGCTTGATTTTGTATGGTTTGCCTAGCATGTTTGTATTAAATATATAGATGCTTGATCACCATCTACTATAATAGTTTATATGAAATTGAAAGAGGAAGTATAAACTTAGATTTTACCATGCTAACATATGTTCGTGAAATTTGCATTGGATGAATTTTATGATTCGTAATCCGAATAGAAATATACCGGCTTACCATATGTAGCCAATTCGGAGCTTGCACTTAAACCGATATAGCTTGTAAATGGCATAGACATATAGTGATTTAGGTTTTATTGGTGTTCATGTGAATTCTATCTCTTTTGTGGATTTTATATGATATGGACTTGGTTTATTGAAATATAGCCATTTCTTACATTCGTGCTCTCGACTAGCAATCCTAAGTGATTAATTATACTTGATATGAGGTATGTAATCTTGACAATGCAATAGGTGAAGTTAGGATCCCATATTTCTCCAATTTGAATCCCTCGTCTGTTAATTAGTTAATTTAGCTTTAAAATCAGTCTAGTTATTAATTCACACTTTGATACTCGTTTGAGCAGCTGAAGATAACTATAGAATTATTGCATGATAGTTTAAATTCTAATTTCTTTTCTTCGTGGGAACGATATTTACTTATCTTATATTACTTGTTGACCGTGTATACTTGCACGTGTCTGTGTCTGTTTTGTTAACACCAAAATGACGTAACAAGTTTTTGGCGCTTTTGCCGAGGATAGTTTTTAGTTTTATTACTATTGACATCAATTTTTGTTAGATTTGTCTGACTTGAACAATTCACTTCTTATCTCATTTCTAACTTATTTTTATTTGGGTTTCAGGTACTTATGTTTAGTATATGCACACTCGAGCAACCAATCCTGCATTGGTACCTCTACAAGATAACATTAACGGCAGAGCTTGGAGAGCGAACATAAGAAATACTAATACACAAGGAGAACCTAAACAACCAGAGAAAATGGCAGCCGAAGAACAGAGAGCCGAAAATAGAGCATTGAAGGACTATTCAATACCAAAGATCACTGATCTGCAGTCCAGTATAGTCCGGCCAGTAATAGCTGCAAATACCTTTGAGATCAAGCTAGGGACACTTCAAATGGTTCAGGATACAGTCCAGTTTGGGGGTCAACTACAAAAGATCCAAATGAGCATATCTTGAGCTTTATTGAGATATGCGACACATTCAAATTCAACAATGTGTCTGATGATGCTGTGAAGCTTCGCCTATTTCCCTTCACCTTGAGGGATAAAGCGAAGAGTTGGTTGCATTCACTACCCTCAGGATCAATCACTACATGGGAGGACTTAGCACAGAAGTTCCTCGCCAAATTCTTTCCCATGGCCAAGACAGCTCAGATGAGGAGTGCCCTGTCTCAGTTTGCACAACAACAGGGGGAATCGTTATATGAGGCCTGGGAACGTTACAAAGAAATGATTAGGAAATGCCCGCATCACGGAATGCTGGAATGGATGGTGATAAGTTCATTTTATAACAGTTTGGGATGGCAGTCGAGGCCGATCATCAATGCAGCATCAGGAGAAGCTCTATGGGCCAAGGACTATCCGACAACATATGACTTAATAGAGACTATGGCGGCCAATGAATATCAGAATCCGACATCCAGAATGCCGCAACCAAAAGTGGCTGGAGTCTTGGATGTGGATGCCGTCACAGCCTTTTCAGCTCAGATGGCTGCAATGTCGAAGAAGATAGACTCTATGGCTGAAAATAGAGTTCAACAAGTTGCATTTGTATGTGAGTTGTGTGCCGCAGCACACCCGACAGACCAATGTGCCATCACTACTGAGTCGGTTCAGTTCGTCAGCAACTATCAGAAGCCTCAGAATCAATTTTCGAACTCCTACCATCCAAACAATCGAAACCATCCTAATTTCAGTTGGAGCAACAACCAAAATGCTCAACAGCCCCAACCATCTCAACAGGCTCAACATTCTCAATACCAACCCTACCAACAACAGAAATCTCAGCCACAACAGTCTCAACATCAGTATGTCCCAAGACAGTCACACCCTCCCGAATTTCATCAACCACAATATCAACACAATCCAGCTCCCAGTCAACAATCAGAGGAGAGAGCTGAGATAGAAGAACTTAAGTTATTGGTTAAGAGCCAAGCAGTGTCTCTCAAAACATTGGAGACTCAAATAGGCCAGATTGCCAATGCAGTTCTAAATAGACAGCAAGAGACTCTTCCAAGCAGTACGGAAGCAAATTCAGAGAGAAGAGATGGCAAGGAGAAATGCCAAGCAATCACACTAAGGTCTGGTAAGCAGACTGTTGAACCAGAGGTTGGCGTGGCCGCGCCCTAGGAAGAGCAAAACCTGGTGCGGGCGCGCCCAAGTGCAGAAAATCTTGAGGCAGTTTTGGAAGATGGAAAAGATGGGGGCAATGCAATTGAGCCAGAAAAGGAGGTATCTACTAAGAAAACCAATCTTCCACCACAAGTAGTCTACCCTCCTGCTCCATACCCACAGAGGATTCAGAAGTAAAGATTGGACAAACAATTTGCAAAGTTTCTGGAGGTATTTAATAAACTGCAAATTAACATTCCCTTTGTCGAAGCTTTGGAACAAATGCCGAGTTACGCAAAGTTTATAAAGGGGATACTGTTAAGAAAGAAGAAGCTAGAGGACTTTAAAACAGTGGCCTTGACAGAGGAATGCAGTGCAGTCTTGCAGAGAAAGTGCCTATGTGACTTGGGGGCAAGTATAAATTTGATGCCACTATCGGTGTTCACTCAGTTGGGATTGTCGGCTCCTAAGCCGACAAGCATTTCATTGCAACTAGCCGATAGATCCATCACCTACCCCAGAGGTATTGTAGAAGATGTGTTGGTGAAGGTGGACAAATTTATATTCCCTGCAGATTTTATCATCCTGGATTTCGAGGAAGACAAGAACATACCAATCATTTTGGGGAGACCATTTTTAGCTACTGGGCGAACACTCATAGATATATAGAAAGGGGAATTGACTATGAGGGTGCAAGACCAAGAGGTCACATTCAATGTCTTTAAAGCTATGAAGTTTCCCACGGATGAAGAAGAATGTTCATAATTGATACTGTCGACAGGATACTGCATGTGGAGATTGAACACTTGATGAGCATGGATCCAGTAGAGAGTGCTCTACGGGGAGACTCCGACATGGAGGAGACAGATGTGGTGGAGTGAAAACAGATTTTGAATACAGTGCCTCAGATGCAAAAGTTTAAGATTCCCATCGAACCACTTGGACATACTGGGGAGTCATCAGTGCGACTCAAGCCTTCTCTTGAAGTGGCTCCCACACTCGACCTTAAACCTTTTCTCGATCATTTGAGATATGCTTATCTGGGAGAATCTTCCACGTTTCCAGTTATCATCGCTTCTGCTTTATCATCCGATCAGGAGGGCAAATTGCTGCGGGTTCTAAGAGAGTTTAAATCAGCTATTGGGTGGACCATAGCTGACATCAAAGGGATCAGCCCTTCCTATTACATGCACAAGATTCTCTTGGAGGATGACAACAAGCCATCAATAGAGCAACAACGAAGATTGAATCCAATCATGAAAGAGGTTGTCAAAAAGGAGATCCTAAAGTGGTTAGATGCTGGAATAATTTATTCGATCTCAGATAGCTCTTAGGTGAGCCCGGTGTAGTGCGTCTCGAAGAAGGGAGGCATGACAGTCGAGACAAATGAAAAGAATGAGCTTATTCCTACCAGGACAGTCATGGGATGGAGAGTCTGCATGGACTATCGCAGACTGAACAAAGCTACAAGGAAAAACCATTTCCCTCTCCATTTTATTGATCAGATGCTGGATAGGCTAGCAGGACACGACTACTATTGCCTCCTGGATGGTTACTCAGGGTATAACCAGATTGTTATTGCCCCTGAGGACCAAGAGAAGACTACCTTCACATGCCCTTACGGTACGTTTGCATTTAGAAGGATGTCTTTCAGGCTATGCAATGCACCAGCCACTTTCCAGAGATGTATGATGGCAATATTCTCTGATATGGTCAAACACAATGTAGAAGATGTAGAAGTTTCCATGGACGATTTCTCTGTCTTTGGAGACTCTTTCGACATCTGCTTGGAGAATTTGGTATTGGTATTGGAGACCAACTTAGTACTCAACTGGGAAAAGTGCCATTTTATGGTAAAGGAAGGTATTATTTTGGGCCACAAAGTTTCTGAGAAAGGTCTAGAGGTGGACAAGGCTAAATTGGAGACCATTGAAAGTTTACCGCCACCATCCTCAGTAAAGTGGGTCCGTAGTTTCCTCGGGCACGCAGGATTTTATCGTCGCTTTATAAAAGACTTCTCAAAGATCACCAAGTCTCTGTACAGTTTGCTTGAGAAGGACGTCACATTCAGATTCGACGAGGAATGCCTAGTGGCCTTTGAGCATTTGAAAAAGAAATTGACTATGGCACCCATCATTACAGCTCCTGATTGGTCTCTTCCATTTGAATTGATGTGCAATGCAAGTGACTTCGTTGTGGGAGTCATTTTGGGACAACGCAGGATAAGGTTTTTCATATGATATACTATGCGAGCAAAACCCTGACAGACGCCCAACTGAACTACACCACCACAGAGAAGAAGCTTCTTGCAGTGGTATATGCTTTTGACAAATTCAGGTCTTATCTGATTGGCACAAGGGTAGTTGTATACACAGATCATGCTGCGATCAGGTACCTGATTAGTAAGAAAGATGCTAAGCCTCGTCTCATTCGGTGGATACTTCTTCTTCAGGAATTTGATTTAGAAATTAAAGACAGAAAAGGGACCGAAAACCAAGTGGATGACCACTTATCTCAACTGGAGAACCCGTGGATGGACAAAAATGACAAAGTGATGATCAATGAGTCCTTCCTGGAAGAATAGTTATTCGTGGTGCAAGGCGAGATGCCCTGGTTTGCGGATTTTGCAAACTTCTTGGTGAGCAATATTATCCCTTTTAACTTCACTAGAGCCCAAAAGAAGAAGTTTCTACACGATGTTAGATGGTATAGTTGGAATGAGCTATATTTATTTAGGCAGTGCGCTGATAGGATGATCAGATGGTGCATCCCAGAAAGTGAGATGGATAGCATACTGCATAATTGCCACTCATCAGTTTATGGAGGTCATTACGGGGGTGAGAGGACTGTTTAAAGATGCTCATAACTTTGTCCAGAACTGTGACCATTGTCAGCGCGTGGGTAACATATCCAAGAGAAATGAGATGCCTCTGAATATGATCCTAGTGGTCGAAATCTTTGACTTCTGGGGGATAGACTTCATGGGGACTTTTGTCTCATCTTGTGGAAATTTATACATCTTGCTGGCTGTCGATTATGTGTCCAAGTGGGTAGAGGTAGCAGCCTTACCAACCAATGATGCTAGGGTGGTCTTGTGTTTTCTTTAGAAGAGCATATTCACGCGCTTCGGGACCCCTAGAGCCATCATAAGTGATGAAGGAACACACTTCTGCAATCGTCAGTTTTCTGCACTTTTGGCAAAATATGGGGTAAATCATTGTATTGATACTGCATACCATCCCCAAACAAACGACCAAGCTGAGGTATCTAATCGTGAGGTGAAGAGGATATTAGAAAAGATTGTGAATCCCATGAGAAAGGATTGGTCCCTCAAGCTCGACGATGCGGTGTGGGCCTATAGGACTGCCTACAAGACGCCACTGGGTATGTCACCATATCAGCTTGTGAACGGTAAGGCCTGCCACCTCCCCATGGAGCTTGAACATAAGGCCTACTGGGCCATAAAGAAGTTGAATTTTGATTTGAAGGCTGCGAGGGAGTGTTGGTTGATTTATGTAACGACAATTAACGCGCAAGTACGCGGTCAACAAGTAATATAAGATAAGTAGGGTGTCGTACCCACGAGGACGAAGTCTTAATTGCAAATCAAGTACTAATGTAAGTTTTATACTGTCTTATCTAAACAAGTGATTGGAGATGGTATTTTAAAATATGCGATTACAACTAAAGGAGGTGAGAGAAATAGATGTGCTAGGGAGACAAGTTAGGATTACAATTCCCCTAATGCGTCGCCTAATCTCCTAACTCTCCACATTACAAACAAATCAAGGAATGGTCAGCTGAGAACAGAACTACGCATATGCTTCTGTCGAAGGCCAAATGCACATCCCTAGGTAGCTGAATCACAATATGTCTATTGATGAAAATAACTAGACTAGGGTCATTAAGCTCAGTCTCAAGGCTACACAAGGCAAATAGAGATATGTCTATCCTATTAAGCAGTTTATGCACACATTCCCTTAGGCAAGGGCATAACAAGTGTTATTGTATTTTAAAAGCCAGCTATTAATGTCCAATTTTCAATATCCATTAATATCACTACAAAAAACTTTGTCAAGCAAGCAGTCAATAAGCAAGAAATACAACAACCCATTCCCAAAATGATTCATTAATATAAATAGGAGAGAAAGTTAATTAGGCTAAACACTAGGTTACATTGCAATCCCAAAAAGGAATTAGTTCATAACCATGGTGCTAATACACATTTCTATAACATGCAACATTGCTCAGTAATACACAAATAACTGAGAGATTTGGAATAAGAAAACTCCTGTTGTGAGGTTTTCTGTCTCCAAGTCTTCTCTTCTCCGTGTAACTCCTGAGCTGTGTAGGATGCTATTCTCCCCTCAAAACCAGCTTCTTTCTCTTCTAGAATCTAATTAATCTACCCTGTTATCACTGTCTGTCATCCACTGTCCTAGCCTCCGTATTTGTTTTCTATCTCGCTTCCCCCCGCTATGTGTTCTCTTTCTTTTCATTAGGTCATTAAAAGTGAGCCACTAGCTAGGCACCGGAGGTGGCGCTGTGGCGCGGAGACATAGCTGTTGGGTGGCGCTGCGGCGCCACTCGCGCTGCGGCGCCACTCGCGCTGCGGCGCGAACACAAGAAGCAAAAGGGATGCTGCAGCGGCAGATAACATCAGCGTGGACAAGGAAGCGGCGCTGCGGCGCGAGGAAAAGGCTAGGCTCTGGCGCTGCGGTGCCAGAGTGTAGAAAATGACAATTTTGCCCCCCTTTAAGCTGGAAATGACCTAAACAGCCCTGCATCATACAGGATAAGCATAATAACAACAAAATATCTATAAAAGCTCAATAAATAACATAAAACCAGCAGCGTCTTAAGCTTTTAGAGAATCTGATTCACGATATAAAAACCACTTATCAGATACCCCCAAACTTAAGCTTTTGCTTGCCCTCAAGCAAACTATCTAACATCCATGCCTACACTACTGGAAGACGCGAATGAAAACTACTACTATAGAATAATACCATGGCTTCTAAGCGTAATTATAGAGCCTCTCCGAGAATAGGGCAAACACTGACATGAAAGGGTGCTTAAAATCAAATTTGCAAGCATAAGACTGTACTCGATCCATTCTATGTGTGTGTGAAGACCAACCATCCTAACTAATCATAACTCAATTAAACTCGCACAGTCGATTGCTAAAACCAGTATGCATCGCAACTTAAACAATCAACAAGCATTAAGACTAAGATGCAAGCACAGGAAAAGATCAAAAGGCTCTAGCATGAAGACTGTAAAATCTGACTCGGACAGTCCTTAATTACTTTAGGCTAAATAGAGCTACCCATTAATGAGCTTTTGATCAGTGACTCCCAAGCCAGATGACTTTAGGGCACTAGGTGTGGAACACCCTTATGAATCTAATAACTCGAGCAGCAAAGGCCATGTAATCAACATAAGCCAAATTAGACTTTACGAAATCTGAAGATTATTTGACGAGTGCATTTTATGCTCCATCTCAACATCGGTCCCGCGTTTATGGGCGAGCGCGTTTTACGCTCCATCTCGACCCACCGCAAGACTTTCGATATTCAATCTCCTTTTCAATTTATTTTATTTTTATTTTACTATACAACATGCCAGAGTCCAAGATCCAAAACTGTAAAAGCGCCTAAGTCCTTTATTACCTTGTAGAAATGAAAGATTATAAGAATGACATACTCTCAAAGCAATAAACGCGCAAACTAAAATCGAAAAATAACTAGTTAACATAGTTGGACGGTGTTTGCTAAGAAGGACGGATCAATAACAGTCTCAACTTATCGATTAACAACCCCTAACTTATACATGCTTGACACAACTCTAAGAGACAACCATAACTACTTGGGGCCTGTCATTAGCCACGATCAAAAATTAACAGCTATAACACCCTCACCCAGCATATTTACAGTTACAAAACGGGTAAAAGGGGGGGGGGGTAATCAAAACAATTTAGGCAAGAAGTAACAAAAGAAACAGCACCCTGCCCAAATAAGGAAAAACCATAACCCATGGCATCAAGAAAACCAATTATCTGCACAATCCCCAAAATATGGCTATAACCACACCAACCAAAAATGACAAGATAGCTAACGCGAACGCAAAATACTATATACAAAATAAAGCAAAAGTATTCAAAAATTATAAACCAAAACATTAATATATATATTTAATAAAACGAACATACCAATGCATCTTAACATGCATCCCATAATAAACCAACATCATACACAAACACAGCATAAATAAAACATAGTCTAGGGCTATACCGCCCAAAAGAAATATAACAACAATTTATATATAATAATACTTAAAAAGGAATCTCCCCCAAGCTTGAAATCTGCCAATGTCCTTACTGGCCTTCACCCTCTGGAGCATCATCATTGCCGCCATCATCATCGCCATCATCATCGGCACCCGCTGTGTCCTCCTCACGATCCTCTCCTCTGGCAGGGAATGGCGGTGGATAAGGCGCAAAAATTGGAGGCTCTGGAAATTAAAAGGGCATGGACTTTGCATCATCTCCTCCCTAGGCATAATAGATACTGGAAACTGTATTTGTGAACTCCGCATGATAGTGATTGAATTGGCTCTGCCATTGAGCCACCGTATCAACCTTGCAGTGGAGAAAATTAAGGCTGCTCAAAATCTCTGCCAGGGCCCCGGGTGGCATAGCCTCAGAAGAAGGGGGCTCAGGCGCTTGAGCGGAGGTACCAGCCTCAGATGAGGGAGGCGGCAGAGGCCCAGGAAAATAGCCCTGACCCTTAGGGTGCGACGGAGGTCCCCCATCCCATACTCTATATCGGGCTATAACGTGATGATCAATGACAGCCATAGGCAGCTGAGTGATATCATCTTTCTCCCATACCACACCCGTCCTTTTGCATAGACGTGTGATCAACGACGGGTGAGGGAGTCCGGAATTGACGTTGCTCCTGATGGCCTTCTTAATTGAATCCTGGATAAGCACCCCCACATCAACCTTCAGCCCCATGACAATTGTATACAGCAATACTGCCCTCTCTCTTGTTACATCGCTCAGGTGGCGTGTTGGCATGATATTGGCACAAATGAAGGAGTACCACGCCTTACCATAACGACTTAAGGCTTGATGGGGGAAAGAGGTCTTTTCACCGTGGAATTCATTGGTTTTCCAAACGGTACCAGGCTTGCAGAGCTTGGTTATAATCTCATCTGTACTATAACTCCGCATCCCAGACTCCAGATAATCCTTACCATCGTAGTTTGGAGTCCCATACATAGCATTGATGGTACGACTGTCAAATTTGATCAACTTACCCCGAACCGGCACTGTTATAGGACCATCAGCATTAGCATTTGAGTAGAATTCCTTTACCACCGAAATAACTGCAGATTCGAGCGGCTTGGTGAAGTGAATCCATTTCATAGCCACAATCATGGAATTCATATCGCCGTCCGTCTTGTCATCTGGCCTTATCCCTCTTTCAAGCACCAAACTCCTCTTTGAAAAATTTTGGGCATATCGCTTCCAGGCTTCCTCACTTGGGAATTTTACAGCATCCCAAAGGGGAGGGGTTCTGGATGATGGAGGAGGACCTATACTAGTGCGAGGACGCTTTGAACCCATTGCCAACAAAACTCCAAAGACAACAAAAAGAAACTTAACAAACAAAAATCTAACTCTGGCTCTGAAGAATTACTTTACCTCAAATAGGATATAAATAGGATGAAGGAGAAGTAACTGCAGGACGGTTGATGGCCCCGAACGGTCAGAAACTGAAAGGGGGACGGTTGATTTGCCGAACTACTTGAAAGAAGGGGAGAAGTGTGTGAGAGAAAAGAGGGGAGATATATGAACTGCTGCAACATGAATACCAAAAGCCTCATTTAAACTCAAAAACACGGCACTGGTGCTGCAGCGTGGTGCATGGCGCTGCGGCGCGAGTTAGATTTGTATTGGCGCTGCGACGTCATTCTCGGCGTAGCGGCGCGACATCTTGGAGCTGCAGCGCTAAGAATTACGAAGGCCTCAACGCTGCAGCGTAACTCTCCAGTAGCTTCCAGTATAAGCCAGCGCTGCGGCGAGATAATTTGTAAAGGAACTGGAGCTGCGGCGCGATGAAGAATTTTAAAATAATGAGCATGGCGCTGCGGCGTGAAACTTAGCTAAGCACCTGGCGCTGCGGCGCGGCCTTCTGATTTCCTGCACAGCAAACATCCAAATTACTTAATCAACACAAACTAATCATACTGACAATTATGCCAACCATTAACCTACATACTAACATACTAACTCAGCATCTATAATTATTCTAAGGAAAACCAAATGCACTAATGATAACTAAAGAAAATAACACTGAATGAAAACAATAAGGGTATTTTTGATACTAAGATGGGGCTGCCCCCCATCAAGCGCTTGATTTAGAGTCGTCGGCTTGACTTTCACCCCGTCTTACACCGGGTCTCCCAAGGTGATGGAGGTGTTTTTCCGGTCGACCTCGCCGCCCCAATAGTGTTTCAAACGTTGTCCATTGACTTTGAAGGTTTTATTTGAATGAGGGTCTTCGACCTCAATCGCCCCATGAGGATACACCTTAGCAATTGTGAACGGCCCTGACCATCGGGACTTTAACTTCCCCGGGAATAATTTCAGCCGGGAGTTAAAAAGAAGCACCTTCTGGCCCTGTTCGAAGTTCCTTTCGACAATTTTCTTGTCATGCCACCGCTTTGTCTTTTCCTTATACAACTTAGCGTTTTCATATGCATGCAGATGAAACTCGTCTAATTCGTTGAGTTGTAATAGCCTTTGTTCACCCGCTGCATCCATATCGAAATTTAGCTTTTGGATGGCCCAATATGCGTTGTGCTCTAGCTCCACAGGAAGATGACAAGCCTTGCCATAAACAAGCCTATACAGAGACATTCCGATAGGCGTTTTATAAGCGGTGCGGTATGCCCACAAGGCATCATCAAGCTTCTTTGACCAGTCCTTCCGATTAGGGTTAACAATCTTCTCCAAGATACGCTTAACTTCTCGATTAGAGATCTCTGCTTGGCCACTTGTCTGCGGATGATAACCTGTGGCTATTTTATGGGTCACCCCATACTTAGCAAGAAGGGCTTCAAAATATTTGTTACAAAAATGTGACCCTTCATCATTGATTATTGCCCGAGGAGTGCCGAAACGAGTGAAAATATTTTTCCTTAAGAAATTAAGCACCACCTTAGCATCATTAGAAGGCAAGGCGACTGCTTCTACCCATTTGGAGACATAATCAACCACAACAAGAATATAGAGATTGTTGTAGGAAGACGGGAATGGACCCATGAAGTCAATACCCCATACATCAAACAACTCTACTTCAAGGACATTCTGCAGAGGCATTTCATGCCTTTTTGAGATGGTTCCTACCCTTTGGCATCTATCGCAGTGCGACACATATAGGTGTGCATCTTTGAACAGGGTAGGCCAGTAAAACCCAGATTGGAGCACTTTAGCAGTAGTTCTTTGTCCCCCAAAATATCCTCCATAATTAGAGGAATGGCAATGATGGAGCACACCTTCGATTTCCTCCTCTGGCAAACATCACCACAGAATCTGATCTGAACACTGTTTGAATAAAAAGGGCTCGTCCCAAAAGTATTATTTTGCATCATTTAGGAATTTCTTCCTCTGTTGATAGCTCAAGATGGGAGGAAGCACTTGACAAGCTACGAAATTGGCAAAGTCCGCATACCACGGGGCTTTGCTTTGGACGCCAAACAGTTGTTCATCTGGGAAGAAATCATTGATGTCTTTGATTGCATCTCCCGAATGAGGAGGGTTTTCCAACCTCGACAAGTGATCTGCTACCTGGTTTTCTGTCCCCTTTTTGTCGCGGATCTCCAGATCGAACTCCTGTAGAAGAAGGACCCACCTTATCAGCCTAGGCTTTGCATCTTTCTTCTCTATCAGATATTTGATGGCCGAATGGTCTGTGTACACGGTCACTTTTGTTCCAATGAGGTAGGAACGGAATTTGTCGAAAGCATAAACCACTGCCAGCAGTTCCTTCTCGGTTGTGGTGTAATTTAACTGAGCATCAGTTAATGTTTTGATGGCATAGTATATCGTGTGGAACACTTTGTCCCGTCTCTGTCCCAACACTGCCCCAATAGCAAAATCGCTGGCGTCACACATGAGCTCAAATGGGAAAGTCCAGTCAGGAGCTACCACAATAGGAGTTAAACTGAGTTTTTCCTTCAATAGTTCAAATGCTCTGAGGCAGGCTTCATCAAACTGAAAAGGCATATCCTTTTCCAATAGTGAACATAGCAGTTTGGTTATTCTTGAGAAGTCCTTGATAAACCGCCTATAGAATCCTGCATGCCCAAGAAAACTCCTAACCCCTTTCACTGATGTCGGCGGTGGTAGACTATTGATGACATCAATTTTAGCCTTGTCTACCTCGATACCACTATCAGATACTCTATGGCCCAGAATAATGCCCTCCTTGACCATGAAGTGACACTTCTCCCAATTCAATACAAGATTAGTTTCAACACATCTTTGGAGAACGGCCGTCAAATTCACTAGACAGTTATCAAATGAACTCCCGAATACAGAAAAATCATCCATGAAAACCTCGAGGGTCTTTTCGACCATGTCAGAGAAGATGGACATCATGCAACGTTGGAATGTTGCAGGAGCGTTACACAACCCAAAGGACATTTTTCGAAAGGCAAAGGTCCCATACGGACATGTGAACGTTGTTTTCTCCTGATCTTCAGGAGCAATAGAAATTTGATTATATCCAGAATAACCCTCTAGCAGACAATAAAAGGCATGCCCAGCAAGTCTATCGAGCATCTGATCAATAAATGGCAGAGGGAAGTGATCCTTACAGGTGGACTTGTTCAACTTCCTGTAGTCCATACATACCCTCCATCCGGTCACCGTTCTGGTTGGAATCAACTCGTTATTCTCATTGGCTACTACCGTCATGCCGCCCTTTTTTGGCACGCACTAAATGGGACTGACCCAAGGACTGTCCGAGATAGGGTAGATAATGCCCACATCTAACAGCTTAATGATTTCCTTCCGGACCACCTCTTTCATTATTGGGTTCAACCGCCTCTGATGTTCAATGGTCGGCTTGGATCCTTCTTCCAGTAGAATTTTGTGCATACAAAGGGATGGGCTGATCCCTTTAATGTCTGAAATTGACCACCCCAGTGCCATTTTATACTGTTTAAGCACTAGCAGTAGCTTCTCTTCCTGGCCTTTATCTAACAATGCAGATATTATAACAGGCAAAGTGGATGATTTCCCCAAGTATGCATACCTCAGATGATTGGGCAAGGGCTTTAACTCGAGGACAGGAGGTTCTACAATTGATGGCTGGGCCTTGGAAGTAGATACTTCTGGATCATTCAGAGATTCAAACTGTCTTTGGAACTGTGTAGATCTCTGGGGTGCATCCAGCCAGTTAGCACATCCAACATGGGTGGCTTCTTCCATAGGACTGGTACCTGTTAGTGTAGCTTCTAAAGGGTCTGTCATGCATGTTTTTGAGAATACTTCCCTGACTGTATCATCAATCACCTTAATCTGGAAGTAGTCTTCAGGAGTGTTCGGATATTTCATTGCCCTAAACACATTGAAAGTTACTTCCTGATCCTGTACTCTCATAGTCAGCTCCCCTTTCTGCACATCTATAAGGGTTCTCCCCGTTGCTAAAAATGGTCTGCCCAGTATTATCGGAACCTCCCGGTCTTCCTCAAAGTCTAGGACAATAAAGTCCGCTGGAAAGATTAACTTGTCCACCTTGACAAGCACATCTTCAACTATCCCCTTTGGGTAAGTGAGAGATCTATCTGCCAATTGCAAGGTAACACTTGTGGGTTTGGCTTCATTCAGCCCAAGCTTCTTATATATTGACAGAGGCATCAAATTTATACTCGCCCCCAAATCACATAAGGCCTTGCCAATGAATTGGTCCCCGATAGTGCATGGAATCGTGAAACTTCCAGGATCTTTTAGTTTTGGCGGGAGCTTGTTCTGTAGAATAGCACTGCATTCCTCTGTCAGAGCCACTGCTTTATAATCTCCCATTTTCCTCTTCTTCGACAATATGTCTTTCATGAATTTGACATAGCTTGGCATTTTCTCCAACGCCTCTGCAAACGGGATGTTTATGTGAAGCTTTTTGAACACTTCTAAAAACTTAGAAAATTTCTTATCAAGCTTTTGTTTCTGCATGCGCTGGGGTAATGGCAACTGTGGGATAGGAGGATTAGTTATGTTCACTGTAGGGGTTGGTGATGAAGGGCTTTCTTGAGCATTTACCTCACCCCCAAACTTATCATCACTCTGTTCCACAATAGGTTCCTCTATAGTCACTTCTTCTTGCACTACAGGACTCTCTCCACCCTTTTCATTTATAGTTCTCCCACTCCGTAGTGTAACTGCTTTGCAGTGTTCCTTCCCATCCCGTTTTGGGTTGACATCAGTGTCACTCGGCAATGTGCCTTGCGGTCGACTGTTCAAAGCAGAGGCTAACTGTCCCATTTGGACTTCAAGGTTCCGGATGGAAGCTTCTTGATTATTGCTCCTTGTCTCATTTTGGGCAATATATCGTCACAGGAGATCTTCCAAACTAGGTTTTCTTTCCTGTTGAGGTGGTGGATGGTGGAACTGATTATGAGAACTCTGTGGTTGTTGGTTGTACTGATTTTGAGCTTGAAAACCCGGAGGGTTTGAGAAATTAGGCCTGGTGGTCGGAGGTTGTGCTGGATGGTTATTTGTGTTGCCCCAAGAAAAGTTTGGATGATTCCTTAAGCCCGGATGATAATGAGTAGGGAGACTTGCATTTTGCTGCCGCCCGTAGTTGGAAACAAATTGAACTGACTCGGGGCTTATGGCACACTGATCAGTTAGGTGGCTCCCTTGACATAATTCACATGACACTACGACACTCTGAACATTCTGCACAGCTTGCACTCCCATGGTGTCGAGTCTTTTTGTTAGCGCTGCAACCTGAGCCGCTAATTGTGTGACTGGATCAACCTCATATATTCCTGCTGCTCTTCTAGGGGCCTGCCTGTTATTTGGCCATTGATAATTATTGGCCGCCATTGTTTCCACCAATTCATACCCCGCTGTGTGATGCTTAGACATGAACGCTCCTCCAGAAGCGTCATCAATACTCGAACGAGTAGCTCCAGATAACCCATTATAGAATGTCTGGATGGGAAGCCATTCTGGCAGTCCATGGTGGGGGCATTTTCTCAGAAGATCCTTGAATCGCTCCCATGAGTCGTACAAAGACTCTGACTCAAACTGAATAAAAGAGGCAATTTCGTGCCTGAGCCTGGCGGGTTTTAGCTGCTGGGAAGAACTTCGCCACGAACTTTTGAGCCAAGTCATCCCATGTGGTAATGGAGCCTGAAGGAAGTGAATGTAGCCAGCTCTTGGCCTTGTCCTTCAAGGTGAATGGAAAAAATTAGAGTCTGATGGCATTGTCAGATACTCCGTTGCACTTAAACGTATCGCAGATCTCCAAGAAGTTCATCAAGTGATCATTGGGGTCATCATTTGGTAATCCCCCAAATTAAATATTGGAGCACATTTGGATGGTGCCCGGCTTGATCTCAAAATTATTTGCTTGGATTGCGGGCCTGAGAATGCTCGCTTGCAAATCTACGATGTGAGGCATAGCATGCTCCCTTAAAGAGATCTGAAGTTCCTCAGCCATTGTAGCAAGAGTATGTATGTTCCGAGCATTTTCTCTCTGCAGGCGTCTGTACGTTCTATCAACCTCGGGATCGAGAAGTATTATGTTCCGATCCCTTCGAGGTGGCATACGCCGTAGAGATCACCTGAAAAGAAAATTAAACAGATAATATCAGTCTAAATTAAGATCGTATTAACTTAGTTTTAATATTGATAACAAATAGTACTAAGTCCCCGGCAATGGCGCCAAAAACTTGTTGGTTGATTTATGTAATGATAATTAACGCGCAAGTATACGCGGTCAACAAGTAATATAAGATAAGTAGGGTGTCATACCCACGAGGACGAAGTCTTAATTGCAAATCAAATACTAATGTAAGTTCTATACTGTCTTATCTAAACAAGTGATTGGAGATGGTATTGTAAACTATGCGATTACAACTAAAGGAGGTGAGAGAAATAGATGCGCTAGGGAGACAAGTTAGGATTACAATTCCCCTAATGCGTCGCCTAATCTCCTAACTCTCCACATTACAAACAAATCAAGGAATGGTCAGCCGAGAACAGAACTACGCATATGCTTCTGTCAAAGGCCAAATGCACATCCCTAGCTAGCTGAATCACAATATGTCTATTGATGAAAATAACTAGACTAGGGTCATTAAGCTCAGTCTCAAGGCTACACAAGGCAAATAGAGATATGTCTATCCTATTAAGCAGTTTATGCACACATTCCCTTAGGCAAGGGCATAACAAGTGTTATTGTATTTTAAAAGCCAGATATTAATGTCCAATTTTCAATATCCATTAATATCACTACCAAAAACTCTGTCAAGCAAGCAGTCAATAAGCAAGAAATACAACAACCCATTCCCAAAATGATTCATTAATATAAATAGGAGAGAAAGTTAATTAGGCTAAACACTAGGTTACATTGCAATCCCAAAAAGGAATTAGTTCATAACCATGGTGCTAATACACATTTCTATAACATTCAACATTGCTCAGTAATACACAAATAACTAAGAGATTTGGAATAAGAAAACTCCTGTTGTGAGGTTTTCTGTCTCCAAGTCTTCTCTTCTCCGTGTAACTCCTGAGCTGTGTAGGATGCTATTCTCCCCTCAAAACCAGCTTCTTTCTCTTCTAGAATCTAATTAATCTACCCTGTTATCACTGTCTGTCATCCACTGTCCTAGCCTCCGTATTTGTTTTCTATCTCGCTTCCCCCCGCTATGTGTTCTCTTTCTTTTCATTAGGTCATTAAAAGTGAGCCACTAGCTAGGCACCGGAGGTGGCGCTGTGGCGCGGAGACATAGCTGTTGGGTGGCGCTGCGGCGCCACTCGCGCTGCGGCGCCACTCGCGCTGCGGCGCCACTCGCGCTGCGGCGCGAACACAAGAAGCAAAAGGGATGCTGCAGCGGCAGATAACATCAGCGTGGACAAGGAAGCGGCGCTGCGGCGCGAGGAAAAGGCTAGGCTCTGGCGCTGCGGCGCCAGAGTGTAGAAAATGACAATTTTGCCCCCCTTTAAGCTGGAAATGACCTAAACAGCCATGCATCATACAGGATAAGCATAATAACAACAAAATATCTATAAAAGCTCAATAAATAACGTAAAACTAGCAGCGTCTTAAGCTTTTAGAGAATCTGATTTGCGATATAAAAACCACTTATTAGGGAGAAAAGACTTCTTCAACTTAATGAGCTTGACGAGTTCAGATTGTAAGCCTGTGAGAACTCCAAGCTGTATAAGGAGAAGGTCAAAAGGTGGCACGGCCAAAAGATTATGAAAAGAACATTTTAGCTGGGGCAAGCAGTGTTGCTGTATAACTTTCGTCTCAGACTCTTTCCCGGAAAGCTTAAATCAATGTGGTCGGGCCCCTTCACGGTGAAAATCGTATTGCCGCATGGAGCAGTGGAAATTTATGATCAATACCCGGACAAACCCTTCAAAGTGAATGGACAAAGATTGAAGCACTATTATGGCGGCGAGGTAAATCGAGAGAAGGTCGCCTCGATTCTTTCCACCGCTTGACCAATTTCGATAGAGTCTAGCTTATGGACTGTAAACAAGAGCTAGATGGGAGGCACCCCATCAACTCTCTTCTCTCTCTCATATAATTCTTGCATCATATGTCTATTTCTCACTCATGTTTAATTCTGGTTGCATCATTCTACATTTCCCTCTCCCCCTGTTTAATTCTAAGCATTATGAAACTTGTGAACATTTTTTGGATAGTGTGGTATTAGAAGCTCATAGCTTACATTTTTGGACTTAGGCATGATTGCTTAAATTTTTGGGAATTAGAAGCTCATTGCCTACATTTTTGAACATTAGGCATTTGTGCATATATTATTGGGTTTAGGAGCTTATTGAACATATTTATGAAGTATTAGCATATTGCATATAAGCACAAATAGAAATTTTTGGGAATTCACATACATATAACTCACGGACATAACATTGCTAAGGAATTAAGCGTACATACATCTTATATAGGCAAATTGTGATTATAAAATCAAGTTACATCTTATTTTTGATTGCTATGTGTGCAGGAAGGAAAAGTGTTTCAAGTTACTGCTTAAGCCTTCATAACATTGCTGCAGAATTAGAAATTTTTTTTGGCCAGGCTCAGGGCAGCGCGGCAGCGTCGCAAGCAAGGCTAAGGCCCGCGCGCCCGCGCCAATAGGCAGACCAGAGAGGCCATTATGAGACCCTGCTCGACCACACCCCATTGAGAGTCCAAGCCAGCGCGCTCGCGCCAGATCCCTGAAAATGGCAGTTTTAAATTTTAACAAAACCATTCCAGCCCTATTCCTATATCTAATGTGATCGGCCTCCACTCTCAAACATACAAAGCCCTCTCTACTCCTTCGAACTCTCATTCTCCAAATCATATTCTATACACACCAAGCCCTAATCAATTGCACATATCTTACTTCTCCTTCCTATATTAGAATTTTACCATCTATAAATCCAAGACCTAGCCTTCTCTTACATTCAATTATATTCAAGTTTATTCAGAGTTAGGGTTTCGCACTTCACGATTTGCAGAGATATTCAGATAGCAGTTTGGGGGTTATTTTTTAGCAATTAGGGTTTGTGTAATCAGTGCAGAGATACAAGTTTGGGAGTGTTCTTCAACAAACAAAATCAAGGGTTTGCAAGCAAATTTTTTAGAAAATCATCAATGGGGCCAAAACGTGCATGATTTGCCGCTCCTGCTTCGCTCGCTCGCAGTGACCAGGACACTGACACGGTGGATTTGACTAGGTTCATTAGCCTGGATGCCCAATTAGAGTACTATCGAATTGCGGCCAAGACTATTTTGAAGGAGAGGGGTTTGAAGCCGGCTAAAGAGGATGGGCAATTACTTGCCATGATCCGAGAGATGGGTTGGCAAGGGGTCTGTGCAACACCGCCGCCTGTGCCGTTGGCCATTGTGCGTGAATTTTATGCCAACGCCAAGGAAACGTAGAGTGGTTTGTCCTTTGTTAGGGGCAAAAACCATCGATTATCGCCTGGCGGCGATCCAAGAGGTGTTAAGTTTGCCTCTGCCCCTAGCTGATCAAGTGAATTGGGTCGAAGCGGACCGATTTGAAACTGATTTGGACTAATTGATCATCGATTTATGTGCGCCAGGAACGAAGTGGAAATATAGGGCAGGCACCGATGAGCATACCAATTTCCTAGCCTTCGGTCTGAACAAATACGCCAAGGCATGGAACCTATTTTTATGTGCCAATCTTATGCCATCCTCTCACTAGCACGAGATTATAGCCAAGAGAGCCATCATTCTGTGGGGGATCATCATGGGGAAATATATTGATGTCGGCCATTTGTTTAATTAAAACATGCTACGCTTTATGAGAGGCAGTACCATCGGGTCGCTTCCACACGCATCCGTGGTGGCTTATCTTTGTTCGGAGGCAGGCCTTGAATGGGATGATGAACAGGTCCAGATGCCGAGCGGAGACGTCACTCATGCCACTATCAAGAAGTTCAAAGATTGGCCTGGCGGCACAGCACACCCCCGAGGAAGAGGGTTCATCTTATCGCCTCCTCTAGTAGTTCCTCCACCGCAGCCACAACCCGCTGCTCCTCCTCCAGCCGATGACATACATCAGGATAGCAGGATTAGGCGATTAGAGAGGAGGATGGATGCATTGCACATCAACTTTGCAGCGTTTGTTGATATTTTATCGCATTCCTTAGCCGAGGCCTTTGTGCAGCAGGGACACTAGTGGAGTGGCCCGTCTTCGATTATGCCATGCCATACCCACCACCAGATTCACCACCCGAAGAGGGTGGCCATGCCGATCCATAGGGGAGTTTTCCTGACCCTTTACCTTTAATGCGGACATTGAATATTTTAAGTTTGGGGGTATTGGGTGTAGTTCGTAGTTAATTGTATATAGTTTTAATTGCATGTTAGGTTGTATATAGTAGTTGCATGCATAAATTTTTTTCAGTTTTATTTTGTTTTGCTTATTTAGTTTGTGTTTAATTGCATTGCATAGTATAATCCCATGTGTTTAGCCAGTTGAATTCCAGTCTAGCCGATGATGAAATTGAGATATGATAGATTTTTGAACTAAGTGGTTAGCTTAAGCTCAGTTATACTTTTATACATGATGTAATCTATACATGTTTCTTTGATGTTACAGGATAGCACATATTGTCTTTATTTGCTTGTTGGCTAGATTAGCACATGTTTGTCTTCTGAGGTGGAAATTTTTATTTTTAATTGCTAGAATTGTGTAATAAATCATAATGACCTTAAGGACACAAAGATGCAAGTTTTAGGGGAATTTTGGGTATGCATGCTAATAAAAATAAAAAGAAAAAGAAAAAGCAAAAGAAAAGAAAATAAATTGAGAAAAAGAAAAAAATAAATAGAATAAACACCTTGGCTAGCTAAGTCTTGTGGCCTTTGATACTCGAGCAAGTAAGCCCGAGGGGATTGTCACTACACCCATCGCCCTAAGGCCTTTATGGTTTGGGAGCCGTTGGTCGAAAGCTCGATAAATGGGTATAATTGAAAAGCCTAAGAGGGCTTAGCATTGCGCAGTCGGGTGTAACCACGGGAAAGTGCGAATATCGCCCTCATGTGTGAATAAAAGCATAATAAGCCCTTGTTGCACCTTAGCTTGTATCTTTGTGTTGGTTTGGTCATTGTTTTGTATATATAAAAAATTCTTGACTTAAAGCCTCAATTTTCCTTTCTTAGAAGTATAGCATGAGGAATCTTTGCCTCGTTCAAGCTTATTTGTGACATAGCATACACACACACCACATCTTAGCAACATGTTGTGATTTATGGATTGTATGTCTTTATAACTGTAGCTTGAGTTGTCACTCTGTTCATAGTCTTGTTATTTCTCTGAGGTGCTTCTTATTGGAATTCATAACATGGCTGATACTGTGGGATTCATTTTCATGTAGTTTAGTTGCATAGCATGTAGTTTGCATTTGTGTCTGTTGCTTGAGGGCAAGCAATAGTTCAAGTTTGGGGGTATTTGATAAGTAGTTTTATACCTACTTATTGAATATCAACTTGCTCTAATTATGGCTTAAACTCAAGCATTTTAGTGTCTTTTGATATGTTTTATCTTTGTTTTGTATCTTTCAGGTAGGAAGCTCAACTGGCATGGAATGACATGATAATGGTAGAAATTGGTATGGTTTGACATGGAATTGACAAAGGCAAGATAGCTTGGCAAGAGAAGGTTTGGAACTGGCATGGAGATGACTAAAAACTTCATAGGGAGCCCATGATGATCAAAAGGTGGAGTTGGTATGATGTGATGATGGTCTAAAGGCAGCAAGGTGAAGGAAAAAGAAGCAATGAAGAAAGCAGCAAGGAAGCACAAGGAAGTTGCATTACACCAGATTACACCAGCAAGATTCGCGCGCCCGCGCGCCCGCGCGCCCGCGCGCCCGCCCGCCCGCGCGCCCGCCCGCCCGCCCGCCCGCCCGCCCGCGCGCCCGCGCGCCCGCGCGCCCGCGCAAGGATTAAAAGGAAGAGCCGCGCGCCTGATAGTAGTGTGCATACAAGCCAATCATGTATGATGACAAAGCACATACTTTGTAAACAATCTTATTTATTTATTAATAAAATATTCATTTAAGACATATAATTATCTACATGGTGCTGTTTTTATAATATATAAATAACCCATAGTTTTAAGCAATGCTTTTAGAATCATGATGAGATCATGATAATGAGATCTAAATTCTTAGAAAGCTTAAAAACTAAAATAGTTCCCAATTGTGGGATTACTAAAATGGGGATTAGTAAATCCGGATAGATTGTACATATGTTGCTTGCTCATTGGATGAGGATGACTGATCTCATGCTCATTTGTGTGGAGACACTAAAGCAAGTATGTAGGTTCTTATTGGAGAATAAGTTCACTGAACGTGACTCGCTATGGAATACCTAATGGAGTTTTACTCGCCTGTCAATAGGAATTCCTAATGTGATAGTAGTACATGTGATCCTTGGACTTGAGATCATCATAGTATCTTGTATGTAATAAATTATACTTTGACTAATTCCTTAAGGCCTTTTAAGGCATATATAGGGTATGCTTGGGTGTAATGAGTTACATATGGAGATAATGAATGATCAATAAAGAATCTATCACCTCTAGTAAAAGAGGAGATATGTCCTATGTGATTCGTTAAATGACAACCCAGGAATCCTTGGCCAAGGTAGAATGAAATTAGAAAGAGGTTTCTAATTTGCATTATTTGGAGTTGTGCATTTTCTAATCGAAATACATATGATTAAATAAATTAAGACTTGATAGTAAATCCATGTCTTATATTTAATTGGGACATTGTATGGTGGAAGGATTGAATTGTACGGTAACTATTAACTCACAGGTTCTTTTATGATTAATGTTGAAATCTATATTATCTGAAAAGTCGTTGATCGCTAGGGAGGCTTATCCCTATTGTAGAATAAATGTTATTTATTTAAATAAATTATTAGTTTAATTTATTTATTTAAATAAGATTAGAATTGTTCTAATTAATTTATTCACAACCGGTTTAATATGGAGAACCTAAAGGGTCACACCATAAAAGGAAGAAGAATTATTTAAGAAGAAAATGGCATGATAGTAATAATGCATTAAGTATAATTAATTTAATCTATGATGATAGAATAAATTAAATAGCTTAATGTTTATTATTTAATATTTTAGAAATATTAAATATAAATTAATAAGAGGAGTCTTATTAATATTATTATTATTATTATTATTTTAATTCTAAAGGAGTTTAGGAATTAATATAATATCATTACTCTCTCTCAATCCTAATAAAGATTAGGATATAAATTAATTAAAAGTATTTAATTAATTAATTAAATAAAATCCTATTCTAATTGGATTAGGAGGGTTAACCTAATATCTATATAAAAGAGTCTTATATCAGAAATAAGGTACGTGAATTTTTCAAGAGTTGGGAATACACATATTCTATAGAGATAGAAACAAGGGTTAAGCCAATAACCCATCTTACTGAGTTCTTCATCTTCCTTGGTGGATCACCGTTAGAGGCCAAACATTTGGGTGGCTGACATTGATCAAGGGAAGGAGCCACTATAGAGGAATCACAGGAATCAAAGGAGTAGAACTTGTACCTGAGGAAGCTTGGATCTTCAAAGGTATAGTTTTTCTCCTTCCTCATTCACTGATAATTGATGCATAAGAATGATCATGGTAATGGGTTTGTATAAATTTTTTGAAAACCTAGTTTTTTACGCTTTCGCCCTATTTATGTGATTTGATTGCATGATTGCGTTACGTACAAACCCAACAGCGCCCGCGCCGAGTGGCAGGGCCAGAGGCTGCTCTGGACAAGTGCGCGCCCGCCTCGGGAGAACAAAGGGAGGTCGTGCGGCCGCGTCGGTCAAGAAATTGATTTTTTTACTTATTGTTTTCTGCCGAGTGTATATTATATATATTGGTGTAGTTGTAATGAACGAAAAAATTATCATTCAGACTTATCAATTATTACAAGCATGAAAGTTTTTCCTACTTTCTAGGGTTAGAGAACTAAAGAGCTTTGGAGACTAACGCTTTCTCTCATCTAGTTCTAGTAGATTTCATTTTTAGGGTTTCACTTTGGAGCTTGATTGTGGTCTGAACTTGAGCTTGCTAGCATTCTATTGAAAGGAGAACCACAAGATTTGCATTCTCTATTTCTCTACTCTCTTACTTTTATATTTACTTCAATGTGTAGTTCAAATCTCATAATGGTTTGTGGTTCAGAGATGAACTAACTACCATTATGGGATTCTAATGAATCTTATTGCTTAGTCTAGCTTTATATGCCTCATTGATATGTATGCTTGATTTCGTATGGTTTGCCTAACATGGTTGTATTAAATATATAGATGCTTGATCACCATCTACTGTAATAGTTTATATGAAATTGAAAGAGGAAGTATAAACTTAGATTTTTCCATGCTAGCATATGTTCGTGAAGTTTGCATTGGATGAATTTTATGATTCGTAATCTGGATAGAAATATACCGGCTTGCCATATGTAGCCAATTCAGAGCTTGCACTTAAACCGATATAGCTTGTAAATGGCATAGACATATAGTGATTTAGGTTTTATTGGTGTTCATGTGAATTCTATCTCTTTTGTGGATTTTATATGATATGGACTTGGTTTATTGAAAGATAGCCATTTTTTACATTCGTGCTCTCGACTAGCAATCCTAAGTGATTAATTATACTTGACATGGGGTATGTAATCTAGACGATGCAACAAGTGAAGTTAGGATCCCATATTTCTCCAATTTGAATCCTTCGTCTGTTAATTAGTTAATTTAGCTTTAAAATCAGTCTAGTTATTAATTCACACTTTGATACTCGTTTGAGCAGCTGAAGATAACTATAGAAGTGTTGCATGATAGTTTAAATTCTTATTTCCTTTCTCCGTGGGAACGATCTTTTCTTATCTTATATTACTTGTTGACCGTGTATACTTGTACGTGTCTGTGTCCGTTTTGTTAACACCGAAACGGCGAACACTCTGACTTTGGAATTATCTATTCTAGCGTACCAAGTTCAGGCTTCACCGGTAAGGCTTTTCTTGGATAGTTACATTATGAGGTTTTCATCCTCGGCATAGGTTCCCAGTTCACCGACCTTTAAGTGAGTATAGGGATCCCCTAATCTATTGTATTTCTCAAACTCTGGGATTTGAAACTTATCTGGGTATCTTGCTTTTGGGAAAATACACAAATCCGAATAATTCACGCTCCCGTGGGATCCTGTCCCTTTCATATACCGGATGGCGTCCTCCATCTATCTATCATTCCTCCTGATATCGCTAGTTTCTTTATCTTCTCAGAGGTCTATAATTTCCCATGTCGTCTTCTGGATTGGGGCCTCCTTAGATACTTCAACATCGAGGGGAGAAATAGGTGTGGACATTTGGGTATCACCGTCCTTTTCTGGTATTTTCATATCTCCTTGCACAGAGGGTTGGGTCTGACTCTTATGCTTAGGTTCCTGAGATACTTTGCACTGTTCTTTCAATAGGGTCGTCATCTCGGCTATCTATTTCTTAAACTCCTCGAGTTCATCTCGAGATACAGGGATGGGTTCAGATGAGCTTCCTTCAGCCATCTTGAATGGTGGTGAACGGACCTTTTTGGTTTGAAATCGAGTTTTAGGACCAATCTGCACAAAACAGATATCTATTTTAGACTGGATATTGGTGGACAGAGATGCATGATATGCTATGCATCAGTTTAATGGTTTTTTAATCTTTTCCTGCAACACAACGGGTTAGTCGAATTGATGACAGGATATGAAAGACGTACAAATGACAGTTTCAGATGATTGCCATTTATATACGCAGAAGAGTAAATATGGCATGAAAAGGCCTACCACACGTTTGGTTTATCAGAGGCTGACCTATCTGAGGGTTACTCTCACGAGCTGTTTGAAATTGGTTCCCAGATCTTTGCAATTTACTTGATGAAAACATCCATTTTTCAATTGAAGCGGATCTGAGTGGTGCTTTTCCTGAGCCTCACACTGGAAACACCCAGAGGAGTCCAGTAATAAACAACCGACGGGATTGCCTCCTAATGGAGGTACCACACAACATACATTCACATACATTCACGTCCTCATCGCATGTAATATGATGACATTGTGCAAAGCACTAATATATTGTACGAGGCACTAATACAAAAATGCTAAAAGATCGAGACAATTATCATACACAAAGATCATTCACACAAGATGCACATGTATAATGAAAATCAAAAAGATTGAACGCGGCTTAAGCCTTCTTTAATCTCCAGCAGAGTCGCCACCTGTCGACGCCGGGAAAATTCTTTGATGTGTCCGTCTTTCCTAAGTTTTGTGTTTGTTTGTTTTACCCTTTTGCGATTCGCTATGTTTGTGGATTTTATTAAAGGCTGATATTTTAGGAAAGCCATACTGACATAAGTGTCGACGACTTTGAAAAGATTGATTTTATTATTTTATAATTGGACCGAATGAGACAGAGCCTCCAGTTGGTATGGTTTAAATGGATGTAACAACTCATTCGACTTTTAATAGTTTTCGCAATATGGTCCAATAAGTGACTCCATAAGATTGATCTGAAACCCGAGATTTGTGGAATTCGGAGGCTAGGTTAAGCGGGGGGAAGGTGTTAGGCACCCCCGACTCTCGTGAAAACACGGTACCGCATCTTATTGATTTTTTGTGCATAAAGTGTGTGTGTGTGTGTTTTATTTTGAAAGCTTTTTTCATTTTTATTCTAAGTCTTTATTTTGGTTTATTTGAAAGTAGTGCTGTACCTCTTTTGCGCCTAGGTACGAAGGATTTGATTTGACAAAAATTTCATTTTTAACAAGATGTATGAATTGAAATGATGTTTTGGAAAGCAAGGTTTTCAAATCCTTCGCCCGACTAGGAATCGAGGACTTCGATACTTCCATTTATTTATCTTTACGTTCAAAATGTGATCTACCCCAGATCGCTTTATTATGACTGAAAGTTCTTTGTGGTTTTTATTAGAAATCACTTTGATGATATGCATGTAAAAAGTGCCAAAAAGGGTCGGATCATTATTGGGCATGTAAGTCATCTCGATGAAACCGAGCATCCACAATTAAAGTTTTCACTATAACGGGATTTTGAATCTGACTTCTCGGGACTAACCCCTCGAGTTTGTCTTCAAGATCTAAATATTACATATACAATGATATTTACGCTATTTAAACATTACATTATAAAAATCGGTCCATCGTGGGAATCATGTCGGGATCCATTCGGGGATCTCAACACCGGGATTCCTAGGCTCACATTATTTATGCGAGAATACATATGTAAAATGTCATCGGCTTTGATATTAGATGATTTCATCGGTTGAAATCACCGTTTCAAGCCATTTCGGACCCCTTTCGCCTCTAGATACAAATCTAGGGATATACGGGGTAACCGAGACCATTTAAAGCAATAAATACGTAGATCTACCATAGATCTAAACCGATCTAGCACACGGGTTAAAGCTTCATGCTTAATAACCACTCAAAAGGCTAAATTCAGCTTAGATCTAGGTGGATCTCGCCTCCGGACTTGATTTACAACAATATATGTACAATATAATCGATAAAAACTAAATATTTACCAACTATTACACAATATACTTAGAAAACAACAAATTTAACTATATTTAGACAGTATATAACATCAATCTAGTATATTGAACAAAATTTACAAAGAACGTAGCTAGAAAGAGTATTTTTTCACCTTGGGGGACGTGTGAACAAGCGTTTTATCACCCGGGATCAACTTAGAACACTCTCGGGGCTCCAAGTAGATGATAAACAAGATAAAATCGCTCAAAGTTGGTATATATAAGTCTCACCCGAGGGTATCTTTCTCTAAAAGTGACTTTCTCTCTCTAAGTTCTTCCCCTTTTTTGTGTTTATGAGCTGCTGGCTACTAAAATAGACAGATTAGGGCAGCCGCATGTATGTATACTGATGGAGCAGGTACGTTTGAGGCTGGGCCCCACGTGTATAGTTACCTCAAAATGCATGCCTTAGGTCTCGGTTTGGAGAAAGTTGACCTTCGCAGACCGAACTTTCGAAAAGTCTTTGTGGAATGCGGCAGAGTAAGATCGAGTTTGACAGAATCAGGGTCCGGGAAGATGATGCTGGTAGCTGTGATATATCTTTCGATTCCACACTGCAGTTAGCTGGCTTATCTTTAATGGCACGTAGTTCAAGGTTTGTTGAGGTGGTTTCCGGCGGACACTGTCTCAGCTTAGCAATCCTGGTTTGGTTCGCGATATGCTCGGACGTCATTGGTCCTTTGAATCATTCACGGGATTGTCTTCGGGATGACCTGGTACTTTTGCCCTACCTTGGGGTTGTCTCCAAAGTAAAATTATGCTTTTGCCCTTCTGCAAGGTTAGTATAAAGGAAGCAAAATTTCGAGTGTCTACAATAGGAATATTTATACTGAAAATAAGTTATTTTCAGTATAAGTAGCATTGAAGGTGCCAAAAGAAGTTAGAATTGTCGAAAGTAAGATAATGAAGGAAGGTGAAGAAAGTAAGTATTCCAAGTCTTCTAGTTATGCTAGATTTTGAAATTTATTGACATCGTGCTAAAGTGTACATGTTTAAGAAAATAATATTGGTTCAAATTTTTGTGAACCAATGGATTTTAAAAGAACTATTCTTTGTATGTCTATGCTAATTGCTTCGGCTAGACAAAAATTGATTTGAAATATCAAAATGAATTTTATATCATCAGTGCATTTGATGCAGAGATGTTAAAAAGATGGTTATTAATGCAATTGAACCTAGTGTTGGATGTGATCTTTGGATCAACAATCCGCTATGGTATGATGTAGAATGACAAAGTCACAAACTGACGAAGTCCTCAACGTTATGTGAAACAGTACGGTATCATGACATCATAAAACGTCTTGAAGTATTATGAAAGAATTTAAAGAAGTAGTCGATGTCAATTGATTTGACTAGACGAATGTTTTAAGTTGATGTCCAAATTATTGGTATGGCCTAAGCTATTTGATTTGTCTAGACAAATGGTATGTCATGTTTAAAAGAAAATCGAGCTTTCTTGGAGAAGTTATGCCAAACCAAATTATTTTGGTGCGGAATCTGATGATTAAATCTGAGGTGAACACACCCCGGAATGGGGTTATACGATATGTTGATCACCTACGTATGGAAGAGGTAGTTTACTTTTTTTTATGATTGTAAACTGGACGTGATAGAATGGTTTACGGTGAAATACTGCTAAACCTAGTAAGAGTTCATGGTCCATATGACCCCTCAGCAAAGTA
Organism: Panax stipuleanatus; assembly: GCA_020205555.1. Taxonomy (NCBI): domain Eukaryota; kingdom Viridiplantae; phylum Streptophyta; class Magnoliopsida; order Apiales; family Araliaceae; genus Panax; species Panax stipuleanatus. Next base: position 128,706,716 of record CM035115.1, on the reverse strand, counting down.
TGAATTGTTTTAAAGGAATCCTTATATTCCTCGTTATTCATTATACTTCATTATTCTTAATAAATTATGGAGACTCTAGAATATTTGAAGGATGACAACTTCTTTGAAGAGAAGTTGGGAGATTAGTATGCTAAAATTTTGAGGATGAAATTCTGTGAAGAAAAGGTGAATGTGATATCCCGAGTGATTGGAATAATAGTTAAGCAATGAGTTTGACTATTGACAATTATGTCGGAAGAAATAATATATTGAGGTTATTCAATAAGAAGGGGAAGAGGTATGATTAAAACCTTGAATAAAGGTTGTAAGGATAAAGCATCTGGGTATGGATGTGGTTTTAGAAATTCCGAGGACGAAATTTTTATAAGGGGGGAGGAATGTGACAACCCGGAAAATGGGATTGTCCCGAATATTAAGTTTAAAGAATTATTAATTAATAAAATAGATTTTTAATAATTATATTCTATGTTATGTGTCGACATTGGAAAAAAATCAGGTCTGACTTTGGACCCAATCTTTCTCTCTTCCTAAGTCTTGTGTTTTCTACCTTTATTGCCTTATCTGTTTTATGAAGGCTGAAAAAAGGTTTTTTAGGAAAAGGCCAACATATATCAAGTCGACGATTTGAACGGTTTACAGAGTCACCACTTGGTAGATTTGAAATGGTTATACCAACTCAACCGAGTTTTATTTACAAGTAGGCTCAATTGCTGGACACTGTCGAAACTTGATCTTTGAAACTGAAGTTCTAAGTTCGGGGGCTTGGTTAAGTGGGGGGAAGGTGTTAGGAACCCCCCCAACTCCTGTGAAAACACGGTACCACATCTTTTCAATATTTCTCTTTTTATTTGCAATGTGTGTGTGCGAATGCTGGAAGAAATTGGGCCTATATTTGTTTGTTTTGAAAATATTGTCATGCTTCGTTGAAGCAATATATGGAGGGTTTGATTTGATTTGCAAAAGTCCTTTTTAGATAAGATATAAAAATGATGTTTTGAAAAGATTGATTTTCAAACCCTTACGTTCAAGTAGGAATTGAAACATGTTGATACTTCCATTTTTTATCTTTTTAGCCTTTTGGCTCAATTTAAATGGTGAATTTTCGGGATGCAAAGCATCCTCGACCACAACATATATACAAGTGTTGGTCTTCTCATGGACATGACAACCATCAGAGTGACTCGAGCATGACAGATCATTATTTCATTATGTTTGAGACCTTAAACCCGGATAACAGTTTTAAGGTCTTTTGAATGTACATTTTTACAGAAAAACTGGCAGGATACATTTGTAATGTGGAGTTTGTCCATCGTGGAAATCAGATTCTGATCAGTTTGATCATGAATCCCACGATTCCTAGGCTCACAAAGAAAAGCCAAGAAAACCTGCACAGTTAAGATATTCACAGAAAATGTATATTTACATCAATACGTCGCAAAAATCAAGGATTCATCAGTCAAATCCTGGCATGCGCGTAGCTAAAACTTCTCATTCCCACTAGATAATGATCTAAAGATTGTGAGGTTGCTTTAAAATGAATAAAACTAGGAAGAAAGCCAGATTTAAATAAATCTCAGCTATTCTAGCTTTCTAGTTCCGGTTGGACCAATTTTGAACCGTTTGAAAGGTAGAAAGGGCTAGATTTAAAGAAATCTAACTTGCCAGAATTGCTATTTAAAAAGAATTCATATCAAATGAATATTTGCAGCAGATATTTAATCACAGCGAATAAAGAATATATATTTATATATATACGAAAGCTGTAAAGGGCGACAGATTTGCCATCCTATGCCCGGACAGAAATGTAAGTATATATATATATATATAAGCTATAAAAGAGCTACGGAGTAATCCTGGCTTGAAAGAAACGTAGATATATATATATATATATATATATATATATATATATATATATATATATATATTTATAAAAGCTGTAAATAAGCCACGGAGTGATCCAAGCTTGACAAAATGTAAATATCTATATATATATATATATATATATATATATATATATATATATATATAAAAGCTATAAAGAGCCACGAAATGATCCAAGCTAAACGGAATGTAAATATATATATATATATATATAAAAGCTGTAAAGAGCCACGAAATAATCCAGGCTCGACGGAATGTAAATATATATATATATATATATATATATATATATATACACACACGATAAGGATCTTAGGCTCACTCAACTAAAAGCTCACCCAAACTCACCCCCTTTAGCGACTTTGACGCCCCCAAATTCCCGTACTTGAAACCCGTACTTGGTGCTACACGATACCATTCATACGGACTGCTTAACATATTATAAACTTAAAAATTATATTAAAATTGACTAATCCCCAGATACGGACCTTTAAGTACATTATTACATGATAGATATTATATTATAATAATACAAAGTTCTAAATATTACAACCAACATCTTAAAACTATTCCCTCAGCTTCCCCTTTTCTTTGTCCTTGCCAGAACCTTCTGGTCGTTCATGCTTAGCTGAAAATATTTAATTTAAAGCAAGAATGAGCATTTAATTGCTCAGCAAGTAATATCAGATAATAAACATCAGCTGAAAGAAGTAAATGTTTTCTTTGAAGTATACTTCTACAACGAATCAATAGTTGTGAAGCCATTTGCAACCATTCGTAACAACATATTAACCCGTTTAAAATTTTGAAATGACGTAGTGACTATAAATGCTGAGCGGTCAATAGACCTTGAACCATTGTTTTCAAGTTTGTAAAGGTTTATACAGAAATTCATCTGCAAATCGTCATGACTTATGGACATATTGGGTGATCAGCCCGTATGCCCTGTATTGATCAACACTACATGCTGGAACAATATATCCGCTTTTAGCGATAAAAATTTCCCAATTCCGGGATGTTCACACTTAGTCTGGAGTCCGAACTAAAGCAATTCAGTTGGACGACTCTATCCTAAATAATAATATTCAACGATACATTTCAACTATGTCTAGCCGAAACAAATAGCTTAGACAACTTTTAAACCATGTATACATACCAATATAGAAAAGTATGCATAAATACTTGTAATGTCAAAGAATTTTGATTTCAAGAATACTTGTTTAGATACAATCATTCATACAAGTGAGGACATTTGCACAACCAAACTTAGCTTACAAATAACAGAACAATTTTGATTATATATGAATTATATGAAGACAGTAATGAGATATTGGTAAACAATAAACGAATCAATAATAAATAAGTTAGAGGTACTTGCTTACACAAAGAACCAATGCATAAAGTAAATACAAAGGTTGGAATATTTGCACCATAAAAAGTAAGGTTTTGATACTTGCCTTGGTCGCTGCTTACTGCTACGCAATATAGTTTTATCTTTAACATAAAGACCTATCATTAATAAGATTATTTTTGAAATCAGTATATCACATTATACTTCATAATACTACTACTTTATAAGTAAATTATCTAGCATGTAATCACATAATCAAACATTAAGTAACACCTTAACACTTACTCGTTCATTTACAAGTTTCTTATTATGACTTGATAACTATTTATGATTCTAGAAGACTGCATACATCATTTCAGCAAGTTGAAACCAAAATATCTTCCTTTTCTAAAAATTTTAGTTTTCCATTTCAGTATCCTGAAATGTTTATTTCAGTAAGCTGAAACCAAACTGTCTTCCTTTTCTAAAAATTTCAGTTTTTCATTTCAGTATCTTGAAATGTTCATTTCAGTAAGCTGAAATATCCTATTCACAAAAATACCAAATCAGCTTATTATTTTTCTATCCTTTGGCCACACATATATACATATAATCCATACACAAAACAACTTTTCTGGAATTTTTAACTCCTTTAAGTATTTTTCAAAAATTCATTTCTAGTTAATTCCTTAAGAAAATAGCTACCTCACGCTTAACTCCAAAAATTCCCAACTCTTGGCGGGATCTTACACATGTTAACGTGGACATCCAGTTCAAATTTCGTGGCCATCGGAGTTATAGAACTCCTGTTATAGTAATTTTTGTCAAAAAAATGTAAATATTGAAATGGTCATAACTTGCACAATTTAAGTCGGAATGAGCTTATTTTTGGACACAAGCTACTTTATAATATATATTTTAATGTCCCAAAATATTGGAATTTATTTCAAAAATTAAATGGCCAAAACAGCCCATGGAAATTCCAAATAGCCTACTTTTTGTCATTTTTCAGATTTTGCTTCCTGTGCTAAAATCAGTCCACACTAAAATCTATAACACCTTTTTAAGTGAATCCACTTGGAAACGTTATAAGACTTATATATCTAACCCTAAAAAGTGACCACACCCAAAAATTCAAAGTAGAATGAGAGATATGGTCTTTTCTATTTCATACTTCGTTTTCACAAGAATCTATTTTTCAATACTTGGTGATTTTTAAGAAATCTTCCATATCCTTACCCCTTCACCAACAAAATCCATCATAAAATATCATAACACAAACTAATACCAAATATACTCATGGATCTATCATAATCCATGATCTATTTCACCAAAAAGCATCAAACACAAGATTAACACAACTAAGGCTAAGAAAAATTAGATTTTTCTAACTTTTGAAAAACTTATTTTCCTTTTTATGCTTTAGATCCAATTTTTGACCCACAAAAGGGTTAGATCTAGACATGAAACGCTTATAAACATATAGATCTAAGGTTTTAAACCTTGAGATCATAATTTTACAAAAATCAAAACTCAAATCAAACAAAGAGAAATTAGACTATATAAGTAGAAATCTTTTTGTTATACCTTAGCTTTCCTTTTTTCTTTTCTTCCTAGGCTTAGATTAGAGAATTATGAAGCTTGCTAGAACTCTCTCTCTCTCTTGGCCTAAATATCCTCACTCCCTCTCTCTTGGTTGCTTAGCTTAGATAACTAAAGAAAATGAAATAAAATGAGATGAGAGTAAGGTTTTGTTTGTTAGTAAAGTTTGTATAGATATATTTGATATATCCATAATTGTCCACCAATCTCTCTTGTTCCTTATCTCTCTTCCTTATCACTTCTATGTTGCTTGCAAGCTAGAGATAACTTGTAAATTTGGATTAAGTGGTGGCTTGAATGAGAGAGAGACACTTGTTAAGAGTTGGTTACCAACTAAAGTAAGCAATCATTGCATACATCACCTTTTTCTTCCCTCCTCTCCAAATTTCAGCTATGATGCCCCTTTGGGCCCAAATTTGTTTTCTTTTTAAGGCCCACTTAGTATACTTAAGGTCCAATAAGTCCCCTTTCCCCTTGGGCTAAGTTTGGGCTACTCGTTTAATGTTTTGAGCTAGCAAATTTTAATTCTTTGGGCTTGTAAATCAACATAGTTTATACTTTTTAATTTTTATCCTATCCTAATCATTTAGTAAGGGTTTCCTTATACATATTTGTAAATAAATTTCTTACTCGAATATCTTTAATTTCATAACCCAATTAGGCTTGCTTTACTTGAGTTATAAAATCACTTATTTGAGATGTATAAAATAGATCTCTTAGGTTATTTATTTACCATACCTAATATATGTATTAAGTTGCATAACTTTATATACAAAATAAATGTATACACATTATATAAGGTATATTTATGTAATCAATTACATAACCCTCATAAGTCATCACACATTCCAATAGTTTATTAACTTAATAGCTATAATTGGCTTACTAAGTTATGACCACTCACATATTCGCTATATATAATTTATATCAGTTATTAATCACTTAACATTAATCACATAATGTACATACATATCATCTTAAATACAATAACAAATGTATTAGTATTCAAATCCCTATTTAAAATTCAAATTAGGGTTTTAACAACTATTCATCTTGGCTTCCTTTCTTAGTCAACTAATAATCATTAAATTGACTAACTTGCTTACTCCATATCGCATATGTTTAAAATATTACTGATAAAAATAATGATAATAGTTAATAAAATAATAATATAAAAAAAATTCATACGTAAAATTATAGTCGTATAAAATTCTCGGTCCTTACATTCTCCCCTCCTTATGAGGATTCCGTCCCCGGAATTCCCATTACCGTAAGCTTAATTTCATGTCTATCCTTATATTTTATTTATAAATTGTTTTTATTGAATTATTACATTCTCCCCTCCTTCTACGATTCCGTATTACGAGTCCAGAACTGCTGCGCGTCTTGATCCATTGCTTACTGTTAGCTTGCACCAATTATGGTAGTTCCCAACGAAACTCAAATTCCTCCTTCAAAATCCTTTTATTAATGATTTATCATTATAATATATATCCTTTCCTGAAATTATCTTTCGTATATCTTTATTCAAGGGTTCCTAATGTTTATAATGGTAATCATACTTATTTTAACAATCTTACTGTATATATATAAAAAATAGGTTATATTCAAATCAAGTATATACATTCATATAATTGATAGGAATCATATCTGGAACTCCATCTCCAGCTGCTACTGTATCTTGGACCGTCATATTGAAGGTCCTTGCGGTCGGTTTATTCGGTGGAGTTGGATCAGTTATTGCGAGTATTCCACTGCTATTCCCTGTATTGGTATTTCTCCCATCGGTTCTTCGCTTCAGACAATCCCTCACTATATGGTCAGTAGATCTATAAATAAAACACCCATTATTCTTCCTTGGATTAGGACAGTTAGGAGAGATGTGTCCCTCCTGCCCGCACTTAAAACACACAAACTTCCCTTTTAAACACTAACCCGAGTGATTTTTTCCACAATTTCCACACTGTTCAACCTGCTTCTTCATACCTCCCTGCCAATTATCAGTATTTTCCGCAATGATCCACTTTCTTTTTCCACCCCACTTCCACTGCTTCCCTCCACCTTGACAGCTCCCTTGATCTTATCCTTATTCTTCTTTTCCTTGTTATAGAGGCTCATGGCCTCACTTCCTCCTTCGGATATGATAGCATTTTCTAAGAGCGATCCAAAAGAACCAATCTGCAACACCGCCACCTTATTGTAGATCCAGGGTTTTAGGCCATGTTCAAACCTTCTTGCCTTCCTTGCCTCCATATCCACTTGGTGTGGAGCGAATCTAGCTAACTCATTAAACTTAGCTGCGTATTCCGACACAGACATATTTTCCTGCTTTAATTCTAAAAATTTCACCTCCATCCTAGCCTACATACTGGACGAGAAATAATTCTCGAAGAACAGTTCCTTAAACCTAGTCCATGCTACCACTCCTTCTCCAGCTCTAGTTTAATTTGCCTCCCACCAGAGATTCGCCTCCCCCTTCATCATATAGGTAGCAAAAGCCGTCTTTTACTCCTCTGCTACCCTAGCAATAACAAAAGCCTTCTTCATCTCCTTCACCCTTGTTTGGGCTTCTATAAGGTCAGTTGTCCCTCTAAATTCTGGCGGTCCTACTGCCTTGAAGTCTTTGAAGTTTGCCAATCGATTGTTTGTTCAATTCCTTGCTACTGGTGCTCCAGTTTGCATGGCTTGTGCCAACATATTCGTAAGATTTTGCATTGGGTTTGCTTAACCTTCTGCGTTATTGACAGATTCTTCTGCTCTTTGGTTCCTATTTCGTCTCCTTAGCGGCATTATTTGGTTAAACAAAATCTTAAATTATTCTTTCTTGTTTTACATTTTATGCCTCATCGTACGTGTTAGAGTAATAAAAATGAGCTCTGGAGTACAAGAAGTCAGGCTAGGAAGCGAAATGGGCGGAGTTTTAGAGCGTTTTCTATTTTTTTCTTTTTTTGGCATGGGGCACTTGTATTTAAAAACCCGATGGAAGCGGACCTATCCATGGTAGCCGCGGGTCTCCCTACGACTCTACATGGCAAGGCCCACATGGTGGTTCCAGTCGTCTTGAAGTACGCGCACTTCGAGCAACGTGATGTCAAGTTTAAAACTTTTTAACTTTTGATCGGAGCGTCTGTTTGAGGCATGCTATACCTTTTCGGAAAGCCCTCACCGAGAGCATCACAATGACATGGGACTAAACCTTTTATGAGTCCAAGAAGACGGGTTCAAAACTGGATCTTTATTTCTTTGCAGTTTATCTGTTGAGCTGTATTGTGTTGTTTTCACTCGGGATCAATGTTATGGTTCTTTCTGACCTTCATTGCATTAATTGGCCTTATTTTGACCGGATTTGCTTCAAGTTGGTAAAATTACCATTTTCCCCTCTAGGGGTTGTCTATTGTATAGGCACAGTCTTCGAATGTCTTCCAGGGGTTATCTCCGAGGTTTTGATCCCAGTCGATTTTGTTTGTCCTCAGGGTTGTCTCCAAGGCTGACGTGGTTTTCCAGGGTTGTCTCAGGGGATGATTTGATGTTTCGGGGTTGTCTCTGAAGTCGACTTAGCTCTCTAGGGTGATTTGGACCTCCTAGGTTGTGACCGAGGCTGAATTAGCCTCCCAAATTGTGATCGATGCTGAATTGGATCTCCCGATGTTGTCGCTTAGGGTCCTGTACCTCTTGGGTTGAGATCAGGGCTTGACTTAACATCCCAGGGTTGTCGTCGGGTCTGCTTAACATCCTAGTATTATCGTCGGGGCTAAGTTGACATCCCGATATTGTGACCGGGGTTGAGCTTGACATCCCGGTGTTGCCGCCGGGGCTGCTTGACATCCCGATGTTGCTGGGGTTTGACTTGACATCCCGGTATAGTGAATGGGGTTGAGCTTGACATCTCGGGGTTGTCATCGGGGCTGCTGACATCCCGGTATGGCCATCGAGGCTTCAATTGAGATCCTAGTGTGGCCGGGGTTTGACTTGACACCCCGGTATAGTGACCGGGGTTGAGCTTGACATCTTGGGGTTGTCGCAGGGGCTGCTGACTTTGGTCTGAACTTCCAGGGTTGTCTCCAAAAGGTAAAAGATGGTTTTGCTCTCCTGCAGGGTTAGTAACAGGAATGAAAAATTTTGAGTGTCTACAGATGCCCCTCTTTATCATGTTTATGCAATGAAATAGAATGAACATGATAAAGATTGTTAGACACTGAAAATATGATAGATGTAAACGTAATGCAGTGCATGACATGATATGTTATGAATGTTAGATACCGTCGAGGGGATAGGGCTATCATTGGCAGGCTATCACTGGTAGGCTATCATTAACTGTTCTCGTCACTTTCTGCTGGGAATGACGTCATTCATGATAGCCCTTGGTGACACACTGGTTTGCGGCCAACGGTTTACCCTGTTCGTTGATACTCTCTGTGGTGCTAGGCTATCGTTGTCTGTTTACATCATTTTTTACTGGGGATGACGTTGTCCATGATAGCCTTTCGGGGAAGATTTTCTCTTAGCCGATGCCGTTGGACATCTCTGAACTCGACGTTGGGGTTGTCACCAACGCTCTACGCCTTCAGATGAACTTTTTGATTTTCATCTCTGCTGGGGATATTCTTCTATGTTGAGTTACCTCATTGGAGAATCCTGATGCTTATCTGATGATAGCTCCCACCGATTTACTTCATCGGACCTTTCCCGATGCTACGTTGGAGTTTTCTTTAACGGTTTGAATTATTGTTCAGTCGATGCCGACGTTTCTATTGATGCCTACCCGACTGGTAGCCTACATAGGTCTATTGATCTTGACTCGGTTCATACTTGAATGGTAGTTTGTAGATTCGACTGTCATAGAACCTTCTCGTTGCTCACTCGAATGGTGGTTGCAACAGTCGGTTGAATCACCAATCCTTCTCGGTGCTCCCTCTAGAGATTTGTATAACAGATACCATTATCTGTCCTCTGTGGGGATAAACTAATACACTATTTTCATCACCGGCTCATTCTCGATGCTTCACTAGAATTATCGCCAACGGCTGATAGTGTCATACACTCTGACCTTCGCTGAAGTAGCCTTCAACGACTGATATTATCGGACCGTTCTCGATGCTTTGTTGGAGTTGTCGCCAAAGGCTGATAATGTCAGACCCTCTGACCTTCACTGAAGTAGCCTTCAACGGCTGATATCACCGGATTGTTTTCGATGCTTTATTGGAGTTGTCGCCAACGGCTGAGATGTCAATCCATATGACCTTTCGTTGAAGTAGCCTTCAATGACTGATATCACCGGATCATTCCCGATGCTTTGCTGGGTTTATCGCCAACGGCTGATAGTGTCATTCATTCTGGCCTTCGTTGAAGTAGCCTTCAACGGCTAATATCACCGAACCATTCCCGATGCTTCGCTGGAGTTATCGCCAATGACTGATAGTGTCAAACCTGATAAATTTTGACATGGGGGTACTCTTTCTGACAAATCACATCCTCAGATCAATCTGGATGCCTTGATACAGTCAGAATCTACCGTTCATACCACCGGACCTTCCCGATGCTCTGACAGCGGCAGTTTTCAGCAGTTTTTTCACAGTTTTCATAATTGGTCCCCGGATATCTCTTCGGGATGATAACCAATGGCTTACATGAAGTTGTTCTTTTTGTCAGGAATTCGCTGCTCATACACAGGATTTCAGGCCAATTCGCTCAATCGCGCATCAGTTTTTTCCCTGATTTGACTTTTTAGCTCCTGTAAACTCCATTTCCACTCAAACTGGACCAAACTGGAGGGGGTGGGCCCCACCCTGGGTAGCGGCAGGTAGGGGTGAGGTAGCTACAGGTAGGGGTTCGACAACCGCAGGTAGGGGTGCGGCAGCCGCAGGCGGGGCTGCTCTCTTCTGCGAGTTTAAGTTGAGCTCCCGTGGCTTTTCAAATTCATTTTAAAGTTTGAATTCTAAAGGAAATCCAATTTTCTTTCTAAGATCTACGGAGTTCGGGCAGCTTTTTTCAGATTTCGTCACCGCACAAACGCTATGCACATCTCCGGTAACATTTACATCCTTTCTTTTCCAGTTTTGACCGTTAAAATGTTGTAAACAACGTATTGTGCTTTTAAACATAATGTATCACATAGATGTGCTTATATGACTTGATAAAAATTTTTATACTTCATAAGTATGCAGATTTTACTATAATGCACGTTTTGATGTAAAAAAATTTAAATTTTGAGACAGTCAATTGATGCCCCTTTTGATCAGTTTAGTCATCCTTTTTGAGGACAATTGAGCCTGGATTTTCAACTAAAAATGCATGTGGTAGTTTAGTTGCTACGGGGAGTTTATTTTTTGATTTTTTTTTATAAATATGAACTGTTTCTATTTTTGGGTAGGTGTGTTACTGAATGGCCACCTAGTCATGTCTGTGTGTATGCAGACAATCTATTTTATAAAGGAGACTCTGGCGAAATTTTTTCAAAAGCCTGAGCATTTAATAAACATGCAATTTTGACTTTACTGGGGATTTTGATTGACCCATGCATGCTTTAGGACTTAAAAATACAGGAATTACTGATTTAATTTGATAAGCCACATGTTTTAGGATTACCTCACCCTTTTTGAGGTGATTTGGAGACTTTGTCCAGGTTATGGAGCTAGATAGACCCGTTAGTGCCAGCAGGGTCGTTCCAGGAGTTAGGCGGAGGAGAGTCTCCGATGTTCCTCAGCCACGGCCGGCCCGGCCGCCTAGAAGATTGGCTGTGTCAGTGATTCATAATATCTGGGTTGATTCGCTGGTTGATGTAGACGATGAGGATGTGCCTTTTGTTGATCCTGTCTCAGGTCAGGCTCTATGTGCGGAGCTTCTAGACATTATGGTGCCACTTCAGGAGCTTCTGGGAGATTTGAGGCTCCATCCATCGAGATACCTTCACGCCAACGAGGTGACTGGAGTTTTTCTTCTAGATTTTCTTTCTTTTTTTTTTTGCCATTTTTAGGGCATAGGCTTGATCTGGATTACCCTTTTTGATGCAGGTTCCCGACTTTATGCAGCCGAAGGGGGAACTGGTTTAATGTGCATTCTTTGTATCATACTCTGCATCCGGAGTACATGGCCATTGTTGACCCCTAGGGTTTCATGCGTTCTTTTTTATCCCTCCCCGCCGTTGCCTCTGAGTTTATCTGAGGGCATTATCTGAGCACTGGTTCCACCAGATCCAGTCTCTCCATTTGTTGGATTACGAGGTGATGATGATGCCTATGGACTGGAGGTTCATCACTGGGATAAAGTTTGCAGGTGAGCCAGTGCCAGTCGTGGCTGACATTTCATATACTGCCGTTCGATCCCTCTTAGGAGTTCCTGCGACGGCCATCAAGGGTCGGATGGTCTGTTCTGGTCCCTTGAGCGTAGATGCCCAGAGTGGGGCTTTGCTTGAGCCTCTGCCTGATGATCAGAGGGTTAGAGATCGCATCCTGCGGTGACTATTTTTAGTGATCATCAGGGGTTGTTTTCTTGCAGATAACTCTTCAACGGTGTCCTTTGCCCTGGTCAACGCTAATCGATACGTGGAATGCCTCAGTGATTTTGATTGGGGTACCTATACCTTTGCCTATTTTCTCCGAGGGATGCGCATGCGCTCGGAAGGTGTGACGGAGGCTTAGCTAGGTTTTTATCCATTCCTGCTGATGAGTACATTTGTCTTGTACCTTTTTTATTTCCTTAGTTATATTTGTCAATCTTGATCACTGAGGACTTTTGATATTTGCATGGCCAGTTTTGGGCATATGAGAGGCTTCCTTGCCTACGTCCTGCCACTACTCTAGTCTTGGAGACTTATCCGAGGGGACGACGTTGGCATCACTCCACATTGACGGAGGTCCCTATAGCCGAGGGATTCACCCACTCCTGCCTGCAGCTAGAGCTATTGACGGTTGAGTCAATTTCGTGAGTCCCGTATACCTCAGATTTTTTGGCAGTCGGGTTTGAGGATGGATTTCCCATTGGTCGGGATTTTTCATTGTCCACCCACCGAGTTCCATTTTTTGACAGAGGGAGGCTGTGAGCTCTATTTAGGAGAGCGTGCTATTCGGAGCACCACGGGAGATATCCGTATTCCCTTTGTTCCTCCTGCTTGGCATCATTGGCCATTATCTTAACCACTTACCGACATTCCTATTGTAAGAACCCAAATTTTTAGTAATTATTAAAATAAGAATTTAATGAATAAAATTCTTAAGGCATGAGATGGGTTCAAATAAGAATATATATGCGTTATGAGGTATGTGGCATTATATTGCATAGGGTATTATAAACTATGCAATATGTGATTTTGTTTAATAAATATATTATTATGATATATTTGTTATTTATTGTAGAGACAATTTACTTGAAGTAAAGGAGAATGATAAGATTTACCTATCGATATTAAATAATTTATAGAATTATTTTATCATAGTAAGTTGGTGACGTTAAATATCTTTAATGAATAATCACCATTTTTTTGAGTATATATATACTAGAGACTAGTATGATGTAATATTGGTTATAATTGGTGCTTAAGCTATCCATGGATAGATTGAGATAGTAAAGCATGAATTAGTTAAGGAAATTAACTAATAAGAATAAATATTGGTTAATTTAAATTGAAGGTTATATTATAGAATAATATAATTTGAATGATTAAAACCTTAATTAACTATGATGATATAGTAAAGGGTTTAAAATCACTTAAGTAAAAGGTGAATTAATGTATGTGCTCCGGATAATGAAAATGAAATGAGTATTGTTTCATAGCATGGTAATATATGCAAAAGTCTAATGTTCGTATGACGTTAATAATAATATATACGTTGTTAAAGAGAGAAGAAAATCAATATACCTTTAGATAAATATTGGTTAGAGAATTAATTAATCATTGACATATGACTAAAATGTATAGATTGAAGAAATTGTTTTGAGAAAATTTATGGAAAGAAAAGAGAAACAATTATCTTATGTTTCTAATAAAGGATATTAAAATAAATTCTAATATTGAATTATTTTAATAAAGAGAGGATATTATTTTCTATAATGATATTACCTCATATAGCTTTGTATGAGGTAATATGTATGATTAAATAATATGGTAAGTATATTAAAATGTATTTGCTATATGTAAATAAATTGATAGAAATAATTTATCATAATAGAAAATAAACTTATTATCTATTTTCTATATATAATATGTGTACATGTGCTGTACATGTAATTACTTTAATGAGACATAGATATTATATTAAGAATAATATCTTGAGATAATGAGTGAATTCTTTTATTATAATTAATGCCTCTTATTGGAGAAAACGTGATAAAAATATTTTATGTCATGTTATGGCGAAGTACATAATTTTTATAATAGTAATTATATCTTATGTATTTCCAAAAGGGTTAAAGTTATAAAAAAAACTAAGTTATTTTAATTTACTAAATAACTTGAGTTACTATATTACCGTAAATATTATAAATAATATTTGAATATTTCCGTTCACGATATATGTGTTTATGTGAACCTTGAGATATAATAGTTTTAAGTAAATTGAACATTTTATAAGTAGTAATGTGGTGGAGATAAATAAGAGTATGAGATGATTAAGTAATGAGAATGAGAATAAGCTTAATATAAGCTTGTGTGATATGCTTAGTGTGACAAAGTGGTGGAATAAGCATTCATTAAATAATTTAATGAATGAATAATTAAAGGAATTAATTAGTATTATTATGTGGATTAATTATATGTTATATAGTAGCTACGTCTATATGACATTAAATGAAATGTGACATTTCAAGGTAACTATATAATATAGGAAACTATATGGTAAAGCGAATGAGTCGCATGAGTTACATAAATGGACCTATGTGACAATGTGTTATGCGTGGTACATTAATGTGTACTTTATGAAGGATATTAAATTAAACTAAATAAATGATGGTTGTTAATAATTATTTCAATGATTAAGTGTAAGTGAAATAATAAAGTTTAATGTGGTGTGACAATATTCAATCAAACTATATTCGGTATTGTCAAATGTACATATAATGTGAGGGATACATGTATACTTATATGTATAGGTATATATGTATATGGATGTATAAAGGAAGTATTTGAATACATATGTGTGTATAAAGACTTGTATATTAACATTATGTACAAGTGGGATAATAAAATATAATATGGTACAATAGACCACTCCCATGACCCTTAGAATGCTGAAAATTGAAGTTAAATAAGCTTGCAAGATAGCCCATGTGATAGCAATAATGGTTAGCCCAATGGCTAGGGTACAATAAATAGTAGTAGTTGGTGGGAGTTAGCCACCAACTCTCCTCTTCCTCTTGTGTAATGTCCATAGGAGGGTAATAGCTTAGCTATAAATAGAGGCCATGCATTGGTGTGTAGAGCTTATCAGTTCAGTTGTTAATTTATGCCTTGTGTAGCATGAGTATTAAAGTTAAATCAATTGAAGGTTTAACTATAATTATTAAAATAAAATAAATGACAAGTTAATAAATATTTGGTATTTATTATCATTATAATATTTGGGGTGTAATGGAGATAATAATTTTATGGGAAATGGTGGGATGATAGTACCCAACCAAATTATATTTAACCCAATTGAAATACTAATTGGATTAAACCAATGTACATGAGGTACATTATTAAATGTATTGGTATGCTTGTTATATGTGGGTGTACATATGTATATATATATATATATATATATATATATATATACCTATAACTTAACATAATGTAGTAACATTAAGTAAGACATTGGGATTGATTTAATGACCCATTCTTACTAATACTAAGTCTGTAGCTTGTCCCAAAATCAGTGTCCCTATCTTATAACAGCCGTGAATAGGCCAATGGCCTAGCCTATTTCTTCATTTACTCAAACTCTAAGATGGTGATGATGGCTAGACAATGATTTCAATAATGGTGGGGGGAGTGGCTCAAATAGTATACTTCACCAACTTCTTCTTGTCCATCATCTTCTACTTCTTTCTCTTGGTTTGATTTGTTGGGCAAAGCCATGGCATGGACAAGAGTTTCTCTATAAATTACAAGCTCTTCCTTCTCTATTTGATTTGCTAAGTTTCTATAAGCTTCATATAGAGAATGTGGTGATGAGAGTTAAGTGAGCAAACTGATTTGGGAGAGAAATAGTTAGCCATTCAAGCTTCAATGAGGTATAACTCTTAAATTATGTTCTTGAGTTTCAAGTTGGGAAATTCTTAGAAATTTATTAAATTCTTGATTTTAAGTTGATATAGAAGTAATAGTAGAGTTATATACATGTTATAACAGCAATGTGTGTTGATTGTAAGCATGATTCATGAAGAATTATGAGTATGGTTGGAAGCTCTGCAATTGCAGAAAGCCTCTTGGATTGGAATCGGCCGCGCCACTCCTTAGTACAAATGCAGCGCGACCATGCC
The DNA here is from genome assembly GCA_020205555.1 of Panax stipuleanatus. Taxonomy (NCBI): domain Eukaryota; kingdom Viridiplantae; phylum Streptophyta; class Magnoliopsida; order Apiales; family Araliaceae; genus Panax; species Panax stipuleanatus. The sequence continues at coordinate 128,690,449 of CM035115.1, read as the reverse complement.
GTTCTACAGAAATGGAAAATGAATTTTTATGTTTTCTGATTCGTTGAGCATGCTAGTTGACTCTAATAAGTGTAGAAATGAGTCTAATATATCACCTAAGGTTACCATGCATATAAGGAATGGAATTACCTTGGTATTAATGATTTTCTAAAAGAAAACTTAAAATTTTTGAGAAACAAAAGTTGATGAATTTAGTGTCCTTTGAGTTCTGACCTTGGACCCTATGTACGTGTATCAACGTGCATGAAATGTAGTTGTTAAGTTACCTTGCATATACTAGATCGATATAGCTTGGTTTAAAATGTTTTGAAGGAAAACTTGGAAGTTTTTGAGAACTAATAGTCTTAAACATGGTGTAAATAGTATTATGACCTTTCAAGCATGTATACTAGGACACCTTATGCCTCTAGACATAACGGATGCGTTCACCATGTAGCTAAGAATGAACTAAACAACTCTAACATGGTTTAGAATGAGTTTTCGAGTAATGTACTATGCTATGTCTATATAAAAAAGTTGAATGATCTTGAGCATGCGTATTTAAGACTTAAAATCATTGACCCTTATTAAATGAAGATATTGAGCCTTGTTGATTTAAATAATTCAATATAGAGATATGTGATTCGAAAGTAAGACTAAATAGTTTGAATATGAAATGGAAGGAAGATGAAAACCTACTTGATGTTTGTGTATAATATATATCAGAATGCATAGTATGCTAGAGACTAAACTGTCCAATGAAATACTCAAGTCTGGTTTTGGCAGGGAGTAGCACGGCCGCGCCACTCCCAAGCTTAAATGTAGTGCGGCCGCGCCGTTCTGCAGAATTTCCAAGAGTAGTTTGTTAACTGCTTGAACTTAAGTCATGATTAGATGTTTTTTTAAAGACCATAAGGACTGAAACATTATGGTTTCAATAGAATGAGTATGAGAGTATGCGGTAACGACATTGTCACCCTAAGATGAAATGAAAAGAAGGTTTTAAAATTCAAGTTAGGAGATAATGTAATATTTATTATATCAAGAGCGTATAAAATGTATGACTGATGGATATGAATCCATGATTATATAACTGTGTAGGAATACACGAAGTGCAGATAGCTTTAAGCAGTTAAGTCGTAGTTGATAAACTACGAATCAGACAAGTCTTTCAGTTCCTAATTATTATATGAATTCGATAACTATTAGTTGAATTATATTATGCTATGAGAATGTTGACGTATATATATGAAATGTATATGAGATATGTATGAGAATGAAAGTTTATCTTTGATGATATGCTTATGAAAATAATCTCTATGCTTGTTATGCAAGAAGTAACATGCGTAGTAAATATTAGATGATTACGACTGCATGAGTTGAGTATTATAATATATGCTATGTGATGCATGAAAACTGTTAGAATTGCTGAGCTGTCGAGCTCACTCTTGCAAATAACCATTTTTGTAGGTTAAGGACTCATAGTAAAGTTACGTACTTCTTGATTGATAGAGTTCAATAGTATCGCAAAAAAGATTACTATTTAGTTGGAGTTATTGCTTGAACCATTTTAGGTTCTAGGAGATGTTCATGATAGTAGCTTACGATGTTTAATACATGATGGGTTTGTAAAGTTGTACTATGTGATATATAGAGGATATCGAATTGAGATGTAAAAGTTTATACCGTAATTCGAATAGAGTGAATCATACATAAATTTAATTCAAGGATATGTAATTGATAAAGATTGTGATTTAGATATAATAAAGAGAGAAGATTGAAAAAGTTTAAATTATTCCACATTTTTATAACATCGAATATGATGTAAGACAGGAATGGTAAATGACCAAGATTGGAATTTATTAAAGTTCGGGGTGTCATTATACAGATCCTGGAAATGGAAAGAATTTATATTCTAAATTTTTTATAAGAGAAGGTATATTCAGTAAGTTATGAATGAAAGATATAAATATTTGGCGATAGTAGTATCGTGACACCGGATTCGAGGTTCAGAGAGGGACCCGGATCTGGGGGTGTCACACCTATGGTGGGCGTAGATAGCTTTACCTTGACAGAGGGTCCTTACAGCCAGGAGGCATTTCACAGCTGGTGGAATCCCCGCACAATTAGGGCTCAGACTCGTGCTACCCAGTTTATGGCAGATATATTGTCGGGGTCTGTGATGATAACAGACTGGATAACTTGTCTGCGAGATCCGACTCATCTGGACCAGATTACAGGATTAACCCAGCAGTTAGAGAGGGCACATTTGTTTGTTAGGCACCTTGGCCAGGAGCCATCCGAGGTAGATTCTTTTGATCCTTCTAGCTCTGGAGCTGGCCCTTCATCAGGTCCATTTTCTGGTAGCTTTGCAGGTGCTAATCCTCCCTTGTATCGACCAGACATTCCCACTGGCCGAGATTTTGTGGCTCAAGAGGAGCTGGAGTAGCTTAATAGCCTGGAGACAGACATTCTAGATCTCTTCGGATAGCTTTTCTCGCTATATCTTTTGATAGGCCTCTATTTAGCTATTGGGCGACTGTGCCCCATTTCTCACTATATCTTTTGATAGGCCTCTGTTAGTAGTTGGGCTGCTGTGCCCCATCTCCTTGTACTTTTTATTTTGTATTGTGTGAGCAGACAGAGATGATGCTTGCAGTAGATAGTTTATTCTAGATATGCATGATATTTCCTATCTATTGCATCATGTTTATCATTGTCATTATGCATATATTATGTCATGGATATGCATTTAGACAGGTGAGTTCAGATTTGACCCTTGGATGGTCTTATGATACGGTGATACAGATGTCGTCATCTACGGTCAACCGTATTAAGCACTCGCCACCATCTTTGGTAGCCTCCTCATTGAGGTCTTGGTACGATAGTCTGCCCCATACAGTGTGACGCCCCAAAATCTCTACATTTCCTGTAGCAGATTCGGTGCTCACGAAAACATTCTATAAGACAATAACTTCTATAAATCCAAAATTCACAGTATCTCAATCCGTTAAAGTTCTCGTCAGAACAATTTACATGTCTGGATACCCTCACTTGGATGTATAGATTTATAATCTTACAGATATTTTCCTGCATATCAATACTTCCTATCTATCTGACATTCACAGTCAAAAGATAAGATTGTTCTTGGAAGTGAGGAGCGACCTCACTGCTTACAGAACTCTCAAGATCATTCAATACCCTCATTCAGATGTATAGTTCATATAGATATTGTACTTGATATTTTTTAACATGAACAAAGTAACATCATGCAACTAATAACTTAATCTCATACTAATATTTGTCTACATAACATTTAATTATTACATCAAAGTTAAGCTGAATTACACCCTTTGTATTATAATAAACATTCGTTCTTAACCACAGACTTCTACCCACAAGTATTATTTCCTGAATTTTCTGGAATATTCAACGCAGCTGCAAAGGAAAAAAAATATTTGCAAGGATGAGCTTTAAAAGGCTCAGCAAATTTTAAACAATTACAGTTTATACTCACACAATATCTGAAATGAAGGAACGTAAAGTTCATAGTATTTTTCACATATATATACTGAGGTTTGATCTGCCAAACCCCACATATTACGAGCGTCTGTCAGTCATGTAGACTTAGCAACCCGGGTTGATTTGGCCAACCACACTATCTAGGAGTATGCATATCATCCTATACAACCACCCGGTCAGTGTAAAACTGTCGGTCATTAATAACCACCCGGTCAATGTAAACATGCCGGTCATTGATAGTATCAGTATATATATTTGTACCAGACAATATTAGTTTCACCACAGTCTATGCTTTGATATCAAATCAAAATAATTTACGCAAGTAACAGTTCATATGTCTTGGTTATGCTTGAACAATAAGTCATAACCTTCTTTAAAGCACATATTTCATGAATAATGGTTATAACAATTTCGTATCTCAAATTATAGGACTTACATTTAATATTAAAATTAAATGAAGTTAGAAAAACTTGCCTTTTTATCACGATCTGCTACTTAGGTTATTTGAAAGTATATTCACCACCTATATATATTATAACAATCATTAGAAATAATAGTAATTAATTTCTAATTAAAATACTAGTGTCTGGGCTAATATTGGAGTCCGTTCGGTACTTTACAGCTTTATGGAATAGTTATCGAATTAGTTTTTTAATAATTTTATTGAAAAGTTTAAATATCTTATTTATATGCTTTAGATATTATTTATTACAATTTCCAAATGCTCAAAATAATTTTTAAATGATTTAATATCATTTAAAATAATTTTTAAGTTAATAATATTATATTTAAATATTTAATTAACCCTTTAAAATAATTTTTAATTCATCAATATTATGTTTAAATAATTTATTTTATTTAATAATAATTTTTAAATCATTATTATCATTTTTAAATAAATTATTATTATTTAAAATGATTTTTAAATCATTAATCTTATTTTTAAGTAATTTATTATTAATTACTCTTATTATTATTAATATTTAAATATATTAAATATTAATAAAATTTTATGTCAAAATATTGAAAATTATTTATTATAATTAAAAATGATTTTTTAGAATTTTTTAGAATTTTTTAGAATTTTTTTACATTTATTTTAATTATTTTAATTAATAAAATTAATTTTCAAATATTGTCTGTCGCTAAAGACCTTTAGCGACAGAAGTGTGGCTATAGGTGTTCTTGGCACAGCCAAGAACACGTTGGTCAACGGCCTAGAGCTCGGTTTGACTCAATTTTTCTGGCAATTAACTTAGTTTCTGGGTAATCTAATTTGATGAAGTTGTAGTACTGATGTAGTAGTACACGTCCATGGTTAATTCACTACTTAAAAATATATCTATAAGTTTACACAATCGGTCAAACCAACTACCCTGAGGCTGTTCTTCGTTTCTGGGCTGCCCAGAAAGGTTCAGTCAACGCCGGTCAACGACCTTTAAGGTCTTATATCTTGCCGGCTGGTTAATATTTTGGTGTTCTAGTCGTCGGGCTCTATAGACTAACTACAAGGGTACATGGTTTGAGCAGTCACAGAGTCTATCTCTCAACAGGTAACAAGATCCAAGCTCTTAAACAACCTGTCAGACCGTTGCTTGAAATTTCTGGGTTACCTAGAAATCGAACCTGGACGATCAACGGGTTTTGACCGTTTCTATTTTTCGGCCAGTGACTTCTTAGGGCTTGACAGTGCTCTAGTTATGTAGTACTCATGTCAAGGTACAATCAAATTAACATCCAACACCTAACCAGACTGACAGGAAAAAGATCTAGGCGGTCAAACCACCTGTCAGATCGTGTTCTTAAGCTTTCTGGGTTACCCAGAAAGCAGCCGGTCATGCTCGGTCAACGACCTTTGACGGCTTATAACTCCTAATCCTATGTTCCGATTGTCAGTCTATCACTTCTAGGCTGCTACCAACACTACATAGTACAACTAACAACTTTCATAACATCTAAACAACAAACGGTTAGCGAGATAAGAGGGCTGACATTCGTTGTCAGACCCTGTTTTGCAACTTTGACAGTTTTGCTTAAAATTTCATTTTTATGCTTTTAAATGTTATGGATTCATGTTTTAGCAACCCAGATCACTTAATAACTTACTAATGAACATATCTAAACAATAACAACAACAATTAAAACTTCAGAAATCAAAAATTAAATTAAGGTTAGGTTTTTTAACCTTTTTGAGTACTTTTTGATTCTTTCCTTCTTGATTCCGTTTCTGGCTTGCTGGGAAAGGTTTATGAGTCACTTGGCTATGTATGTTAAATAGAAATTTCGTGGCTTTGTGTTCCTAAAACCTTACCTTATGTGAAAAGTTCAAGTAGGGGTAAAAACCTAATTCCTCTTTTATTTTGACAAGTAAGCCTATAGCATTAATTGAAAAGGTTGTGTTGTCAAACCCTTGTGGTAAAATTAGATAAGGCAAATCTTTTACTTGCCAAGTAAAAGATTTGTGCTTATCTCATTTAAAACAAAACAAAATAAGGGAATTTTAGTCATTTTACATGTACTAAGGGTATTTTGGTAATTTCCCACTTAAATACGAGGGTAATTTATTCATTTCCTATACTCTTTAGAAAGTTTATAAACAATAATGAACAACTAGGGTTTATCAATTTAGAATTAAGGTTTTTAATTAAGATTAGGGTTTTATAATTAGGGTTAGGGTTTCCTAATCCCTAATTAGGGTTTTCTTACAATCTTTTCCAATTAAATATTTAATACATCATATTAAATTAATATATGTATATACTAATCATAATATATAACATTATCAATGTATTATGCTATAATTCTCATTTATTATAATAATTAGGGTTAAAATTCCTTATTTAAATAAACTATAAATTGGGTTTACCTATAAAACTTTTCATATATCTGTACATAGTTATATCTTATGTGTTGATATATAATTATATATATATTCCAATAATAATATTAACTACACATCATGTGACGCCTCCAGAATAGGTCCAGTCAACCCAACCCATTCTGAGTCGCCGAATACATGGTACATAATTCAAATACAAACTTTATATCATACGGTCGTGCAAAATACGACCACACAACTGTGAGTGTCAATACAAATATGTAGAAAATATTAATATTCAAACTAAGTCCTCATTACAATTATTATCACACTATTCATAAAAAATAGTGAGGACTATTACTGCTCTAACTCGGACCATCACTCTGTCCCCCGACTAGTCCTTGCGACATTCTCATTTCCTGAAGAGGACAACAGATGAAAAGGGTGAGCTCAACTAGCTCAGTAAAGAATATTATGACTAAGATAATGAAAAATAATTTATCGTTAGTCTTCAACAATTCAGATAAAATATTATTGACAACAAGTTTTAGATCAATATTCGCAGCGGAAATAACCATTCATCATCAATATTTTATCACTGTAACATCAATCAATATACATCTCGAATCAAATATTCATCTTTGCACTACAGGCCAAAGATATTCATTTGTATCATCAGTGGTAATGTTTATCTCAACACCTGTCATCTTTTCACTACGGCCAAAGATATTTATCAGGTAATCATTCATCTTCGCTCCACAGGCCAAAGATATTCAGTTATATCACCACTTAGGACTGAGGATGATGAAAAATAATATAAGTAACGAATCCAGTGAAATAAAGGATAAGATTAAGGATTCGTATTTTAGTTTATCTAAGTTCAAGAATACTCCATAATAACACTTTGTGGAGCAAAATTCAAGAATAAAGCTCAAAACTTAGATCCAATCAAAGATGGTAACCATAACAGAAAATTTGGACAAATAGAAGAAAATTTAGTTTTTTCGTGAATAGTGCAGTATACGTGAATAGTAATCCCGACGAAAAAAGTAAGAATTCCATAATAAAATCTATGCCAATATTTTGGTATAATGATATTGAGAAGAATAACATCATTTACGAAAGAAATAACATCCCTTACCTCAAAAGAATAGTACATCTGACTGAAATATCGGATATAATACCGAAGGAAACTTGCACTGAATAGTACCACTCAAAGTATCTAAATACTCACAAAAATACGCTCGATATTATAGAGAGAGAAAACTTCTAATTCTGGTGTGATTTTCAATTCTAACCTAAGCACCCTATTTATAGAAAAAGCTTAGGATGCCAAAGTAGACTTTTGAATAAAATAAATTTTTTTTATTCCAGCCGCCGGCTGCTCTAAAACATCAGAATTTTCAACCAAACAACAAAAGTGGGGCCCACCTTTAAAAAATATTTATTTATTTTCCGAAACATCAATAATTCATAATAAATAGTCCTTTTGTCAGAAAAATACAAATTCTATGTCCTTCTACAGAAAATTTAATTCTCTACAACTTTGTAGAAGGAAGTTTTTCCAAATTCCAAACATAAATTATCCGAAATTCATAAACGGATGATTTTCCACACCAAAATACTGATAGAAACACATCAGCGCTAATTCCTTCTTTTATATCCACAAAATAAATATTTCCTTATCATATAAATCAATAATTAATTATTCACAAATAATATTACAGAACTACAATATTGACAACCATGTCGTTCCCAGGAAAGAGGGGGCCTTTCGATAAGGACTTCTCCTTACTGGCGCGCAATTAAATAGCCCCTCCTAGACAGAACTTCCTTAGACATTGTCAATAATGCTATCTAATAATATTATTCAAATAATATGAATTATTGAGTTGATAATGTGAAATACTGTGCAGTGACAATTATTGAATCAATAATACAAACTATCAACTGTAGCCATTATTGAATCAATCATATAAAATAGCAACGTAGCAATTATTGAGTCAATAAAATATCAATGTAACAATTATTGAGTCAATAATATAAAATATCAACGTAGCAATTATTGAGTCAATAATATAAACTATTGAACAGTAATTACTGTAACAATAATTGAGTAAGTGCCTTCTCACGTAAGACTCAATAATTCGAAATACTGTGCAATATCATGTGCTACTGTGTAACACCGCGTATCACTGTATTTTAACCACCGGGTATTTCAACAGTACTAACAGTAACAACTACGCCGTTATTTTGTAAAAAAAAAGTTATTTCTGTCGCTTTCTATATCAGACAGTTATTCAGTTGTGGGGTCCACAACTAGCTGCACCATCGTACGAATATTCCCCGACAACAAGAATATTCCACGACCAAACGAATATTCCCCGACAACCAGAATATTTTATAACCACTTACTCATTTTAAAATATTTGCACATTTCACCCATAACTTTCATATTTATCAAATCAACACCTTACTATTTCGAAATAATATATAAAGAAAATTAAATCTTTATTCATAAAAGTTGGGGTCTTACACATCACACACGATATTAGTCATAGTTATATTTACTGTTTATAATAATATTCCTATTTAAATTTTGGAATATTACAATCACTCCCTCTTATAAGAATTTCATCTCGAAATTAAAATTACAGCTTATGAAAACAAATGCGGAAAGTCTTCTTGCATCTTATCCTCCAATTCCCATGTAGCTTCTTCAATATCATGATTCTTCCAGATTACTTTAACCGATGATATAACCTTATTCCTCAACACCTGTTCCTTTCGATCAACTATCTATACTGGAACCTCTATATATGATAAGTCTTTCTCTATCTGAACAGGTTCATAGTTTATCACATGCTTATAATCGGATTTATACAGACGTAGTACAGACACATGAAACACATTATGGATGTGTCCTAACTCTGGGGGTAAAGCTACCTCATAGGCTACCTCACCTATTCTCCTTAATACTTGAAATGGGCCAATGAACCTCGGGCTCAGCTTTCCCTTTTTACCAAAATGAATTTTGCCTTTCCAAGGAGGTACTTTCAAAAAGACATGACTTCCAACATTAAACTCCCTTATCTGTCTGTGTTGATCCGCATGTTTCTTCTGCCGGTCTTGAGATGCTTGAAACCGTTGTCGTATAATTCGAATCTTCTCCATGGTTTGTTGAACTAACTCAGGTCCAAGCATTTGTCTTTCCCCAACTTCATCCCAGCATAAAGGTGTTCTACACTTCCGTCCATACAAAGCTTCGTACGGTGGTATTCCAATACTAGCATGATAACTGTTATTATATGCAAACTCTACCAAAGGTAATTGGTCCTCCCAACTCCCTTTAAAATCCATAATGCAGGTTCTCAACATATCTTCCAGCGTCTGAATGGTTCTCTCACTTTGGCCATCGGTTTGTCGATGATACGATGTGCTCAACCTCAGCTGGGTTCCCAAGTGTGCTTAAAGACTTCTCCAAAAGTTCGAAGTAAACCGTGGATCCCGGTCTGACACTATAGATACAGGAACTCCATGTCTAGAAATAATCTCTTTTATGTATAACTTGGCCAAACGATCGAGATTATAAGTAACGTTGATAGGTAGAAAATGAGCTGACTTGGTGAGACGATCAACTATTACCCAGATAGCATTGTAGCCTTTCTGAGTGACAGGAAGTCCTACCACAAAGTCCATAGTGATGTGCTCCCACTTCCATTCAGGAATCGGTAGAGGTTATAGTAATCCACTTGGTCTTTGATGCTCAGCTTTAACTCTCTGGCATGTGAGACACTTACTTACCCATTCTGCTATTTCTCTCTTCATGTTCGACCACCAAAAATGCTGACTTAAGTCCTTATACATCTTAGTACTTCCCGGATGTACAGCAAACTTGGAACTATGGGCTTCTGCTAAGATTTCATCTTTCAATACCTGTATCGCTGGAACCCACACTCTATCTTCATACCTCAGTACTCCCTCCTTATCTAGTCAAAATTTAATGTTCTTCTCATGAGTTATCTCAGCTTTTCATTTCTGACATGCTGCATCCTTCTCCTGCATCTCTTTGATTTGATCCAATAAGGTTAAGGCTGTTTCTATTACATATAACTTCTGATTAGAGTTAGCTGGAGCTCTTACTTCAATCTCGAGTTTTTCAAATTCTTTTTTCAGTGCCTCGTTGTTTGTAATGGTATTCAATCTTTCTTGATTCTTCCGGCTCAATGCATCTGCAACTACGTTAGCTTTACCAGGATGATATAAGATTTCACAATCAAAGTCCTTGATTAACTCTAACCATCTCCTCTTCCTCATATTCAACTCCTTCTGTGTAAAAATATACTTCAGACTTTTATGATCTGTGTATATTTCACACTTTCCCCCATACAAATAATGCCTCCATATCTTCAAAACAAAAACTACCGCGGCTAACTCCAAACCGTGAGTAGGATACCTTTTCTCATAATCTTTAAGTCGTCGCGAAGCATAGGCGATCACCTTCCCATGTTGCATTAACACACATCCTAAACCCCTGTGTGAAGCGTCACTATAAACTATAAGACCCCCAGTTTCATCTGGTAACGATAATACTGGTGCCCTACTCAGCAGTTTCTTCAATTCTTGAAAACTTTCTTCACATTTGTTCGTCCAATTATACTTTACAGCCTTTCGAATTAAATTGGTTAGCGGGGTTGCTATTTTGGAAAAATCTTTTATAAAACGACGATAGTACCCTGCCAATCTAAGAAAACTGCGAACTTCTGTTGGTGTTGTTGGTTGATCCCAATTCATGATTGTTTCTATCTTTGTTGGATCCACTGCTACCCCATTCTTATTAATTACATGCCCTAGAAATTGAACTTCCTTCAACCAAAACTCACACTTGGAAAATTTTGCATAAAGTTGTTCCTTTCTTAATATCTCTAATACCACCCTCAAATGTTCCGCATGTTCCTCCCGTGTCTTAAAGTATATTAAGATATCATCAATAAACACCACCACAAATTTATCCAAGCATGACTTAAACACTAGATTCATTAAGTCCATCAAAGCTGCTGGTGCATTTGTTAATCCAAAAGACATCACAAGAAACTCATAATGTCCATATCGGGTCCTAAAGGCGGTCTTTGGTACATCTTCTCTTCTCACCTTCAGTTGATGATAACCCGATCGTAGATCAATTTTTGAAAAATGCTCCGCTCCTTTTAACTGGTCAAACAAATCATCAATTCTTGGTAAAGGGTACTTATTCTTGATGGTCAACTTATTTAACTCTCGATAATCTATACACAATCTTAACGTCCCATCCTTCTTCTTTACAAACAACACAGGTGCTCCCCATAGTGAAACACTAGGTTGTATGTACTTCTTATCTAAAAGTTCTTGTAACTGAACATGCAACTCCTTCAACTCTACGGGTGCCATTCTATATAGTGCCTTTAAAACTGGTGCTGTTCCTGGTGCAAGGTCAATCACAAATTCAATCTCCCTGTCAGGTGTAAGACCAGGTAAATCACATGGAAACACATCCGGAAACTCATTTACTATAGGTATTTGGTCTAGCTTTCCTCTTTCTTTCCTTGTATCCACCACATAGGCTAAATACCTTGTACCACCCTTCCGAAGTAATCTCTTAGCTTGCATAATAGTTAAACATCGGACTTGCTTCGGTGAACAACTTCCTTTAAACACTACCTTTGTTTTCAAGGGTGTTCTTAAACTTACTTGTTTCCGTTTGCAATCAATTACAGCCTTATGCCTACCCAACCAATCCATTCCCAATATTACATCAAACTCCCCTAGTTGTATAGGTATAAGGTTTACCGGTAATATATGCCCCTGAATTGCTACACTACAATTCTTATGTACTGTATGAACAGGGATTATCTCTTTGTTAGCAATTTCTACATTAAAAGGTACATCTAGATCCTCACATGGTATTTTTAATCTTTTAACAAAATCCACAGATGCAAACGAACAAGAAGCACCAGAATCGAATAACACATAAGCATTTACAGCATCAATTGGTACGATACCTGTCACCACATCTTGTGCCGCCACAACGTCCCTCACTGTCATGTTTAAAGTTCGTGCATTCGGACGATTCTGAGTAACTCCTGCAGTCGCTGCTCCTTGTTTATTGTTAGAATTTTGACCTCCTCCCATATTCACCTTCTTGGGTTTTGGACAGAATTTTGACACATGACCCTCTTCCCCACAATTGAAACATTTGATATTCTTGCCTTTCTCCTTCTTTTTGGGACACCAGTTGGAATAATGCCCGTCTTCTCTGCAGGTATAACAGATCGTCCCTTTAAAATAACATTCCCCTTTGTGATTCTTTCCACATGTCTGACAGCGCTCAAATCTTTGATTGTTATTATTATTACCTCCTTTGTTGGCATTATTGTTAGGATTATAACCTCCTTTATCAGGGTTGTTTGGAAAAGCTACCTCCCACCTTCTCTTATTGTTGTTGCTGTTGCCCCCGCTCGTATTTCCTTTTCCAGTAATCACCCTCTTCTCCTTATTGAATTGTAATAAAGCTTCTCCTTCTTTCTTTGTTATCTTCTCCAGGATCTCCGCAAATGTCTTCACCTGAAATGCCGATATTCTACTTCTAATTTGGGGTTTCAGTCCCCCTTCAAACCTCCTTGTCTTTCTCGCCTCAGTATCTACCTGATGTGATGCAAACCTAGCTAACTCGTTGAATTTGGCTGCGTATTGTGTAACGGTCATCTCTCCTTGTTTCAATTCCAGGAATTGAACCTCCATACGATCTTGCATTGAAGTTGGAAAATAATTGGCAAAGAAAAACTCCTTGAATTTGTCCCAATTAGTGGCACCTTCTCCAGCTCTCCCTTTGTTTGCTTCCCACCAGTGGTTAGCTTCATCCTTCAAAAAGAAAATAGCAAAATCTACTTTTTGATCATCATTCACCTTAGTTACTTTAAACATCTTTTCCATCTCAGTAACCCAAGTTTGAGCTTTTATAGGTTCATCAGTTCCTCTGAACTCCGGTGGTCCCACTAATTTAAAGTCTTTAAACTGAGTTGTGGTTGGGTTATTGGGTGCAGCTGGTATTGCATTATCTTGTCTTCCTTGTAAAGCTCCTACCAGAATATTTACCAGGGTTTGTGTAGGATTCGCCTCTTCCTGTTCCTCCTCAATTTCCCCCCGAAGTCTTCTTCTTGGTGCCATTTATCTAACTATAACAAATAAGTAAAAATACCGATTAATAATTAAACATCCCAATTTGATAAACAGAAATTTGTATTTCACATGGCAAACCTTTATATACATATCTAGTGACTCATTTTAGATCACTAGTTATACACACAACAGAAAGTAAACTACATAGCCTATCCGACTAGCGATTTATCCCTATCACTAGCTATATTATAGATATAAATTTTTTTCCCTTAGTCTAAAGTTTTTCCTTCTTTCTTGCTATCCTCCTTTTTAGCTTTTCTACCATCTTCTCATACTTCTTCAACTTTTTCTCCATATACTCAATTTCCTGAGCGACCCTAGATTCTGAAGGCCATTCTATCCAAGTATGGATAGGAAGTACAACTTGCAACAGCACTACATCAATTACTGGCTCTGCTATGATCAATTGACGGTCCTTTGACATCCTACAATCAGATTTATAAACTCGATTAGTATAAAAAAATCATAGCTTAATACTTTATTAGTATTCTTATCTATTAACGGTCTTAACAACTTTCCCTCTCTCGAAATAACTCTATTTGAGCTCATCTCCTTTATTAACTAAATTCTTCCGAGGTTATAGCCTAAAGGTTTTCTCCTAAGGTTTCTAACCTAAGGATTTGATACCAAATTTGTGACGCCCCAAAATCTCTACATTTCCTGTAGTAGATTCGGTGCTCACGAAAAAATTATATAAGACAATAACTTCTATAAATCCAAAATTCATAGTATCTCAATCCGTTAAAGTTCTCGTCAGAACAATTTACATGTCTGGATACCCTCACTTGGATGTATAGATTTATAATCTTACAGATATTTTCCTGCATATCAATACTTCCTATCTATCTGACATTCACAGTCAAAAGATAAGATTGTTCTTGGAAGTGAGGAGCGACCTCACTGCTTACAGAACTCTCAAGATCATTCAATACCCTCATTCAGATGTATAGTTCATATAGATATTGTACTTGATATTTTTTAACATGAACAAAGTAACATCATGCAACTAATAACTTAATCTCATACTAATATTTGTCTACATAACATTTAATTATTACATCAAAGTTAAGCTGAATTACACCCTTTGTATTATAATAAACATTCGTTCTTAACCACAGACTTCTACCCACAAGTATTATTTCCTGAATTTTCTGGAATATTCAACGCAGCTGCAAAGGAAAAAAAATATTTGCAAGGATGAGCTTTAAAAGGCTCAGCAAATTTTAAACAATTACAGTTTATACTCACACAATATCTGAAATGAAGGAACGTAAAGTTCATAGTATTTTTCACATATATATACTGAGGTTTGATCTGCCAAATCCCATATATTACGAGCGTCTGTCAGTCATGTAAACTTAGCAACCCGGGTTGATTTGGCCAACCACACCATCTAGGAGTATGCATATCATCCTATACAACCACCCGGTCAGTGTAAAACTGTCGGTCATTAATAACCACCCGGTCAATGTAAACATGCCGGTCATTAATAGTATCAGTATATATATTTGTACCAGACAATATTGGTTTCACCACAGTCTATGCTTTGATATCAAATCAAAATAATTTACGCAAGTAACAGTTCATATGTCTTGGTTATGCTTGAACAATAAGTCATAACCTTCTTTAAAGCACAGATTTCACGAATAATGGTTATAACAATTTCGTATCTCAAATTATAGGACTTATATTTAATATTAAAACTAAATGAAGTTAGAAAAACTTGCCTTTTTATCATGATTTGCTAATTAGGTTATTTGAAAATATATTCACCGCCTATATATATTATAACAGTCATTAGAAATAATAGTAATTAATTTCTAATTAAAATACTAGTGTCTGGGTTGATCTTGGAGTCCGTTCGGTACTTTACAGCTTTATGAAATAGTTATCGAATTAATTTTTTAATAATTTTATTGAAAAGTTTTAATATCTTATTTATATGCTTTAGATATTATTTATTACAATTTCCAAATGCTCAAAATAATTTTTAAATAATTTAATATCATTTAAAATAATTTTTAAGCAAATAATATTATTTTTAAATATTTAATTAACCCTTTAAAATAATTTTTAATTCATCCATATTATGTTTAAATATTTTATTTTATTTAATAATGATTTTTAAATCATTATTATCATTTTTAAATAAATTATTATTATTTAAAATGATTTTTAAATCATTAATCTTATTTTTAAGTAATTTATTATTAATTACTCTTATTATTATTAATATTTAAATATATTAAATATTAATAAAATTTTATGTCAAAATATTGAAAATTATTTATTATAATTAAAAATGATTTTTCAGAATTTTTTTATATTTATTTAATATTTTTTTATATTTATTTTAATTAATAAAATTAATTTTCAAATATTGTCTGTCGCTAAAGACCTTTAGCGACAGAAGTGTGGCTATAGGTGTTCTTGGCACAGCCAAGAACACGTTAGTCAACGGTCTAGAGCTCGGTTTGACTCAATTTTTCTGGCAATTAACTTAGTTTCTGGGTAATCTAATTTGATGAAGTTGTAGTACTGATGTAGTAGTACACGTCCATGGTTAATTCACTACTTAAAAATATATCTATAAGTTTACACAATCGGTCAAACCAACTACCCTGAGGCTGTTCTTCGTTTCTGGGCTGCCCAGAAAGGTTCAGTCAACGCCGGTCAACGACCTTTAAGGTCTTATATCTTGCCGGCTGGTTAATATTTTGGTGTTCTAGTCGTCGGGCTCTATAGACTAACTACAAGGGTACATGGTTTGAGCAGTCACAGAGTCTATCTCTCAACAGGTAACAAGATCCAAGCTCTTAAACAACCTGTCAGACCGTTGCTTGAAATTTCTGGGTTACCTAGAAATCGAACCTGGACGATCAACGGGTTTTGACCGTTTCTATTTTTCGGCCAGTGACTTCTTAGGGCTTGACAGTGCTCTAGTTATGTAGTACTCATGTCAAGGTACAATCAAATTAACATCCAACACCTAACCAGACTGACAGGAAAAAGATCTAGGCGGTCAAACCACCTGTCAGATCGTGTTCTTAAGCTTTCTGGGTTACCCAGAAAGCAGCCGGTCATGCTCGGTCAACGACCTTTGACGGCTTATAACTCCTAATCCTATGTTTCGATTGTCAGTCTATCACTTCTAGGCTGCTAACAACACTACATAGTATAACTAACAACTTTTATAACATCTAAACAACAAACGGTTAGCGAGATAAGAGGGCTGACATTCGTTGTCAGACCCTGTTTTGCAACTTTGACAGTTTTGCTTAAAATTCCATTTTGACGCTTTTAAATGTTATGGATTCATGTTTTAGCAACCCAGATCACTTAATAACTTACTAATGAACATATCTAAACAATAACAACAACAATTAAAACTTCAGAAATCAAAAATTAAATTAAGGTTAGGTTTTTTAACCTTTTTGAGTACTTTTTGATTCTTTCCTTCTTGATTCCGTTTCTGGCTTGCTGGGAAAGGTTTATGAGTCACTTGGCTATGTATGTTCAATAAAAATTTCGTGGCTTTGTGTTCCTAAAACCTTACCTTATGTGAAAAGTTCAAGTAGGGGTAAAAACCTAATTCCTCTTTTATTTTGACAAGTAAGCCTATATCATTAATTGAAAAGGTTGTGCTGTCAAACCCTTGTGGTAAAATTAGATAAGGCAAATCTTTTACTTGCCAAGTAAAAGATTTGTGCTTATCTCATTTAAAACAAAACAAAATAAGGGCATTTTAGTCATTTTACATGTACTAAGGGTATTTTGGTAATTTCCCACTTAAATACAAGGGTAATTTAGTCATTTCCTATACTCTTTAGAAAGTTTATAAACAATAATGAACAACTAGGGTTTATCAGTTTAGAATTAAGGTTTTTAATTAAGATTAGGGTTTTATAATTAGGGTTAGGATTTCCTAATCCCTAATTAGGGTTTCCTTACAATCTTTTCCAATTAAATATTTAATACATCATATTAAATTAATATATGTATATACTAATCATAATATATAACATTATCAATGTATTATGCTATAATTCCCATTTATTACAATAATTAGGGTTAGAATTCCTTATTTAAATAAACTATAAATTGGGTTTACCTATAAAACTTTTCATATATCTGTACATAGTTATATCTTATGTGTTGATATATAATTATATATATATTCCAATAATAATATTAACTACACATCACACAAGATATTAGTCATAGTTATATTTACTGTTTATAATAATATTTCTATTTAAATTTTGGAATATTACATACAGCTAGAGGGATAGTAGAACAGATGCTAGGGCATTCTTTGGCCCTTCTAGATTTCCAGGTTCCGTATGGATTCGTGAATGTCATTCTATCCTGCTGGATACCTGAGCTGTAGGTTTTCCGCTTTGGACTGCATGAGTTAACTCCTACCTTATAGGAGTATGAGTGTCTTACAGGTTTAGCATTGGACCTGCTTTGCACTCGCACAACTATTAGTGATATGAGGAGACCATTTATGACGGTGTCAGGTCTGAGACGCCGAGTTGTCACTGAGGAGATTATTTCAGGACATGTGATATCCATTAACTTTCTGATCAATCAATTCGGCCGGCTAGACAGCTATGATCGACACTCTGGGGATTTTATCACTTCTATAGATAAGTGGCAGCTTGCCCGTGTAGACGTCTTGTTGATATGCGTCACGGCCTTTGTATACATGCCACTATATTTGGACCATTTAGATATTAGCTTGATGTTCGTGGTCTGTACCCTTAGATAGGGTAGTACTATTTTGCCGATGATAATGGCTGAGACCTTGAGGTCGGCTATCTTTTGCAGCACCCATCCCGAGGTTTTTCGAGGTAGCTCCATTCTGCTGTATGTATGGCTCATGACACATTTGCGTCCGATTGGCACCTTTAGACACCATGGGTACTGCTTTACCCATGAGATAACCATGCCTTATTCCTTCCAGCCAGCGGAGTGTTCGAATGCAACGACATGGTCGACCTTTTTGTCGGATATAGAGCATCCCTTTTCGATTCTACCATGCTCAGGGCTTGTATCCCTTTACAGCTTCATCACCCATGCAGTCGGCATGGATTATTTACCATTAGCAGGACTGAGAGGGGTGACCACTTACCATCCGTTGGTAGTCATGGGTCAGTTCGATCAATTTAAGAGCCTTTACCAGTTTGAGGGGGCCGTTGATCAGCGGATACTAGCTTCATCTCTATCGTCAGCTGACCTGATCAGGATTTATGAGTGTTGGATTCATAAGAAGAGGGCTGATTTCTCTACTAGCCATCCAGATCGTTCTCCAGAGTATTCGGCATGGTTGGAGTCCGATATAGCAGCGGCTGCGGTTATCCAGTCAGCTCCGTATATTGATTCAGACAAGGAGGAGCCTATGGAGGATCCTGATTCTCCCACTGAGGATGATTTATTTACTGGCTTGACAGCGGCCTGAGTTAGTGACCCTCCGAGCATTCCCGCCGGTACAGATCCAACTATTGCTGACTCATTAGATTGGATGACTTTTAAGAGAGATCAGGCTAGGGCGTTGATGTTGACAGCCCTTTCTAGTAGAGACACAACTTTTGTTGCGAGAGACGAGGCTCGAGCTACTCGGGATGTAGCGTTGGTTGAGAGAGACAAGGCTAGATACACCCGAGATGCAGCTCTTGAGGAGAGAGATGAGGTTCGATCTATCCGAGATGCAGCCTTTGAGGAGATTGAGGAGGTCTTAGTTTCTCGGGATGCCGCTTATGTCTAGAAGGATGAGGCCATAGCTACCCAGGATGTCTATATTGTAGACAACACATCACTTAGATCGTACACAGATAACCTGGTTGGAGAGATGAGTGCTTTTATAGATGGCCACAATAACACTATGCAGATGGCTGTGGATGTTCTTGCCCGTATGGAGGCTGAGGGTATTGAGCTTGTGACGCCCCCAAATCCGGGTCCCTTTTATTATCTCGGATCCGGTGCAGTCACGATACTACTAGCCAAATATTTACATCTTTTATTCATAACTTAAAGAATATAACTTCGCTTTATTACAATTTAGAATATAAATTCTTTTCACATCCAAGATCTTATGTAATGACCCAAACTTTTATAAGTTACAATCTTAGTCATTTACCATTCCTGTCTTATGTCATGTTCGATATTATAAAAATGCGGAATAACTTAAACTTTTTCAATCCTCCTTGAATAAAATCTTTTATTGATTTCATAATCTTAAATCAATTACAAATCCTTGAATCACTATATATGATTCACTATATCCAAATTATTGTATAAACGTTTACATCTCAATTCGATATCCTCTATGTATTAACTGATATATCTTTACGATACGACAAGTATTAAACATTGTAAACAACTATCAAGTACAACTCCTAGAACCTAAACATGGTTCGAGAGCATATATCTAGATAAACAAAAATCTTCGAACTCTATCACGTAGCACGTTACTCTTATCGTGAGTCCTTAACCTGCAAAAGTGGTTATTTGCAAGAGTGAGCTAGACAGCTCAGCAATTCCAACAGTTTTCATGCATCACATAGCATATAACATCATACTCAGTTCATGCATTTATAATCAATTTATATTTACTAAGCATGTTACTTCTCACATAACAAGCATATCATAAAAGATCAACTTTCAATTTCATACATATCTCATATACAGTTCATATATAAGTTAACAATCTCGTGGCATAATACAATTCAATTAACAGTTATTAAATTCATATATCAAATAAGAACTGAAAGACTTGCCTGGTGCGTAGTTTAACAACTATGACTTAACTGCTTAAAGATATCTGCGCTTCGTGTATTCCTACATAATCATACAATTATGGATTCATACTTATCAATTACATGCATCCATACATTCTCAACATAATAACAATTGATACATTGTTGTCTATCTTGGTCCTTAGAACCTTCGTTTTACTTTCTCATCGTATTCTTAAAATAACTATGTACGTATAGGTATACCTTAACCTTACATACTTACTACCATTCCTTCATATACATGTATCACACACTTAACTACATGTATTCGACATATATTTAAAACTTATAGATACATTATTTATATTTCTCTTACGTTTCTTATCGAAATTATAATTCCTGGGTTTTATATAACCATTACATTCAACTTTCTAAGTTTCACCTTTCAAAATCCTTGTCATACTTAAACTAGTCATGTAAGGCTACTATGTTCATCATGTATACATGTTTATAAGGTTACTAACTCAATTTTGAAACCTAGCATGCACATTCTATGTCCACTTCAAGGTTATATGTTTTTCATGTCGGACATTCTTATACTTTAAGTAAAACAAGTTCATGCTTCAAGGGTCCGCTACTACGGTCATATTACCACATAACGAGACTAAACAATAGTAAGTAGGCATGCTCGTGCATATACCACACATGCGTACTTTAATTCACATAGTTTATACTTTTAGAAATTCATTTTCTATGAATATGCGTGCATATGTGAAATCCATGTATAAACAAATGATGTTCATGTCAACATGTCTATATGCATAATGAATCCTAATATACATGCTTGCATGATCATAACGTAACTCACATGGTAATCGATGCTATTTAGCTTTCAAACTCTAAGTTTCCATTGCAAAGTACACTAAGTCCACAAAGGCAACATTTAGTTTATACAAAGTGTCTCGTAGCCATGACTCACATGTATTATAAACACATATATAAACCTCGTATACGTTCTCATATGGATAGAATTTAAAAGACATAAGTCTTGTCAAGTTCTTTTCAAAAGTCTTTAAGCTTTTCTTTGAAATCCTCTTATTCTTCAATCATATATGCGTGCTCACACTTTAGACTTAGTTCTCATGTCAAAATAGACCCTACTATTATTTCACAAAATCAGAACACACATATTACGCATGTGTCAAAGTTCACTTCATCAATTCTAAGCTCATTTTGTAAATCATAAAGCCTTTCATCAATAGTGTATATTATCATGGTCATACATGCTTATGTCATGTCAAGGTACTCCTATATGCATGTTAAATCATGTTCACATGCTTGCCTAAGTTGGTACCATCAAGATACCATAATTAGATATGAAACAGAAAACAAAATTCAAGAACAGGCCCTGGCGCAGCTGCGCCGCTGGCCAGTACAAAACAGGCGCAGTTGCGCAGGTGGCCGGCCAGAGATAGAACTGTTCTGCTTCGGCAGAACTTTAGCCCAACTCAAAAATTCTCAACGAAAATTAATTCAGTCATGCTATAATGTAATTCTAACATGTTTATAATCTTATATAACACCTAACAATCATTTCCCAATTCTAATATCCATCAATACATACTTAATTCAAGAATCAAGAATTTATAAATTTTCAAAGATTGGAGAGCATGAATGTAAAGCTTATAACTCTGCAATATGCTTGCTGCTAAATAATTTCTACAATGCTGCTATAGTACTCTCCCTCAAATTAATATAAACTCTTAGCAATTAGAATGAGAAGAAGATAAGCCAATTTATAGGCAAATGGATATCCAGACAAAGCTCTTAACTCAAAAATCAAACCAAAGGATTGCAAGATTGAACAATGGTTAAGGAGAAGTTGGTGAGGAGTTGGTGGATTCAATCATGAATCCCACATCTCTTACAATCATTAGCTAGACTTGTGAGGAAATTGAGAAGGAGATAAAGTAGAGTAGTGTAGTCATGTGTTTGTTCACGTGAAGATGAAGTTGGGCACTCAATGTAAGACAAGCCAGTTAACTCAACAACTTGCAAAGGCAATACTCTATACTAGTGTTATATATATAGCCTATTATGCTCACTAAGGCTACCTCATGTATACACATTTTATTTCATGTATACTTAGGTTATAAATGAATTATAAATGAAATTTCTACTTACAATGTATCAAGTAGGGGTATATATATATCCATGTACATTAATACTGAATATAATTCAATTGGGTATTACTCATTATATAATGGTTATTATTTCAATTATAATAACTATTAAAATCATTATCAAATAATAATTGTTTATAGATATTACTATATGGTAATAGGGTATATCTCAAGGTCTACCCACACATATCCAGTCACATAAGCAATATTATTATGTAACTCACATAATGCAATTAATCTTACTATATAGTCTATATAATATATAGCTATATTAATACGTCACATTGCATTATATAATATAGTTTATATATAATTGTAGGGTCACACTTAAGTGTTGCACTACACTTTATATAACACATGTGTCATTACTATATGTTATACTTTTAAATTATCACAACCTTTGCACATATCAACTAGTTGAGCAAATATAAACAACTCGTGTATATATTATTATTCTCAATGGTAATTAATTAATGACTTATCTTATCAATTAATTAATAATAATATTAATTAATCCGTTCCTCATCAATCAATGTAATTATTAATCTCCATAACAATTAATTAACATTTATATGATTAATTATCACATTAAATAAATATAAATTTTATTATATTTATAAATCATTTACTAATTAATCAACATATTATCAAATAATTACTTGATAATAGTATATTACCCATATCAATAATCAATATTATAAGACAATTTATCTCATTCCTCATCAATTTAATAATCACAATTCTGATTATATTTATAATCAATTTTCTTATTATTATACTATCACTGGCCATAATAAAAAATCAACATACTATTATAATAACAATTAATATAGATTAATTATTTAATTAATAATTCCTCCATCCTTGAATTAATTCATTCATCATCGAATCTATTATCGTGCCACACAATACATTTCTCACAAGCTCAATCTTAAGCTTATTATCACTTCCACCACACTTAATATTTTTTTAATATAATGTTTGTGTGACTCAAGCATTTTAATGCTAAGCTACCTCAATTAATTATACACTTATAATTTGTATAACCTTTACGCTTAGAATAATTAAGATTTATTCTATTAATTATTTAAATAATAATATCCACGATAAAATAATAACTTAAGTTATTTAATTAAAATAACTTTGTTTTCTTTCATTAATTAACTCTCTTGAAAATACATTAGAAATTATGTATTTTGTCATAACGTAAAATATTATGTTTTCTCCAAATAAAGACATTCATCATTAGAAAATAATTTACTTATTGTCTCAAGATATTATTCTTAATATAATATCTATTAAAAATAATTATATGTACGGCACATGTACATATATTATATATAGAAAATAGATAATAAGTTTATTTTCTATTATAATAAATTGTTTATATCAATTTATTTACATATAGCAAATATGTTTTAATATATTTACCATATTAATTAATCATACCTATTACCTCATACAAAAACATATAAGGTAATATTATTATTCAAAAATAACATTCCTCCTTTTATTAAAATAATTCAATATTAGAAATTATTTTAATATCCTTTATTAGAAATATATAATAACTATTTCTCTTTCATTTCTATAAATTGTCCCAACACAACTTCTTCAATCTATACATTTAATCATATCTCAAATATTAGTTAATTCTCTAATCAATATTCATTTAAAGATATATATTGATTACCATCTCTCTTTAATAACGTATATATATTTATTAACGTTATTCGCACATTAGACTTTTTCATATATTACCATTCTAAGTAATATATATCAAAAGTACTAATTATAATTTCATATTCAACACATATATTAGTTTACATTTTACTTAAATAAATTAAACCCTGTACTATATCACCATAGTTAATTAAGCCTTTAATATTCAAATTATATTATTCCATAATATAACTTCCAATTTAAATTAACCAATATTTATTCTTATTAGTTAATTCCCTTAACTAACTAATGCTTCACTATCCAAATCCATCCATGGATAGCTTAAGTACTAACAATAACCTATAATACATCATACTAGTCACTAGTACATACATTATTCAAGAAAAAAGTGATTATTCATTAAACATATTTAATATCACCAACTTACTATGATAAAATAGTTCTATAAATTATTTAATATCGATAAAAAATTTTATTCACCTCCTTTATCTCAACTAAATTGTCGCTACGATAAATAACAAATATACATTAATAATATATTTATTAATCAGATATTACATAGTTCATATTACCCTATGTAACACAATACTTTCTATCTCATAACACACATATATATATTCGAACCCAATACATGCCTTAAGAATTTTATTTATTAAATTCTCATTTTAATAATTTCTTGAAAATTCGGGTTCTTACAGAGCTTGCAGCTGCTCCTCTATCTTCAGAGAGAGATGCCATGTTGGCACTGCTATCCCGCTTGTCCACGGGTTCATAGACTAGCTTTGTTTTTTCTGCATATACTAGATCAGCCATTTTTGTCATGTACATGACACAATGTATATATCAAACAATATTATATATCAGAGAAATATATTTTGATTCACTTCCCTGTTGGATATGTATTGTCATTGCTGATTGATTACCACTTCTTTCATGACTTGCTGTTGTTGATGTATCACGAGCTTCTCCTTGATGGATTGATAGTGAGATGTCAGAGAGTACCTCAGTAGGGCCTGTTGACTAGGGAGGTTTGATAGTATCTGGATTTTAATAAGGTTTCGGTGTCTTGGAGCTGGTTTTTATTGGTTTTTATTTTTTCTTGAAGGTCAGACCGCACCAGGAATGGTTGCCTACGTACTCCCTGGTGGAGGGAGATCAGGTTATTCGTAGTTCAGGTTTTTGTGTGAGAGGTTTGAGAAATGTCTCTTTTGAGTTTGGTTTGATGGGTTTTTAAGTGTTTGTTTGGTTTTGGAGGGTTTTTTGAAATTTTTGTTTGATTTGACCGCACCAGGAATGGCTGCCTACGTACTCCTGGGTGGAGGGAGATCAGGTCATTCGTAGTTTGATCTTCTAGTGAAAACTCAAACTGATTTGATTGATTCGCAGTACCAGGATGATGGCTGATATGTGTTTTAGACATAGTACCTTTTCATGGTGTTTGAGTTGATAAGCTGGGGAAATTCGCTCCCGTCCATCTCTTGCAATCTGATAGCTCCTCCTGTCAACACTTCTTTGACAATGAAAGGCCCTTCCCAATTCGGGGTGAACTTTTCTTTGGCTTCATCTGGATTGGCCAGAACTTTCTTTAATACCAAGTCATTTTCTATAAATTTCCGGATTCGAACTTTCTTGTTGTATGATCGAGCAATCCTTTGTTGATATAACTGCCCGTGGAAAATTGCTGTAGCCCTCTTCTCATCTATCAGGTACAGTTGGTGGTACCGCTCTTGCATCTACTGATCTTCTTCCATTTGAGTGTCTATTAACACTCTCAGAGATTCCATTTCTACTTCTATAGGCAGTACTGCTTCTATACCATAGACCAATGAGTAGGGGGTAGCCCCAGTAGAGGTACGCATTGACATCCTGTATGCTAACAGAGTCAGAGGCAACATGTCAGGCCATCCTTCGTGATTGGTGGACATTTTCTGCATGATCTTCTTGATGTTCTTATTAGCCGCCTCGATAACACCATTCATGTTGGGTCGGTAGATGACGAAATTGAGATGCTTGATATGAAACTTGCTGCATAAATCTCTCATCATCTGATTGTTTAGGTTTTTGGCGTTGTCTGAGACGATCACCTTCGGTTGTCCATATCGATAGACGACATTGTTTCTGATAAAACCAATGATTACCTCCTTGGTGACTTTGGGAAAAGAGGAAGCTTCAACCCATTTGGTGAAGTAATCGATCATGGTGAAGATGAATTGATGTCTGTTGCTGGCTTTGGGTTCTATCGGCCCAATCACATCCATTCCCCACATGGAGAAAAGCCATGGCGAACTCATATTGTGCAGCTCATTTGGAGGAGCGTGAATAGCATTTTTGTGGACTTAGCATTGGTAGCATCTCCTGACGTGATCATCACAGTCAGTTTTGAGATAGATCCAGTGATGCCCGGTTCTCAATATCTTCTTGGCCAACAAATAACAGCTCATATGGGGACTGCAGACTCCACCGTGCACTTCATCCACCAGTCTCTAGGCTTGCTCTTTATCGAGGCATTGTAACAGGCCTATTCCAGCATCAATTTTGTAGAGTGCGTCTCCGCTCAGATAGAACTTCATAGCCATTTTGTGAATCAGCTTTCGTCCTGCTTGGCTTGCCCCAGCGGGTGTAGATCCATCTCGGAGATATTCTTTGATGTCTTGATACCAAGGCTGATTGATAGGAGGTATTTCATCTGATATTTCTGCAATGTAATTCCTATATGTCGGGGCCTTTTGGTTTGTGAATTTGATGTCTGGAATTCCCTTTTTACCCGATATATTCACCAAGGAAGCCAACGTTGTAAATGCATCCCCAAAGTCTTTCCTACCTCGAGGGATGTGGATGAAGGTTATCTCTTCAAAATCTATGGATACGTTGATGACCTTCCAGTGATAGAGCAGTAAATACAATTCTTTGGTGTGATATGCCCCAGTGGTTTGTCTGATAACCAACTCAGAATCTCCAAAGACTAATAGATGCTGGATACCCATGGATTGGGCTAATTTCAACCCCATTATGCAGCCTTCATTCTCAGCCGTGTTGTTGGTGTTGACAAACTGTAATTTGGTAGCCACAGGATACTGTTCTCCTGTATCAGAGATGAGGACTGCCCCAGCTCCGGCACCTTCTATGTTTACCGCTCCATCAAAGTACATTCTCCAGGGTTGGACTGTATTCTCTTATTGGATTTGCTGAATTGTCATGATCCCGTCGTCCAGGAAATAAGTTTTCAAAGGCTCAAAACCTCTTGCCAGTTCTTCGGCTAGTTGATCTGCAATGCATTGGCCTTTGATGGACTTTTGAGTTACGTAGACAATGTCAAACCGTTGTAGGATCAACTACCAGTTGGACAGTGGATAATTTAACATTGGTTTGCTGAACACGTACTTCAGTGGATCTATGTGGGATATGAGATAGGTCTTGTGCCCAAGCAGATAGTGTTGTAATCTCATGACGGCCCATGTTAACGCACAACATGTCTTCTCTATCAGAGTGTAGTTCTGTTTATCGATGCTGAATCTTTTGCTGATGTAGTAGATAGCTCTCTCCTTGCTACTATCATCTTTCTGTCCCAGCATACAGCCCATTGCGTTGGCATTAATGGACAAGTACATAAATAGGGAAACTTTATCCCTCAGGGGTACCAAGACAGGTGCTTCGATCAGCTTTTTTTTGATGGCAAAGAAATCTTTTTGGCAATCTTCATTCCATTTCGCAGAGGAATTCTTCCTTAGTAGCTTGAAAATGGGTTCACACATTGCTGTGAGCTGGGAAATGAACCTGCTTATAAAATTGATCCTCCCCAGGAACCCGCGTATCTCCTTCTCTATTTGAGGGACCAACATCTCTGTAATGGCTTTAATCTTGGCGGGATCCAGCTCAATGCCTCTATTGCTTACCAAAAATCCCAACAACTTACCCTATTTGCTGCCAAAAGCACATTTGGCCGGGTTCAGCTTGAGGTTATACTTACGCAACCTGTTGAACAGCTTTCAGAGATGGTTAATGTGATAGTCCCCCTTCTGAGATTTGACGATGATGTCATCCACATAAACCTCTATCTCCTTATGCATCATGTCATGAAACAGGGCCATCATGGCCCGCTGATATGTGGCACCGACAGTGATAAGGCTGAAGGATAGACATCTATAGCAGAAGGTTCCCCAAGGAGTAATAAAAGTTATCTTCTCCCTGTCTTCTTTAGCGACCATAATTTAATGGTAACCAGCAAAGCAATCCACGAAAGAATACATGCCATACTGTGCTATATTATCTATCAGGATGTGGATGAAAGGTACTGAGAAATTGTCTTTGAGATAAGCTTTGTTCAAATCCCTGTAATTCACACATACTCATACCTTTCCTCCAGGCTTTGGCACGGGGACTATGTTCGACAGCCACTCCGAGTATGTTGATGATGATGCCGGCTTTGAATTATTTGACAACCTCTTCTTTGATTTTTAGACTCCATTCAGGTTTCAATCGCCTGAGCTTCTGCTTGACTGGCTTGAATCCATCTTTGATGGAGAGTCGATGGATGACAATGTTAGTAGACAAGCCGATCATGTCTTCATGCGACCATGCAAACACATCCTGGAACTGAGTTAGGATTTCAATCAGGTACTGTCTTTGGTTTGGGGTGAGGTCTAGGCCTATCTGGATATTTTTGATGTTTTTTGAGGTTTCGATATTGACAGTAGTGGTTTGATCGAGGTTTGGTTTGGGTTTGTCTTCGACCCATTCTTTGATCTCCTCGGGCACCTCATAGTCATCTATCTCCTATTGATCAACTTCCATCAAGTCGAAGTTCAGTTCTACATCAAAGTTATAGTCAATGTGACAGGTTGACATCTCATCAGCAGGGACAAACAAATTCAATTCTGGAGTCCTGAAAATAAATTGCTTTCGCTTTAATATGAAACTGTTTAAACATACAAAGCATTTAGCAAAGCATGACAAAAGTTACTGATATAGCTGTGCAACCAAAATAAGCAGTAAATGAAACCATGTTACAGGGCAGATGGACTCTCTGCTTTTTTAACCTTTTTGAATGAGGCAAGGGATGCTTCTCAAGTTGTCTAGTGTCAGGTCCTCATGAATAGAAAGGATAAAGGAGTTGTGCTCATCTGTCTCATCTCTGATGACGACTCAGACATCCTTCGGATCAGGGACGAGATTCTTCTTTGAACTTCCGCCCTTCCTTTTTCTGATGCGAGGGATTTGGACTTGGTATTCGTCCTCACTGTCTGGGATATCATCATTCATCCCCTCATAGAGCATCAAAAAATAAATGTTAGCAAATGGGTCTCGTCCTTCGTGCATGAACTTTTCTTTTCCCTTTTTGTTCTCCCCATCAGGCTTTGGGGCTTTTTTCTCACTTATCGGTATGACTGGAGGAAACAGCATGCCTGATACAACGGCAGGAATCTTCCTCATTGGCTTCACAAACCCTGCATCGGTGAGGTTTGGCAGCAGGATTGTGGAAGCAGGAACCTTTGGATGCTTGTGTGGATTTTGATGGTTCGATCCGGATGAATAGTCTAACCCCAGCTTTCCCTAATTGGCTTAGGATTTGCTCCGGACTCTTGATACCTTGCTGATATTTTTTCTAACCCTTCTCTAGGGCGGACAATTATATCATCTCCTAGCCCACTGTCATCACTTCGGGAGAGACCTTTGGTTTCAAGGCTGGTGCCCCAACTCGTATGTACTGAGTATTGCTCACCTCCAGTGCTTGAAAACTTGCTGGTTCAATCCCCTCATCCAGACTGATCACCGGCATGTCTCCCTGTATGTAGACATGATATTCTGGTTCGGCATTCACCGTGATTAGGTTGCCATTGATAATGTACTTGAGCTGCTGATGTAGGGTGGATGGAACTGCTCCTGCCATGTGGATTCACGGCCTTCCCAGCAATAAGTTGTATTCGGTGGTAATGTTGAGTACCTAGAAGGATACATAGAAAGTGTGGGAACCAATCTCCAATGGAAGCTCAATCTCTCCCACAGCTTCTCGGCGGGACCCATCGAAAGCTCAAATAACCACATGACTGGTACGAATCCAGTTTGGGTTGATCTTCATTCTCTCAAAGGTATCGTATGGATAAATGTTTAGGGATGATCCTCCATCTATAAGCACACCTCCAATCATATACCCTGATGACATCACAACTATGTGCAGTGACTTTCGATGGCCCGTCCCCTCTGCGGGTATATCATCGTCAGTAAAAGATATCACATTGTTGTTGAAGATGTGTTCTATCACATGACAAAATTTCTCAGCATCCACTGTCCTTGGCATATGGGCTTCCTCCAGTACTTTCACCAGAATACTGCGATGATCTATCAAGGATAAGACCAGGTCTAGGATGGACATCTGTTTGGGTGCATCCTTCAAGTTTTGCACCACCTTGATCTCGTTATGCCCCATTTTTCTGAGGAACTCTTCGATTTTCTCTTCAGCCACTTTCTCTTTAGCTTTGATGATTGAATTGATCAGCCGCCGAGGCAGGTACAATGGATTCTCTTTGGATATGCTGGCAATATTGTTTGAGGTTGAGCCTTCATCCCTCCCATAGTTCCATGGGACTCTTTTTAGATTGATCACTAGATATTGAGGTCTGAAAGGCAATACTAAAGGTTCGAGTGCATATACCTTCACAGGATTCTGTGGTTCTTGGACCCATTTCCCTAGCAGTATTAAGGGTGTCCCGGCTAGCTCCTTCTCACAGGAAATAACAGCCACTGTTCCCTGATTCCATGCCATGGGAATAAAGAGTGTTTCCTCATCGGGGAGGCCATAATATTGATTCCCTCTTATCAGCTCATCGTTTTCAATAAGATTCTAAATCAGGTGACAAAGTCCCCAACAATCCTTGGTGTTGTGACCGGGCTCATTGGAGTGATACTGGCAGATCCTGTCAGGCTTGAATTTTTTGGATCGAGGGTTCACCGGGGGTAACAAATCTACAACCATTCCCTCATTGATCAGCATTTGAAGGATTTCCTTCATCGACTGGTTCAGATTAGTGAAATTCCTCTGAAAGGCGAATTCCCTATCAGCTTGGAACTTTTCTTCTCTGGCCACCTTGTTGGCCCAGGGTTCATGCTCATGAAACCGGTAATGTTCCCTCATAGCAATGGGACTAATTTTTGGTGTAGGAGGACTTGCTTCAGACTGGTTGGACTGGTTTATCAGCTGCCTGGTTATCTGATGTTGATACACGATCAGATCCGTTAACTGTCTAATCTATTCCTTGATAGACTTGATTTCCTGTTCTATCAGGAACTGCTTCTCTGAGAACTCCCAACTCTCTGGGTTATTGGTGCTGGATTGAGTTGCCTCTCTAACATATCGGAGGTATTTGGATCCCTCTCCACTCCCCGTGCTAATTATATTGACACTCTCCTCTTTGTGTTGAGGGAGGGGATTATCCTGCACATGAGGTTGTTCTATTTTGGTCACCACAATCTCTCTGTTGTCTATCAAGTCTTGGATCTTGTGCTTGAGAGCCCAATAGTCTTGTATATCATGGCCCAAAAATTCAGAATGGTATGCGCACTTCTTACTTGGTTCAAAATTCCTTCCCCAGGTACTGGTTGGTGGAAGGAGTTGAACAATCTTCTTTTGTGCCGTCAACAGTTTTAGTACATTTTCTAGTGAATCCCCTAAAGGGGTGAACATTCTCCGACGTCTGGCCTCCAAAATTTTCTGAAATGGAGGATTAGAAGGTTGGGTTAGAGCTTGGAAAGGGGAATAGTTCCTGCTTTGAATGGGTATACTGCTCGTCTCGCTCCTCTGATTTTATCCTTGCAGTACTAAGGGCACTTCCTCAACTTTCTTCTTGTGTACTCTCCGAGGATTACTCCCATAACTCATGGACTGAATATGCTCGGTAACAGCTTCCAAGGCAATAAGATCTTTTATCTTCCCAGATTTCAGCCCCATTTCAGCCATTTCTCCGTGCTTGATCATCTCCGAGAGCAGTTTTCCTATGCCTGCTAGGACCCTTTCATAATACGGAGCTTCTTCGATGTCGATGAAGGTCATGACTATCTCAGACTCAGTCATAGGTGGGCATATTCTATGAATGACTCGGTGTTCTGCTTTTTGATTTTGGTGATTTGGTATCTGTCTGGAGCCATTTGGGACTGAAAGTTGTACTGATTGAGGAATGCATGTGTTAACTCTTCCCAGCTGTGAATTTTTAAATTATCCAGTCGAGCATACCAGGCTCTAGCCTCTCCGATCAAACTCTTCTGGAATAATTGCATTCTGAGCTTTTCGTCTTCTACATAGGATCCAAGCTCTCCAATGAATACCTTTTAGTGGGTGTATAGGTCTTCCAATCCATCATATTTCTCAAAATCAGGGACCTAAAATTTTTTCGGGTAACGAGCCCCTGGGAATATATATAAGTCTAAATAATTGACACTGCTAAATGCCCCAATCCCTTTGATAGACCAGATGATTTCTTCCATCTGTTGTACTTTCTTCAGAATATCACCAGCTTCCTGCTCTTTGTTGAGGATAGTGATTTCAGGGGTTTTGTTGGTTATATCTTGATTCTGTGGTTCAAGAATACGAGTGTCTTTCTTTCTGGTCTCTTAACTGCCACCGAGTGTAGATGGATCTGTATGACTAGGTATTTGTTTCCCTTGAAGGCCTTTGCTTTGTTCCCTTAAGAAAATAGTCAATTCGGCTATCTGGTTCTTCAATCCTTCAAATTCCTCCCTAGAAATAAGGGTGGATTCAAGTTGAGCACCGGAAGCCATGCCTGGAGATGGTCTTAGTGCTTTCTTAGATTTTGACCTGGTGACAGGACCAATTTTTACCTACTATAAACATAGGTGTGTCAATTTCTTGATGTAGGATCGGTCGGATGCATGCTATGCAATCTGTTTATTTTTGAGGTTTTTTTAATCTTATCCTGTAAAATAAAGGTTAGATATTTTGATGACAGGATAGTATGACAGGAATCAAAATGAAATGTATATTTACATTATGAAATTTACATTGGAATTTGAAAATGGACATTTGTATTGAAAAAGGAATGCATGAAGAGGCTTCCCTTCGAATTTGGTTAATCAGAGGCTGACCTATCTTAGGCTACTCTAGCGGCTTTTCGGCATGAAGGTCCCTAGATCATCGCAATCTACTAGAGGGGAAATTAATCCAGTCTTTCAATTAGAACAGATCTGAGTGGTGCCTTTCCTGAGCCTCCCAGAATTAGCCTTCTTTGAGTCCAGTAATCAAACACAAACGGGTTCGCCTCCTGGTGGAGGAATCACACAACATACATTCACATACATAGCGTCTCACCGTATGAAATGATGACATTGTCCGAAGCACTAATAAAAAGCAGTAAAGCATTCATTCACATCCATTCAATGTAAAACGCAGCATCCACACACACACAGATATAAAAGGAAATTTTGAAAAGATTAGAACGCGGCCTAAGCCCTCTGCTGTCCCCAGCAGATTCCCCACTTGTCGACGCTGGGAAAAAATTCGGTCTGACTTTGGACTCGATCTTTCTTTCTTCCTAAGTCTTGTGTTTTCTACCCTTATTGCCTTATCTGTTTTATGAAGGGTGAAAAAAGGTTTTTTAGGAAAAGGTCAACACGTATCATGTCGACGATTTGAACGGTTTACAGAGTTGCCAGTTGGTAGATTTGAAATGGTTGTACCAACTCAATCGAGTTTTATTTGCAAGTAGGCCCAATTGCTAGACACTGTCGAAACTTGATCTTTGAAACCAAAGTTCTAAGTTCGTGGGCTTGGTTAAGTGGGGGGAAGGTGTTAGGCACCCCTCAACTCCCGTGAAAACACGGTACCACATCTTTTCAATATTTCTCTTTTTATTTGCAATGTGTGTGTGCGAATGCTGGAAGAAATTGGGCCTACATTTGTTTGTTTTGAAAATATTGTCATGCTTCGTTGAACCTATATAAGAAGGGTTTGATTTGATTTGCAAAAGTCCTTTTGAGACAAGATATGAAATTGATGTTTTGAAAAGATTGGTTTTCAAACCCTTACGTTCAAGTAGGAATTGAAACATGTTGATACTTCCATTTTTTTTTTTTTATCTTTTTAGCCTTTTGGCTCAATTTGAATGGTGAATTGTCGGGCTGCAAAGCATTCTCTACCACAACATATATACAAGTGCTGGTCTTCTCATGGGCATGGCCGCTATCAGAGTGACTCTAGCATGACATATTATTATTTCATTATGTTTGAGACCTTAAACCCGGATAACCGTTTTAAGGTCTGTCAGATGTACATTTTTACATAAAAACTGGCAGGATACATTTGTAATGTGGAGTTTGTCCATCGTGGGAATCAGATTCTGATCAGTTTGATCATGAATCCCACGATTTCTAGACTCACAAAGAGAAGCCAAAAAAACCTACACAATTTAGATATTCAAATAAAATGTATATTTACATCAATACGTCGCAAAAAACCAAGGATTCATCAGTCAAATCCTGGCATGCGCGTAGCCAAAGTTTCTCATTCCCACTAGATAATGATATAAGGGTTGCGAGGTTGCTTTAAAATGAATAAAACTAGAAAGAAAGCAAGATTTAAATAAATCTCAGCCATTATATCTTCCCAGTTCCGGTTGGATCTATTTTGAACCGTTTGAAAGGTAGAAATGGCTAGATTTAAAGAAATTTAACTTGCCAGAATTGATATTTAAAAAGAATTCATATCAAATGAATATTTGCAGCAGATATTTAATCACAGCGAATAAAGAATATATATATATATACGAAAGTTGTAAAGGGCGACGGATTTGCCATCCTATGCCCGGACAGAAATGTAAATATATATATATATATATATATATATATATATATATATATATATATATAAAAGTGCCACGGAGTGATTTAGGCTTGACATAATGTAAATATATGTATATAAAAGTTGTAAAGAGCCACGAAATGATCCAGGCTCAACGGAATGTAAATATATATATATAAAAGCTGTAAAGAGCCACGAAATAATCCAAGCTCGACGGAATGTAAATATATATATATATATATATATATATATATAAGCTGTAAAGGGCGACGGATTTCTAATCCTAGGCCCGGACAGAAATATAAATATAAATATATATTTATAAAAGCGGTAAAAAGGCCACGAATTTCCAATCCATGCCAAACTGAAATGTAAGTGTTAATATATACAATTGGTATATATATATATATATTAAAGCAATAAAGGCCACGAACTAAGCAATCCAGGCCAAACGAAGTTAGTAAAATTTATATATATATATATATAGTTATATATATAAAAGCAGTAACTGCCACGGATTTGCCATCCGGGCTTGACAGAATTGAAAAGTTAGTATATATTGTTAAATATATACATAATTAAGTTAAAAGGCCACGAATCAGCAATCCAGGCTGTGCAAGTTAGTACATATATGTATATATATACATAAAAGAGAGTAAAAGCCACAGATCGTCGATCCGGGCTGTGCAAATGCGAAAAAACGTATATATGTACTAAAATGTACTAAAAAGTAAGCAAAAACTGCCACAGAACTGAGTTCCGAGCAAAATCAGAAGATGAAACTTTACGTGCTCTTGTATAAATACACAATGAAGTAGGAAACGAGTTCTGAACGTAAAAATACTTACAATGGACTGTTACACGAGCTTTTTGCCACTTGGTAGGCTTCAAATGAACGTTTTCACCTTTTAATTTTTGGTATGTTGTAGTATATGAGTATACCTATGTGTTAGAGTAATAAAAACGAGGTTTGGAGTACAAGAAGTCGGGCTAGGAAGCAAAATGGGAGGAGTTTCAGAGCGTTTTCTGTTTATTTTTTTTGGCAAGGGGCACTTATATTTAAAGACCCGATGGAAGCGAGCCTACCCGCGGTAGTCACAGGTCTAACTACGGTTCCATATGGCAGGGCCCACATGGTAGGTCTCGTCATCTCGAAGTATGTGCATTCCAAGCAACGCGAAGTCAGGTTCAAAATTTTCTAACTTTTGATCGGAGCGTCCGTTTGAGGCGTGCAATACCTTTCCGGAAAGCCCTTGTCGAGAGCGTCACAATGACATAGGTCTAAACCTTTTTCGAGTCCAAGAAGACAAGTTCATAACCAGATCTTTGTTTCATCGCAGTTTATCCATTGAGCTGTATTGTGCTATTTTCACTCGGGATCAATGTTATCGTTCTTTCTGACCTTCATTGCATCAATTAGGCTTAATTTTGACTGAATTGGCTTCAAGTTAGTAAAATTACCATTTTGTCCCTCCAGGGGTTGTCTCCTGTACAGGCACGGTCTTCGAATGTTTTCCCGGGGTTGTCTCCAAGGTTTTGATCCCAGTCAATTTTGTTTGTCCTCAAGGTTATCTCCGAGGCTGACTTGGTTTTCTAGGGTTGTCTCTGGGGATGATGTGATGCTTCGGGGTTGTCTCCGAAGTTGACTTGGCTTCCTAGGGTTGTCTTTGGGGTGATTTGGACCTCCCGAGTTTTGATCGAGGGCTGAATTGACCTCCCGGGTTGTGACCGGTGACAAATTGGATCTTCTGGTGTTGTCGTTGGGGTTCCTATACCTCCCGGGTTGAGACCAAAGCTTACCTTGACATTACGGGGTTGTCGTCGGGTCTGCTTGACATCCCGGTGTTATCGCCGAGGTTGAGCTGACATCCCGATATTGTTATCGGGGTTGAGTTGACATCCCAATATTGTGATCGTGGCTGAGTTGATATCCCAATATTTCCAGGGTTTGACTTGACATCCCGGTATAGTGATCGGGGTTGAGTTTGACATCCTGGTGTTGTCGCCGGGGCTGCTGACATCTCGGTGTTACCGGGGTTTGACTTGACATCCCGGTATAGTGACCGAGGTTGAGGTTGACATCATGGGGTTATTGCCGGGGCTGCTTGACATCCCGGTATGGTCACCGGGGCTTCACTTGACATTCCGGTGTTGCCTGGGTTTGACTTGATACCTTGGTATAGTGACCAGGGTGACATCCCGGGGTTGTCGCCGGGGCTGCTGACTTTGGTCTGAACTTCCAGGGTTGTCTCCGGAAGGTAAAAGATGGTTTTGTCCTCCTGTAGGGTTAGTAATAGAAATGCAAAATTTCAAGTGTCTACATTATGTGTTTATTAGTCATTCTATGACCTAGGATGATCATAAACCGGGAGTATTCTGGCTGTGAGCTAGAATGAATGAGTAAGAATTTTCAAGACGAAAATAAATATTTTCGTGAACAAAAATATTTTCGAGAAAAAGATGAAATAAGCACTATTCATCCGACGAAACCTAGGGTTTAGGGTTTGAATAACCTAGGCTATTCTGAGAGTTCGGTATGTCGTAATGACATTCCGTTTGAAGATTTGCCGAAAATATGTCGTGAAAAGTTATGTTAATCGATAAAAGTTTTTCTCGAAAAACGTGCAGAAATCAAATAAAATAAAAATGACGAAAAATACTATTCTGTACTTTTCATTCACTTAACTACGTTGTGGGGAAACGTGAAGGAAAACATTAATTATCAAAAAGTGTTTTTCAGTTTTTTGAAGTTTCGGAGAACGCGTAAAAGTTAATCGGCAGAGGAAAGACAAAATATTCAAAAATATTTGGATTCTGAGAATTGCAAATTTTCAAACTGTCGGACGAATTCTGAAAGAGGGAACCACGAAGCTTCCAGGAGAAGCTTTGTGAATAGTAAAGAGGTGTGAATAGTAAGGCAATTTTTCCAAAAGACCAAAACATCCCTAGCCTTGAAAAGCTTATATATACCAAGCTTTAGCTCATTTGTTTGGTTAGAAAAAAATCACCAACACTTGAGAGAGTGAGAGGGAGAATTCGGATGGGGGAGAAGAAGTAAAGGAAGAGAAAAGCTAGCTCGCGTGTAAACTTTGTTCATAAAGAAGAAGATTAAAGAAGAAAGGTAATCCAAAACCTTGCCTTAATCTAAAATTTCTTTAAGTTTCGATAGGAAATCATATAGCTTAACAAAAATGGACGTATAAGATTGTTAGAAACGATATTCCTATGGTCGAATCATAGGAATATGTAAGTAATAAGAAAATTTGAAGTTTTATTTCATCATTTTCATTTTCTAAGAAATTTCATATGAACTATGAATTTCTGGATGTTAATGGGCGATTCAGATGAGTTATATGAACTCTCCGATGATACAAGGATGAATTATAAAATTTATAACGTTAATATGCAAGAAAACGTAAAATCGTAATCATAATATTGATTAAAAACGAAGAACGCGAAGAACGCGAAGAACGCGGTAAGAACGTTGTTGATGGACAAATTGAAAACCTTCTAATTAGAACTTATTGTTGATGGACAAGTTTAAAACCATCGTATATATGTATGCTTAGTTAGGAATGGTAGAAACGTTCATGAAGAACGGATTGAAATTAGCCGATAACGAAGTTATGGCAAAAATTCGTAAAACACGAACAAAACATAAAAAGTAAGATAAGGAACCCGAATAGCTAGGGTTTCATAAGAATGTAAGAAAACGTAGAAAACGAGAGTCATGGACTCAAGAACTGTCGAATTCGGACTTAAAACGAAGAAACGAGCGACGAACGCTCACGAACGTTTAACGAACACGTAATGAAAATTTAAATGATGAATTTATCATTAACGAATTCAGAAACTTATTCTGTCCGAATAAAATCGTAGTATATGAGATAATGGCTTTTGAACGAGCCAATTCCGAGTTATAACGATCGCGTTATGAGCCCCGGAAGAAATAGTAATGAAAAACTTCAATTTTTTCAAGGGCTCAGGGCAGGCGCCGCAGCGTCGCCCCTGCCTTGTAAAGGCTTGCCGCAGCGCCTGGCCGGGGAGTTTTTCACTACTAACTGGCGCCGTTGTACGGTAGTTAACATTGAGAATGGCTCTGCAGCGCCCTTAACCCAAAACTTTCCAACTGGAGATTTTTATTTTCTAACTTTTTGGATGGTAATTAAAGGGCAAGCATGAATGCAATGTTGAAAATAAATATCTAGAATGATGATTAAAACCTTGAGTTTGACAAGTAAACGTCGAATGAAGGTTATAAAACGATGAACGCGAAATACGTAATCGATATCCGGGGACCGTATCGCGTTAAAATGAATGTATGTGATTTCTATGATTGTGATTCCTTAGACGTTGAGTGACGATGGTGACTTATAACATTTAAATGTTATAATGTCTTAATGAGAGTTAAGTGTAAAGCGTATAGACGCTGTAAACGCAAAGTTACTGTAATGAACGAGCGATTTTAGCATACAACGAACCGTATGACTTAGACATTATGATAGGGCAATGAACGTGATGTTCATGTAATGGATCACAAATGAAAGTGATTAAAACCTTAAGTAAAGGTTGAATAGGAGTTTAAGAGACGATCAACGTGATAGTTCGAGTGTGAATCAGATAGAGAATAATAGAACGAAGCGTAAGCGTTAGAACACTTAAATCGACATAATGGTATTGAGTGTATGCGTAAATATAACGTGCTTATCGTACACACTCTATATGGTTTGAACGTAAGACGATGAAGAATAACGAATAACGTATAACCGTTGAACAAGCCGAGTTAGTAATAATAACTTAAATAACATTTCGAGTCAAATGAACCGAACGTTGTAAGATATGAAATAGAGATAGTGTAAAATGTTAAAAGCTATGAATGAGTAGTCTTAACATTGAAGGTTGTTCTCGACATACAAATAACTGTATGACCTAGACATTAATGCATAAATCCTGAGGTATGACATTTAGTTGCCAGAAAGCCATAAGGAATGGGAAATGAACTTACCGAACATTATTGTTTTATTGTTCGCGTAAGTTACGTTAAAAAGGTAAGAATAAGAAGTTAAGTTTAAGTTATGGTACAATCGTACTCTTTAATGGTTGATGTATGGTATCTAGGCTAAACGATTCCGTTAGAGAGAAACGGTTAATACGAACTAGCAACCGATCTAACTCGCTATGAAAAACAGTGTAGAAGAGACGGGAAAATAGCTTGTTGGTTGTTTGTGGGAAACCATTCAGTGTATTGTATTGAACACTATTAGAGACTCAATGTGTGCTAAGTATAGAGTTGTGAATACGTGTGATGAAAAGGTGATTCTTTTCACATATGTTGATGTATAGGATGAGTTAAGTCCTAGAAATATTTAAAGAAGAAGATGAGAATGTAAATCTATTGTAAAAGATGATTTTAAGGTTTATGCCATCTCCGTATGCCATAATACTGAAGGAATGAAAGTAAAGTTGGTCGCGTAAACTTAGGTTACAAGAATGCGAGCCATAAGAAGTAAAGTTAAGTTTAAACCAATGCGTAAGTCAAATATATGACTAATTGGTGTATGTGCTATTCCTTATGTGATATATAGGGATTGCGGTAAATAGTTCAGCATAAACTATAAGCTGTAGCTGTGCTTAAGGAAAGTTTCTTAACTTCATTCATATTTCAAATGAATGTTAGTTTCTTAACTTTCTCATATGTCGAACATGAGAAAGTATTTTGTTTGTGCAAATGTGTGATATTTATGCAAGGTGTATATGTATGAGGCCTTGTGCCAAACTTTCAACATTTATGTGTTTCTGTGAAATAAATTGTTCTACGATTGAACGATTTAATGTGATGTGGTTCTAATTGTGAACTGTTAGGGTAAGTCTGTGCTAATGATTATAGCCAGAATAATGTGAAGTAAATGTGATTAATGTTTTAAAATGATAGGAATCAGAGTTTTCCTATTATTCAGATTGCTTTATAACCTTTGTTCGGTTATTGAAGTTTTAAAAGAATACGCAATTCTTGCTTAGTTGTCATTCAACTACTTTAACTTCTTGAGCAATTGAATGCTCACTCTTACTTTAAATAAAAATATTTTTAGCGAACGACGATAGAATAGAACTTAAGGATGCCGTAAAGATGAAGCTGACCGGTGTCCTGCTGAAGTGATGTTCGTTATATGAACGAGCGTGAAGATCAAGCCAAGACTTGTAGTGTAGAATAGTTAATTAAACTATAGAGTAGTTTAATAAACTGTTATGCATTTTTTGTGGCGGATAAAAGTCACTCTTGTAAGATGTAAAGAATAATGTAATCATAATTACTTGTAATGAACGAGGTTTTAAGGTAATAGAAACTGGGATTTGCAGATGTATGTTGTTATATTTAGTTATAAATGATGTATGTTTGGAATGAGATGTACTCGTGATGTACGGAATCCAGGTATGAAGATAGACCGGATTTCGCGGTGTCACATATGTAAACACTCGAAAAATCCAAAAAATCGATGGACGGAATTTTTATAAGGGGGAAGAATGTGACAACCCGAAAAATTGGATTGTCCCGAAATCCAGTCTATCTTCACACCCGAATTATGTACATCACGAGAACATCTCATTCCAAACATACATAATTATATATCTAAATATAACAACATACATCCGTAAATCCCAGATTATATTACCTTAAAACCTCGTTCATTACAAAGAATAATGATTACATTATTCTTTACATCTTACAAGAGTGACTTTCATCTGCCACCAAAGAGACATAATAGTTTACCTACTCTATAGTTTAACTAACTACTCTACATTACAAGTCTTGGCTTGATCTTCACGCTTGTTCATATAATGAACAACACTGCAGCAGGACACCGGTCAGCTTGATCTTTATGGGATCCTTAAGTTCATACTAACGTCGTTCGCTGAAAATATTTTTATTTTAAGCAAGAGTGAGCATTCAATTGCTCAGCAAGTTAAAGCAGTTGAATAACAACTAAGCAAGAATTACGTATTCTTTTAAAACTTTAATAACTGAACAAAGGTTATGAAGCAGTTTGAATAATAGAAAAACTCTGATTCCTATCATTTTAAAATATTAATCACATTTCCTTCACATTTAGTCTGGCTAGAATCATTAGCACAGACTTAACCCTAACAGTTCACAATTAAAACCACATCATATTAAATCGTTTAATCGTAGAACAGTTTATATCACAGAAACACGAAAGTGTTGAAAATTCGGCACAAGGCCTCATACATATACACCTTGTACAAATATCACACATTTGCACATACGAAATACTTTCTTATGTTCGACATCTGATAAATTTAAAAAACTAACATTCATTTGAAATCAATGTTCGAAAAAGCTAAAAGCGGTACGAGGTGTAAGCCTCGATTTGAAGACCTAAACGTCCCCAAAAAATTATAAAAAAATGCTAATAAAACCATAAAATAATCCATCATTATAATCAAGGTCATAAAAGA
Source organism: Panax stipuleanatus (assembly GCA_020205555.1). Lineage (NCBI taxonomy): Eukaryota > Viridiplantae > Streptophyta > Magnoliopsida > Apiales > Araliaceae > Panax > Panax stipuleanatus. The sequence continues at coordinate 128,648,029 of CM035115.1, read as the reverse complement.
TATAAATAACCAACGTCACAGTAATGTGTCATTACAAAACATCAAAATAACATAGTATCATCAAGTACTTATATAGTGATCATCCATCACTATAAGTAGTATATCATTCGTATCCAGCGGCCTGAAAAATGGATCAAATCCTAGATCATCATCCCCATCACCATCATCCCCATCACCATCATCATCATCCCTATCATCACTAAGAGGATCCTCCATGGAATCATCATCGTATCTAATAGCTCTGTCATCCTCCTCATTGTCGATGCTAAGATCCTCAAACTCCGGTTCTTCATCAACCAATTACAATCCCTTCCCTTTATCTATAAATAAATAAGTGAATATTTATTTAATCCAAATGAGTAATTTTTTTAAAGAGCACTTTAAAGACAACTTAAGTAATGACACTAACCTTTTGTTTTAGTTTTTGACTGCAAAATGTTTCTCTTTCTCTTTTGGCTTCCTTGTTTACTACTTGTTCCCAGAGTCCTTTTCCTTCCAAGTGTAATCTCCCTCACATCAGTCTCTTCTCCTCCAACTGTCTTTTTATTCCCATGAGTCCTTTCACCCTCCTCCGTACCATCATTCCCATAAGTCAGTCCCGAGATATTTTCATCATTTTCCCCTGCAACCCACTCATTATCAGATGGCACACTTTCAACAACCAATGGATCCTCTTCTTTCGTTAGTGCCTTTTTCTTGGTATGCCAATCTTTCAATTCTTTATTGTACATAATGTAAGCCAATGAGTTAAGCCTGGATGCGGACAATCGATTCCTTCTCTTGGTATGTATGTATATTACAAGTAATTTAGCATTAGTGAGAATGTGAGATCTCATAAAATCTTAATAAATAGATTTGAGAATATAAATGATTTATATCTAATAAATACCTGACTGAAAGTACTCCAATTACGCTCACACACCGAAGATGAGCTAGTTAAACTCAAAATCTTTACTGCAAAGTTTCTTAATTCCGGAGCTTCATCTCCAATTGTGATCCACCAATCATCTGGATCAATATTAAAACATATATCAATCTTACCGGTACAACGGTACTTACCAAGAGCACGTTTAATCAAAATGAAAGCATAACCATACATTAATCAACGGTACTTACCAGGAGCACGTTTCTTACACGTGTTTTTGGCTTTTGTGTAGCCAAATAACCCTTGCCTCAATCTAAATGCATCTAATTGCAAATCAACTTTCTCTCTTTCCTCGGCGTTAGGAATAAGCTTGTCCATATAAGCATACAATCCCACCTTAACTTCCGCATTGACACATAAATTGTCATCATATTAAAAATGAGAATTCAAAAAATATGCAGCAGCGTGCAAATGCCGATGCAACTGATTGTCCCAATTAGCATCTATTATTCTCCATATCTCTTTATAGGTCTTGTGACACCCCCAAATCCGGGTACTTGAAACCCGTACTTGGTGCTACACGACACCAATCATTCGAACTACTTAATATATTACAAACTTTAAAATTATCAGAGTTGTCTAATCCCCAGGTACGGCTACCTTTAAGTATATCGTTACATGATAAATAATATAATATCACAATACTTAACTCCAGTTATTACAATTAACACCTTATAACCTACTCCTTCAGCTTTCCTTTTCCCTTGTCCTTGCCAGAACCTTCTGGTCGATCACGCTTAGCTGAAAACATTTAATTTAAAAGCAAGAATGAGCATTTAATTGCTCAAAAAGTAATAGCAATTAGAAACATCAGCTGAAAGAAATAAATGTTTTCTTTAAAGAGTACTTCTACAACGAATCAATAGTTGTGAAGCCATTTGAGACAATTCATAATAACATATCAAACCGTTTATAAATTTTGAAATGACTTAGTGACTATACATGCTGAGCGGTCAATAGACCTTGAGCCATTATTTTCATATTTTGAAAAAGTTTGTACAAAAATTCATCTGCAAACCGTCATGACTTACGGACACGTTGAGTGATCAGCCCATATGCCCTGTATTGATCAACACTACTTAATAGAACGACATTTACTGTCATCATAACCGCCTTTGGCACAGAAAAATTTCCCAATTACGGGATGTTCATACTCAGTCTGGAGTCCGAACTAAAGCAATTCAGTTGGACGACTTTATCATAAACGTTAATATTCAATGATACATGTACAACTATATCTAGCTGAGTCAAATAGCTTAGATAGCTTTTAAACCATATATACATACCGAAATTCAATAGTATGTATCAAAACTTGTTCAAATACAATAATTTAAACAAGTGAGGACACTTGTATAACCAAACTTAGCCTACAAAGAACAGAACAATTTTTGATTATATATGAATCATATAAAGACAATAATGAAATACTGGTATTCAATGAAAAAATTGAATATTGTTCAAGAACTGGCTTGCACAGAATTAAAAACTATATATAGAATATTTGCATAATAAAAGAGTATAGAAACTTGCTTACAAGATCCATTGCATAACGTAAATGCAAGAGTTAGGATACTTACTCGATAAAAATAGAGTTAAGAAACTTGCCTTGCTCGCTGCTTACACTACAAGAAATCACACATTTTATGACGAATGTTTTTGCCACGCACAACATTTTGTCACAATTTTTAAATTAATCATTACGAAATTCATAATCGTCACTAAAACTTTTGCTTTTGTGACGACCTTTAATTTTGTTACTAATAATCATTTATATCGTCACTAATTTACACATTTGATGACGATTAACAAAATTTCGTCATAATTTATTTTAGAGGTAGAATTTCGTACCAAAATTTTGGAGGAAAACCTTTTAGTGATATGTTTATAATAATTGATGACATTATTTATTTTCACAGAATTTTTCTTTCGATGACAACATAATAATTTGTCATTAATTATTTGTAAAATTTAGTGACAATGTGATTTTGTTACTAATGTTCACATTTAGTGATGCAAAATACAAATTCATCACAATTTTATTTTGAGGCAAAATTTTTCTAAAATTTTTTGGAGGAAAATGTTTTAAAGACGAAAAAATAATAATTTATGGCAATTTTTATTGTCACAAATACCAATTTTATATGACGAGAGACTCGTTCCTCGCTAATTAGATGAGTGGATAAGTGCCAAAAATGATTCGTCATAAATTCTTATATTTAGTGACAAAGTACGTAATATCGTCACAATTTTATTTGGAGGAAAATTTTTTAAAGAAATTTTGGAGGCAAATTTTGTAAAGACGAAAAATAAATAATTTATGACAATTTTTATTGTCACAAATACCAATTTTATATGACGAGAGACTCGTTCGTCACTAATTAGATGAGTGGATAAGTGACAACAATGGTTCGTCATAAATGCTTATATTTAGTGACAACGTACGTAATATCGTCACACTTTTATTTGGAGGCAAATTTTTTTTAAGAAATTTTGGAGGCAAATTTTGTAAAGACGAAAAATTAATAAAAAATTTTCCCAAACAAACTTGTATCCAAACGACGTCACCGGTCTTCCTTTCATCATTGGCAGCCTCCATTTAGTCAATAACCTTCATTATCAATTTTCAATAATCCCAATTTGAAGACAGAGATTATTTGACATTTTAGGTATGTTTCTAGATTTTGATTTGAATTGATTAGTAGTTGTTGTAATTGAACAACTTCGATTTTGAAATGATTTGTAATGGTTGCTATTTACTACAAGAAATTAGGAATGTAGTGAAGGAAATTATGTGAAGGAATTCATTCTTTCACATAAGGAGTTTTCTAGTGAAGGACCAGTGAAGGAAAAATTGTAGTGACATTATAGTTATTAGCAAAGAAACATCCTTCATAATTTATATTTTTTTTCTTGCAAAATTGAGGTGGTAAACTACAAGAAAACTAACTATTTCTGACGGAAATATCCTCGACGGAATATATTCAGTCGAAGTTACTATATTTACGACGGAAATTTCCATCGGAGATAATTCCCTCGAAGATAATATATTAATGATGGAATTCCGTCGGAACAGTAGATACTTTGCTGGCGACAGATTTCCCTCTCGCGCCAAATATAAACTCGACGGAATATAGACAATATCGACGGAATCGTCCGTCGTAAATACGTTATTTTCGAGGGAATTAATTTTGACTGGCATTCCGTCGGAAATAAGGATTAAAACCTAATTAGTCGTCTTCTTCTCCAGTGCCTCACTCATTTCCTATTCACTCTCTCTCTCACACACTCTCTCTCTCTCTCTCTTTCTTCCTTCTCTTCCCGGCCACCACCACCACCCGCACCTGCCTCCTCCACCACCAGCCGGCCACCACCCCCTTCCACTTCCTCCGGTCCCCCCTCTAACTCCCCTCGATCCAGCCCCCACACCCCCTGCCTCCTCCCTGTGCCGCCGCCTCCTCCCTTCTCCGAGCTGCCTCCTCCTCCCTTTTCCTGCCTACCGGTCGTATCTCTCATTAATCACTAACATTTGTAAGTATTTTTCATTCATTAGTTAGGGTTTTGTTAGGGTTAATTTCTGTTGCTTCATTACTTAATTAGGAACAATCTGAAATTGAGATTGAAATTGAAATTGGGAACAATCTGTTGGGACAATATGATATTGAGAATGTATGTATATTTTGTAGAATCTCTGAAATTTCCTGAACTTTGTTTAATAATTGTATCTTGATTTGAAATTGGATTTAATATGCTGCAATTTGGGTTGAAGCTCATTTACTGCTATTATTGGATATTGATTTGCTGCAATTTGGGTTGATAATTACTGCAATTTGGGTTTGTCCTAATTGGTTTATGTTTAAGAATGATTCAACATGTTCATTTACTGCAATTTAGGTTTGTTCTAATTAGTTTTCCGCAATTTGGGTTTGATACTGCAATTTGGGCTTTATAAAAATGTGATATATGATATTTCTGACGAAATTCCCGACGGAATTTCTGTCAGAATTTTCATTTGCAAAATTTGCGGGCCCTGCCAGTATAATTAATAATTAATAATAAATAATAATAAGTAATAAGTAATAATTAATAAATAATAATAATTAATAATTAATAATTAATAATAAATAAATAATAGATAATAGATAATAACTAATTAATAATAAATAATAAATAGTAATTAATAATTAATAATTAATAAATAATAAATTATAGATAATAACTAATTAATAATAAATAATAATTATTAATAATTAATATTAATTAATAATTAATAATTAATAGATAATAAATAATAAATAATAAATAATAAATAATAAATAATAATAATTAATAAATAATAGATAATAACTAATTAATAATAAATAATAAATAATAATAAATAATAAATAATAATAAATAATAAGTAATAAGTACTAAGTAATAATTAATAATTAATAATTAATAATGAATAATTAATAAATAATAAATAATAAATAATAAATAATAAATAATAGATAATAATTAATTAATAATAAATAATTAATAATTAATAATAAATAATAAATAATAAATAATAAATAATAAATAATAATAATAAATAATTAATAATAAATAAATAATAAATAATAAATAATAATAATTAATAATTAATGAATAATAGATAATAACTAATTAATAATAAATAATAAATAATAAATAATAATAAGTAATAAGTACTAAGTAATAAATAATAAATAATAAATAATAATTAATAATTAAAAATTAAAAATTAATAATTAATAACTAATAGATAATAACTAATTAATAATAAATAATAATAAGTAATAAGTACTAAGTAATAAGTAATAAATAATAATTGATAATAAATAATAATTAATAATAAATAATAAATAAATAATAGATAATAACTAATTAATAATAAATATTAATAAATAATAAATACTAAATAATAAATAGTAATTAATAATTAATAATAAATAATAATTAATAAATAATAAGTAAATAATAGATAACTAACTAACTAATAATAAATAATAAATAACAAATAATAAAAGATATATAATAATTAATTATTATTTATAACTAATTAATAATAAATACTAAATACTAAATACTAAATAATAAATAGATAATAGATAATAACTAATAAAACTAAATACAATTAAATACAATTAATAACTAAGTAGCATTTGCTTAGTTGTGATGCAATATTCAATAAACTAAGTAGCATTTACTTAGTTTTTCATTGGCAAAATAAACTAAGTAGCACTTGCTTAGTTTGTCACAATATTCAATAAAATACAATAAAACTAAATACAATTAATAACTAAGTAGCATTTGCTTAGTTGGGATGCAATATTCAATAAACTAAGTAGCACTTACTTAGTTTTTCATTGGCAAAATAAACTATGTAGCACTTGCTTAGTTTGTCGCAATATTCAATAAATTCAATATGACTTATTCACATTGACTTTCAGTGTTAAGGTTGAAGTGTAGACATTTCAGTTCCATCACAAAGAAAGCATCTATGTGGAGCTTTGAATCCAAAGCATGTCTTCATCCATTTCCCTTTGCGTAGGCTATCAATGAATTTTACAGGAAAATCATACTTCTTTGCTTGTAAAATTCATTGATAACCTATGTATCTGTATCTTGATGAAGACATACATGCTTTTGGAGGTGTCAACTTAGAAACCCGTTTGACATTCACTCAGTAGGAGTGAATGTCGAATAGTCCCCAGTTTGGGACTGTTACTGGATGTTATGTCTTTCACTTAGGCGGTGCCAATACGAAACTACACGTTTTTGTTGTTTTGAGGACTTTTCGGTTGTTATCTCTACATGTTCTTCGAGTACATACTTAGGTTAATTTATTTCGTGTACTTGGAGACCATGGGGAGGTGATGTCAAAATTTTCTTAAAACAAAAGAAACGTTCATAACGTGTTGGCACTAGTGAAGAGATGCATCCAGGAACGGGATAGAAGCCTGAATTACCCCTTTCCTATAAAGCTGTTGTAATAGGAAAATACTCTAATTTATACATGGACCACATGCATGAACATCCTTGTAATGAAACCCACTTGACATTCATTCATGCATGGACCACATGCATGAACATCTCTGTACTGAATTCGTGGTCTGTGCAGTTAAAAATATCAGTCGACCGGAGTTGGATGTACCGTAGGATACGCAGTGATGGGAGGGGATTAGTATCAGCTTATTGTGATGGGGTGTCAGATTTCTTGAATAAAGCAATAGATCATGTTGATAATTCGAACGAAAAGATGCGCTGCCCGTGTGTCAAGTGTAAAAACCTGATCTGGAAGAAAGTTGACGAGATTAAATTCGACTTATTTTCCCGTGGATTTATGGATGGGTACTTTGTATGGACTTATCACGGGGAATCAGCTGAGCGGATAGATATCCTACGGTATTCATACGCCAAAAACTATGATCCAGTGGAGATGTTGGTCGATGCTTATGGCCCTACTAATATTGACTGGGCTGAAAATGAGCCTTCTTCAAGCAGTGCTAAGCAAGTGCCAAATGATACAGCTGCTGCCTTTTACAAGTTGCTATCTGAATCTGGGGTCTCGTTGTATCCGGGAAATGATACGGACACCAAGCTTTCTACAGTGACGATGCTTTTACACTACAAGAATGAGCATGACTGTAGTGAGAGAGATTTCAACGATTTGCTTGCCATTGTTGGAAAGTTCTTACCCAAGGATCATACTCTTCCTGCAAATTATTACAAAGTGAAGAAGATGGTCAAAGGAATATGGGTATCAGAAAATTGACGCTTGTGAGCAGGATTGCATGTTATACTATGGGGAGGACAGAGATAAGGGACAGTGTGATATATGCAGCTTTTTGCGCTATAAGGTGACAAAACGTGAGGGGAAGGAGAAACATGTTCCTAGGAAGATCTTACGGTACTTTTCTCTTGTGCCAAGGCTTCAGCGGCTGTTCATATCGTCTCATACGGCTCAACATATGAGTTGGCATCGAACAAGGGATGTCGTGCCTGGTCAGCTGACTCACCCAGCGGATGGAGATGAATGGAAGAGATTTGATGCAAATTATCTTGAGTTTGCGGAAGAAGTCATAAATGTTAGGCTTGGCATGGCTACTGATGGCTTTTGCCCTTTCAATAATTTTAGTCAGCCGTATTCAGTTTGGCCAGTGATTATGGTCGCTTATAATCTTCCACCGTCGATGTGCATGAGGGATCCGTACTTGTTCTTGACTTTACTCATACCAGGGGATAAAAGTCCTACAAAAGACATTAACGTGTACCTTCGACCATTAGTAGATGAACTAAAGATGTTTTGGGAGACGGGGGTCCAGACTTATGATAAATCGAAAAGCGAAAATTTTATGATGAAGGCAGCCCTGTTATGGACTATCACTGACTTTCCGGCTCTTGGGATGGTTAGTGGTTGGTCAACCCACGGGAAGCTGTCATGTCCAGTGTGTATGGGGGATGTGCAAGGTAATCAGTTGCAGCATGGGCGGAAATGTACTTTCTTTGGAACTGCTCGTAGATTCTTGCCTCTTGATCATAATTATAGAAAGTTGTCTGCACAGTTCAACAGAAATACAGAGAAGAAGAGGGTTGTTGGTCGACTGTCGGGCAGTGAGGTCTTGGGATGGTTAAACCAGCTTGATTTTCCTTTGCCGGGGAAAGAGCACAGTAAATTGAGAGCAGCCGGGTACGGGAAGACTCATAATTGGACACACTCGACCATATGGTTTGAGTTGCAGTATTGGGGAACACTTTCAGTTCGTCATTGTATAGATGTCATACATACCGAAAAGAATGTTTTCGAGAACTTGTTTTACACTGTGCTAGATGCGAGTGGTAAAACCAAAGGCAATGACAACGCTAAAAAAGATTTGGAGGCATTGAAAATTAGGCCAAAATTGTGGCTTCGCCCTAACAATACGAAACCTAAAGCTCTATATTGTCTTACTAAGCAACAAGTTGAAGACGTGTGTAAGTGGGTTAGTGGGTTGAAGCTTCCAGATGGATACACATCGAACATAACACATTGTTGTAAGGTCGAGCAATTGAAAATTTCTGGATTCAAGAGTCACGATTGTCATGTATTCATGCAGAAGTTGATCCCAATTGCATTTCGTGAGATGTTACCCAGAAACGTTTTGGATGCATTGACCGAACTTTCAAATTTCTTTCGAGATCTTTGCTCAACTGTAATTAAGTACACTGATGTGGAGCAGATGGAGAAAAATATTATTAGTACCATTTGCAAGCTCGAAATGATCTTTCCTCCATGATTCTTTAACTCGATGGAACATCTGCCTATTCATTTACCGTATGAACTCAAACTTAGAGGACCGGTGCAATATCGGTGGATGTATCCTTTTGAGAGGTAATATAAAATACAAATTGCTTTATGTTGCTCATCATATTAATAATACTCATACGTATTTGTCTTAGGTATATGCGCCGATTAAAATAAAAGGTGAAGAACAAAGCTCGTGTAGAGGGTTCTATTGCTGAACGCTATACGGAGGAAGAACTTGTCAACTTATGTTCATTGTATTTTGACGATGTTGTCTTAACGAAGCACAATCGTTTAAGTAGAAATGAGGTCGTTGGTCCATTGTCTTATACTGATGATGAGTTAGCTGTATTCACATATCCGGCTAAGCCTTTTGGCCATGAGACGTAGACTTTCTTAAGCGACAAAGAGTTGAAGATTGTATCTATATACGTGCTTCTAAATATGCCCGAAGTATCTAGATACATCAGGTATGAATAATTATTTGCGATATTTAGTGGAATTTATAAGTGTAATCATCTATAAAGACATTTTACTATTTACGCAGTTCATTCGAAGAGGAAGCGTATGCTTCTAACCCAGCTTTTACTGCAGCAGAGTTAGAAACATTCACTAATGTTAATTTCCAACAGTGGTTTAAGCAACGGGTAGAAGAAGAGAACAAGTATCAGCGTTTTACAGATGTCATCCGAGGACCATACAAAGTTGTTAGTTCTTTTCCCGGATGCATCGTGAATGGGTTCAGATTTAGGGTCGATGACTTGAATGAACTCACATCAGTTAATTCTGGGGTTGTGGTATTAGGACGTTGCTACCAAGATTCTGAGTCAAATTACTATGGACGTTTACAGGATGTGGTTGTGCTCAATTATCACAGGGGTAAAAAGGTAGTTACATTCAAGTGTAGTTGGTTTGATACTAAAAAGGGGGTTAAAGTTGATCGTAATAGAATCACAACTATAGATATCAAGTCGGTGTTAAAGTCTGATGACGTGTTCGTGTTAGCAAGTCAAGCGATTCAAGTGTATTACGCTCCTAATGTCGTAAATACTCGAAGCCCCTAGTACATAGTAGTCACAACTAAAACACGTTCATTTGAGGCTGAGAACATGTTTGGTATAGATGAGGCGTTGCAAGAAGATGTTAGCAACCCTTTGGCCGTAGTGTTCAATGTTGAAGATGTGATGGATACTGATGTCATTAACGTACCTGACGATGAGGATGTCGAGGAAAACATCGTCGTGAGTGATTATGTAGTCGTCGATGATGATAATGATGACGAAACTGAGGATGAGGAAGATACTGAATCCGTGACTGATATACATGTTGATTCTGATGGGTTTGATGGCGTAAGTAATTGAAAATTAGCATTTATATTAGTAAATATCACATTGTTAAACCTTACATATTCATAATTTACCACTTTGGATATTGCAGTAGGATCTTCATGGCTAGACATAGCGGTGGAGGTCACCGAGGTGGTGGGCGATCCGGTATAGGAGACGGTAGCCATGCTGACGGTTCGTCTTCAGGAGCTAGTAAGTTATCTTAACTATATATCTCAAACTGCATTAGTTTATGTTTATTGACTCAGTTAAATACAATTATTACAGATGTACCTCGTCGACGACACCGAGGGACGAACCTCGGGCTCTTAGGTCGTCCGCCAGCAGTTCCACATATTGTACCGGTGGATGTTGCTTCTGGACAGTAAGTGTTAATATATTATTAATATTTCTGTCAGTTATTGCAAAACACAATTCACATAACACATATTATTGCAAAATATAATTTTTTATGTAGTATACTAGATCCGGTGGCTAAGCACACCCTACACGCCATCTGTTTAACGCACCTCCCCACTGGGTGAATGCGGTTCAGCCAGTATGAGCGGTTCAATCCCACTTTTATGCAGACTGTCTTGCGGGAGTTTCACGTAAGTTAAACATATTATATTAATTAGTACATAGTTGTATTAGGATGACGAAATCAATTGTTTCTAATTTTTAAACTTTTGTTATAGGTTTATTATAGATTTGACCTGAGTATCTCTTAAACAGCTGGCGACGATGTGATTATATCGCATGTCTCTAAGAATTACTCTGGCTGGCTGTATGAGATGCAACATAGGGCACCCCGGGCAGTTGAGGACCAGCCCGGGACCACCATCAGATCTCATCAGCCTCGCATAGTCTCTGATTTAGCCTGGGAGGCTATATGCGTGCACTGGGATGCTGATGACTTCAAGAAGAAGTCTGAGCAGGAGAAGAAGAATCGTGGTTAGCTCCGTATAGTACACACCACAGGTTCTTAGTCTTTCGAGGAGGCGAAGACGGTAAGTGCGCTGTATTTTGTTATTTAGTTATCAAGTTCTTACACAAATACTTAATACATGTTTTATGAATATTTTTATTAGGCCTTGAGTAGGTCTTTGGGCCGAGATCCCACCATTCTAGAGTTTTGGGATAGGGCCCACACGCCCAAGGACGAGCGTGTTTTGTCTCAGGCAGCTGTGGCTATACGGGTAAAACTCATCTTATTATTTAGCTTTTAGTAATATTCAATCGTAAATAAAATGATATAATTAACACACTTATAAAAAATAAATTACAGGACCGATTTTAGAGGCTTCAGGACGATCGTATAGCTGAGCTAGATGCTATTAGGAGGGGTTCTGAGCCGTCAGACTCTGCCACTCCCCTTCCCGATATTGTATTAGATCGGGATGAGGAGCTAAGACTATGGGTCGCGTCTCAGGATCCCCCTACTAGCAGTACCGGCAGATATCGAGTGTTGGGTCTGTCGAGGATACCCGCATATACACTCCCTGGAGGTAATAATATTTTTTATGTTTCACGAATTTATCAGAATTTATCACATTATATAAATTATTATTAGTAATGAAATTTGTCTCTTTTTGTAGGCTCCAGCCAGCGCCAGCGTCCCAGAGCACATGTCGGACCATCTCATACGGGCGCTGACTTGGATGACGAGATCTTCCAGAGGCTGATAGGGGCCGTGTCGGATCGATTCTGTACTGATCCGGCCTTTCACCGTCAGCAGTTGCCTTCTAGTTCTCGTCTTTACTAGGTTGCTCAGGAGGTTATAGCAGGGGCCTCCGCAGAGAGTACGGGATTACCGAGAGAGCAGTTCGACGCTTTCAGCAGCGAGATGCTCCAGATGGTGATTACCCTCTTGGAGGAGGCTTTTCGTCCTCCCCCGCCTACTCAGGTATTCTTATTGTTTATATTATTTTCATTTAAAGCTGGCTTATTAATTCTCACATATATACGGACTAATGTTTTTTATTTATAATTTTTTCAACAGAGTGACGATGGCGAGCAGGCTGGCGGCGATGACGAGCGGTTTGACGATGACGACGAGGTGGACGACATAGATTTTTATACACCAGACAGGCGTCGTCCACCTCCATCCGATGATGATACTACTAGATTATAGTTCATTTTATGTTATTCATTCTAGTTTATTAGTACGTATTTATGTTATTCATTTGTAGAACATTTGTACATATTGTACGTAGTTTTTATAGTTGCGTCTGTATAATGAGATTACGTTGTATTCATTCATTTGTAGAATATTCTTTATCGTTGTTGAAGTTTATTTGTTTTCAGTTAGTCGATTACGTTTGTTGTTGAGAATTGGTACATGTTTAGGTTTTTACAATTACGTTGATTGTTGTGAATTGGTACCAGTTTTTAAAATTACGTTTGTTGTTGCGAATTGGTACAGGTTTTTAGAATTACATTTGTTATTGAATGTGAAATATATTGGTGTCTGGCTGTATTGGGATAAAACAAGTTACAGGTACATATATGGGTTTAAATACCTAGATTTTGCATTTTCAAAAAAATTATTCTTAAAAAAAACTCCTTAATTTGGACGGAATAAGGTAATTCCGACTGAATTTACGTCGGAAATATAGGCCAGGCTAATTCCTATTTTTTTATTTTTTTTAATTTTTCGTCGAAATTAGGTTATTTACGAGGGAACATTCCGTCGAATATAGTATATTTATAATCTTTTTACTTTATTTTTTATTTTAAAATTTCCGTTGAAGTTAACGTATTTCCGAGTGAATTTTTCGGTTGGCCATAACAAGGTTATATCCGACGGAAGTAATGCGTCGGAAATAACTCCGTCGATGATACCTTATGTCCGACGAAATGGCCGTCGGAGATAATTACGTCTAAGATATAAAAGCTCGACGGAATGTATGGCGAAATTTATCTCTGACGGGGTTAGTTACGACGGTAAGGTCAACGGAATATTCCCTCAGAAATAAGCTAGTTCCGACGGAATAGGCTTATTTCCGAGGGAATATTCCGTCGGAATTAGGCTTATTTCTTGTAGTGTATTTGGCGCCAATTTATGATGAAAATTTGAAAGGAAAAATACTATTAATGAATGAATTATTACTCACTATATATTATTGTTCAAATGCTTTTTCGTGAGGGATAAAATTGATCACTGTTTTGTTCAAAATAATCTTTTAAAAATTAATTGTGGTGAATATAAATACATTAAATTTTTTACAGTAGTAAATTTACTTTTAATAACACATTTTAAGTAACTTATAATATCGAGTATTTCTTTTAATAAACTATAAAGTAAATAATTTTATACTACGTTAAACTTTAAAATTTCATACATGATCAAGACAAAAAATATAAAAAATAAAAGAAGATAATGGTGCTCTTTTGTGAAATAAAGCACAAATGCCAAAAAATAATCATGTTCTACAGAAAGAGTTAAGTTTGAGTTTGTTTTTTAATTTATAATATATTACAATTCAAATTATAATGTAATTAATATTTTAATATAAATTTTATTCTTAATAATAATTTTTAAGTAATTTGAAATATTAATTTTATTAATTAAAATATTAAGTTACAATAATTTAAATTTTAAAAAATTGTAAATTGACAATAAAGAAATTTTTAATAATTATGACACTTTTTGTGGATTAAATTACAAATGTTAAAATATTAATTTTTTGTTTTTCAAAAAAATTATATTTTAGTTTGATATAATTAATTTATGATATCTTAAAATTTAAATTTAGATTTATTTTTAAATTTTTTAAATAATAATTTTACATATAATATTACTTCTATAAAGTTTTTTTTTTTGAAGTGTTAGCAAATTCGTTTTTTTGGAACAGATCTAGTACTCCCTTGTCTGCGTGCGTGGTCTGAAAAAAGAGATCAATTGGCTTTCACCTATCCTACTTGGCTAAAATTCGATGTTTCAATTAGAGTGATGACACTACAAGAGGAAAGCGATATGGACGAGATATGAATCCCACTTTCCCACTCCCGCTCTTAGTTTTCCAGTCCCGCGCGAGTATCTTATCAGCCTCAAATTCCAACCCAAAACCCTTCTTTCATTCCCAAGTAATTTCGCCGCATCCTGGTAGGTATTATCAATTTTGTTCTGCTTATCGTTGAATTGTGGTTTGGGTGATGATCTACCTTTTCTCTTCATTCTCAGGTGATTCTCAAAAGCTCCAGTGCCTCTATGTATTACCGATTTTGTTCTCTAATTTAGGACTTTGAGTGTGTTTATCGTTGAATTATGGTTTGTGTGCTGATATATTTCTTCTCTCTCTTCTCTTCATTCTCAGGTGATTCTTCAAAGCTCTAGGTATTACCCATTTTGTTCTCTGATTTGGGACTTTGGCTGTGTTTGTCTTCCTAATAATTTTCCAGATTAGCATATTTTGGGTTTTCTTTTATCTGTCTAATTCTTTTTAATTTAGTGAACTATGCCCTTGAATTTTTTCTCCTTTTAACATTTCATTTACGTTTCCTTATTCTTTTCATTTTCCTTTCTCCTTCGAAGTTTCATAAGTGAACTTAGATATAGATGTTAAGAAAGTACATTGAAACAATGACCTAGTAATAGGTTAAAAAATACACATGGATTCTTAGACAAGAAGCGTAATTAATATTGGCTCTTCCTTAGTATACTTGGAAAGAAAATTTGATATAGATGTTGAGTGATTATTCATTATACTGATGCCAAATTCTTTAGTTGTGCTTAGTTGTGGCACACTATGAAGTTAGCTTCGTTCCTCGCATTGGTTACAAATGTAGTCCATTTTTCTAAAAACAAGATTAATACTTTCATTTTCGGGTATCATGGAAAAAATAGTCCATTTTGAACTAACTTTGGACTTCGCATTAATTTGGCTAGCAGGAGCATATTCATTATACAACTCATAAAATTCATAATTTAAAACACGGACCCTAAATTTGAAAATTTCACAGATGAGCTCTTACTCTGAAACAGAGATAATATGAAGTTTTATCGGAAGGTAAAACCAGTGTGTAATTGGGGTAACTGCATAGTTGACGAGTTTATTTCGCATTACTGTTCAAGACAAAATGCTCTTCTGATCTATTTTTTTGGTCATTTCTACTGAGAGTATGTGCTATAATGGATTTTATTTTTCTTTTGATTTTTTGTGTGTGTGTGCAAGTGAGTTCTTTATACAGCTCCCTTGAGGGTGTTATGACTTATGAGAGCAGAACTGTACAAGGAGGATGACAAGGAAAAAGTGCATAAGTAGAGCAAATCAATAGAAATTAACTAAAGCTACTTAGTTTTGAAGAATAATTTTATTTTGGGTCTGACATTCTTTAGGCATCTTAAGGTACCAGATAATCTGAGTAACTTCAAACCAAGTTCCACCGATCAGATGTGTTGCACATAAGATTTACAGTAAATTGTTAACATGTTAAATTTAGTTGAATCCTAGAAATTATTCATCATCATAGATACTTTTCATTTTTTATGCATTTACTTTTTTACATTCAGTTGCTAGTTTTCTAAAAGTGCTAGCATGCCTCCAATATAGAGGCAATGCTGTTTTGTAGTTTACTGTCTCTATTTCTTTAATGTAGAAATTAGTCATTTTCTTTTGATTGCTTTAGAAAGTGCTTAAATTTGCTAATGGCAAAAATTATTTACTACTTACTCTGACTTACAAATGCTTTTATCTAGGTTATGCTTTAGTTGCTATTATGGTAAATGGGCTAATGCATTGGATACCCCAATACTCTGCTATGATGTTTTAGAATTATTCTCCATGTCTCTATGATGGATAAATCTGCCATTTTTTTTAATGCAGTAGAAGGTGGATAATGTCAGTCGGCTGAAGTTTATAAGCATTGAATATAGTTAAATTACTTTGAAACACAAATGTCTTGTCTCTAGATTATGTTTATGGTGGTCAGGTTGTTGGCTCTTTCTTTATGTTCAATTTCTTTTTAAATGTTATGTTTATGTATAATTCAGCTGATCATTCCACCATTTGCAGGCGGCAAACGTCTTGTTCCAATTGGTATGGGAGATGATGATCAATGCATTGAAGATGACTTTACTGCATGGTATATTGGTATGACACTTGAATACATTATCTAAAAAGCATGATAAACATTTTGTTTTCCTCATAAGTTAACTAAATGAGAGCTCAACCACATTTATAAATTGTTGTCAATCTAGGCGGGAGTTGGATCAATTACTTCGGGATGAGGAGGATACAACTATTACCACTCCTTATACCGCTGCTGTTTTGGAGTACCGGGTTGAGTTTCATGACCGAACCCACACATCATCTTTACCGGATCAGAGTCTGAGTAAGTTGAATGGCCATACTGTCTATGATGCTCAACATCCTTGCAGGTATCTTATCATGTTTTAGTATTTGGTATTTTATTTTCAATATGTGATATGCTTTATTTCTCATTGGTATTTTTAGTATTTGGTATTTTGTTGTCAAAAGTTGATGTCAAATCATTCTTGTCCAACTATATATGTTTGTTTTCTCCTCAGATATGAAAATGGTGACCATGTCGGCATCTATACTGAGAATTTGATTGAAATTGTAGAAGAGGCTGAAAGGTTACTCGATATATCACCAGATACTTATTTCTCCGCCCATACTGATAAAGAGGATGGCACACCACTTAGTGGAGGCTCCCTGCCACCTCCCTTCCCCCCATGCACTTTAAGAACAGCACTGACCAGATATGCTAATCTTCTAAGTAAACCAAAGAAGGTATGTCCTATTTTCTTGTATTAATTCATTGTTCATCTATATTTACATGTGAACCTTTGACTATTATCATGTTCTATCACTATAAATTTATGTTAATTGATATTTATGTTAATAATATCAATTACAACAATAATCAGTAATAAGTGACAATTATCATGTTCTATCACTATAAATTTAAGAGAGGTTGTTTGGTTCCATGATATAGTTAGTATATCCATTTTAACTTAAATTTAAGGTTGCATTTACTATTCTAACAGCTAACCAGAAGGAAACAAATGCGCGGATAGGGTTCTTCTTTTTTTTATTTTCAGGTTCTTCATGCTTTCTTGAAATGAAACTATCACACACTTCTAATGAAAGCATCTTTATGACGGTCTTAGTATACTACTTATATATGTCTTTTGGTCTTTGCTGTCTTGCATTTAAAACTTTGATTATCGAATTTCATGTACAATGCTTATTGGCTTCCCTTGCTATAAGTTTCTGATTATCAAATCTCTGCTGTCTGATATAAGTTTCTGATTTTGGTTCTTTATTAAATCATCAATGTTTAGTTTGATATAAGTTCTATCTTATCTGGTTTACTATATTTGAAGGCAAGCTCAAATCTCATTGCTTGGTAGTTTAGATGTTGGGTCAATAAGTAATAAATTTCTTTGGTGCTCATCCATAATTTAGTGCTGGGTAGTTTGGGTCTATATTATCATACTTCACTGGGAATGACTAGGGAAAATAATAGTAATATAGAGCAAATAATGATATGAAATTATCAACAGTTTGTTGGAAACTATTAAACATTTAACCTCCAATTCATGTCATGGCTCATAAACATAGTTCTAGTGGCATATCAAGTCCCACTTATTTAGCTTGTAAACTAATGCAAATATATTCTCAAATCTTAAACTAGTTGAGCATTGAGCATTGACGAAAATAGTTGGAAGATTGATCCTATGATACTTGGGAGTTAAATTTGATTTTAAGAACCAAATCCATACCTTATTCAGTGAATGTAGTATGCAACCATCATTCGAATAAAATGTACTCCCTCCGTCCCATAAAAAAGAGTTATATTATCATATCATACTATTAACTAATAACTTATTATTTTAGAGTACACATGAAATAATAATAATCTTTAAAAGTAGCAAATTTTATAAATGGAACTCTTTTTGTAGAATAAATGGATTATAATAAATACAAAACATAGAACATAAAAGTAGTGATGCGAGTGTATAGCATACACTAATTTAATCTTGCTCATGAATTTGGAAAAGTAGTGTTTGTGTGATTTTGCTGATTCCTTAAATGATGAGTTATACTCCTTGCATGTTATTGTCATGAAGACAGCATGATAAAGTCTGTATGAGTTATTGTTTTGGTCTAGCATTACAAAAGGTCGCATGAAGACAACATGATAAAGTCTGTATGATAAAGTTATTACTGAACCTGCTACTTCTAGCATTACAAAAGGTCGCCTATTTTTTTTTGGAAATTAAAATTTATCTTTGAAACAATATTGTATTACAGAAATATAGTATCCTTGGTAAGGTGGTAATGTGTAGATCTTAAGCTGTGTCATTTCATTTTCTTTATTGTACAAGTGCTCCTAATGTTGTGTGATGTCAGAGTACCATTCAAGGAAAATGTAAAATTTATGACTCTTGAGAATTAATTTATATGGCTTGTTAAGTAGTTTGCCGCCTCTACGAATTTTATATTTAAACAATGAGTGGCTGAAGTGTATTTTTATTTGCTGAAACTTGGTTTCTTAATTGAATTTTGCTTAAAACACTATTGATAGTTGAGCCCTGCTCCATAAGTTTCTAATACATGAAAAGTCTCTAGTGTATGCTTGTTTGAGTGCCTTCGTTTTTACAACCCTCCTACCATACCTTTTCTTCACTAGTAAACAATATTGTTTCATATTTTGTTGCATTAATTTTTGTTCTTTGCTAATTATTTTGTTACATTTGGATGCATATATGAATTTAGTTTTATTCATTTGCAATTTACCTTTTTGTGAAGGTATGCTCGCCAAGTTGCAGATTTCTTTGATTTTGTGAAGAAAAAGAAGGAAATTGTAGTTGGAGAAGCAGCAGCTACAGCGGCAAAGAGTAGCCAGACACCTATACTAATGCCCCATCAAGGTGGACTCTGGATGCCCAACGGGAAGCTTTTTCCAGATTCGGCACTCAATTTCTTGGATTTCAGACGAGCAATGTCATTCATGTCTGGTTAACGTTTCGTCTGACGTTCAACTCTGGCTACGCGGCTAGTGTCCTCTTGTATAAAGAATGTTTTAAACTTGGACCTTGGTTATGTAGAGTAAGCTATGCTATTCATGGATATGCTAGTGTTATTATAATAACACGATGATTTTATTTAAAGGGTTGGAATTTATTCATCATCATCTTGGTGTAATCTTTTTTATTATTATTAGATCTATAATTTTATATTTAAAGGGTTGGAATATGCTAGTGTCCTCTTGTATAAAGAAAGTTTATTGTCGTGTTAAATATATTATTAGGTGACGAATTGTTCTGTCGTCATTTATTTTCTTATTTTTGGTGACGATAAAGACAATAACATGACGAAAGAATAATCATAAATATGACATTATTTTCGTCATTAAAATTAGATGATTTAAATAGAGCGACATATTTTTGTCACTAAAACAATATCATTTAATGACGCAAACAGATTTACGTCATTTACTGTACAACGTTTTGATGACGAAACATAATATAGAGTGACGAAAATTTCATTCAAATAGTGACGCTATTAATGTCACTAAAAGTAATTAATTATAGTGACAATAATGTAGATCGTCACCATAAGTTAAAACATTTAGTGACGACATCAAATATTGTCAAATAAACCTAATACCACGCTTAAACGGTGACGGTCGTCGTGACGATTAACACTCGTCACCAATAGTTTTAGTGACGAAAAATGAATTTTATATGACAAATTTTAGCGTCATTTTTTGTGTAATTTCTTGTAGTGTTACTGCTACACAATTTAGTTTAATCTTTAATGCAAAGACCTATCATTCATAAGATTATTCTTTTAATTAAAATAATTATACATCATAACTTTTAATACGGCTATTTACAGTCATTATACAGCTTAAACACATTGTCACGTAGTCATAGCAGTCATTAGAACATATAAGAACAGTTATTAAGTCAAACTATTTCAATCTGATTTGATTTCGGTATTAATTCGATGCCCCGATTGCGTTATTAGATAATTATCGAGTTTATTTTCAATAAAACTCTATTTAAAAGCTTCAATATTATTTTAGATAATCTACTTATCCTTTATAATATTTTTCGGAAGCTCATAATAATTTTTAAATAATTATTATCATATATAATGATTTTTCAAACATAAATATCATTTATAATGATTTTTCAAACATTAATATCATTTATAATGATTTAGTTCCTAAATAATTTTATTATCATTAATATTTAAATAATTTCAAATCTTAATGAAATCCATATTAACATATTAAAAGTTATTTATTATAACTTAAAATATTTTTAAAACCTTAATATCACCTTTAAATAATTTTTAAAATATTAAAATCATTTTTAAATAATTATCATTAATATTAAAATATTATTGTAATTCATGTCAAAATATTAAAAGTTATTTAATATAACTTAAAATATTTTTAATACCTTAATATCATTTTTAAATAATTTTTAAAATATTAAAATATTTATTTAATATAATAATTAAATAAATTTAATATCATTAATATTAAGATATTAATGAAATTTATATCAAAATATTAAAAGTTATTAATTATAACTTAAAATATTTTTTAAAACATTAATATCATTTTTAAATGATTTTTAAAATATTAAAATCATTTTTAACTAATTTAATTAATATAATTATTAAATAATTTTTATTATCATTAATGTTTAAATAAATTAAAATATTAATGAAATTAATATCAAAATATTAAAAGTTAATTTTTATAACTTAAAATAATTTTTAAAACTTAATTATGAAATTTTAATAATTATTTTCTATTTATTTTAATTAATATAATTTATTTTTATTAAAAACCATCGCTGAATGTCTATAGTGACAAAAACTGTTGCTATAGGTGTTCTTCAGCCATGAAGAACATTCTTAGTCAATGCCCTGGGGGCTACTTTGACGGTGAATAAGTTCTATTTGATCTTGTTTCTGGGAATGAGAGTGCATCATTGGTGTAGTACTGATGTAGTACTATAAGTGTATAACAATTTCAGGGTCTAACTACATCATATCAAGAAGATATAAGTGGTCAAACCACCCACCTAAGACTGTTCTTCATTTTCTGGAATTTCCAGATTTTAGTTAATGTTGAGCAACATACTTTGAGCTTTAATAACTTTGATTATATGTTTTATCTAAAGTGATCCAGTGTCACACTCTTGTAGTAGACATGTCATACTACAAAATTAATACACTGGATTAGACTAACAACATAACAAATGAAAGATATAACTTGGTCAAACAGCCTGTCAGAACTTGTTCTTCAATTTTCTGGAATTTCCAGAAAATTGAATTTTCAGTTTGGTCAACCCATATTTGACCATTAATAACTTGGATCCTGATTATTATTTAGGTGTTTTGATGTCATGGATTTGTAGTACATATGTCAGAGTATAAAAGGGATACACTTACATGAGCTAACAATCATAATAAATGCAAGATCTAAGCTATTCAAAAGCTTGTCAGAGCTTTCAGGGCAAAATTTGGGTTTTCCAGAAAATTTTTCGTGACTGGTCAACGGCTTTTGACCGTGAATAACTTAAAATCTAGATATGCTATGGTCATGATTCCACTTCCAGTTTACTCTACTCATGTCATACTACAATACGGATATACTTAACAAATCCACATATTAACATATCAAGATCTATAGGCCCTGACATTTGACTGTCAGGCCACCTTTTTAGGGTTCATGCAGTTTTCTTAAATTTTTATTTTCATGCATTTAAATGTTATGGATCCATGATCTAACAACCTAGATCACTAAATAACATAACATAGAACATATTTAAACACAAAAACATAAAATCTACCTAAGCATACAAGATCTAGCTTAGGATTAGGGTTTATACCTTCTTGAAGAAAATTTTGATTTCTTTTCTTTGATCTGATCTTGTATGGTTATGGGGTGTTCTTGGCTTTTCTTTGGACTGAGTTTCTTGCTAAAATTTCATGGGTTTGGAGAGAGAGAGAGAGTCTTGGCTATGAAAACAATAAAGTAATGGGTTTTCTCTTTCTTTAAGTTTCAATATTTGATCCATTGAATGTGGTTGTTGCTAGGTGTCATTTGATGGCTGATTCAAGTTGATTTCAGCACATGTGAGATCTCAAGTTGTCGACTCAAAATATTTTGGCAAGATTTGCACTTCACCTTATATTAAAGAATGATAAATAAAGGCTTTTTGGTCATTTAGCAAGTAAATTTAATGGCATACTTGTAATTTGAACTACCCCGTAGGTTTTAACCCTTAGATTTTAATCATTAGGTTTTGCTAATTAGATTTAGGGTTTTCTAATTAGGGTTTAGAATAGAAAATTAGGGTTTATAAATTAGAAAGTAGGTTTCCTAATTACATTAGAATTTGTAAATTAGGATTTTGGTATCCTAATTAACATTAGGATTTGCAAATTAGGATTAGGGATTCCTAATTAGGTTTATAACTAATAACACTTATCCTTAATCACATAAATACAAATACATATAATTCTTAAATACAATTATATAATAAATGTATTAATTTTCAAATCCCTATTTGAAATTCAAATTAGGGTTTCCTAACTAATCATTAGGGTTTCTAATGTTATACCTTAACTGATCAACATGTAACATTAATCACATAATATAAATACACCTACCTCCAAGTACAAATATAATAATAAATATATTAATATTATAACCCCTACTAAAAAATTCTTATTTTCCATATAAACCATATATATATCACATACATAGTATGTTTATCATATAAAACATAATATCCACAATAATTACATTTAAATGTAATATTATATATTACATAGATATACATGAAAATGCATGAACTATATATTAATGAAAATTGTTTAATCATATAATTCAAACATACATACTTTTAAATACAATTATAATAATAAATATATTTAATATTCAAATCCCTATTCATAGTTCAAATTAGGGTTTTGATCATTTATTCATCTTGGCTTTCCTTCTTAGTCAATTTATATTAATTAAATTGACTAACTTGCTTAATCATATCGCATATGTTCAAAAAATTACTGATAATAATTAATAATAATAATAAAAAATCATTCGTAAAAATATAGTCGTATAAAATTCTCGGTCCTTACAGGCCCCCTCCTCATTATTCATTTTTTTTTTGCAATCTTTTCTTTTTCATTGTCCATGACACCATATAAAAATCCCATTCCCAGCACCTTCTCTGAATTTGCTATTCTCAATACACTTACTAGAGGTTTTGTGGTCTTAATTGCATATCCCACGCTACCCCAAAAATTTCTATCACTCAGAATGATTTTTCTCGCCTCTATACCTTCAGGTTTTTTTTCCCAAGCACAATTTGCCCACTCCCTAGATGTAAACATAGCCTCCAAAGACTGTCTCAAACTATGCATACTCTGCAAAGTTAAATAAGTAGTGACAAATCTAGTGGCAGTTGGCCGAACAAGATCTTTATTAGTGTTGGCCCTCATCAATGCCAAAACCCATCCATGATTATATATGAAGTTTCTTACCTACAATTACATAATGACATTCATCAAAAAATAATAATAATTCAAGTATTCATTGAATAAAAAAAAATTGTAACCAAATAATAATAATAATAATAATAATAATAATAATAATAATAATAACAACAACAATAATAATAATAATAATAATAATAATAATAATAATAATAATAATAATAATAATAATAATAATAATAATAATAATAATAATAATAATAATAATAATAGTAATTACCTTCTTTGCCTTTGTCAAAGCATTTTTATGTTGAGGCAACTCTCCAAGCTTCTCAAGCATCAAATCGATGCAATGTGCAACACACGGTGTCCACCACATACGTGGCCTCTTCTCTATTAACATCCTCCCCTCCGCCTTATATTTAGATGCATTGTCAATGACTACTTGAATGACAAGGTCTTCTCCCACTTCCTCAACAACCTCATCAAGTAGTTTAAACATCAAATTAGCATCTTTAACTGCATCAGATGCATCAACATATTTCAAAAATACAATGCCATTGGGGTTATTTACAAGAAAGTTTATTAGTTGTCTTCCCTTAATATCTTTCTAACAATCTGACAAGATTGACACCCCCGTATGTGCCCAAGTCTTCTTTACCTCCTCAACAAAGGCCTTTGTTGTCTTCTTTTCCTCCTTCAATATCCAAGAGCTAAGCTCGTATGGAGTAGGGGGTTTCCAAGCACGACCATAGTTCCCAATTGACATGCACATATTTATAAATGAAGGACTATCTAAAATAATAAAGGGAATCCCGTTTTCAAAGAAGAATCTACCAATATCAAGACAGACTGCATTACGAGCCTCCTTTGAAAATACAGTACGCCTTATAGTAGCATCATCATCAACAACATCAACATCTACAACAAACCAATCCATGGGTCCTCGAACTCCCCTCTCGAAGGCACTACCCACACTTGAACCTCCCAAGGATGGATGACAACCATAATAAGACCCACTTTGTATTTTTTCAAGTTCATTTCTTTGTCTTTCCTCCTTGGAGTCCATATTTTTCTTCATATATGAAGCAAGCTCTTCCTTCACTTAACTTGGTACTTTTTTACAAGCCTTGACATTACTATGATTTCCCACAAGATGATTTTTCATCCTTGTAATCCCTCCTTTACAAATTTTCTTACAAAAATTGCATTCCACATATAAATGTGCTTTATTAACTCCAGGAGCTATGGTGCCATATTTCCAAGCTAGATCTTTCTTACCCATAATAAGAATTCACTGTAATAAAAACAAATTTTGTTATTATATTTTGATAACAAAATTTATGGACAACAATAGTCATGTTAACATTGATATTTGATGGAATTTAATACTGCTCAAGTTTTTGTATGAAAGCAGATATCTTGAAAAAATATCATTAATATGCTTCCACTACACACGCAGGGATGCAAATATCATTGATATGCTTCCCAAGAAGTTGGTTGCTTGACAAGTAGATTTTTAACCTACTTAATAGATATTTCTTAGCTTGATATATTGTTATTACTTAAGTGTGCCTGCTACTTTTCATGTATTTGTGTACATTTGCAAGATTGGAGTGCAGCTGAGCTTAAAGGAATAAAAGAAGAAGAATTGGGCAGAATTACACCTGGCGTGGGGCGCGCTAGGTTTGTATTAGCATAGGCGCGGGCCGCGCTGCTTCGAGGAAAGGTCACTGCATACCAGGTGCGGGGCGCGCCAGTTTAGAAAGGAGTCAAGCGCGGGGCACGCCAGACAGACGGGATTGACCAGAATTAGTTATTTTAAATTACAAAGTTAATGAGTAAAAGGATTGCAGATTTGCCTTATTGTACTAGGGTTTTGATAGACTATTTATATGAGTTGTTTTCTTAGGTTTTGATCATCTTGGGATCTCATATTTCATCTTTCATCTTGGAATTCTTGGAGGCTATAAACCTTAGTTTTGAAGATCAAAGCATATCAGGCTAAGTTCTTTTATTCAATTCTGAAGGGATGTTGAATCTTATTATCAATTAATGATTTGATCAAGTTTATATTATTTATTCTTTCATATTGAGATTTATTCTGATTATCTACGTAAACTTTCATGTACGTTATTCAATTGATTAATTTGGTTTCTGCAGGATTAAATTGGTAAATTGATATCATCTGCTAGATTAAGACATATTTTAAGAAAACAAAGTGTGTCTAATCATAAGTAGCATTTAATGATATTTGATTGTGGTCAAACTTTTGAATATTGTTAAGGTTTTCCGAAGACAAGTTAAATAATTCCTGATTGTGTAATTATTGCTTGGAATAATCTAATTCTCATTCTTCATGCTTCTTTCATATTAAATCTAGACTGATAGTTCTAGGTTGTATGATAGTTAGGATCTTTTGTTGGCAATCGTCGCATTAGATTTACACTTAAGGAGAGTTTCAGGTAATTTGCGATTGCGGTTATCTAGGGTTATTAATCTCATTGGAAGATAAATAGTGTAAACACTTGGTTAAGTCATAACTGAGAAAAGGGGATACTGAACTGAAGAATTGAGCTTTTTACTCATTGATAATTTTATAAATTCACTTTCGTTAATTAAACTGTTTACACTAAAAACCCCAATTCATTGGAAATACTTGGATAACTAATAAACAATTCACTCTCTGTGGGATCGATCCTTGCTTATTACTATACTAATTCTTGAGTTAGTTGAATAAAGAGTAAGGTAAATTTTGTAGTGCTAGACGACAGCTATCAAATTTTGGCGCCGTTGCCGGGGAGTGTTAATTGTTTTTATTTATTCAATTGTTTTCATATTTTTTTATATTTTTTATGCCTCGATCCTCTCACTCTCTTGAATTAAAATTTGATCCAAAAATAGAGAGAACCGCACGAAGGCTTAGGATGGAAGCTCGAAAAACCCAAGGTCCACTTGCAGATTCTGAAGAAGCTCCATCACCAGGCCTCAACATCGCACTCACACTACTTTCGGACCAATCTTCTTCAAGCAAATCAGAAGAGGAGATGGCGATGCCAAATAACAAGACTTTAAAGGAGTTGTCAACTCCTAATCTTACCTTTGTATTGAATATCCTGCTTTGAATGCTGCGTTTGAACTAAAATCTGGACTAATTCATCTTTCGCCTACTTTTCATGGTCTTACAGGTGAAGATCCGTACAAGCATTTGAAGGAATTCCATGTTGTGTGCTCCACCATGAAGCCACACAATGTTACGGAGGAGCAAATAAAGCTGAGAGCTTTCCCATTCTCATTGGGGGATTTAGCAAAAGATTGGTTGTATTATCTCCCCTCGGGATCAATACAATCATGGAACGACATGAAAATGCTATTTTTGGAGAAGTACTTTCCTGCTACAAGAGTAGCTAATATAAGGAAGGAAATTTGCGGAGTCCGATAATTCAGCGGTGAAACACTGTATGAATACTGGGAGAGATTCAAGAAGCTTTGCTCTAGCTGTCCACCCCACCAGATTGACGATCAACACCTTATCATATACTTTTATGAGGGACTCGTACCGATGGATAGGAGTATGATCGACGTTGCTAGTGGAGGAGCATTAGTGGATAAAACACCGGAGGCTGCAAAGAACTTGATTGCAAATTGGCAGCCAATGCACAACAATATGGAACACAGAATGATCATCCAGCACAAAGGGTAAGTGAGGTAAGCACGACTAATATAGAGCAACAAATTTTTGACTTCACTACTGTGGTGAAATAATTAGCAACAGGTAACTTGCCAGTTGCACAAGCTTGCCAGATATGTTTAATGGCGGGGCACCCTACAGATGCATGCCCGACATTATAAGAGGATGAGAATGCTCAGCAAGCTAATGCAGTGGGGAATTACCAAGCATAGCCGCAGAGGAAATATGACCCTTTTTCCAACACTTACAATCAAGGATGGAGGGATCATCCTAACTTGAGTTATGGGGGTGCTAGGCCGCAGGCACAAGGGTTTTACCCAACTAAACAGCCGTTTCAGCTAAATCAGCCACAGTACCAACCCAAGCCGGCAACACTGGCCAATCCTGGAACATCCTTGGAAGACATGTTCAAGGCGTTTATGACACAGACACAACAGTTCCAACAAGAGACAAAATCTTCCATCCATAGTTTAGAGAGTCAAATGAGCCAATTGGCTACTACGGTGGGCCAGTTGGACTCTCAAGGTTCATGGAAGCTCCCATCGCAAACTATTGTGAATCCTAAGGAAAATGCCAGTGCTATAACTCTGCGGAGAGGAAAGCAGATGGATACTCCCATAGCTACAGTTGAGTTTGAGAAAGAGCAAGCTAAGGAGGAACCGAAAAAATTAAAGGTACATCCAAACCCTCCTTGTCAACTTAAAGATATTCCACTTCCCTTTCCTCATAGAAATTCTAGAAATTCAAAGAAAGATGAACAGGATAAAGAAATTCTGGAAACTTTTAGAAAAGTAGAACTGAATATTCCACTACTTGATGCAATTAAACAAGTGCCATGGTATACGAAATTTTTAAAAGAATTGTGCACTAATAAACGTAAATTGGAAAACGATGAAAAAGTCATAGTTGGGGAAAATGTATCAGCTATTCTTCAAAGAAAAATGCCTCCTAAATGTAAAGATCCAGGCATGTTCACAATCCCATGCAAGATAGGAAACACTAGATTTGAGAAGGCCATGCTAGATTTAGGTTTTTCAATTAATGTGATGCCATTATCGGTTTATAAGTCTCTAAATCTTGGACCTTTGAAAATTACTGGTGTAATTATTCAATTGGCAGATAGTACTAACACCTACCTTTGAGGGGTAGTTGAAGATGTCTTGGTGCAGGTGAACGAACTAATCTTTCCTGCAGATTTTTACATAGTGGATATGGAAGATGATACGTCCCCAAACCCATCACACATCTTGCTAGGAAGACCCTTCCTAAAAACAGTGATGACTATAATCGATGTGCACAATGGGACCTTGACAATGGAGTTTGATGGCGAGAAGATCCAATTTAACATCTATGATGCCATGAGGTACCCTAGTGATATTTGTCAGGTTTTTGCAATTGATGTGTATGACTCTTTAGTGCAACAAACGTTTGAACAAATTCAAAGAGACTGCTTGGAGGTTGCTATTTCCAGTAGTTTGGACATGGATGAGGCATATGAACTTGAGCACAGTCAAAAATTGAAGGAAACTGTGGCTGCACTACAGTCATTTCCTAAACTCTCAGATAAGCATGTAGTTAAGTTAATTCAATTACCTGTGTCTCACCAAAAATTATTACCATCTATGGAGCAAGCTCCAACACTTGAATTGAAACAATTACATGCACACTTGAAATATGCATATTTAGGGACTAATAAAACTTTACCTGTGATAATTGCTAGTAATCTAACCAAAGTGCAGGAAGAAAAATTGTTGAGAGTCCTTAGGGACCACATCATAGTGTTTGGTTGGACCATAGCAGATATCAAAGGTATTAGTCCCGCGATGTGCATGCATCGAATTTTGCTAGAAGAAGGAGCTAAACCTACGAGAGATGCACAAAGGCGGTTGAACCCACCGATGATGGAGGTAGTGAAGAAAGAGGTAATTAAATTACTTGATGCAGGAATCATCTACCCCATCTCCGACAGTCAATGGGTAAGTCTGGTGCTGGTAGTTCCTAAGAAATTTGGAATCACCGTTGTCAAGAATGACAATAATGAATTAGTGCCCACACGACAAACAGGGTGGAGAGTGTGTATTGACTATAGGAGATTAAATGTTGTAACTAGAAAAGACCATTTTCCCCTTCCTTTTATTGATCAAATGTTAGAACGATTAGTTGGGCATTCGTATTATTGCTTTCTAGATGGTTTTCAGGTTATAACCAGATTGTGATTGCACCCGAAGACTAGGAAAAGACCACATTCACATGTTCCTTTGGAACCTTTGCCTACCGACGAATGTCCTTTGGACTTTGCAATGCCCCAGGTACTTTTCAGAGATGCATAGTGAGTATTTTTTCCGATCTTTTAGAAGAATGCATCGAAGTCTTTATGGATGATTTCATAGTTCATGGTGATTCGTTAGATGCTTGCTTAGATAATCTGACACGTGTATTGGATAGATGTTTAGAAATAAACCTTGTGCTAAATTGGAAAAAATGTCACTTTATGGTAGAACAAGAAATCGTACTTGGTCATGTAGTGTCAGTTAATGGTTTAGAAGTTGATAAAGCTAAGATTGATATTATATCTGCATTGCCTTACCCGTCAATATGTGGGAGACACGTTCTTTTCTTGGACATGCAGGATTTTATCTCAGGTTTATCAAAGATTTCGCCAAGATAGCATTACCCTTATGCAAGTTGCTTCAGAAAGATGAGGAATTCCAGTTTCATTATAAATGCAAGGAGGCTTTTGATACCTTAAAGAAATTATTGTCGTCAGCCCCTATCATTCAACCACCAAATTGGAAGCTCCCGTTTGAGATAATGTGTGATGCAAGCAACTATGCTGTCGGCGCCGTCTTGGGCCAAAAGATTGACAAAGCTGTCCATGCCATCTACTATGCTTCTAGAACGTTGAATGCGACTCAGATAAACTATTCCACAACTGAAAAAGAACTTTTATCTGTTGTATTTGCTTTAGATAAGTTTAGATCATACTTACTTGGTGCTAAAGTGATAGTTTATTCTGACCATGCTGCTCTCAGATACTTGCTTACTAAGAAGGAGTCCAAACCTCGAATCATACGGTGGATCTTGCTGCTGCAAGAATTTGACTTGGAAACTAAAGATAAAAAGGGTGCAAACAACTTGGTAGCGGATCACTTGAGCAGAATTCTTAAGGAGGAGGAAGCACTACCATTACAAGACATATTTTTGGACTAGCATCTACTCTCCATTGGAAATACAACTCCCTGGTATGCCGATATTGTGAATTATTTGGTAAGTGCGTATTTACCAAGTGAGTTTTCTAAATCCCAGAAAGAAAAACTTAGGAGTGATGCAAAACATTATGTGTGGGATGACCTATACTTGTGGAAATTTTGTGCTGATCAGATAGTTAGACATTGTGTACTTGATAATGAATTCCATTCCATTCTAACTTTCTGTCATTCCTAAGCTTGTGGAGGTCATTTTGGACCTAAGAGAACATCACGTAAGGTGTTAGAGAGTGGTTTCTTTTGGCCCTCAATTTTCAAAGACTCTTATTTATTTTGTAAATCATGTGAAAATTGTCAAAGAACTTGTAATATAGCTCACAGAAATCAAATGCCACAAAACCCTATTCTAATTGTTGAAATCTTTGATGTTTGGGGAATTGATTTTATGGGACGTTTTCCTGTTTCCTTTGGTAATGTTTACATCTTACTGGAAGTTGACTATGTTTCAAAGTGGGTGGAAGCTAAAGCCACCAGGACTGATGATTCTAAAGTTGTTGCAGATTTTGTCAGGACTAACATATTTGTAAGGTTTGGAGCACCACGGGCCATCATCAGTGATCGCGGAACTCATTTCCGTAATAGGGTGTTAGCAGCTCTGTTGAAGAAGTACAACGTTCTTCACAAGGTCTCTACATCCTATCATCTGCAAAGTAATGGCTAAGCTGAGGTATCCAACCGAGAGATCAAATCCATTTTGGAGAAAGTCGTCAACCCGAATAGGAAGGATTGGAGTCTTAGATTGGACGATGCACTATGGGTATATAGGACGACATACAAAACTCTGATAGGTATGTCGCCATATAGGCTAGTGTTTGGGAAACCATGCCACCTACCTGTGGAGCTAGAGCATAAAGCTTTCTGGGCGATCAAGCAATACAATATGAACATGGACCAAGCTAGCGTCAATAGGAAGTTGCAGTTACAAGAACTTGAGGAGTTGCGTACCGAAGCATATGAAAGTTCTAAATTGTACAAGACTAAAACAAAAGCTTTCCATGATAAGCAAATCTTGAGGAAAAATTTCATTGTGGGATAAAAAGTCCTTCTTTTTAATTCAAGATTGAAATTATTTCCAGGTAAGTTGTGCTCTCGCTGGGAGGGACCATTTGTTATCACTAATGTCTTTCCTCATGGTGCAGTAGATATCCAAAATCCAAAGACAGGAAATGTGTTCAAAGTGAACGGCCATAGGTTGAAGCCGTTTTTGGATAGCAGTTAAGTTGAAGAGGTTGAAGTAGTGATGCTGATGGATCCGGCTTTCGGATGATTGAATGGTCTACAGTCGAGCTAACGACGTTAAACACGGGCAGCTAATTGGGAGGCAACCCAATTTCTTGACTTTTAGTAGTATTAGTATTTAATTTAATATATATATATATATATATATGTCTATCATATCCTCATACACTTCATTTTCATTGTGTGCAGGAGACAAAGAAAGTAAAATTAAAAAGCCAAAAACTTCACAACAGAGCTAAGTGGCGCGGGCAGCGCCCACATTCCACTAGCGGGGCGAGCTCCCTACGCAGAAACTTAAGTTTGAAATTCACTAGGATAGCACGGGGAGTGCTCTAAGAGGCACGGGGCACGCTAGTATGCCAACAACGTTAACTCACCAGAGCAGGCCAGTGTGGGCTGCCCGGCAACATGACTAGACCGGAATCTAATTTCAAAAAAGGTTAAGTTGTGTGTTTTTCTCCCTCCTAACGCAATTCAACCCAAATTCTCTCTAACCATATTCTTAGACAAACTCTCTCCCAATCCAACTCTTCTCCAAATCCTATTTTACTTCTAATCTCTTTCTCTAAACCTAACCCCATTCAGCCCATCATCAAATTCGTCACTCCTGAATTTCATACACATATACAATATCCTCCACATACAACAACAATCTTCATCAAGAATTGGAAGCAAGAGGAATTCAAAACAAGAGGAACAAAGGAACAAAGAAATTTGCATCCACAACATCAAATTGAATCAACCATCACAAGGTAACACAAATAATTCATTGATTTTGGGATTATATTGCCTAAAGGACTATAAGTTTTATTGAATTGATTGATACTTGTATTGGGAATCCTTGGGTTACTGATGACCCAAGGTTGATTTAATTTGTCTATATTTGGGATATTGAATATTAAAAATTGTACTAAGTTTGGGGGAGAGACATTGTCGCCCACCACGTGTTCGATAAATTGCTTCAACAGGGTTCCTCAATCTACTTTTAATTCGCTGGAAGCAATTCGACACGAGAGCATCAACATGACATCCAAAAGGCCGCGGATTTCATCCACTAGTGCTCCTCCACGCTTTGATGCCACAAGATTTGTGAGTGAGGGACCGTCATCACGCTACTCCAAAGTCATCGACAAGAAGACTTTGGTGCTTGAAAGGGGGTTGAAACCGGATGCTAATCGAGATGGCGACATGGCGTTTATAATTGTGGAGCGTCACTGGTTTCAGTTGGTAGAGTAACCCAAGCCGGCAGTGATCAGCATTATCAAAGAATTCGCCAACGCCATTGAGCATGTTGATCGTGTGGTCGTGGTTCGGGGCAAGCCGGTATCATTCAGAGCGGCGGCAATCAATGACTACTTTGGGGGTGGAGACACCTCAGACAGATCGATATGAGGATCATTTGCCCAATTTGGATGATATCATAGCTCGCCTTTGCAAACCTGGTACTCAATGGGTGACAAAAGTAGACACCGATGAAAAATTCCGTTTCCCACATGCCACTTTGAGTCGATATGGGAAAGCCTGGTACGCCTTTTTATGTGCTCGGCTCATGCCTACACGTCACCAAAATGACGTAACGAAAGAATGAGCACGGCTTCTATACGGCATCGTCACTCGTGAGGTCGATCCAAATAATGTGATCGAGATTTTGAACGTCGACATCGTCCTATGCATTCAACAGTCCATTAATCGATCACTGCGAGGGGGCACCACAGGAGGATTATTGCATGGATTTTTGATAACCGACCTATGCTGCCAAGTAGGAGTTCACTGGCACGCTTCGGAGCAGATCCAATAACCAATTGTCGTCATTGACCATCCTATAATTGAAAAGTACAAACCATGGATATGTGCACTGTCACATCCGCGGGGAGAGGGGTCTATTATGATTCCACCATCCACACCACCCTCACCACCACAAGCTGACGAGCCAATGGCTGAAGAGGAAGAACCAGAGTTGCCAGCCACTTTTCAAGGACGCAGTCAACAGAGGAGTATGCGACTTGTCCAACGCCAAGCCACAATGCATATATACAACGTTAGGGCGTTTACCGCATTGGCCGATGAATTCTCGCGTTTCTTGCTAAATTCATACCCAGTCCGGCTACCCATTCCTCTAGTTCTGCCTAGATAACCCCCATCCGAAGATGACGATTCTGACAAGGCTTGACTTATCGCTCAGGGAAGTCCTCGTTTTTCTTATTTTATATGCCAAGTAATAAGGACATTACCTGATTTAAGTTTGGGGGGGGGGGGGGGTGGACCAAATTCAATTTTTATGTTTTTGCATATAGATTAGGTTGTATGTAGAGTAGATTTAATTCATTTTGTTCACATGCATTTTATTTAAAAAAATATATTGCATTCATTTAGGGATTTTGTCAGTAGAAGCATGCATGTAGTATATATAGATTGAGCAGTAAGTCATGGTAACGAAGTACATGGTTAAATAATTTTGATTCTCACTAATCTTGCATAAAATTGAGTTTCATGATCTGATTAGGCTCGACCATAGTAACCTCATTGCATGATTTTTGATTCTCTCTCAAATTTCAAGCATACCAATTGATTGTCAGTAGTGATAAGGAATTCATGTGTATTAAGAACTTGGACACTTATTTGATCACAGATTAAAAATAGAACATTGGCTGAAACATAAGTTTGGGGGAATTACGGTTCAAAAAATAAAAAAAAAGAAAGAAAAAAAGAAAGAAAAAAATTGAAAAAAAAGTACTTATTAAATAAAAAACTTGTTTAGTTTGACCTCGTGGCCTTTGTTACTCGGACAAGTAAACCCTAGGGGATGTCTTAACACCTAGTGCCCTAAAGCCTTTGGGTTTGGGAGTCGTTGGCTGAAAGTCTGTTACATGGGTAATATTGGAAAGCCTAAGGGGGTTGAACATTGCACAAGTCAGATATATGAAATAATTGGTGGGATGGTGCGTTAAAATGCACCTACGAAGCATGAGCTTTGATGTTTAATAGTTTATTGCTTATTTAGCCTAGTTTTCGTAATGCTTATGTGGCTGCCATGTTTGTGTAGTTATTTGTGTAAAAGGTAAGATGTTTGTTTGAATAATCATATGAATCACTTTGAACTGCTGAAATGAAATTGGACACACACGCACGGGAGAAAATTAGAGTCATATAAGTGATGTGATGATTAGCGAGGCTATGATTGGTCATGGGTCAAGATGGATTGTAAGCTGAAGTGTTAATTCGTAAGGATTATACAACGTGCATTTGGTTACTAAAGATTTTTGTACGATTTTGTAGGTTGCATTTATTTTGTATATTGCATTCATTGTGTTTGTTTGCTTGAGGACAAGTAATTGTTTAAGTTTGGGGGTATTTGATAAGTAGGTTTTTAACCTACTTAATAGGTATTTCTTAGCTTGATATGTTGTTATTACTTAAGTGTGCATGTTACTTTTCATGTATTTGTGTGCATTTGCAAGATTGGAGTGCAGCTGAGCTTAAAGGAATAAAAGAGAAAGAATTGGGTAGAATTACATCTAGCGCAGAGAGCGCTGGGTTTGTACTGGCATGGGTGTGGGCCGCGATGCTTCGAGGAAAGGCCACTGCATACCAGGCGTGGGGCGCTCCAGTTTATGAAGGAGTCAAGCGCGGGGCTCGTCAGACAGATGGGATTGACCATAATTAGTTATTTTAAATTACAAAGTTGATGAGGAAAAGGATTGCAGACTTGCCTTGTTGTACTAGGGTTTTGATATACTATTTATATGAGTTGTTTTCTTAGGTTTTGATCATCTTGGGATCTCATATTTCATCTTTCATCTTGGAATTCTTGGAGGCTACAAACCTTAGTTTTGAAGATCAAAGCATATCAGGCTAAGTTCTTTTATTCAATTCTGAAGGGATGTTGAATCTTATTATCAATTAATGATTTGATCAAGTTTATATTATTTATTCTTTCATATTGAGATTTATTCTGATTATCTACGTAAACTTTCATGTATGTTATTCAATTGACTAATTTGGTTTCTGCAGGATTAAATTGGTAAATTGATATCATCTGCTAGATTAAGACATATTTTAAGCAAACAAAGTGTGTCTAATCATAAGTAGCATTTAATGATATTTGATTGTGGTCAAACTTTTGAATATTGTTAAGGTTTTCCGAAGACAAGTTAAATAATTCCTGATTGTGTAATTATTGCTTGGAATAATCTAATTCTCATTCTTCATGATTCTTTCATATTAAATCTAGACTGATAGTTCTAGGTTGTATGATAGTTAGGATCTTTTGTTGGCAATCGTCACATTAGATTTACACTTAAGGAGAGTTTCGAGTAATTTGCGATCGCAGTTAACTAGGGTTATTAATCTCATTGGAAGATAAATAGTGTAAACACTTGGTTAAGTCATAACTGAGAAAAGGGGATACTGAATTGAAGAATTGAGCTTTTTACTCATTGATATTTTCTTAAATTCACTTTCGTTAATTAAACTGTTTACACTAAAACCCCCCAATTCATTGGAAATACTTGGATAACTAATAAAAAATTCACTCTTTGTGGGATCGATCCTTGCTTATTACTATACTAATTCTTGAGTTAGTTGAATAAAGAGTAAGGTAAATTTTGTAGTGCTAGACGACAGCTACCACTCCTACAAGTGTAAAGTGTTGGTTGATGGATATGGAGATGTTGCTGCTGTTGGCTACCTAAATTTTCTACTCCAACGGATTCAACAACACAATGATCTGCTTAATTAATGGATCAACATTCAGCAGTGCACAAACTTCACCCACTTGTATACACATTCAAGAAAAACACAAGTATGTAGAAAAAAAATAAAAGAACAAATAACAGAGTATATCAACATTCACCAGTGCTCCTTATTTGGAAATGACTAAAGTATGTAGAAGAAAAATAAAAGGACAAATGGAGCTGCTAATTAACAAGAATTGCTATTGCACAATATACCAAATAACAGAGTCTAAAGAGATTTTCTTTAACAGAGTTGCTAATTAGCAAAAATTGTTATTGAACAAATAACAGAGTTTACAGAGATTTTCTTTGTTTTTCTTTATTAAAATCCAAATCCGTCTAATTAACAAGAATTGCTATTGCACACTATACCAACTATAATTTCAGATCAGATTATAATATTCCCAAAAATTTATATTGCACTAATATATTTTCACGGCTACAAAAGAACAAATGGAGCTGTTATCCAAAAGAATAGAGGAATGAAGGGAAAACCCAAAAAATATATAAAAACTTATATTACAGAAAGTATTATCCATAAATTTCTTGATATTAATTAAAAAAGAAGAAGACAAAGTCATCAGAAGAAGACAGAGTCATCAGAAGTCATCAGAAGAAGAAGAAGAAGAGTCATAAGAAGAAGAGGAAGAAGAAGAAGAACTGAAGAAGAAGAAAGCAGAAGAAGAAGAAGAAGAAGAATACCTAGCGTTCGAAGTCGACGAAGAGGAAGAGGAGTCATTCAAAGTTCGACTGCAGTCGCGCCTCACACCATAAGTATCTTCAGACTTCAAATAATCTGGCGTTCGAACTTAGAGTTTTTTTAATCCAAAGCTAAGCTCTCTCCTCGACACGCCTTGAGGCGCAATGCTTCGAGGCTTAAGCCTCGGCAAAAAAGGCGCACGTTTCTTTATTTCCCAGTGTAGCGCAAGCCTCGCATCATACATCTTCTGCCTTGCTCTGAGGCATGCCTCGACGTGTACGCCTCGAGCGTAATTTCGAATAATGTTTAAAATATGAATGAAGTTAAGAAACTTGCCTTAAGCACAGCTACATCTTATAGTTTACACCGAACTATTTATCGAAATTCCTATATATCACATTAGGAATAGCACATACACCAATTAGTCATACATTTAACTTACACATTAGTTTAAACTTAACTTTACTTCCTATGGCTCGCGTTCTTGTAATCTAAGTTTACGCGACTAACTTTACTTTCATTCCTTCGGTATTATGATATACGGAGATGGCATAAACCTTAAAATCATCTTTTACGATAGATTTACATTCTCATCTTCTTCTTATAATATTTCTAGGACTTAACTTATCCTATACATCCACATATGTGAAAAGAATCACCTTTTTATCACACGTATTCACAACTCTATACTTAGCACACATCGAGTCTCTAACAGTGTTCAATACAGCACGCTACGTGGTTTCCCACAAACAATCAATAAACTAGTTTCCCGTCTCGTCTACACTGTCTTTCACCGTGAGTTAGATTGGTTGCTAGTTCGTATTAACCGTTGCTCTCTAATAGAATCGTTTAGCCCAGATACTATACATCAACCATTAAAGAGTACGATTGTACCATAACTTAAACTTAACTTCTTATTCTTAACTTTTTAACGTAACTTACCCGAACCATTAAAACAATAATGTTCGTTAAATTAATTTCCCATTCCTTATGTCTTTTTGGCAACTAAATGCCAGTCTTTAGGATTTATTTATTAACATTTAGGTCATACAGTCATTTGAATGCCAAGAGTCAACACTTAATGTTAAGACTATGCGTTCGACGTTTAATCGTCAACTCAAGGTTTTATTCATCATTCTAGACTTTTCTTTTCATGAACATTGCATTCATACTTGCCCCTTAATTACCATCCAAAAAGTTGGACAATAAAAATCTCCAGTCGAAAATTTTCGAGTTAAGGGCGCTGCGGCGCCACTCTCTTTGTTAAACTCGGCGCTGCGGTGCAGGGTGGTAGTACTTGGGGTCCAGAGTAGGCATTACGGCGCTGCGGCGCCTCCCTTAAAACTTAGAAATTTTTTCTAAGTGTTGAGCAAGTTTGAGACGCTTACTTCGCGACGTCATACCTTCCTCTCCCGATAACGGAATTGATCCGTTTCTGAGGCTTTAGAAACCTTGCAACACCTAATAAAATTTATTTTCCTAGTTTCTAACCAACCTTAAAATTGGTTCAAAAGTCCTCCCTCGCTCAGTTTTTTAACTTTACATTAAATTTTCGTTCGTCCGTAATTCATTCATCCGAACCCGAAATTCGTTCATTCTTGAGTCCACGACTCACGTTTTCTATGTTTTCTTACATTTTTATGAAACCCTAACTATTCGGGTTCCTTATCTTACTTTCTACATTCGTTTGGGTTTTATGAAATTTTGACATAACTTCGTTATCAGCTAATTTTAATCCGTTCTTCATGAACGTTTCTACCATTTCTAAC
Organism: Panax stipuleanatus; assembly: GCA_020205555.1. Lineage (NCBI taxonomy): Eukaryota > Viridiplantae > Streptophyta > Magnoliopsida > Apiales > Araliaceae > Panax > Panax stipuleanatus. The sequence goes on along the minus strand of CM035115.1, from coordinate 128,608,592 downwards.
CAAGTATACATATATACAATGGTTTTAAACTTGTCCATCAATAATATGCTCTAGTCAGATGGTTTTCAATTTGTGCATCAACAACGTTCTTACCGTGTTCTTCGCGTTCTTCGTGCGTTCTTCGTTCGTTCTTCGTATTCTTCGTTCGTTCATTGTTTTTAATTCATCCTTATATCATCAGAGAGTTCATATAACTCATCCGAATTGCCCATTAACTCCCAGAAATTCATAGTTCATATGAAATTTCTTAGAAAAAGAAAAAGATGAAATAAAACTTCAAATTTTCTTATTGCTTATATATTCCTATGATTCGACCATAGGAATATCGTTTCTAACAATCTTATACGTCTATTTTCGTTAAGCTATATGAATTTCCTATCAAAAATTAAAGAAAATTTATATTAAGGCAAGGTTTTGGATTACCTTTCTTCTTTAATCTTCTTCCTTATGGATAAAGCTTGCACGCGAGTTAGCTTTTCCTCTTCATTTCCTTCTTCTTTCCCATCCGAATTCTCTCTCTCTCAAGTGTTGGTGATTTTTTTCTAACCAAACAAATGAGCTAAAGCTTTGTATATATAAGCTTTTCAAGGGTAGGCGTATTTTGGTCTTTTGGTAGTTTTTTTTTACCATTTTACCCCCACCTCGTCAATATTCCCACCTCCTTACTATTCATGAAGCTTCCAAGAGAAGCTTCGTGGTTCCATCTTATGGAATTCGTCCGACAGTTTTCAAAATTACGTTTCTCGAAATCCAAATATTTTTGGATATTTTGTCTTTCCTCTACAGATTAACTTTTACGCGTTCTTCGAAACTTCGAAAAATTGAAAAAAACTTTTTGATGATTAGCATTTTTCGTCACGTTTCTCCACAACGTAGTTAAGCGAATGAAAAGTACATAACAATACTTTTCGTCGTTTTTATTTCGTCTGATTTTTGCATGTTTTTTGAGAAAAACTTTTATCGGCTAACATAACTTTTCACGACATATTATCGACAAATCTTCAGACGGAACGTCATTATGACATACCGAACTCTCAGAAAGGCCGAGGTTATTCAAACCCTAACCCTTAGGTTTCGTCAGGTGAATAATGTTTATTTCGTCTTTTTCTCAAAAATATTTTTGTTCCCGAAAATATTTTATTTTCGTCTTGAAAATTCTTACTCGTTCAGTTTGGCTTGTAGCCAGAATCCTCCCGTTTTATAATCATCCTAGGTCCAAGAACGATCAATAAACACATAACACATAATATAATTAATAAAATTTATTTTATTAATTAATAATTCTTTAAACTTAATTTTCGGGACAATCTGATTTTTCGGGTTGTCACATTCTGTGATGCCTCGAAATCTGGTCTATCTTCACACTCGGATTCCGTACATCACGAGAACATCTCATTCCAAACATACATCATTATATATCTAAATATAACAACATACATCCATAAATCCCAGATTTTATTACCTTAAAACCTCGTTCATTACAAATAATGATGATTACATTATTCTTTACATCTTACAAGAGTGACTTTCATCTGCCACCAAAGATACATAACAGTTTACTAAACTACTCTATAGTTTAACTAATTACTCTACATTACAAGTCTTGGCTTGATCTTCACGCTTGTTCATATAATGAACATTACTTCAGCAGGACACCGGTCAGCTTGATCTTTACGGGATCCTTAAGTTCATACTAACGTCATTCGCTGAAAATATTTTTATTTCAAGCAAGAGTGAGCATTCAATTGCTCAACAAGTTAAAGTAGTTGAATAACAACTAAGTAAGAATCACGTATTCTTTTAAAACTTCAATAATCGAACAAAGCTTATGAAGCAATTTGAATCATAAGAAAACTCTGATTCCTATCATTTTAAAATATTAATCATATTTACTTCACATTTAGTCTGGCTAAAATCATTAGCACATACTTAACCCTAACAGTTCATAATTAGAATCACATCAGATTAAACCGTTCAATCGTAGAACAGTTTATATCACAGAAAAACATAAGTGTTGAAAGTTCGGCACAAGGCTGTTGGGTTTGTAAGAAATCATGGCGCAATCAAATTGCAAAAATTAGTGGAAGCATAGTATATCAGAGTTTATAATATTTCTACAAAACCATTATCCAGATCATCCTTTATGCATATTATTAATTCAAAACGATAAATAAGAAGTTATGGAATTCATACCCTTGTAGAACGAAGCTTCCACAGGTACAAGTTTAACTCATTGTTCTTCGCGATCTTCTTAAATATCCGGGATTGATTCTTTCCTTTGATCAACGTTAGGCACCCAAGTGTTTGGCCTCTAGAGGTGATCCACCAAGGAATAGGAATTATTCAAGAAGGAGGGTAGTTGGCTAAACCCTAGTTTTCTATCCTTTATAAAAAAGGAGTACTCTCCAATAATTGAAATTGAATCAACTGATATCTAACATAAGACTCATCTTATATAGATATTGGTTAACCCTTCTAATCCTATTAGAAATTGGGTTTCATTTAATTAATTAAACTCCTTTAATTAAATATGCTTCCCAATCATATTGGGATTAATTAATTAAACTCTTTTAATTAATTTGTCTTCTAATCTCATTAGAAATAAATGAGAGTACTAATATTAAATTAATTCCTAAATTCCTTTAGAAATTAAATAATAATAATTATAATAATATTAATAAGACTCCTCTTATTAATTTATATTTAATATTTTCAAAATATTAAATAATAAACATTTAGCTATTTAATTTATTCTATCACCATAGATTAAATTAATTACATTTAATGCATTATTACGATTATGCCATTATCTTCTTAAATAATTATTCTTCCTTTTATGGTGTGTCCCTTTAGGTTCTCCATATTAAACCGGTTGTAAATAAATCAATTAGAACAATTCTAATCTTATTTAAGTAAATAAATTAAACTAATAATCTATTTAAATAAATAATATTTATTCTACAATAGGGATAAGCCTCCCTAGCAATCAGCGACTTTCCAAATAATATAGATTTCAACATTAATCATAAAAGAACATGTGAGTAAATAGTTACCGTACAATTCAATCCTTCCACCATACAATGTCCCAATTAAATATAAGACATAGAATTACTGTCAAGTCTTATTTTATTTAATTATATGTATTTCGATTAGAAAATGCACAACTCTAAATAATGCAAATTAGAAACTCCTTTCTAATTTCATTATGCATTGGCCAAGGACTACTGGGTTGTCATTTAACGAATCACGACATATCTCTTCTTTTACTAGAAGTGGTAGATTTTTTATTGATCATTTATTATCTCTATATATAACTCATTATACCCAAGCATACCCTTTGATATACCCTAAGGGTTTTAAAGAATAACTCAAAGTATAATTCATTACACACAAGATACTATGATGATCTCAAGTTCAAGGATCACTTGTACTACTATCACATTAGGAATTCCTATTGATAAGCAAGTAAAACTCCATTAGGTATTTCATAGTGAGTCACGTTTAGTGAACTTATTCTCCAATATGCACCTACATACTTGCTTTAGTGTCTCCACACAAATGATCATGAGATCAATCATCCTCATCCAATGAGCAAGAAACATATGTACCAATCTATCCAGATTTACTAATCCCCTTTTTAGTAATCCAACGATTGAGAACTATTTTAGTTTTAATCTTTCTAAGAATTTAGATCTCATTAGAATAATCAACATCATGATTCTAAAAGCATTGCTTAAAACTATGGGTTTTTTACATATTATAAAAACAGCATCATGTTGATAATTTTATGCCTTTATAATAAATGAATACTTTTATTAATAAATGAATAAGATCGTTTACAAAGTATATGCTTTATCATCATACATGATTGGCTTGTATGCACACTAATTTCAATCTCCCACTTACATTAAAGCCATTCACTATGGTATCTCGTACCCATATTCTCTAAGTGACGATCAAACTGTTGTTGTGTTAAAGCTTTAGTAAATGGATCTGTAATGTTGTCTTGAGAGTTTACACGCTCCAAGGTGACGTCTCCTCTTTCAATGATCTCCTTGATAAAGTGAAATCGCCGTAACACGTGTTTGGATTTCTGATGACACTGGGTTCCTTAGCCTGTGCAACAGCTCCAGTGTTGTCACAGTATAAGGGGACTTTCTCCTCCAATGCTAGGAACCCCACCAAGTTCTGATATGAACTTTTTCATCCAAACAACTTTCTTTGCAGCTTCACTTGCAGCTATGTACTCTACCTCTGTCACTGAATCAACAACTGTTTGCTGCTTGGAACTCTTCCAACTCACTGCGCCTCCGTTCAAGGTAAATACATACCCATAAATAGATTTACTGTCATCTTGGTCTGTTTGAAAACTTGAGTCTGTGTAGCCCTCGAGTTTTAATTCAGACCCACCGTAGACAAGAAATACATCCTTAGTCCTTCGTAAGTACTTTAGGATATTTTTCACTTCCTTTTAGTGCTCTTATCTTGGATTCGACTGATATCTGCTCGTTACACTGAGTGCATGAGCGACATCTAGTCTAGTACATATCATACCGCATATGATAGATCCTATTGCTGAAGCATAAGGAATCTTACTCATACGGTCTCTCTTCTCAGGTGTCTTTGGGGCCTGTTTCTTGGAGAGATGTATTCCATGGCTCATCGGTATGAGACCTCTTTTGGAATCTTCCATGCTAAACCTCTTTAGCATCGAGTCAATGTACGTTCCTTGGGATAAGCCAAGCATCCTTTTAGTTCTATCTCTATAGATCTTTATCCCCAAAATATAGGATGCTTCTCCTAAGTCCTTCATGGAGAAGTGTTTAGATAACCAGATTTTAATCAGTTGTAGCATAGGAATGTCATTCCCTATCAGTAATAGATCATCAACATATAGTACGAGGAATGAAACAGCACTCCCACTAACCTTTTTATACACACATGGTTAATCTTCATTTTTGATAAAATCAAACTCTTTGATTGTCTCATCAAAATGAATGTTCCATCTACGAGAAGCTTATTTCAATCCATAAATGGATCGTTACAAGTTATAGACTTGATTTGTTTCAACCTTTGAAACAAATCCCTCTGGCTGTGTCATATACACATCTTCCTCAAGTTTTTCATTGAGGAAGGCCGTTTTCACGTCCATATGCCAGATCTCATAGTCGTAATAAGCTGCAATCGCAAGCAAAATCCTAATGGACTTGAGCATTGCTACTGGTGAAAAGGTTTCATCATAGTAAACTCCTTGTCTTTATTTGAAACCTTTTGCAACCAATCGGGCCTTATAAGTCTCTACCTTACTGTCCGCTCCAGTCTTTCTTTTAAAGACCCATTTACACCCAATTGGCTTAATGCCTTCAGGTGTTGAAACCAAATTCCATACTTGGTTCTCGTCTATGGAGTCCATCTCGGATTTTATGGCTTCAAGCCATTTCCCTGAGTCTTTATTACTCATAGCCTATTCGTAATTCATTGGATCATCATCATTCATGATGCATACCTCATCGTCATCCTCTACGACGAATCCATACCTTTAAGGTATCTTCGGTACTCTTCCAGATTTAAGAATAGGGTGTGGTATAATGGGTTCATCCACTTGGTCAGGTACCTGACTTAGATCCGTAGTAATTTATGGTTCTTGAACTTCTTCAAGATATATCTTACTCCCACTGACCCCTTCATGGATAAACTCTTTTTCCACGAAGGCAGCATGTTTCGCAACAAACACCTTTTGATCAGTTGGATGATAAAAATAATACCCTAAAGTTTTTTTTAGGGTATCCCACAAATCTACATTTGTCGGATTTAGTCTGTAGTTTATCATTTTTAAACTTTTTGGCATAAGCTGGACAAGCCCAAGTATTAACATTCATAAGATTTGGTTTCCTCCCTTTCCACATCTCATATGGAGTCTTTGGGGTGAATTTGGAAGGCACCTTGTTAAGTAGGTATGTAGTCGTTTCTATGGCATAACCTCATAATGAAATTGGAAGATCGGTAAAACTCATCATGGAACGAACCTTGTCCAACAATGTTTGATTTCTCCTTTCAGATACTCCATTTAACTGTGGTGTACCTGGTGGAGTCCATTGTGAGATAATACCATTATCTTTGAGATAATTGAGATACTCACCGCTTAAGTATTCTCCACCTCGATCTGATCGAAGAATCGTAATACTCTTGCCCGTTTGTTTCTCTACTTCACTTTTGAATTCTTTGAACCTTTCAAATGATTAAAATTTGTATTTCATTAAATATATATATATATATATATATATCCAAATCTTGAGTGATCATCAGTGAAAGTAACAAAATAAGAATACCCTCCCCGTGCACTCATTGTCATAAGTCCACAAACGTCTGTGTGAACCAACACTAACAACTCTGTAACTCTTTCTCCTTTTCCACTAAAAAGAGATTTAGTCATTTTACCCATGAGACAAGATTCACAAGTTGGATATGATTCATAATCATATAGCTCTAAGAGCCCATCCTTATGCAACTTGGATAATCTTGTTTCATTTATATGACCGAGTCTACAGTACCACATATAGGTATAATTAACATCATCTCTTTTTCTTTTCTTAGTTTCTTCTATTTGAAAATATATTTTCATACAAGTCTAGTATGTAAAGTCCTTTTCGCAAATTACCAATACCATATAAAACATTATTTTTATAAATAGAACAACTGTTGTTCTTTATTATAATGTCAAATCCATCCATATCTAATACGAAAATAGAAATAATGTTTCTAATGATATTCAGAACAAAATAACAATTATTTAAGTAAATAGACTTGCCTGTAGGCAGTGCTAAACAATAAGTGCCTACAACTAATGCAGAAACCTTTGCTCCATTTCCCACTTATAGGACAACCTCATCCTTGTTCAGCTTTCTACTTCTGACCAGTCCCTGCACAGTATTACATATGTGAGAACCACAGCTGGTATCCAATACCCAAGTAGAATTTTAACTTTTAGAATAATTAATTTCAATCATGAACAAACCTTAATTGGAAGTCGAAGCTTCTCCAAGCTTCTTCTCTCCCAGAAACTTCTTTCAGTTCCTCTTCCAGTGACCCGACTCGTTATAATGGAAGCACATTCCTTTGCTAGCTGGATCAGGTTTCTTTTGATCCTTCATTTTTGCCTTGCCCTTAGCCTTCTTAGATTTCTTCTTTTCAGAAGATACCTTGGGCCTTTTCCTTTTCTTGGAAGAATCATCCACCATTAAGACATGTTCTTCTTGAATGGGAAGTGACCTTCTGCAGTTTTCAACATATTAAGTAATTCAGGCAAGCTGACATCTAACTTATTCATGTGAAAATTTATAACAAACTACGATAAGGTCTTAGGGAGTGACTGCAAGACCAAGTCTTGACTCAACTCCCCATCCATGACGAACCCAAGCTGTCCAAGGCGTTAAATAAGATAGATCACCCTTATAACATGAGTCTCAATGACAATGCCCTCTTTCATCTGAGATCGGAAGAGGTCCTTAGATATCTCATATCTAGCAGTCCTACTTTGTGCACCATACAGCTCCTTGAGGTGAAGCAACATAGTAGGAGCATCCATGTTTTTATGCTGACGCTGAAGCTCGTTATTCATGGATGTGAGCATGATGCATTAAGCCACAGATGCATCATCTTGCCACTTTGTTATGGTGGCAATCTCTTCCTCATAGGCTGATTCTGGAATAGTTCCAAGGACAGGTGAATTTAGGATATAAGAAATCTTTTCAGCAGTGAGAACTATTCTCAGATTCCTTAACCAGTCCGTGTAATTCAGTCCGGTCAGTTTGTTAGCATCAAGTATGCTAAACAATGAAATTAGTGATTTCGACATTTTTAAATTTCTACATGTGAAAAGATAATATTTTAGCAAACATTCATTTAATTAATTTTATATACCAAAATAAATTAGGTCTTATTTTAAATTGGTATCTCCCACTATTTTCTTCAAACTATATTACCCTCACTTATATAGTTTGACAACATCTAATTAAAGATTTGCTAGTGAGAATAAGGATCCCATTTCAAATGTATATAACCTTATGGATAGCATAACAAACTATATATGAATAAATAGATAGACAACTCTTTGTCAATTACATCAACATGTAACTCCTTTTTATTTTCGCCTCTTAGATCATAATGGTCCAGTATGTGCACATCCGAACTAAAATAATTTAAGTTAAGTCCAACCTAGCACTTTCATATATTAAAAAAAATATTGTCCTTTTGGATAGCACAACAAAACAATATTGTTCAATTTTTTTTATAAGCATCAAATGTGATTAAATTAACATCTTAAATACTTAATACTTGCCTTGTGGATAGCACAACAAACTCATATTAAATATTTAATACTCTATTAATTTTATCATGCTAGAAGGAGATGTTCGGTATTCCAAATATCTTTGAACCCTTTAGACTTAATATAATTTCTTTGAGGGGTTTGCTATTATTTTTCTCATCTTGTTTAACGCGCATGCACACACACACACACACACACACACACACACACACACACACACACATATATATATATATATATATATATAAAATATGCATCATTTTATTAAAACATGCGAAGCATGTTTGCATAAAATATAATATATATATATATATATATAATACTTAGCATGCACATATAGAATACTATATTCTACTCAGATTGATTATGGACTTTTACTCTAGTTTGGTTCACTAGAACAACCAAGTGAACCAAAAGGTCAAACCTAGGAGTGCAAGAATTTAAATTTAAACGTAACTATTACATTTAAACCCGGGCTCCATTACAAACGGGTCTTCACACGCTCCTTGCTCCTTGGTCTCAAATTTCTTCAAGATAATTCTAAATACTTTTATTACATAAACTTTTTAACTTAAATAGAAACCTTGATCAGCAGTCAAAGGGAAGTACATAGGAGGAAGATATAATTTTACATCAAGAAAAATCAGAGAAGACGAGGTACGCATACTCCATTTAATAAAATCCATTTATTCAAGCATTCAACTAAAATAAAATTCAATCACATTGGTTAATAGTTCATAATCAACCCCCATTTATTTTCATACATATCACCATATGCATCAATAAATTAACAATTAATATATACACTGATATCGATTTAATGGGCAAACTTAGTTAATTTTGAAAACCAATTTCAACTCTAATTAGTTATCATGGAATCCAATTCAAACTCTAATTAGTTCGCATGAAATCCAATTCTAATTAAAATAAATAACTTTATTTTAATTCAATTCCAAATCTAATAAACTCCTTTATTAATCTAGAATTACAGAAAACATTTAACATTTAATTAACATAAACCTTTTATCTTAAAAAATAAAATAAAATTTTTTCTCTGCTGGGGTGGCGCTGCAGCCCTGCCAATGCACTAGTATGCGGCGCTGCCGCGCCACGTCATCACCAACTGGTACACTGAGCTGGCGCTGTAGCACTGCTAGTGAACTAGCATGCAACGCTGCAGCGCCACGTCATCATTAGCTGTGACCCGGACTCGGCGCTGCACCGCTGCGAATGATCTAGCATCCGGTGTTGCAGCACCACGTCACCTTCAGGAAGCCGGAACTGGCACCGCGACACTGCTACAAGGCTTGAAGTCGGTGCTGCAGCGCCGCTGGGCAGTGTGCAATTCCTGGTTCGCGAATTGAGCAGTTTTTTTTTCAAAAAATATAATTCCTAGCTAACTATTATGCCCAATTAAATTATTCAAAATACATATCAGTATATATATCAAATCTAGACAATTAATAACTTGCATAAAGGTTTGGCTTTGATGCCATTGTTGGGTTTGTAAGAAATCATGGCGCAATCAAATTGCAAAAATTAGCGAAAGCATGGTATATCAGAGTTTAAAAAATTTCTACAAAACCATTACTCGGATCATCCTTTCTGCATATTATTAATTTAAAACGATAAATAAGAAGTTATGAAATTCATACCCTTGTAGAACGAAGCTTCCACAGGTATAAGTTCAACTCTTTGTTCTTCGCGATCTCCTTGAATATCCGGGATTGATTCCTTTCTTTGATCAACGTTAGCCACCTAAGTGCTTGGCCTCTAGAGATGATCCACCAAGGAATAGGAATTATTCAAGAAGGAGGGTGGTTGGCTAATTAAACCCTAGTTTTCTATTCTCTATAGAAAAGGAGTACTATCCAACAATTGGAATTACGTCAACTGATATCTAACATAAGACTCCTTTTATATAGATATTGGTTAACCCTTCTAATCCTATTAGAAATTGGGTTTCATTTAATTAATTAAACTCCTTTAATTAATTTACCTCCTAATCTCATTAAGAATAAATGAGAGTACTAATATTAAATTAATTCCTAAACTTTTTTATAAATTAAATTATAATAATTGTAATAATATTAATAAGACTCCTCTTATTAATTTATATTTAATATTTTCAAAATATTAAATAAAAAATATTAAGCTATTTAATTTATTCTATCACCATAGATTAAATTAATTACACTTAATGCATTATTACGATTATGCCATTACCTTCTTAAATAATTATTCTTCCTTTTATGGTGTGACCTTTTAGGTTCTCCATATTAAACCGGTTGTGAATAAATCAATTAGAACAATTCTAATCTTATTTAAATAAATAAATTAAACTAATAATCTATTTAAATAAATAATATTTATTCTACAATAGGGATAAGCCTCCCTAGCGATCAACGACTTTCCAGATAATATAGATTTCAACATTAATCGTAAAAGAACCTGTGAGTAAATAGTTACTGTACAATTCAATCATTCCACCATACAATATCCCAATTAAATATAAGACATGGAATTACTGTTAAGTCTTATTTTATTTAATTATATGTATTTCGATTAGAAAATGCATAACTCCAAATAATGCAAATTAGAAACTCCTTTTTAATTTTATTCTGCATTGGCCAAGGACTAATGGGTTGTCATTTAACGAATCACATAGAATATATCTCTTCTTTTACTAGAAGTGATAGATTTTTTATTGATCATTCATTATCTTCATATGTAACTCAATATACCCAAGCATACCCTTTGATATACCCTAATGCTGCGTTTGAATTGAAGGAATAAAGGTAGGAATGGAATGACTCATTCCTATGGAATAAAAAAAATTATGTTTGGTTGCGATTGAAATGAATTGAACCATCTTTTTTTTGCTATTTTCGACTGAAATTTAACATTTTTGCCCAAGATTTTATGCCCAAAGCCTTGTGAGTAGTTTTTTTTATCATTGAGTCATCAAGGTATTGGGGGAGGGAGAGTATGGAATAACTCTTTCCAACTAGAATGGAATGAATTATTCTAATCTCCATTCCATTCCTTCAATTCAAACGCAACATAAGGGTCTTAAGGAATAAGTCAAAGTATAATTCATTACACACAAGATACTATGATGATCTCAAGTTCAAGAATCACTTGTACTACTATCACATTAGGAATTCCTATTGACAGACAAGTAAAACTCCATTAGGTATTCCATAGCAAGTCACGTTCAATGAACTTATTCTCCAATAAGCACCTACATACTTGCTTTAGTGTCTCCACACAAATGATCATAAGATCAATCATCCTCATTCAATGAGCAAGCAACATATGTACCAATCTATCCGGATTTACTAATCCCCTTTTTAGTAATCCAATGATTGAGAACTATTTTAGTTTTAATCTTTCTACAAATTTAGATCTCATTAGCATGATCAACATCATGATTCTAAAAGCATTTCTTAAAACTATGGATTATTTACATATTATAAAAATAGCATCATGTAGATAATTAAATGCCTTAAATAAATGAATAATTTTATTAATAAATGAATAAGATCGTTTACAAAGTATATGCTTTATAATCATACATGATTGACTTGTATGCACACTACTTTCAAAGGCCTCATACATATACACCTTGCACAAATATCACACATTTGCACAGACGAAATACTTTCTCATGTTCGACATCTGAGAAAGTTAAGAAACTAACATTCATTTGAATTATGAATGAAGTTAGGAAACTTGCCTTAAGCACATCTACATCTTATAGTTTACACTGAACTATTTACTGAAATTCCTATATATCACATTAGGAATAGCACATACATCAATTAGTCATACATTTGACTTACACATTGGTTTAAACTTAACTTTACTTCCTATGGCTCGCGTTCTTGTAATCTAAGTTTACGCGACCAACTTTACTTTTATTCCTTCGGTATTATAACATACAGAGATGACATAAACCCTAAAGTCATCTTTTATGATAGATTTACATTCTCATCTTCTTCTTATAACATTTCTAGGACTTAACTCATCCTATACATTCACATATGTGAAAAGAATCACCTTTTCATCACACGTATTCACAACTCTATAATTAACACACATTGAGTCTCTAACAGTGTTCAATACAGTACGCTAAGTGGTTTCACATAAACAACCAACAAACTAGTTTCTCGTCTCGTCTACACTGTCTTTCACAGCGAGTTAGATTGTTGCTAGTTCGTATTTACCATTGCTCTCTAACGGAATCTATTCGCCTAGATACCAAACATCAACCATTAAAGAGTACGATTGTACCACAACTTAAACTTAACTTCTTATTCTTACCTTTTTAACGTAACTTACCCGAACCATTAAAACTATAATGTTCGTTAAGTCAATTTTCCATTCATTATGGCTTTCTGGCAACTAAATGCCATACCTCAGGATTTATTTATTAATGTCTAGGTCATACAGTCATTTGTATGCAAAGAGTCAACACTTAATGTTAAGACTATACGTTTATAGCTTTTATACATTTTACATTACCTTATCTTCATATCTTACAACGTTAGGTCCATTTGACTCGAAACGTTACTCAAGTTATTATAATTAACTTGGCTTATTCAATGATTTCACGTTATTCATTATTCTTCATTATCTCATGTTCAAACCATACACGGTGTGTATGATATGCACATTCTATTTACGCGTACACTCAATACCATTACGTCGGTTCAAGTGTTCATATAACTCATCCGAATCGCCCATTAACATCCATAAATTCTTAGTTCATACTACCTCCATCCCATAATAAGTGCTTTTTTAGCTTAAATCACACAAACCAATACACAAGCTAAAATGACAAAAATACCCTTAATATACTTTCTTTGTTTTGTTTGAGACTTTTTTTATTACCTTTTGGTCTCTCTTTCTCTTTCTCCAACCTTTCAACTTCCCAATAAATATACAATAAATACCATTGGTTGCATAAGGGCACATATAAAAAAATATTATAAAAATTATATTGGAATTCTAACACATCACTTATTTTGGAAAAAAATATTAAACCTAAAAAAGCACTTATTGTGGGACGGAGGTAGTATGAAATTTCTTAGAAAAAGATGAAATAAAACTTCAATGTTTCTTATTACTTACATATTCCTATGATTTGACCATAGGAATATTGTTTCTAACAATCTTATACGGCCATTTTCGTTAAGATATATGATTTCCTATCAAAACTTAACGAAAAGTTAGATTAAGGCAAGGTTTTGGATTACCTTTTTTCTTTAATCTTCTTCCTTATGGACAAATCTTGCACGCGAGCTAACTTATCCTCTTCCTTTCCTTCTTCTTCCCCATCCAAATTCTCTTTCTCTCTTTCTCTCTCTCTCTCTCAAGTGTTGGTGATTTTTTTCTAACAAACAAATGAGTTAAAGCTTGGTATATATAAGCTTTTCAAGGCTAGGGGCGTTTTGGTCTTTTGGTGACTTTTTACCATTTTACCCCCACCTCATTACTATTCCCACATCCTTACTATTCACGAAGTTTCCATGAAAAGCTTCAGGGTTTCGTCTTTCGGAATTCGTCCGACAATTTGAAAAACTGCAATTTTTGGAATCGAAATATTTTTTGATGTTTCGTCTTTCATCTACAAATTAACTTTTACGCGTTCTTCAAAATTTTGAAAAACTAAAAAAAACTTTTTGATGATTAGCGTTTTCCGTTATGTTTCCCCACAACGTAGTTAAGCGAATGAAAAGTACATAACCATACTTGTCGTCATTTTTATTTCATCCGATATCTGCACGTTTTTTGAGAAAAACTTTTATCGGCTAATATAACTTTTCACGGAATATTACTGACAAATATTCAGATGAAACGTCATTACGATACACCGAACTCTCAAAAAGGCCTAGGTTATTCAAACCCTAACCTTTAGGTTTCGTCGGGTGAATAGTGTTATTTCGTCTTTTTCTCAAAAATATTTTTGTTCCAAGAAATATTTTATTTTTATCTTAAAAATTCTTACTCGTTCAGTCTAGCTCGTAGCCAGAATCCTCCCGTTTTATAATCATTCTAGGTCCTAGAACGATCAATAAACATATAACACATAATATAATTAATAAAATTTTAATTTATTAATTAATAATTCTTTAAACTTAATTTTCGGGACAATCCGATTTTCCTGGTTGTCACATTCTTCCCCCATTATAAATTTCCGGCCTCTAAATTTCTAAAACCACATCCATACCCGGATGCTCTATCCTTACAACTTTTAGCAAAGGTATTAATCTTACCCTTTCCCTTTCTTGTTGAATAACCTCAACATCTTATTTCTTCCGACATAATCGTCAATAGTTAAACTCATTGCTTAACTATTCTTCCAATCACTCGGGATATCACAGTGACCATTTAGGTTCTCCATATTAAATCGGTTGTGAATAAATTAATTAGAATAATTTTAATTTTATTTAAATAAATAAAATAACTATTAATTTATTTGAATAATATTTATTCTACAATAAGGGTAAGCCCCCTTAGCGCTCAATGACTTTCCAAATAATATAGATTTCAACATTAATCATAAAAAAACCTTTGAGTAAATAGTTACCGTACAATTCATTCCTTCTACCATACAATGTCCCAATTAAATATAAGACATAGATTTACTATCAAATCTTATTTTATTTAATTATATGTATTTCGATCCTAAATGTATAAACTCCGATAATGCAAATTAGAAACTACTTTCTAATTTCATTATGCCTTGGCCAAGGACTACTGAGTTGTCATTTATTTAATCACATAGGATATTCACTGCTTTTACTAGAAGTGTTAGATCCTGTTGATCGTTTTCCCGATCAATATATGCGTGCAAGTATACACGGTCAACAAGTAATAAAGAGTAAGTAGAGTATCGTCCCACAGGGAATTAACTAATAAAATTCACCAAATACTAGCCTATAACCATTTCAATCTTATTTAAACGAATGATTCAATATATTGATTAAACTATGTAATTAAACTAATATTAAATAACCGTAGAATAAAACTAGATAATGAAGATTCGAGATTACAATTTCCACTATTGATTCATCTAAGTCAATGCACTTTCTGTTAAGTCAAATTAATCATCACATATTGTTAGTCGAGAACACGAAAGTAAGATAAGACCATCTTTCGATGCACCAAATCCATATCATATATAATCCTCAGATGATAGAATACATATGAACACCCATATTACCTAAACCACTATATGTCTATGTGATTTACAAATAATTAGGGTTTAAGCCCAAGTCCTCAATTGACTACAAATGGTGCTTCGGCATGTCTATCTTAAGCACGAATCATACATTCCAACATGTAGAGCATACAAACGCAAGCTATTACGATCAGATCTAAACCCATACTTCATCTTTCAAGTCCATATAGTGTTGACTTGTTCATATTCTAGCCTTAATGTTTTGATGTAGATTTGAATTTTTGGTACTAAATTATTTACTATGAAATTTCAGGAAATTGATAGAAGGATCATTGATGATCAAAATACTTTGAAGACTTTGTGTCCTAAGAATTTATGTAAGGTCATTACAAATAGTTGATTTTTTAATTCAAAGCTCTAGGACATTCTATATGCATTATATATGATAGTTATTTTATGCATGCTTAAAAAAAATGAAATGAACTGTTAACTATGTTTTACTGTCCAGGAATTGCAAAATTAATAATTAACACATATGGGTATTTCCGTGAATTACTAAAGTCTTGGATAAGTTTATTTGTTACTATCACTTAGTTATCCAAGAGTATCCTAATTTAATGGGATAATCTAAAATGCATGTACACGGGTAAAAAGTTTTAATGTGGATTAGTTTTTTAGTGCATATCTCTTTTGTGATGATATCTTGGAAATTGTTTTTGAAAAGTTTTGACTGCAATATAATGATTAATATCCATTAGTGGTTCACCTACTCATGTTTTGGAACTCATATATGTGGGTTTCTCTGGAAAGTTGGTTTAAGTTACACTTGTCATTATTTACAGAACTAACATTCCTTTGGAATTTATAAAGTTGCTCCTTTGACATTTGTTGCGGAAATTACTTATCTTTATAATGGAGTAGCGTGTCATGATTGGTCTTAAGTGGATTGGCTTTGAAGAAATCAAACCTGTTATCCAAGAGATTTTCACAAATTTGTTTTTAAACTAATTACATTCCTTATCCGACTAAATTGGTTCTAACGAAAATAAATTTGATCTCATACAATGGCACTGATTTGTTTTATAAAGAGCAACGAAAATATTTTTATGAGTATAAAAATCAATTGAGATATCAGTATAGAGAT
This sequence comes from Panax stipuleanatus, assembly GCA_020205555.1. Lineage (NCBI taxonomy): Eukaryota > Viridiplantae > Streptophyta > Magnoliopsida > Apiales > Araliaceae > Panax > Panax stipuleanatus. The sequence continues at coordinate 128,591,933 of CM035115.1, read as the reverse complement.
AAAACACCTACGAAATAATCTTGCAATATTATACTTTAAAAGTTATTATATCATTCTCGGTGCAATTATACAAGTTGCTCGGCATTTAAATTTTCAGAATATATTCCGGCTAATTTTCGTGAGCTTTAACTGGTGATAACTTTTAATTATTTGATCATTGCATACATTAGTTGAGCCTTGCATTGTTAAATTGATTATTTGCTTTGATCATTAGACCTATATAATTGTAATTCTTTTTGAGTTAGACTAAGTGTTGTCTAAAAGAATTTAATCCGGGTGGATTAAGAATTGTTTACAAACATGTTCAAGGAAGCATAGGTGCTTAAGGAGTGCATTGGTGCACAAGGAGCAAAAGTGCTCAAGTGAATTTTGTAATTCAAGTTTTTGAACTGTTTTTTAAAAGGAGTCAATTTAAAGAAATAAATTGAGTCTCCAATACTAGTCGGTATTGGATGTGGACTAGGCTATTATTATAGAGGGTAATAGCTGAACCACGTAAAAAATCTTGGTGTTCATATTATTTTTTGCTTTATCTTATTTGCTCAAAAAAAGATATTTAATTGTTTTGATAAATAAAACATTAAGTATTTTTACATTAAGATAAATTGTTAACACTAAGTGTTTTTACAAAAGCTATAAATTCAGCTAGTTACTTTCATTAAATAACAAGAGTAAAGTTTTAATTCAGTAAACCGTATTTATCCAGCAAGCTGAATTCATTAATATAGTAAGCTGAATTAAGTAGTTTGTGTTTAAAGTTTAAAAATTGGTCATAGTTGTTCCTACACTTATTCAACCCCCCCTTCTAAGTGTGTCTTATCTGAAATTCATATGGATTGTCACGGTAATTGATAGCTAGGCAAGTAAGCAATTGAATATAACCATAATAGACAACCTCATGACAATTAATAAAACCAACATGGAAGAATATCAAAATAAACTATTCAATAGGTTCCATTAAAATATCAAAATATAATCTAACTCATACTAGAATTAGATCTACTATCCTCAAATTGAATATACATCATAAGATTACAAAGAGGGAACAAAGAGAATATAGAGATAGAGAATGCAAATCTTATTTCTTGCTCCAAGTTTAAATTTTTGATGCTATACAAATGCTTCAACCTTCAGATCCAATCAAATCTAGAAACTAACTATTTAAATCTACTCTAATCTAATATTGAAATTAAAGAGAAAAGATAGAACAATATTAAGCTAAGGCTCCCAAAGGGGAGATATCCAAAATCATCTCCAATAGGTCTAATTATATCGTCCCCTTCTATTTGCCTCCTTCCCCAAGCTACATTTCAATTGGCTAGCTTTAATGAAAGTCAACTACAGAAATAGACCGGCGCAGCTGCGCTCCTTCAATGCATGTAACTGGCGCAGCTGCGCAGCAGGGTGACCGACCAAGCTCTTCTGGAGCCGCTGCGCTGCCTTAAGGCATGAAGCTGGCGCAGCTGCGCCATGCATCAGATGCTGAATTTTGATTTCTTCTGCTGCATTTTCCTGTTATATTCCCATTCATTACTTCTTGCATCCTCATTGCTCCTGTTCATCATTTCATTGCTTCTTGCCCCTTTTAGCATTCTTTCATCCTTTCTAGCCACTTGTGCCCCAAGGGAGTTCCCAAATGTGAAAACTACAAAAGAAAGCAAAAATGCATGAAAAGCTACAATAGTACTTGATTTTACATAACAAAATAAGGTAGTTTATATCTAAATAAGTGGCTATAAAAACCACTTATCAAATACCCCCAAACTTAAACGTTGCTTGCCCTCAAGTAACCAAAACAAAACCAAACAAAAATGCAAAGCAACAACTACAATGCATGCAACCTAAACTAACATGAGAGTGAATCCAAGTATCAGTTAGAATTGATATTCATAAACGATGCCTCAGAAAAACTACAAGAGAATCAAACAGAAAAACTACCCAAGACAAGACCGTAAAGCATATCACTTTACAAATCCAAACCTGTCAGCACTGATGTATTGTGTGTGTGTGAAGCAACCATTAAACATGCTTCTGAACAAACTTATCACATACTATGCTTCTTAGGGGGAAAACTAGTTTTAACTCAAGAAAAATAGTAAATCAGATAAGCTCTAACCAATACCATGCATCTCTTAAGCTAAGAGTCCACAAGGGGTTTATTACGCTTTTATTTATTCAAGAGGGCGATTTCGCACTTTCCCGTGTACACACTCGACTGTGCAATGCCTAATCCTCTTAGGCTTTTCAATGATACCCGTGTAGTAAGCTTTCGACCAACGACCCCTAGACCAAAAGGCCTTAGGGCGCTGGGTGTAGAGACACCCTTAGGGCTTACTTGCTCGAGTATCAAAGGCCACATGATTCGACGTAGCCAAAGTGTTTATTCTATTTTTTTCTTTTTCTTTTCTTTTTCACTTTTTCTCTTTTTATATTATTTTTCCACATATAGCATGCCTACCCCTAGTTTCCCCCAAACTTAAGCTTTTTACAGTTCTAGTTATTGCCACTTGATTACTGAAACTCTTTTATTAAAACACAGATTTCCCACCAGAAGACAAGTATGTGAAAATTTAAAATAAGCAAGTCATGGTGGTTACTCTAGAGTGCTAACCGGTTACATCAGCATCAGACAGATAAGAATTTGCACTATAATATGACATTATAATCAAGCTTAAATCTCAAATCAGTTCAAAAGGCAAGTAATTTCAGTTTCCTCATAGGCCAAATGACTAACAAACCAACTAACAACTAGATTCATGTAATATGTCCTAACACAATAAACTAAACCAAAACAATTTTTTTTTTTTGAAAATTTTACCAAAATACTTCCTAACATGCACTATATGAACTAAATAATATGCAATATGATATGAATTAAACTAAATGCAAAATAAACCTAATACCCCCAAACTTAAAAACTGCAATGTCCTCATTGGAGGTAAAAGGTAAAGGGAACTCCCCTAATCGTCCTCGTCGTCGTCGTCCTCATCAGCTTGCTCTGGCGGTGTATCCGGAGGAGGGTATGAGCTGCCCGTACCAAAAGTGGGGAACTGTGCATGTACTCCAGTCATCTAGAAGGCACGAGACAGGGTCTGGGAGAACTCGGATGTGTAAGTCTGGAAGTCAACGCACATGGTATCCATCCGCCTCGTCAGCTGCCGTATCTCCCTTTTTTGATCAGCAAATTCTGCGGGAGTTGGCTCTGCTGCCTGATGAGCCTGCACTGGAATACCTTCCTCTTCTTCTTCTTCTTCCTCATCATCAGAATCTCCCATAATGAATCCCAGTCCTCGAGGATGAGACTCTGCACCATCCTAAATGCTATAATTCTGAATGGCTGTATGATCTATATCGTGCATCAGGAGCTGCAGAGCCTTAGTATCCCACACCACTCCAGCAGTTAGTTATAGCCGTGTGATCACCGAGGCGTGCGGGATCCCTTCTGAAGTGCTCCCCCTCATGAACCTAAGCATGGATTGATTAAGGATGTGTCTTATGTCAATCATTTTGTTCTTGACGATGCGATAAAGTAGGGTGGCTCGATCAGTAGTAACCTCAGCATAATGACTGGAAGGGAGTATACTCACGTATATGAAACTGTACCAAGAATTGGCATAGCGATTCAAGGCAGTCTGGGGAAAGCTAACTTTTCTGTCTGTGCCTGCGTATATCGTCCACTTAGTGTCTGACTTGCACAGTTCTTTGATTAGCTTATATAAGTCAGTTTCCATACGCTGGGATTCTGCCCAATTTGTTAGGCCAAAAGGAACAATATCCACTTTAAATATTTCATTGATATCTTGCTTGGTGTAGGGCACCTACTTCTCTCTGACATAAGATATCCCATTTTGTGTCTCTTGCGCGTTGGCATAGAATTCTTTGATGAGGGGTATAGGGGATGACAGTGGTTTGGACACAACTAGTGCCCATCCATGTTCGACAATCTATTTCTTCATCATCCCATCATTATTTCCCGGTTTCAGCCCTCTTTCCTTCACATAATTTTTTTCTATCCAGAACATTCATATAATATTGCTGAGCTGCCAGGTTGACAAATCTAAAACTTTCTAATGTATCTCTGGCACTGCTTTCGCCGTGGTTACTGCTCGGAGGAAGAGAAGGAGGAGAGGGAGTGAGAATTCGTTTAGGCATACTGCTTGGTTGGGCCTGCAGATAATAGTACTATGGTCTAACTTTGATTCCTTTACAATCTCAGTGAACAAATGAGCATAACAAACCCTCTATAAGCCCCCAGAACTCTGTCAAAAATTCAGTCCCTTTCTTTATCAGAACTGGAATCAAATAGTTGAAGTGCACTCCAATGAAACCCAAAATCTGCCCCTTTCTGTTGTGTCCTTTGAATTCTCTATTTGAACAAATGATGCCACCCTAAGTGTCTTGAACAAATGGATAAATGCGAACCCAAAGTCTGCTCTAAACTTTAATCAAACAGATAGTGTACACACTAGTTGAATGATTGGAAGTTCGAGTTTGACAGGTTGGGTTGATGATAAAAGAGAAGTGGGGCTAGGATTTCAGTAGGAATGGAGTTTATAGAGTTGGATTAGGGGAGGGGTTGATCAAGGATAAGAGATTTTGTGTGTGTGTCTGTGTTTGCTTCTGAGAGTTGAGAGATATAGTATGAGGGTTGGGAATGGAAGCTGCAGAAATAATGGGTTGAGTTTAAGTGAGGAATGAAATAGAACGTGGGTCGGTCTTATTTAAAAACATTCTGGAGAGCCTGGCGCAGCTGTGTAGGGATTGCCCTTAAAGATGGCGTAACTGCGCTATGTGGTTGTTAAGGATGCTTTGTCTGGAGCAGCTGCGCAGGAAGGCAGCACAAATTTGGCGCAGCTGCATTGCTCTGTGGATTTCATTTTCTGGTCTGGGAAATGGAGCGGCCGCTCTGATCATTAGGCTTGTATTGGCGTGGCCGCGCCAATACTCAGAAATTTCATTTAATTTGTTTTGCAGCTTCTCATCTGCAACTGACCATGAACTTTGCTACCAATTGAATAGAACTTGAAAAAGGCACACAAACTTTGTTAAATCACTAAAATTATCACAAATTATTATGAAATATTTACAACTAAGAAGAATTAAACATAGAGAGGGAAATGATAGAAAGTGTTTGGAGAATTAAACACATAATGAGAGAGAGATTTGATGGGGTGCCCCCCATCGAGCGCTCGATTTATAGTCTGATAGCTGGCCTTTCTGCTTGATACCGCTATCCGATTCCTCTACGATAAGCGAGAAACCCTCCATCCATTAGAACCGCAGTGTGCATTGGGAGGTTCCCCTTCCCGAGATTCTTCGGATTGAAACCACCTAACATATTTCTTGTACATGAATTCACCATTTTAAAGTTCGGATAGCTAGGCGCTTCTTCCATTGTGTTTGTAAACCGATTTGGGCATTGGGGCATAAACAACACAACGGACTCTTCTTCTATTTTCTCTTCCTCAGACCACCATGGTTTCAAGAATGCATTACTATTATAAAGATATTTGCCTACGATATGACTACCAAGGGGGCATGGGTGTGTAAAATTCACTTGCTTTTCCAACTTTGGCGGAGAAGGCACTTGGGGTGTTATAAAGGTCGACTCATAGTCATCATTTTCCATATCCCCATTTGTCTCCTCGATGTCCACTTCTTTCAATTCATCTAGTTGCATGTACACTTCGGGCTCTCCATAAGTTTCAATATCGATGTCACATCACGCATTGTTTTGATGGCACTTGTTCATGGCTTCAAACATTTGAGATAATTGATTCTGAAGATTTTGAGTTTTCATCCCTTGCTCAATCAATTCCTCCTTCATTAAAGCCATGCAAATTTGATTCGTCCAATTTTGAAGATTCTTAATTGACTTTGCTTGATCAATCAATTCCTCCTTCATTGATGCTATGCAACATTCTTCCTCCAATCTTGTCTTTTCTGTTTCACCCTCAGAATCCATGTATTGAGGATCATTGATTGGAGTTTGGAAGGTGACTTCTGGTGCGTATAATGGACTTGGATCCTAGTATTGGTCTTGATAATAGCCCCCTGAAGAATCTGGGTGATACCCCCAATCTTGATGATAATTGGGATAATTATCATCGTTGAAGTAATCACCCCCATACTGCATAGGTCCAAAACTGATGGGGCGCTGATGACTCATACAGATGCCAGCACAATAATCACAGGTAACTGCCGTCTCTCGACTCAGTTGGGCTGCCACAACGTCCAACTTCCTTGAGAGTGTCTCAAGTTGTGCTGATAATGTAGCAATTGTGTTGAGTCCATCATTCCCTATTTTCCTTGGTTGATCTTTCCTCGTGTAAAACCATGGATAAGCACTGAAATCCATGGTACCTGAAAAGAGAGAATATAGGAAGAGAATTAAAACAAGATAAAAATGTTTAAATTAAGACTAATTTGATTGAAGCTAATGTTGGCAAAAATTTATCAAATTAATTCCCCTACAACGACGCCAAAAATATGTTTATCGTTTTTCCGATCAATATATGCGTGCAAGTATACACGGTCAAGAAGTAATAAAGAGTAAGTAGAGTATCGTTCCACAGAGAATTAACTAATAAAATTCACCAATTACTAGCCCATAACCATTTCAATCTTATTTAAATGAATGATTCAATATATTGATTAAACTATGTAATTAAACTAATATTAAATAACCGTAGAATAAAACTAGATAATGAAGATTCGAGATTACAATTTCCACTATTGATTCATCTAAGTCAATGCACTTCCTGTTAAGTCAAATTACTCATCACAGATTATTAGTCTAGTACACGAAAGTAAGATAAGACCATCTTTCGATGTACCAAATCCATATCATATATAATCCACAGATGATAGAATACATATGAACACCCACATTACCTAAACCACTATATGTCTATGTGATTTACAAATAATTAGGGTTTAAGCCCAAGTCCTCAATTGACTACAAGTGGTGCTTTGGTATATGTCTATCCTAAGCACGAATAATAAATTCCAACATGTAGAGCATACAAATGCAAGCTATTACGATCAGATCTAAACCCATACTTCGTCTTTCAAGTCCATATGGATTGTCACGATAATTGATACCTAGGCAATTAAGCAATTGAATACAACCATAATAGACAACCTCATGACAATCAATAAAACCAACATAGAAGAATATCAAAATAAACTATTCAATAGGCTCCATTAAAATCTTAAAATATAATCCAACTCATACTAGAATTAGATCTACCATCCTCAAATTGAATAAACATCATAAGATTACAAAAAGGGAACAAAGAGAATATAAAGATAGAGAATGCAAATCTTATTTCTTGCTCCAAGTTTAAATCTTTGATGCTATCCAAATGCTTCAACCTTCAGATCCAATCAAATCTAGAAACTAACTATTTAAATCTACTCTAATCTAATATTGAATTGAAAGAGAAAAGGTAGAATAATATTAAGCTAAGGCTCCCAAAGGAGAGATATCCAAAATCATCTCCAAAAGGTCTAATTATATCGTCCCCTTTTATTTTCCTACTTCCCCAAGCTACATTTCAATTGGCTAGCTTTAGTGAAAGTCAACTGCAGAAATAGACCGGCACAGCTGCACTCCTTCAATGCATGTAACTGGCGCAGCTGCGCAGCAAGTTGATCGGCCAAGCTCTTCTGGCGCAGCTGTGCTGCCTTAAGGCATGAAGCTGGCGCAGCTACGCCATGCATCAGATGCTGAATTTTGATTTCTTCTGCTGCATTTTCCTGTCATGTTACCATTCATTGCTTCTTGCATCCTCATTGCTCATGTTCATCATTTCATTGCTTCTTGCCCCTTTTAGCATTCTTTCATCCTTTCTAGCCACTTGTGCACCAAGAGAGTTCCCAAACGTGAAAACTACATAAGAAAGCAAAAATGCATGAAAAGCTACAATAGTACTTGAGTTTACACAACAAAACAAGTTAGTTTATGTCTAAATAAGTGGCTATAAAAACCACTTATCAGATCCTTTATTGATCATTCATTATTTTCATATATAATTAATTATACCCAAGCATACCATTTGATATACCCTCAAGGTCTTAAGGGACATGTCAAAGTATAACTCATCATATATATGATACTATGATGATCTCAAGTCTAAGGATTACTTGTACTACTATCACTAAAGAAATTCCTATTGATAGGCGAGTAAAACTCTATTAAGTATTCCTTAGCGAGCCACGTTTAGTGTACTTATTCTCCATTAAGCACCTACGTACTTGATTTAGTGTCTTTGTAGACACTCAAAATTTTGCATTTCTGTTACTATCCCTGCAGGAGGGCAAAACTGTCTTTTACCTTCTGAATACAACCTTGGAAGTTCAAATAAAGTTAGAGCCGCGACGACAACACAGAGAGAATAAACTCAAACCCGATCACAATACCGAGATGTCAAGACAAGCCCCAGCAACACCGGGATGTCAAGTAAAACCCCGGGGACAACCCCGAGAGGTACAGAAGCCCCGACGACAACACCGGGAGATCAAACTCAAACCCAGTCACAATACCGAGATGTCAAGACTAGCCCCGACAAAACCTGGATGTCAAGTCAATCCCCGACAACAACCCGGGAGGTACAAAAGCCTCGGTGACAACACCGAGAGATCAAACTCAAACCCGATCATAATACCGGGATGTCAAAACAAGCCTCGACAACACCGGGATGTCAAGTCAAACCCCGACGACAACCCTGGGAGGTACAGAAGCCCCGGAGACAACACCGGGAGATCTAACTCAACTCCGATCATAATACCAAATTGTCAAGTAAAGCCCCGGCAACACCGGGATGTCAAGTTAAACCCCGGCGATAACCCCGGGTGGTACAGCAACCCCAGCGACAACACCGGGAGATCAAATCAACCTTTGGAGCCAGTCCCGAAGAATCAAATCATCCATAGAGACAACCATGGGAGACCAAATCAACTTCGGAGGCAACCCTGAGGAAGAACAGAGTCGGCTGGGATCAAATCATGGAGACAACCCCGAGAAAATAGTCAAAAACCTTGCCAACACAAGAGATGGCCCCAAGAAGGGCAAAATGGTCATTTTATTGACTTGAAGCCAAATCAGTCAAAATCAAGCCAAATTGATGCAATGAAGGTCAGAAAGAGCCATAACATCGATCCCGAGTGAAAATAGCACAATACAGCTCAACGAATGGACTGCAAAAAATGAAGATCTGGTTATAAATCCATCTTCTTGGATTCAGAAGAGGTCAAGTCCCATGTCATTGTGTTTCTCTAGGAAAGGGCTTTCTGGAAAGGTATAGCACTCCTCAAATGGACGCCCGGATTAAAAGTTATGAAGGTTCGAACCTGACATTACGTTGCGTAGAGTGCACGTACTTCGAGACAATTGGACCCACGGGAGTGAGCCCCAATCGGGGAGCCGCAGGTAGAGTCGCGGCTATCGCGAGTGCACCCGCTACTATTTTGGTCTATAAATAAGACCGCCCACCCTTGCAAAAAAAGAGAAAAAAAATAGAAAATGCTCTGAAACTCCGCCCATTTCGACCCTTAGCCCTACTTCTAGTTCTCCAAACCTAGCTTTTATTCTTCCAATACGTTTACATACATATATTCTACAACATACCAAAAATAAACCAGTGGAAACGTCCATTTGAAGTCCACCGAGTGGCAAAAAGCCTGTGGAGCAGTCAATTGTAAGTTTTTTTACGATTAGAAGTCATTTTCTACTTTATTATGTATAAGTGAACGAGCATATAAAGTTTTATCTTCTAATTTTTCCCGAAACTCACTTCCGTGGTCTTATTAGCTTAGTTTTGTAGTATATATAAGTGTATATATATATATATATATATATATATACGTTTTTCTTCGTTTGCACAGCCTGGATCGTTAATTCGTGGCTTTTACTCGCTGATATATATCTATATAAATATATACTAACTTCTGGATCGCTGATTCGTAGCCTTTTCAGCTTTATTATATATATAACTAACTATATATATACTAAGTTTCAATTCCGTCAAGCCTGGATTGCAAATCCGTGGCATTTACTGCTTATATATATAGATAATTTTGCTAACTTCGTTTGGCATGGATTGAAAATCTGTGGCCTTTTTATTACTTTTTTATATATATATATATATATATATATATATATATTTACATTTTTGTCGAGCCTGGAGTAATTCGTGGCTCTTTACCGCTTATATATATATATATATTTACATTTCTGTCAAGCCTAGAGTAATTCGTGGCTCTTTACCGCTTATATATATATATATATATATATATATATTTACATTTCTGTCGAACTTGGAGTAATTCTTAGCTGTTTACCGCTTATATATATATATACATACATTTTAGGTGAACCTAGATCAATTCGTGGCTCTTTACAACTTTTATAAATATATATATATATTTACATTTCTTTGTCGGGCCTGGATTGGAAATCTGTGGCCCTTTACCAGCTTATATATATATATATATATATTTACATTTCAGTCGGGTCTGGATTAGAAATCTGTGGCCCTTTACAGCTTTTATATATATAATTATATATATATTTCTTATTTATTCATTGTGATTAAATATTTGTTTTAAATGTTCATTTGATATGAATTTGTTTTAACGTAAATTTGGTGGATTAGATTTATCTAAATCTAGCCCTTTCTAACTTGCAAACGGTTCAAAATAGGTCCAACCTGAACCGGAAGCTAGAATGGCTAAGATTTATTTAAATCTAGTATTTTTCTAGCTTTGTAAATATTAAAGCGACCTCGCGACCCTAGATCTATATTTAGCAAAAACGGGAAGCTTTGGCTACCCGTTAGCAAGGATTTAACTGACGAATCCTTTGTTTTGCGACGTCTAGAGAACAATTCTCCTTCTATGTGAATATATATGTTGTGCAGGTTTTCTTGGCTATTTTCTGTGAGCCTAGGAATCGTGGGATTAAAGATCAAACTGATCTGAATCTGATTCCCACGATGGATAACTCCACATTACAAATGTATCTTGCCAGTTTTTCTGTAAAATGTACATCCGAGGGACCTTAACATGGTTATCCGGATTTAAGGTCTCAAACATAGTAAAATATGGTTTGTAGTGCTAGAGTCACTTCGATAGCTGTCATGCCAATAAGAAGACCAACACTTGTATATACATTTTGTGGTCGGGTATGCTTCGCATCCCGACAATAAACATCCAAATCGAGCCAAAGGCTGAATAGAATAAAATGGAAGTATCAATATGCTTCAATTCCTATGCGAGCGAAAGGGTTTAAAAACCAATCTTTCAAAACATCATTTTCATATCTTGTCTAAACAAAAGGACTTTTCAAACAAATAAAACCCTTCGTATATAGGTCCAACGAAGCAAGGTACTACTTTCAAATCAAACAAACGTAGGCTCAATTACCTCTAGCATACACACACACATTGCAAATAAAAAGAGAAATATTGAAAAGATGCGGTAACCGTATTTCATGGAAGTCGGGGGGTGCCTAACACCTTTCCCCGCTTAACCAAGCCCCCGAACTTTAAGAATCTCGGTTTCAAGGCCAAGTTTTGACAGCGTCCAGCAATTGGGCCTACTTGCAAAAATCAAACAAAACTCGGTTGAGTTGGTACAACCATTTCAAAATATACCAACTGGCGACTCTGTAAACCTTTCAAATTGTCGACATGATACATGTTGGCCTTTTCCTAAAAATTTCACCCTTCATAAAATAGATAAGACAAATAAGGGTAGAAAACAACAAAATTTAGGAAGTGGAAGATCTGTCCAAAGCGACAAGATTTTTTCTCGACGTCGACATGTGGCGACTCTGCTGGGGACAGTAGAGGGCTTAAGTCGCGCTCAAATCTTTTCAAAATTTCCTTTTTAAATCTGCGTATGTGTGGATGCTGTGTTTTACATTGAATGGATGTGAATAAATGCTTTACTGCTTTATGTTAGTGCTTCGCACAAATGTCATCATGTCATACGGTGAGACACGATGTATGTGATTGTATGTTATGTGATTCCTCCACCAGCAGGCAAACCCGTCGGTGTTTGATTACTGGACTCAAAGGAGACTAATCATGTGAGGCTCAGGAAAGGCACCACTCAGATCTGCTCCAATTGAAAGATCGAATTAATTTCCCCTCTAGTAGATTGTGAAGATCTTGGGACCTTCATGCCAAAAAATAGCGAGAGTAGCCTAAGATAGGTCAGCCTCTGATTAAGCAAATCCAAAGGGAAGCTTCTTCATGCCTTCCTCTTTCAATTCAAATGTAAAATTTTCCAATTCAAATGTAAATTTCAAGATTCAATGTAAAGATACATTCCATGTCTTGTAAATCCTGTCATCAAAACAACTAACCTTTGTTTTACAGGATAAGATTAAAAAACCTCAAAAATAAAAACATTGCACATCATGCATCCGGCTGATACATACATCAGAAATTAACACACCTACTTTTATTGTAGGTAAAAATTGGTCCTGTTACCAGATCCAAATCTAAGAAAGCACTAAGCCCATCTCCAAACATGGCTTCAAGTGCTCAGGCTGAATCCACCCCTATCTTTATGGAGGAATTTGAAGGATTAAAGAACCAGATAGCGGAATTAGCTATTTTTCTCAAAGAGCAAAGCAAAGGTCATTAAGGGAAACAAACCTTCGGTCAGATAGAATCCTCCACACCTGGTGGTAGTCAGGACACCGACAAGAAATATCCTCAGACCCACGAGTCCTAGAACAAGGACCTTACCAACAAAATCCCTAAAATCATCAACCTCAACAGAGAGCAGGAAGCTGGTGATATTCTGAAAATGGTCCAACAAATGGAAGAAAAAATTCGGTCCATCAAAGGGACTTTGGCATTTAGGAGTGTCAATTTCTCAGATTTATGTATATTTCCAGGGGCTTGTTATCCAGACAAGTTTTAAGCCCCTGATTTTGAGAAATATGATGGATTAGGAGATCCCTACGCCCATTTGAAGGTATTCATCCAAGAACTCGAATCCTATGCAGAGGACGAGAAGCTTAGAATGCAATTGTTCCAGAAGAGTCTGACCGGAGAGGCTAGAGCCTAGTATGCCTGACTGGATAATTCAAAAAATTCACAGCTGGGAAGAGCTAGCACATGCCTTCCTTAATCAGTACAACTTCCAGTCTCATATGGTTCCAGACAGATATTAAATCACCAAAGTCAAGAAGTAGAGAGCTGAGTCATTCAGAGAGTATGCTCAACGGTGGAGACGGATGGGGGTACAAGTCACCCCACCCATGACAGAGACTAAGATAGTCCTGACCATTATCGACATTCAAGAAGCTTCGTATTACGAGAAGGTCCTAGCAGGTATAGGAAAACCATTCTCGGAGATGATCAAACACAGAGATATGGCCGAAATGTGACTAAAGTCTGGGAAGATAAAAGATCTTACCGCCTTGGGTGTCGTGGCCAAGCATATCCAATCTGGGAGTTATGGGAGAAATCCTAGGATAGTACACAAGAAGAAGGAAGAAGAAGTGTCCTTAATACTACAAGGACAAAATCAAAGAGGCAGTTTGAGCAGCCTGCCTATTCAAAGGAGAAACTATCCCCCTTTCCAAGCTCGTGCACAACCTTCAAATCCTCCATTCTAAAAAATGGGAGAGGTCAGACGTCAAGGAACGTTCACTCCCTTAGGAGATTCACTAGAAAATGTGCTGAAACTGCTGACAGCACAAAAGAAGATTGTCCAGCTCCTTCCGCCAGCCAATTCCGGCGCAAGGAATTTTGACCCAAGTAAGAAGTGTGCATACCATTCTGGATCACCGGGCCATGACACACAAGACTGTTAGTCTCTCAAGCACAAAATCCAAGACTTGATAGACAACAAAGAGATTGTTGTGACCAAACCAGAGAAACCACATGTGCAAGATAATCCTCTCCCCCAACACAATGAGGAGAGTGTTAATATGATTAGCACCAAGAGCGAAGAAGGATCCAAATACCTCCGGTATATTTGAGAGTCAACTCAATCAAGTACCAAAAGTCCAAACAGTTGGGAGTTCTTAGAAAGGCAGTTCTTGATGGAACAAGAAATCATGTCCATTAAGGAACATATTGGACAGTTGGCGGAGTTGGTCATGTATCAACATCAGATAACCAGACAGCTAATAAATCAGACCAACCAGTATGAAACAAGTCCTCCTATCCCTGAGATTAGCCCCATTTCTATAAGGGATCATTACCGGGTTCACCAGCATGAACCCTGGGCTGACAAGGTGGCCAAGGAGGAATTATTCCAAGCTGATAGGGAATTCGTCTTCCAGAGGAATTTCACTAATTTTAATCAGCCTATGAAAGAAATCCTCCAAATGCTGATCAATGAGGGGATGGTCATGAATTTTCTACCCCCAGTGAACCCTCGATCCAGGAAGTTCAAGCTTGACCGGATCTATCAGTATCATTTCAACGCGCCCGACCATGACACCGAGGATTATTGGGGAATTCGTCACCTGATTCAGAATCTGATTGAAAGTGGTGAGCTAATAAAGGCAAATCAAGATTATGGTTATCCCAATAAGGAAGAATTTTTTATTCCCATGGTATGGAATCAGGAAATAGTGGCTGTTATTTCCTGTGAGAAGGATCTAGCCGTAACACCCCTAATACTGCAAGGAAAAGGGGTCCAAGAAAGAAAGAATCCCGTGAAGGTGGCTGCGCCAGAACATCTGATATTTCCCTTCAGACCATAATATCCTGTTGTCAGCTTGAAGAGAGTCCCATGGAACTATGGGAAGTAGGAAGGCTCAACCTTAAACAACATTGCCAATATATCAAAGGAAAACCCGTTGTACCTACCTCAGCGGGTGACCAATTCAGTCATTAAAGCTAAGGGAAGAGTGGCTGAAGAGAAAATTAAAGAATTCTTCATCAAAATGGGGCATAATGAAATCAAGGTGGTGCAAAGCTTGAAAGAGGTACCCAAATAGATATCCATTCTGGATCTGGTTTTATCTTTTGAGGATCATCGCAAAACTCTGGTGAAAATACTGGAGGAAGCCTATCTGCCAAAGATGGTAGATATTGAGAAATTTCATTATGTGATAGAGCACATCTTTAACAATAATGTGATATCTTTCACTAACAATGATATACCCGCGGAGGGGAGGGTCATTACAAGTCACTGCACATAGCAGTGCTGTCATCAGGGTATGTGATCGGAGGTGTGCTAATAGATGGAGGATCGTCTCTAAACATCTGTCCCTACGACACCTTAGAAAGAATGAAGATCAACCCAAACCGGATTCGTACCAGTCATGTAGTTATCCGGGCTTTCGATGGATCTCACCGAGAGGCCGTGGGGGAGATTGAGCTTCCACTGGAGATTGCTCCCCACACTTTCTATATATCCTTTCAGGTACTCAACATTACCACTGGATATAATTTGTTGTTGGGAAGACCATGGATCCACATGGCAGGAGCAGTTCCATCCACCCTTCATCAGCAACTCAAGTACATTATTAATGGTAGTCTGATCACTGTAAATGCCGAGACAAAATATCCGGTCTACACACAGAGCGATATGCCGGTAATCAGTCTCAACGAGGGGGTTGAGCCTGTTAGTTTTCAAGCCTTGGAGGTGAGCTATATTCAATACTTACCTGTTAGGGCACCAACTTTGAAACCAAAAGTTTTCCCCGAAGTAATGACAGTCGGTCATGAAATGATGTCCTTGGGATTCTTCCCTGAACAAGGGTTAGGGAAAATTAGCAAGGAACTAAGAATCCAATACGAATCCCGAGCCAGTCAGGGAAAGCCGGATTGGGCTAGTCATTCGGGTCAAACCATCAGAACCCACACAAGCATCCAAAGGTTCTTTCTTCCACTATCCTACTGCCAAACCTCACTGATGCCGGGTTTGTGAGACCAATGAGGAAGATTCCTGCTGTTGTGTCATGTATGCTGTTTCCTCCAGTTAAATCGATGAGTGAGAGAAAATCCCACAAGCTTGAGGGGGAGAGCAAGAAAGGAAAAGAAAAGTTCCTGCACGAACAACGAGATCCATTTGCCAATATATATTTTCTGATGCACTATGAGGGTATGAACGATGATATCCCAGATAGTGATGAAGAAGATCAGATTCGAATCTCTTGCATCAAGAAAGATAAGGGTAACAGCTCAAAGAAGAACCCCAACCATGATCTGAAGGATGTCTCAGTCGTCATCAAAGATGAGGCAGATGAGCACAACTCCTTTATCCTCCCTATGCATGAGGACTTGACATTGGACAATTGGAGCAGCGTCCCATGCCTTATTTAAAAAGGGTAAAAGGGCAGAAAGTCCATCTGCCATGGAGCATGGTTTCATTTATTGCTTATTTTATTGCACATCTATAGAAATTACTTTTGTCATGCTTTTGCTAAATGCTTTGTATGTTTAAACAGTATTATATATTAAAGTGAAAGGATTATTTTTCCAGGACTCTAGAATTGGCTTTGTTTGTCCCTGCTGATGAGATGCCAAATTTTCACAGTGACTACAACTTTGATGTAGAACTGGACTTCGACTTGATGGAGATTGATTAAGAAGAGATTGATGGCTATGAGGTGCCCGAGGAGATCAAAGAATGGGTCAAAGACAAACCCAAACCCAACCTCGATCAAACCACCACTGTCAATATCGAAACCTCAGAAAACCTTAAAGAAATCTCAGAAAACTTTAAAGAAATCCAGATAGGCATAGACCTCACCAAAGACAAAAAAGCCGACCTGATTGAACTCTTAACTCAGTTCCAATATGTGTTTGTATGGTCACACAAAGAAATGATTGGCCTGTCCACTAACATTGTCATCCATCGACTGCTCATTAAAGATAAATTCAAGCCAGTCAAATAGAAGCTCAGACGATTGAAACCTGAATGGAGTCTGAAAGTTAAAGAAGAGGTTGTCAAGCAATTCAAAGTTGGTATCATCATGGTATCAACCTACCCGGAGTGGCTGTGAAACATAGTTCCCGTGCCTAAGCCCAGTGGGAAGGTAAGAGTATGCGTGGATTACCGGGATTTGAATAAAGCTTGTCTCAAGGAGAACTTCCCAGTACCTTTTATCCACTTGTTGATAGACAATACAGCACAATATGACATATATTCTTTTGTGGATTGCTTTGCTGGATACCATTAAATCATGGTCGTTAAAGAGGACAGGGAGAAGACATCCTTCATCACTCCCTGGGGAACCTTCTATTATAGACGTTTATCTTTCGGCCTTATCAATGCCGGTGCCGCGTATCAGCGAGCCATGATGACCCTTTTTTCATGACATGATATATAAAGAGATAGATGTCTATGTGGATGACATCATCGTCAAATCTTGTAAGGAGGATGACCACATCAGCCATCTCAAAAAGATTATCAACAGGTTGCGCAAGTACAACCTAAAGCTGAATCCAGCCAAATGTGCATTTGGTGTCAAATCAGGCAAGTTGTTGGGATTTCTAGTGTGCAACAGAGGCATTGAACTGGATCCCGCTAAAATTAGAGATATTATCGAGATTCCTGTGCCCCGAACAGAAAAGGAAATACGGGGATTCCTGGGGAACGTGTGAACCCATCTTCAAATTACTAACGAAGAATTCATTCGTAAAATGAAATGAAGATTGTCAAAAAGATTTTCTTTCCATCAAGAAGCAGTTGATAGAAGCGCTTGTCCTGGTACCCCCAAGGGACAATGCTCCCTTATTTATGTACCTGTCCATCAATGCCAACGCAATGGGTTGTATGCTGGGGCAGAAAGACGATAGAAGCAAGGAAAGAGCTATCTATTACCTTAACAAAAGATTAAGCGGCGGCGAGCAGAAGTACACCCAGATTGAAAGGACATGTTGTGCATTAGCATGGGCCACCATGAGATTACAACATTATCTGCATGGCCACACGACCTTCTTAATATCTCGCATGGATCCACTAAAGTACGTATTCACAAACCAATGTTGAATTGTCAATTGTCCAAATGGCAATTGATCCTCTAACAGTTCGACATTGTCTACGTGACTCAGAAGTCCATCAAAGGTTAGGGGATTGCAGATCAATTGGCCGAAGCATAGTCAGAGATTTTGAACCCTTGGAAACTTATTTCCCGGACAACGGGATCATGACAATTTAACAAATACCTCAAGAGAATACGGTCCAACCTTGGAAAATATATTTTGATGGAGTCGCAAACATAGAAGGTGCCGAAGCTGGGGCAGTCCTTGTCTCTGGTACAGGAGAACAGTATCCTGTGGCTATCAAGCTGCAGTTTGTCAACACCAATAACACGACTGAGTATGACGGCTGCATAATGGAGTTGAAACTAGCACAGTCCATGGGCATCAAGTATTTATTAATCTGTAGGGATTTTGAGCTAGTTATCAGAGAAACCACCAGGGCATATCACACCAAAGAATTACATTTGCTGCCTTATCATCGAAAGGTTATCAAGATATTCATGGAGTTTGAAGAGATAACCTTCCTCCACATCCCTTGAGGAAGGAATGACTTTATTAATGCATTGGCAATGTTGGCTTCCATGATACACGTACCTGATAGGAGGGGAATTCCTGACATCAAATTCACAAACCAAAAAGCCCCGTCATATGGGAATTACATTAGAGAGGTATCAGATGAAATACGTCCTATCAAACAGCCTTGGTATCAAGATATAAAAGAATATGTCCGAGATGGATCTACACCCGCTGGAGTAAGCCAAGTCGGAAGAGAGTGAATTCATAAAATGGTTATGAAGTTCTATCTAAGCGGGGATGTACTCTATAAAAGGGATGCTGGAGTAGGCCTTTTAAGATGCCTGGATAAAGATCAAGCCCAAAGACTGATGGATGAAATCCACGATGAAGTCTGCGGTCCACACATGAGTGGTCATTTGCTGGCCAAGAAAATATTGAGAACTGGGCATTACTGGATCTCTTTCAAAGCTGAATGTGATGATCACGTCAGAAGATGCTGCCAATACCAAGTTCATGGAAATGCCATACACGCTCCTCTAAAAGAACTACACAATATGAGTTCGCCATGGCCTTTTTCTATGTGGGGAATGGATGTGATTGGGCCCATAGAACCCAAAGCCAATCATGGTCATCAATTCATCTGCACCATGATTGATTACTTCACCAAATGGGTTGAAGCTGCCTCTTTTCCCAAAGTCACCAAAGAGATAATCATTGGTTTCATAAGAAATAATGTTATCTGTCGATATGGATAACCAGAGGTGATCGTATCAAACAACGCCAAGAATTTAAATAATCAGATGATGAGAGAGCTATGCAGCAAGTTCCATATCAAGCATCTCAATTTCGTCATCTACCAGCCCAAGATGAATAGTGCTGTCGAAGCGGCCAATAAAAATCTCAAGAAGATCATGCAGAAAATGTCCGCCAATCACGAAGGATGGCCTGACCTGTTGCCTCTTACTCTGTTAGCATACAGGACATCAATGCGTACATCTACTAGGGCTACCTCCTACTCATTGGTCTATAGCATGGAAGTAGTACTTCCTATAGAGGTAGAAATGGAGTCCCTGAGAGTGTTAATAGACCCTCAGATGGAGGAAGATCAGTGGTTGCAAGAGCGGTACCACCAGTTGTCCCTGATAGATGAAAAGAGGGCTACAACCATCTTCCATGGGCAATTATATCACCAAAGGATTTCTCAGTCATACAACAAGAAAGTTCGAGTTCGACAATTCAAAGAGAATGACTTAGTACTGAAAAAAGTTCTGGCCAATCAAGATGAAGCCAAAGGAAAGTTTGCCCAGACTTGGAAAGGCCCTTTCACTGTCAAGGAGGTGTTTATAGGAGGAGCCATCAGATTACAAGAAATGGATGTGAAAGAATTTCCCCAACTCATCAATTCAGACACAATGAAAAGGTACTATGTCTGAAACACTTGCAAGCTATCATCCTTGTCCTGCGAGTCAATCAAATCATTTCGAGTTTCCACAGAAGTTCGAACTACGAATGACCTGATCTCCCTCAAATCGGAAGTACATAGGCATCCATATATGGTATGGTCAAAGCAAACAAAAAATTCAAAAAACCCATTAAACCCAAACTCAAACCCAAAAGTAAACACTTTTTAAACCTTTCAGGCGAAGCCTGAACTATAAATGACCTGATTTCCCTCAACCCGGGAGTACGTAGGCAGCCATTCATGGTGCGGTTTGACCTTCAAAAAAAAATAAAAAACCAATAAAAATAAGTCCCAAGACACCGAAACCCTATAAAACCCAAATACTATCAAGCCTCCCTGATCAAAAGGCCCTACTGAGGTACTCTCCGACATCTCAATGTCAATCCATTAAGGAAAAGCTCATAATACATCAAGAACATCAAGTCATGATAGAAGTGGTAATCACTCAACAATGACAATACATATCCAATAGGGACGTGAATCAAAATATATTTCTCTTCTATATAATACTGTTTTATATATACACTCTGTCCAGTATATAACAAAAATGGCTGATCTAGTATGTACAAGAAAATAAAAGCTAGCCTATGAACCCGTGGACAATCGGGATAGCAGTGCTAACATGGCATCCCTCTCAGAAGATGGAGAAGCAGAGGTAAGCTCATATCCCACGGTCTCCATGCGAGCTAGAATATCCACAGCCATCTGCATAGTGCTGCTGTGACCATTTATGAAGGCACGCATATCTGCAATGAGGTTGTGTGTATATGATCTGAGTTTAGTGATGTCCGCAATATAAACATCTAGGGTGGCTAGGAGCCTCATCCCTCTCAATATAAGCGACATCCCGGGCGATTAAAGCGTCCTCAATCTCAACAAAAGCTGTATCTCGGGTGGATTGAATCTCGTCTCTCTCAACAAAAGCTGCATCCCATATAGCTCGAGGCTCGTCTCTATCAGCAAAAGCTATATCCCTGCCAGAAAGGGCTGTCAACTTCAGCGCTCTAGCCTGGTCCCTCTCAAAGGTCATCCGAGCTAATGAATCAATAAGAGCTGGATCTGTCCCAGTCAGAATACTCGGAGGGTCACTAACTAAAGCTGTTGTCAAACTTGTAAGCAAATCATCCTCCGTGGGAGAATCAGGACCCTCCATGGGCTTCTCCTCTTCAGAATCAATGCTCGGAGCTGACAAGATAACCGCAGCCAATACAATATCGGCCTCCAACCATGCCGAATACCCTGGATAACCATCCTGATGGATAGCAGAGAAATCAACTATCTTCCTACGAGTCCAACACTCATAAGTTCTGATCAGGTCAGCTAACGACAAAGATGAAGCTGATATCCGCTGATCCATAGTCCCCTCAAAATGGTGGAAGCTCTAAAATTGATCAAACTGGCCTATGACTGCCAGCGGATGATAAGTTGTCACCCCTCTCAAACCCGCCAGGGGCAGATAATCCATGCCAACTGCATGAGTGATGAAGCTGTAAGGGGAGCTAAGCCTTGACCAGGGCAAGATCGAAAAGGGGTGCTCAATCGCCGATAAAAATGCCAACCAGGATGCTACATCTGTACCTCCACCGGCCGAAAAGAATAGGACATCGCTAGCTCATGGGTGAAGCTATACCCATAATGTCTGAAAGTGCCGATAGTACTCAAATGTGTCATGAACCACACGTACAGCACAACGGCGCTGCCCCTGACAACCCTCTCTAGATGGGTATTGCAAAATGTAGTCGACCTCAAAGTCTCGGCTAATATCATCGGCAGGATAGTACAACCCTGTCTAAGGGCATGAACCACTACTATCAAGCTAGTGTCCAAGTGGTCCATATATAGTGGCATGTTCAAATATGCCATGACGCACATCAATAGAACGTCCACGCCGACAAACTGGTACTCATCTGCAGGGATGATGAAGTCTCTTAAATATCGCTCGTAGCTGTCTAGCCGGCCAAAGCGATCAACCGAAAAGTCCATGGACACCACATGGCCTGCAGTAATCTCCTCAGCAACGACTCTGCGTCTCAGACCAGTCATGGTCATAAATAGACATCTCATGTCACTAATGGTTATCCTTGCACAAGGCAGATCTAATGCCAAACCCGTGAGGCTCTCATACTCCTCCAGTATAGGAGTCAACTCATTAAGGCCAAACCTGAAAACCTGACACACGGGTATCTAGTAGGATAATATGCCGTCCACAAACCCCTGTGGAACCTGAAAAGCTAAAAAGGCCAAAGAATGCCCCAGCATCTGATCAACTATCCCTCTGGCTGTAGGGGGCAGACTGTCATACTAAGATCTCAATGACGATGCTACCAAAGAATGTGGCAAGTGCTCGATGCGGCTGACTGTGGATGAAGACATCTGTATAACCGTATCATGAGACCATCCAGGGTCAAATCTAAACTCACATGTCTAAATTTATACCATAACATAATATATGCATGATGATAATGAGAAATGACAATAGGATGCAATAGATATAAAAACATCATGCATTTCTAAAATATACTATCTACTGAAAGCATCATCTTTGTCTGCTCATAAAATACAAAGTAAAAAGTACAGGGAAATGGGGCATAGCCGCCCAATAACTAACAGAGGCCTATCAAAAGATATAATGGGAAATGGGGCACATCCGCCTAATATCTAACAGAGGCCTATCAAAAAATATAGCAAGAAAAGCTATCAGAAGAAATCTATAATATCTGTATCCAGGCGATCAACCTGCTGCAGCTCCTCATAAGCCATAAAATCTTGGCCAGTGGGAATGTCCGGTCTATACAAAGGAGGATCAGCACTTGCATAGCTGCCAAAAAATGGATCTGCTGAGGGGCCAGCTCCGGAGCTAGAAGGATCAAATGAATATGCCGCAGAAGGATCCCTGCCAATGGCCCTGATGAAAAAGTGAGCCTTCTCCAACCGCTGGGTCAATCCTGAAATATGCTCTAGATGAGTCGGCTCTCGAGAGGCAAGCTATCCAGTCTGTCATCATCACAGACCCCGGCACCATATTTGACATAAACTGGGTAGCACGAGTCTAAGCCCCAATAGTGCGGGGACACCACTAGCTATGAAATGCCTCCTAGCTGTAAGGACCCTCCGATAGGGTGAAGCCATCTACACCCACCATGGGAATGTCTGTGAGTGGCTGACCTAATGGCCAATGATATCAAGAAAGAGGAACAAAGGGAATGTTGATATCTCCCGTGACGCTCCGGATAGCGCTGTTGACTTGTTTCGATGTTCAACAAAACAATTACATACACGCAAGTGCACACGGTCCACAAGTAATATACGGTAAGTAGAGTATCGTTCCCACGAATAATTACTTAATAAAATTCACCAAGCACTAACCCATAACCATCTCAATCTTATTTAAATAAATGATTTAATATATTGAATAATACTGTGCAATTAAACTAATTCTAACTATCCCTAGAATGAAACTAGATAATGAAGATATGAGATTACAATTTCACCTATTGTTTCATCTAAATCAATACACTTCCATTTAAGCCAAATTAATTATCAACGGATTGTTAGTCGAGAACACGAAAGCGAAAAATAGCCATCTCTTGACGTACCAAGTCCATATCACATATAATCCACAAATGATAGAATGCACGTGAACACCCAAATTACATAAATCACTATATATCTTTGTGACTTAACATTAATAAGGGTTTAAGCACAAATTCTCAAATAACTACAAGCGGTGCTTCGGTATATGTCTATCCAAAGCACAAATCATGCATTTCAAAGCCATGTAGAACACACAAACATAAGCTATTATAATCCGATCTAAATCCATAATCCCTTTCTCAATTTCATATGGATTATCACAGTAATTGATAGCTAGGCAATTAGACAATTGAATATAAATCACAATAGACAATCCAATAATGATTAACAAGACTAACAAGGAAGCATATTAAGATAAACTACACAATAAGATCCATTGTAATCCCAAAATAGAGTTTAATTCATGGTTGAATCAAATCTACCAACCACAAATTGAATATACATTAGAAGAATACATATAGAAATCAAAGAGAAAATATGAATAGAAATTGCAAATCTGATATCTCTTGCTCCAAGTTTGAATCTTCAATGCTCTTCAGTTGCTTTAACCTTCAGATATAATCTAATCTAATCTAGGGTTCTAATCTAAACCTTATCTAATCTAATCTGCTAATGAAAGAAAAAAGAATAACATATATAAGATAAGGATCCCCTCGTGTGGAATGTCTTTACATACTAAAAATATGCCCTAAATATAGCCCAAAAGTCGAGTGCCTCCTTTCGCAAGCTAAAATCCATCTTAAGTGAAAAGTCAATACTGGTCAAATTTGGACAGGCGCAGTTGCATATCCCAGCAGTGCAAATTGGGCGCGGCCGAGCAACTTGCTGATGAATTCTCCTACCGGCGCAGGCGTGCTGCTTTTCCCCATGGCCAGGGCGTGGTCGCGCTGCCTTAGTTTCCAACATATTGTTGCAACTACTTTGGCTTTCTGCTGCAGTCTTCCCTTATCTTCTCCTGCTGCCATCAATTCCATATTTGTTCCTTTTTACTTCAAATGCCACAAAGAGAGTTCCCAATTATGAAATCTACAAAAGTAATCAAAAATGCATGAAAAGCTACTACATCAAACGAGTTTAAGCAATAATTGAAGTTAGATGACTATTAGATAAGTACGTATAAAACCACTTATCAAATACCCCCAAACTTAAACCGTTGCTTGTCCTCAAGGAACAAAACAAAACAAAAAAATATATAATGCACTAACTAAACTATATGCAACCTAAACTAACATGCAAACTAATCCAAATATCAGTCAGATATGAAGATCACATGAATTTCCTCAAAGAAACTACAAAATCTACAAACAGAGAATCCAACCAAGAACAAGGCCATAATGCATAGTATTCTACAAATCAAAACTTATAACCACTGATGTAGTGTGTGTGTGTGCTTAGCAACCATTAAACTTGCTAAAGAATAATTATTTCACATATTATGTTTCTTAGAGGGAAAAACACAGTTTCAACTCAAGAAAGGCAGTAAACATGATAAGCTCCAACCAAGACTATTCATCAATTAATTTAAGAGTCAACAAGGGGTTTATTATTATTTTATTTACTCACGATGGCAATTTTTGCACTTTCCCATGTTTACAATCGACTGTGCAATGTCTAGCCCTCTTAGGCGTTTCGAACAACGACTCCCAAACCAAAAGGCTTTAGGGCGCTGGGTGTAAAGATAACCCCTAGGGCATACTTGCTCGAATATCAAAGGCCACAAGACTCAACTAGCCAAAGTGTTTATTCACATTCTATTTTTTTTTTCATTTTTTCATTTTTTATTTGTTTATATATAGCATGCATACCCATTGTTTTCCCCTAAACTTAAGCTTTTGCGTAATCCTAATTATTACTAATTGTTTACTAACTCCTTTTTAATAAAATAAAAATTTTCCACTAAAAGACAAGTATGTGACCATTTAAATTGAGCAAATCATAATGGTGATTCAAAAGTGCTATCTATTTACAACATCATCAAACAGATAAGGATTTACATCATGCTACGACATTACAACGAAGCCTAAGTCATCAAAACTGTTCACAAATCATATAATTTCAATCTCTTCGTAGGCCAAATGAATATCAAACAAACCGAACATTTGGATTCATGCAATATGTTCTAATGTAATTAGCTAGAGCAAAAATTAAAAATTTAAAAAAATATGCCTTTAATATTATGCAATTATACTAAAGTGCAATATATATGAACTAAACTAAATGCAATATGATATGAACTAAACTAGATGCAATATGAACCTAATACCCCCAAACTTAAAAATAACAATGTCCTCATTGGAGATATTAGGTTAGGAAACTCCCCTAGTTGGCCTCGTCATCGCCTTACTCCTCAACTTGCTCCGGTGGTGTGTCTGGCGGGGGATAGGGAACAACCGATCCATAGACAGGAAATTGCACCTGCCCTCCCATCTGGCCAAATGCTTGGGATAATGCCCCACATAAATCAGTCATGAAGACCTGGAAGTTTGTGCTCATTGCATCCATCCTTCGCTGTAACCGCCGCTCCATTCTATCCAGTCGATCCTTAGCTATATGGGAGGACTCAGCTTGCTCTGTGGGCACCCTCACAGGAGCTTCTCCACCCTCTATCTGCTTGCTCTGTCCTGAAAAAATGAATCCAGCTCCTTGAGGGTGGGATTTACCTCCTTTCCATACTGTATATTTTTTAATTATAGCGTGATTAATTGTATTCATGGGCAGCTGCATAGGCTCGGCATCGGCCCACATAACCCCTTGTATAGCACATAGTCGGGTGATCACAGTTGTATATGGGATACCCCCTGAAGTGCCGCCTTTTAAAAATTTGCGGATTGAATTGTTGATGACGTATCCCACATCAATCTTCTTTCCTTTGATAATCCCATACAGCAGAATTGCCCTGTCCTTGGTGATATCATTCTGATGCCATGTTGGCATCAAATTTGCACATAGGAAGCTGTACCAAGCCTTCCCGTATCTGCTCAGTGCGGTATGTGGGAAGTGTAGCTTTTGATCTGTGCACTACTTCAATTTCCAAGCTGTGCCATGCTTACATAAATAGGCATATATAGCATCCAACTTAGTGCCCCATTCCTGAGCGTATATAGAGTAAGGATGATCCAATGCAATATTAGGCAATTGATATAGCTCATTGATGCGCTCCTTTGCAAAGGAAACCTGATACCCCCGAATAAAGACTGTATTGGACTGCGTGATCTTGGCATTGGCATAGAAATCTTGCACCACAGAGATAGGTGTCGCCATCAGATCCTCATCAAATAAATTCCAGCCCCTCTCTCTGATCATTGACGCCATGTGCCCATCCAATTTCCTATCTGGCTTTAAACTGTGCTCCAATATAAAAGTTTTGCCCACTAAAGCATCGTGGAAGTATTGCTGAGCCTCCAAACTGATGAACTTACGATCATTAAAGGCAATGTGGCCCCCCCCCCTGCTTAGAATCGCTGCCCACCGAAGAAAATTCGCTCCGAAGACGCTTAGATGCCATTTCTTACTCCCAACAAACTCTGTCTTTCTCTATTATGAAGTTTGATTTTAGGTAGTGGAGGTTAGGGTTTGTGGGGGATTTTGGTTTGAGAGGTTGAGGGATGGAGAGTGGAAGATTTGGTTCTCAGTTGAGGGGCTAAAGGGTTTGATGGTGACTGAAATTAGGGTTTAATGGTGAATGGGGTTTATGAAGGATTATGAGAGTGGGTGGGGGAATGTGTGTTGTGGGGAAAGGGATTAAGGATTTAAGATTGAAGAATTTAGATGTGAAGATTTTAGTATGAGACAGAGTAATGTTGGAGTTTGACTGCTGAAGAAAAGGTGAGGGTTTTTTTTGGTTTAGTCGAGTTTTAATTAAGTTTCTGAAGCAATTTGCTCGCGACGCGGCCGCGCTTCATCATAGGCCATTTCTGGCACTGTCGCGCTATCTTCTAAAAATTAATTCTACAGCTTTTCAACTATTCTGATCATGGACTTTGATGCCAGATGGATTGAACCTGAAGTATGCACAGAAACATTTATTAAACTACAAAATCTACCAAAAAATGTTATTAACTATAATAAGTATGATAAATTAAACAATGGGAGAAATGAGTGACTATGTAATTGAGAATTAAACAAGGAGGGAGAAAGATTGGATGAGGTACCTCCCATCGAGCGCACTTTTTCTTGTCAAGGCTAACCAATTCCTCTACGATAAGTGAAGAACCCTCCATCCATTAGGATCGATGTATGCTTTGAGAGGTTCCCATTAGTGATAGCCTTCAATTTTAAGTCACCTAGCTTGCTTCTTGTAGATAAGTTCCCAATTTCCAATGTCGAATATCTAGGTGCTTCCGCCATTGTGTTCATGAATAGATTGAGGCATTGGGGCATGAAAAACACAATGGGCTCTTCTTCTATTTTATCTTCCTCGGACCACCATGGTTTCAAGGTTTGACCATCTCTCATGTCATAAAGAATATTGCTGTCGACGTGACTACCAAGGGTGCATGTTTGTGCAAAACTGACTGGATTCTTGAACTTTGGCAGAGAAGGCACTTGGGGTACTAGCAGGGCCGGCTCATATTCGTTGCAACTTACAGTTGGTTATTTGATGGCCTCATTTTCCTTATCCTCATTTGTCTCCTTGGTTTCAAATTCTTGTAGCTCATCCAGTTGCATATTCCACTCGGGCTCTCTATCAGTATCAGAATCCATGTCATAGCACCAATTATTTTGAGGATAGTTGTTCAAGGCTTTGAACATTTGTTCCATCTGATTCTGAAGATTTGAATTGACATCTCTTGCTCAATCAAGCTCTCCTTTGTTGACGCTATGAATTTGAACCACAAATCCTCCAATCTTGGATTTTTTTGTTTTAGCCTTGGAATTCATGTATTGAGGCTCATTGGTTAGATTATTGATGAGTTGTGCCATCTGGTTCTAAAACTTTTGACTCGATATTACCTAACTCGTCATCATATCCTCTTGGTTTGCTAAGAGTTTATACATGAATTCTTTCCTTGACTGTTCTTCTGTTGGGTAAAATCTAGTTACACACAACACGCAAGTATACGTGGTCAACAAGTAATAAAATGAAAGTAAAGTATCGTTCCCACGAGGAATTATTTAATAAGAATCAGCAAGTACTAACCCGTAACCAACTCAATCTTATTTAAACGAATGAATTTCAAATTATATAATTAAACTAATTCTAATTACCACCAGTTAAATTAAGATTATAGAGATTTAAGATCATAACTTCACTTATTGCTTCATCTAAGTTAACATACATCTCATCAATTATTCTCTCCATCCTGAATTGTTAATCAAGAACACGAAAGCAAATATAACCACCTCTCGATGCATCATACCATACTCACTCAAATCCACAGATGATAGAATTAAGCAAGACACCCTAATTAACTAATTCACTATATCTCTATGTGAATTACAATTAAAAAGGATTTAATCACAAGTTCTCTATTAGATTACATACGGCGTAAAGGCATATCTCTATCCTAAACACGAATCATAATTTCCATCTATGCAGAAATCACAAACACATACTATTACGATAAGATCTAAATCTATACTCCTCTCTCGATTTCATATAGATTATCATGGTAATTGATAATTAGGCAATTAACCAGTTAAGTCCAAATCGCAATAGACAATTCGCAACGATAGATCACAATAATTGATAGAGAAGCATATTAAAATAAATTACATAATAAGATCCATTGCAATCTTAAACAAAGAATTAGTTCATTGAATTAAAACTAAGAATCCACAATTGAATACACATTAAAAGATAATAATAAGATTAAGGAAAAGAATTGAATCTGTTGCCGGTAAACTCGTGCTCCTCCTTGTTCTTGATTTGGATCTCCAATGGCCTCCACTGGTTTAAATCTTCAAATCCCCTTTTCACTAGTTTTTTTTTATTTTTCAAACTAAAATAATCTAATTATTAATAATACTAAAAACTCATCCTCCTCAGCTATATTATCTAATATATATATATATATATATATATATATATATATATATATAAAAGCTAATCCGTTGCTCTCGTTTTAAAAACTAATCTCATATATATTATATATATATATATATATACTAATAGTAATACTAAACTAATACTATATATTATAGTTTATCTCCGCTACGCCCATTTTTTTAACATGTTGCGTCACCCTATAATAATTAAATAATATATAATATATATTATACCCCTAAGCTACTATCTCTTCTTCCAACCGGTCAAGTACACTTTGACTTATATCAAGTCCCACGTGTATCACCATATTTTGTAGCCACAATCTAAATTGGAAAAAGAGTACATGCTGATACCTTTTTTTTCATACCCAATCCTGCTTTTTGTCCCTTTTTCTCTCTAATACTCGTGGCCCCTATATGTATACTTCAAATCACTTCAGCATGCGTCACAATCCCAGACAGTAAAGGAAATGAAGCAGCTTTATTGCCGCCTCCCCGCCCCAGCGGGGGTCTTCATGCAGCACAGCCCTGCCCCAGTGGGGGATCATTCTGTCCGGCCTTGCATCTTTTCCCTAGCATGCTCTCTTTGTTGCTGATTTCGTGGCCCACATATATGCTGAATATAAATCATTTGGAATCCTTCCTTGCATGTTGCTAGAACTTGTCGAATATTTACATGCTGCCAGCTAGGATTCCTTTCTCCCATTAAACTTGTTAAATCCGTTAGTTGCTAGGAAGTGGGCTCATCATATCCATCCTCAAGCTGCTAAGAAGTGGGCTGCTTCATTTGTGATGCTTCAATTTGTGATGCATGCATGTGGCCCATATTATATGAGAATGAATCGAATTAATTGTTCATTTAAACTTCTTTTACGTCCATTCCCTTCCTGCACACAATAATATAAAACTCAGTAAAATGATGGAAAAATTACTTGAAAATAACAAAAGCCAAGCTATAACGAATACCGATTCGCAGGTATGAAACCCACTCATCATCTTCTTGTGACAATGGAGATTGATATGTGAATTCTGGTGCATATGTTGGACTTGGAGCGCAGTATTGGTCTTGATAATCATAGCTCCATGAAGAATCTGGGTGATACCCCCAATGTTGATGATAATTGGAAAAAGCATAATTGTTGAGGTAATCACCCCCATACTGAACTTGTCCAAAACTGATGGTGCACTGATGACTCGGATGGTTGCCAGCACAATAATCACAAGTAAATGCTATCTTTCGAGTATGTTGGGTTGCAACAACGTCCAACTTCCTCGAAAGTGTCTCAAGCTGTGCTGATAATGCAGAAATTATGTTGAGTCCGTTAATCCATGTTTGCCTTGGTTGAGTCATCCTCGTGTATGACCATTGATAAGCAAAGTCATCCATAGTACATGAAAAGAGAGAAATATAGGAAGAGAATTAAAAACTAAAATAAAATATTTAAATTAAGACTAATTTGATTGAAGCTAATGTTGACAAAAATTATTAAAATAATTCTCCGGCAACGGCGCCAAAAACTTATTGACTTGTTTCGGTGTTCAACAAAACAATCACATACACGCATGTGCACGCGGT
This sequence comes from Panax stipuleanatus, assembly GCA_020205555.1. Lineage (NCBI taxonomy): Eukaryota > Viridiplantae > Streptophyta > Magnoliopsida > Apiales > Araliaceae > Panax > Panax stipuleanatus. The sequence continues at coordinate 128,560,828 of CM035115.1, read as the reverse complement.
CCACAAGTAATATACGGTAAGTGGAGTATCGTTCCCATGAAGAATTACTTAATAAAATTCACAAAACACTAACCCATAACCATCTCAATCTTATTTAAACGAATGATTTAATATATTGAATAATACTGTGCAATTAAAATATTTCTAACTATCTTTAGAATGAAACTAGATAATGAAGACATGAGATTATAATTTCACCTATTATTTCATCTAAATCAATACACTTCCTTTTAACCCAAAATAATTATCACCGGATTGTTAGTCGAGAACACGAAAGCAAAACATAGCCATCTCTCGATGTACTAAGTTCATATCACATATAATCCACAAATGATAGAATGCACGTGAACACCCAAATTACATAAATCACTATATATCAATGTGACTTAACATTAATAAGGGTCACAAATTCTTAAATGACTATAAGCGGTGCTTCGGTATATGTCTATCCGAAGCACAAATCATGCATTTCAACACCATGTAGAACACACAAACACAAGCTATTATGATCAGATCTAAATCCATAATCCCTTTCTCAATTTCATATGGATTATCACGGTAATTGATAGCTAGGCAATTAGATAATTGAATATAAATCACAATAGATAATCCAATAATGATTAACTACACTAACAAGGAAGCATATTAAGATAAACTACACAATAAGATCCATTGTAATCCTAAAATAGAGTTTAATTCATGGTTGAATCAAATCCACTATCCATAAATTGAATATACATTCGAAGAGTACAAATAGAAGTCAAAGAGAAAATATGAATAGAAATTGCAAATCTAATCTTTCTTGCTCCAAGTTTGAATCTTCAATGCTCTTCAATTGCTTCAACCTTCAGATCTAATCTAATCTAGGGTTCTAATCTAAACCTTATCTAATGTAATCTACTAATATAAGAAAAGAGAAGAACCTATGTTAGCTAAGGATCCCCTCATGTGGAATGTTTGTATATACTGAAAATATGCCCTAAATATAGCCCAAAAGTCGAGTGCCTCCTTTCGCAAGCTAAAATCCATCTTAAGTGAAAAGTCAATGCTGGACAGATTTGGACAGGCGTGGCCGCGTGTCCCAGCAGTGCAAATTGGCCGCGGCCGCGTAGCTTGCTGATAAATTCTCCTACCGGCGCGGGCGTGCTGCTTTTCCCATTGGCCAGGGCACTGCTGCGCTGCCCTGGTTTCTTGCAGATTTCTGAAGCTGCTTTGGCTTTCTGCTGCTGTCTTCCCTTATCTTCTCCTGCTACCATCAAATCCATATTTGTTCCTTTATGCTTCAAATGCCACCAAGAGAGTTCCCAAATATGAAATCTATAAAAGTAATCAAAAATGCATGAAAAGCTACTACATCAAACGAGTTTAAGCAACAATTGAAGTTAGATGACTATTAGATAAGTAGGTATAAAACCACTTATCAAATACCGCTAAACTTAAACTGTTGCTTGTCTTCAAGGAACAAAACAAAACAAAACAAAATACAATGCACTAACTAAACTATATGCAACCTAAACTAACATGCAAACGAATCCAAATATCAGTCAGATATGAAGATCACATGAATTTCCTCAGAGAAACTACAAAATCTACAAACAGAGAATCCAACCAAGAACAAGGCTATAATGCATAGTATTCTGTAAATCAAAACCTGTAATCACTGATATAATGTTTGTGTGCTTAGCAACCATTAAACTTGCTACCGGACAATTACTTCACATACAATGCTTTTTAGAGGGAAAAACATAGTTTCAACTCAAGAAAGGAAATAAACAGGATAAGCTTCAACTAAGACTATGCATCAACTAAGTTAAGAGTTAACAAGGGGTTTATTATTCTTTTATTTACTCACAAGGGCGATTTTTGTACTTTCCCGTGTTTACACTCGATTGTGCAATGTCTAGCCCTCTTAGGCTTTTAAATGATACCCGTGTAGCGAGATTTCGACCAACCACTCCCAAACCAAAAGGCTTTAGGGCGTTGGGTGAAAAGACAACCCCTAGGGCGTACTTGCTCGAATATCAAAGGCCATAGGACTTGACTAGCCAAAGTGTTTATTCACATTTTATTTTTTTTTATTTTTTTCTTTTTCTCTTTTTCTCTTTTTTTTATTTTTTTATATATAGCATGCATACCCCTTGTTTTCCCCCAAACTTAAGCTTTTGCGCAATCCTAATTATTACTAATTGTTTACTAACTCTCTTTCATTAAAACAAAAATTTCCCACCAGAAGACAAGTATGTGACCATTTAAACTGAGCAAATCATAATGGTGACTCAAAAGTGCTATCTGGTTACATCATCATCATACAGATAAGGATTTACATCAAGCTATGAACATTACAACCAAGCCTAAGTCATCAAAACTATTCACAAATCATGTAATTTCAATCTTTTTATAGGCCAAATAAATATCAAACAAATTGAACATTTGGATTCATGTAATATGTCCTAATATAATTAACTAGAGCAAAAAATTAAAAATTAAAAAAAATATGCCTTTAATACTATGCAATTATACTAAAGTGCAATATATATGAACTAAACTAAATGCAATATAATATGAACTAAACTTGATGCAATATGAACCTAATACCCCCAAACTTAAAAATGACAATGTCCTTATTGGAGATATTAGGTTAGGAAACTCCCCTAGTTGGCCTCGTCATCGCCTTCCTCCTTGGCTTGCTCCTATGGTGTGTCTAGCGGGGGATAGGGAACAGCCGATCCATAGACAGGAAATTGCACCTGCACTCCCATCTGGCCAAATGCTTGGGAAAATGACCCACAGAAATCAGTTGTGAAGGCCTGGAAGTTTGTGCTCATTGCATCCATCCTTCGCTGTAACCGCCGCTCCATTCTATCCAGTCCATCCTGAGCCACATGGGAGGACTCAGCTTGCTCTGCGGGCACCCTCATAGGAGCTTCTCCACCCTCTATTTGCTAGCTCTGTCCTGGAAAAATGAATCTAGCTCCTTGAGGGTGCGATTTACCTGTTTTCCATACTGTGATGCCAACGCCGTCCCCTTGGATAGGTCTCCATGCCCAAAGTAGTGGCAGGACATAGGTAAGGGAGCCTCTCATATGCCCTGAACTGGAAATGCAAAGATCAAATGACCTCAGTGATAAAATTGTTAAACACAAATGAGGAAAATTAAAAGGTGAAAGATGAAGTACTCACAAACAGGAAGGGATAAAAACCTAACCAAGCCTCCGTCACGCCCTAAGAGCGCAGGTGTATCCCTCGAAGAAAGTAGACGAAGGTGTAGGTACCCCAATCACAATCACTAAGGCGCTCCACGTATCGAGTAGCGCTAACTAGAGCGAAAGGCTCCGTCAAGGAGTTATCTACATTGAAACAACCCCTAATGATCACCAAGAACAGTCGCTGAAGGATGCGATCTCTAATCCTCTGATCATCAAGCAGAGGCTCAGTCAAAGCCCCGCTATGGGCATCTACACTCAAGGGTCCAGAACGGACAGTCCAACCCTTGATAGCCGTAGCATGAACTCCCAAGAGGGACCTAACTGCAGCAAGTGAAATTTCAGCCACCAACGACACTGGCTCGCTTGCAAACTCTATCCCGGTGATGAACCACCAGTCCATCGATGTTATCATCACCTCACAGTCCAACAGATGGAGAGACTGGGTCTGGTGGAACCAGCGCTCAGACAAAGCGCTCAGATAACCCCAAGGGCAACGGCGAGGAGGAATAGAAAAGAAGGCCTCGAATCCTCAAGTGTTGATGATGGCCTGATACTTCGGATACAGAGTATGGTATAAAGAGTGGACGCTGAACCAGTTTCCTCTGGGTTGCGTAAGGCCAGGAACCAGCATCAAATAGCCTGTCCAGATTAAACCTGTGCCCTAAAATGGCAAAAGAAAGAAAGAAAAATCTAGAATGAAAGCTTCAGCCACCTCATTGGCGTGAAGGTATATCGATGGATGGCGTCTCAAATCACCCAGCAGCTCCAGAATTGGCACAGTGATGGATGGGAGCTCCCTACATGGAGCATGAGCAGGGGAAAGATCCACAAATGGAACATCCTTGACGTCCACATCATCCGGCATCTCAGCCCGAATCGAACGAATCATAGACTCAACCAACCTGCGAGGCGGTCGGGCTGGATGAGGCTGAGGAACATCAGTAGCTCTCATTCGCCTCACACCTAAAGTGACCCTGCTAGCACTACCCGGTCTATCTGGCTCCAAAACACGGACAAAGTCTCCAAATCACCTCAAAAAGGGTGAGGTAAGCCTTAAACCTCTGACTTATTAAATTAAATCATTTCTTTATACATCTTTTAAGTCCTAAAGCATGCATTAGTTAACAAAAATCTTTAGTAGAATCAAAATTGCATGTTCATTAAATACTCAGACTTTTGAAAAAAATTCGCCAAAGTCTCCTTTGTAAAATGGACTGTTTTCATGCATATAGGCATGACTAGGTGGCCATTCAGTAGAACACCTACCCAAAAATATGAACAGTTCATATTTATGAAAAAAAAATCAAAAATCAAACTTCCCATGGCAGCTAAATTACCACATGTATTTTTAGTTGAAAATTTGGGCTCATTTGCCCTCAAATAGGACGAGTAAACTGGCCAAAAAGGGCGTCAAATGATTATCTCAAAAATTGAATTTTTTTATATCAAAACATTCAACGCAGTAAAATATGCATATTACTAACTCTGAAATTTTTTATTAAGTCATATAGACACGCCTATTCACTATATTGTGTTTAGAAGCATACTATATGATATCTAACATTCTAACGGTCAAAATTTAAAAAGAAAGGATGTAAACGTTACCAGAGATTTGCAGAACGTTTGTACGGTGATGGAATTCAAAAAAGGCAGCCTGAACTTAGTAGATCTGAAGAAGAAATTTTGGATTTTCTTTAAATTTCAAAGTTAAAAATGAATTTTGAAAGCCACGGGAGCCTAAGTTATACTCGTAGGGAGTAGCAACTCCACCTGCGGCAGCCGCAAGTGGACCTGAGGCTCCCTAACTGGGTCCCGCCCCCTATGATTTGGTTCGATTGAAGGCAAAGTGGAGTTTACATAAGCTAAAAAGTCAAATCAGGGAAAAAACCGCTACACGATTGAGCGAAATGGCCTCAAACCCTGGTTTTAAGCGTCAAGTTCTGACGAAAAAAGGAATTTCTTAGAAGCCATTGGTAGAAGCCCTGATGTGGTATTCTGAGTGCCAATGACGAAAAAGTACTAAAAACTACCTTTGTCTGAGCATCGGGGAGGTCGGGCATTGTGGACAGAAGGTGTTAAACGCGTCAAAGTGTCCAGATTGGTCCGAGGGTGTGATTTATCAAAAAGATACGACCACGTCAAGATTGATCAGTTCTGACATTGTAACCCATTGGCGATAACTCCAGCGAAGCATTGGACGAGCCGGTGATGAAATCCGTTGAAGACCACTTCAGCAAGGGTCAGATTGACTGACATTATAAGCCATTGGCGACAACTTCAGCTAAGCATCGGGAACAAACCGGTAATGAAAGCCGTTGAAAGCTACTTCAGCGAGGGTCAGAGCATTTGACATGATAAGCCATTGGCGATAACTCTAGCAAAGCATTAGGAACGGGCCGGTGATGAAAGCTACTTCAGCGAGGGTCAGAGCATCTGACATGATAAACCGTTGGCATCAACTCCAACATAGCATCGAGAAGGAGCCGGTGACGAGAACCATGTACAAATTATCCCCACAGAGGACAGATGATGGAATCTGTTATACAAATCCCCAGCGGGAGCACCGAGAAGGATCGGTGATTCAACAGACCTTTGCAAACTACCATTCGAGTAGGAATCAATTCAGTTCAACCGACAGTTGTAAACTACCGTTCGAGTAGGCACCGAGGAGGTTCGGTGATGGTTAACTCTGCAAACTATCGTTCGAGTAGGTATCAAATCAAATAAATTCAATCGATCATTTTAAACTGTCATTCGGGTAGGCATCGAGGAGGTTCAATAACGGTCAAATCATTATCAATTATTGTTCAAGTAGATCGGGAGATTTCTACCCCTGAAAAAAATGTCAGCGTCAACCAAACAGCAATCCAAATCATTGGCGACAACTCCAACGTAGCATCGGGAATGATCCAATGATGTAAACTGGTGTGAGCTATCATCAGGATAGGCAACAGGAATCCCCCAATGAGGTCACTCGTTAAACAAGGAACATCCCCAGCGGGGGAAAATTCAGAAAGCTTATCTGGAGGCAGAAGATGTTGGTTGTCGATGTCGGGAAAAAATTGCGGGTCGAGTTGGACCCGAATCTTTCTCTCTTCCTAATGTTTTGTCTACCCTTATTCTTTTTATTTGTGAAAAAGGTTTTGAAGGGTTTTTTAGGAAAAGGCCAACATGTATCATGTCGATGATTTGAACATTTTACAGAGTCGCCAATTGGTAGTTTTGAAATTGTTTTACCAACTCAACCTAGTTTTGTTTGAAAAGGAGGCCCAATTGCTGGACACTGTCAAAACTTGATCTTTAAAATTGAAGTTCTAAGTTCGGGGGCTTGGTTAAGTGTGGGGAAGGTGTTAGGCACCCCACAACTCCCGTGTAAACACGGTACCACATCTTTTCAATATTTCCCTTTTAAATCTGCAATGTGTTTGTGTGAATGCTAGAAGAAATTAGGCCTATGTTTGATTGATTGAAAGCATGGACAGGCTTCGTTGAACCTATATACGAAGGGTTTGATTTGATTTGCAAAAGTCTCATTTTTAGACAAGATTATTAAAATGATATTTTGAAAGCAAGTTTTCAAACCCTTACGCTAACATAGGAATCGAAACGTATCGATACTTTAGTTTTATCTTTTCAGCCTTTTGGCTCACATTGAATGGTGATTGTCGGGCTGTGAAGCATCCTTAACCACAGAATATATACAAGTGTCAGTCTTCTCATGGGCATGATAGCCATCGGAGTGACTCTGACACGACAAACTATTATTCTCATTATGTTGAGACCTTAAACCTAGATAACCATTTTAAGGTCTTTCGGATGTACATTTTATAGAAAAACTGGCAGGGTACATTTGTAAAGTGGAGTTTGTCCATCGTGGGAATCAGATTCTGATTAGTTTGATTGTGAATCCCACGATTCCTAGGCTCACAGAGGGAAGCCAATAAAACCTGCTCAACTCAAATATGGACAAAAAATATATATTTACATCCAAATGTCGCCAGAACCAAGGATTCATCAGTAAATTCTAGCTCGCGTATAGCCAAAGCGTCTCGTTCCCATTAGATAATGATCTAAAGGATGCGAGGTTGCTTTCAGGAAAGGAACTAGAAAAATGCTAGATTTAAGTAAATCTCAGCCATTCTAGCTTCCCGATTCTGTCTGGACCTATTTTGAACAGTTTGAAAGCTAGTGTTGGTGAGATTTAAAGAAATCTAGTTCGCTCGCAGAAATGTCAGTGCCGATTCATATCAAATGAATATTTAAAGCAACAATTTAATCAAAATGAATAATAGCATATATATATATAGTTATATATATACGAAAGCTGTAAAGGGCGATGAGTTTTCACTCCGATGCCCGAACTAGAATGTAAATATATATATATATATATATATATTTAAAAGTTATAAAAAGCCACGGAGTAGTCCAGGCTTGACAGAATGGAATTATATATATATATATATATATATATATATATATTAATGAGGTAAAGGGCGATGGGTTTTCACTCCTGTTCCCGAACTGGAATGGAAATATATATATATAAGCTGTAAAAGAGCCACGGAATGATCCAGACTCGACAGAATTGAAATATATATATAAAAGCTGTAAATGAGCCACGAAATCATCCAGGCTCAGCAGAAAGTAAATACATATATATAAAGGACTGTAAAGGGCGACGAACATTCTATCCTTTGCCCGGACATAAATGTAAGTATATATATATTTATAAAAGCAGTAAAAAGGCCACAGAATGATTCAGGCCGAACGAAAATGTAAATGTTAATATATATAGTTAATATATTAAAGTAATAAAAAGGCCACAAAGTATAAATCCAGGCCCAAATAAGTCAGAATTTTTTTTATATATAGTTATATATATAAAAGCAGTAAACTATCACAGATTTGACATCCGGGCTTGACAGAATTGAAAAGTTAGTATATATACAGTTAAATATACACATTAAAAAGCCAAACCCGGATTAGGAAGATAACCCAATCTGACGAAGTTGTTGTAAAAGAAGATATATATATACATATATATATATAAGCTGTTAGATGCGATGAATCGACAATCTGAGCTGTAAAAATGCCAGAAAATGAGTTTATGTACTACAATGTACGAAAACGAAAGCAAAACAGCCACGAAACTGAGTTCCGGGCATAATCAGAAAGTGAAACTTAACGTGCAAGTGTATAAAAGTGCAATATAGTAATATGAACTTTCTGATCGTAAAAATACTCACAATGGACTGCTACACGGGCTATTTGACAAATTATAGGCTTTAAACGTCCGTTTCTACTGGTTAATTTTTGATATGTGGTAGTATATGAGTATATCTACGTGTTAGAGTAATAAAATTTCGGTTTGGAGTACAAGAGTAGGGTTGAGAAACCAAACGGGCATAGGTTCAGAGCGTTTTTCTTTTTATAAAATGACCTGGGGGTGCACTCATATATATAGATCAGGTGGAAGCTACTCTACCTGCAACAGACGCAGGTAGAGGTGCAGCTCCATGTGGCAGGGCCCACGTGGCAGGTCTCATTGCATCAAAGTACGTGCACTCCGAGCAGTGTGAGGTCAGGTTCGAAACTTTCTAACTTTTGATCGGAGCAACCGTTTGAGGCGTGCTATACCTTTTCAAAAAGCCCTCACTAAGAGTGTCGCAATGATATGGGAGTAAACCTTTTCTGAGTCCAAAAGGATGGGTTCATAACCAGGTCTTTGATTCCTCATAGTTTGTCCGTTGAGTTATCTTGTGCTGTTTCCACTCGGGATCATTGTTATGGTTCTTTCTGAACTTGGTGGAATCAATTCAGCTCAAGTTTGACCGAATCGGCTTTAAGTTAGTAAAATGACCATTTTTCCCCTCCTAGGGTTGCCTTCAGTGCTGGCATGACCTTCGGCCGACTTCCTAGGGTTGTCTCCGAGGTTTGGATCCCAGCTGATTCTGTTTGCCCTCAAGGTTGTCTCTGAGGTTGACTTGGTTCTTCTAGGTTTGTCTCTAGAGATGATGTGAGGCTTCGGGGTTGTCTCTGAAGTTGAGTTGGCCTCCCGAGTTATGATCGAAGCTCAACTTGACCTCCCGGGTTGAGACCGGGGCTGATCTGTACCTCCCGGGTTGAGATCGGGGCTGACCTGTACTTCCCAGGTTGAGACTGGGGTTGACCTATACCTCCTGGTTTGAGACCGGGGCTGACCTATACTTTTTGGGTTAAGACCGGGGCTGACCTGTACTTCCCGAATTGAGACCGGGGCTGACCTGTACCTCCCGGGTTGACACCGGGGCTGACCTGTACTTTTCGAGTTGAGACCGGTGCTGACCTGTAATTCCTGGGTTGAGGCCGGGGCTGACCTGTACCTCCCGGGTTGAAATCGAGGCTGACATGACAAACATAAGAATCATTTCAAGCACAACAGAATAAGTTAAATCTCCCCTTCATTGATATATTGATAAATATTGATACATTGTTCTTAGAGTTAGTTTAGTTGTAAGTAGTTAGTACATACATAGCAGTTATAGCAGTTAAGTACATAATGTAAAGACATAAAGTAAATGATAGAATGTAAAAGTCACAAAATAGTTTTAAGTGGTTCAGAGCCAACTCGACTCCTAATCCACTCTTCTGCACTCTCGCAGGAAATCCACAAAGGAATAGGCAGCACCCTGAATCACTAAGATCCCTTCAAGGCAGCAGCTCTGGAACTTCAGTTCACTTTTGAACTCTTCAAGCCCTTTGGCTTGGAACTCCTTTAGTTCACTAAGAACTCTTCAAGCCCTTTGGCTTGGAACTCTAGTTCACTAAGAACTCTTCAAGCTCTCCGGCTTGGAACTCATTTAGTCCCTCTGGACAAGGACCCTTTGGCCCTGGCTACTTGTAGTTGTAGTTGTTGTTGTTGTTTGTGCTTTGCTACTAAGATGTCTTTAAGCTTGATCATCTTTATACTTAGCATCTAGGCTCGGTCCTCAGCATTCTGCTTCGAGTATGGACCTATTTTCTAGTGCAGCTGATCTTCAATCTGTTCAGCTCATCTTCACTTGCTGTCAGCTGTGGACCACCACCACATAGGACTGCTAAGGCTTTTTATTGTGGGTCACTTTCTTTTGACCCTTAGCAGCCCTTAAACCCTTCTTAAATGATATGCAGACATGGTTCTGCATCTTTTCTTGTTCAGCTTCTGGTTCTTCATGGTGATCCATAGAGTGGCTCTTCTGATCTTCTTTATACTCAGCCACCTTCTTGAATGCTATCTTATTAGCCTTCTTGGCTCTCAGCTTGGCTGCCATCTTCAGTGGCATTCTCATGCTTGTTGAGTGAAGCTTTATTCTGTTTAGTCCTTCTTTAAGTCTGCTTCACTTCCACCTTCGTAATCACAATGCCACTAAGACTTGTTCTCTTCAGCAATGTAGCATTCCAACAACTCGACGAATCTACAACATAGAAACAACTCTTATCTTTGAAGTTTGTCCTTTAAATACCCTTCCATAATCTTCCCGTTGGAAAGTAACCATTGGAAGCTATTTGAATTGCTTTGCAGATCTCGAGTTATTTGATACAGACTGCTGATGTGACGTGACAGGTTCTTTTTGACTTAAATGACACAGCAGTCTACTTTCTCACCTACCACCTCAGAGATGTCACTATTTCGTGTCAGGCTGGTAGTCTTCTTTATTTCTCCTTTTTGATTCTTTGATTCGAATCCTTAGGAGTTATCCTTTTGCATGGATCTCTCAATTAGCAACGTTCGGATGTCAGTCTTCACATTGATTCATTGCCAGTGCTTCAACATTCAGATGCCCGAACTCCATGATTCTGATGCATATGTTCTTGGACCTTTATCGTAGTGTGTCTTTGTTGTCTTTTACTCTTTGACTGCTGAGACAATACTACGATTCTAAAGAGTGTTCTTGGATCTTTAATGTGGAACACTTCTTCCTTTTCTTGTGCAGTGCTTCAATACTTCTGTTTGCCTTGACTGATCTCAGGAACTGATATCTTGACTTGTCGTTCTGACCTCTTTTGAGTAGCAAGACACTTCAGATTTATGGCATACCCAGCTCCTTTCTCCTGGTGATCTCCCGTTCACCTATCTTCAATGGTCTGACCCATGCTTAATCAGTTCTGTCTTGTTCATCACAAGCTGGTCGGTATCTCTGTAGGTTATATCAGTTCCTCCTTCACTTTGGCAAATACTACGATCTTGAGTGATTCTCAAGATCATTGTTTTCTGTTCTCTTAACAGCTACTGCACTTGCTGAGTTTCTCTAGTCAGTCACTTAGTATGAAGTCTTCTTCTGATTTGCTTATGGAAGATTTCATCTCGAATGGCTTCATAACTCAGTCTACATGTTGATAGAGTTGATTTTTAGATCTTCTGTTAGCTAGCATGCCATTCGGTAAGTGCTCTCTGGTACTCTTCATGTAGGATGTATCTTTGTAGCTCAGACCAAAGGCCCATTTGATGAGAATTATTTTGACACTATGATTCTTCCCTTAGCGTTGTAGAGCAACCTTTGTGGAAGCTTTAGTTCTGCAGACTATGATTTAGCTTTGTTGCTGCAGACACTACGATTTTGAGATCAGACCTTGGCAATCTACGATTCTGCCTTCATGCTTGCTGTCTTTGTCTGATCTTACCCGACTACGATCTTTGCCTCTGATGATCATTAGACTCCACTACTTTAAGTGTGATATATGATTCTTGACTTAGCTCTGGCAATTTCTCGGTCGGATCGTAGATAGGCTGTCTCTTCGATTCTGAACATGACTTTCCCAGCAGACTACGGCTTCTAGGAAGTATTTCTCAACACACTACAATCCTTCCTCGTTTCTCCTGGCAGACTACGAACTCCGAGATCTACTATCCTGCAGACTACGATTCTGCCTTGATAGCTCTCGAGTCTCCTTTGTCTCTCCTGGCAGACTACGATTCTGATGCAGTGCTTCAACGTTCAGACATGCCTATCTATTACATTATAAGATCAACCTAACAAGCTTGATCTTTCTATCTTTATAGTCCTTGTACATCATTTCTTTTTAAGGACTTTACAAAGCTGTTTTGGTTATGTAGGATAAAGCTAACATATTTGATTATTTCAGTCTAAGTCCTTGTACATATATTCCTATTATCTATCAAAGGACTTTACAGTTTTTATCAATGCAAGCATACTTGCATATTCATTCATTTATATCATAATCAAATCATATATAAATAGGATTAACATTCTTATATATATTCCTAACAATCTCCCCCTATTTGATTATGACAAAAATAATCAGTGCATATGCATGAGATGAATGAATCTTATATACAGTGAGCAGCTATATTTCTAAAGCAGATACTCATGAATGTCATTGATGATAATATAAAATTACATATGGTATGACACTCTACATTCTGGATCCAAAACATACTTTAATTAGATAGAGATGTACCTCTTCTGCTCCATGTATATCTCTAGAATGTCTGTTGGTCAGCGTCTGCTGCTGCTCATCTTTCTTTCTTCTTTTTCTTCTTTCCCCTGCTCCCCCTTAGATTCTGTGTTTATGGGGTCATCATCTTTTGGCTCCCCCTAAGATGATGATTCTGCTTCTGCTACTGCTTCCTTCTTTTTCTTTGCCTTTGTCCTCTTGGCCTCTCTGATCTTCATTGAGTGCTTTCCTCTTGAATGTCTCTTTTGATGTATCTTTTCTCTTCCTTTTTGTCATTAATCACTTGTGAAAGCTGCTCCACGTTTGACATAAGCTGCTCCATCATGTGAGATGAGTTAACAACCTCAATCTTGAGTTCTTATTGGCTTAGCTCAAGTTGGAGGGAGAGAGACTGTTTCAGATCATCAATCTTGTCAGAGAGAAATAGGATTTGGTCTTCATTAGCCTTCTGAACTTGTAGAGCTTCTTCCTTCTGATCACTCATGGCCTTCAAAAATACTTGATCCCTTAGATGAAGCTTTAGGGATATATCGAAAAGTCTGTCTTGAAGCCTTTTGGATAGCTCATCATCTTCGTTAGTTGATATGTCCTTTATTTCTGCAGTGATTTGAGAAATCTTCTTAACCAGTTCTTCAGAGTTCTTCAGCAACTCTTGCTCTTGAGGAGATGTGGTATCAGGTTATTTATCCTCTTTTTGAGCATATGGTTGATCATCTCCCGCTGAGTATCAGGGTGAACTCCACGATTTTCACTTTTGGATAGATTTTCAAAGGTAGCGAGAATTTGATAAATCGTTGAGTTCCATGTTGCTTGGGCAGAATACAACTTCATAAATTCGTCTTGATCATCTTCAAGGATAGAGTGAGATGACTCCACGATTGTAGACTTGGGCAGAATCCTTCTTCCATCTGAGTCTGCTCGACAATCGTAGGGGATGTAATGGTTTTCAGCATGTCTATAAACCTTGAAGTGAGATTGGTCTTTGATCAGCAGGGTTGCAAACTTCTTCACCCTTGGAAAGTTATGTGCCACTAGTTCTAGGTTGGGGAGATGAGAGAAGCACCATGAGAGATAGCTATTGTCTCCATTGAGGGATGCCTTTTCCCATGGCATGTGAGGATAGAACCGACTTATTGCATGATCCTTGATCTCAGGCTCATATTTCAGCATTAAAGTATTCAATTTTATATCTTCATAAACATTAAGCAGATCATTTGAGGTCATTATTACTATGTTTGACCTTTCATTACCATGATTATCCCATCTACCTGGCAGTGTAGTATTTTGTGGTTCTTCCTCAATTTTGACCACTATTCTCCTCTTCCATTGAACAGGGCAAGGAATGTGAGACTCTTTTGAGACTTCATCCTCAGGACTGAAGTCTCTTTTACGTTTGTCCTGTCCTGAGCTGGAGTCAGACTTGCATAGATTTCCTTCAATTGGCTCATCAGTTAGTTCATGCATTTAATCATTATAATCAGCATTTTCATCATCAGAGCTTGCCTTTGTAGACTCACTGGTCTCTTCTTGTTGCCATCCTCAGTATCTCCTCCTTTTAATTCAGCTTCATCATCACTGATTTCAATTGTCTTTGGAGGCGATTTTCCTCTCTTTGAAACCATCTGAGCAATCAGTCTATTGCTCTTTCTTCTTCTTGGAAGCTCAGCTTTATGAGTTTCAGACTCTTCTTCATCTTCAGAACTTGAGGTTTCTGATTCAATAGACAGACTTCCTTGAGATTCAACAGCAGGAGTGACAGATACTTCTTTTTTAGATTCTTCATCTTTTGCTTCATCAGATGGACTTCTTGACACTTTTGTACTGGGAGATCTAACTGCTTTATGTTCAGATTCTCCCTTATTAGCAGAATGGCTACCTTGAGGATGAGCCACAGAACTTGCATATTCTTTTTCATCACCAGACTTGCTCCCCGAAGGTTCACTTTTGGACTTCTCAGTTCCCATCTCATTTTCTGACTCCACGTTTTCTTCTTCAGTGGATAAACTTCTTTGGGAAACTGACTTCTGCCTCTGCACCACTTTGGCTTTCTTCTTCAAAGGCTTTCCAGACTTGGGCTCTGGGATAATTGCACCTTCAGAGGATGAAGACTCTTCTTCTTTCATGGCATTTGCCTTCCTCTTCTTTGAGGAACTCTTGCTGCTGCTGCCATATGTTAGTTGTTTATTCTCCGTTGGATTCTTCTTCCAGTTTGCAAAAAGCTGTGTAGTCATTATCTTATGGCTATTAAGGACTTCACCCTCATCATCCTTAATTTTTTTCTTCAGCCTCTTCTTCAGAATGATACTCAAAAACCTTCCATGGAAAACCTTTGTGAGTGGTTTTCTTGATAGCCTTTTCTTCTCCCCTTGTCCAGCCATTTAGACATTTGATCAAGTAGGATAGCTCCAAAATTTATCTGCTTTTTCAAAACTATGGCAGACATAATCTTCAACTGCTGATCACTCACAGTATCATGTGCAGTGTCCTTGCATAGTATACATTTGCCTACAATCTCTGCAAGGAACTCAAATTTTTCAGGAAACTCCTTTTTCTTCATATCCTTCAGACTTGGATTTCTTTTGTATCCCATAATCTTCTTGGCTCCTTTGATATCAACTTTATCAAGGCTTTTTAGTCCTAGGTCAGGATAACCTACGCACTGATTGATATTAGAAGACTTCAGCTTCAGAATCTACCCTTTTACTTTGGTAGAAAGAGTTCCAGAACTCATAGTTGCATTTGAGTGAAATTCTTTAACCATGTCAACATATATCCGAGTGTTTGACTTAAGGCATTCTGAGAATCCAGCCTTCTTCACCAGTTCAAGAATATCTCTGAACTTCTTCTCAGATTTCTCGAATGTCTTAGTTCCAAGCTGAATGCCAGTGATTACTTGCCAATTTTCCATTTGAAGAGTTAGGAATTTCTGAGTATAACTCTGTGAGGATCTTGTGAGATGTTAGGGAGCGATTCAAGGTTTGATAATTATTTGAGAGGATCTTGGTTGTTTGGAAGTATTTAGGTTTTGGCTTCAAGAGGATGAGTGTATGGGTTTGACAGGTTTACAGCTTTTGATGAACCCGCTAAAGTGAAACTTTCAATTATTTGAAATTCCCTCTTGTAACTATTCCCTTCACGTGTCTTAGTGGGACATCTGTATGTTGCTGATAGGTCACAATCTGTGACTTCTCCATTGTGTCAGTTAACCAGATTTGACTTTTTCTTCTGTTGATTATTGACTTGTGACTTATGTCTTTTCTTAGTACTCCACAATTTCCCTGACTGCTCTACCATGTTTGCTTCTTCTTCGATGATCGTAGTCTATGGTCATGCTTCAATAGACAACTTCTCCATTAGACTCTGAGGGATTGGCAATTCTCATCTGCAGCTTGTAATCTTCTGAGGAGATGCTGCTTGCTTCAGCAGAGAATCTTGTGATGGATTTCATATTAGCATTCCTTCTAAAGTAAGGTAGCTCAGGAAGGGCCAACCTCTTAACTGAATGCTAAGGATCAGGTTTGTCCCTGAGGAGCTTACTAGATGAAAAGCTTTAGACATGATTAGTATTGACATCACATTTGACCTTTCTGTTGGGGAGTTCATCTTCCAACTCTAGATTTTCATTGGCGTTGGATTTTGTAGAGGTTATGATCGTGGTGTCCTCCTACTCATTTTCTATGATCAGATGGTTGATCATAGGTACTCCACGATTTTGAGATGGGTGGCTAATAGGGTTATCAGTAGCATGTTTTGGGACATTACTACTGATTATAATGGATATTCCATTGGTTCATCAGTCACAGAGTTTTGGGATTCTATAGCTGGAATCTTTTTATTTTGGTTTAATTCCTGTTTATCTCACACCTCTTGGCAAGAACTCTATTTCTTCATTTTGCTCCCTGAGCTGCACCATCTCTATATTCCCATTTATTCTTTTGCAAGTTCTACCATCTTCAATTTTTCCTTCTGTCAGCAATCCTAATATCATCTTTTTCATTCGCCAAATCAAGCTTCTGGATAAATCTCCTGATCCTTTTCTTTGATTTGGATACATTCTTCATACTTTCTCTAGATTCAGTCCTAATAACTGTTCAAGCTGAGAGGCTGCTGCAGTTTCTCCATCTGCAGTTATACTTTGTCTGGACTCTACGATTGGTGATAGCCCTACAATCGTAGTGAGGAAGAACTTCTTTGTTCTATGACTTCTTTTCTTCTTCTCCTGAAGTTCACAGCTTCTTCAGCTTTTCACTTGATCTTTCTGAGTTAATCAAGTTACTATCTTTTCATCGAAGCACTAGTTCTTCTCCATAATTATCAGAAGACAGCCTTTCAGATCTTCTTCTGACTGGAATCATCTCTATCAAATAAGCTTCCTTGATTTATGGAGAGAGATATCTTCGAAACTGATCACTCCACGATTGTTGACATAACTACGAACGTAGTCTCCTTTATTTGACACCAGACTAGATGTTTTGGCTCCTCGTAGTCCTTCCTTAGAATCTTCATTATGAGTTAAGGATGAGTGGAGGATTCCTTAAGACTATCAACTTGTCAACATCTATCAACCTTTCTTCAGTAATTTGACATTCCTCCTTAATCAGAACTAGAATATTTGATGCTGATTTGAGAAGCACTATGATTTTGGTCATTGTGACACAATCATCGTCTGTTGACATGCACAGTCTTGGCAAGGTCTTGATCGTAGAGAACACTATAATTTCTTTCAGCTCTTTGATAAACTGCATTCGTGGAGTTCTGCTTCTTTGATATTTCCTCTAAATGAATATGCTTTGAAAGAATAAGTATAGAGGATCTTGTTAATCTCGGCATGACTGACCAGCTTCCATATGGTGATCAGCAATCTTGTGAGCTTCATTAATGTGAGCTCAACAAGTCTTCAAGAATAGGCTTTGGCATAGAGTAATTTGTCAAGCACATTGCTGAAATGTCTTGAGCCTCCAGCTGGTTAAGTCCTTGTGACTGAAGCCATCTGCTTCAGTGTTCCTTAGTGTGGTTGAGAAGACCAAGTACCTGCAGGTTTAGATAATTTCTATTTTGGTATCCAATTTTGAATGGATCCTGCTAGGTTAGTTTCTTAAAAACCCCTATTCCACATATAATAGATTTTACATCCATTTTAGCATCAATGAACATATCTATGCATGAATCAGATTTAGATATGACATTTGTCATGCATAATTGTGAGTGTGTGCAAAATTAGTCATTTTAATAAGACACTCTTTTTCTTTGATGGTTTCATCCTTTGCTTGGATATGTTCACAGGTTTTGAAGGTTTGCAGAGTAGGAATCAACTCTATTAGTTAGTTGTATCTGGTTGATTCATGGAGATGATCAGTTTCTAAGAATCTTCAAGATACTCCTCCAGAACTGATCATACTTTACGTATTATCAAAAACTTAGAACATAGGTTTATACATACATACCAACCTTTCAGCAAGGATTACTTCGCTTAATCTTAATTAGATCTTGATATGCTTACGACCTATTTTAGACTTCTTTCAAGATGTTATCTTCAACCTAAAACTTGGGTGAAGAGAAAGTTTGTTAACAATTAAGTTTCCAACCTTAATGTACTTTCTCTCTTCCCCTTTTTGGGTAGAGTATGGTCTCTTGATAGAATACTATTATAGTACATAAGGTGATGCAATATGATGTACACATTTATATTAATGAGGAACCGTACCTTTACACTGTCAGTTTCTTGACAGTCATTTACCTTACTAGAATGAGGTTAGGTATTGATGTGCATATCTTTACATTTATTTCTGACAGCTTGTTGCTCCAGTTGTCCTTCAGTCAATCAGTCATAGACTTGAAGAGATATGCTAGGAAGATCTTGGCATTTATAGTTCTTTAACTTTCTTGAACCTCAAGGTTCACATCCAACTACGGGTTGGCCAAAACATAATTGAGAGAATCTTCTTTCTCCTCTGTATAAGCACTTCTTGGCGTATATGGCCTTTCATCTTTCAGAATAGAGGATGCTTGATTCTTTGTTGTAGATACTTCTTGACTTCCCAACTATGGTCTTCAAACTACAAGAATGACTATGGACACGGATTGGTCTTGATGCTATGGCATTTAAGAACTGGACCAATTTGACTAGCTTCAGGTATATATACACATCTACCTATACACATTATATCTACCGTGTGAGCTCATCTGCAATTACAAGTTACTTACTACTTAACTAAGTTTAGAATAATGTTTGTGCCTAGGATCAGACTCAAAGCGATTAGCTTTTGAATAGCATGAGAACCTGCTCTGATACCAATTATTAGTTCCCAGTAGGCACACAATAGATCTAGAAGGGGGGGTTGAATAGATCCTTTGAATTTATAAACTCTTTTCCATTTTAATTTGTATAGCTAAGAAGTTAGCATATGACAAACATAAGAATCATTTCAAGCACAGCGGAATAAGTTAAATCTCCACTTCATTGATATATTGATAAACATTGATACATTGTTCTTGGAGTTAGTTTAGTTGTAAGTAGTTAGTACATACATAGCAGTTATAGCAGTTAAGTACATAATGTAAAGACATAAAGTAAATGACAGAATGTAAACGACACAAAAAGGTTTTAAGTGGTTCAGAGCCAACTCGACTCCTAATCCACTCTTCTGCACTCTCGCAGGAAATCCACTGAGGAATGGGTAGCACCCTGAATCACTAAGATCCCTTCAAGGCCAGCAGCCCTGGAACTTCAGTTCACTTTTGAACTCTTCAAGCCCTTTGGCTTGGAACTCCTTTAGTTCACTAAGAACTCTTCAAGCCCTTTGGATTGGAACTCTAGTTCACTAACAACTCTTCAAACTGTCCAGCTTGGAACTCATTTAGTCCCTCTGGACAAGGACCCTTTGGCCCTGGCTACTTGTAGTTGTAGTTGTTGTTGTTGTTTGTGCTTTGCTACTAAGATGTCTTGAAGCTTGATAATCTTTATACATACCAGCTAGGCTCGGTCCTCAGCATTCTGCTTTGAGTCTGGACCTCTTTTCTGGTGCAGCTGATCTTCAGTCCGTTCAGCTCATCTTCACTTGCTGTCAGCTGTGCACCACCACCACATAGGACTGCTAAGGATTTTCATTGTGGGTTACTTTCTTCTGACCCTTAGCAGCCCTTGAACCCTTCTTGAATGATATGCAAACATGGTTTTGCATCTTCTCTTGTTCAGCATCTGGTTCTTCATGGTGATCCGTAGAGTGGCTTTTCTGATCTTCTTTATACTCAGCCACCTTCTTGAATGCTATCTTATTGGCCTTCTCGGCTCTCAGCTTGGCTGCCATCTTCAGTGGCATTCTCATCTTTGTTGAGTGAAGCTTTAGTCTGTTTAGTCCTTCTTCATGTCTACTTCACTTCCACCTTCGTAATCTCACTGCCACTGAGACTTGTTCTCTTAAGCTCTGGTGGAACTCGTAGAGTCAACAATGTAGCATTCCAACAACTCGACAAATCTACAACATAGCAATAACTCTTATCTTTGAAGCTTGTCCTTTAAATACCCTTCCATAATCTTCCCGTTAGAAAGTAGCCGTTGGAAGCTGTTTGAATTGCTTCACAGATCTCGAATTATTTGATGCAGACTGCTGATGTGACGTAATAGGTTCTTTTTGACTTAAATGACACAGCAGTCTACTTTCTCACCTACCGCCTCAGAGATGTCAATGTTCCGTGTCAGGCTGGTAGTTTTCTTTATTTCTCCTTTCTAATTCTTTGATTCGAATCCTTAGGAGTTGTCCTTTTGCATCGATGCTCTCAATTAGCAACGTTCGGATATCAGTCTTCACATTGGTTCATTGCCAGTGCTTCAACACTCAGATGCCCGAACTCCCCGGGTTGAGACTGGGGTTGAGTTAAAATAGACGATTTTGCCCTCCTGCAAGGTTAGTAACCGAAATGCAAAAATTCGAGTGTTTACGACAGGACTGAAGAAAATTTTGAGTGTCTACAGATGCCCCTCTTTATCATGTTCATACAATATAATGGAATGAACGGGATAAAGATTGCTAGACACTAGAAATGCAAATACAAAGGCAAGGCAATGCATGGCATGATATGTGATGAATGTTAGATGCCTTTGAGGGGTTAGGGTTATCATTGAATGTTTACATTATTTTCTTCTGGGATAATGTTATTCATGATAACCCTTGGGGCAGCATTATCAGGCGGTTACTGGTAGGATATCAATGATAGGCTATCTCCAATTATCCTCGTCACTTTTTGTTGGGGATGACGTCATTCATGATAACCTTTGTCGACTTTGATAGGGATAACATTATTGATGCTACCTTGGTTTAAGACCAATGGTTTCCCACGTTTGTCAATACTCTCCGTAAGGCATATTTCCCTTCGGCTGATGCCGTTGTACATTTCTAAAGGCTCCTCTGCTGGGGATATATCTCGGTTACCGAGTTACCATAATGGATGCTTTCGATGCCTATCTTGATGATAATTTACACCAGTAGTTTGCAACAGGGGGTTGAATCACTAATCCTTCTTTGTGCTCCCTATGAGGATGTGTATATCAGATTCCATCATCTGTCCATTGTAGAGTTAGATTGATATACTATTTTTGCCACTGGATCATTCCTGATGCTTCGCTGGAGTTAAGCCAACGGCTGAACTGTCACCGGTCTATACTCGATGCTTCATTAGGGTTGAGCCAACGGCTAAAATGTCACCGGTCTGTATCCGACGCTTCGCTAGGGTTGTGCCAACGGATGAAATGTCATCGGTCAGTACCCGATTCTTTTTCGGGGTTGTGCCAACGGCTGAAATATCTTCGGTTAGTACCCGACGCTTCGCTGGGATTGTGCCAACGACTAAACTATCACCGGTCAGTACCCAATGCTTCGTTGGGGTTGTGATAACGGCTGAAATGTCACAAGTCTGTACCCGACGCTTCATTGGGGTTGTGCCAACGGCTAAAATGTTATCGGTCAGTACTCGATGCTTCGCTGGGGTTGTGCCAACAGATGAACTACCATCGGTCAGTACCCGAAGCTTCGCTAGGGTTGTGCCAATGGCTGAACTGTCATCGGTCAGTACCCGACGCTTCACTGGGTTTGTACCAACTAGTGAACTATCATTAGTCAGTACCGGATGCTTCACTGGGGTTGTGCCAATGGCTGAACTATCATCGGTCAGTACCCGATGCTTCGAAAGTGGCAGTTTTTGGCAGTTTTGTGCAGTTCGATCAGTTCCAGGGCCTGCACCAGTTTGAGGGGGCTATTAATTAGCAGATGTCAGCTTCTTCTATTTCATTAGCAGGCCTGGTCAGGATTTATGAGTGTTGGACTCATAGGGAGAGGGCTGATTTCTCTACTAGCCATCCGGATCGTTCTCCAGAGTATTCAGCATGGTTGGAGATCAATATAGCATCAGCTGCATTCATCTAGACAGCTCCGGTTCTGGATTCAGATGAGGAGGAGCCTATGGAGGATCTTGATTCTCCTACGGATGATGATTTATTCATGGATCTGACAGCAGCCTTAGTTAGTAACCCGCCGATCATTCTTGCCGGGACAGATCCAGCTTTGGTAGATTCATTAGCTAGGATGACTTTCGAGCGAGATCAGGCTAGGGCGCTGATGTTGACTGCCCTGTCTAACAGATATATAGCTTTTACTGATAGAGAGGGATGAGGCTCGATCTTCTTGAGATGCTACTTTTGTAGAGATTGAGGAGACTTTGATTGGCTGGGATGTTGGTTTTGTAGAGAGGGATGAGGCCATAGCTTCACGAGATTTCCACATTACTGACAGTACTACCCTCTGATCATATGCTCATTGCTTGGTTGTCAATATGAGTGTTTACATTGATGATCATAGTGCCACTATGCAGATGGCTGTGGATGTTTTAGCCCGTATGGAGGCTGAGGGTATTGCGCTTGCAGCGGCTCCTCCATCTTTAGAGAGAGATGCCATGTTGGCACTGATGTCCCATTTATCTTTGGGTCCATATACTAGATTTTTTTTTCCTGCACATACTAGATCAGTCATTTTTGTCATGTACAGGACACATTGTATATATCAAACAGTATTATATATCAGAAAAATATATTTTGATTCACTTCCCTGTTTGGATATGTATTGTCATTGCTGAGTGATTACCACTTCTTTCCTGACTTGCTGTTGTTGATGTATCATGAGCTTCTCCTTGAGGGATTGACATTGAGATGTCAGAGAATATCTCGGACGTGCCCGTTCACCATGGAAGCTTGATAAGATTTAGGTTTTATATGGATTTTGGTGTCTTGGGACTGGTTTTTATTGGTTTTTTATTTTTCTTTGAAGGTCATACCGCACCAGGAATGGTTGCCTACGTACTCCCGGGTTGAGGGAGATCAGGTCATTCGTAGTTCAGTTTTGTGTAAGAGAGTTTTGAGAAGTGTCTCTTTTAAGTTTGGTTTAATGAGTTTTTAAATTTTTGTTTGGTTTGACGCACCACGAATGGCTGCCTATGTACTCCCGGGTTGAGGGAGATCAGGTCATTCGTAGTTCCGTCTTCTAGTGAAATACAAACTAATTTGATTCGCAGGACCAGGATGCTGATATGCATGTGCTTCAGACATAGTACCTTTTTACGGTGTCTGAATTGATGAGTTGGGGAAATTCGCTCCCGTCCATTTCTTGTAATCTAATAACTCCTCATGTCAACACCTCCTTGACAATGAAAGTGCCTTTGTGACACCCCCAAATCCGGGTACTTCAATTCCACAAAATTTGGTGCTCACTATCTAAATAAAACATAACTACTGTCCATAAATAAGGAATGTAAAATAAATTACAACCTTTATAAATAAAATAAAAATCTTCCTTATAAAAAGGATTACAAATTATTCAAAACGTTCCCAAGGTTATCTAACCTTAACATCGTTAATGCGGAAAATAAACATCATAACATAATAAAGATCTTATTACACATCATATCATAATATAAACAAGTCTTCACTTCTTCATCTTGCTCTTTCCTTTGCTAGTTGACGGTTCGTCAACTTTCTCAACTTTAGCTGCAAGGGTTAAATAATGCAAGAGTGAGCAAACAAAAGCTCACTTGAAATAGCAAACAATAGTGATGACATAGTATTGAATAGCTTCAACTGAATAGATAATAGTTCATTCATCGATAATCAAGAATAATATTTAGAATTCATCTGAGGTTCATAAGACCTTGAACTATGTCCTAGGTTATAAACATTTCTATTTAAAACCTTTAATAGTTGTTAGACTATATAGACTCTTAACTAGTACATAGAGCGATCAACCCTTCGTACCATATATTGTGCACAAACATCTTAACGCTTTCGCATGGTAATCCCCTATTACTAGGGCTGTTCATATCAGTATTTAATAACAAGTCCGCACCGAAGAAAGTTTGGTTTGGATAAGCTTCAAGGTAATTTGGAGTTCAACTATCATCAACTAAGGAGTAGTTGAATCAACTTACAAAAAAGAATAATTCAATAATAATGTATTACGAAATAGCTTATGCTTTAGAATTAAACTTAAAGCATTTGAAAGATAAGATAGACCTTGCTTGAATAATTAAGTCAAGGTAACATTAATTCAATCATGAACTTTAAATAAGATACTTATTCAATATAAAAATTATAGAGAATATAATAACTTGCATAAACGTAATCAAGAAAGGATAGAACAACTTGTTCATTAAAGATAAGGATTAGGAAACTTGCTCAATGAAATAGTATAGTTAGAAAACTTGCCTCTAGCGCAAGCTACAATTTACAATCATGTTCCACAATTATCCTACATATTACATTACGTTTACAATATCGATTAGTTTTATAACCACTATGTTTAACCGTTGAACTTCTTACTTAAGTTCAACTTAACAACGTGGTTTGTAAACTTAACTCGCTAACTACCCACATAACGTGAGTCTAAACTCACAACATGCATAACACACATGTATAACCTTTTAAACCATCATAATCACACCCTATGATAATAATATCTAAGTACACACATAACATGTTAATATGAGACTTCAAAGTACACACATAACATGTTGATATGATAACAATATTTAAGTACACACATAACATGTTAGTATGATAACAATATCTAAGTACACACATAATATGTTATCTTATTCTTTTATACACTTAACATATCATCACATTAAGTTAGCTAATCATGTAAGGCATAAAAACTACACAGAACCCAAATAAATTTTTTGGACAGCAGGAAAGTACGCTGGGGTGGATTTTTCCAAGGTAAAAGTCCGCTAGGGCGGGTTCCTTGCTGGTGTAAAACCTGGTTCGCGAACTGTGCAGAGAAAAAGCCAATTTGGCTTATTTCTTCGCACCAAATTCCAATTTTAACTAACACAATGCATATGAAACTTTATAAACACAAAATATTAATCTTCTAACATGTTTTTAATATACATAAATACCATAACACATAATCAAAACACTTAATTTTATTATTTTAAAGAAAACACCATTGTTAAGCATTTTTTGAAGAAAATTAACACTGTGACTTTGTTTTTAAACCAAATCAAACAATTCAAAGCATGTTAACTTTGTTTCTTAATATATTATCATAATATAAACTTAATTCTCATAAAATATCACAATCAAACACAAATTTTGATATTTAAGAAACTATTTTTCAAACTAGTTCACTATAAATTGCTATGAATATGTTTTCTTCATGTTTATCATATTTACATGAAATTAATCACTAAAACAATCATATAATTCATATATAGCAGTTTATATACATAATCTAACATATATAGATCATACTTACATAAACTCTCGTGAGAATTAATTTACAGAGAAGTTCTAAAACATGCTTTCATGGAAATAAGGAAAAATATAATTAGAATTTCTAGAGTTAGATTACTACCTTTCTAGCTTTCAAGGAATATGACAATGGTGATTCTTGTTTTCACAGAGAACTCTCCTTCTCTTTTCTCTCTAGCCTTCTATTTTCTTTCTCTGCTCTAACTCTTCTTCTAACTCTATTTTACTTAACGTAGGTTAGATATATTATAACTTATAATATAGATATAGATATACATATTATTACTATATAACAATGTAACTGACATATACATTATATATTTACTTAATATATATCAGTTACTAATTTTTGAAAATCAAAAGCCCTAAGGCTTTGTTTAGCAAAACCCTTTAATTTTGAAAACAGCTTTTTAGTAGTTAAGGCCATGTTTGGTAAAACAGGATTAAAACAGATTTAAGGGCCTTGTTTGGCAAAACTAATTTAAAAGCCTTTTATTTTATTTTAATAACTCTTTTAACACATAGTTTCCAATGTCACACTTTATTTAATTAAATCCTGACATTCTAATTTAATTAAATACAAGCTAACATCAATTAACTAAATAAAATTACCACAAAACTTAAATTTTCACACAATTATAATTACTCGCTAATCATAATCTCATGTAATAAATACCATATAATATCATCTAATTTAATTATCTCAATTAAATTTGAACTATACCACAAAATTGCTTACACATCAATTTAATTAACATATTAGACTTAATTAAATTACTTCATAACATAATCACATAAATTATTTATTTAACTTAATAAATAAATCAATTAAAATATTTACTTAATTCAATAAATATTTAAAACTAATATACAAAATCTCATTCGTTACAATCTTCCCTCCTTAAAAGAATTCTGTCCCCAGAATCACAACTAAAAGAAAAACTCATTCGTTACATTCTTCCTCACTTAAAAAAGATTTTGTCCCCAGAATCGATATACAAAGAATTAAACAAATAATTGGGGATAAGTTTTCATCATTACATCTTTGAGTTCCCACGTAGCTTCTTCAGCACTGTGGTTCCTTCAGATTACCTTAACAGAAGGTATCACTTTATTTCTAAGTACTTGTTCTTTTCTGTCAACTATTTGAATATGAATCTCTTTGTATGTTAAGTCTTTATCAAACTGTAAAGGTTCATATTCTATCACATGCTTGTAATCGTGTTTGTAAGGTCGCAACACAAAAATATGGAAAATATTATGTATATTATCTAACTCCGGAGGTAACGCAATCTCGTAAGCCACCTTGCCAACCCTTCGCAGTATCTCAAAAGGTCCAATAAATTTGGGACTTAACTTCCCCTTCTTACCAAATCGAATCTTCCCCTTCCAAGGAGACACTTTCAGGAAAACGAAGCTTTGTACTTCGAACTCTCGATTCTGTCGATGATAATTGACATATTTCTTTTGTCTATCTTGAGCAGTAACCAATCTCGTTCTGATTATCATGATGATTTCAGCAGTTTGTTGCACCAATTTCGGTCACAACATCTATCGTTCACCAACTTCATCCCAACATAATGGAGTCTTGCATTTCCTACCGTACAATGCTTCGTAAGGCGGCATGCGAATACTTGCATGGTAACTGTTGTTGTAGGCAAACTTTACCAACGGTAGATGATCATCCCTTCTTCCTTTGAAGTCCATAACACAAGCTCTTAGCATATCTTCTAAAGTTTGAATAGTTCATTTGCTCTGGCCATCAGTCTGAGGATGGTACGCCGTACTCATATGCAATTACATTCCCAAACATTCTTGTAATCGTTTCCAGAAATTCGATGTGAAATAAGGATCCCTACCAGACACAATAGATACCGGAACATTATGTCTTGAAATAATTTCCTTAACGTATAGCTTCGCTAATTGATCCAAGTTGTATCTAATTTTGATCGGTAAGAAATGCGCTGACTTCGTCAGTCGATCCACAATAACCTATACTGCATCAAAACCTTTCTGAGTCGTTGGAAGACCAACCACAAAATCCTTTGTGATATGCTCCCACTTCCATTCCAGAATCTTCAATTGTTGTAGTAATCCACTTGGTCTCTAGTGTTTTGCTTTGACCTTTTGGCATGTTAGACATTTCGCAACGCATTCAGCCACGTCTCTCTTCAAATTCGGCCACCAAAAATGTTGTCTGAGATCCTGGTACATCTTCGTACTCCCAGGGTGAATCGAATATCTCGAACTGTGAGCTTCGCCCATAATTTTCTCTTTGATTTCTGGTACTAGCGGTACCCAGATCCACCCTTCAAATTGTAGCAGTCCTTCATTATCAATCTTGAACTTTATCTCTTCACCATTGATTACTTTCTTCCGGATCTTCTCGCACTCCTCATCGTGAAGTTGTGCCTCTTTCACCTTGTTATTACTTGGAATAACTTCTCATCTGCTTCCTTCGGAAATTTAAATTCAAGCTCTAATCTAGCCTTCTCATTTACCAACTGTTCCTGAACAGTTAATAACATTAACTTCTCTCGACCCTTTCTACTTAAGGCGTCGAAAACAACATTCGCTTTACCCGAATGATAAAGAATCTCACAATCGTAGTCCTTAATGAGTTCCAACCATCTCCTTTAGCGCATGTTCAAATCTTTCTGTGTAAAGATATACTTCAGACTCTTATGATTTGTGTATATCTGACACTTTTCTCCATAAAGGTAGTGTCTCCAAATCTTTAGAGCAAACACTACTGCCGCTAATTCCATATCATAGGTCGGATACCCTTTCTCATAATCCTTCAGCTGACGTGATGCATAAGCAATGACTTTTTCATTCTTCATCAGCACACAACCTAATCTCTTATGTGAAGCATCACTGTAAACAACTAAATTTTTTGTAATATCCGGCAATGACAACATAGGAGCAGTACTCAACCTCTTCTTTAGTTCTTAAAAACTCTCCTCACACTTTTCTGTCCAAACAAACTTAACCGTCCTACGAGTCAAATTCGTTAGCGGAGTTGCGATTTTGGAAAAGTCTTGGATAAATCTTCGGTAGTAACCTGCAAATCCCAAGAAACTCCTCACTTCCGATGGTGTCTTCGACTGATCCCAATTCATTACAGCTTCAACCTTCGACGGATCTACTAAAATCTCATCTTTGTAAATCACGTGGCCAAGAAATTGCACACGTTCTAACCAGAAATTCGCACTTCGAGAATTTTGCGTAAAGCTTCTCCCGTCTCAACGATTCTATTATCAGCCTCAAATGCTCAGTGTGTTCCTCCTTCATTTTGGAATAAACCAAAATGTCATCTATGAACACCACTACTAATTTATCTAAGAATGGCTTAAACACCCTATTCATTCAGTCCATAAATGCAGCTGGTGCATTCGTTAGACCAAATGACATCACCAAGAACTCGTAATGCCCATACCGAGTTCTAAAAGTCATCTTCGGTATATCTTCTCTTCTCACCTTCAACTGATGAAACCCACTTCTCAAATCTATCTTTGAGAAGTATCTAGCACCCTTCAGTTAATTGAGCAAGTCATCGATCCTATGTAAAGGATACCTATTCTTGATCGTAACTTTGTTCAACTCCCTATAATCAATTTATAGTCTCATTGATCCATCTTTCTTCTTGGCGAACTGTGACGCCCCCAAATTCCAGGACCGCCACTTGGTCTCTCGAATTCGGTTCATCACGTGCTCATGGTAATACATCACAATAATAATAATTAAATATCATACGATCACAGCGGAAAATCTATTCTAGAATAATTTACAATGATTTATTATAATTATTCCCCCAAGTCTCGCAACCTACAGTACTTAATAGATTACATAATAATATCAGTTAACGACTTATTACATAATCTAACTTAAGCTTAAACATAATCAAATCCAGTCTTACTACATCATCTTCATACAATATTAATATATTTAGAACATAACAGACATAAGCTAGTTGGTAGCTTTGCCCTTGCCCTTATCAACGCCCGAAGGTTCACCATGCTCTGCCTTAACTGAAATGTTTTAGGGAAAGCAAGAATGAGCACAAATTGCCCAGCAAGTAATATAAAATAAGGGTGAGTAATAAGATTCTCAATTCTCGAAAGGGTATAACAAGATTTGATAGTTCAAGAATAACAAGAATATCAACAGTTCTCAATATCAGTTGCTAAGGACAGGATAATATCAATATGATTCAATAATAAGTCAATTCAAGATTTCAAATAATTGAATACTGAGTAGTCACTACGGACTATGAACTTCTACTAGAATTGACAGTAATAAACTGAAAATCCAACAAAAACAGGTACAACAGGTGATCAGCCTAAAGTACCCTTGTTATGCATAACAATCAACCATACTCAAGTGTGCACGTCGGTTCTCCGACAATTATATATTCCCTTCAAAGAAGGTTGTTCTTCTCAGTCAAATATAAGATCCCGCACCAATCAATTAGTTTGGGTTGCTTTTCAATAACATAAGTCCAGCCGAATCAAATGGCATAGACACTTCCACAATATTCAAGAACAATACTAAGTTCAACATGAATAATAGCTTTAATGAAATAAGAGTTCAAGTGTGCTAATTCGATTCAACCGATTAAATAGGAAACTAGTTCGCAATACACAAGATAGGATACTTGCATAGTAAAAGAGTATAAGTTAGGAAACTTTCACAATCATAGCTTTCCTTGCATAAAGTAAATGCGTCGGTTAGGATACTTGCACTTTAAGAGAGTGTAAGTAAGAGAACTTGCCTTTAGCGTAGCTTATCCACGAAAAGCAAATCAACACTTTCGAATTCCTATCGTAATACAGTTACGTATATATATGATATTCATTAGTCATATAATTTAACTTCACATTTTCTCTTTGAATATACGATCAACACATAAGCTAAGTTTTACCTAGCTACACAGTTACATAGAATATAATTTCTATCCTTAACGTTCCTTCTTTAGAGTTTAAACGCATTCTCATATTATATAAGATCTCAACAATTAGCAAACATGCTTGCATATTATTAATATCACATAAGACCACAATCAATACTAAATATATTTCATTTTAGCAAGTTACGGCATCTCCTTAAGTTAACCGTCAAAAATCGGTTCAAGTAACATCATATAATATCGCGTAGCATTTATTCATATTTAAAGGATACTTTCATGCTTGTATAACTTTTCCAAATCCAATCGTACATGGTATAGGTTCTTAAGTTAATACTTAAAGCCATTCAAGGACACGAACTCATATGGTCTAACATGGTCGCTTTTAAACACATAAGATATTCATATAACTTGTATTAGTCATGCTCATGAGTACTCGTATTGCATATATGTAGCTAGCATTGTTATTATCTTGAAAACATGCTTTGTTCATGCTAAACTTTAATCATGTCAACTAATCATGGTATATATATATATGCATGACACATGAATGAGTCTAAGAGTACTATCACATGTGTCCATAAATGTCAAATTCTAATTCTCGTCATAACATACCAACGTTCACGTTCAAAGCTTATACTTTGTTAGTATAGTTCATTAATAAGGTCTATCATGTTCATGCTTCCTTATGAAACCTATATATGTAAGTTAACATGCTTTTCATGTATTTCAAGGCTATCTAAACATGCTCATAACATCAAAATGACTATATAGCATTTACATGATCATATCCACCTTCAAACTTCTATTCTTGTTAGGAATGAGCACTAGTTAGGTTCACATGTTCATATTTTATTACGGAACTAATATAGATAAGCTAACATGCACTTCATGTGTCTCTAGGTGGTACTAACGTGCTTGCAAGGTCAGTATGTAAACATGCTTCATATATGTTAACGTCGTTTATGAAACTTTAAATTCGTTTCCAAACTATATGTCGTTTGGTTAATCATGCATGCTAATATACTAAAACATGCTTACATTGCCTCATTAGGTTTATATATATGTATTAATCATGCTCCCAGGCTTGTTTAAACAAAAATCAAACAATTAGTTCATAACAGTTTTGTTGCAGAATACAAAAAAAACTGAACACAGAGGCTGGCGCTGCGGCGCGGCACAGCAGCTCACTACTGGCGCTGCGGCGCGAGTGGCGCTGCGTGCGGCGCTGCGGCGCGGGCTGCGGCGCTGCGGCGTCGAGGCAGTTTTCTGCAGTTCAAACTGCAGCGAAATCGGACCAAAAACCTCCCATTTCATCGATTTCAACATACCCAAATGCTATTAGACTTGTTTAACTTACTAACACATACATATATGCTTATATAACAGTCAATAGCAATTATCAATTCCCAATTTCATGAACTCTAACTAATTTACGAATTTCATGTATTCACAGAAATTAAAGAGGAACAATGGAAATGAAAGACTATTCAGTGGTTCTATCATGTGTGTATGTTCATATAACAACAATATAAGGGTTCTACAAACCAATCATGATCCAATTTAGCATAATCAAGAATTTCAAGGAAACTTCGGAAACAGAAAACGGAAATGAAGAACACAGGAAGAGGAATTATACCTCTGTAAATGATTTAAGCTTGCTGCTATCTCAATAACACTGATATATATATATATATATATATATATATATATATGCTCTCTAGTCTCACTTAGCCAAAATGCTCAGCAAAAGAACTGAAGAAGGAGGAGAGCTTATTTATAGAGAAATTCATGACCAGACAAAGCCTTTTCCTTCCAAATCAAAACAACGGATTGAAGGATTGCATGCTAGATAAGAAGGAGTTGGTAAATAGTTGGTGATTTCCACTATTCTGCCCACTCCCTTCATGATGGCTAGAATGCTGAGTTTGAGAGAAGAGAGTAGGCTAGCTTCATGAGTGTTCACGTGTGAAGAGATAGTGACTATCATTTAGGGACAAGCCAAACAAACCTCAGCATTCTTACAAATGGACTATATGCTACACTTGTATATATATATATATACACCATATACTTATGTTATATATTATATGTACTCTTAGGTTATAATTACAATGTTCTCCCCATAATGTAATAAATGCAATTTGAATACATATAATCTATGTACATTTTATCTTACCGATATAATACAATCGGATACTACCACATTACATTATATCATATATTATTAAATTGTATTACTCAACAATTATTTATAATAGATCCATGATACATTATTTTAATGTATATCCACACATCATTTGTCACCTACACATATTATAACATATAGTTACTATACATTTAATTCGCATGCTTGCACATATAATTTCTCATCTTATAAATTGAATATTAATTAATAATATACACATATCCTACATCAATCAATATAATTGTTAACCTCCATAACAATTTAATTAACCCTTATATGATTAATTATCACTTTGATATAAATCTTATTGTATTTATAAACACGTTGCTCATTATTATTATGTTTCTTGCAATAATAATAATCACATATTATTAATCAATCCTCATTAGTATTTTATAAAAGTTAATTAATATTCTTCGATTAACAATTAATATAGATTAATTGTTCGCTTAAATTAATATAATCATTCTTATATTACGTCACTGTGCCACACAAGGCAATCAACGAGTTTATCACAAACTCCACCAATTTCTCAATTATTATAATTATTCAATTATATATAATTGAATTAATTCATCTCATAACACAAAATCATTTATATTCAAATAAATTCTCATTTCCATTAATATATTTATTTAATAATATATGGAAATTCTCGGGTATTACATCCTCCTCCCCTTATAAAAATTCCGTCCCGGAATTGCTATAAGGTTACACAAATAGATGGGGATAGTCCCTCATCATCCTATCTTCTAACTCCCACGTTGCCTCCTCGACATCGTGGTTACGCCAAAGTACTTTTACAGATGAAATAACTTTATTTCTCAAAGTTTGTTCTTTCCTATCTAATATTTGGACAGGAATTTCTTCATACGCCAAG
Organism: Panax stipuleanatus; assembly: GCA_020205555.1. NCBI lineage: Eukaryota > Viridiplantae > Streptophyta > Magnoliopsida > Apiales > Araliaceae > Panax > Panax stipuleanatus. The sequence goes on along the minus strand of CM035115.1, from coordinate 128,527,417 downwards.
TTCTTCTCCACTTGAATGGGCTCGTAAGAAATCACGTGCTTGTAGTCGGCCTTGTACGGTCGCAACACGGAAATGTGGAACACGTTGTGGATATGCTCCAACTCGGGTGGTAACGCAACTTTGTATGCCACTTCGCCCACTCGCTTCAGTATCTCGAACGGTCCTATGAATCTTGGACTCAATTTTTCTTTCTTGCCGAAACGGATTTTTCCCTTCCATGGAGATACCTTCAAGAATACGAAACTGCCGACTTTGAAGTCTCGGTCCTGCCGATGCAAATCTGCGTATTTCTTCTGGCGATCTTGAGCTGCTACAAGTCTGGCTCTTATCACTGTCACCACGTCTGCGGTTTGTTGAACTAACTCTGGTCCGAGTATTCGTCGTTCTCCGACTTCGTCCCAACATAACGGCGTTCTGCACTTTCTCCCGTAAAGAGCTTCGTACGGTGGCATGCCAATATTCGCATGGTAGCTATTATTATATGCGAATTCTACTAAGGGTAGGTGGTCGTCCCAATTTCCCTTAAAATCCATCACGCAAGTCCTAAGCATGTCTTCTAGTGTTTGTATTGTTCGCTCACTTTGTCCGTCTGTTTGAGGATGATAAGCTGTACTCAACCTCAACTGCGTTCCCATTCTTTCTTGCAAACTCTTCCAAAAATTGGACGTGAAGCGCGGATCTCGATCAGAGACAATTGACACCGGCACTCCATGTCGTGAAATAATTTCTTTTACATACAGACTCGCTAATTGGTTCAAACTGTAGCGGATCTTGATTGGTAGAAAGTGTGCGGTCTTCGTTAGTCGATCCACGATAACCCAAATAGCATCATAACCTTTCTGTGTAACTGGAAGTCCTACCACGAAGTCCATGGTAATATGCTCCCATTTCCACTCTGGTATTTCTAACGGTTGTAGTAAACCACTTGGCCGCTGATGCTCTACTTTAACGCGTTGGCAAGTCAAGCATTTACTGACGCACTCTGCGACTTCCCGCTTCAAATTAGGCCACCAAAAATGTTGCCTTAGATCTCGGTACATCTTTGTGCCTCCCGGATGAACGGAATATGTCGTATTATGTGCCTCGTGCAAAATCTCTTCCCTCAACTCGGTTACCGCTGGTACCCACACTCTCCCTTCAAATCTCAAAATACCGTCTTTATCCATTCGAAATTTTTCTTCCTCACTTTCTGTGATCCTCTTTCGGATTTTCTCACACTCTTCATCCTTTTCCTGGGCTTCCTTTACTCTATTCAACAACGTCGGACAAGCTTCCATTACAATTAACTTCTCACCAGACTTTTCTGGTCCTTTTACTTCTATCTCCAATTTCTCCATCTCTCTTATCAACTCTTCTTGAGTTGTTAAATTAAACAACTTCTCCCTTCCTTTCCTGCTCAGAGCGTCGGCAACCACATTTGCCTTTCCCGGGTGATAAAGAATATCGCAGTCATAGTCTTTGATTAATTCTAACCACCTTCTCTGCCGCATGTTTAACTCCTTCTGTGTGAAGATATATTTCAGACTTTTGTGGTCCGTGTATATCTCACATTTTTCTCCGTATAGATAATGTCTCCATATCTTTAACGCAAAAACTACTGCCGCTAACTCTAAGTCATGAGTAGGGTATCGTTTTTCGTAATCATTCAATTGTCGTGACGCATACGCAATAACCTTGCCATGTTGCATGAGCACACAGCCAAGCCCCTTGTGCGATGCATCACTATACACCATAAAATTTCCCGCATCATCTGGTAATGATAACACAGGTGTTTCGCTCAATCTCTTTTTCAGTTCTTGAAAACTTTCTTCGCATTTGTCGGTCCATACAAATTTCACCGTCTTTCTAGTCAAATTGGTCAACGGGGTTGCTATCTTAGAAAAATCTTGGATGAATCTTCGATAGTACCCAGTTAACCCTAGAAAGCTTCTCACCTCCGTCGGTGTTCTCGGTTGTTCCCAATTACTTACTGCTTCAACCTTCGCAGGGTCTACAGAGATTCCATTCTTATCCACCACGTGGCCTAAGAATTGAACCTTCTCCATCCAAAATTCGCACTTAGAAAATTACGCATACATCTTCTCCTTCCTTAGTGCCTCCAAAATAATCTTTAGATGTTCGGCGTGTTCTTCCTCTGTCTTTGAGTAGATCAAAATGTCGTCGATAAAAACCACTACAAATTTATCCAAGTATGGCTTGAAAACTCGGTTCATCAAGTCCATAAATGCTGCCGGAGCATTAGTCAATCCGAATGACATTACCAAAAACTCGTAGTGTCCATAACGGGTTCGAAACGCAGTCTTTGGTATGTCCTCTTCCCGTACCTTCAATTGATGATATCCTGTTCGTAGGTCGATCTTTGAGAAACACTTTGCTCCCTTCAGTTGATCAAATAAGTCGTCTATCCTCGGTAGCGGATACCGGTTCTTAATCGTTACTCTATTCAATTCTCGATAATCGATACAGAGCCTCATCGATCCGTCCTTCTTCTTAACGAATAGTACTGGTGCTCCCCAAGGAGAAACACTCGGTCGAATGTAACCCTTATCCAATAATTCTTGCAATTGTATCATCAATTCCTTCATTTCTACTGGCGCCATACGATATGGAGCTTTCGAAATCGGTGCCGTTCCCGGTGCTAAGTCTATTACGAATTCGATTTCTCTGTCTGGCGGAAGACCAGGCAGATCGTCCGGAAACACGTCTTGAAATTCATTAACTACGGATATATCCTTAATTTCTACTCCCTTCTTCCGAGTATCAACGATGTAAGCTAAATATCCTCCACATCCTTTCCTTAACAATTTCTTGGCCTGCATCATCGTAACGCAACACGATTGCTTAAGTGATGAGCTACCATAAAACACTACCTTAGACTTACTCGGAGTCTGAAGGTTCACACATTTGTTCTGACAGTCAATTATCGCAGCATGGTTATACAACCAATCCATTCCCAGTATTACGTCAAATTCTCCCAGTCTAATAGGAATCAAGTCTACGCTCAGTTCATGTTTACTAATATTTGTGTGACAATTTCGATAAACGTATTCTACAGGGATCACTTCCTTATTAGCAACTTCTATGATCAAAGGATTTCTAATAGTTCTCGAGGTGTACTAAGTCTACTAGCAAATTCTTCAGATACAAAAGAACAGGTGGCACCCGAATCAAATAATACATAAGCATTTATATCATTGATTGGGATTATACCTGACACCACATCCTTCGCAGCCACTGCGTCTTGGACGGTCATGTTAAAGGTTCTGGCGGTTGGGCGGTTGGATTGTGCCGGTCCACCGATCATCAGCTTGTTGCTTCCTTGCTGATTACTACCCCCGCCACTTCCCTTCTTTGGGCAGTCCTTAATTCGGTGCTCCGTCGAGCCACAAGCAAAGCATCCTTGTATCTTTTTCGGTTTCAAACAGTTGGGCGAGATGTGCCCTTCCTGTCCGCAGTTGTAGCAAGTGCCACGTCCCTTCCAGCACTCGCCCTGGTGATTCTTCCCACACTTCGGGCATCCTTCAGCCCTCTTCTTGAAACCTCCACGAAAATTCCCTGATTGATTATTATTGTTGTTTTTGTTGTTGTTGTTGTTCTCCCACTTTCTCTTTCCCAAGTTGCTTCCTCCGCTACTGCTTCCTCCCGTACGATTCTCTCCTCCAGTATTCTTTCCTTTCTTTTCTTTGTTATACAGACTTAAGGCCTCACTGCCGCCTTCCGCAATGATTGCCTTCTCCAGTAATGTTGCAAAGGAATCAATTTGAACAACTGATACCTTATTGAACAGCCATGGCTTCAACCCTTGTTCAAAGCGTCTAGCCTTCCTCTCTTCATCACCAACTTGGTGCTCCGCAAATCGCGCTAGTTCGTTAAACCTAGCCGCGTATTGCGCCACCGTCATCTCACCTTGTTTTAACTCTAGGAATTTCACCTCCATCCTATTCTTCATACTTTTCGGAAAGTAATTCTCGAAGAACAGTGTCTTAAACTTATCCCAAGCTATTATCCCTTCCCCAGCTCTTTGTTGATTAGCCTCCCACCAGTAGTTCGCTTCTCCCCTCATCATGTACGTGGCAAACACCGTCTTCTGATCTTCGCCTACGCTAGCTATAGTGAAAGCTTTTTCGATTTCCTTGATCCACGTTTGTGCGACGATTGGGTCGGTAGTTCCCTCGAACTCTGGGGGTCCTACACTCTTAAAGTCTTTAAAGGTTGTTACTGGCACAGTCTGAGGGTTCGGGCGAACGGGTTCATTGTTCCTTCCCCTTAAGGCTTCTCCTAACAAGTCTACCAGTTTCTGGATCGGGTCTACTTGTTCTCTCTCATTGTTAACAGATTCTTCGGGTGCTGTCAATCTACGTCTGGGCGGCATTATCTGCATCACAAGTTTTCATTTTATTATTATTCAAGTATATTACTTAAGTATTTCTTTTAATACTAAAAGAATAAATTTATAACACGTTTCTAAAATCAACTCCATTTATATTCATATGCCATTTCATTTCATTACATGATTTCCCCAGCATACTGCTATAAATGTTAACACATATATCCCCTAATATCACAAAAGACGGGGAATATACCAACCTACTACCATACTACCCCTCTAACAAAAGCTAACTCGGGGTTTACTTCATCATCCCACATCTTACACAAAAGATCGGGATTACAACATAGTATATACAATACATAAAGACACAACTAGTACTACCACTAGACTGACTAAGGAAATCTCATCCCATCATCCCGCGCTCCACTGCGCTCTTATACTCCAACTGTGCTATATACGCAACCAGCTCTCGGTTCAAGGTATGTAGAGTCTGTCCCTGTTCTGCCGGGTAGTGATACACACCATCAATCACCCTTTCAAAAGCTGAACGGAACACATACCACATCTTGTTCATCTTTCTCTTCTTGCACCTGACCTCGTCCTCAAGGTCGTCAGCTCTCTCATTGGACGCTTCCCACTTCTCCTCGAAGTGTAACCTATCCATCACCTCCAACTCTAGCTGAGTATGGAGTGCCTCTTTCTCAGTCTTCTCACTCAGCTCCCTCTGCTCAACCTCTTCTAGCTTCTCTGCCAAATCTACATTCCTAGCCACTGACCTGTGAAATAGAGTCCCCATCTGGATCCCTGCCTCCCTACGGTAGGCAATCTCCACCTCTAACTCTTGCATAGCCAGCTTCCTCTGGTGGTCCTCGTCCCTCAGCTTCTGGAACTCAGACTCTCTCTCTTGGGCCTCTGCCTCCAGCTCTTGGACTCTGCAGTCTAACTCTAGAATACGCTCCTCGTACTCGCCTAACATCTGTTCCTCTATAGTAGCCTCATCAGAGTCCTCTACTGGCTCATCCTCCATCGGCTCCTCCTCTGGATCAGACTCTATCTCAATCTCGTCCTCGTCGTCAGACTCGAATGGTGCAACAGCCTGCACTGGTGTAGCCTCTAGAGGTGCCTCGTATACTACGTGTATATCCCTGGGCTCCTCCTCTGCAACTCTACTAGGTACCCCTGTGTCTGTCATCCTACACTCACAAACACAAGACAAGAAATAGCATCTCCATTAGAATGTTAAACAAAATATAAGTTCATTGTATAGAATGAAGTTACATTTCATAACAGACTAAGTCTCTCAAGGAAAACTCTACATGAGTTTTATCTCCTTCCTAACTTCTAAGTTCGCCTAAGTTATAGTCTAAGGGCACTCGTTCCTAAGGTTTATAACTACGGCTTTGATACCAACCTGTGACGCCCCCAAATTCCAGGACCGCCACTTGGTCTCTCGAATTCGGTTCATCACGTGCTCATGGTAATACATCACAATAATAATAATTAAATATCATACGATCACAGCGGAAAATCTATTCTAGAATAATTTACAATGATTTATTATAATTATTCCCCCAAGTCTCGCAACCTACAGTACTTAATAGATTACATAATAATATCAGTTAACGACTTATTACATAATCTAACTTAAGCTTAAACATAATCAAATCCAGTCTTACTACATCATCTTCATACAATATTAATATATTTAGAACATAACAGACATAAGCTAGTTGGTAGCTTTGCCCATGCCCTTATCAACGCCCGAAGGTTCACTATGCTCTGCCTTAACTGAAATGTTTTAGGGAAAGCAAGAATGAGCACAAATTGCCCAGCAAGTAATATACAATAAGGGTGGGTAATAAGATTCTCAATTCTCGAAAGGGTATAACAAGATTTGATAGTTCAAGAATAACAAGAATATCAACAGTTCTCAATATCAGTTGCTAAGGACAGGATAATATCAATATGATTCAATAATAAGTCAATTCAAGATTTCAAATAATTGAATACTGAGTAGTCACTACGGACTATGAACTTCTACTAGAATTGACAGTAATAAACTGAAAATCCAACAAAAACAGGTACAACAGGTGATCAGCCTAAAGTACCCTTGTTATGCATAACAATCAACCATACTCAAGTGTGCACGTCGGTTCTCCGACAATTATATATTCCCTTCAAAGAAGGTTGTTCTTCTCAGTCAAATATAAGATCCCGCACCAATCAATTAGTTTGGGTTGCTTTTCAATAACATAAGTCCAGCCGAATCAAATGGCATAGACACTTCCACAATATTCAAGAACAATACTAAGTTCAACATGAATAATAGCTTTAATGAAATAAGAGTTCAAGTGTGCTAATTCGATTCAACCGATTAAATAGGAAACTAGTTCGCAATACACAAGATAGGATACTTGCATAGTAAAAGAGTATAAGTTAGGAAACTTTCACAATCATAGCTTTCCTTGCATAAAGTAAATGCGTCGGTTAGGATACTTGCACTTTAAGAGAGTGTAAGTAAGAGAACTTGCCTTTAGCGTAGCTTATCCACGAAAAGCAAATCAACACTTTCGAATTCCTATCGTAATACAGTTACGTATATATATGATATTCATTAGTCATATAATTTAACTTCACATTTTCTCTTTGAATATACGATCAACACATAAGCTAAGTTTTACCTAGCTACACAGTTACATAGAATATAATTTCTATCCTTAACGTTCCTTCTTTAGAGTTTAAACGCATTCTCATATTATATAAGATCTCAACAATTAGCAAACATGCTTGCATATTATTAATATCACATAAGACCACAATCAATACTAAATATATTTCATTTTAGCAAGTTACGGCATCTCCTTAAGTTAACCGTCAAAAATCGGTTCAAGTAACATCATATAATATCGCGTAGCATTTATTCATATTTAAAGGATACTTTCATGCTTGTATAACTTTTCCAAATCCAATCGTACATGGTATAGGTTCTTAAGTTAATACTTAAAGCCATTCAAGGACACGAACTCATATGGTCTAACATGGTCGCTTTTAAACACATAAGATATTCATATAACTTGTATTAGTCATGCTCATGAGTACTCGTATTGCATATATGTAGCTAGCATTGTTATTATCTTGAAAACATGCTTTGTTCATGCTAAACTTTAATCATGGCAACTAATCATGGTATATATATATATGCATGACACATGAATGAGTCTAAGAGTACTATCACATGTGTCCATAAATGTCAAATTCTAATTCTCGTCATAACATACCAACGTTCACGTTCAAAGCTTATACTTTGTTAGTATAGTTCATTAATAAGGTCTATCATGTTCATGCTTCCTTATGAAACCTATATATGTAAGTTAACATGCTTTTCATGTATTTCAAGGCTATCTAAACATGCTCATAACATCAAAATGACTATATAGCATTTACATGATCATATCCACCTTCAAACTTCTATTCTTGTTAGGAATGAGCACTAGTTAGGTTCACATGTTCATATTTTATTACGGAACTAATATAGATAAGCTAGCATGCACTTCATGTGTCTCTAGGTGGTACTAACGTGCTTGCAAGGTCAGTATGTAAACATGCTTCATATATGTTAACGTCGTTTATGAAACTTTAAATTCGTTTCCAAACTATATGTCGTTTGGTTAATCATGCATGCTAATATACTAAAACATGCTTACATTGCCTCATTAGGTTTATATATATGTATTAATCATGCTCCCAGGCTTGTTTAAACAAAAATCAAACAATTAGTTCATAACAGTTTTGTTGCAGAATACAAAAAAAACTGAACACAGAGGCTGGCGCTGCGGCGCGGCACAGCAGCTCACTACTGGCGCTGCGGCGCGAGTGGCGCTGCGTGCGGCGCTGCGGCGCGGGCTGCGGCGCTGCGGCGTCGAGGCAGTTTTCTGCAGTTCAAACTGCAGCGAAATCCGACCAAAAACCTCCCATTTCATCGATTTCAACATACCCAAATGCTATTAGACTTGTTTAACTTACTAACACATACATATATGCTTATATAACAGTCAATAGCAATTATCAATTCCCAATTTCATGAACTCTAACTAATTTACGAATTTCATGTATTCACAGAAATTAAAGAGGAACAATGGAAATGAAAGACTATTCAGTGGTTCTATCATGTGTGTATGTTCATATAACAACAATATAAGGGTTCTACAAACCAATCATGATCCAATTTAGCATAATCAAGAATTTCAAGGAAACTTTGGAAACAGAAAACGGAAATGAAGAACACAGGAAGAGGAATTATACCTCTGTAAATGATTTAAGCTTGCTGCTATCTCAATAACACTGATATATATATATATATATGCTCTCTAGTCTCACTTAGCCAAAATGCTCAGCAAAAGAACTGAAGAAGGAGGAGAGCTTATTTATAGAGAAATTCATGACCAGACAAAGCCTTTTCCTTCCAAATCAAAACAACGGATTGAAGGATTGCATGCTAGATAAGAAGGAGTTGGTAAATAGTTGGTGATTTCCACTATTCTGCCCACTCCCTTCATGATGGCTAGAATGCTGAGTTTGAGAGAAGAGAGTAGGCTAGCTTCATGAGTGTTCACGTGTGAGGAGATAGTGACTATCATTTAGGGACAACCCAAACAAACCTCAGCATTCTTACAAATGGACTATATGCTACACTTGTATATATATATATATACACCATATACTTATGTTATATATTATATGTACTCTTAGGTTATAATTACAATGTTCTCCCCATAATGTAATAAATGCAATTTGAATACATATAATCTATGTACATTTTATCTTACCGATATAATACAATCGGATACTACCACATTACATTATATCATATATTATTAAATTGTATTACTCAACAATTATTTATAATAGATCCATGATACATTATTTTAATGTATATCCACACATCATTTGTCACCTACACATATTATAACATATAGTTACTATACATTTAATTCGCATGCTTGCACATATAATTTCTCATCTTATAAATTGAATATTAATTAATAATATACACATATCCTACATCAATCAATATAATTGTTAACCTCCATAACAATTTAATTAACCCTTATATGATTAATTATCACTTTGATATAAATCTTATTGTATTTATAAACACGTTGCTCATTATTATTATGTTTCTTGCAATAATAATAATCACATATTATTAATCAATCCTCATTAGTATTTTATAAAAGTTAATTAATATTCTTCGATTAACAATTAATATAGATTAATTGTTCGCTTAAATTAATATAATCATTCTTATATTACGTCACTCTGCCACACAAGGCAATCAACGAGTTTATCACAAACTCCACCAATTTCTCAATTATTATAATTATTCAATTATATATAATTGAATTAATTCATCTCATAACACAAAATCATTTATATTCAAATAAATTCTCATTTCCATTAATATATTTATTTAATAATATATGGAAATTCTCGGGTATTACACGAACAATACCGGCGCTCCCTATTGCGATGCGCTCAGCTGAATATACTTCTTATTCAGCAATTCCTGTAGTTAAACCATCAACTCCTTCATCTTGACTGGAGCCATTCTGTACGGGGCTTTTGATATCGAAGCAGTCCCAGTGCTAAGTCGATCACGAACTCTATCTCTCTATCAGGCGGAAGTCTTGGAAAATCACTCGAAAATACGTCCATAAACTCTCTAACCACTTATATCTCTTCCAGCTTCAGACTCTCCTTACGCGTATCCACTATGTATGCTAAATACCCTACACAGCCTTGCTTCAATAGCTTCTTAGTTTGCATAATTGTTAGACAACTCGCTTGTCTAGGTGATTTACTACCATAAAACACTACCTTCGACAGAGTCATAAGGTTTATCGATTTCTTCTAGCAATCGATTACTGCTCCATGGTTGAACAACCAATCCATGTGACGACCCCAAATTAGGGTCTCTCAAACACCTCGGATCCGGTCCGCCACGATACATCTATCGCGGAACTATACATCTTTTATTCGAACTTAATGAATAAATTTCACTTATTACCATATAGAAATATAATTTCTCTTCATATCCCAAGATCTTGTATGATGACCCTAAACCTTAATATAAGTGTTCAAATCTCGGTCATATACCATCCCTATCTATACATCATAACTGATGTTACAAAAATACAGAATAACTTAAACTTTTCTATCTCCTTGAATAAAATCTTTCATTGAGTTCATAATCTTGAATCAATTACATAACCTTGAATCAATTATAAAATATGATTCACTATGTTCGAATTACCGTATAAACGTATACATCTCATTTCGAAATCCCTATGTATTTTTCATAACACAACTTACAATTTCAACATGTATAAAACATTGTAATCTACTATCGTATACATCTTCTAGAACTTAAGCATGGTTCAAGAGCATATATTTAAATAACAGTATTCTTCGAACTCTATCACGTAGCACGTAACTTTTATCGTGAGTCCTTAACCTGCAAAAGTGGTTATTTGCAAGAGTGAGCTCGACAGCTCAGCAATTCTAACAGTTTTCATGCATCACATAGCATATAATATCATACTTAGTTCATGCATTCATAATCAATCGATATATACTATGCATGTTACTTCTCACATAACAAGCATATCATCAAAGATCAACTTTCAATCTCATACATATCTCATATACAGTTCATATATAAGTTAACATCATCATGGCATAATATAATTCATCTAACAGTTATTGAATTCATATATCAAATAAGAACTGAAAGACTTGCTTGTTGCGTAGTTTAACAACTACGACTTAACTGCTTAAGATATTTGCACTTCGTGTATTCCTACACAATCATTCAATTATGGATTCATACATATCAGTTATATGCATCCATACATTCTCAATATAATAATAATTGATTACATTGTTGTCTAACTTGGTTCTTAGAACCTTCGTTTTACTGTCTCATCGTATTCTTAGAATAACCATATACGTATAGGTATACCTTTACATACTTACTATCATCATTAATATACATGTATCACACACTTAACCAAATGTATTCGACATATATTTAGAACTTATATGATCCTTATTATTCATATGTTTCTCAAACCTTAACGGAGTTATAGTTTTTGAGTTTTATATAACCATTGTACAAATCACACTTAATGCATAATTAAGATTTTGTTTTATAACTCAGAAATAATAATGTAAGCATGCTACTATGTTCATCATGTATACATGTGAGATGTCATAATAACGTTAATTCGCATGCTCACAATTACCTTTATCATATACGCACAACTAGCATCGATAATTGCTTTAAAACGTGTCTAATTCATGCTTAACTAACTTTCATAGTGTCTAGTAAGGTGTGTGCACATACATGACATTTAAAAGCTCTAGCATGCGTGCTCAATCATATTAGAACACTAATACACTATGATCACGCAACTTAGTTTGCAAAAAGTCCGAATCTTACTTTTGAAACCATTACGACTTAAACCATAAATGCTAGAGTAAACTCAACACTTTTAAATTTACATTTTATGCCTATCTAGACCATGTAATTATGCTCAAAAAGTCAGAACATAAGCATCAATAGTATGTGTCAATGCTCATTTTAAAAACTTATAACTTCCTTTAGAAATAGCACACTAACGAAGTCAAGAATGTTCATGCTATGTCAAGGTACTTATTCATACCTGTTAAACCTGATTTCATGCATGTCTAAGTCATTTACACAAGCTACAAATATTAGAACAGATATATGATATGTTCATGACAAGTTCACTTTAACAAATTATAAGTTCATTTATAAACTATGAAGCTTTTCATCAATAATGTATGATAGTGTGTGATTAATACTTTAAACATGTATTTCATGTCAATATAAACTATATTATCGAGTTCACAAAATCAGAATACACATAATGTGTATATGTCAAAGTTTATTTTAACAAGTCTAAGTTTATTTGTAAACTTTAAATCATTTCATCCCATAACACGTACCATCATGGCCATGAACATACATGTAGTATCATATACCATAAGTTAATATCAGTTCTCATGCTTGCTCAAGGTGATATCATATGTTAATATATAACAACAGCTTAACAGGAAACCAAATTAAGAAACTGGTCCTAGCGCAGCTGCGCAGGCGTGCGGCCAGAGACAGTAACTGCTTTGGTTCTGCTGGAACCTTAACCCAACTCAAAAATTCTTAACGAAAATCATTTCAAACAACCATATATCAGTTCTAACTTGATAGTCAACTATTATAGCAACTAATAAGCATATTCCAATCAAGTTATCAATCAAACCATGCTTAATTCAAGAATTAAGGAATTAAAAATTTATCAAAAACTGAAGAACAAGAAGGTAAATGTTATACCTCTGTTGAAATGATCTTGCTGCTAAACAATTTCTATAATGCTGCTATATTACTCTCCCTCACTGATATCTCTCACAGCAACTTACTAGCAACTTTACACTTAGTGAAATCTCAGCAATTACAATAGAGAAGGAAGAGAGTTCATTATATAGGCAAATGAATATACGGTCCTTGACTTTGCTCACCAAATCAAAATAATGGAAATAAAAATTGTATGAAGGATAATTGGGAGTAGTTGAAATCCATCGTAATACCCACTCCCCCCCCCCCCCCCCCCTAATCATTATCTATATTTGTTGAAATTGAGAATAGCTATAGGGTAGTTAGCCATGTGGGAGTTCACGTGTAGAGGAAATTGAGCTCATATTATGGGACAACAATAAAACTCAGCAAAAGCAACTAGCCATTCAATTGCACATATTATGTATGCCCAACATTTAACTTTTACACTTTAACATATAATATACCTACTTAGGTTATAAATGAATTACAATTGAAACTTCTAACTACAATGTATCAAGTAGTGTATATACATATACTCCATGTACATTTTATTAATACCAAAAATAATTCAATTGGGTATTATTATTACTCATTATCACAACGGTTATAATTTCAATTAATAATAACTTATTGAAAACATTATGAATTAACAATTGTTTATTAATATTAATATAAGGTGATAGGATATACATTAAAGTCTTCCTACACACATTATGTTACATAATTAATAAATATTATGTAACTCACATAATGCCATAAATCTTACTATATAATATATATCCACATTAATGTGTCACATTGCACTTATATAAAATGTAGAGGGAACCACTATATACTATAGGTTTAATTATTGCATGCTTGCATAAACAATTAATTAAATAAATATAATCACATTATATTTATTAATCCTTTGCTCATTAATATATTATTTATTCACAATGATAGTTAATTGACATATTATCAATTAATTACTCGCTAATCGTCAATCCTTTGTAATCACAATTAATCCTTTATACGCTTATGTTTTATTATTCTCCACAACAATAAATTCATACGTTATCGATTAATTATCCAAAATATTAATTAATCAATCACGTTTAAACCTCTACACTATATTCAAGTAAATTAAATATTTAAATACTAATGCTTCTACTAATACCCTAATATAAAACCTTAGGGTTGGTCCACTAATTTAACAATCCATTAGTGACTCCCTTTTAATTAATCCTTGCAATTATACGCATAGGCTCTAACTCACATAACATGTATACTTGCACATAGAAATAATTCTCATAGCAATATTAATAAATCCCATTTAATCATTTCTTCATAACATGATATAATAAGTTTCATTATATAATATATCATTTCCAATAGGGGCATTAATCAGAAAAATGACTTACTCATTTCCTCAAGATATTATTTAAATATAATATCTAAGCATTGTTAGAATAGTCACATGTACACCTTTATATAGAAAATAGACCATAAGTTATTTCCTATCAGTATATTACACATAGCAAATATATCCACCCTCATTCATATTACCTCAGTCAAAGACATACAAGGTATTATTATTATTATTATTATTATTATTATTATTATTATTATTATTATTATTATTATTATTATTATTATTATTATTATTATTATTATTATTATTATTCAAAATAACACTCCCCCTTTTTATTAACATAATTCAATATAAGAAATTATTTTAATAATCTTTATTAGAAATATATAATAATTATTTCTTTTTCAACTAATCCACATAACTCAAGATATATATATATATATATATATATATATATATATATATACACACACACACACACCACATATATACATTCCTTTAATACTCACTTCTTGCCGTGAATTCAATTAATTAATAATTTTTTAACCAATATATATCTAATGATATATTGATTTCCTTCTTTCTCTAACAACGTACATATATACAAGTCTAAACCTAACACACCCTATGTCTTTACTAGTAGTCTATATAGTACACTGAGTGGTTTCCCACAAATAACCAACAAATTAGTTTCCGTCTCGTCTACACTGTTTTCATAGTGAGTTAGATTGGTTACTAATTCGTATATACCCCCGCTCACTGAAGGAATCGTTTAGCCCAACTCCTATATATCAACCATTAAAGGGTACGGTTGCACAGATGTAAACCTAATACTTGCACGCACATATACTCCAGAAAAATGGTGACTATCAAAAATATTTAATGTTATCATCTTACCATGATAAATAATTCTATAAATCATTTAATATCGATAGATAAATATTATCCATCTCCCTTACTAATTCATCCCTATAAAGTAAAACAAATATATAATATATATTTATTAAACCCAAAAAAAATCATATATTACATAGTTCATATCACCCTATGCAATTCAATACTACAAACCTCAGATCACAGATATGTATTCATATTCGAATCTATTTCATGCTTTAAGAATTTTATTTATTAAATTCTTATTAATAATGATTCTTGAAAATTCGGATTCTTACAATCCATACCCAGTATAACATCAAAATCCCCAAGTTTAATCGGAATCAAATATACCCTCAATTCTTGACCCTTAATGTCCAATCTACAGTTCTTATAAACAAACCTAACAGAAATAACCTCCCTATTCGTAATCTTTATGTTCAATGGATAAATTAATTCCTCTTTAGATAAGTCTAAAGTCTTAGCAAAGTCATCAAATATGAACGAACAAGTAGCACCCGAATCAAATAATATGTATGCATCAATACTATTGACCGAAATAATACCTAACACCACATCTTTTGACTGCACAACATCCTGCACCGTCAAGTTGAACGTCCTGGTTGTGGGTCGGATCGCCTGCAGTGGTCCAACGATAGTCAAAGTGTTTCCACTACCATTTTTTCCATTTCCTGTTGACCATCCTGCTGGCTTCCTCGGGCAATTTCGGGCAATGTGATCCTTAGATCCACAGGTGTAGCAAGCTCCCTTCTTCGGGTTAGGACAATTCGGAGCAATGTGGCCTTCCTGACCACAGTTAAAGCATACATGCTTCCCCCTCAGGCACACTCCAGTGTGACTCTTCCCTCATATAACACATGCTTCAATTATTCTCTTCTGCTGCCTTCCCTGTTGACTCCCAGCAGATGTGTTGTCGTTCCACTTTCTCTTCTAGTTGTTAGCACCGCTACCACCAGTCTTGTTCTCTATCTCATTCTTTTTCTTCTTTAGGTCTTGATTATACCTGGTCAAGGCATCTCCCCCACCTTCTGCGATGAACGCCTTTTCTAGTACAGCTGTAAATGTGTTCAACTGGAACATAGAGACTTTGTTATAGATCCAGGGCTTCAATCCCTGCTCGAACCTTTTTGCGTTCCTCTCTTCTGTACCAACTTGGTACGTTGCAACCTTGGCCAACTTGTTGAACTTAGCGGCGTATTCTGGCACCGACATCGTTCCCTATTTTAGCTCCAAAAACTGAACCTCCATCTAGTTCTGTGAGCTTATGGGAAAATAAATTTCAAAGAACATCTCTTTGAAATGGTCCCATGCTATCACACCTTCTCCTTCCCTAGTCTTATTGGCCTGCCACCAGAAACTAGCTTTCGACTTCAGCATGAACGTCGCAAAAGCCGTATTCTGGTCATCGTTTACTCTGGCCACATCGAAGACCTTTTCCATCTCCATCACCCACGTCTGGGCATCTATTGGATTCAACGATCCCTAGAATTTTTGTGGTCCTACTTCTTTGAATTCCTTAAATGTAGTGTTCTAAACTTGCAACTGATTCGCAAGCTGTCCTGTCAGTAAATTCACCAATTATTGAACTGAATTAGGATTCGTCCAGTCATTGTTGTTGTCGTCGTTGTTGTTATTAGTTGAACCCTCTGGGGTTTTGACGTGTAGGTCTTCTTCTTGGAGGCATCTTTCTGTTAAGACATACTCTTATTAGATCCCTTACTCATTTATTAAATATTCAAGTTCATACTTAAACATTTAAAATAATTCAATTCACACTTGAACACATAGCACGTCAATAAATTTCGTTATTTTATTCATTCTTAGTTTTAAAACATAGAATAGATAGCATCTTTGCTATTTACATCATCTTTCTTGAACTGAAACAAGTTGCAAGATTACATCATTATTTTATCCCATTGTTACCTCAAATTATGGGATTTACATTATTTATTAAATAAGGAAACACATAGTTTATTACTCTACTATCTAGGCATGTTAAGTCGTCGCACAGCCTCTCCACGTTCTTCTTCCATCACCCGGAACACTGTTCTGTGATCCACCATATACCATTGTAAATCTTTGAACTGAGCTGAGTAATAGAAAACATGATCCTGGGCCCTATCTATAGCCGTATGAAAAACATAGTCTGTTTCTCTTAGCTTGGCCTTCTTCACTTGAACCTCGTATTCTGCTCGATCTGCCCGTAGAGTAGCCTTCAAGAAAGCATCCTTAGCTTTAACACGCTTCTCTAACTCCTCTTTGATGTCGTTCTTTATTTTTGTTAGTTCAACTAGTCATCCCTTTCGCTCTCCACGTGGACTAGATCCCACTTCGTGTTTCCAAGTTCCTCGTCCAGTTCCTGAATTGTCTCCTCCCTCTTTTATATGGTAGTCCGACTCTCGTCCACCAGTTCCTCAAGCTCTCCGACTCGACCATGTAGCTTAACGTCCTAGATCTCATCGTACATCACAGCGCTAGTCGAGTTAGGTGGAAATTCCACTTCAGGATCCTCCTCCTCCTCTGACTCATCCTCGTCATCTCGGTCGACAACTGGCTCATGCTCCTGACCAACTACGGTGATCAATGGAGATGGCTCTCTCTAAACTAACTGCTCTAAAACAATATGGATGTCTCGGGGCTCCTCGTCCCTAGGCATCTGGGGTAACTCCTCCCTAGCCTGACTGGACTATCCAACATTCGTCATCTTGACAACAAAAGTTTAAAGTTTAATTATTACGTGTTATCGATTGATACTCTTTGAATACTTAAACGTAAACACATAGCACGTAAGGTAGTTTATTATCTTTAGCTATCATCACTATCTTTTTGATCTCCTATAAGGCTACTTCCTAATGTTTCCCCACCTAAGGTTCATAACCTAAACACCGCTTTGATACCAACTTGTGACACCCCCAGATATGGGTACTTCAATTCTACGGGATTTGGTGCTCACTATCTTAATAAAACATAACTACTGCCACTAAATAAGGAATGTAAAATAAATTGCAACCTTTATAAATTAAATAAAAATTTTCCTTATAAAAAGGATTACAACTTATTCAAAACGTTCCCAAGGTTATCTAACTTTAACATCGTCAATGTGGAAAATAAACATCATAACATAATAAAGATCTTATTACACATCATATCATAATATAAACAAGTCTTCACTTGTTTATCTTGCTCTTGTCTTTGCTAGTTGAAGGTTCGTCAACTTTCTCAACTTTAGTTGCAAGGGTTATATAATGCAAGAGTGAGCAAACAAAAGCTCACTTGAAATAGCAAACAATAGTGATGACATAGTATTGAATAGCTTCAACTGAATAGATAATATTTCATTCATCGATAATCAAGAATAAGATTTAGAATTCATCTGAGGGTCATAAGACCTTGAACTATGTCCTAGGTTATAAACATTTCTATATAAAACTTTTAGCAATTGTTAGACTATATGGACTCTTAACTCGTACTTAGGGGGATCAGCCCTTTGTACCATGTATTGTGCACAAACATCTTAACGCTTTCGCATGGTAATCCCCTATTACTAGGGTTGTTCATCTCAGCATTTAATAACAAGTTCGCACCAAAGAAAGTTTGGTTTGGATAAGCTTCAAGGTAATTTGGAGTTCAACTATCATCAACTAAGGAGTAGTTAAATCAACTTACAATAAAGAATAATTCAACAATAATGGATTACGAAATAGCTTATGCTTTAGAATTAAACTTAAAGCATTTGAAAGATAAGTTAAACCTTGCTTGAACAATTAAGTCAAGGTAACATTAATTCAATCATGAACTTTAAATAAGATACTTATTCAATATACAAATTATAGAGAATATAATAACTTTCATAAACGTAATCAAGAAAGGATAGAACAACTTGCTTATTAAAGATAAGGATTAGGAAACTTGCTCAATAAAAGAGTATAGTTAGAAAACATGCCTCAAGCGCAAGCTATTATTTACAATCAAGTTCCACAATTATCCTACATATTACATTACGTTTACAATATCGATTAGTTTCATAACCACTATGTTTAACTGTTGAACTTCTTACTTAAGTTCAACTTAACAACGTGGTTTGTAAACTTAACTCGCTAACTACCCACATAACGTGAGTCTAAACTCACAACATGCATAACACACGTGTATAACCTTTTAAACCATCATAATCACACCCTATGATAATAATATCTAAGTACACACATAACATGTTAATATGAGACTTCAAATTATCTTCTACATGTCAACAATATGTTATTTTATTGTTTTATACACTTAACATATCATCACATTAAGTTAGCTAATCATGTAAGGCATAAAAACTACACAAAACCCAAATAAATTTTCCGAACAGTAAGAAAGTCCGCTGGGGCAGATTTTTCCAAGGCAAAAGTCCGCTGGGGAGGGTCCTTTGCTGGTGGAAAACCTAGTTCGCGAACTGTGCAGAGAAAAAACCAATTTGACTTATTTCTTCACACCAAATTCTGATTTTAACTAATGAAACTTTATAAAAACAAAATCTTAATCTTCTAACATATTTTTAATATACATAAACACCACAACACATAATCAAAACATTTAATTTCATGATTTTAAAGAAAATATCATTGTTAAGCGTTTTTTGAATAAAATTAACATTGTGACTTTGATTTTAAACCAAATCAAACAATTCAAAGCATGTTAATTTTGTTTCTTGATATATTATCATAATCTAAACTTAATTCTCATAAAATATCACAATCAAACATAAATTTTGATATTTAAGAAACAATTTTTTAAACTAGTTCACTATAAATTGCTATGAACATGATTTCTTCATGTTCATCATTGTTACATGAAATTAATCACTTAAACAATCATGTAATTCATATATAGCAGTTTATATACATAATCTAACACATATAGATCATACTTACATAAACTCTCATGAGAATTAATTTACAAAGAAGTTATAAAACATGCTTTCATGGAAATAAGGAAAAACATAGTTAGAATTTCTAGAGTTAGATTACTATCTTTCTAGCTTTCAAAGAATATAACAATGGTGATTCTTGTTTTCACAGAGAACTCTCCTTCTCTTTTCTCTCTAGCCTTCTATTTTCTTTCTCTGCTCTAACTCTTCTTCTAACTCTATTTTACTTAACGTAGTTTAGATATATTATAACTTATAATATAGATATAGATATATATATATATATATATATATATATTATTATATAACAATGTACCTGACATATACATTATATCTCTACTTAATATATATCAATTACTAATTTTTGAAAATTAAAAGCCCTATGGCTTTGTTTGGCAAACCCTTTTAATTTTAAAAATAACTTTTTAGTAGTTAAGAACCTGTTTGGTAAAACAAGATTAAAACAGATTTAAGGGCCTTATTTGGCAAAACTAATTTAAAAGCCTTTTATTTTATTTTAATAACTCCTTTAACACATAGTTTCTAATGTCACACTTTATTTAATTAAATCCTAACATTCTAATTTAATTAAATACAAGCTAACATCAATTAACTAAATAAAATTGCCACGTAACTTAAATTGTCATACAATTATAATTACTCGCTAATCATAATCTCATGTAACAAATACCACATAATATCAACTAATTTAATTATCTCAATTAAATTAGAACTATACCACAAAATTGCTTACACATCAATTTAATTAACATTTTACACTTAATTAAATTACTTCATAACATAATCACATAAATTATTTATTTAACTTAATAAATAAATAAATTAAAATATTTACTTAATTCAATAAATATTTAAAACTAATATATAAAATCTCATTCGTTACATCCTTCCCAATTAGGAGCGAACTTTCCTTTAGCTTCGTATTAATTGACCAAAACTTTCTTCAGCACCAAATCCTTTTCTTTGAATTGCCGAATTCGGACATTCTTGTTGTACGATCTAGAAATCCTTTGCTTATATAACTGCCCGTGGAAAATGGCTGTAGTCCTCTTTTCATCTATCAGGGATAGGTGGTGGTACTGATCTTGCAATCGCTGATCTTATTCCATTTGAGCGTCTATTAACACTCTCAAGGACTCCATTTCTACTTCTATGGGAAGGACTGCTTCCATGCCATAGACCAATGAATAAGGGGTAGCCCTAGTAGAAGGCATTGACGTCATGCATCCTAACAGGGATAGAGACAATAGGTCAGGCCATTCTTTGTGATTGGCAAAAAAAATTTGCATGATTTTCTTGATATTCTTATTGGCTGCTTCAACGGCACCATTCATTTTGGGCCGATAGATGACTGAATTGAGATACTTGATGTGGAACTTGTTACCTAGTTCTCTCATTATTTGATTTTTTGGGTTCTTGGCATTGTCTGATACGATCACCTCCGGTTGTCCATATCGACAGACGACATTATTTTTGATGAAACCAATGATGACCTCTTTGGTGACTTTACGAAAAGAGGCAGCTTCAACCCACTTGGTAAAGTAATCGATCATGGTGAAGATGAATCGATGACCATTGCTGGCTTTAGGTTCTACTGGGCCTATCACATCCATTCCCCACATAGAGAAAGGACATGGCCAACTCATGTTGTGCAACTTATTTGGAGGAACGTGTATGGCATTTCCATGGACTTGACATTGATAGCACCTCTTGACGTGGTAGTCGTAGTAAACTTTGAGAGAGATCCAATAATGCCCTATTCTTAATATCTTCTTGGCCAACAGCTGACCGCTCATGTGTGGACCACAGACTCCACCGTGGACTTCATCCATCAATCTCTAGGCTTGCTCTTTATCGAGGCATCGTAACAGGCCTATTCCAGCATCCCTTTTGTAGAGTGCATCTCCGTTCAGATAGAACTTCATGGCCATCTTGTGAATCCACTTTTGTTCAGCTTGGCTTACTCCAGCGGGTGTAGATCTATCTCGGAGATAATCCTTGATGTCTTAATACCAAGGCTGTTTGATATGAGGTATTTCATCTAATATTTCTCCAATGTAATTCCCGTATGTCGGAGCCTTCTAGCTTATGAATTTGATGTCGGGAATTTCCTTACTACCCGAAATATTGATCATGGAAGCCAACGTTGCTAATGTGTCAGCGAAGTCGTTCCTTCCCCGAGGGATGTGGATAAAGGTTATGTCTTCAAATTCCATGGATATTTTGATGACCTGCCTATGATAAGGAAACAAATGCAGTCCTTTTGTGTGATATGCCCCAGTGGTTTGTCTTATAACCAATTCAGAGTCTCCAAAGACCAATAGATGTTTGACACCCATGGATTGGGCTAATATCAACCCCATTATGCAGCCTTCATACTCAGTCGTGTTATTGGTGCTGACAAACTACAGCTTGGTAGCCACATGATATTGTTCAACTGTACCAGAGATAAGGACTGCCCCAGCTCTGGCACCTTCCATATTTACTGCTCCATCGAAATATATTTTCCATGGTTGGACTGCATTTCCTTGAAGACCTTGCTAAATTGTCATAATCCCATCATCCGGGAAATAAGTTTCTAGGACGGTGCTTCAACTAGTTAATCTGCAATGCCTTGACATTTGATGGACTTCTAAGTCACATAGACAATGTCGAACTGTTGGAGGATCGATAGCCATTTGGATAGTTGATAATTCAACATTGGCTTGTTGAATACGTATTTCAGCGGATCCATGCGAGAGATGAGGTAGGTTTGTGCCCATGCAGATAGTGTTGCAACCTCATGGTGACCCATACTAACGCACATCCAATCTTCTCGATCAGGGTGTACTTTTGCTCACCGCTGCTGAACCTTTTGTTGATGTAGTAGATGGCTCTCTCCTTGCTACTATCATCTTTCTGTCCCAGCATACAACCCATGGCGTTGGCATTGATAGATAAGTACATAAACAAGGGAAATCCGTCCCTTGGGGGTTACCAATACTGGTGCTTCAATTAGCTGCTTCTTGATGGCAAGGAAAGCTTTCTGACAATCCTCATTCCATTTTTTGGAGGAATTCTTCCTTAGTAGCATGAAGATGGGTTCACAAGTTGCTGTGAGCTGGGAAATG
The DNA here is from genome assembly GCA_020205555.1 of Panax stipuleanatus. Classification (NCBI taxonomy): domain Eukaryota; kingdom Viridiplantae; phylum Streptophyta; class Magnoliopsida; order Apiales; family Araliaceae; genus Panax; species Panax stipuleanatus. The sequence goes on along the minus strand of CM035115.1, from coordinate 128,504,377 downwards.
AACCTGCCTATGAAATTGATCCTTCCTAGGAACCCGCTGTAGATAGTCAAAATTTCCTTTCCCTGTTACTAATACTATAGGAGGGCAAAACTGTCAATCAATTCATTCCCGATCTCAATATCGGGCTATCAGTTCAACCCCGGTCTCAATATCGAGCCATCAGTTTAACCCCGATCTCAATACCGGGCCATCAGTTCAACCCCAGTCTCAATACTGAGCCATCAATACAATCCCAATCTCAATACCGGGCCATCAGTTCAACCTCGATCTCAATAACGGTCCATCAGTTCAACCCCGGTCTTAATACCGGGCCATCAGTTCAACCCTGATCTCAATATCGAACCATCAGTTCAACCCCAGTCTTAATATCGGGCCATCAGTTCAACCACGGTCTCAATATTGGACCATCAGTTCAACCCCGGTCTTAATATCTGGCCATCAGTTCAACCCTGGTCTCAATACCGGGCCATCAGTTCAGCCCCAGTCTCAACTCGGGAGGTACAGATCAGCCCTTGTCTCAACTCGGGAGGTACAGGTCAGCCCCGGTCTCAACCCAAAAGGTACAGGTCAGCCCCGGTCTCAACCCGGGAGGTACAGGTCAGCCCCGATCTCAACCCGAGAGGTACAGGTCAGCCCCGGGCTCAACACCAGGAGGTACATGTCAGCTCTGGTCTCCACACGAGAGGTACAAGTTCGCCCCGGTCTCAACCCGGGAGGTACAAATCAGCCCCGATCTCAAACCAGGAGGTACAGGTCAGCCCCGATCTCAACCCAGGAGGTACAGATCAGCCCCGGTCTCAACTCGAGAGGTACAGGTCAGCCCCGATCTCAACCTGGGAGGTACAGGTTAGCCCCGGTCTCTACTCGGGAAGTATAGGTCAGCCCCGATATCAACCCGGGAGGTACATGTCAGCCCCGGTCTCAACCCGGGAAGTCAGGTCAACTTCAGGAACAAACCTGAAGCCTCACCACATCTCCAGAAGAAAACTTGGAGCAAGCAAGTCAGCCTCAGAGACAACACTGAGGACAAACAGACTAGAATGAGATCCAAGTCTTGGAAACAGCCCCAGGAAGTCAACCAAAAACCATGCTGACACTAAGGGCATCCTCAGGAGGGGGAAAATGGTCATTTTATGAACTCTAAGCCGATTCGATCAAACTCAAGCCGAATTAATGCCACTAAGGTCATAACGAACCATAACAATGATCCCGAGTGCAAACAGCGCAAGACAGCTCAACGGATAAACTGCGGGGAATCGAAGACCTGGTTATGAACCCGTCTTCTTGGAAATGGAAAATGTTTTATCCCATGTCATTATGACACTCTCGACGAGGGCTTTTCGAAAAGGAATTGCACGCCTCAAATGGACCCTCCGATCAAAAGTTAGAAAGTTTTGACTTCGACCTCGCATTGCTCGGAGTGCACGTACTTCTAGATGATGTGACCTACCACATGGGCACCACCACATGGAGACGCACCTCTACATTCGGCAGCAACAGGTAGAATGGAGCCTCCCTGGCCTATATATAGAGGTGCACCCCCCTCTCATTTTAAGAATTCAGAAACGCTCTGAACCTCTGCCCGTTTGGTTTTCTGTCAAATTTCTTATCTTCCAAACCCAAATGTTTTCACTCTAACACATAGATATACCCACATACTACCATATAGTAGAAAATAATCGGTAGATTCGGACGTTTAAAGCCTACGATTTGGTAAAAAGCTTGTGTAGCAGTCCATTGTGAGTATTTTTACGATCAGCAAGTCGATACTACTTTGCACTTTTACACACTTGCATATCAAATTTCGTTTTCTAAATATGTCCGGAACTTAGTTCCGTGGCTGTTTTTGTCAACTTTTGATATACTTTAGTACGTAAACGCATTTTCTGGCATTTCTACAACTCGGATTGACGATCTGTTGCTTCCAGCAGCTTTTATATACTTGCACCGTCGTTACTAGCAACTTTTTCAGACTGGGTTATCTTCCCAGTTCAAGTTTAGCTTTTTTTTATATATATATTTTACTGTATATGTACTAACTTTTCAATTCTGTCAAGCCCGGACGTCAAATTCGCGGTAGCTTACCTCTTTTATATATATTTATGCATATATAAGAAACTTTTACCACACTAGGTTATCTTCCCAATCTTGGTTGGCTACTTTTCTGTCTATATATATATATTTATATTTCAGTTCGGCCTGGATCATTATGTGGCCTTTTTACTATTTTTATATATATTTATGCATATATAAGAAACATTTACCACACTGGGTTATCTTCCCAATCTTGGTTGACTACTTTTCTGTATATTTATATTACAGTTCGGCCTAGATCATTCTGTGGCCTTTTTACTTCTTTTATATATATTTATACATATATAAGAAACATTCACCACACTGGGTTAGCTTTCCAGTCTTGGTTGACTACTTTTTTGTACATTTACATTCTAGTTCGCCCTGGATTATTCTGTAGCCTTTTTACTATTTTTATATATATCTGCAACATTCACCACACTGGGTTATCTTCCCAGTCTTGGTTGACTACTTTTCTGTCTATATTTAAATATATATATTTCAATTCCAGTTCGGGCACAAGCGTGAAAACCCATCTCCCTTTTTATTATTTTTCTATATGTATTTCAATTCTTTCCAGCCTGGATTAATCCGTGGCTTTTATAGAGCTTTTATATATATGTGTATATATATATATATATATATATATATATATTTCAATTTTAGTCTGGGTACCGGTGTGAAAATTCATCGCCCTTTACAACTTTCATATATATAATTGTATATATATTGCTTTACTCATTTTTATTAAATTGTTGCTTTAAATATTCATTTGATATGAATTAGCACTGACATATCTGCGGGTGAACTAGATTTATTTAAATGTCGCCAACTCTAGCTTTCAAACGGTTCAAAATAGGTCTAGACAGAACTGGGAATCTAGAATGGCTGAGATTAATTTAAATATATCATTTTTCTAGTTTTAGTTACAAAAGCAACCTCGCGGCCCTTAGATCGCTATCTAGTGGGAACGAGAAGCTTCGGTCATGTGCGAACCAGGATTTACTGAATGAATCCCCAGTTCTGGCGATATATATATATATATATATATATATATATATATATATATATATATATATATATATGTTTCTGTACAAATTTAAGCTGTGCAGGTTTATTGGCTTCCCTATGTGAGCCTAGGAATCGTGGGATTCATGATCCAATCGATCATAATCTTATTTCTACGATGGACAAAGTCCACTTTACAAATGTACCCTTCTAGTTTTTCTGTAAAAAAATGTACATACAAAAAACTTTAAAACGGTTATCCGGATTTAAGGTCTCAACATAGTGAAAATATGGGTTGTTGTGTCAGAGTCACTCTGATGGCTGGCATGCCCATAAGAAGACCGACACTTGTATATATTTTGTGGTCGAGAATGCTTCGCAGCCCGACAATCACCATTCAAATGGAGCCAAAAGGCTGAAAAGATAAAACTAAAGTATCAATATGCTTCAATTCCTATGTTAGCATAAGGGTTTGAAAAACTACTTTCAAAACATCACTTCAATAATCTTATCGAAAAGAAAAGCTTTTGCAAATCAAATCAAATACTTTTGCAAATCAAATCAAAGACTTTCTGTAAATCAAATCAAACCCTTCGTATATAGGTTCAACGATGCATAGACATGCATTCCATCAAATATAGGCCCAATTTTCAACCAGCATACACACATACATTGCAGATTTAAAAGAAAAATATTAAAAAGATGTGGTACCGTGTTTATACAGGAGTTGTGGGGTGCCTAACACCTCTCCCACACTTAACCAAGCCCCCGAGCTCAAAACTTCGATTTCAAAGATCAAGTTTCGACAGTGTCCAGCAATTGAGCCTCTTTTAAACAAAACTCGTTTGAGTTGGTACAACCATTTCAAACCTACTAACTGGTGACTCTGTAAAACATTCAATCGTCGCCATGATACATGTTGGCCTTTTTCTAAAATATCCTTCAAAACCTTTTTCGCAATAAAAAGAGTAAGAGTAGAGATAACTTAGGAAGAGAGAAAGATCCGGGTTGTGACCCGACCCGCGAATCTTTTCCCGACGTCTACTGGTGGCGACTCTGCTGGGGACAGTAGAGGGCTTAGGCAGCGTTCAAATCTTTTCAAAAGATTTCCCTTTTAAAACTACGTATGTGTGAATGATGTGTCTTTACATTGAATGAATGCGTGAATGCTGCGTCTTTACATTAAATGAATGTGAATGAATGATTTTCTATTTTTTTAGTGCTTCGCACCCATATTAGTGCTTCACACCAATGTCATCATACGCATACGGTGAGACGCGTTGTATGTGAATGTATGTTGTGTGATTCCTCCTTCGGGAGGTAAACCAGTCGGTGATAAGTAATGACTCAGGGGACGGCTAAGTCTCTAGGGGCTCATGAAAATGCACCACCCAGATTCGCTCCAGTTGAAAGATCGGATTAATTTCCCCTCCAATAGATTACGATGATTTGGGGACCTTCATGCCGAAAAAGCCACGAGAGTAGCCTAAGATAGGTCAGCCTCTAATTAACCAAATTCGATGGGAAGCTTCTTCATGCCTTTTTCTTTCAAATCAATGTCAAGTTTTTAATTCCAATGTAAAGAAGCATAATGTAAATATCATAATGACATTTTACATTCCCTGTTAATACATCCTGTCATGTCATCCTGTCATCAAAACAACTGACCTCTGTTTTGCAGGATAAAATTATGAGATAAGTTCAGATAACCTCCTAGGGTTTGAGGTCTTTCCCACTTAACCACCTGTAGTCAGTAAAGCTACATTTAAACTCCCGACCTTTTGAGTTGAAGTGAATAAATGCTTTCCGTCTTAACTCCGTTACTTGAGTTGGCTAAAGACTTAATTACCCTCCATATATATATTGAAAACGACAGATGAGATAGGGTGTTGTTTAAAAAAAATCCTTTCTCTCTCTTCTGTGTATTCAATGTTTTCATGATCTGGGTTTTCCGATGCAAGAGACAACTCAATATTCTCCGTTCAAAAACAATATCAAACCCCATCAACCATAGAAATTTTAGTACTCTCTCTCTCTCTCTCTTCATCTTTCTTCCAAAAACCTCTGCGAAATCCCCATTTTTAACAAAACTCATTTCAACCTAGTAATCAAAAACCTCCATAGTTGAATCAACTGCAATGCGTTCATGTTCTATAAAACTCTTCTGGGCTTTTCTCTTCTTCCTTCTTAATTTCATACCCCCATCTTTTTCTATCCCTTTTTTTCCAGCACCGTGTAGGCAGAATATCTTACGTGTTTAAATTTTCAGCACCGTCAGTTTTCTCAGAATTGGAAACAGTAATCTCTAGGGGAGCTGATGAAGGATCAGACTGTATAGATGTAGTCGCAACAAGATGGCTTCCACCCTTCTTTCTGCAGGCAGCGCTTGGGCTTAAGACTGATAACCATGGACAGATGATTCTGAAACAGCAGCTTGACTTGATGCAGCTTCTAGCCTTTTGGTATACTGACTTCCAAGAGTTCTAGCACTTGAACTCGTGACTCTATTTGATTTTATTCCGAGTTGATCAGGAGAAAAGAATAGCATATCATACATTTTCTGTTCAACGAGGTCCCTAGAAGGCTGTTGTACCTAACATAAGAAGGATGAAAAGCCTTGTTAACCAGTTATTTCCAACTCGCATGTCAATGTAACAGTCTAGTTTACATTCTTAAGAGTATTATGAAACTTAAATTCAGAGAATTCTCTCTAATAGAAGCAAAAGCTATATATGAACCAAATATGCACGTATATTGTGCCTTTCAAATCTATGCACCAGAAACAGAAAATTGACCACATGAAAAAGTGTTAATAATTAGCTGGACTTCAGAGCTCTGATCATAAAAAATACAAATATTTGGGCAAGCTTTTGGACAAGTATAATCCTCCCTCTGTTGTAAAGTTTTACCTAAAGTAATCACCAACTTTTTTTTCTTCCATATATCTAGTTTCATAGACATCAAGAGAAATCACCTTCAGTCAGTAGGGCACACATGACACGTATACATCCCAATTCCACATTAAAAATAAAAATGAAAAAATAAGAAAGATAGAGAGAAAAGAAAAGAACTCACGGTTTCTGCACTAGTATCAGTGTCACCCATATTTTTAACATCAATACTAGTAATCCCTTCTTTTATCTTGTCCTGTGGATTGCTGCTATCAAACTCTTTTTCTAACATTCTGTTTTCTAACAGTACATTGCAATCTTTGCCTTCCATTTTCCCCATTTCAGTAGCATAAGGGATATGATAATGTGATGACTAGTAAAGTAACGTATCTGTGGAACCATCTGCTTTATCTGAGCATTTTGTAAGGTTTTTGGAGGAAAATGAACCTTCATTCCCTGCTTGTGAATTGCAATCTTCAGATATTAATATGTTCTCTGGTTTATCACACCTCATGTTTGCCATGGGAGTGGAAGGACATATAGCCACAGAATTTTGCAATGGAAAAGGTACCCCTTCTTGGCTTTCTCCATCAGTTATGCAATGAAATAACCTTGATGATTCTCACGCGCTTTTGGCGTCTGACATACACGCACAGTTAAGTTGGATGGAAAAGGTGACGTTTTCACTTTAACTCAAAAAGTCGGGAGTTTAAATGTAGCTTTACTGACTACAGGTGGTTAAGTGGGAAAGACGCCAAACCCCAGGTGGTAATATGAACTTAACCCTAAAATTAAAAACCCCTAAACATGACACATTGTATAACATGTATATGGTTGGTATCTATCAGGACTAAACTACCTATTCATCTTGTAGGTAAGAGTGGTCTCATTATTAGATCATAATCTAAAAAGGCACAAAGTCTATCCACCGACATGGCTGAAAGTGGCCAACACGAGTTAGGCTCCGTATCTCGAAAGGAGTTTGAAGGACTTAAGAATCAAATAGCAGAAATGGCTATCCTCCTAAAAAGGCAGAAAAAGTACTCATGGTCAGACAACGCTCAATCAAACAGAGTCCTCCTCACAAGGTGGCAATCAAAGTACTGACAAAAAGGGAGAAATGCAGACCCCTGAACCTCGATCTAGTCAAAGAACCAACAAAACCCCTGAAATTACAAATCTCAGGGAAGATCGGGAAACTGGCAATATCTGAAGGAAAGTCCAACAAATGGAAGAAACCATCCGGGAAATCAAAGGGACTGGAAACCTTGGAAGTGTCACCTATTCAGATCTCTGCATATTTCCAGGGGCTAGATATCCTGACAAATTCCAAGTCCCAGAGTTTGAAAAGTACAATGGGGCAGGCGATCCATATACGCACTTGAAGGTATATATTGGTAAGCTAGGATCTTATGTTGAAGATGAAAGCCTCAGAATGCAACTTTTCCAAAAGAGTCTTACTGGAAAGGCAAGAACATGGTATGTCCGACTTGATAATTCAAAAATCTACAGTTGGGAAGAGCTAGCTCATGCCTTCCTAACTCAATACAGCTTCCAGTCTAAGATGGCTCTAGAACGGTATCAAGTGACCAAGGTCAGAAAGCAAAGCAACGAGTCTTTTCGTGAGTATGCCCAAAGATGGAGACGTCTGGCAGTACAGGTCAGCCCGCTTATGACAGAAGCTGAAATGGTGATGACTTTCATAGACATTCAAGAGGCACCTTACTATGAGAGGATCCTAGCTGGAATAGGAAAGTCATTCTCAAAGATGATCAAACACGGCAAAATGACAGAGATGGGCCTGAAAGCAGGCAAGATTAAAGATCTCACGGCTTTAAAAGTAGTCGCCGATCATATACAGTCTGACAACTATGCGAGTGATCACACGAAGATACCCAGAAAAGGCGATGAAGATGTATCCCTAATTATACAGGGGAAGTCTAGTAGACTCGATCGTAGTCCCCCCATTTGGAAGAAGGAAGACAATCTGCCATTTCAACAATAGGCTGTATTCAACCAATACCAGGACAGAAAGAGAAAATTTGAGAGAACAGAAAATCGGGTGTTCACTCCACTAGGCGATTCCATTGAAAACATGTTTGTGATGTTAATAGATCACAAGAAAATTATCGAACTGGCTCCACCTTTGGAACCAAAAAGAAAAAGATACAATCCTAGCCAGAGATGTACTTACCATGCAGGATCTCCAGGACACGATACGCAAGACTGTTGGTCCTTGAAGCATAAAATTAAAAACCTGATCAAAAATGGCGATATTATGGTCCAATAACCTGACCATCCAAATGTTAACACCAACCTTCTGATGTCGTATGATATGAAGGGAGTAAACATGATCGAGTCAGGAAGCGATGAAATATATCCAAATCGTAAATACATACAAAGGATGGAGGAATACCCCCAAAGGAACAGAACAAATGTCCTTGAGTTACAAAATTCAGAGAAGGGTATGACAGTGATGCAAAAATTGGATACGATCCAACATCAAGTAACTCTGCTGGCTAATTTGATAGTGCGCCAATATCAGGATATAAGGAAGCTTTTCACTCAACTATCAGAAAGCCAATAGAAATAGGAGGTTATTCAGAATGTAAGCATATCTCCCTCTAAGATCAGCCGACTAAATGAAGAAGATCAAAGCATGGTGAATAGACGAGAAAGGTGGAATGATAAAATTACCAGAAGATCTTGATAAAGGAAAAATCGTCTGGAGGAATGCGAATTCCCAAATAAGAAATATCAAGCAACATGCCAAACACTGGCAAACCCTCAAAATCCTAAGACACCGAGAGTCAGAGAGAGTAAGCAGAGAAGGGTATTCACACCTTTGGGGGACTCGTTGGAAAATGTATTAGCACTGTTGATTGCGCAGAAAAAGATCACTAAGCTCGCTCCACCTATGAATCCCAAAGGAAGGTAATATGATCTCAACAAGAGTTGTGCTTACCATTCTAACTTACCTAGACATGCAACTGAGGAATGCTGGTCTCTAAAACATAAAATCCAGGATCTCATTGAAAATGGAGAACTGAATATAGAAGCCCCCATGACCAGAAAAAGGCGAAAGGGAAATAAGGAGCTTAAGATGTCCACTCGAGACAGACAGTTCAAAAGATGTGACGGCTATGAGCACCAATCCTGGCAGAACAGAAGGTGGACTGATCTTAATGTCAGGATTGACAGAGGAGACAAGAGAAGCCTTAAAGAAAATTCATCCACCACCATCAAATATCTTATTGCCCAAAGCCAGCAACCACATTCCTGATGTTACCCTCCTGGATGATGAGGAGGAGATACTGATCCTTCCCCGTGTGGAAAGAGCCCAAAAGGAAAGTTCCTTGCAAGAAATACGACAACAGTGCGAGAGGGATTTCATACTCAAAACCTCTCAAACCTGTGATAAAGGTGAAGGAACAGATGAAAGAAAAGGTGGTGGAGTTCTAAAGGAAGCCAACCCATCGAGGAATCAAGATTTCATCCCTTTTTGCTACGATTCCACTTTGAACCTCCTTAAGGGATATGCTGAATCAGAAGACAATCGGGTTACAACCATGATTGAAGATATTCCAAACTAGGAGGTAGCCTCTATCACAAGCCTCGAAGGAAACATAACTACTGACACTAAACTATCAGGCCTCAGCTAGCCAGGAAGACATAGATCTGGAGGAAAGTTGCGAGTTCCAGGGGATGTTGGGACGCTATCAATTTCTTAGCATTATACCTTTTATTTTCCATGCATGTAGAAAAAAAATCAAATCAAAAAATCAAAAAACCTAAAAAAAAATAAAAAATCAACCGTTTCAAAACTCGAACTACGAATAACCTGTTCTCCCTCCACCCGGGAGTACGTAGGTAGCCATTCTTGGTGCGATCGAACAAAAAAATATAAATTCAAAAACCCTCTAATCCAAACACAAAAATTCAAAAACCTATCAAACTAAACTCAAACCCAAAAGAGACACTTCTCAAACCTTCAACACAAACTCGAACTACAAATGACCTGATCTCCCACAACCCGGAAGTACGTAGCGACCATTCATGGTGCGATTTGACCTTCAAGAAAAAATAAAGAACTAATATAAAACCAGTTCCAAGACACTGAAATCCTATAAACTCAAATTCTATCAAACCTCCTAGTCGACAGGCTCTGCTGAGGAAAATCAAAGCTAGTCTCTGAACCCATGGACAAGCGGGATAACAGTGTCAACATGATAGTTCTCTGAAGATGGTAGAGCAGTTACAAGATCTTGACCCTCGGTCTCCATACGAGCCAGAACATCCACTGTCATCTGCAAAGTGCTGCTATGACCATCTATAAAAGCACTCATCTCTCTAACCAGATTGTCCGTATATGATCTGAGTGCTGTCTGTAATATAAATATCCTGGGTATCTATGACCTCATCCCTCTCAATAAAAGCAACATCTATGACTACCAAAAGCCTCCTCTCTCAACTAATGTTATATCCCGAGTAGATCGAGCCTCGTCTCTTGTAGCGAAAGTTGTGTCTCTGCTGAAAAGGGCTGTCAACATTAATGCTCTAGCTTGATATCTCTTAAAAGTTATCCAAGCTAGTGAATTAGCAATAGCTGGATCTGTCCCGGCAGGGATACTTGAAGGATCACTGACTAAAGATGTTGTCAAAACCAATAAATAAATTATCCTTGGTGGGAGAATCAGATCCTCCATAGGCTCCTCCTCATCTGAATCAATACTCGAAGCTGACTGGATAACCGCAGCCAATGCAATATCTGACTCCAACCATGTAGAATACTCTGGAGAATGATTTGGATGGATAGTAGAAAAATTAGCCCTCTCCCTATGAGTCAACCAATCATAAGTACTGGTAAGGTCAGCGAATGACAAAGACAAAGCTGATATCCCAGGATCCATAGCCCCCTCAAAGGGGTGAATGCTATGAAACTGATCAAGCTAACCCATGACTGCCAGCAGATGATATGTGGTCACCTCTCTCAAACCTGCCAAGGGCAGGTAATCCATACAGTCTGCATGAGTAATGAAGCTGTAAGGGGAGCAGGGAAAGATCAAAAATGGATGATCAATTGCCATCAAAAAGGCCAACCAATATGCCGCATCTGTACACTCTGTCGGCCAAAAATAGTAGGACATGGATATCTCATGCCGATGGGACTCAAATACGTCATGAACCACACATACAGCAGAATGGCGCTACCTCTGAAAAATCCCCCTGGATGGGTACTGTAGAAAGTATCCGACCTCAGAGTCTCGGCTAATATCTTCGATAAAATCGTACAACCCCGACGGAGGGCACGAACCACTACCATCAAGCCAGTATCTAAGTGGTCCATATACAAGGGCATGTACAGATAAGCAGTGATGCACATCAATAGAACATCCACTCGTGCAAACTGCCACTCATCTGTCGGAATAATAAAATACCTAGAGAATCGCTCGTAGCTGTCCAACCTACCAAAGCGATCAATAAAAAAAGTCCATGGACACTACATGTCCGACAGTAACCTCCTCAATGACGACTCTGCATCTCAAACCAATCATGGTCTTGAACGATCGTCTCATGTCATTAATGGTTGTCCTGGCACCTGGAAGATCTAATGCCAAACCCTTGAGGCGCTCACACTCCTCCAGCTTAGGAGTCAACTCATGAAGGCTGAACCTGAAAAGCCTACATCTAAGAAAGACACTCAAGATCGATCACCCATGTTGAGAGGACCCAACGGCACCTCAATGTTTTTCCATCAAATCCGGAGCAAGTCTTGAAAGGAAGAGACATAGATACATCAAGACAACTAGCCATAGGGATGAAATGGCAATCATCATAGGATGCAACCCGTCAGTAACTCATCACTCCTGATGTGCGAGAAGACCTGATCTCCTTTGACCCACAGAAGCACATAGGCTACTGTCGTGGCAAAGACTATCTCATACTCGATGATCTATTCCTTGAGCAAAAGGCCACGTATTAAACCTTATAGATCAAGCCAAATCCGGTTAAAGCCATCACACCACCAACCAAGCGGAGCTCTTAGGTCCAATTCATTGGAGTCTGAAGGCATCTCTACATCAAAGTTAAAATAGTAACATAGCGATATATCAAGTATAATAATTAGCAAGAACCTTCAAAGAGTTGACACACTCAATCTGAAACCTTCATCAAATCAGAAGAAAGGTTATCAAAGCCAATTGCTCATACAAATCAAAAATAACTATTGGGGCATCCAAACATCAAGGCCCATACCCACTACCTGTTCACTATGTGGGTTATGAGGTAAAAGACTTTTGCGATCTCGACATCTTATTAGCCCATCGGTCAAGCATACGATAAAGCAATCACCCCATTTGATAAGCAAGACTGGGGCAATTTCAGAATCGGCGACAACCCGATGTTGGGACCCTTATAACAAGACTGGACCAATTTCAGAAATCATGACAATTCAACACTAGGGCATTTATCATCCATCCAATGAAAATGCATCAGTCGGCACCATCAACATGGTCTGTCATCATCAAAGCTTCCGTTATTGGCAATCCGATATGATCTATCAATCTTTTTCAAATTTTCTTAAAATATTGCGATCCACTGATAAGGAACAACTATGTCATCTCTTTATGTGCTTTAAATTTCCAGTTACATACATGGGCAATGGTATACATGTTTAAGTATAGATAAATCTTACGCTCGAATCTTATAAAAGGGTTTGAAAAAGAAGGAGATTTTTGTTTAACATGTTATGAATTGGATTAATTCTGATAAGCATCCATGGAGCAATAATCCCGGGAATGATTAGAGAATTAAGACAATTTAACCTTTTGATTAGGCACGACATCCTAGTTTATAGAGCTTTTTGGAACAAACTTGACCTCATATGCATGTCTGCACTTTGCGATTACCCTAACTCTTAGCTGTGGGGTATGAAACTATGGCAACAAGGATGACAATTAGTAGCTAGCCTAATGTCTCGAATCGTGGTCTAGGTTACTCAAATTATTAAGCCTAAGGGGTATATTTACACCTGGTGCCTTAAAGCCATCTGGTTTGGGAGCCGCCGGCCCAACGCACGTTACATGAGTAACTCAGTACCTAAGAAAAGGAGCATTATAAGAAGAAGAAGGCAAAACCTGAGCAGATCTGAATCATGGCCTAGGTTACTCAAGTAATTAAGTGCGGGGGGGTGTCTCTACACCTGGTGCCCTATAGCCGTCTTGTTTGGGAGTCACCGGCCTAACACTCGCTACATGGGTAATTTAGAGCCTAAGAAAATGAATCTTGTAGAAGCTCAGGCAAGGATCAAAAAGTGTAGACCGCCTGACTTGTCTCGAAGTGTGGCCTTTGTTATTCTAGCCAATAATCCCAAAGGGTTGTCTTAATACCTAGTGCCCTAACACCGTCTGGTTTAGGATTCATTAGTCCTAAACTCGTTACATGGGTAACTCTGAATAGCCTAAGAAAATGAGACGAAGTTAAGTGATGAAAATAGAAAAATTTTGCAAGATGAAAATGAGAGCATCTAAAGTCATAGAAGAAAAACCACTGCTAAGGGTTGCGTCACTCATAGCACATACATCATATGATTTTTAATTTTGTGGAGCAGTGTCTAGAGTAAAGATGATGTGTCTCTAATAAAGGGAGATGAGTCTTTTGAATTTGATCCTACCCATGAAAAATGACCATGGATGCTTAAAAGTTTTCTTGCGATTTCATAACTTGTCAAATGAAAATTTCGATTTGTTTATGAAAATTTTGATTTCGTTAGGAAAAATTCATACTCCGTTTCAAGATCTTTAGCAATAAGATAAGAGCGCATTGAATACAAGCATTCAATTTCATAAATTTTAAACTTCAAATGCATCATTCATAAGATCATACTAATCCCGACGGCCCGAGCCAATCAAGCTTTTGGCACATTTCATTCAATGTACAGGAAATTGCTCACTTAGGATGTGGTCAACAAAGCAAGTTTCTTCTGTGAACCCCAGTAACAACCTGCGAAAGGGCTGGGGCATTTTCAATTCCAAGAAATGGAAAGGATCTACGGCTAGACCAGACTCCTCATCAAAAAAAGGGAGAATTTCTGAAACAAATCAAGGCGACATCAGCTTGTCCCTCCATAAGAAGGGAAAATTCTCAAGAGAGTCCTTAACTTGGAAAAAATCATATGCCCAATGACAAAAGGTCTGGCAAATGAAATCTATATCATTAAACATGTCAACTTGCGCCAAGTCCTCACAAGTCAAGGCCCTGCACTGCATTTCAACTCTGGGCAATGAAGGAATGGGCTACATCTTCCAGGACGTCAGCAACACCCGGGTCATCAGCCAAGCCAGAAATAATCTAGTAGGGTCGCAAAGTAAATAGTTTGCCCTTTTTCATAATAAATGATCAAACCAGTAGCGTCAATCCAGCGTAGCATCAAAGAAGGATCCCATTATGTAGGACGTGGAACACTACTTTAGCGAAGATATTGGGATATCTCATAATAAAGACATCAGTGTTTAGACCGCTAAAGGGACCAGCACCAGATCCAGATCTAGAAAAATAGCAGCCTTAATGGGATCCCCACCAAAGACGACATATGAAAGGGGAACATCTGAATCTGCCATACCCAAAAGAAGTCATACAGATGTTACAGCTGCTAAGCCTATCAAAATCCATGCCTGAAAAGAAATTTCAAATCACCTCAGAAAGGGTGAGGTATGGTTCTACGTATGCATAAACCTAGGACAAATTAGAATCATCATATCATGTCTGGTCTGCACATGTGCAACAAGCGCTACATCAGCGCACATCTCCATTAAAAAGTTAGTCATACATACCCAGTAGAGTTAAAAATGTATACACATTAAATACACAAACTCGATGAAAAAGTCTACTACCGTTCGAGTAGGCATCGGGACAATCCAAGGATCAACCATTGTCCCAACCATCAGGGTAGGTACTGTTGCAAATTACCAGTATAAGTTATCATCAGGATAGACATCGGGAGCACCCACTGAGGTAACTTGGCAAAGGAGATATATACCCACTAGAGGAGCATTCAGAAATGTACAACGGATCTTTGATTGTAATGGATGATTAATTATTGTTAAAGCTCAATTTATGGATGTTATTCCCGGGTTATTCACTATGAGTGTAATTTATTTATATAATTGCCTGATCAACGATTATTATGTTATTTCCTATGAACTTGTGAAGGAACATAGGAGATTAGAACTGGCCATAGTGACATATGTTCGCGAATTCTGCATAGATGGAATTTGTGATTCGTGTTTAGGCTAGATGTATGCCTTTACGCCATATGTAATCTAAAAGAGAACTTGGTAATAAATTCTTATTAATTGTAATTCACATAGGAATATAGTGAATTAGTTAATTAGGATGTCTTGCTTGAATCTATCCTATGTGGATACAAATGAGTATGAATATTATGCATCGTGAGGTGGTTTTATCTACATTAGTGTTTTCGATTAATAATCTGGGAGTAACTAAAATAAACTGGGGAAAAGGATAAATGTCAGAAATGCAATCATAAGTGAAGTTGTGCGCTTGATTCTCTTAAACTTGTTAAAATCTCGATTTAGTGTTACGATTGTCTCATTATTAATTTAAATATAAAAAGAAAACATCTTTTTACCGATAGTTTGATAAAGTTGAAATACTTTAAAATTGGTACTTGTTCGATTAAATAGTAATTATTGTCTCTGTGGGTACGATTTTTGATTTATCACTGTATTACTTGTTGACCACGTACACTTGCTTGTTGCGCGTAGAAAATAGCCAACAATATATATATATATATATATATATATATATATATATATATTTATAAAAGCTGTACAAAAGCCACGGAATGATCAAGGCTAGACAAAATTGAAATATATATAGAAAAAACAGTAAAAAGGGCGATGGATTTTCACGCTTGTGCCTGGACTGAAATATAAATGTATATATTTAAATGTAGATAGAAAAATAGTCAAACTAAGACTGGGAAGATAACCCAGTGTGGTGAATGGTGCAAAAATAGTAAAAAAATCACAGAATGATCCAGGCCAAACTGAAATGTAAATATACAGAAAAGTAGTCAAACCAAGACTGGGAAGATAACCCAGTATGGTGAATGTTGCTTATATATGCATAGATATATATAAAAGCAGTAAAAACGCTACAGAATGATCCAACCGAACTGAAATATAAATATATATATATATATAGTCAGAAAAGTAGTCAAACCAAGACTGGGAAGTTAACCCAGTGTGGTGAATGTTTCTTATATATGCATAAATATATATAAAAATAGTAAACTACCGTGGATTTGGCATCCGGGCTTAACAGAATTAAAAAGTTAGTATATATACATTTAAATATATACAAAAAAAAAAAAGCCAAACCCGGACTGGGAAGATAACTGAGTCTGGCGAAGTTGCTCACAATGCAGATATGAGTATATCAAAGCTGCTGGAAGCGACGGATGATCAATCCGAGTTGTAGAAATGCTAGAAAATACGTTTAGGTACTAAAATGTACCAATAGTTAACAAAAACGGCCACGAAACTGAGTTTCGGGCATATTTAGAAAATAAAACTTGATATGCAAGTGTATAAAAGTGCGAAGAAGTAAGAATAACTTTCTGATAGTAAAAATACTCATAATGGACTGCTACATGGGTTTTTTGCCAAATTGTAGGCTTTAAACGTCCAAATCTATCGGTTATTTTCTGATATGTGGTAGTATGTGGGTATATCTACGTGTTAGAGTGAAAAAAATCTTGGTTTGGAAGACAAGAAAATAGCTGGAAAACCAAACTGGCAGAGGTTCGGAGCGTTTCTAAATTATAAAATGAGTGGGAGGTGAGCTCATATTTATAGACCAGAGATCCTCCACTCTACCTGCGACAGCTTCAGGTAGAGGTGTGGCTCCACGTGGCATGAGCCCCGCGGTGGGTTCTGTCTTCTAGAAGTACGTGCACTCCGAGCAACGCGAGGTTAAAATTGAAACTTTCGAACTTTTTATCGGAGCGTCCGTTTGAGGCATGCGATACCTTTTCGAAAAAGCCCTCGCCAAGAGTGTCACAATGACATGGGATTAAACATTTTCTAGGTCCAAGAAGACGGGTTCATAACCAGGTCTTCGATTCCCCGCAGTTTGTCCGTTGAGCTATCTTGCGCTGTTTGCACTCAGGATCATTGTTATGGTTCGTTCTAACCTTGTTGTCATCAATTCAGCATGAGTTTGACTGAATCGGCTTTAAGTTGGTTAAATGACCATTTTGTCCCTCTCGGGGTTGCCTTTAGTGTCGGCTTGGCCTTCGGCTGACTTCCTGGGGTTGTTTCCACAGTTTGGATCCCATTCGAGTCTGTTTGTCCTCAGGGTTGTCTCTGAGACTGACTTGGTCACTCTAGGTTTTCCTCTGGAGATGTTATGATGCTTTAGGATTTTTTCTAAAGTTGATCTGACCTCCTGGGTTGAGACCGGAGATGACCTGCACCTCCCAGGTTGAGACCGGGGCTGATTTGTACCTCCCGGGTTAAGACCGGGACTGACCTGTACCTCCCAGGTTGAGACCAAGGTTGAACTGTACCTCCTGAGTTGAGATCGAGCTGACATGTACCTCCCAGGTTGAGACGGGGACTGACCTGTACCTCCCGGGTTGAGATCGGAGCTGACCTGTACCTCCCGAGTTGAGATCGGGGCTGACTTGTACTTTTTGGATTGAGACCGGGGCTTACCTGTACTTCCCGGGTTGAGACCGGGGCTAACCCGTACCTCCCGAGTTGAGACTGGGTTTGACCTGTACTTCCCGAGTTGAGACCGGGGCTGACCGGACGGCCCGGTATTGAGATCGGGGTTGAATTGATGGCCCAGTATTGAGACCTAGGTTGAACTAATGGCCCGATATTGAGATCGGGGTTGAGTTGATGGCCCGGTATTGAGACCGGGGTTGAACTGATGGCCCGACATTGAGACCGAGGTTGAACTGATGGCCCGGTATTGAGACCGGGGTTGAATTTATGGCCCGATATTGAGATCGGGGTTGAACTGATGGCCCGGTATTGAGACCGGGGTAGAGTTGATGGCCCGGTATTAAGATCAGGGTTGATTTGATGGCCCGGTATTGAGATCGGGGTTGATTTGATGGCCCGGTATTGAGATCGGGGTTGATTTGATGGCTCGGTATTGAGATCAGGGTTGAATTCACGGCCCAGTATTGAGATCGGGATTGATTTGATGGCCCGATATTGATACCGGGGTTGAATTGACGACCTTGTATTGAGATCGGGGTTGAATTGACGACCCTGTATTTAGACCGTAGTTATATTGACGGCCCGGTATTGAGACCAGGGTTGAATTGACTGCTTAGTATTGAGACTAGGGTTAAACTGATGACCCGGTATCAAGACTGGGGTTGATTTGATGGCCCGGTATCGAGATCGGGGTTGAGTTGGTGGCCCAATATCGAGACCGGGGTTGAGTTGGTGGCCCGGTATTAAGACCGGGGTTGATTTGATGGCTCGGTATTGAGAACGGGGTTAAATTGACAGCCCGGTATTGAGACCAGAGTTGAGTTGATGGCTCGGTATTGAGACAGGGGTTGAATTGACGGCCCGGTATTGAGATCGGGGTTGAGTTGGTGGCCCAGTATTCAGACCGGGGTTGATTTGATGGCCCGGTATTGAGACCGGTGTTGAATTGATGGCCTGGTATTGAGACCAGGGTTGAGTTGATGGCCCGGTATTGAGACCAGGGTTGAATTGACTGCCTGGTATTGAGATCGGGGTTGAACTGATGACCTGGTATCGAGACCGGGGTTGATTTGAAATAACAGTCTTGCCTTCCTACAGTGTTAGTAACAGGGAAATGAAATTTCGAGTGTCTACAGCTCTCTTTAGTTGTCTAGAGTTTTCTCTCTTGGATTTAATGAATTGGTAAGGAAGAATGCAGAAATGAGCTTGTATATATAGAAATCCAAGGCTAGGGGTATTTTGGTCATGTGGCCAACTTTTTACCATTTTGCCCTTAGATATTTTCTTTTTTTTTTAAATATCTTCCAAGACTTAGCTACTAAGTCTTGTTGTTCCTTCATTCAGAATTCGTCTGACAG
Source organism: Panax stipuleanatus (assembly GCA_020205555.1). NCBI lineage: Eukaryota > Viridiplantae > Streptophyta > Magnoliopsida > Apiales > Araliaceae > Panax > Panax stipuleanatus. The sequence goes on along the minus strand of CM035115.1, from coordinate 128,485,291 downwards.
GTGAAAAATTAGCGTTTTTGGTGAATAGTGTTTTCAACAACGTTTTCCCAGAAAATGGTTAAATGATCGGAATTCGATAAAAATAATTTTTATCTTTTCCCTATTTCATCTTATTACTCCACGTTTTTTGAAAAAAAAAATTTATTTGGTAATATGACTTTTGATAACATATTATAGGTGATCTTAAAACAAAATTTTGTTACGACATACGGATCTCTCAAAAGAGCTTATGGTCTAACCCTAACTCGAATCGTTCTTCGGGTAAATAGTGTTTTTATAAAAATTTCCTCGAATTTTTTTTATTTTCATCTTCGCAATTTTTACTTGTTTATTCTTGCACATATCAAAAATACTACCATACTAACATCATCCTATGTCATAAAAACGACCTTTAAACATATAATATAAATAATATTCATTAAATATTATTTTATTCAATAATATTCCATAAAAACTAATTTATTAAGCTAAGTGGAATTTCTCGATCGTTACAACTAGTTTTTCTACAACTCGGGGATCGCTGTGGTGGCTTCTTACGACCCCATCCTCAGCTCGGTGATCCTTGCTTGAACATGTTGTTATCTGGGCAAAATTACACTTTTGCCCTCCCGCGGGGTTATCGCCAGGGTGAAATTACGCTTTTACCCTCATGCAGAGTTAGTAAAAGGAAAACGAACTTTCGAGTGTTTACAATTATAACGTTCCTACTGTGGTTGCAAGATGACCCACTTGATTTCTCAGATCTTGAACATAAGTTTTTGTCTCCTGCTGGAACTGTTGTGTTTGACTCATGAATTATTGTGTTTGACTCGTGAATTCTTTGAACATATCTTCAATGGATACTCCATAAGTTTACAAGGGCTGGTTGTCTAGGTTGATATTGAGGATGAGCTTGTTGGAAACCTTGCTGCCTAGCTGGGAAAAATCCTTACACTGGTGGCCTATTTCCTCCATAACTCAAGTTGGGATGATCCCTCCAGCCTGGATTGTAGGTGTTTGTGTATGGATTATACTTCTTTTGGGGTTGTGACAGATAGTTTCCCATTGCATTGACTTGTTGTGCAGTCTCATTAGCTTGTAATGTTGGGCACGCATCTGTGTTATGGTTTGATTGTACACGTATCCCACAAGCCTTTGCAACTGGCATGCTTCCTGCAGCTAATTGTCTAACCACAGCAGTTAAGTCAAAAATTTGTTGCTCTAAATTCCATGTGCTTACCTTATTTATCGCTTTTAGTGAATGATCATTTATGGTCCCATACTACTGTGAATTAGCTTTTATATTTGCAATCAAGTTCCTTGTAACCTCAAGAGTTTTGTCAACTAATGCTCCTCCTCTTGCAATATCAATTATACTTTTATCCATTGGTAGCAACCCCTCATAAAAGTATTGAATTAGGTGTTGATCATCGATTTGATGGGGTGGACAACTAGTGCACAACTTCTTAAATCTCTCCTAATATTCAGGAAATGTTTCTCAACTGATATGTCGAATTTCGCATGTCTTCTTCCTTATGTTAGCTACTCTTGAACAGGAAAGTACTTCTCTAAGAACAGCCATTTCATATCGTTCTATGATTGTATCGATCTTGAAGGAAGATAATATAACCAGTCTTTTGCCAAATCTGCCAGTGAAAAGGGAAAAGCTATAAGCTTGATTTGTTTCTCTGTTATTCCTGTGGCTTCGTGGTTGAACACACCACATGGAATTCCTTTAAGTACTTGTATGGATCGTCATCTGTGAGACCACGAAAAGTAGGCAGAAGGTGAATTAGTCATGATTTTAATTCAAAAGTAGTAGTTAAAGTAGGATATTCAATGCACAAGAGTTATTGGTTCAAATTAGGAGAAGACAACTCCTTCAAAGTCCTGTTGTAATTAGGAGCAACCATCTTTTCTTCATCTAAATCACTAGATGAATTGTTCGAAAGTAATTCGAGAGTTATGTTGAGTCCTGGTGATGGAACTTTGTTGGAATCTGCAATAGTGGTTCGGGATTGACAGGCCTCCTTCCTTAACTTGCGTGCATTTTTCTCTATTTCTGGATCAAATTTCAATTCAAGAGAGTGAGAGGAGCAAGTCATAAACTAAAATAGTAAAATAAAACAAAGAATAAATAAAAAATAATTAACACTCCCCGACAACGTCGCCAAAATTTGAGAGTTGTCGTTTACACCCCAAAATGAAATCCTTACTTATGTTCTATAAACACAAAATTCAATATAATAACAAGCAATGGTCGATCCCACAGAGAGTAATGTTGTCTTAGTTTATTCTACTATTTTCTAAATCAAAATAACACTAAATATAAATTGGGAGGTTTTGAATTGAGTATAACTACCTAATGTAACAAAAAATAATCAATAAGAATAACCAATAAATTGAAGACTTCAGTTCTTCAGTTCAGTATCACCTTTTTACAATAATAGAATAATCAAGTTAAACAATATTTATCCTTCAATAAAATTAATAGCCCTAGATAACCGCAATCGCTAATTATCCGAAATTCTCCTAAAGTTTTAAATTTAATGTGACAATCGCCCCCACTAGACCCTAACTATTATACAACCCAAAACTATCAGTCTGGATTTAATATAACAACAACATTAAAAATTAGAGAATTATGTTAGTCCAAGCAACAATCACACAATCATGAATTATTTAACTTTTCTTCCGATATTCTTAGCAATACTCAAAAGCTTGTCCAAAATCATGTATTACTAATTGCTACTTATGATCAACAACAATATCATTTGCTGAATATTATATCTTAACCTAGCAGATGAATATAGCTTGATCAAATTAACTGTTCATAATTAAATCAATCAAAGAAGATATCATTCAAGTAATTAAAACAGATTATCAAGAATAAATTTTGTAGAAGAAGGAATAAATAAAGTAAACTTAATTAAACCATTAATTGTAAAGAAGATTCAACATCCCTTAGAACTGAAAGTAAAGAGATTATCCTGACATGCCTTCAATCTTGCCTCCAAGTCTAAGGTTTTGCAAATTGTGTAGTAGTCTACCCAAAACTTGACTAATACAATGTATTTATACTCCTAGGTCAAAGTCCTAAAGCCCTAAGAAATAATGTTCCTAGTTCCAATAGAATTCCTCCAAAAATACATGGTTGGGAAAAATCTGCCGACTAACCACACGCGCACGTAGCCAAAAAAACACGCCAGCGTCGCGGCTCAAGCTTAGAGTGTCGCGGCTCCCATTATAGCGCTGCTGCTCAACCTATATAGCGTCGCGACTCTCATTTCCCTGCCTTTATTTTCTTTTTGCTCCTTGTGCGCCCATTTTGATCCTCTTAGCAATATTTTTCCTTTTTCTTCTTTTCAGCTCCAATTCTTCCTAAAATCAATAAATCACATAAATAAGCTCATATACACATAAAACATATAACAAAACTAAACATAAAGGAATCAAAATTATAGAATATTATTCACTTATCACATAATGGGACTGGGGGCAAGACCAGCAACAAGCCTTTGAGAAAGTAAAGGAAATTTTGGCCTTGATGAAAATAATGATAGTATCACGAAAATGGATACCGTTGCAATTGTATATCACATTTATTAAAAAAAATGTACGAGGATTGATCACACATGAGGTAGATGAGGAAGAAATGCATGTGTATTATATCAACCGAATAATCAGGGAACCAGAAAACAGGTAATCGAAGTTAAAGAGACATTGTCTGTAGCTTCATCACACAAAAAATGTGCTATTATTTTCTGGTTGACAAAGTGAAGCTTGTAAGTAGAACTAACTCGATCAGATACTTGCGGACTAGGCCAGCGTTGGTAGGTAGACCTAGAAGATGGATGATGATCATTTCAGAATATGACATCAAATGCGTAACACCAAAGGCAATCAGATGTCAGGCTTTGGCAGACCTGCTCGCTTAGTTTTCAAATGGAGAATATGAACCTCCCTCTTAGGATCTTCCAGGGGGAGAAGTGGAAGCAATTGACATAGTGGAGGAGGACTCGGAATGGTGGAGTTTGGCCTTTGATGGGTAGTCTGCAGAGGGGAAAGGAGGAGCAGGTGTGGTGTTAACCACAAAAGAAAGAAATGAAGTAGCCTTGTTATACAAACTGGATTTCCTTTGCACGAACAATGAAGTAGAATATGAGCCACTCATATTAGGATTACTGACGGCTACAGAATTGGGAGCCAAGCGTCTCAAGTAAGGGGAGTTCAAATTTGATAGTACAACAAGTAAGAGGTAAATTCATAGTAAAGGAACCTATCTTGGCACCATACCGAACCGTGGCATAAAAAGTGATGGAAGCCTTCGGGAATGTGGTGATTGAGTATGTGTCAAGAGTACAAAATAGACAATCTGATGCATTAGCCACAGTAGCATTTAGAGTGTATGTCAAATGAGAAGACTTGGATGATAAAGTAATTCAAAGATCTAACGGATGATTGGAGACATGACATTTTTCATCCATTACAAACAAAGGAAGGGAACATATCATCGACGGAGCTTCAGAAATACTGCATCATTAAAAGAGTCTTGTACCACAAGGAAGCAGATGGTGTATTGACAAGATGCTTGGGGAGGCATGAAGCAAATACATTTTTGTATCAGGTACATGAAGAAAACTATAGATTGGCAGATATCGAGTTATACTGGAGGTTGCAGCGCTAAGGGTATTATTGGCCCAAGATTAAGAAAGAAGCAGATGCACTTCAACGACAATGTCTTTCGTGCTAAGAATATCCTAGGGAGAAAAAATGCGCCTTCACTGGCGACATAGCGGATTGACGAATCACATATGTGGATTTTTTACATAGTGGCAGTCTTCCTGTCGAAAAGAAAGACGCAACCACGATAAAGAAGAAAGCACAACGATTCTTCTTACAAAACGGAGAGTTATTTAGAAAAGGGTTCAATGGCAAGCCCTTACGGTGTTCCAAGGATTTTGTTTACTAAATGCACAAAGATGCACACCAAGGGAGAGCTAAGTTGTACAAACAACTGATTGATCATGGTTATTATTGGCCTAAAATGGAAGGAGATTGCTTAGAATTTGTTAAGAAGAGCCACATTTGCCAAATTCATGGGAACCTGATTCACCCTTTCGTTGTGGACTTCTGGATCATAGCAACACCATGGCCTTTTCATAAATCGGGAATGGATCTTATAGGTCTTTTTCATCTAAATTCTAAGGGAAATATATGAATCTTATCCGCCACTAAGATGTATACGAACTGGGTGGAAGCAATACCCTTGAAGAGGGCTACCAGACCGGCAGTGGGAAATTTCATCAAAGATCATATCATTTGTCACTTAGGGATCCCAAAAATCATTTTGGCAGCTAATGGAACTTCCTTCATTAATAGAGATGCCAAGTGTAGCACCCCCAAATCCAGGTCCCTTAAACCTCGGACCTGGTGCGTAACGATACATCATCTTTATACACATTCTATAAAGTAACGCAGAATATATAAACATACATTATTCATTACATAATAGTTCTACAACATTTCCCCAAGGGTCTATCAACCTTAACTTAATACATACCTTTACTAACTCAAAAGGTTTACAAAATAGTTAACGCATATTAAGCTACTCTTGAACTTTTCCCTTGTCTTTGTCCTTCCTGAAGCACTCGGGTTTAACTGAAATATTATCATGATATAGCAAAAGTGAGCAACTACTTTTCTCAGCAAATTAAAATACAAGAATGATATATCATGATTGAAAAAGAATAAGCTTTCGAATTTTCAACAATATATAATAATTGTGAAAGAACGAGAATCAAATTTTAATAACTGAATCAATAATGTTGAGTGGCCAATAATGACCATAACAAACACAAAGGTTTATCAGTAATTAAAATGGACCTTTTAATAGGTTTTTGATAATCAAGGTGATCAGTCTTTCATACTTGATGAACATATGAAACTTGCACTAAGTGCGAATATAAATAATTATCATGGATGTGGAATAATTGACAATAATTAAACCACTAACATGCTTGAAAAATAATAACTCAAGTTTGAGTTAGGAAACTTGCATGCTCCGATGATTACCACTAATCAATCTAATTTAATCTCTTATGAAGGACATATCATTAATTAGATTGATCTTTCAATCAGCATAGCATATCTTAACTCATAATACAATTGTTCTTAAAATAAATTATCTAACGTTTAGTCACATAATCAAACATTAGATAACACCTTAAACCATCAGTCATATTATCGTCCCTTGATAATATTATTATGCCTTAATCATCATCTTAAACTCCCGTCTAATATTATTTAACTTCTTACCATTATTAATCACTTAATAATATCTTAATTATTTCCTAATATTATTAATCACTTAATATTATCTAAATCATTTTCTTGATATTATTAATTACTTAATAATATTTTAATCACTTACTAATATTATTAATTATTTAATAATATTTTAATTACTTACTAATATTATTAATTATTTACTAATATTTTAATTATTTATTAATATTTTAATCATTTAATAATATTTTCATCATTTACTAATATTATTAATCATTTAATAATACTTTAATCACTTACTAATACTATTAATCATTTAATAATATTTTAATTACTTACTAATATTATTAATTATTTAATAATATTTTAATCCTTTATTAATATTATTAATTATTTAATAATATTTGTATCATTTATAAACAATTTAATTATAATGTTTATCTTTTGACTATTTAATTTATTTAACAAATATAACATGCCATTCACATAAAATTTTATTAAAATTGACCAAATTACCCTCAAAAAATCATAATACATCATATTAATGGTCATTATTTAATAAAATCACATTAACAAAATTTATGACTTAATATAACTTAATTTTCTCAATTATTCTTAACCCATTCATAGGCATGAAAAATACCAAATGAACTTATTATTTTTTTTATCTTCTGGGAAAAAGTTAATATATAATATTTTTTTTATCTTTTGGGAAAAGTTAATATATAATATTTCTCCACAGTTGATCCGTTTAACATTTTTGAGTGATTCCACTTGGGTTCATTAGATAACTCATGGATCTAACACATGTCTTTGACAAATCTAAAAACTAAGTTACGGATTTAAAATGGTAGGGGTCCAAAGTGGACTGAAATTTAGGGTTTTGAAGCACTAAACCTATTTTTGTTCTTCTTTGATTTCCAAGTTCATCAACACATAAAATGGTAAACTCTAAGCATAAAACATCATAAAATATATAGATCTACTACCATATGGTTTAAGAACATAAAATCATCATTTATCCTAAAACAATCACATGAATACACATAAAACTATTTAGGGTTTAAGTTTAGGAGATTTTTATACCTTGATCTATTGGATACTCTTCTTCTTCTCTCAAAGTAATTGATAAATCTTGGTGGCAGGAAGAAAAACTCCCCTCCTTCTCTACCTTAACCCACGACAACCACTTCCTCTCTCTCTCTCTTTCTATTTTTGCTCTTTAGCTTTTATGAAAATGTGAAGTGTATCAAACTTTTGCTATCTAAAGAGAGAGAGAGACTCTATTTATAATGCTTCAAAATCTAAACATATAACATATATGTATATACATAATCTCCCAATATCTTGCTAAATTACAAGCTATAGATTTCTTTGTATTAAGCTATGATTTATAGGAAACAAAGGCAAGGTAGTTGGTGACTAGCCTTAAAAAATATGATGAAGAAAATTAATTCACCCATATGCTCCTTTCCTTCAAAATTTGGCTACTCCCACTCCTATATCCCCAATTTGATTTTTTATGTGCTCTATTTACTTATTTAATAATCTAGAAGGTTCATCTCCAATGAACTAGGGTTTGGCCCAATCTTTTTATTTATTTGGGCTCCCATTTAATTTATTTGGATCACTTGAATTACCATATGCTCAAAAAATTTATTTTCCATACCCTTGCTATTTAATTAGGGTTACTAGTCGGTCGATGCCGATAAAAATTCATATCGCGCTCTCTACCCTTTAGATTTCGCTATGTTGATTTTATCTTTCTTTAAAGGGTGAGATTTTGGAAAAACCGACATATAATGTCGACGATTTGAAAAGAATGATTTTAATGATTGGGCCGAATTAGAAAAAGCTTCCAGTTGGTATGAGTTTAAATAGTTGTACCAACTCAACCGAATTTTGAAAAATTTCACAATGTGGCCCAATATGTGACTCTGTTTAATTGGTATTCATAGAGTTTGGGGGCTTGTTTAAGCAAGGGAAAGGTGTTAAGCACCCTCTAACTTCAGTGAAACATGGTTATCGCTTGTTTTCATTCCATATGCATTGATTGTGTGTGTGTGTGTGTGTGTGATGCAGATAAATGTGCTCCAAGTGCTTTATTTTAAAGTAGTGCTATGCCTTTTTTGAACCTATATACGATAGGTTTGACTTATTGAAAAGTTCATTTTTAACAGGCATATGAAAGTGAAGTTTTGAAAAGTTATTTTCAAACCCTTTCGCTCGCATAAGAATTGAGCCCTTTGATACTTCCATTTTATTACATATTTGGCTTGATTCAATTTTATTGAGATGCGAAGCATCTTTGACAGTATATAAACTATCTACAAGTGTCGGGCTCCTTATAGGCATAAAAGCCATCGAAGTATGTCCGAGCACCATATACATGTTTTCACTATTTTAGGGCCTTAAATTCGGATAACCGTTTTAAGACCCAAGGTTACATATACAAAGGGTTGCGAGCTGATTATACAACTTAAATAAGTCCATCACGGGAACCGGATCTAGATCCATTGATTGAATCATCGACCCTGTGGTTGCTAGGCTCACATGATATCATTTAAACAGCCTGCACAATGAATATATCGATATAAATTGCATATCTATTCTAGACATCGCTGAACAAAGGATTCATCAATATATTCTTATATGTGAGTAGCTAAGCTTCCTGTTTCCTTTATATACAGATCTAGGGTCACGTGGTTGCTAAATATTTACAAAACTAGAAATTAAACTAGATATATATAAATCCTAGCCAGTCAAGCTTGAATGGTTCAAGTTGTATAACTTTTGAACCGATTAAAAGCTAGATTTGGCTAGATCTAGTCAATACACTATAAATATTAACTATTTACAACAAAATGAACGGTTAAAAGTTAAATCTATGTTTAATATTAACTAATATATATACATATATATATAATGCTTATATATATATATATATATATATATATATTAAAGCAAGAAATGAACACAAATCTGAAGAGATCTTATAGCTTTGCACGAGATGGGCTATCGAACAACTTTTGGAGCCTTTAAACTCGATTTCCACCACTTAAAACTTGATATGTTAAAATTTATATGTATATAAGTGTTTACAATTGAGGTTTACAAGGATTAGAAGCATGATTTAAGTTGTTTGACACTTAGAATCTCATATTTGTTTCTCTCCTGGACCCTTTTTCTCTCTGGAATCCCCTTCTTATGAGCTGATGTGGGCTAATATATATAGGCCCGGGCTTTTTTAGGTAGACCTGTGCTTTCCGCAGGTACACCTATGGAAGGGTCCAATGGGTCCCGTTTCCTCGAAGTTCGTTCCCTCGATCGATGCGTTATCTGCTGAAACGTCTGTATCTTGCAATCCGGGAATTTGATGGAGATGTGCCATACCATTCCAAAAATCTTTTTCCAAGAGCTACGTAATAAAATTGGGCTTGTCCTTTTTTGAATCCGAGAAGATGGATGCATGACCAAAATAGCATCTCCAGGTCTACGTAGGCAGTCTGTTGAGCTATCTTATGCAGTTTACACTTGAGATTGTTGCAATGGCTTCTTTGGTGACCCTATCTACAGCTGGACGGTTGTTTTCTTATGTTGTGTTGTCAACATTTCCTCTTTTCCATCCCGTGGTTTTCTCCAAGGTTGAGGTGGCTTTTGAATATGACTTGGGGTTGTCTCGTTTGAATGCTACCAAATCTGTTCTTCCTCAAGGTGGTCTTTGAGGTTGATTTGATATCGCACGGGCTATCTCTGGGGTTTGATTTGATGTTGTAGTTCTCCGAGGTCGTCTTTGTGTTGTAAAAATATGCTTTTGCCTTCTTGCATAGTTAGTCCAAGGAAAAAAATAATTTTAGTGTCTACAGATTCCCCTTCTTATCATGTTTATGTAATGTAATGGATTGAACATGATAAAGACTACTAGACACTTGAAATATGACAAGATAAATTTGATGATGTAATGCAATGAATGGTATGATGAAGGTTAAAACACTTTCGCAAATCGCACTTCGCAAATCCCAAATCGCATTTCGGTTGATGCTGATGCTTACGCTGGGCTGACTCTAAATGTTTGTAATACTGGATATACCGATATCCTCGTTGAAGTAATGTTCAATGGCTTACACCACTAAATCCTTCTTCGATGCCACGTTGGATCGATGCCAACGGTTTATAATATCAAATATCCCGATATCTTTGCTGAAGTAGTGTTCAATGTCTTACATCACCCGATCCTTCCCCGATGCTATGCTATATTGACACTAATAATTTATAATATCAGATATCCTGATATCTTTGCTGAAGTAGTGTTCAACGGCTTACATCACCGGATCCTTCCCCGATGTTATGCTGGATTGACGCAAACGGTTTACAATATCAGACATCCTGATATCTTCGCTGAAGTAGTGTTCAACAACTTACATCACCGGATCCTTCCCCGATTCAACGCTCGATTGGCGCCAACAATTTATAATATCAGATATCCCGATATCTTCGCTGAAGTAGTGTTCAACGGCTTACATCACCGGATCCTTCCCCTGTGCTACGCTGGATTGACACCAATAATTTATAATATCAAACATCTTGATATCTTTGCTGAAGTAGTGTTCAATGGCTTACATCACTAGATCCTGCCTCGATGCTACGCTGGATTGATGCCAACAGTTTGATCATTGATTATGAAAAGGGGTGAGCTCTTTACTTACGACCCTACTGGATTAGATACTGGCTTGACTGATAACCCGGGTGTTGCTGATCTTCTGGAGTATGTGGTCCGTTCTTTCACTTCCCAGATTTGAACTTCGATTTAGAGGCCTCGACTTATGAGGACTTGTTGTATGTTTACATGTTTGATGATGTAGATTTCATTTTCTAAACCTTTTGTTATCGAGCGTTTATTTTTTATTTAAGGAATCTCTTGAGAATTTTTCCTTTCTTTTGTCAGGGCAAGCTTATGTCACCGTGATTTCTTTCTGGAGTTCTCCCTTTTCTTTTGATTAGAGGTTTAATCCCGCCTTAGACTCCTTCTAGTTCTTAGATTCAAAAAATTCCACAGCCCTTTCGTAAGTTATTATCGGGGGTTCATATAAGAAACTCTCTTTGTTGACCAAGTCAAGAGTGAGCAATATCCTGCACATCAAATGAATAACAGAATGCACAAAAGCATGAAGGCTTGAGCCATCAGGGTTAGTATAATCTTGTGAATGAGGTTTACAAGATTAAACCTTGTAAATCGCTATCTTTAAGGTTTAATTTTTTATTTTGACAAAATTTTCATTTAAGAAGTTATGAAATCACAAGAAAACTTTTAAGCATCCACTGTCATTATGCACAGGTAAGATATTTCATCTTCGCTCTAAGAACCACTCTTTGCAGAATTAACTTCATATGACACGCGCACTATGAGTGACGCAACCCTTAGCAGGGGTTTCTTTTCTATGACTTCTAGATTATTTCATTTCCATCTTATAATTTTTTTCTTTTTTCTTTTCCACTCGCTTAACTTGTCTCATTTTCTTAGGCTATTTAGAGTTACCCATTTAACAAGTTTTGGACCAATGACTCCTAAATAAGACGGCTTTAGGACACTAGGTGTTAAGACACCCCTTCGGGTTTACTATCTCGAGTAACAAAGGCCACACTTCGAGACGAGTCAGGTGGTCTACTCTATTTCTCCTCGGTTGATCTTGTGCAAGATTCATTTCCTTAGGCTCTAAGTTAACCATATAGTGGGTGTTGGGCCGGTGTCTCCCAAACCAAACAACTTTAGGGCACCAGATGTAAAGACACCCATCGGGCTTAATTACTCGAGTAACCTAGGCCACGATTCAGATTTGCTCAGATTTTGCCTTCTTCTTCTTGCAATGCTCGTTTTCTTAGGCTTTAAGTTACTCATTTAGCGAGCGTTGGGTCGGTGACTCCCAAACCAGACGACTTTAGGGCACCAGGTGTAAAGACACCACTCAGGATTAATTACTCGAGTAACCCAGGCTATTATTCGAGACATTAGGTTGGCTACTTATCTTTTATCTTCCAATTAATTATCATTGTTATTGCCACAGCTCATACCCTACAACTAAGAGTTGAGGTAACTGTAAAGTGCAGACATGCATATGAGGTCAATTCTACTCCAAATAGCATTTTTAACTAGAATTTTGAAAAGTTTTAATTTTTTGATCGTTCCCGTGATTCTTGCTCCACGGATGCTTGTCAGAATTAATCCAATTCATAACAAGTTAAACAAAATCTCTTTTTTAAAACCTTTTTCTAAGATTCTAATGCAAGATTTATCTATACTTAACATGTATATTATCACTAATGCATGTAAATGAAGATTGAAAGCACATAAAGAGATGAAAAAGTCGTACCTCTTATGTGGATCGTCGTATTCTAAGAAAATTATGATTAGAAAAGATCGACTGATCATACCGGATCATCAGTGAAATGATATGAGGGTCCCTTTGATGATGATGGGCCATGCTAATGGTGTTGACTGGTGTATTTTCCTTTTTAAGATGGTAAACGAATTCCCCAGTGTTTGAGTTGTCTCTACTTTCGAAATTACCCCAGTCTTGTTTGTTGTAAGGGTCCCAATATCGGGTTGTTATTTTAACTTTGATGATTGATGTTAAGAGGCCTTTGGACTCCTCTCAATTGGACCTAAAATCCTAGCTTAGTCTGTGATGTGATGGCTTTAACCAGATTTGGTTTGATTTATGAGGTTTAATCTGTGGCCTTTTCCTTAGGGAACAGGTCGTCCGGTATGAGATAGACTTTGCGACAACAGTAGCTCATGTGCTTCTGTAGGTCAAAGGAGATCAAGTCTTCTCGTACTTCAGGAGTGATGAGTTACTGGCAGGTTGCATCTTATAATGGTTGCCCTTTCATCCCTGTGACTGGTTATCTTGATGTATCGCTGGCTCTTCCTTTCTAGGACTTGTGCCAAATTTGATGGCATGACATTGAGGTATCGTTGGGTCTTCTCAACATGGGTCGCTGACCTTAAGGGTTTTTATTGGGTGTAAGCTTTTTAGGTTTGATTTTGGTGTCTTGAGACTGGTGTTTGGGTTGGTTTTTAGGTTTTGAAGTAAAGTGTTTTCTCGTTTCTTTGAGGGCTAGACCGCACCATAGATGTCTGCATACGTACTCCTGTGGATGGAGGGAGATCAGGTCTTTTGTAGTTCAAGCTCAAACTGACTAGACCTGATTGACTTGACTTTTTAATTTTTTTTACATGGAAAGTAAAATATATAATGCTAAGAAAGTGATATCGTCCCATATCTCTAGGAACTCATAACTTTATCCTCTGAATCTACGTCTTCCTAGCTAGCTAAGGCCTGATAGTCCAGTTGTCTGTGGTTATGTTTCCTTCGAGGCTTGTGATAGAGGTTACCTCCTGGTTATGAATACCTTCAATCATAGCCATAACTTGATCATCTCTTGATTCAGTATATCACTTAAGGAGGCTCAAATTGGACCCATCATAAAAATGGATGAACTATAGATTCCTCGATGGGTTTGCTTCCCCAACAACCTCACCAACTTTTTCTTCATTTGTTCCTTCATCTTTTTCATGAACTTGAGAGGATTTAACTATGAAATCACTCTCGAACTGCTGTTGTATATCTCTCAATGAACTTCCCTTTTTGACTTTTTCTACACTAGGAAGGATCAGTATTTCCTCTTCATCATCTAGGAGGGTAAAATTAGGAACATGGTTGCTAACTTTTGGTAATAGAATGTTTGACAGTTGCGGAGGAATTTTCTTAGGGGACTGTCTTGCTTCCTCTGCCACTCCCCTTATTATGATCAGTTCACTTTCTGTTCTACCATAATTGGTGTTTATAACTGTTACTTCCTATGAACTGTTTATCTTGAGTGGACCTCTTACACTCTTCATTTCTCTTTTGCCTTTTCCGATCATGGGGATTTCTATCTTCAGCTCTCCATTTTCTATGAGATTCTGGATTTTATGCTACAGAGACCAACATTCCTCAGTCGCATGTCCAGGTGTGTTAGAATGGTAGAGACATATCTTGGTTGGATTATAACTCTTTGCCACGGGATCTAGGGGAGGCAGCAACTCGGTAATTTTTCATTTGTTTATCAAAAAGTGTAGCATCTTTTCCTTTGATTTGTTCAGAGGAGTGAATTTTTGGTCTCTGGTGGATGTTGTTTGATCTTTCTTCTTTGAGATTTTGCATTCCTCTAAGTGCTTTTTTGGCTGGTGAGATCTTCTAGGAATTTTATCATTCAACTTTTCTTGCCCTTTTAGCTTGCTTTGATCTTCTTCATTTAACTGGCTATTCTTAGAGGGATATAGGCTTGCATTATAGTTAACTGTCCTTTCTCTTGATTTTCTGATAATTGAGTGAAAAGTTTCCTTGTAATCTGATGTTGGTGCACTATCAGATTGGCCACCAGAGTTACTTAGTGCTGGATTATTTCCAATTTTTGCATTACTGTTATACCCTCCTCCAGATTTTCCCACTCTAGGATATTTGTTCTGTTCCTTTATAGGTATTCCTCCATCCTTCGTATGTACTTACGATTTGGACACATTTTGGTGCTTCCTGACCCGATCATGTTCACTCCCTCCATATCATGCTGTATCAGAAGGTTGGTGTTGACATTTGGCTGGTCAGGTTGTTGAATCACAACATCGCCACTTTCGAGCAGATTTTAGATTTTATTATTTAAGGACCAACAATCTTGTGTATCGTGTCCCAGAGACCCTGAATGGTAAGCACATCTCTGACTTGGATTGTATCTTTTACTTTTTGGATCCAAAGGTGGAGCCAATTTGGTAATTTTCTTCTAGTTGATTAATAATGCCAATATGTTTTCAAGGGAATCGCCTAGTGGTGTGAACTCCTGATATTTTGTTCTTTCAAACTTTTTCTTTCTTTCCTGCATTAGTTGAATGTGCCCTATTGTTGAAATAACAGATTGCCTTCCTTCTTCCAAATAGGGGTGCTATGGTTGGGTCTTCTAGATTGCCCTGTAAAACGAGGGATACATCTTCATCGCCTTTCTTGGGTACCCTTTAGGGAGAACTCGCATAGTTGCCAGACTGTATATGCTCGGCAACTGCTTTCAAGGCCATGAGATCTTTAATCTTTCCCGCTTTTAGGCCCATCTCTGCCATTTCACCATATTTGATCATCTCCGAGAATGGCTTGCCTATTCCTACTAGGATCCTCTCATAGTAAGGTGCCTCTTGGATGTCTATGAAAGTCATCACCATTTCAGTTTCTAACATAGGCGGGTTGACCTGTGCTGCCAGACGTCTCCATCTTTGAGCATATTCTTGGAAAGACTCAGTATTCTGCTTCTTAACTTTAGTCACTTGATATCAATGTAGTGCCATTTGTGACTGAAAACTATACTGATTAAGGAAAGCGTGGACCAGCTCTTCCGAGCTATGGATTTTTGAACTGTTGAGTTGGGCGTACCATGCTCTGGCCTCTCCCGTTAGACTTTTTTGGAATAGCTGCATTATCAGGTTCTCATCCTCTGCATAGGATCTGAGTTCTTCGATATATACCTTTAGATGGGTATAAGGATCGCCTGCTCGATTATACTTTTCAAAATCTGGGATCTTGAATTTCTCTAGATAACGAGCCCCTAGGAATATGCAGAGATCTGAATAATCGACACTTCCATAAGTTCCAATTCCTTTTATAGATCGGATGGTTTCTTCCATTTGTTGGACTTTCTTTATTATATCCCTAGTTTTCGGGTCTTCCCTGAGATTTGTGATTTTAGGGTTTTTGTTGGTTCTTTCACTAGATTGAGGTTCAAGTATCTGTATTTCCCCTCTTTTGTCAGCACTTTGATTTCCACCCTATGAGGAGGACTCTAGTTGAGTGGGCGTCTGTTGGCCCTGAGTGCTTTTACTTTGTTCTTTCAGGAGGATAACCAACTTTGCTATTTGATTCTTAAGTCCTTCAAACTCCTTTAGAGTTACGTAACCTGATTTATATTGGACATTTTTAGCCATGTCGATGGATAGGCCTCGTGCCTTCTTATATTTCGATCTGGTAATGGGACTAATCTTGCCTACAAGAAGAGTAGGTAGTTTAGTCTTGACAAAACTAAAAGTATGCATGTTGTGCAATATGTCAGTTTTAGGGTTTTTTTTTAATATTTTCCTATAAAGTAGAGGTCAGATGTTTTGATGACAGGATAGCATGACATTTATAATAAGATTTGATATTTCACATGGAATTAACATTTAATATTTGACAGGAATTAACATTTTAACATGGAATTAAAAGGGAAAGGCATGAAGAATCTTCCCTTCACGTTTGGTTTATCAAAGGTTGACATATCTTTGGTTACTCTCGCGGGCTTTTCGGCATGAAGGTTCCCAGATCATCGCAATCTACTAGATGGGAAGTTAATCTGGTCTTTCAATTGGTGCGGATCTAAGTGGCGCCTTTCTTGAGCCTCGCGGATTAGTCTCCTCTTGAGTCCAGTAATCAGCCACACACAGGTTTGCCTCCTAGTGGAGGAATCACACATAATACATTAATCGCGTCTCACCATATACAATATAATGACATTGTGCGAAATACTAATATAAAACATTGTAAATAAGGAATTCATTCACATCCATTGAATATAAAGATAACATTCACACATATGCAGATAAAAAGAGAATTGAAAAGATTAAAATGCGGCTTAAGCCCTCTATTGTCCCTAGCAGAGTCGCCATCTGTCGACGCCGGGAAAATTTTCTATCGCGTTCTCTACCCTTTAGATTTTGCTATGTTAATTTTATCTTTCTTGAAAGGGTGAGATTTTTGGAAAGACCGACATACAATGTCGACGATTTAAAAAGATTAATTTTAATGATTGGGCCGAATTAGACAGAGCTGCCAGTTGGTATGAGTTTAAATGGTTGTACCAACTCAACCGAATTTTAAAAGTTTTCGCAATGTGGCCCAATATATGACTCTGTTTAATTGGTCTGTAACCCGAGATTCATAGAGTTCGGGGGCTTTCTTAAACGGAAGGTGTTAGGGCACCCCCGACTTTCGTAAAACACTGTTACCGCGTCTTTTCATTCCCTATGCATTGATTATGTGTGTGATGCAGATAAATGTGCTCAAAGTGCTTTATTTGAAAATAGTTCTATGCCTTTTTGAACCTATATACGATAAGGTTTGACTTATTGAAAAGTTCATTTTTAACAGGCATATGAAAGTAAAGTTTTGAAAAGCTGTTTTCAAACCCTTTTGCTCGCATAGGAGTTGACGCCTTTGATACTTCCATTTTATTCTATATTCGACTTGATTTGAATTTATTGACTCAATAATTGCTACGTTGCTATTTTATATGATTGATTCAATAATGGCTACAATTGATATTTTGTATTATTGATTCAATAATTGTCACTGCATAGTATTTCACATTATCAACTCAATAATTCATATTATTTGAATAATATTATTAGATAGCATTATTGACAATGTCTAAGGAAGTTCTGTCTAGGAGGGGTTATTTAATTGCGCGCCAGTAAGGAGAAATCATTATCGGAAGGCCCCCTCTTTCCTAGGAACGACCTGGTTGTCAATATTATAGTTCTGTAATATTATTTATGAATAATTAATTATTAATTTATATGATAAGGAAATATTTATTTTGTGGATATAAAAGAAGGAATTAGCGCTGATGTGTTTTTATCAGTATTTTGGTGTGGAAAATCATCCGTTTATGGATTTCGGATAATTTATGTTTGGAATTTAGAAAAACTTCCTTCTACAAAGTTGTAGAGAATTAAATTTCCTATGAAAAAGACATAGAATTTGTATTTTTCTGACAAAGAGGCTATTTATTATGAATTATTGAAGTTTCAAAAAATAAATATTTTTTAATAGGAGGTGGGTCCCACTTGAGGTGGCTGATGGCTTTTGAAATTTCAACAGGCGGCGAATTTTTTTTTTAAAAAAATATTATTTTATTCAAAAGTCTACTTTGGCATCCTAAGCTTTTCTTATAAATAGGGTGCTTAGGTTAGAATTAAAAATCACACCAGAATCAGAAGTTTTCTCTCTATAATATCGAGCGTATTTTTGTGAGTATTTAGATACTTTGAGTGTTACTATTCAGTGCAAGTTTTCTTCGGTATTATATCCGATATTCTAGTCAGAAGTACTATTCTTTTGAGGTAAAGGATGTTATTTTCTTTCGTAAATGATGTTATTCTTTTCAATATCATTATACCGAAATATTGGCATGGATTTTATTAGGAAATTCTTACTTTTTCCGTCGGAGTTACTATTCACGTATACGGCACTATTCACGTATACAGCACTATTCACGAAAAAACTAAATTTTCTTCTATTTGTCCAAATTATCTGTTATGGTTACTATCTTTGTTTAGATCTAACTTTTGAGCTTCATTCTTGAATTTTGCTCCACAAAGTATTATTATGAAATATTCTTGAACTTGAATAAACTAAAATAGGAATCCTTAATCTTATCCTTTATTTCACTGGATTCGTTATTTATATTATTTTTCATCATCCTCGGTCCTAAATGGTGATATAACTGAATATCTTTGGCCTGTAGAGCAAAGATGAATGATTACCTAATGAATATCTTTGGCCGTAATGCAAAGATGGACAGGTGTTGAGATGAACATGACCATTGGTGATACAAATGAATATCTTTGGCCTGTAGTGCAAATATGAATATTTGATTCGAGATGTATATTGATTGATGTTACATGGATAAAATATTGATGACGAACTTTTAAATCATAGAAGATAGTAGACTTCATTCTCTACTTAACTCTTCTAATGAATTGTTATTTCCGCTACAAATATTGATCTAAATCTTGTTGTCAATAATATTTTATCTGAATTGTTGAAGACTAACGATAATTTATTTTCCATTATCTTAGTCATAATATTCTTTACTGGGCTAGTTGAGCTCACCCTTTTCATCTATTGTCCTTTTCAGGAAATGAGAATATTGCGGGAACTAGTCGGGGGACAGAGTGATGGTCCGAGTTAGAGCAGTAGTTGTCCTCGCTATTTTTATAAAATAGTGGGATAATAATTGTAATAAATAAAGAATGAATTTGAATGTTAATATTTCGTATTATATACGATTTGTATTGACACTCACAGTTGTGTGGTCGTATTTTGCACGACCGTGTGATATAAAGTTTGTATTTGAATTCTGTACCACGTATTTGGCGACTCAGAATGTGTTGGGTTGACTGGACCTATTCTGGGGGGCGTCACATAATTGCTTTAATGTCTCCACACAAATGATCATAAGATCAATCATCCTCATCCAATGAGCAATTAACATATGTACCAATCTATCCGGATTTACTAATTTCCTTTTTAGTAATCCCACTATTGGGAACTATTTTAGTTTTTAAGCTTTCTAAGAATTTATATTTCATTAGCATGATCAACATCATGATTCTAAAAGCATTTCTTAAAACTATTAGTTATTTACATATTATAAAAAACAACATCATGTCGATAATTAAATGTCTTTAATAAATAAATACTTTAATTAATAAATATATAAGATCATTTACAAAGTATATGCTTAATCATCATACATGATTAGCTTGTATGCATACTACTTTCAAGAGTATAGTAGGAGAATCAATAGTTTCATGATGACGCTGAAACTCGTTACTTATGGATGCGAGCATGATGCATTGAACCAACTATTCATCATCTTACTACTTTCTAAAAATAGCAATCTCTTCCTCAGAGGCATTGTCTGAAACCATTGCATGGATAGGCGTATTAAGGATATAAGATAGCTTTTCAGCCTTGAGAACTATTCTCAAATTCCTTAACCAATCCATTTAATTCAGTTAAGTTAATTAGCATCTAATATGCTACACAGTGATAGTAATTTAGACATTATAAAATTCTATAAATAAATTTGTAATTAACAACATTATAGCATACATTCTTTTATTAATTACCAAAATAAATTAGGTCTTATTTTAAATTGGAATCTCCCACTATTTTCTTCAAACTATATTATCCTCACAATATATAGTTCGGCAAATTTAATTAATGATTTGCTAGTGGGAATAAAGATCCTATTTCAAATATATATAGCCTTGTGTGTGCATAACAAACTATATATAAATAAATAGGTAGACAACTTTTGTCAATTACATCACCATGTAACTCCTTGTATTTTTCTTCTTAGATCATTATGGTCAAGTGTGTGCACATCCGAACCAAAACAATGTTAGTTGAGACCGACCCAGCATTTCCATATAAATGAAGAGAAAACTACAGCCCTTGTGTGTGCATAACAAAGCGGTAATGTTCAATTCCTTATAAACATTTAATGTAATAAAACAACATCTTAAAATTTTAATACTTACCTTATGTGTGCACAACAAACGCATATTAAATATTTAATACTCTATTAATTTATCATGCTAGAAGGCGACGTTCGATATTCTAAATATCTTTGAACGCTTAGGACTGAATATAAAATCTTTGAGGGGTTTGTTATTATTTGTCTCATCTTGTTTAGCGCGCATGCACACACATATATATAAAATACGCGTCATATTAATTAACATGCGAAGCATGTTGTATAATATATAAAATATATATAGTAATCATGCACATATAAAATACTATATTCTATCCGGAATGATTATGAACTTTATTCTAGTTTGGTTCACTAGAGCCACCAAGTGAACCAAAAGGTCAAACCTAGGGTGCAAGAATTAAATTTAAATATAACTATTATATTTAAATCTCGGACTCCATTACAAACGGGTCTTCACGCGCTCCTTGCTCATTGGTCTCCAACTCTTCAAAATTTAATTCCAACTATTCCTATTACAAAAACTATTTACTATAAATAAAAACCTTGATCAGCAGTCAAGGGAAAGTACATAAGAGGGAGATTGTGACACACCCAAATCCGGGTACTTTGTTTCCACACGATTTGGTGGTCACTATCTAAATAAAATATACATCTACCCAATAATAAAGAATGCAAAATAAATTACAACCTTATCATTAAATAAAATCTTTCTTATGAAGAAGGATTACAACCTTAGTCCAAAATTATCCCAGGTTTGCTAACCTTAACATAATAAATAAGTACGAAAATAAAATATCATAAACGAAATCTTATTACAATCAAATTCAAAGATAATAAGTCTTCACTTGTTCATCTTGCCTTTCCCTTTACTTGTTGACAGTACGTTAACGTTCTCGGCTTTAATTGCAAGGGATTATTAAATATGCAAGAGTGAGCAAACAAAAGCTCACTTGGAATACAAAAATAATATGATATAACTGAATAACTTTAAAAAATTTGAATAACATTACGTTCATCAACAATAAAGAATTGATTAATAATTCTTTCATCAATATTCAGAATTTTGAATATTAAAATCATCTGAGGGTCATAAAACCTTAAACTATGTCCTAGGTTATAGACATTTTCGTTTAAAACCTTTAACAGC
Organism: Panax stipuleanatus; assembly: GCA_020205555.1. NCBI lineage: Eukaryota > Viridiplantae > Streptophyta > Magnoliopsida > Apiales > Araliaceae > Panax > Panax stipuleanatus. Next base: position 128,463,537 of record CM035115.1, on the reverse strand, counting down.
CATTTAGACTATGGACTCTCAATTCGTACTTAGGGGGATCAGCCCTTCGTACCATGTATTGTGCACAAACATTTAACGCTTTCGCATAGTAACCTCCCTTAATAAATAGGGTTGTTCATCTCAGTATTTGATACAAGTCCACACCAAAGAAAGTTTGGTTTGGACAGCTAAAAGGAAATTTGAAGTTTTCAACTATCATCAACTAAGGAGTAGTTGAATCGACTCACAATAATCAAGAATAATTCAATAATAACGAATTATGAAATAACTTATACTTTAGAATTTAAACTTAAAGCATGCGAAAGACAAGATAGACCTTACTTGAACAATTAAGTCAAGGTCACTTAAATTAAATCATGACCTTTAAATAAGTAATTATCCATTGCAGAAATAAAAGGACAATTTCAAATACAATATATTTGAATTTAAAACACTTGCATATAATTAACAAGTTTAGGGATAGAAGACTTGCCTCAAGCGCAAGCTACACTTTACAATATACAATCACTTCCACAATTACCCTACATAGTACATTACGTTCATAATACCAATTAGTTCCTAACTATGACGTTTAAATCGTTGAACTTCTTTGTAAGAACCCGGATTTTCAGAAATTATTAAATAAGGATTTAATAAATAAAATTCTTAAACGGTGAGATGGGTTCGAATAAAAAGATATATATGTGATATGAGGTATGTGGTATTATATTACATAGGGTAATATGGACTATGTAATATGTGTTTTTGTGATTAATGAATATATTATTAATATATATTTGTTACTTATCGTAGAGACGATTCAATTGAGGTAAAGGAAGTGGATAAATTCCTATCGATATTAAATAATTTATAGAATTATTTTATCATAGTAAGTTGGTGACATTAAATATCCTTAATGTATAATCACCATATTCTTGTGTATGTGTACTAATAACTCGTATGTTTATAATATAGGTTATTAATAACACTTAAGCTATCCGTGAATAGGTTTGGATAGTGAAGCATGAGTTAGTTAAGGAATTAACTAATAAGAATAAATATTGGTTAATTTAAGTTGAGAGTTATATTATGGAATAATATAATGTGAATATTGAACCTTAATTAACTAAGGTAATATGGTACAAGGTTTGATTTACTTAAGTAAAGGAGTGAATTAATATATATGTTGAATATATGATTATAATTAGTACCTTCTATATATTACTTAGAATGGTAATATGTGTGAAAGTCTAATGTACAAATAACGTTAATAGATATATATACGTTATTAAAGAGAAATGGAAATCATTATATCTTTAAATGAATATTTGAAGAAATTGTTTTGGGAACAATTTATAGAAAATAAAGAGAAATAATTATTATAAAGGATATTAAAATAAATTCTAATATTGAATTATTTTAATAAAGGAGCAAATATTATTTTTAAATAATAATATTACCCTATATGTTTTTGGTATGATGTAATAAGTGTGATTAATTAATATGGTAAATATATTAAAAACGTATTTGCTATATGTAATTAAATTGATGAAAATAAATTATTATAATAGAAAATAAACTTATTACCTATTTTCTATATATAATGTATGTACATGTGCCATACATGTAATTATTTTAGTAGATATTATATTAAGAATAATATCTTGAGACAATAAGTAAGTTATTTTCTAACAATGAATATCTTTATTTGGAGAAAACATAATATTTTATGTTATGGCAAAATACATAATTCCTAATGTATTTTCAAGAAAGTTTATTAATGAAAGAAAACTAAGTTATTTCAATATATTAAATAACTTAAGTTATTATTTTATCGTAGATTTTATAATAATTAATAGAGTAAATATTAATTATTCTAGTGTAGAGGTTATACATATAATTGTTCAAGGTAGCTAAATAATTTAGCATTAAAGTGCATGTGTCTCACAAACCTTATATTAAAAGAATATTAAAGTGTGATGGGAGTGATAATAAGCTTAAGGTAAGCTTGTGAGATATGCCTAGTGTGGCAAAGTGGTGGAATAAACATTCATTAAATAAATTAATGAATGAATAATTAATGGAATTAATTATTATTATTATGTGAATAAATTTCTATGTGCAATGATGTGTAATTATAAGTTATATAGTAGCTACATCTATATAATATGGAATGAAGTGTGACACTTCAAGAGAACTATATAATATAGGAAACTATATGATTAAGTGTAATAATAAAGTTACAATAATGGGGTGTGACACTACTCAATTAAAATATATTCGGTATTGTCAAATATACATGGATTATATGATTGGGTGTATGTGTGACCCTATCATATCATATGGTAATAACATTAAGTTATTAGATATAAGCTTGCAAGTTAGTCCATGTGAGAACAATAATGGTCAATCAAGTGGTTAGGGTACATGAATAGTGGTAGTTGGTGGGAGTTAGCCACCAACTTCCCTTTTGCCCTTTGGGTAATAACCATAGGAGAATAATAGCTTGATAATGAATAGATGCAATACATTAGTGTGTAGAGTTTGTTAATTCAATTACTACATTGTTGCTAAGAAAGCATATAATAAGAAATGTAATTACACCATGAGCATGTTATAAGGTGTAATGATGAGGAAGGACCATGAATAGTAGTAGTTGGTGGAGTTAGCCACCAACTCCTCTTTGACCATTGGGTATTACCCATAGGAGGGTAATAGATTGAGTATAATAGAGAACATACAAATTAGTAACGTAATGGTATTACTTTATGAACATATTATAAGATGTAACATTGAGTATAATATTATCTTAGGAGATTATATTATTATAAACTTGTGGACTATTAAGTACTAAGTTCACATAATTATGCCTTGTGTGGCATAAATAATGAAGTTAAATCAAGGGGATTTAATGGGAAGTATTAGAAGAAAATGAATGGGTGATATTAATTATCATTATAATATTTGAGTATATTTGTGATAATAATTTTATGGAAAATGGTGGGATGATAGTACCCAACCATATTATATTTAGTCCAATTAGAATATTAGCTTAACCTATGTACATGAGGTACATGATTATATGTAGTAGTGTATATTTAAAATATGAGTATACAATAAAATAATATATCATGGATATATTATAAATAATTATTGAATTAATAAAATTTAATAATAAAGGAAACAATGTAATGTGATGATACCCGATAGTATTATTGGGACTACATTGTGACACATTAATTTATAACTTAAGTTATATAAAATGGAATGTGTATAACTTAAATATATATGGAATAAATATATATATCCTAAGTATATACTATATGTATACATATATAACATTAGTATGTGGGAAAACAAGTTGCTGAGTTTTCTGCCTTGTCCCTAATTGAGTGACCCAATTGCTTCTCACGTGTATAACTCATGAAGCCTAAGCCTATTTCTATCAAACTCAGCAACATTAGCTTCATAGTAATAATGATAAGGGAGTGGGGATCATGATGGATTTCAACAACTACTCCAACTACTCTCTATGAACCAATGTGCTCTTCTCATTTCTTTTGGTTTAATCTAAGGTGAAATTGCAATGTCTGGTTATTCGTTTGCCTATAAGTATAAGCTCTTCTCTTCTCATTTCTTTTGCTGGAAATTTTGGAGAATGTGAATAGAGAGTGAGTTATATACCAGTGTTAGCATTCTGAGATAACAGTGAGGGAAGTTAGTGTAGCAGCATTGTGAGAACCATTGTAGCAACAATTTCAGTCAAGAGGTATAACATTGTTCTTCAATTCTCAATTCTTGATTCTTGAATTTATCATGAATTAATTGATTAAGTGATTTGAAGATGTTTATTAAGTGTTATATGAAATTATAAACATGATAGAATTGTTATATAGCATGTTTAAATTCGAATTATTGAAGAAATTTTTGAGTTGGGCTAAGAGACTGCCGAAGCAGAAAAGTTTCTGGTCTGGAAACGGGGACGCGCGGCCGCGCGTCTCCCTAGTACAAATGGGGCGCGGCCGCGCCCTCTGCAGAAACTGTTGGTGATTTTGTGTTTTCTAGTTGTTTAAGCATACTAGTTATACTCTAATAATTGCATAAAGGGGTCTGACATGTGTACTAAGATTGTCATGCACATAGTGAGTTGTATTAGTTGGTTTAACATAATTTCCTAAAAGAAAACGTAAAGTTTTGAAAATGAGACTTGACGAATTTTATGTTCTTTGAGTCGGACTTTTGAGACATGTGTAAGTGTCTTGGTTATGTGCATCAATGGGTATGAAGGTAGTTGTTGATTAATTACCTTGGCTAATAGTAAACAATTATACCTTGTTGTAGTGGAGGTTTAAATGAAAACTTAAGGTTTTATAAATGAATTTTGGCGTATATAAGTCATGTTTATATTCTGACTTTTTAAGCATGATTATATGGTTTAGATATGCATGATATGTGAGTCGAAGGTATTGAGCATACACTAGAACACATTGTTTAAATTTAAAATGATTTCAAAAGATAAACTTAGAGTTTTTGGACGTATATATAGGATGTCCACGTTCTGATCATTGAGCATGTATAGATGACTTATATATGTGTTCTAATATATGAGAATCATGACTACAAGGTACTTTGCATATACTTAGTTACCTTTGTTGACTTAAAGCGATTTTTATGAAATGTTTAGAATGTGTAAGATGATAGCATCAAACACGGAGTGAGTTACATTATGATCACACGAGCATGTATATTAGGATTCATTATGCCTATAGACATGTTGACATAAGCATCATGTGATGAAACATGGATTTCACCTATGCACGCATATTCAAGAAAATGAATTTCAAAAGCATAGACTATGTGATTAAGTATACATGTGTAGTATAAGCACGAGCATGCCTACTTAATGTGTGTGTATAATATATATCAGAATGCATGATATGTTAGGACCAAACTAAGTTTATGAAATCTAAGTTCTGGTTCTGGCAGGGAGTCGCGCGGCCGCGCCACTCCCAAGCTTAATTGCCGCGCGGCCGCGCCGTGTTGCAGAGCTGCCAAGAACAGTTTGTTAACTGTCTGGTCCTAAGTTATTTCCCTTAAGGACCCTAAGTACCGAAATAGAATGGTTTCTATATAATAAGTATGAAGGTATGATGTTGTAACATCGTGGTTATCCTAAGATAGAGTGAAACGAAATCAAGATTAGAAAACGATATACGAATTGTTATTCTATTAGGAGCATATGAAATATATGACTGATGGATGTAAATCCATGATTATATAACTGTGTAGGAATACACGAAGTGCAGATAGCTTTAAGCAGTTAAGTCGTAGTTGTTAAACTACGAATCAGGCAAGTCTTTCAGTTCCTATTTGATATATGAATTCAATAACTGTTAGTTGAATTATATTATGCTGTGATAATGTGAACTTATATATGAATTGTATATGAGATATAAATGAGATTGAAAGTTGATCTTTGATGATATACTTGTTATGTGAAAAGTAACATGCGTAGTAAATATAAATTGTTTATAAATGCATGAACTGAGTATAATGTTGTATGCTATGTGATGCATGAAAACTGTTAGAATTGCTGAGCTGTCGAGCTCACTCTTGCAAATAACCACTTTTGCAGGTTAAGGACTTACGATAAAGACTTCGTGCTTCTTGATTGATAAAGATAGATAGTATCACAACGAAGAATACTGATTAGATTATTACTCGAACCATGTCTAGGTTCTAGTAGTTGTACTTGATATTTGTTTACGAGGTTTAATGCTTGTCGTACTATAAAGATGTATTAGATAATACATAGAGGATATCGAGTTGAGTTGTAAATGTTTATACGATAACTCAGATAAGAATGAATCATATTTTATAATTGATTCAAGGGTTGCAATTGATTCAAGTTATGAAATCAATAAAAGATTTTAATCAAGGAGGATTGAAAAGTTTAAATTATTCCGCATTTTAGTAACATCGAATATGATGTAAAGACGAGATCTTGGATATGAATAGAATTTATATTCTAAATTGTAATAAATAAAGTTGTATTCTTTTACTAATGAATAAAAGATATAATAGTTTGGCGTTAGTAGTATCGTGACTGCACTGAATCCGAGGTTTCGAAGGAACGTGGATTTGGGGGCGTCACAGGTTGGTATCAAAGCTGTAGGTTATAAACCTTAGGTAAGTGTACCTTAGACTATAACCTGAGAGAGGAAAAGATAAGATTAAAATATATACGTGAAGATTCAAAGAAAAATCTCGAAGTATCTAGAGAATGAGAATCAGGAGTTTCCTAACTCCGGTAATGAAAATGTTAAGATGATGTCTATAAGATGTATATGACAAAGATAATGAGAATGAACTCAGATGGAGTTTGGTTGATAATAGGGAAAGAACCCTAAGGTATAGTGATGATCACGACATGATCAGATTGAATTGTAAAATGATAGATAGTCTGTAATGACTAAGTATGTATAGCTTGATGCTATAAGAGAATGTACTATGATATAGTACGAGATGAACTCATGAGGAGTTGTATGTGGTGAAACATAGAAAGCTCGTAATGAGCAAGTGATAGAGTAAGATATGGTTAAGTGTTGGAATTCCATTGAGGACTCATGTGATGGCTTAGTTGTACAAACTTTTGTATGGGCAGAAGTTTTGTGCTTGCACTGAGTGTGTCACATTGATAATCGTTGGAATGTTAGTGTCGCGGTATCATTATACATATGGCGGAAAGGTGATTCTTTTCTCATATTTATTTTGATAGATAGAGATTTCTAAGATATAATTAGATAATATTAAGTTTAGGTGCGAGTTCTTAAGACTCATGCCTATGACAAGTTCGTGACTCATAATCTTATGATGGGACCCCTCAGCGAATGGACGATTTTGGTCTGACTAGGATAAGTTCCTCAACCCATATGATTGTGGTAAGTTCCTGAACTTCCATGGTGTGGTAAGTTGGTGAACTGTACTGAAAATAGATATATTATATAAGAGTTTTGGAATAGTAAGCATTGATGGTGGTAAGAGATTGAAGCGATGGAGAAATTGGATTTTCCTAAATCCTCTAGCTACGCTAGATTTTCAATATTTATTGACTTCGTGCTAGTGTTTGCACTTCGGTTTTTTTTGAGAAAACATTGGGTCAGGTAACTGAACTAATGAGTTTTAAAAAAAAAATAACACCGTTATTCGTATGTCTACACTATTTGTTTCGGCTAAGACAAAAATGATTTGACAATCTTTCAAAATGTATTTTGACCATATGCATCATTTGATATGATGTAGAATGGTAAACGATGGAGTCATCAATGCAATCGAACCTAGTGTTGGTTGTGATCGAAAGATCGTCAGCCCACTATGGTATGTTGTAATATGACAAAGTCATAAAATGGCGAAATCCTCAACGTACTACTAATCTAGTATGGTATCATGACGTCATAAAAGAATTTTTGGTTTTCTTGTAAATTATAAAGAAGGTCAATTAAGTTGACTAAATTATTTCGATTGATGTCCGAATTGTTGATGAGAGTCTAAGCTATTTGATTCGGCTAGGCGACTGTTGGAAAGAGATTATAGAATTCAAGCATTCTTGTGTATTTATGCCAAACCAGATTGCTCTGGTGCGGATTTAGATGTTGAAAAGCTGAGGTGAACAACCCTATAAGGGGACATGTTTTCGGGGACAATGGTTCCGAGCGTAACGCATATAGTCGTTACAAAACACTACGTTGCGGCCCAACATAGTGGTACAATAGGTTGGCCACCTAGAGTACGTGTGGAGAGTGTTTTTAGTCTTTGTGATTGATAAACACTCTGGTTTGCGGTGTGAAGAATTGTGTTGAAGCATTAGTAAACCTGGAGAAAAGTTCACGGTCTTGTGACCCCTCAGCATAAATTGGAATCTGAGTTATTCATACTACTTCCCGATTATTGAAAAATCGTGGAAGATTCTTATTCTTCTAAAGGATGAATGTAGTGAGTAGAATGTTTCTTAGAAAGGAGAAAATAGTAGAATGCAATTGAGAAAGTTATAGTAATAAAACTTCTGAAAAGAGTATGAATAAAATTATTCAAGAGAATATGTAATATTCGGAATAGCACCGAGTAGAGGAAGTTTCGGTGATTCCGAGGACGGAATCCTTATAAGGGGGAGAGGATGTAAGAACCCGGATTTTCAGAAATTATTAAATAAGGATTTAATAAATAAAATTCTTAAACGGTGAGATGGGTTCGAATAAAAAGATATATATGTGATATGAGGTATGTGGTATTATATTACATAGGGTAATATGGACTATGTAATATGTGTTTTTGTGATTAATGAATATATTATTAATATATATTTGTTACTTATCGTAGAGACGATTCAATTGAGGTAAAGGAAGTGGATAAATTCCTATCGATATTAAATAATTTATAGAATTATTTTATCATAGTAAGTTGGTGACATTAAATATCCTTAATGTATAATCACCATATTCTTGTGTATGTGTACTAATAACTCGTATGTTTATAATATAGGTTATTAATAACACTTAAGCTATCCGTGAATAGGTTTGGATAGTGAAGCATGAGTTAGTTAAGGAATTAACTAATAAGAATAAATATTGGTTAATTTAAGTTGAGAGTTATATTATGGAATAATATAATGTGAATATTGAACCTTAATTAACTAAGGTAATATGGTACAAGGTTTGATTTACTTAAGTAAAGGAGTGAATTAATATATATGTTGAATATATGATTATAATTAGTACCTTCTATATATTACTTAGAATGGTAATATGTGTGAAAGTCTAATGTACAAATAACGTTAATAGATATATATACGTTATTAAAGAGAAATGGAAATCATTATATCTTTAAATGAATATTTGAAGAAATTGTTTTGGGAACAATTTATAGAAAATAAAGAGAAATAATTATTATAAAGGATATTAAAATAAATTCTAATATTGAATTATTTTAATAAAGGAGCAAATATTATTTTTAAATAATAATATTACCCTATATGTTTTTGGTATGATGTAATAAGTGTGATTAATTAATATGGTAAATATATTAAAAACGTATTTGCTATATGTAATTAAATTGATGAAAATAAATTATTATAATAGAAAATAAACTTATTACCTATTTTCTATATATAATGTATGTACATGTGCCATACATGTAATTATTTTAGTAGATATTATATTAAGAATAATATCTTGAGACAATAAGTAAGTTATTTTCTAACAATGAATATCTTTATTTGGAGAAAACATAATATTTTATGTTATGGCAAAATACATAATTCCTAATGTATTTTCAAGAAAGTTTATTAATGAAAGAAAACTAAGTTATTTCAATATATTAAATAACTTAAGTTATTATTTTATCGTAGATTTTATAATAATTAATAGAGTAAATATTAATTATTCTAGTGTAGAGGTTATACATATAATTGTTCAAGGTAGCTAAATAATTTAGCATTAAAGTGCATGTGTCTCACAAACCTTATATTAAAAGAATATTAAAGTGTGATGGGAGTGATAATAAGCTTAAGGTAAGCTTGTGAGATATGCCTAGTGTGGCAAAGTGGTGGAATAAACATTCATTAAATAAATTAATGAATGAATAATTAATGGAATTAATTATTATTATTATGTGAATAAATTTCTATGTGCAATGATGTGTAATTATAAGTTATATAGTAGCTACATCTATATAATATGGAATGAAGTGTGACACTTCAAGAGAACTATATAATATAGGAAACTATATGATTAAGTGTAATAATAAAGTTACAATAATGGGGTGTGACACTACTCAATTAAAATATATTCGGTATTGTCAAATATACATGGATTATATGATTGGGTGTATGTGTGACCCTATCATATCATATGGTAATAACATTAAGTTATTAGATATAAGCTTGCAAGTTAGTCCATGTGAGAACAATAATGGTCAATCAAGTGGTTAGGGTACATGAATAGTGGTAGTTGGTGGGAGTTAGCCACCAACTTCCCTTTTGCCCTTTGGGTAATAACCATAGGAGAATAATAGCTTGATAATGAATAGATGCAATACATTAGTGTGTAGAGTTTGTTAATTCAATTACTACATTGTTGCTAAGAAAACATATAATAAGAAATGTAATTACACCATGAGCATGTTATAAGGTGTAATGATGAGGAAGGACCATGAATAGTAGTAGTTGGTGGAGTTAGCCACCAACTCCTCTTTGACCATTGGGTATTACCCATAGGAGGGTAATAGATTGAGTATAATAGAGAACATACAAATTAGTAACGTAATGGTATTACTTTATGAACATATTATAAGATGTAACATTGAGTATAATATTATCTTAGGAGATTATATTATTATAAACTTGTGGACTATTAAGTACTAAGTTCACATAATTATGCCTTGTGTGGCATAAATAATGAAGTTAAATCAAGGGGATTTAATGGGAAGTATTAGAAGAAAATGAATGGGTGATATTAATTATCATTATAATATTTGAGTATATTTGTGATAATAATTTTATGGAAAATGGTGGGATGATAGTACCCAACCATATTATATTTAGTCCAATTAGAATATTAGCTTAACCTATGTACATGAGGTACATGATTATATGTAGTAGTGTATATTTAAAATATGAGTATACAATAAAATAATATATCATGGATATATTATAAATAATTATTGAATTAATAAAATTTAATAATAAAGGAAACAATGTAATGTGATGATACCCGATAGTATTATTGGGACTACATTGTGACACATTAATTTATAACTTAAGTTATATAAAATGGAATGTGTATAACTTAAATATATATGGAATAAATATATATATCCTAAGTATATACTATATGTATACATATATAACATTAGTATGTGGGAAAACAAGTTGCTGAGTTTTCTGCCTTGTCCCTAATTGAGTGACCCAATTGCTTCTCACGTGTATAACTCATGAAGCCTAAGCCTATTTCTATCAAACTCAGCAACATTAGCTTCATAGTAATAATGATAAGGGAGTGGGGATCATGATGGATTTCAACAACTACTCCAACTACTCTCTATGAACCAATGTGCTCTTCTCATTTCTTTTGGTTTAATCTAAGGTGAAATTGCAATGTCTGGTTATTCGTTTGCCTATAAGTATAAGCTCTTCTCTTCTCATTTCTTTTGCTGGAAATTTTGGAGAATGTGAATAGAGAGTGAGTTATATACCAGTGTTAGCATTCTGAGATAACAGTGAGGGAAGTTAGTGTAGCAGCATTGTGAGAACCATTGTAGCAACAATTTCAGTCAAGAGGTATAACATTGTTCTTCAATTCTCAATTCTTGATTCTTGAATTTATCATGAATTAATTGATTAAGTGATTTGAAGATGTTTATTAAGTGTTATATGAAATTATAAGCATGATAGAATTGTTATATAGCATGTTTAAATTCGAATTATTGAAGAAATTTTTGAGTTGGGCTAAGAGACTGCCGAAGCAGAAAAGTTTCTGGTCTGGAAACGGGGACGCGCGGCCGCGCGTCTCCCTAGTACAAATGGGGCGCGGCCGCGCCCTCTGCAGAAACTGTTGGTGATTTTGTGTTTTCTAGTTGTTTAAGCATACTAGTTATACTCTAATAATTGCATAAAGGGGTCTGACATGTGTACTAAGATTGTCATGCACATAGTGAGTTGTATTAGTTGGTTTAACATAATTTCCTAAAAGAAAACGTAAAGTTTTAAAAATGAGACTTGACGAATTTTATGTTCTTTGAGTCGGACTTTTGAGACATGTGTAAGTGTCTTGGTTATGTGCATCAATGGGTATGAAGGTAGTTGTTGATTAATTACCTTGGCTAATAGTAAACAATTATACCTTGTTGTAGTGGAGGTTTAAATGAAAACTTAAGGTTTTATAAATGAATTTTGGCGTATATAAGTCATGTTTATATTCTGACTTTTTAAGCATGATTATATGGTTTAGATATGCATGATATGTGAGTCGAAGGTATTGAGCATACACTAGAACACATTGTTTAAATTTAAAATGATTTCAAAAGATAAACTTAGAGTTTTTGGACGTATATATAGGATGTCCACGTTCTGATCATTGAGCATGTATAGATGACTTATATATGTGTTCTAATATATGAGAATCATGACTACAAGGTACTTTGCATATACTTAGTTACCTTTGTTGACTTAAAGCGATTTTTATGAAATGTTTAGAATGTGTAAGATGATAGCATCAAACACGGAGTGAGTTACATTATGATCACACGAGCATGTATATTAGGATTCATTATGCCTATAGACATGTTGACATAAGCATCATGTGATGAAACATGGATTTCACCTATGCACGCATATTCAAGAAAATGAATTTCAAAAGCATAGACTATGTGATTAAGTATACATGTGTAGTATAAGCACGAGCATGCCTACTTAATGTGTGTGTATAATATATATCAGAATGCATGATATGTTAGGACCAAACTAAGTTTATGAAATCTAAGTTCTGGTTCTGGCAGGGAGTCGCGCGGCCGCGCCACTCCCAAGCTTAATTGCCGCGCGGCCGCGCCGTGTTGCAGAGCTGCCAAGAACAGTTTGTTAACTGTCTGGTCCTAAGTTATTTCCCTTAAGGACCCTAAGTACCGAAATAGAATGGTTTCTATATAATAAGTATGAAGGTATGATGTTGTAACATCGTGGTTATCCTAAGATAGAGTGAAACGAAATCAAGATTAGAAAACGATATACGAATTGTTATTCTATTAGGAGCATATGAAATATATGACTGATGGATGTAAATCCATGATTATATAACTGTGTAGGAATACACGAAGTGCAGATAGCTTTAAGCAGTTAAGTCGTAGTTGTTAAACTACGAATCAGGCAAGTCTTTCAGTTCCTATTTGATATATGAATTCAATAACTGTTAGTTGAATTATATTATGCTGTGATAATGTGAACTTATATATGAATTGTATATGAGATATAAATGAGATTGAAAGTTGATCTTTGATGATATACTTGTTATGTGAAAAGTAACATGCGTAGTAAATATAAATTGTTTATAAATGCATGAACTGAGTATAATGTTGTATGCTATGTGATGCATGAAAACTGTTAGAATTGCTGAGCTGTCGAGCTCACTCTTGCAAATAACCACTTTTGCAGGTTAAGGACTTACGATAAAGACTTCGTGCTTCTTGATTGATAAAGATAGATAGTATCACAACGAAGAATACTGATTAGATTATTACTCGAACCATGTCTAGGTTCTAGTAGTTGTACTTGATATTTGTTTACGAGGTTTAATGCTTGTCGTACTATAAAGATGTATTAGATAATACATAGAGGATATCGAGTTGAGTTGTAAATGTTTATACGATAACTCAGATAAGAATGAATCATATTTTATAATTGATTCAAGGGTTGCAATTGATTCAAGTTATGAAATCAATAAAAGATTTTAATCAAGGAGGATTGAAAAGTTTAAATTATTCCGCATTTTAGTAACATCGAATATGATGTAAAGACGAGATCTTGGATATGAATAGAATTTATATTCTAAATTGTAATAAATAAAGTTGTATTCTTTTACTAATGAATAAAAGATATAATAGTTTGGCGTTAGTAGTATCGTGACTGCACTGAATCCGAGGTTTCGAAGGAACGTGGATTTGGGGGCGTCACATTCTTACTCAAGTTCAACTTAGCAACATGGTTTACAACTTAAGTCGCTAATTATACACATACGTGAGTCTAAACTCAGAATCATGCACATCATACACGTATAGCACTTTAAAGCTATCATGTCGTACCTCATGAAAGTAATATCCATGAACACATATAATATATCAAGATGAGACTTCAAAATATTTAAAATATATTAAAAATATGTTATCTCATTGTCTAATACACTTAACATGTCATCATATTAAGTTAGCTAAACAAGCACTGCACAAAAACTACTCGGAGCACAAAATAATTTCTCGGACAGCCTTTAGCCCCACTGGGGCGGGGTTCCCTAGGCTTAATACCCCGCTGGGGCGGGTCTCCCTGGTGGCTCCCCCAGTTCGCGATCGTGCAGAGAAATAAGCCAATTTGACTTATTTCTTCGCATCAAAATCCGATTTTAATCATCATAATATATATAAAACTTTATGAAAACAAAATCTTAAAGTTTTAACATGATTATAACATTTATAAGCACTATAACACATAATCAAAACATAATTTTTATGATTTTTTTGAAGAAAACAACATTCTTAAGCGTTCTTGACGAAAATTGCTACTGTGAGTTTGTTTTTAAACCAAATCACGTAATTCAAATTGTATGAACTCTATTTCTTAACATATTATCATAATCCATAATCAATTTCAACAACAATTAACAATCAAATACTAATTTTGATAATTTAAAAGACTATTTTCAAAACTAGTTCACTGTAAATTGCTATGAACATGATTTTTTCATGTTCATCATATTTACTTGAATTCAAACACTTAGACAACTATATGAATCATATATAAACATATATATACATATACATCACATATATACATCATAACCAAGTAATTTTCATGTAAAATATATTATAGAGAAGTTCTTTTTGAAAAACATGGAAGATAAAAAAACACAATATAAAGAAATTGAAACTTAGAGATTATACCCTTGATGATGAGAAGAATATGAAGATAATGTTGATGCTTTGCTTTAGATCAAGCTCTTCCTACCTCTTCCTCTTCTTCTTCCTCTCTGAGCATTTTCTCTCTAACCTTTCTACTCTGTTATTCTCTTTATTTTCTATAATCCTGACTAACTCTTATTTTAACTAACGTATATTGATATATTATACATATAATACATATATAATATATCTATAACTGACAACTACTAATTAACGCACAATAAATATAATAATTATAATTAATACATGAGTTAAAATTTTGAAATTTAAAAAGCCCTAAGGCTTGTTTGGCCAAAAAAGCTTTATTTAAAAAATAGATTATTAGTAACTAAGGCCCTGTTAGGCAAAACGAGATTGAAACAGGTGCAAGGGCCTCGTTTGGGTAAAATGAATTTAAAACAGTTTTTATTCTTTTAATAAATCCTTTAATACATAGTTTAAATGTTACACTTTATTTAATTAAATTTCAACCTTCTAATTTATTTAAATAAAAGCTAACATCAATTATCCATATAACAATTGCCACAGAACAATTATAATTATTCGCTAATTATAATTTCATGCAACGATTATCACATAAAATACATCTAATTTAATTATCTCAATTAAATTAGAATCATATCATAAAATCATTACACATCCATTAAATTAAATATTAAATATTTATTTAATTAATATATTACACTTAATTAATTTACTCTACAACAATCACATAATTTATTTATATAACTCCATAAATAAATCAATAAAAATATTTATTTAATTCAATAAATATTTATAATTAAATATACAAAATCTCATTCGTTACAGAGATAGAATTTATATTAAGAAAAATTAGAGAAGACGAGGTACGCATACCCCATTTATAAAACTCATATATTCAAGCATCCAACTAAAATTAAATCAAATCACATTGGTCAATAGTCCATAATAAACTCCATTTATTATAATACACATCAACATATGCATTAATAAATAAAACATTCATCTCATGAATAATAAAGATTCAATATATATATATTGATATCAATTTAATGGGCAATTTTAGTTAGCATAAAATTCAATTCTGAATTAAAATAAACACTTTTATTTGAATCCAAATTTAAATCAAAATAAATCTTTTATTTTAATTTATTCATTTTTGAATAAAAATAAACACCTTTATTTTTAATCAAATTATTTAATCAAAATAAACTCGTTTATTTTAATTAATATGGAATCCAATTCCAAGTCAAAATAAACTCCTTTAGTTTAACTTTTAAAAATATTTTTAGGAGGAACAAAATATGTGGAATCCAATTCCTTATCAAAATAAACTCCTTTATTTTAATTAATATGAAATCCTATTTCATATCTAAATAAACTCCTTTATTTAAGAAAATATGGAACCCTTTTCCTAATTACAAATAAACTTTTTTATTTTAGGAAACAATGAATTCAATTTCATCTCTAATTAGTTATCATAGAATCTAATTCCAACTCTAAGTAGTTAGCATGAAATTAAATTATAATTAAAATAAAATTTTTATTTTAATCCAATTTTAAATAAAAATAAACTACTTTATTTAAATTTAAAATTACTAGAAAAACTTGGAATTTAATTTTTAATTTAAATAAATCTTTTATTTTAATTAGAAATCAAATTACTAAAAATTTAATTTTCTTTTTTTGGAGAGAGGCGTAGCGGCTTCACGTCATCAGTGTCAAAAACACGGAGCTGGCGCTGCGGCGCCATGATTATACTATAATCAGGCGTTGCAGCGCCAGTCTCCAGAAACTGTTTTTCCAGTTTGCGAATCGTGTAGTTTTTCTCAAAAAAAAATAAAATATTATGCCAATAATTATGCCCAATAAAATTATTCTAAACACATATCAATATACATATCAAATTTGAACAATTAATAACTTGCATAAAGGTGTGGCTCTGATGCCACGGTTAGGTTTGTAAGATTCATGGATACAATCAAATTGCATAAAATAAATGGAAGCATGGTAAATCAGAGTTTTAAAATTTTACAAACCATATACCCGGATCATCCTTTACGCACAGTTATTAATTAAAACGAAATAGATGAAGATTAGATTCATACCCTCGTAGAAACTAGCTTCCTCTAGTACGAGTTCAACTCCAATTCCTTTTCGCGTTCAACTTGAACCCACCGGGTTGATTCCTTCCTTTGATTAACGTTAGCCACTCAAGTGTTTGGCCTCTAGAGGTGATCCACCATGAAAGAATAAGAATTCAAGAAGAAGGGTGTTTAGATAAACCCTAGTTTCCTTCTCTCTAGAAAATGAGTGCTCTCCCAACTCTTGGAATTAAAAAGTCTAAACTTGTTCCATAATAAGACTTTTTTATTTATAGATGTAGGCAACCCTCCTAAACAATTTAGGATTAGGGTTTTATATTAATTAATAAACTCCTTTAATTAATTAGGCTTCACAATCCTATTGGGAATAATTAAACTTTTTTAATTAATTAGCCTCCTAATCTTATTAGGAATATATATGAAAGAGAGAGAATCTTATTAATTACTTTTCAACCTCTTTTAGGAATTAAATAATAATAATAATAATAATAATAATAATAATAATAATAAGACTCCTCTTATTAATTTATAATTAATATTTATAAAATATTAAATAATAAATATTAAGCTATTTAATTTATTCTATCACCATAGATTAAGTTAAATACACTTAACTTATTATTACGATTATGCCATTTACTTCTTTAATAAATATTCTTCTTTTTATGGTATGACCCTTTAGGTTCTCCATATTAAGTCGGTTGTGAATAAATCAATTAGAACAATTCTAATCTTATTTAAATAAATAAATTAAATTAATAATTAATTTAAATAAATAACATTTATTCTACAATAATGATAAGCCTCCTTAGCAATCAATAACTTTCTAGATAATATAAATTTTAACATTAATCATAAAAGAACCTGTGAGTAAATTGTTACAGTACAATTCAATCCTTCCACCATACAATGTCCCAATTAAATATAAGACATGGAATTACTGTCAAGTCTTATTTTATTTATTTATATGTATTTTAATTCCAAAATGCATAACTCCAAATAATGCAAATTAGAAACTCCTTTCTAATTTCATTCCACATTGGCCAAGGAATCCTGAGTTGTCATTTATCGAATCACATAGAACATATTTTTTTTTACTAGAAGCAGTAGATTCTTTATTCATCATTCATTATCTCCATATATAACTTATTACACCCAAGCATACCCTTTGATATACCCTAAGGGTCTTGTCGGCGTCGGGAAAAAATCCTATCACGTTGGACCGAATCTTTCTCTCTTTTTCTAAGTCTTTTTTTATTCCCTTATTGCCTTGTCTGTTTTATGAAGGGTGAAGTTTTTTAAGAAAAGACCAACATGTATCATGTCGACGATTTGAACGGTTTACAAAGTCACCAGTTGGTAGATTTGAAAATAGTTGTACCAACTCAACCGAGTTTTGTTTGCAAGTAGGCCCAATTACTGGACACTGTCGAAACTTGATCTTTGAAACCGAAGTTCTAAGTTCGGGGGCTTGGTTATGTGGGGGGAAGGTGTTAGGCAACTCCCAACTCCCAACTCCCGTGAAAATACGGTACCACATCTTTTTAATATTTTCTTTTTTATTTGCAATGTGTGTGTGTGTGTTGATGCTGGAAGTAATTAAGCCTACGTTTGATTGATTTTAAAAGTAGTGCCTTGCTTCGTTGAACTTATATACGAAGGGTTTGATTTTGATTTTGAAAAAGCCTATTTTTAGACGAGATATGAAAATGATGTTTTGAAAGGTGGTTTTTAAACCCCTACGCTGTGACGCCCCCAAAATAGGTTCAGTACTCAACCCATTCTAAGTCGTCAAATACATTGTACAAAATCCAAATACAATCTTTTATATCAAACAGTCGGGCAAAATATGACCACACAACTGTGAGTGTCAATACAGACATGTAAAAAATATAAACACTCAAACTAAGTCCTCATTACATTTATTATCACACTATTTTAAAAAAAAAAGTGAGGACTTCTACAGCTCTAACTCAGACTATCACTCTATTCTCCGACTAGTACCCGCGATATTCTCATTTCCTGAAGAGAACAATGGAAGAAAATGGTGAGCTCAACTAGCCCAGTAAAGAATATTATGACTAAGATAATGAAAAATAATTTATCATTAGTCTTCAACAAATCAGATAAAATATTATGGACAACAAGTTTTAGATCAAAAGCTGCAGCGGAATTAATAATTCATTAGAAGAGTTACGTAGAGAATGATGTCTACTATCTTCTATGATTTAAAAGTCCATCATCAATATTTTATCCCTATAACATCAATCAATATATATCTCGAATCAAATATTCATCTTTGCACTACGGGACAAAGATATTCATTTGTATCACCAGTGGTCATGTTCATCTCAACACCTGTCTATCTTTGCACTACGGGCCAAAGATATTCATCAGGTAATTATCTTTGGACTATAGGCCAAAGATATTCATCAAATAATCATTCATCTTTGCACTACAGGCCAAAGATATTCGTTTGTATCACCATTTAAGACTGAGGATGATGAAAAATAATATAAGGAACGAATCTAGTGAGATAAAGGACAAAGAGTAGGGATTCGTAACTTAGTTTATCCAAGTTCAATAATACTCCGTAATAACCAATTGTGGTGCAAAGTTCAAGAATGAAGTTCAAAACTTGGATCCAATCAAAGATAATTTGAAAAAAAAATTAATATTTTTTTTACCGTAAATAGTAACTCGTAAATAGTAACTCATTATGAAAATATAAAAATTTCATAACAAGTTCAGACCAATATTCTAGTGAAATGATATTAGATGAAGCGCAAAACTCAAAGAATTTCTAATCATTTGAGGAATTATAGAAGCAATACTTACCGTAGTAAGTTTAAATTTAGCAATATGAAATGAAATATTATCACTTTCATAATATGGAATATGAAAGAAATAATATTCATTATGAATATTGAAAGGAAATAACATCATTTACGATAAAAATAACATCCTTTACCTTAGTAAAATACTAGATCTGACTGGAATATCGGATATTTTGTTGAGAAAAATCTTGCACCATAATCCACACTCAAACTATCCTTATACTCACAAGAAATACGCTTGATATTACATAGAGAATTTTTTTTGATTCTGGTGTGATTTTTATTTCTTAACTAAGCACCCTATTTATAGGAAATGCTTAGCACACCAGGATTGACAAAATTTTCTATGGTGGCTTCTCATCACCCAACTTTGAAAATAAAGCACAACACTTTTGAAATAATGCTCAGCACATTTCACACCAACAAAGGACAAGAGTGGGGCCCGCACATTCTAG
Organism: Panax stipuleanatus; assembly: GCA_020205555.1. Lineage (NCBI taxonomy): Eukaryota > Viridiplantae > Streptophyta > Magnoliopsida > Apiales > Araliaceae > Panax > Panax stipuleanatus. Next base: position 128,443,464 of record CM035115.1, on the reverse strand, counting down.
ACAATCCTCCACCGAAAATTAATTCAGACTCAATATTCCGGAACTTTAATAATTCATAATAAATAACTCTTTTATCAAAAAAAAATATGAACCTTATGTTCATTCCATATAAAATTTAATTCTCTACAACTTTGTAGAAGAAAGTTTTTCCAAATTCTGAACGAAAAATGACCCAAGTTTATATGCGGATGATTTTTTCACACTCACCACTCTTGAAAATCTCCAACACACTCAAAATTTCAAAGCCTTCACTTTTAAAATAATGAATTCTACTATATATATATATATATATATATATTAAAATATTTATAATTATTAAAAAATTTCATTTTCTCGCTTTTGTCTCATTTTATTCATATATAGTGAATTTGTTGTAAAAAATATCATCACTATTATATTATTATATTATCACATTATACACTTATAATGTAATATTATAATAATATATTTGAATGAATTATTTTATAAGAACAGATAAAATATCTATGCTCAATAATTGTCACTTTTACTAAAAATTCATCCGTTTAAATTCACATTGAATAAATATTACTTATCATTTTTATCAATAATTATTATTCACAAATAATATTACAGAACCACAATAATGACAACCAGGTCGTTCCCAGGAAAGAGGGGGCTTTCCGATAAGGATTTTTTCTTACTGGAGCGCAATTAGATTAACTAACCCCTTTCCTAGACAGAACTTCCTAGATATTGCCAATAATGCTGTCTAATAATATTATTCAAATAATATGAATTGTTGATTTGATAATATAAAATACTGTGCAGTGGTTACTGTGACAATTATTGAATCAATAATATAAAATATCAACGTAGCAATTATTGAACCAATAAAATATTATGCAATTGTAGCAATTATTGAATCAATAATATAAAATATTGAACAGTAATTACTGTAACACTTATTAAATGAGTGACTTTTTACGTAAGAACCAATAATTTAAAATATTGTGCAATACCATGTGCTACTGAGCAACAACGCGTATTAATGTATTTTTATCATCGGGTATTTCAACAGTTTAACAGTAACAGTTTTACCGTTATTTTTATAAAAATTAACTTATGTCGCTTTCTATATCCGACATTCATTCTGTTGTGGGGTCCACCAATAACTGCGCCGTCGTACGAATATTCTCCGACAAAAAGAATATTCCTCGACCAAACGAATATTCCCCGACACAACGAATATTTTATAACCACTTTCTTAATTTGTAAAATTTGCACATTCCACCCCATAACTTACCACATTTATCAAATCAACACCTTACTATTACGTACCTGGTATGTCGAAAAGGTGAGGATACCTCGCTTTCATTTTCGATTCTAACTCCCAGGTCATTTCCTCGGTATTATGTTTCCTCCACAAAACTTTAACTTGAGGTATAATCTTTGAGCATAGGATTTGTTTCTTCTTATCCAAGATCTTCACAGGTACCTCCTCGTACGTTAAATCTTTGGCTATCTCGTCTAGTTCTAACTCAATAATGTGGTTTGGGTCTTTCACATATTTACGAAGTATGGATATGTGAAAAACGTTATGAACACGAGACATACTTGGAGGTAAGGCGAGTCCATAGGCCACAGTTCCTACTCGGTCAAGGATTTTAAATCGACCAATAAATCGTGGATTGAGCTTTCCTCTCTTCCCAAATCTCGTAATTTCTTTCCATGGAGCAACACGTAACAATACATGATCTCCGACATTAAATTCTACGTCTCTTCGATGAAGATCCGCATAACTCTTTTGTCGATCTTGTGCTGTTTGTATACGTTGCCGGATCATTTCACCCTTTTCCGTAGTAATACGTACTAACTCCGGTCCTAACAATGTTGCTTCACCCACCTCGTCCTAGCATACTGGAGAATGACACTTTCGTCCATACAATGCCTCGAATGGAGCCATGCCTATACTTGCCTGATAACTGTTATTGTAGGAGAATTCCACCAATGGTAAGTATTTATCCCGACTTCCTTTGAAGTCTAGAACACAGAGTCTCAATAGATCTTCAAGAGTTTGAATAGTCCTTTCCGATTTCCCGCCCATTTAAGGATGATATGCAGAACTGAATCGTAAATCAGTGCCCATAGCTTTATGCAAACTGGCCCAAAATCGTGCAGTGAATCTTGGGTCTCGATTTGAAACTATGGATACTGGTATGCCATGCAATCTCACAATCTCATTTATATACATACGAGCGAGACGTTAAAGTGAATAAGTCTCTCATATAGGCAAGAAATGAGTAGACTTGGTTAATCTATCAACAATAACCCAAATCGCATCTATGCCTTGAGAAACCTTAGGAAGACCCCATAACGAAATCCATGGTAATATGTTCCCACTTCCATTTTGAATCTCAAGTGGTTGCAATGGACCCTTTGGCACTTGATGCTCCGCCTTGACACGTTGACACGTTAAACACCTCGAGATAAACTCTGCGATCTATTTCTTAATATTGCTCCACCAAAATATATGTCGAAGATCACGATACATTTTGGTAATCCCAAGATTGATTGCAAACGGTGTGTTGTGTGCCTCCATTATGATTCTATACTTCAAATCAGAATCGTTAGGAATACAAAGTCTGGAGTTGACTCGAAGTATTCCTTCTTCATCGATTCTTTCTTTTGGAATAGCATCTTCTTGCACTTTCTTCTTCATCTTCATCAGCTCCGGGTCTGTAGAATGAGCAACTTTAACTTTATCAATTAAAGCTGGTTCTACACGTATACTTGACATTATCACGTGGGTCCCCGAAGTCTTGAACTCTATCTCCATCCTTTGTAAGTCACACAAAATGGGCCTTTGTGTTGACAATATTGCACTCGTTCCCGCATATGATCTTCTACTCAACGCGTCGCTACCACGTTTATTTTTTCATGATGGTATTGAATGGTATGGTCGTAATCTTTCAACAGCTCCAACCAACGTCGTTGTTGCATGTTGAGTTCATTCTAAGTAAGAAATATTTAAGGTTCTTATGATCCGTATAGATCTCCACATTCTCCCCATACAGGTAGTGTCTCCAGATCGTCAACGCAAAAACGACTACTACCAACTCTAGATCACGAATAGGATAATTCCTCTCATATTCTTTGAGTTTTCGTGAGGCATAGGCTATGACTTTCCCATGTTGCATGAGAACACATCCTAACACTTTGCCTGAAGCATCGCTGTAGATGACAAATCCATCCGAACTAGATGGTATTGTCAGAACAGGTGCTGAAATGAGTCTCCTCTTGAGTTCCTCGAAACTCTTCTCGCATTCCTCGTTCTATAGGAATTTTGTATCTTTTCGAGTCAGTTGAGTTAATGGAGTAGCGATTCAAGAAAATCCTTCCACGAATCTCCGATAATAACCAGCTAAGCCCAGAAAGCTACGTAGTTCGGTTACTGACTTAGGTTGCTCCCAATGGAGTTTCAACAGATAAGTCAAAGTCTAATTTCTCAGGGGTCAAGTTCAAACGTTGAGCACACGTAGGTGAAATAAAAGAATGGGTAACACCGATATCTAATAAAGTATAGACTTCGCAAGAGTTTATGATTATCTAACCCATGATAACTTCATTCGGGTTCCTCGTATTTTGGGAAGTCACGACAACCGCTCTTCCTAGAACCGCTGACTTTGACCTGTCTGGGACAATCTTTGGTGTCACCATCCCAGCTGGACTTAACTTTGCCATAAAGCACATTCCACCCTCAACTGCTTCGTCGCACTCCTGATCCATGATTGGAATCATTACACTTCGATCCATATCAAATTGGGGTTGACCGCTCTGCACAGGGTAATTCCAAACTCGATGTTGGATTCTCCCAATTGCTGTCCAAAAAGTGAAATCCATATCGTCTATTTTGGCCTTCTTGGATCAGACGTCTCTTTCTAAAATATCAACGCGTCGTGCGGCTTTTACCCATGCATCCTCCATTCTCATTTGTTTAGATGTTTCTTCTTTCATCAGAATTTTGACAATTGCATTCTTAGATTCCAGCTCTAATATCACATGTTTTGCCAAAGAGAGCTTCTATTCAAGCTTCACATATCGGGTAGCAAAATCTTGAATTACTGTATCCTTTTGTTCTACGACCGCCTGCCATTCTTCTTCTCCCGACATCACGTTATCCTGGTTGGTGATTAGCGGTGTCTCAATGCTCTCATACGTTCCATTGTTTAAATTTTCAGCTGCCATTCTAAAATACTGCCATAAAACAAGGGTTAATTAAACAAATTAACATATCACATATTAACCCTATGCTTCGACCGATCAATTAAATATCAAATAAGCTTAGGTAGGACACACTAGCAAAGGCTTTACTCCTTTCTTCCCTCCTAGTTCTATTCCCAGATCTCCGCTAGAGATCATATCCCTAAGCTCTGATTGAAAGTATTATGCATACAAGTCAATCATGTATGATGATAAAGCATATACTTTGGAGACAATCTTATTTATTTATTAATAAAAATATTCATTTTTAAAGGCATTTAATTATCTACATGGTGTTGTTTTTATAATATATAAATAACCCATAGTTTTAAGCAATGATTTTAGAATCATGATGTTGATCATGCTGATGAGATTTAAATTCTTAGAAAGCTTAAAACTAAAATAGTTTCCAATCGTGGGATTACTAAAAAATGGGTTTAGTAAATTCGGATAAATTGGTACATATGTTGCTTGCTCATTGGATGAGGATGATTGCTCTCATGATCATTTGTGTGGAGACACTAAAGCAAGTATGTAGGTGCTTATTAGAGAATAAGTTCACTGAACGTGACTCGCTATGGAATACCTAAAGGAGTTTTACTCGCCTGTCAATAGGAATTCCTAATGTGATAGTAGTACAAGTGATCATTGGACTTGAGATCATCATAGTATTTTGTATGTAATGAATTATACTTTGACTTATTCCTTAAAGCCCTTTAGGGTATATAAAACGGTATGCTTGGGTATAATGAGTTACATATGGAGATAATGAATGATCAATAAAGAATTTACCACCTCTAGTAAAAGAGGAGAAATATTCTATGTGATTCGTTAAATGACAACCCAGGAATCCTTGGCCAAGGTGGAATGAAATTAGAAAGGAGTTTCTAATTTGCATTATTTGGAGTTGTACATTTTCTAATCGAAATACATATAATTAAATAAAATAAGACTTGACAGTAAATCAATGTCTTATATTTAATTGGGACATTGTAGGGTGAAAGGATTGAATTGTACGATAACTATTTACTCACAGGTTCTTTTATGATTAATGTTGAAATTTATATTATCTGGAAAGTCGTTGATCGCTAGGGAGGCTTATCCCTATTATAAAATAAATATTATTTATTTAAATAAATTATTAGTTTAATTTATTTATTTAAATAAGATTAGAATTATTCTAATTGATTTATTCACAACCGATTTAATATGGAGAACCTAAAGGGTCACACCATAAAAGAAAGAATAAACTATTTAAGAAGGTAATGGCATAATCGTAATAATGCATTAAATGTAATTAATTTAATCTATGGTGATATAATAAATTAAATAGCTTAATGTTTATTATTTAATATTTAAAAAATATTAAATATAAATTAATAAGAGGAGTCTTATTAATATTATTACAATTATTATTATTTTTTAATTTCTAAAGGAGTTTAGTAATTAATTTAATATTAGTACTCTCAATTATTTCTAATAAGATTAGGAGACAAATTAATTAAATAAATTTAATTAATTATTCCCAATGTGGTGGGAAGCCTAAATTAATTATTTAGAGTTTAATTAATTAAATAAAACCACATGTCTAATAGGATTAGAAGGGTTGATCAATATCTATATAAGGGAGTCTTATAATAGATATCAGTTGATGCAATTTTAATTGTTGGAGAGTACTCCTTTTCTATAGAGGATAGAAAACTAAGCCAACCACCCTCCTTCTTGATAATTCATCTTCGTTGGTGGATCACCTCTAGAGGCCAAACACTTGAGTGGCTAACGTTGATCAAAGAAGGAATCTAACCCGAAAATTCAAGGAGATCACGAAGACTAAGGAGTTGAACTCGTACATGTGGAAGCTTCATTCTACAAGGGTATGATTCCATAACTTCTTATTTATCATTTTAAATTAATAATTTACATAAAGGATGATCCGGGTGATGGTTTTGTAGAAAATTTTAAACTCTGATATACCATGTTTCTGCTAATTTTTGCAATTTGATTGCGTCACGATTTCATACAAACCCAACAGTGGTATCAAAGCCAAACCTTTATGCAATTATTAATTATTTTGATTTCATATACATATGGGTATGTATTTAGAATAATTTATTGGGCATAATTAGTTGTATAAAATTATTTTTTTATGGGAGAAAGAAAAAAAAAATTAACGGAAACAAATTTTTTTTCTTCTTGGTTCGCTGTGTCCGCGAATGGATCACAAAATGGTGACTGCTGATTTTTTTTTAAAAAGGAAACCTGCCGAATTTGTTTTTAAAAGCTGACTCACGTTGCCTTAGAAAAGGATATTAATTTTTTTAAATGAAAAGTTATTCAATTCAAAACAAAAAGGTTTCTGCAAGCTTTTTGAAACGTGCAGGAAGTTTTAAAAGAAAGGTAACCCATGATTACCTTAATATATTATATAATATATATATATATATATATATATATATATATATTAAGGTTATATTATATATATATATATATATATATATATATAATATTCTTAATAATTTTATAATTAAAATAAAGAGTTTATTTTAATCTTGAAATTGTATTTCATGTAAATTAAAATTGCCCATTAAATGATACTCATATATATATGGAATGTTTGAATTCATGAGATGAATATTTATTTATTGATACATATGGTGACATGTATGAAAATAAATGGGGTTGATTATGGACTATTGACCAATGTGATTGGATTTTATTTTAGTTGAATGATTGAATGAATGAGTTTTATTAAATGGGTCTGCGTACCTTGTCTTCTCTGATTTTTTCCTCAATGTAAATTCTATCTCCCTCCTATGTACTTCCCCTTGACTGCTGATCAAGGTTTTTATTTAAATTAAATAGTTTAATGTAATAGAAATAGTTAGAATTATCTTGAAGAAATTGGAGACCAAGAAGCAAGGAGCGCGTGAAGACCCGTTTGTATGGAGCCCGGGTTTAAATGTAATAGTTACGTTTAAATTTAAATTCTTGCACTCCTAGGTTTGACATTTTGGTTCACTTGGTGGCTCTAGTGAACCAAACTAAAATAAAGTCCATAATCAATCTGAGTATAATATAGTATTCTATATGTGCATGCTAAATATTATATATATTATATTTTATGCAAACATGTTTTGCATTTTTAATAAAATGTCGCGTATTTTATATATATATATATATATATGTGTGTGTGTGTGTGTGTGTGTGTGTGTGTGTGTGTGCTCGCGCTAAACAAGATGAGACAAATAATAACAAACCCCTCAAAGAAATAATATTAAGTCCGAAGCGTTCAATGATATTTGGAATATCGAACGTCGCCTTCTAGCATGATAAATTAATAGAGTATTAAATATTTAATATGAGCTTGTTGTGCTATCCACAAGGCGAGTATTGCGTATTTAAGATATTAATTAATCACATTTGATGCTTATCAAAAAAATTGAACAATATAGTATTGTTGTGCTATCTACAAGGACGAAAATATTTCTTTTTTGAATTTGTGAAAGTGCTAGGCTGGACTTAACTTAAATCATTTTAGTTTGGATGTGCACACACTTGACCATTATGATTTAAGAGGCAAAATAAAAGGAGTTACATGTTGATGTAATTGACAAGAGTTGTCTACCTATTTATTTATATATCGTTTGTTGTGCTATCCACAAGGCTATATACATTTGAAATGGGATCCTTAATCTCACTAGCAAATCTTTAATTAGATGTTGTCGAACTATATAAGTGAGGGTAATATAGTTTGATAAAAATAGTGGGAGATACCAATTTAAAATAAAGACCTAAATTTATTTTGGTATGCAAAATTAATTAAATGAATGTTTGCTAAAATATTGTCTTTTCACATACAGAAATTTAAAAATATCAAAATCACTAATTTCACTGCGAAGCATACTTGATGCTAATAAGCTTACCGGGCTGAATTATACGGACTGGCTAAGGAATCTGAGAATAGTTCTCACTGCTGAAAAGATTTCATAAGTCCTAAATTCACCTGTCTCTAGAACTGTTTCAGAATCAGCATCTGAGGAAGAAATTGCCACCATTGTAAAGTGGCAAAATGACGTATTTGTGGTTCAATGCATCATGCTCACATCCATGAATAATGAGCTTCAGCGTCAGCATGAAAACATGGATGCTCCTATTATGTTGCTTCACCTCAAGGAGTTGTATGGTGAACAAAGTAGGACTGCTAGATATGAGATATCTAAGGAGCTCTTCCGATCTCGGATGACCAAGGGCAAGGTGAACATAAAGGAACAAAAGAAACCTGATCCAGCTAGCAAACGAATGTGCTTCCATTGCAACGAGCCGGGTCATTGGGAGAGGAACTGCAACAAGTTTCTAGAAGAGAAGAAGCTTGGAGAAGCTTCGACTTCCAATCAAGGTTTGTTCATGATTGAAATTAATTTTTCAGAAAGTCAAAATTCTACTTGGGTATTGGATACCGGCTGTGGTTCTCACATATGTAATACTGTGAAGGGACTGATCAGAAGTAGAAAGCTGAACAAGGATGAGGTTGTCCTACGAGTGGGAAATGAAGCAAAGGTTGCTGCATTAGCTGTAGGCACTTATTGTTTAGTGGCCTACGGGCAAGTCCATTTATTTAAATAATTGTTATTTTGTTCCGAATATCATTAGAAACATTATTTCAAATTCTGTATTAGATATGGATGGATTTGAAATTATAATAAAGAACAACATTTGTTCAATTTATAAAAACAATTTTTTATATGGTATTGAAAATCTGCGAAATGGACTTTATATACTTGACTTGAATGAAAATATACTTCAAATAGAGCAAACTAAGAAAAGGAAAAGAAATGATATTAATTATACCTATATGTGGCACTGTAGACTCGGTCATATCAATGAAACAAGATTATCCAAGTTGCATAAGGATGAGCTCTTAGAGCTATCTGATTATGAATCATATCCAACTTGTGAATCTTGTCTCATGGGTAAAATGGCTAAATCTCTTTTTAGTGAAAAAGGAGAAAGAGTTACAGTGTTGTTAGCGTTGGTTCACATAGACGTTTGTGGACCTGATAAGTGGTTTTATAACCACTTATTTAGATATCAACTCACTGCGATTGTTGTTTAAACTCAAGTGTTATCGTAGCTTTTCATGCCTTTTTACTTTCTTTTGCAGATTTATATTTAGGAACGCTCCGGGTGCATTTTGAGCTTAAAAGGATGAAAAGGTGCTAAAAAAGGGGACAACGCTTAAAGAGTAAACATGAGGGATTGACAGAAGCTAGGAGCAGATAGAATCAAGAAGGAATTCAGAAGGGCAGCAGGAGAGTGCAGCAGCAAAGCAAAAGCAGCAGAATTTCAGAACCTGATCCTGCGCAGCTGCGCCGGCTGCAGGCATAGGACCTGCGCAGCTGCGCCGGTCAAGCTCCACAGTTGACTTAGTTTTTAACGCAGCAGTTTTGGTTTGTTGGGCGCAGCAAGGCAGGCTCGGCGGAAAAAAGGCATATAAGGGCATTTTGGCAACAGAATATAGATCTCTCCCTTTAAGGGAGCTGAGCCCTAATTTCCTTCTTCTAGTTTTTCATTTTCTTTTACATTTTCTTGTCTAGGAGTAGAATAGAAGTAGAGATTAGAGTAGTTTATAGTAGTTAATGTTGTAGGGTTTTATTAGACTTGATTGCTGAAGCATTTGAAGAACATCAAGGATTCGTATTTTAATCAAGAGGAATCAGATTCGCATTTCTTACTCTTATTTTCTCTTTGATTCATATTTGTGTTCTTACGATGCTTATTCTACATGTGGATGGTATGTTTGAGTTATTTATGACTTAAACCTTATTTTGAGATTCCAATGGAACCTTTTGAGTAATCGATATTGATTTGCTTCCGTGTTGGTTATTGTTAATTGTTATGTGATTGTCTATTGCAATTCATCCCTTCATTGCTTAATTGTTTAGCTAACAATTTCGGTAATAACCTATGTGGATTTGAAAGATGAAATGTAGGGTTAGATCAAATTGTAATAGCGGGCGATTTTGTGTTTACATGGCGTTAGACATATGATTTGTGCGTAGGATAGACATATTCCGAAGCACCGCTCGTAGTCAATAGAGAACTTGACCTTAAACCCTAATTATTTGTAAATCACATAGACATATAGTGGTTTAGGTAATGTGGGTGTTCACGTGCGTTCTATCATCTGTGGATTGCACGTGATATGGATTAGGTGCATCGAAAGATGGCCTTCTCTCACTTTCGTGTTCTCGGCTAGCACTCTTAACGATTAATTTGACCTAATTGGAAGTGAATTGATTTAGATGAATCATTAGGGGAAATTGGGATCTCATGCCTTCATCGTCTGATTTTACTCTAGGGATTAATTAGTTTAAATTAAATTCCTTCACTAGTTTAACTTAGTTTTAATTCCAACTCTTTATCTCTCGTTTAAATAAGACTGGGGCGATTATGTGCTAGTGGTTTGGCGACCTTTTATTTGTTAATTCTCCGTGGGAACGATCTTTACTTATCTTATATTACTTGTTGACCGCGTATACTTGCGCGTTAATTGTCGTTACATAAATCGGACAACAAGTTTTTGGCGCCGTTGCCGGGGAATTAATTGGATGACTGTTTGCCAACATTAGTTTAAATCAAATTAGTCTTACTTTAAACATTTTATTTTTATTTTTGTTTAATTCTCTTCATTTATTCTCTTCTCAGGTACAATGGACTTAAATTTCTATTCATGGAACTGTACAAGACAAGAGCAACCAAGGGAAGCAAGCACTGATGGACTCGACCCAATTGCCACACTCTCAGCACAGTTAGAGGAGCTCTCGAGAAAGCTGGATACTGTTTCAGTCCAACAGAGTCGAGAGCCAGTGACTTCATATGACTATGGTGCTGGAGCTTATATGAGCCATCAGGAGCCTATCATCTATGGACAGGAGCAGTATGGGGGTGGTTATTCCTACACTGAACCTTATCCTGACTATCAGCGAGAGTGGGGGTATCACCCAGACCATTCAGTAAACTACTATCAAGACCAACACTGGAATCCAAATCCCGCATACGCCCCAGAATGCACCTTCCAGACTCCAGTTTACGAGCCTCAACACGATTTTGAGGGTGACACAGAAAATGCAAGCTTGGAGGAAAGAGGTGACATATCATTGAAGGACATCTTGATTGAGCAACAGAAGTCAGTCAAGAATATCCAGAACTGGGCAGAGCAAATTAGTAGGGCCTTGATGGTAGAGGAGGAGCAAGGGCAGACCCATACTGTGAGCTATCAAGAACAATGCGAGCCAAGTCTAAATTTTGCACCAGAACCCACTTATCAATCCCCGTGTTTACAAGGAGAACAGTCAACAATGGACTTCATGTATAGAGCCTTAGCGAACCAAGAGGAGATGATTAGGAGCCAAGAGTTATCGAACCAGAGTTTTCAGAATCAGATGGCCCTAATCAACAATACTCCAACAAATGAGACTCACTACATGGAGCCCGTGGCTGAAACAGAAAAGGAAGGATTGGAAATTATGTGGGGGAATTCCATAGCATCAACACAGGAGACCTTGGTTGAGCAAGAACAATCAATTGAGGATCTTCAGATTTGGGTGGAGCAAATTAGCACAGCTTTAAGGAATGAGGAGGTGATTGAGGAAGGAACCGCTCAAGATCTTCAAAGTCTAATACCTCAGATAACTGAAGCCGTGAGTAATGATCCCCAGGATACTTGGTGCTATGACATGGGTGCAGAAACTGATAGAAAATCCGAAGTGCAATTGCAACTTGGCGAGCCAAAAGCAATGGAAATAGAGGAGCCAATTGGGGATGTGGAGTATGAACCAACAGTGATAATACCACAAGAGCCTCCTCCGCCGAAGTTTGAGACTCCAGTCAAGTTTGCACACCCTTGCCCCCTTGGTAGCCACATCACAGAGACGGGTCTCAATGACACGAGAGATTCCGCAGTCTTGACACCATGGTGGTCAGAAGAAAAGAGAAGAAAAGAAGAGTCCGTTGTGTGTTCTATGCCTCCATGCCCCGATCATTTCACATACACAACGGAACCATTGCCTAGCTCCCCTACTTTCCGTACGGGGAATTCTTGTTCATATCATGTGCTAGGTAGTTTAATTCCGAGTCCTCCTCTATTGGGAAGCCTCCAAAAGCATTTAGCAATTCTGATGGATGGAGGGGTTCTCCAATATCGTCGGGGAGTCGGATAGCAGTGGTCAGACACAGTCCAGCTAAAGGACTATAAATCAAGCGCTAGATGGGAGGCACCCCATAAATTCTCTCTATCTCTTTGTTTAATTCTCCATTTACATGCTTTCTATCACATTTCCCTCCCCCTCATTTAATTCTTATTAGTTTAGTATTAGTTCAAATTTCTGCATACTTTAGGATTTAGGAGCTCATGCCTACATTTTTGGAGCTTAGGCATTAGCGCGTATAATTTTTGGGACATGAATTGCTTATTGAACATAGTATGATGCGCTGACACATTTCGTATACGCACGTACATGTTGCATATATTGTTGGGACTTAAAAGTGGGTTGATCATATTTTTGAAAATGAGCTTATTGCTTATGTGCGTATATAGATATTTTTGGGATTTGATATGCCTATGATTATCCTCCTTATTGTTTATTTTTCTCCATTAATGCTAATTCTCTGCTTAATAGTTAATAGTTAAAGCAACATTTTGTTAGTAGGGATTTAATAAAATTTATGTGGTGTGGCAGGTAAAATGTGAATGTGTAGCATGCCCAAAGCCAAGCCCATGGTCAACTGCAATTGAGGAAATGCAAAGCAGAGTAGTGAACTCTCTGGAACTTGGCGCAGCCCCGCCAAGGCAAGCATGACCACCCGAGCGGCCGCGCTAACTATCAGACAGGCTGCTGGCACTTTACTCCCTGCGCAGCTGCGCCTCAAATGCACTAGTACCCTGCGCAGCTGCGCCGTCCTACCTTCTCCTGCCGAAATTTTTAAATTAAAACCGGCCCTTTCTTATTTCTTGAATACTCAGCAGCCTGCATTCGAAAAACCTACCGAGCCAATATACCTCTCTCCCTCACTCGACATCTCTCTTGTCTCATGCCCCAAAACCCATTAGCCCTAAATCTTCCTACCTCTTCATCTCTAAAACCCTACAGCCTCCATCTCTATTGAACCCCTCACTGGCCTTAGTCCATTCACTGCCACTGGAGCAAACAAGGTTTCAGGTCTATTGTCCAAATCAGGGGATATCAGTAAGGAGCTGCAGGTGTTCTAGGAAGTGTAAGTGTTTGGCTGATTTTAGCAGTGGACGGAGTGAGAAGGTTTGCAGAAATTTGTGGGCAATTGAATTCTTCATTGCATTTGGGTTTTAAATTTCATTAAGTCTGCAGAAAAATTGGACAGAGTTTAGGGGCATCATTGTTGACAGATTTTGGAACCTTGAGAGAGGGATTCATAGGCAATTGAGAGCATTCCTATCGACTGATCAACCTTAGGTGTGCATTCCATCCATTTGCTTCCTTCAGAGTTCCGAAATCGCCTAACGAAACAGCATGCCTAAGAGAATCAGAACTCCATCACCCCCGTCTCCCCCTCTGAGCACAGAGCATGGCGAGGGTAGTTCCCATGAGGCTCTTGACGCCTTTAGATTTGTGGACTTGACTGCTCAGCGTTACTCCTTCAATGTTTTGGACAGAAAAAATTGTGTGAAGGAGAGGGGATTAAAGCCGGGCAAAGACGATGGGCTTATGAAGAGGCAGATTATTGATCATGGCTGGGCGCTTGTTGCGGCCACACCGCTCCCAGCCCCGATTCCCCTGGTTAAAGAGTTTTATGCCAATGCACACGAGGCGCAGAATGGGATATCTTATGTGAGGGGGAAGCATGTGCCGTACACCAAGCAGGCCATAAATGAAATTTTCAAGCTGGACACTATTCCTTCTGGCCCGACAAATTGGGCCGAGTCTCAGCGTCATGAGACTAACTTGGACAGACTGATAAAGGAATTATGCAAACCGGGCACCAAATGGACAATATACTCAGGCACGACCCGAAAGATAGGTTTCCCTCAGACTGCCCTGAGTCGATACGCCAAGGCTTGGTACAGCTTCATTTGTGCCAGCATTCTTCCTTCGAGCCATCATGCCGAGGTCACCACTGAGCGAGCTACCCTACTCTACGGCATCATCAAGAATAGACGGATTGACATTGGACACATTCTGAATCAGTCCATGCTGAAGTTTATGAGGGGGAGCACCTCAGGAGGGATTCCACATGCCTCGGTGATTACACGCTTATGTTTGGCTGCTGGAGTGGTATGGGATAATGAAGAGCTACTACGCCCGATGCGCGATATAGATCATACAACCATCCAGCAGTACACCATCTGGCAGGGGGCAGAGTCTCATCCCCGAGGACTGGGGTTTGTGCGAGATAATGATTCTAATGAGGATGAGGACGATGAAGAAGACGATGAAAATGAGCCGGAGCAGGCTCAGCAGGCGGCAGGGCCAACTCCCGCACAGTATGCTATGCAGCAGAGGGAGATTCGACAGCTGAGGAGACGGATGGATACCACATACACAGACTTCCAGACTTATACATCCGGTTTTTCCCAAGCTTTATCTCATGCATTCGGGCAGTTGGGCATACATGCAGAGTTTCCTACATTTGGCACCGGCAGTCAGTACCCTCCTCCAGACACACCACCAGAGCAGATTGATGAGGAGGAGGACGACGAGTCCGAGTAGGGGAGTACCCTTTTACCCTTTTACCTTCAATGCGGACATTGAACACTTTAAGTTTGGGGGTATTAGGGGATTTATTTGCGTGTAGTTTAATTCTTATCATATTGCATTTTGTTTAGTTCATTTAGTGCATGTAGTTCGTATTTTGTTAAAAATTATCAATTTTTTAAAATTTTTGTTTTGTTTTAATTAACTGTGTTAGGACATGTTGTATGACATACTGCATAAATCCAGGTTGAAGTTGGTTTGTTAATAAGTTGGCCTATGATGAAAGCTAAAATTTCTTGATTTTTCAAACCGATTTGAGACTTAAGCTTGATTTTAAGATCATATATGTAAATCTTTATCTGTCAGATGCTGTGTAGCCAATTAGCACGATGAAGTAGCCATCATGATATGTTTAGTTGAAATGTTCCATACTTATCTTCTGGTGGAAAATATATGTTTTAATAAAAGAGTCAGTGATCATATGATAATAACTAAGATTGTTAAAAGCTTAAGTTTGGGGGAAAACAGGGGGACATGCATGATATATGCGGGGAGATGGAGCGTAAGACGCACTCCCTTGCAGGAAAAGAAATAGAAAAAGAAAACAAAAGAAAATGCATTGAAAAAAAAAAAATAGAATAAACACTTCGGCTACGTTGAGTTCTGTGGCCTTTGATATTCGAGCAAATAAGCCCTAGGGGTGTCTCTACACCCAACGCCCTAAGGCCGTCTGGTCTGGGAGTCGTTGGTCGAAAGCTCGCTACATGGATATCATTGAAAAGCCTAAGAGGACTAGGCATTGCAAAGTCGAATGTGTACACGGGAAAGTGCGAATACGCCCTCGTGAGTCAATAAAAAGAATAATAAACTCCCTGCTGTCTCTTAACTTAAGTAATACGTGGTCTTAGTTAGAACTTATATGATTTACTGCTTTCCTTAAATTAAAACTGGTTTTTCCCCTAAGAAGCATAGTATGTGATTTATTTGTTCAAAGCATATTTAATGGTTGCTAGGTACGCAACGCACATTGCATCAGTGCTGACAGATTTGGATTTGCAAAGTTATACTTTTGATCTTGTCTTGGGTTGCTTATCTGTTTGACTGGATGTGGTTTTTCTGAGGCAGTGCACTTGAATATCTATTCTGACTGAGACCTGGATTCACTTTCATTCTAGTATTGATTGCATACATTATAGTTACTTACATTGCATTTGTGTTTGGTTTTGTTTGTGTTACTTGAGGGCAAGCAACGTTTAAGTTTGGGGGTATTTGATAAGTGGTTTTATAACCACTTATTTAGATATCAACTCACTGCGATTGTTGTTTAAACTCAAGTGTTATCGTAGCTTTTCATGCCTTTTTACTTTCTTTTGCAGATTTATATTTAGGAACGCTCCGGGTGCATTTTGAGCTTAAAAGGATGAAAAGGTGCTAAAAAAGGGGACAACGCTTAAAGAGTAAACATGAGGGATTGACAGAAGCTAGGAGCAGATAGAATCAAGAAGGAATTCAGAAGGGCAGCAGGAGAGTGCAGCAGCAAAGCAAAAGCAGCAGAATTTCAGAACCTGATCCTGCGCAGCTGCGCCGGCTGCAGGCATAGGACCTGCGCAGCTGCGCCGGTCAAGCTCCACAGTTGACTTAGTTTTTAACGCAGCAGTTTTGGTTTGTTGGGCGCAGCAAGGCAGGCTCGGCGGAAAAAAGGCATATAAGGGCATTTTGGCAACAGAATATAGATCTCTCCCTTTAAGGGAGCTGAGCCCTAATTTCCTTCTTCTAGTTTTTCATTTTCTTTTACATTTTCTTGTCTAGGAGTAGAATAGAAGTAGAGATTAGAGTAGTTTATAGTAGTTAATGTTGTAGGGTTTTATTAGACTTGATTGCTGAAGCATTTGAAGAACATCAAGGATTCGTATTTTGATCAAGAGGAATCAGATTCGCATTTCTTACTCTTATTTTCTCTTTGATTCATATTTGTGTTCTTACGATGCTTATTCTACATGTGGATGGTATGTTTGAGTTATTTATGACTTAAACCTTATTTTGAGATTCCAATGGAACCTTTTGAGTAATCGATATTGATTTGCTTCCGTGTTGGTTATTGTTAATTGTTATGTGATTGTCTATTGCAATTCATCCCTTCATTGCTTAATTGTTTAGCTAACAATTTCGGTAATAACCTATGTGGATTTGAAAGATGAAATGTAGGGTTAGATCAAATTGTAATAGCGGGCGATTTTGTGTTTACATGGCGTTAGACATATGATTTGTGCGTAGGATAGACATATTCCGAAGCACCGCTCGTAGTCAATAGAGAACTTGACCTTAAACCCTAATTATTTGTAAATCACATAGACATATAGTGGTTTAGGTAATGTGGGTGTTCACGTGCGTTCTATCATCTGTGGATTGCACGTGATATGGATTAGGTGCATCGAAAGATGGCCTTCTCTCACTTTCGTGTTCTCGGCTAGCACTCTTAACGATTAATTTGACCTAATTGGAAGTGAATTGATTTAGATGAATCATTAGGGGAAATTGGGATCTCATGCCTTCATCGTCTGATTTTACTCTAGGGATTAATTAGTTTAAATTAAATTCCTTCACTAGTTTAACTTAGTTTTAATTCCAACTCTTTATCTCTCGTTTAAATAAGACTGGGGCGATTATGTGCTAGTGGTTTGGCGACCTTTTATTTGTTAATTCTCCGTGGGAACGATCTTTACTTATCTTATATTACTTGTTGACCGCGTATACTTGCGCGTTAATTGTCGTTACATAAATCGGACAACAGGACCTATGACAATGATTGCACGGGGTAGGTATTCTTATTTTATTACTTTCACTGATAACTCAAGATTTAGATATGTGTATTTAATAAAATACAAATCAGAATCATTTGAAAAGTTTAAAAAGTTCAAAAGTGAAGTAGAGAAACAAACAAGCAAGAGTATTAAGATTCTTCGATCAGATCGAGGTGGAGAATACTTGAGCGGTGAGTTTCTCAATTGTCTCAAAGAAAATGGTATAATTTCACAATGGACTCCACCAGGTACACCACAGTTGAATGGATTATCTGAAAGGAGAAATCAAACACTGTTGGACATGGTTCGATCCATGATGAGTTTTACCGACCTTCCCATTTCCTTCTGGGGTTATGCCCTAGAAACGGCTGCATACCTACTTAACAAGGTACCTACTAAATCCGCCCCAAAGACTCTATATGAGATGTGGAAGGGGAGGAAACCAAATCTTAAGCATGTTAAGACTTGGGGTTGTCCAGCTTATGTCAAAAAGTTTGAACATAATAAGCTACATACTAAATTCGACAAGTGTAGATTTCTGGGATACCCTAAAGAAACTGTAGGGTATTATTTCTATCATCCAACTAATCAAAAGGTGTTTGTTGCGAAACATGCTGCTTTCTTGAAAAAGGAGTTTATCCATGAAGGGGTAAGTGGGAGTAAGTGTAATACCCGAGAATTTCTATCTATTATTAAATGAAAATATTAATGGAAATGAGAATTTATTTAATATAAATGATTTTGTGTTATGAGAAGGATTAATTCAATTCTATTAAATTGAATAATTATAATAATT
This sequence comes from Panax stipuleanatus, assembly GCA_020205555.1. Classification (NCBI taxonomy): domain Eukaryota; kingdom Viridiplantae; phylum Streptophyta; class Magnoliopsida; order Apiales; family Araliaceae; genus Panax; species Panax stipuleanatus. The sequence continues at coordinate 128,424,919 of CM035115.1, read as the reverse complement.
GAGAAATTGATGGAGTTTGCGATAAACTCATTGATAGCCTTGTGTGGCATAGTGACGTAATATGAGAATGATTATATTAATTTAAGCAAACAGTTAATCTATATTAATTGTAGAATATTAATTAATTATTGTGGAATATTAACTGTGATTGATTAATAATATGTGATTATTATTATTATAAGAAATATAATAATAATAATGATCAACTTGTTTATAAATATAATAAGATTTATATTAAAGTGATAATTAATCATATAAGGGTTAATTAAATTGTTATGGAGATTAACAATTATATTGATTGATGAAGGATGTGTGTATATTATTAATTAATATTTAATTAATAAGATGAGTAATTCTATGTGCAAGCATGCGAATTAAATGTGTAACATATATTAGCTAACTATGTATTATGTGAAGTGTAAAATGACACTATTATATGGTAAGGCTTATTGAATTATGGGAGTTACATGATAATAGCCTATGTGACAATATGTATGTAAGTATATATTAAAATAATGTATTATGAATAGAAATAATAATTGATGATTATTTATATATATAATGGAATAATAAAATTTAATAAATGAGATAATGTGATGTGATTATATCCGAGTAAATTATATCCGATATTAAAAAAATGTACATGGATGATATGTATGTTACATTACCATATCACATCTACTACCTTGAAATATTAAGCATGTGACTTACATTATAATGTTAATTATAATCTAAATATATAGTATGAATATATATGTAATAACCTAAGTGTATGATATATGCATGTTGCTAGAATGCTGAGCTTTTAATTGGATTGTCCCATATAATTAGTCACAAACCTTGTACACGTGAAATGCATCATGAAGCTAGCCTACTCTCTTCTCTCAAACTCAGCATTCTAGCCATCATGAAGGGAGTGGGCAGAATAGTGGAGATCACCAACTAATTACCAACTCCCTCTTATCTAGCATGCAATCCTTCAATCCGTTGTTTTGATTTGGAAGAAAAAGGCTTTGCCTGGATACTAGTTTTGCTATATATATATGGCCCTTCTCTTCAGATTGTTCATTGCTGAGATTTTGCTTGAGTATTGAATTGAGAGTAATACATATATTAGTATAGTAGCATTGTGAGTGGAAAGTAGCAGCAAGCTCAGATTGTTAGCAGAGGTATAATCCCTTTTCCTTTGTTCTTCATTTTCGTTTTCTATTTCTGAAATTTTTGTTTTAATTATTGAATTTAGTTGGAGTTCATGAAATTGGGGATCGATTAGGCGATTGACTGTTATATAAGCATATATATATATATATTTATATATGTGTGTTAGTAAGTTAAAAAGGTTAGTCTAATGGCATATGGGTATGTCGAAATCGATGAAATGGGAAGTTTGGGGACGGTTTTGGCTGCAGCGTGAACTGCAGGAACTGAGTCTGCATTGCGGCGCCACAACGCCAATCCCATACATTATGCCCGCGCAGCAGTGCCTCCCGCGCCGCAGCGCCAGATTGTGGCTGTTGTTGCCGCGCTGCAGCGCCGGCCTCTGAAACCAGAATCTAATTTTGTTCCTAAAATGCTATGTGGTAGTTACTTGTATAGATGAGGCAAGCATGTTAACATGGGTAGCATGTATGTATGGGTACATAGACCTAACATAAGTATGTTTTATTAAGATTCCATGCATGGATGACAAAATTATAGTTTTAAAAATAAACTTAAGGTTTATAATTGAATTTTGACGTATATAAGCCATGCAAATATTCTGACTTTTGAGGCACATTAGTATGACCTAGAAACACATGAGATGCATGTTAACTCGCGTATATAAGCTCTGAAATAAAATGTGATCATGTGAACCTCGCTAAGTGAACTTAGAATTTTAAAAGGAACTTAGAGATTTTGAAAAAGGGGATTTAGATGTACTATAATTATATTCAGACTTTGAACATGTTATTATGGTTTAGAAATGCATGAAAGACATATTAACTTATATATATATGGTTCATAGTATGACAAGAGCATGTTAGACCTCATTATTGAACATTTCTAACTAAAATACAAGTTTAAAAGGTTGATATTGACATGTAAAGACCATATATATTCTGATTTTTTGGGCATGTTTATATAATCTTGAAATGTGTGTCAGACCTATTAACTTATGTATACGGATTTCATGATGTAACACGAACATGTTAGTAAGACTTACTGATAAAAATAGGAGCTTGGATGGTGAACCTTAACATGTTATTACAAGATTCGTATTCTGAAAGTTGTGATCATACTTGATAATACTTTTAGACTTGTTAAAGTCTCATTCATGTTTGCCTACTATGTTATATGTCGTGAAACCAAGTTTAGCGTAAACAAAACATGTTTTCAAACTAATAACTACGATAGTTACATGAATACTCATAAGAATGTCTGGAATGAGTTATATAATCGCCTCATATGTTTAAAATAAACATGATAGCTAAGGTGATATCACATGTTAATGATTGAATCCAATTTTTGACGGTTAACTTATAAGTAATGCTATAACTCGCTAATTTGAATATGTTTGCTATTTGTGGTAGTCTCACATGATAGTAATGATGTATGAAGATGATTAACTTAAGAAAAGTAATTCCATAGCTAGGGAAAGCCTACTCGATTAAAAATAACATAATGTTATAAAAATGTTATTTGAATTCATGGTAACTTATAATTTGATTTCATACCGAATGCGTATAAGTATGTAATGACGTGTGACTAGGAAATACAATGTGTGTATATTTGAGTAACAAGCTTATGTACCGAATGAGTTAGCTAATGAACATCCTATACTTATAATACACTATAAATAGGATTCGAAAGTGTTGATTTACTTAACGTGGATAAACTACTCTAAAGGCAAGTTTCCTAACCGACACATTTATTTTATGCAAGGAAATCTATGATTGTGCAAGTTTCCTAACTTATACTCTTTTACTGTGCAAGTATTCTATCCTTGTATATTGCGAACTGGTTTCTGTACTTAATCAGTTGAATTGAATTAGCATACTTGAACTCTTAATTCATTCAAGCTATTATTCATGTTGAACTTGGTATTGTTCTTGAATATTGTGAAAGTGTCGATGCCATTTGATTCGGCTAGACTGATATTATTGAAAAGCGACCCAACCCAATTGATTGGTGCGGGATCTTATATTTGACTGAGAAGAACAAACTATAACTATCGGAGAACCGACGCGCGCATATTAGTATGATTGAGTGTTATGCATAATATAAGGTACTTTAGGCTGATCACCTGTTGTACTTGTTTTTGTTGGATTTTCAGTTTATTACTGTCAATTCCTGTGGAAGTTCATAGTCCTTAATGACTGCTCAGTATTCAGTTATCTTGAAATCTTGAATTGATTTATTATTGAATCATATTGATATTATTCTATCCTTAGCGATTGTTATTGAGAACTTTTGATATTCTTGTTATCCTTGAACTATCAAACCTTGCTATACCCTTTTGAGAATTGAGAATTATATCACTTACCCTTGTTGTATATTACTTGTTGGGCAATTTATGCTCATTCTTGCTTTTCCTAAAACATTTCAGTTAAGGCAAAAGCATGGCGAACCTTCAAGCGTTGATAAGGGCAAGGGCAAGGCTACCAACTAGCTTGTCTCTTTGATGTTTTAAATATTTTAATGTTGTATTAAGATGATGTAGTAAGACTGGATTTGATTATGTTTAAGCTTAATTTAGATTATGTAATAAGTCATTAATTGATATTATTATGTAATCTATTAAGTACTGTAGGTTGCGAGACTTGGGGGAATAATTATAATAAATCATTATATATTATTTTAAATTAGGTATTTCGCTGTGAATGAGTGATTTTAGTTATTATTGTATTACCATGAGCACGTGATGAACCGAATTCGAGCGACCAAGTGGCGGTCTCGAATTTGGGGGCGTCACAGGTTGGTATCAGAGCAGTAGTTATAAACCTTAGGAACGAGTGTCCTTAGACTATAACTTAGGAGAACTTAGAAGTTAGGAAGGAGATAAAACTCATGTAGAGTTTTCCTTGAGAGACTTAGTCTATTATGAAATGTAACTTCATTTTATACAATGAACTTATGTTTTGTTTAACATTCTAATGGGGTTGCTATTTCTTGTCTTATGTTTATGATTGTAGGATGGCAGACACAGGAGTACCCGTTAGAGTGGCTGAGGATGAGCCCATGGATATTCATGTAGTGTACGAGGCACCTTTAGAGGCTGTGCCAGTACAAGCAGTTACACCATCCGAGTCTGACGACGAGGATGAGATCAAGGTAGAGTTCGACCCCGAGGAGGAGCCTATGGAGGACGAGCTGGTTGAGGACGAGCCTTCAGAGGAGGAGCCTATAGAGGACTCCTACGAGCCTAATCTTGAGGAGTAGATGTTAGGCGAGTATGAGGAGCGTATTCTAGAGTTAGACTGCAGAGTCCAGGAGCTGGAGGAAGAGGCCAAAGAGAGAGAGTCTGAGTTCCAGAAGCTGAGGGACGAGGACCACCAGAGGAAGCTGGCTATGCAGGAGTTAGAGGTGGAGATCGCCTACCGTAGGGAGGCAGGGATCCAGATGGGGACTCTGTTTCACAGGTCAGTGGCTAGGAATGTAGATCTGGTAGAGAAGCTAGAAGAGGTTGAACAGAGGGAACTGAGTGAGAATACAGAGAAGGAAGCACTCCGCACTCAATTGGAATTAGAGGTGATGGATAGGACCCACTTCGAGGAGAAGTGGGGGGCTGCCCATGAGAGAGCAGATGACCTGGAAGATGAGGTCAAATGTAAGAAGAGGAAAATGAACAAGACGGGGTACGTGTTCCGTTCGACATTTGAGAGAGTGCTTGATGGTGTGTATCACTACCCGACAGAGCAGGGACAGACTCTACGCACTATGAGTCGAGAGCTGGTAGCTTATATAGCCAGTTAGAGTACAAGAGCGCTGTGGAGCGTGGCATGATGTGATGAGATGTCCTTAAATGGTCTAGTAGTAGTTGTAGCATTTATCTTTATGTATTGTATATGCTATGTTGTAATCCCAATCTTTTGTGTAAGATGTGGGATAGTGATGTAAACCCCGAGTTAGCATTTGTTAGAGGGGTAGTATGGTAGTAGGTTGGTATATTCCCCGTCTTTTGTGATATTAGGGGATATATGTGATGACATTTATAGCAGTATGCTAGGGAAATCATGTAATGAAACGATTTGGCATATGAATATAAATGGAGTTTATTCAAAAACGTGTTATAAATTTCTTCTTTTGTATTAAAAGAAATACTTAAGTAATATACTTGAATAATAATAAAATAAAAATTTGTGATGCAGATAATGCCGCCTAGACTTAGATTGACTGCACCCGAAGAATCTGTTAACAACGAGAGGGAACAAGTAGATCCCATTCAGAAGTTGGTAGACTTGTTAGGAGAGGCCTTAAGGGGCAGGAACAATGAACCCATTCGCCCAAACCCTTAGGCTGTGCCAGAAACAACCTTTAAAGAATTTAAGAGTGTAGGACCCCCGGAGTTCGAGGGAACTGCCGACCCAATCGTCGCACAAACGTGGATCAAGGAGATCGAAAAAGCTTTCACTATAGCTAGCGTAGGCGAAGATCAGAAGACGGTTTTTACCGCGTATATGATGAGGGGAGAAGCGAACTACTGGTGGGAGGCTAATCAACAAAGAGCTGGAGAAGGGATAATAGCTTGGGATAAGTTTAAGACGCTGTTCTTCGAGAATTACTTCCCGAAGAGTATGAAGAATAGGATGGAGGTGAAATTCCTAGAGTTAAAATAAGGTGAGATGACGATGGCGCAATACGCGGCTAGGTTTAACGAACTAGCGCGATTTGCAGAGCACCAAGTTGGTGATGAAGAGAGGAAGGCTAGATGCTTCGAACAAGGGTTGAAGCCATGGCTATTCAATAAGGTCTCAATTCTTCAAATTGATTCCTTTGCAACATTACTAGAGAAGGCAATCATTGCGGAAGGTGGCAGTGAGGCCTTTAGTCTGTATAACAAAGAGAAGAAAGGAAAGAATGCTGGAGGAGAGAATCGTACAGGAGGAAGCAGTGGCGGAGGGAGTAACTTCGGGAAGAGAAAATGGGAGAACAACAACAATAACAAAAATAACAATAATCAATCAGGGAATTTTCATGGAGGTTTCAAGAAGAGGGCTGAAGGATGCCCAAAGTGTGGAAAGAACCACCAGGGTGAGTGCTGGAAGGGTCGCGGCACTTGCTACAACTGCGGACAGGAAGGGCATATCTAACCCAACTGCCCGAAACCAAAGATGATGCAAGGATGCTTTGCGTGTGGCTCGACGGAGCACCGAATTAAGGACTGCCCAAAGAAAGGAAGTGGCAGGAGTAGCAATCAGCCAGGAGGCAACAAGCTGATGATCGGCGGACCGGCACAATCCAACCGCCCAACCTCCAGAACCTTTAACATGACCGTCCAGGACACAGTGGCTGCGAAGGACGTGGTGTAAGGTATAATCCCAATCAATGATATAAATGCTTATGTATTATTTGATTCGGGTGCCACCTGTTCTTTTATATTTGAAGAATTTGCTAGTAAACTTAGTACACCCCGAGACTGATTAGAAAATCCTATGAACATAGAAGTTGCGAATAAGGAAGTAATCTCTGTAGAATACGTTTATCGAAATTGTCGCGCAAACATTAGAGAACATAAACTGAGCGTAGACTTGATTCCTATTAGACTGGGAGAATTTGATGTGATACTGGGAATGGATTGGTTGTATAACCATGCTGCGATAATTGACTATCAGAACAAATGTGTGAACCTTCAGACTCCGAGTAAGTCTAAGGTAGTGTTTCATGGTAGCTCATCGCTTAAGCAATCGTGTTGCGTTACGATGATGCAGGCCAAGAGATTGTTAAGGAAAGGATGTGTAGGTTATCTAGCTTACATCGTTGATACTCAAAAGAAGGGAGTAAAAATTAAGGATATATTCGTAGTGAATGAATTTCAAGATGTATTTCCGGACAATCTGCCTGGTCTTCCGCCAGACAGAGAAATCGAATTCGTAATAGACTTAGCACCGGGAACGACACTGATTTCGAAAGCTCCATATCGTATGGCGCCAGTAGAAATGAAGGAATTGATGATACAATTGCAAGAGTTGTTGGATAAGGGTATTCGTTAAAAAGAAGGACGGATCGATGAGGCTCTGTATCGATTATCGAGAATTGAACAGAGTAACGATCAAGAACCGATATCCGCTACCGAGGATATATGACCTGTTTGATCAACTGAAAGGAGCAAAGTGTTTCTCGAAAATTGACCTGAGGACATGATATCATCAACTGAAGGTACAGGATGAGGACATACCAAAGACTGCGTTTCGAACCCGTTATGGACACTACGAGTTTTTGGTAATGTCATTTGGATTAACTAATGCTCCGGCAGCATTTATGGACTTGATGAACAGAGTTTTCAAGCCATACTTGGATAAATTTGTAGTGGTTTTTATCGACGACATTTTGATCTACTCGAAGACATAGGAAGAACACGTCGAACATCTGAAAATTGTTTTGGAGGCACTAAGGAAGGAGAAGATGTATGCGAAGTTTTCTAAGTGCAAATTTTGGATGGAGAAGGTTCAATTCTTAGGCCACCTGGTGGATAAGAATGGAATCTCAGTAGACCCTGCAAAGGTCGAAGCAGTAAGTAATTGGGAACAATCGAGAACACCGACGGAGGTGAGAAGCTTTTTAGGGTTAGCTGGGTACTACCGAAGATTTATTCAAGATTTTTCTAAGATAGCAACCCCATTGACCAATTTGACTAGAAAGACGGTGAAATTTGTATGAACCGACAAATGCGAAGAGAGTTTTCAGGAGTTGAAGAAGAGATTGAGCGAAGCGCCTGTGTTATCACTACCAGATGATGCGGGAAATTTTGTGGTGTATAGTGATGCATCGCACAAGGGACTTGGCTGTGTGTTTATGCAGCACGACAAAGTCATTACTTATGCATCATGAAAACTGAAGGATTACAAAAAATGATACCCTACTAACGACTTAGAGTTAGCGGCAGTAGTTTTTGCGTTAAAGATATGGAGGCATTATCTATACGGAGAGAAATGTGAGATATACATGGACCACAAAAGTATGAAATATATCTTCACACAGAAGGAGTTAAACATGCGGCAGAGAAGGTGGTTAGAATTAATCAAAGACTATGACTGCGATATTCTTTATCACCCGGGAAAGGCAAACGTGGTTGCCGATGCTCTGAGCAGGAAAGGAAGGGAAAAGTTATTTAATTTAACGACTCAGGAAGAATTGATAAGAGAGATGGAGAAATTTGAGATAGAAGTGAAAGAACCAGAAAAGTCTGGTGAGAAGTTATTTGTAATGGAAGCTCATCCAACGTTATTGGACAGAGTGAAGGAAGCCCAGGAAAAGGATGAAGAGTGTGAGAAAATCCGAAAGAGGATCACAGAAAATGAGGAAGAGAAATTTCGAATGGATAAAGACGATATCTTAAGATTCGAAGGAAGAGTGTGGGTACCACCGGTAACCGAGTTAAGGGAAGAGATTTTGCACGAGGCACATAATATGACGTATTCCGTTCATCCGGGAGGCACTAAGATGTACCGAGATTTGATGCAACATTTTTAGTGGCCTAATTTGAAACGGGAAGTCGCAGAGTGCGTTAGTAGATGTTTGACTTGCCAACGCGTTAAAGCAGAACATCAATGACCGAGTGGTTTATTACAACCGTTAGAAATACCAGAGTGGAAATGGGAGCATATTACGATGGACTTTGTGGTAAGACTTCCAGTTACACAGAAAGGTTATAATGCTATTTGGGTTATCGTGGATCGACTAACGAAGACTGCACATTTCCTACCAATCAAGATCCGTTACAGTTTGAACCAATTAGCGAGTCTGTACGTAAAGGAGATTATTTCGAGACATGGAGTGCCGGTGTCAATTGTCTCTGATCGAGATCCGCGCTTCACGCCAAATTTTTGGAAGAGTTTGCAAGAGAGGATGGGAACGCAGTTGAGGTTGAGTACCGCTTATCATCGTCAGACCGACGGACAGAGTGAGCGAACGATACAAACGCTGGAGGACATGCTTAGAACTTGCATGATGGATTTTAAGGGAAATTGGGACGACCACCTACCCTTAGTCGAATTTGCGTATAACAATAGTTACCATGCGAGTATCGGCATGCCACCGTACGAAGCTCTTTACGGGAGAAAGTGCAGAACGCCATTATGTTGGGACGAAGTTGGAGAGCGATGAATACTCGGACCAGAGTTAGTTCAACAAACCGCAGACGTGGTGACAATGATAAGAGCTAGATTAGTAGCAGCTCAAGATCGCCAGAAGAAATATACAGATTTGCATCGGCAGGACCGAGACTTTAAAGTCAGCAATTTTGTTTTCTTGAAGGTATCTCCATGGAAAGGAAAGATCCGTTTTGGCAAGAAAGGAAAATTGAGTCCAAGATTCATAGGACCGTTCGAGATACTGAAGCGAGTGGGCGAAGTGGCATACAAAGTTGCGTTACCACCCGAGTTGGAGCACATCCACAACGTGTTCCACATTTCCGTGTTGCGACCGTACAAGGCCGACTACAAGCACGTGATTTCTTACGAGCCCATTCAAGTGGAGAAAAACTTGGCGTATGAAGAAATTCCTGTCCAGATATTAGATAGGAAAGAACAAACTTTGAGAAATAAAGTTATTTCATCTGTAAAAGTACTTTGGCTTAACCACGATGTCGAGGAGGCAACGTGGGAGTTAGAAGATAGGATGATGAGGGACTATCCCCATTTATTTGTGTAACCTTGTAGCAATTCCGGGATGAAATTTTTATTAGGGGGGAGGATGTAATACCCGAGAATTTCCATCTATTATTAAATGAAAATATTAATGGAAATGAGAATTTATTTAATATAAATAATTTTGTGTTATGAGAAGGATTAATTCAATTCTATTAAATTGAATAATTATAATAATTGAAAAATTGATGGAGTTTGCGATAAACACATTGATAGCCTTGTGTGGCACAGTGACGTAATATGAGAATGATTATAATAATTTAAGCAAACAGTTAATCTATATTAATTGTATAATATTAATTAATTGTTGTGGAATATTAACTACGATTGATTAATAATATGTGATTATTATTATTGCAAGAAATATAATAATAATAATGAGCAACGTGTTTATAAATATAATAAGATTTATATTAAAGTAATAATTAATCATATAAGGGTTAATTAAATTGTTATGGAGATTAACAATTATATTGATTGATGAAGGATGTGTGTATATTATTAATTAATAAGATGAGTAATTCTATGTGCAAGCATGCGAATTAAATGTGTAACATATATTAGCTAACTATGTATTATGTGAAGTGTAAAATGACACTATTATATGGTAAGGCTTATTGAATTATGGGAGTTACATGATAATAGCCTATGTGACAATATGTATGTAAGTATACATTAAAATAATGTATTATGAATATAAATAATAATTGATGATTATTTTTATATATATAATGGAATAATAAAATTTAATAAATGAGATAATGTGATGTGATTATATCCAAGTAAATTATATCCGGTATTAAAAAATGTACATGGATGATATGTATGTTACATTGCCATATCACAGCTACTACCTTAAAATATTAAGCATGTGACTTACATTATAATGTTAATTATAATCTAAATATATAGTATGAATATATATGTAATAACCTAAGTGTATGATATATGCATGTTGCTCGAATGCAGAGCTTTTAATTGGCTTGTCCCATATAATTAGTCACAAACCTTGTACACGTGAAATGCATCATGAAGCTAGCCTTCTCTCTTCTCTCAAACTCAGCATTCTAGCCATCATGAAGGGAGTGGGCAGAATAGTGGAGATCACTGTGACGCCCCCAAATTTCAGGACCGTCACGGGGTCTCTCGAATTCGGTTCATCACGTGCTCATGGTAATACATCACAATAATAATAACTAAATATCACACAATCACAGCGGGAAATCTATTCTAGAATAATTTACAATGATTTATCATAATTATTCCCCCAAGTCTCGCAACCTACAGTACTTAATAGATTACATAATAATATCAATTAACGACTTATTACATAATCTAACTTAAGCTTAAACATAATTAAATCCAGTCTTACTACATCATCTTAATACAACATTAAAATATTTAAAAACATAAAAGAGACAAGCTAGTTAGTAGCCTTGCCCTTGCCCTTATCAACTCCCGAAGGTTCACCATGCTCTGCCTGAACTGAAATATTTTAGGGAAAGCAAGAATGAGCACAAATTGCCCAGCAAGTAATATACAATAAGGGTTTGTAATATAATTCTCAATTCTTAAAAAGGGTATAGCAAGGTTTGATAATTCAAGGATAACAAGAATATCAACAGTTTTCAATAACAGTCGCTAAGGACAGAATAATATCAATGTGATTCAATAACAAATTAATTCAAGATTTCAAGATAACTGAATACTGAGCAGTCGCTAAGGACTATGAACTTCTACTAGAATTAACAGTAATAAACTGAAAATCCAACAAAAACAGGTACAACAGGTGATCAGCCTAAAGCACCATCGTTATGCATAACAATCAATCATACTCAAGTGTGCACGTCGGTCCTCCGACAATTATATATTCCCTTCAAAGAAGGTTGTTCTTTTCACTCAAATACAAGATCCCGCACCAATCAATTAGTTTGGGTTGCTTTCCAATAATATAAGTCTAGCCGAATCAAATGGCATAGACACTTTCACAATATTCAAGAACAATACTAAGTTCAACATGAATAATAGCTTTAATGAAATAAGAGTTCAAGTATGCTAATTCAATTCAACCGATTAAGTAGGAAACTAGTTCGCAATAAACAAGGATAGAATACTTGCACAGTAAAAGAGTGTAAGTTAGGAAACTGGCACAATCATACATTTCCTTGCATAAAGTAAATGTGTCGGTTAGGATACTTGCACTTTAAAAAAGTGTAAGTAAGAGAACTTGCCTTTAGCGTAGTTTATCCACAAAAAGCAAATCAACACTTTCGAATTCCTATCATAATATAGTTATGTATATATATGATATTCATTAGTCATATAATTAAACTTCACATTTTATCTTCGAATATACGATCAACACATAAGCTAGGTTTTACCTAGCTACACAGTTATATAGAATATAATTTCTATCCTTAACGTTCCTCCTTTAGAGTTTAAACACATTCTCATATCTTATCAGATCGCAATCAATACTAAATATATTTCATTTTAGCAAGTTACGGCATCCCCTTAAGTTAACCATCAAAATCGGGTTCAAGTAACATCCTATAATATCACGTAGCATGTATTCATATTTAAAGGATACTTTCATGCTTGTATAACTTTTCTAAATCCAATCGTACATGGTATATGTTCTTAAGTTAATACTTAAAGCCATTCAAGGACACGAACTCATATGGTCTAACATGCTCGCTTTTTAAACACATAAGATATTCATATAACTTGTATTAGGCATGCTCATGAGTACTCGTATCGCATATATGTAGCTAGCATTGTTATTATCTTGAAAACATGCTTCGTTTATGCTAAACTTTAATCACGGCAACTATTCATGGTATATATACATGCATGACACATGAATGAGTCTAAGAGTACTATCACATGTGTCCAAATTATCATATTCTAACTCTCGTCATAACATACCAAAGTTTACGTTCAAAGCTTATACTTTGTTAGTTTAGTTCATTAATAAGGTCTATCATGTCCATGCTTCCTTATGAAACCTATATATATAAGTTAACATACTTTTCATGCATTTCAAGGCCCTATAAACATGCTCAAAAAGTCAGAATGTATACATGGTCTTTACATGTCAATATCAACCTTCAAAACTTGTATTTTTGTTAGATATGTTCAATAGTGAGGTCTAACATGCTCTTGTCATACTATAAACCATATATACATAAGTTAATATGTCTTTCATGCATCTCTACCTAATACCGACATGCCTTGAAAAATTAGAATATTAACATGCTTCATATATGTTAACGTTCGTTTATGAAACTTTAAGTTCGTTTCCAAAATATATGTCGTTTGGTTAACCATGCATGCTAATATACTAAAACATGCTTACATTGCCTCATTAGGTTTATATATATGTATTAATCATGCTTCCATGTTTTTTTAAACAAAAATCAAACAATTAGTACATAACAGTTTTGTTGCAGAATGCAGAAAACTGCACACAAAGGCTGGCGCTGCGGCGCGGCAACAGCAGCCACAATCTGGCGCTGCGGCGCGGGTGGCGCTGCGGCGCGGGCATAATGCCTTGGGATTGGCGCTGCGGCGTGGGAGGCGCTGCGGCGCGGACAATGGCGCTGCGGCGTGGGGACAGTTTCTGCAGTTCACACTGCAGCCGAAATCGACCCAAAACCTCCCATTTCATCGATTTCAACATACCCATATGCCATTACACTAACCTTTTTAACTTACTAACACATATATATATATATGCTTATATAACAGTCAATCGCATTTATCAATTCTCAAATTCATGAACCCTAACTAATTTCACACGAATTTGATGCTTTACAAAAATTATAGAGCAACAATGGAAATGAAAGTCAAGAAAGCTATATAGTGGTTCCATCAGGTATGTATGTTCATATAACAACAATATAAGGGTCCTACAAACCAATTATGAACCAATTTGGCATAATCAAGAATTTGAAGAAAACTTCAGAAATAGAAAACGAAAATGAAGAACAAAGGAAGAGGGATTATACCTCTGTAAATGATTGAGTTTGCAGCTATTCAATTCTTACAAATCTAGACTGATATTATATATGCTCTCAATTTATCAAACTCAAGCAAACTCTCAGCAAGATGAAATGTGAAGGAGAGATGCTTCATTTATAGTAAAAATCAAAACACAGTCCATGCTTCTGACTCTCAAAATAAACTAACGTATGTTTGATTTGCATGCTAGATAAGAAGAAGTTGGTAGATAGTTGTTGAAAGCCATCATCATGCCCACACCCCATTGTATGATTGGTATGAAGGCTTGCTGAGTTTTAAGGTTATAGGGGAGTAAGATAGCTTGAGTATATCACGTGAAAGAGATAGTGGCTCTCCCAGCAAAACAAACTCAGCCTTCTAGAAACATACCACACTTGATTCAATATACACATATGTATTAAATACTTAGGCTATCTACACATATATATATATTTTATACATATATCTTTAATTGAAATGTCACACTATAATTCACATAATGTAGTAAGTGTGACTTGTACACATATAATCCAGGTATATTTTTATCATACTGGTATAATTTTCTCGGATATAATCACATTACATTGTATCCTTTATTATTAAGTTCTACTAATCAACAATTGTTTATCATATATTCATGATGTACTATTTTAATGTATACTTACATACATATTGTCACATAGGCATAAACATGTAGCTTATATATTTCAATCAATATAATTGTTAATCTCCATAACAATTTAATTAACCCTTATATGATTAATTATCACTTTAATATAAATCTTATTATATTTATAAACACGTTGCTCATTATTATTATGTTTCTTGCAATAATAATAATCACATATTATTAATCAATCACCATTAATATTTTATAACAATTATTCTACGATGACAATTAATTAATATTCTACGATTAACAATTAATATAGATTAATTGTTCGCTTAAATAAATATAATCATTCTTATATTACGTCACTGTGCCACACAAGGCAATCAACGAGTTTATCGCAAACTCCACCAACTTCTCAATTATTATAGTTATTCAATTTTATATAATTGAATTAATTCATCTCATAACACAAAATAATTTATATTCAAATAAATTCTCGTCTCCATTAATATATTTATTTAATAATATATGAAAATTCACGGGTATTACATCCTCCCCCCTTATAAAAATTCCGTCCTGAAATTGCTACAAGGTTACACAAATAAATGGGGATAGTCCCTCATCATCCTATCTTCTAACTCCCACGTTGCCTCCTCGACATCGTGGTTACGCCAAAGTACTTTTACAGATGAAATAACTTTATTTCTCAAAGTTTGTTCTTTCCTATCTAATATCTGGACAGGAATTTCTTCATACGCCAAGTTCTTCTCCACTTGAATGGGCTCGTAAGAAATCACGTGCTTGTAGTCGGCCTTGTACGGTCGCAACACGAAAATGTGAAACACGTTGTGGATGTGCCCCAGTTCGGGTGGCAACGCAACTTTGTATGCCACTTCGCCCACTCGCTTCAGTATCTCGAACGGTCCTATGAATCTTGGACTCAATTTTCCTTTCTTGCCGAAACGGATTTTTCCCTTCCATGGAGATACCTTCAAGAATACGAAACTGCCGACTTTGAAGTCTCGGTCCTGCCGATGCAAATCTGCATACTTTTTCTGGCGGTCTTGAGCTGCTACTAATCTGGCTCTTATCACTGTCACCAAGTCTGCGGTTTGTTGTACTAACTCTGGTCCGAGTATTCATCGTTCTCCGACTTCGTCCCAACATAATGGCGTTCTGCACTTTCTTCCGTAAAGAGCTTCGTACGGTGGCATGCCGATACTCGCATGGTGACTATTATTATATGCAAATTCTACTAAGGGTAGGTAGTCATCCCAATTTCCCTTAAAATCCATCATGCAAGTCCTAAGCATGTCCTCCAGCGTTTGTATTGTTCGCTCACTCTGTCCGTCTGTCTGAGGATGGTAAGCCGTACTCAACCTCAACTGTGTTCCCATTCTTTCTTGCAAACTCTTCCAAAAATTGGACGTGAAGTGCGGATCTCGATCAGAGACAATTGACACCGGCACTCCATGTCGTGAAATAATTTCTTTTACATATAGGCTTGCTAATTGGTTCAAACTGTAGCGGATCTTGATTGGTAGAAAATGCGCGGTCTTCGTTAGTCGATCCTCGATAACCCAAATAGCATCATAACCTTTCTGTGTAATTGGAAGTCCTACCACGAAGTCCATGGTAATATGCTCCCATTTCCACTCTGGTATTTCTAACGGTTGTAGTAAACCACTCGGCCGTTGATGCTCTGCTTTCACGCGTTGGCAAGTCAAACATCTACTGACGCACTCTGCGACTTCCCGTTTCAAATTGGGCCACCAAAAATGTTGCCTTAGATCTCGGTACATCTTTGTGCCTCCCGGATGAACGGAATATGTCGTATTATGTGCCTCGTGCAAAATCTCTTCCCTTAACTCGGTTACCGCTGGTACCCACACTCTTCCTTCAAATCTTAAGATACTGTCTTTATCCATTCAAAATTTCTCTTCCTCATTTTCTGTGATCCTCTTTCGAATTTTCTCACACTCTTCATCCTTGTCCTGGGCTTCCTTTACTCTATCCAATAACGTCGGACAAGCTTCCATTACAATTAACTTCTCACCAGACTTTTTTGGTCCTTTCACTTCTATCTCCAATTTCTCCATCTCTCTTATCAACTCTTCCTGAATCGTCAAATTAAAAAACTTTTCCCTTCTTTTCCTGCTCAGAGCATCGGCAACCACATTCGCCTTCCCCGGGTGATAAAGAATATCGCAATCATAGTCTTTGATTAATTCTAACCACCTCCTCTACCGCATGTTCAACTCCTTCTGTGTGAAGATATACTTCAGACTTTT
The DNA here is from genome assembly GCA_020205555.1 of Panax stipuleanatus. Classification (NCBI taxonomy): domain Eukaryota; kingdom Viridiplantae; phylum Streptophyta; class Magnoliopsida; order Apiales; family Araliaceae; genus Panax; species Panax stipuleanatus. The sequence continues at coordinate 128,408,168 of CM035115.1, read as the reverse complement.
GTGGTCCATGTATATCTCACATTGTTCTCCGTACAAATAATGTCTCCATATCTTTAACGCAAAAACTACTGCCGCTAACTCTAAGTCGTGAGTAGGGTATCATTTTTCGTAATCCTTCAATTGTCGTGACGCATACGCAATGACCTTGCCATGTTGCATGAGCACACAACCAAGCCCCTTGTGCGATGCATCACTATACACCACAAAATTTCCAGCATCATCTGGTAATGATAACATAGGTGCTTCGCTCAATCTCCTTTTTAGTTCTTGAAAACTTTCTTTGCATTTGTCGGTCCATACAAATTTCACCGTCTTTCTAGTCAAATTGGTCAACGGGGTTGCTATCTTAGAAAAATCTTGGATGAATCTTCGATAGTACCCAGCTAACCCTAAAAAGCTTCTCACCTCCGTCGGTGTTCTCGGTTGTTCCCAATTACTTACTGCCTCGACCTTTGCAGGGTCTACTAAGATTCCATTCTTATCCACCACGTGGCCTAAGTATTGAACCTTCTCCATCCAAAATTCGCACTTAGAAAATTTTGCATACATCTTCTCCTTCCTTAGTGCCTCCAAAATAATCTTTAGATGTTCGGTGTGTTCTTCCTCTGTCTTTGAGTAGATCAAAATGTCATCGATAAAAACCACTACAAATTTATCCAAGTATGGCTTGAAAACTCGGTTCATCAAGTCCATAAATGCTGTCGGAGCATTAGTCAATCCGAATGACATTACCAAAAACTCGTAGTGTCCATAACGGGTTCGAAACGCAGTCTTTGGTATATCCTCATCCCTCACTTTCAGTTGATGATATCCTGTTCGTAGGTCGATCTTTGAGAAACACTTTGCTCCCTTCAGTTGATCAAATAAGTCGTCTATCCTCGGTAGCGGATATTGGTTCTTGATCGTTACTCTGTTTAATTCTCGATAATCGATACAGAGCCTCATCGATCCGTCCTTCTTCTTAACGAATAGCACTGGTGCTCCCGAAGGAGAAACACTCGGTCGAATGTAACCCTTATCCAACAACTCTTGCAATTGTATCATCAATTCCTTCATTTTACTGGCGCCATACGATATGGAGCTTTCGAAATCGGTGCCGTTCCCGGTGCTAAGTCTATTACGAATTCGATTTCTCTATCTGGCGGAAGACCAGGCAGATCATCCGAAAATACATCTTGGAATTTATTAACTACGGATATATCCTTAATTTCTTCTCCCTTTTTTTGAGTATCAACGATGTAAGCTAAATATCCTACACATCCTGTCCTTAACAATTTCTTGGCCTGCATCATCATAATGTAACACGATTGCTTAAGCGATGAGCTACCATAAAACACTACCTTAGACATACTCGGAGTCTGAAGGTTCACACATTTGTTCTGACAGTCAATTATCGCAGCATGGTTATACAACTAATCCATTCCCAATATTACGTCAAATTCTCCCAGTCTAATAAGAATCAAGTCTACGCTCAGTTCATATTCTCTAATGTTTGCGCGACAATCTCGATAAATGTATTCTACAAAGATTACTTCCTTATTAGCAACTTCTATGACTAAAGGATTTTCTAATCGTTCTCGGGGTGTACTAAGTTTACTAGCAAATTTCTTCAGATATAAAAGAACAGGTGGCACCTGAATCAAATAATACATAAGCATTTATATCATTGATTGGGATTATACCTGATACCACGTCCTTTGCAGCCACTGCGTCTTGGATGGTCATGTTAAAGGTTCTGGCGGTTGGGCGGTTGGATTGTGCTGGTCCACCGATCATCAGCTTGTTGCCTTCTTGCTGATTACTACCCCTGCCACATCCCTTCTTTGGGCAGTCCTTAATTCGGTGCTCCGTCGAGCCACACGCAAAGCATCCTTGTATCTTATTTGGTTTCAGACAGTTGGGCGAGATGTGCCCTTCCTGTCCGCAGTTATAGCAAGTGCCACGTCCCTTCCAGCACTCGCCCTGGTGATTCTTCCCACACTTCGGGCATCCTTCAGCCCTCTTCTTGAAACCTCCACGAAAATTCCCTGATTGGTTATTGTTGTTTTTGTTGTTGTTGTTGTTGTTCTCCCACTTTCTCTTTCCCAAGTTGCTTCCTCCACTGCTGCTTCTTCCAGTACGATTCTCTCCTCCAGTATTCTTTCCTTTTTTTTCTTTGTTATACAGACTTAAGGCCTCACTGCCACCTTTCGCAATGATTGCCTTCTCCAGTAATGTTGCAAAGGAATCAATTTGAAGAACTGATACCTTATTGAACAGCCATGGCTTCAACCCTTGTTCGAAGCGTTTAGCCTTCCTCTCTTCATCACCAACTTGGTGCTCCGCAAATCGCGCTACTTCGTTAAACCTAGCCGCGTATTGTGCCACCGTCATGTCACCTTATTTTAACTCTAAGAATTTCACCTCCATCCGATTCTTCATACTCTTTGGGAAGTAATTCTCGAAGAACAGCATCTTAAACTTATCCCAAGCTATTATCCCTTCTCCAGCTCTTTGTTGATTAGCCTCCCACCAGTAGTTTGCGTCTCCCCTCATCATATACGTGGCAAACACCGTCTTCTGATCTTCGCCTACGCTGGCTATAGTGAAAGCTTTTTCTATCTCCTTGATCCACGTTTGTGCGACGATTGGGTCGGTAGTTCCCTCGAACTCCGGGGGTCCTACACTTTTAAAGTCTTTAAAGGTTGTTACTGGCACAGTATGAGGGTTCGGGCGAACGGGTTCATTGTTCCTTCCCCTTAAGGCTTCTCCTAACAAGTCTACCAGTTTCTGGATCGGGTCTACTTGTTCCCTCTCATTGTTTATTGACTCCTCAGGTGCAGTCAATCTACACTTGGGCGGCATTATCTGCATCACAATTTTTCATTTTATTATTATTCAAGTATATTACTTAAGTATTTCTTTTAATACTAAAAGAAAACAAAATTTGTAACACATTTTTGAAATAAACTTCATTTATATTCATCTGCCAAATCGTTTCATTACATGATTTCCCTAGCATACTGCTATAAATGTTATCACATATATCCCCTAATATCACAAAAGACGGGGAATATACCAACCTACTACCATACTACCCCTCTAACAAAAGCTAACACGGGGTTCACATCATTATCCCTCATCTTACACAAAAGATCGGGATTACAACATAGAATGTATAACACATAGAGATAAATGCTACTAACTACTACTAGACTGTCTAAGGGAATCTCATCCCATCATCCCGCGCTCCACTGCGCTCTTGTACTCCAACTGTGTTATATACGCAACCAGCTCTCGGCTCAAGGTATGTAGAGTCTGTCCCTGTTCTGCCGGGTAGTGGTACACACCATCATCCCC